>CM077018.1:90007363-91257363 GCA_039090855.1 Macrothele yani
CCCGGTGGCGCAGTGGTCTAAGCGCTGGCCTCTGATCATTCGTCCAAAAGGGGTCCGGGTTCGAATCCCGGTGAGGCATGGATGTTGTGTTTGTCTTACGGCACTGGCTCTCTCCCTTCCCTAGAACCAGTAACCCTAAATTAGGGACGGGCGACTGCTTATAGCCCATTGAGTTGCTCACGGTGGTCGTTAAACCTCCAACAAAAAAAAAACAAAAAAATACAATAAAAAAATTAGAAGTGTTAGCCTGGGAACTCGAGTAACATTCTAACAGCGACACGAGTGTGGGTTACTTGCGGCAAATCAAACGAGCTCTTCATATTACGTTTTTCATTTCTTCTATCCTATCCTTTCCAACGACACGCCAACACCACACATTGGTTTCCCCATGTTGCTCTGCTACTTTCCACAGGTTTGGGCGGGTAAATTACTAAATCAACATGCCATCAACATGGTATCAACATGCCAGCATCATCCGCATCGCTTGAAAGGTTGTTCTCCTACTGGTCGTACATTCTTAACGCACAAGAAAACAACTAAGCTTCGAAAATTCTAAGAAACTTGAGCAGATATATTACACACTAAAAATGAAAGATCAAACATGTGATGATTATTAAAAAGTGCTAAGGAAAATAAGAATGAAACTGTTAGGCAAGTGTTATACAAATTGTATGTAGACAATGTGATAATGTGACGCTAAATGTTATTTTAGTTTGAATTTAGTTTTGACAAAATTATAAACAATGGGACATTATTAAGGTAAAACACAAATTAAAGCAACAATGACGCTTGGATATAGTGAAGAATTTATTAATAAATTCAAAAAGTAAGAACTGTACACCAAATTAAACTAACAATAGTATAACTATATACTAAAAATCCGAAAATTTATTGGCGTAGAATAAATAATCAAAATTTCCAAGCTTTCGCACATCAACCAGATGGCTTCCTTAAGGAAGGTAGACAGCTAACTGCAAACAGGATAATAGAACGTTTCAACACTTTAAACGCGGTGACTTGACTAGACAATAAATGATTAGGAGCAAACGTGATATTTCGAAGAAACGAGGTCACGTTGGTTGGGCACGCGGTACTATGGTAGAAATCTCAGCATTATTTGAAGAATTGATTCCAAATACGTGGTAACTCCAGAGAGACGCTATCGTTGCAAGCCTCGCAGCTGGTCAAGATTTCCAAGGTTTCGCGAATGGCAGTAGATTTCGGTGTGGAGTATGAAGCTAATTTCTTTATATCACTCCATATAGGATCGGCGGACTTGAACTTGACTTCTCTTGATAGTGCAGTGGTTACTTTCCCGTCTCTTGTATCACTTTTATGTTCGCTGATTCTAATTCCAAACGAACGTTTGGTCATTCCGATGTAGTAACGCCTGGAGCCGTCCGGATATTTTAGTGGGATGGCATAAATGCCTGCCTCATTGCTATGAATCATCCAAAAGTGTATGAACAATTCACAAGTTAGTAATCTTTCAATTTCAAAAACTGACAGTGGAAAAGTGTGAAACTTTTTCTCTCTTAACATTTTATTCTTTCTTTTCCTTAGAATAAAATTGTCACTGTATAACACATTACTTAGTGTTAAAAAAAGTACTCAAGTTTAACTGTAAGATACATTTAATTTTTCTGGTTACTTTGAGTAAAATGGAAGGCATTGAAGTTGTTAAGAGTGCTATTAGTTTAAGTGGGTAATCATGAACATTAACAACTGCCAAATTAAAAGAAACTTTAATCTTTTTGAAAAAAATGTTCCGTCATTCGCATACCTGTGTGTTTTTGATATCTCACCACTGTATTTTCATTTCTGTGGTTATAAACTAAACAATTTAAAATAAATGCTTACTTCTAGTTGTGCTAACATGGCTATTCATTAATTTGTTTTCATGTAAATAAATTATTACGCCTCTTAGAAAATTGCGTAATAAATTAGTTTTCTACGCCACGTATAAAATACGTATAAATTACGCGTAATTTACGTAAAATATGCGTCATTTAATTTACGCGGCCAACCCTGGGTATCTTCATAATTTTTCCCAAATAGTGGGCCGCGTGCAATCCGCTTCCAGGGCCGTTTATGATTGCCACTCCGCCACAGCAGGTTACTGCTATTTGTTGTGAAGTTCCGTAATATGAAAATCTTACTTTTCAATCCGAAGAAGGGTTTTGCCAGTTATCGTAGGGAACACAAATACACGTTTGCTTAATGGAAAAGTTGTGCACCCCCCCCAAAAAATATGCGATAGTTTTAGTTATGCATACTCTATCAGATACAAAACAAATTCTCCACTCGAGCTTTTGCAATCGACTACTGACAAATTATCAAAGTATATAACTGGCACGTATTTCTGGCAAACTGCCTGCATTCGAATCGCGGACAAGGCATGATACGCTCGTCTTACGTCTCTGGTTTTGTCCCTTCCCTGGAACCAATGACCCTGAATTAGTGACGGGTGTTTCTTTGTAGCATTACACTCTCATGGGGAGGGGGGGGGTTGTTTAACCCAGAAAAATGTGTGTTTCAAGAAACTTACAACTTAAAATTAATGTAGATTTGACTATCTTGCGTATGTAGTGAGATTTTTCCAGTTGCATTCCAAAATTTGGAAACTGTTACTGTAGCTAAATTTATTTATTGAAGTTCTAAGTGTTCTTTATATAAGGTTTTGGTATTCGTCGAATGAGTTATATTCACCGCTCTTTCTTGCTCTGCCAGTCCTTGAAATTTGACAAGAAGCCTTTAACGGTTTCTGCGGCAGAAGTTGCAGCCAGTTTCCGGAAAACCACGTCATCTTTATGAACTCCCAGTTGTTGCTCAGTTAGTATTATTTCTGTTTCCTTTCTTGCGTTACTTTCTTTTTAAAGCAACTGGTGAGTTGGAGGTTCACTTCGAAGTATGTGCTATCTGCTTCTGCTATCTATGCGTTACAGCGTGAGGTAATACGACAGATGTTTCTCCCGAAGGCGACACTTTGCACAGCTGCTGGATAAACATGCACGACTTTTTATCCTTTTCAGCAACCGGATCCCTACAGTGTACATGGTAAAACTTCCATCCACGATCATTTATTTACGGGGAAACGATGTTCTACAGACTTATCAGAACTTTGCTGCGAATTCGTTTCTTATTAAATCGTTATAAATTTTTACATGATGACTTATGCGAGTCTGGTATTTTGGGGGAAAATATGGTATAACACACAAAAAGGACAAATATTGTCAAGGATTAGATAAAGAGAAATTTAATCGTGCTAAAAACAGTGGTGTTCCTGAAAATTTAACCGTTTGTGACACAAGTTCGGTTTCTGCGAACGCCGGAACATTTAATACGGTTAATTTTAATGCGTGGAATGGATATCTTCTCTCTGTGGCCGCGTAGTCAAAGGTGTGGGCTTCTTGAAAATATAGAGAAGGCATGGGTAGTGTGTTTGTCTGTGGCACTTGTTCTGTTTCTTCTTTCCTGAAACCAATAACCCCAAATTAAGGACGGCCAACTGTAATGTTCACGTGAGTTACCCCCCCCCCCTCTTCCAAAAAAAGGCTGCAATGAAAAGAATGCGCGCTAACTGCATACCTATTACGCACACAATCGACATCAACCATTCTCAGACCTACTGCTGGATGAAGGTATCCCCAAGTTTCATCCACAACCGCCTTGAACAATGCCGTTCCATATCATTCGGGCATGCTTTCTAATTTCATCCACCCATCTCCCACGTGATCTTCTTCTGTCCCTTGGTATCCAAGTTAGTATTTCAATTTTTGAACGCTGGTCGGTTCTTCTAGCTATGTAACTAGCCCGTTGCCACTAGATCTTTACTTCGATCATGTCATCCATTTTCGTGATCCACGTGTTCCTCGTACTATTTTTCTTAGTTACACCTAGCAAATGCAGCGGTCGGACAAAATAATGTGAACCCCATGATTATAGGAATTAACGTTATTCGTGTGTAGGCGACACTGAAAAGAAACAAACGTCGTGGTTATCTTTTGTGTACCTTTTTCTTTGTATATGTTCTCTAGGTTGTATGCCAGTGTAGCACAAGTTGTGTTCAGTAGCGGTTCTAACGAGCAGTCGGTGAAATGGGTGACCTGTCAGAGTTCCAATGAGGACAAACCGTGGACGCCTGTTTAGCAGAAGCGTGTGTAACCATAACAGCCAAATTGCTTGGTGTTTCAAAAACAACAAGTGGGATTATGAGTGCGTACACAAAGCATGGCAAGACTTCATCAGCAAAAAAGAACAGTGGGCGAAAACAGAGATTGCGTGAGAGGGATCGTCGAACACTAACAAGGATTGTGTCCCAACACAGAACTACTGCAACAAAAACCACAGAAGAACTCAATATCCACCTGGAAGAACCCTGTCTCCACAAAAAGAGTCCACAGAACGCTTCACTAAGCCAATATCCATGGAACAGCTCCAATTGCTAAACATTTAATCATAGAAAGCAACGCAATACGAAAAAGATTGTCATGAGCATAAATCCTGGACAGGTGATGACTGGAAACGTGTGATATGGTCCGATGAGTCCTCATTTACATTATCCCCTGCAGCTGCTTGGGTTTTTGTATGGAGAATCCCAAGGAAGCGTACAATTCGCAATGTTTGGTTCCAGGTTTAAAATATCGGGGTGGATCTGTGATAATTTGGGCGGCAATATCTTGGTATTCGGCAGGCCCCATCATTACCTACTACATGGTCGAGTTACTGCCAGCGAGTACTTGGACATTCTAGGTGATCAGGTGCATCCTTGGTCCAAATGTTGTTTGCCATACACACTGCCAAAACAATCCAGTCTTGATTTGAGGAGCACCAAGATGAACTCCAACATCTTCCCAGGCCAGCTCAATCACCTGACTTGAATATCATCGATCCACTTTGGGCAGTTTTGAAGAGCACAGTGAGAAGCAGATTTCCTCTTCCAACATTTCTGAAGCAATTGGGTGCTGTTCTGATCGACGAATGTATGAATCTATTCCAAGAAGGTTGGAAGCTGTAAAGGCAAAGAGTGGCCCAACACCTTATTAATAAAGACATATCGCCTATTTCCAAGGTGTTCATATTATTTTGTTCAACCCCTGTATGCTTCTTTGAATCGTCCGCAGCATCTGTATATAGTTTTAGTTAAGTTTCGTGGCTCTGATCAATAAGTAAAAACTGAAAACAATCATAGATGAAACACTTTTCTTTTTAAGACATAATGGTAAATTGCTCTTGAAAGTTGTACTGTTCATTACAAGTGCACCTCAGCCAAGTTTCTTCATTGATGTAGCCATTGCTTGATGACAACTGTTGTTTATGGTAGATGTAAACATCAGTTACTACTAAATCTGCCCAATCAACCTCTGAATCTTGAGTTCTTGTAAAAGCATTGTACATCAGTGTTAATTTCTGGGAGTTCATATTTAATCCTGTGTCTTTACCTTAGTCAGCAAGTTCCTGGATCACAATATGCAGCTCTGAGGGGTACATGCAAAAATGAATGTCGTCGTCAAAAAGGTGGGAGGTTAAATAATCTCCATTAATTCTCATCCATTTTGTCTTGTCTTTCCAGTTCAACGACTGAAAGACATTCTGTGGTGTGGCGCTGAAAAGGTTGAGGGATATGATGTCACCTTGTTTCACTCTTTCCAAATTTTATAAGTGTTATGTCCTTGAATAGTTGAACTCTTGCACTTACACTTTCGTAGATGTTATTAGTAATATTAACGCAAAAAAAAAAAAAAAAAAAAAGATTTTTAGTAAAGGAGATCAAAGAAAATGTGAAATTATGCCCTCTAGGGAAGCGTAAATTAAGTTTTAATACCTCAGGATTCGGAAGAAATTATAGCTGCTGATAGTTGGACTGAACCAAAAGCCTTTTCGTAATCAATGAAAGCCATATATAGTGGGAGTTCGTACTCATTCGTTCTAAATAAATAAATACATCGCTCTTTCCACGTTCCAGAAACACATAGCAACCGAAAAATTGTTTTCAGCCGCCGCCGTGGAATTGAACCACAGAACTTTAATTGCTATAATATATATAGACAGTGCCGTTAATGCCCACCAGATGGAGACGTCTCAGTAGCTAAGCCCATCTTACGGATTTATGATGTCCGAAGCTGGCTTAAAAATACACATAGCACCGTGGATTGTTGGCCACCGTAGTGTAAAGTTGACGCGCTCTGCTAGATATCGAGAGTTCCGTGGTTCAATTTCACGGCGGCGACTGAAAAAATTTTTTCGGTTGCTATGTGTTTCTGGAACGTGGAAAGAGCGATGTATTTATTTACTGACGCCACGTATTTGGAGGATTTTCACCTCATTCGTTCTTTCAATTAGTTCTCTCAAAACATGGATATGATCTATTGTGCTGAAACCACTCTTGAATCCAGCTTGTTCTCTTGGTTGAGCCATGTGCAGTGTTTCCGTCAAGTGATGTGGCAGTGTCTTATTGAAGAATTTATATACAAGTGATTGGAGGCTGATGGATCTGTAGTTCCTGAGATTCTCGAGGTGTCCCCTCTTCTATGTAGCGGGATCACTACAGCATTGTTTCAGTCATCCGGAATCTTCCCGTCGTTTAGACATATTGGTGAAAACTTTGGTGTTTTTCATCGTCTTCCTGTATAATGTCCACTCTAATTCCATCTTGCCCTGGAGCTCTTTCTCGTTTTATATTCTTAATTGCGTTGGCAACTGTATTCCATATATTAATTACGTAGTTCTTTGTGTTCCACTTGGACAAGTTTTGCCAGAAAGACTTATAGCCTGTTTATTTCTTAGCTTGTAATAGATGCTTCTTCCTCCTTTCTTGTAGTCTTGTGTAGCACTCTTTAACTCTTCTCCAAATTGCGCCTCCATTTTTTTGTTACAGTACCATCGTTTCTGAGTGTATGACGTAAATATGTTCTAATTTAACCTTCATTTTTTTTTTAGTTTTCTTCCTCTTTGTAAATTTTGTGTTCGTTCTCTTTTAGCGTTTCATCTTTAACGTTATATTTTCTCACTCACTGAATGTTATGTTGGCAACAGTCTTGAGGTCAAGGTTGAATGGCGTTTGCATTGTTGACAAGCAAGATCGTCGCATATATAATGTGTTAATCCAACAGCAAAAGCTGTGGGTGGTGTAGTAATTGTGGAAGCTGTGTTATGCGGAAGAGGTCTGTTCTTGAAGCTAGCGTCCGTCTGTGGTGTATATACACTGCTGGCCACACAAAATGCAACACCAAGAAGGACACGAGGTAGCAGAGCCAGATTTACTGGACACATAACAACAGATACAAAGATGAAACATTTGAGCTTACAGGCCCGTGCGACTTGCGGAACACGCAGACATCAGTAGTTCGTGTGGCCCACATGGCTAGCAATAACGGCCGCTAAACGCCGCGGCATCGAACGAAAGAGGCTTTGGATGTGGGCTTGGGGTATGTCGGTCCAGGCTGCTTCCACACGTTGCCACAGTTCATCAGGCGTAGCCGCGGGTGGTGCTTGCCGGGCCACTCGGTTGCCGATCAGCGACCAGACGTGTTCGATGGGCGGCATATCGGTAGAACAGGCGGGCCACGGCAGCATTGACACCTGTTGGGCCGTGAAGAAATTGTTGCGGGCGCTCGTTGTCCTGTTGAAACGTGGCCGCTGGCAGGTCCTGCAGGTAAGGGAGGACTACAGGCTCCAAAACGTCGGAGATGGTGCGGTGGCTGTTGAGTGTACCGGCGATGCGTACCAGAGGGGTGCCATATCCAATTGCACCCCAAACCATAACGCCAGGCGATGGACCGGTATGGCGATGCATAATGCAGACGTCATACAATCTTTCGCCGCGGTGCCAACACACGCGGATCCGATCATCGTGGTGTTGCAGACAGGAGCGGGATTCGTCGTAGAAGACAATGTCGTTCCATTCCGAAGTACAGGTGCGGCGTCGTCTGCAGGAGGTGCGACAAGTCCCCGCTCCTGCAGACGACGTCGAACGGTAGGTGCTGACACAGGTTGTTTCGCAACACACCCTAATTCCTGCGCTAACGTTCGTGATGTGGCGGTGCGAGCCGTCAATGCCCGCCGCACAACATGCCGGTCCTCTCGTCCGGTGGTGTGCCGCGGCTGCGGCAATCGCTCATGTCGGTCCGTCCATCCCTCCTGCACCCACCGAATCCATGCTAGCTTCACTGTGACTGGATGTCGTTCCACACAGGCGCCGATGTCTCGGTACGATAAACCGCTGTCGCGATAAGCCACAATTCGTCCTCTGTCAAACTCCGAAACGTACTGGAATGACTGCCGTATTCTGCGACGAGGCATCAGGAAGCTTCCCATGCACAGGTTCGGCAGCACAACACACTTCCACTTCTTACACCCCGCCTTCTGTGCACCCTTTTATATTAAATCATATGCCGGGCGCACGTGATTTGCAATGCTAATCGTTTGCATGTCCTCTCGCGGACGACGCATGCTGCGAATTTCAGGCCAATCGGATGCTTCCTTCTTGGTGTTGCATTTTGGGTGGCCAGCAGTGTAAATTGCCGCGACTTCATATATTTTTTGAAGAGAAGGTTTCGGTGAACTAATTGGTTTATAGTACGTTTTATGTTATGTTCAGAAAATGGTAACAAGGTGAGATTTTTTTTTAATTTTTTCTCGGATGGGTGAACTTGCAGCCGCTTTCAGTACTAAACATTTGCTTTGGCAACATGCACGCACTCTCACTAAGAACAGTGGCTTTCGGAGCAGTTGAAATGTCAGTTCCACTCAAGGGCAAAACATTATGAGGCCATAGGGCTGGGCCTTTTCGGCAATTTTGAATCGGCCGTACTCATATTCGTAAGGGTTACGTAAGTCAATTTAATTATGTTTCGTTTTTGCTTGACCACCAACCAGCCAACCAAACATTAATTATATTAGGCTCTAGCTAGGCCTTTTAAAAATGTTTGTTAACTGCAACATTATTAACTTGACTTGTCGTGCAAACCTTAAGAATACGATCATGGTGGATTGAGCCGCCCCGGTGGCGCAGTGGTCTAAGGCGTTGGCCTCTGATCATTCGTCCGTAAGGAGTCCGGGTTCGAATCCCGGTGAGGCATGGATGTTGTGTTTGTCTTACGGCACTGGCTCTCTCCCTTCCCTGGAACCAGTGACCCTAAATTAGGGACGGGCGACTGCTTATAGCCCATTGAGTTGCTCACGGTGGTCGTTAAACATCCAATTAAAAAAAAAAAAAACATGGTGGATTGAAAGTTATTGAGATGAGCACCGCAGATTGAAAACTGATAAAAAGGCTTAGGCCTATTAATCTTTTGTGCCTGAGTAAAAGCGGAATGCTATGATCTTGACTTGTTATGCAAACCTTGTGAATATTAGCACGGCGGATTAAAAAAATGCTAAAATGGCATAACATTAATATTTTGTGACGGAGTAAAAATGCAACATTATTAACTTGTTGTCTTAATGTTCTGAATATAAGCACGGCGGAATCATAATTCCTGAAAAGCGCGGGTCTAGGACTTAGTAATTGATATTTTGTGTCTGAGCTGAAGGGGATGCCATTATCTTTATTTTCTACGTTGTGAATCGTACAAACATATGAGCACTGTGGGTTAAAAGTTGCTCAAATGGCCCAACCCGAAGCCTGTGTTATGAATACCTCGGTAAAAAAATGCATATATAAACACCGTACAAAACATTACGGACTGTAAACTTTATTCTTTAATATGGAGTTATATACGTACCGATGAGCCACTCCATTATGACCTCCTACCAAATGAGCTGTACAATCCCTTTTAGCCCTCAAACCAGCGGCTACTCGGCGAGGCATAGATTCGATGAGGTAGCGATAGGTATCCTGGGGTATCTGATACCATAATGTCAACAGCAGGTCCTCCAGTTTCCTTACATTTCGGGATGGTGGTGATTTAGCGCGAACCTGCTTTTCCAAGTCGAACCACAAATGTTAGATTGGGTTCATGTTAGGTGAATTTGGAGGCCAGGGCATTAACAGAAAGTCACGAGCATGTTCCTCGAACCACTCCTTGATGATTCTGGCAGTGTGGTATGGCGCATTATCCTGTTGGTAATAGCCATCACCAACAGGGAACACAGTTGCCATGAAAGGGGGAACTTGGTCCGCAATTATGTTCAAATACCTGACAGCTGTCAGGGATTGTGATAATGGGGCCTAAAGTGTCCCAAGAAAACATCGCCTACAGCATAACACAGCCGCAGCAGGCTTTTTTCCGCCCAACAGTGCATCCGGGTGCCATAACCTCAGTTGATAATCGGGGTATCCGCGCTCGGCCGTCTACGTGATGCACCAGGAATCTTGATTCGTCAGACCAGGAAACTTTCTTCTAATCATTCACGGTCCAATCTCGATGATCTTGGGTCCATTTCATGCGTTGTTGGCGATGACGTGGGGGACCCGGCAGGGTCTTCGGCTACGCAGGCCCATGCGCCAAAGGCTACGATGAACTGTGTGCTGTGACACATTGCCCTGATCACCACTGTTTGTAGCTGCAGGTGATTTCTCGCACTGTAGTCCTGCGGTCGCTATGAACAATGCTCTACAGTCTCCGCTTTCCTCTGGCATCAGTGAGCTGCGAACGACACATGGCTGAATGACGGTTAGTCGTTTGGCCATCTGTGCACTACTTCTGACACGTGCTCACTACAGCCGCACTTGAACAAGCCGCGCCGTTTTTGAGACCGTAGCTTTGAGACACCGTGCCATCAGAATTTGTCCTTTACCAAACTCCTATAAATCGACAGCTTTTCCCATTCTGACTTCGAACACTCTACTAACCAAAAGCCGGTCCTCGGGTTGTATATATATATTGCTGTATGAACTTCACCTGAGCATCGTTTGGGTGCAACTGCTTATTTCTTTTCAAATTTTACGGACCCTTTATCGAAAATCCGACCGGAAAAAGTTTTTCTAAAGTCGTTTCAGCTGAAATGTCGGATTTTGTAGACTTGTACAGTTTGCAAGTAATTTAGGAATTAACACATCGCACGTTGTGACTTATGATACGTAAATTTAAAGCATCAAGTCTGTTGCCTGTAAACACTGGTCATTTCGACATTGTCACCTCTGAACAATTTTTAGAAAATTGTGCTACAGTGAAGAGGACAATGGATCGGAGCTAAATTCGTGTAATTTTCTTATGAGTTCAACGTTGAACGATGTTCATCGGAGACAGCTCGAAACATTGATACTGCATTTGCGGAAGCCACCGTTAGTGAACGCAAGACATAACGTTGGTTTGCAAAATTTCTATATGAGCCTCGAAAATGAACCACACGGTACACCAAAAGGAGCTATCGATGATGCTGAGTTTGAGGCCTTGACTGAATCCGATCCCTGTCAAACGGTTGTAACGTCTTACGTGTCAAGATGTAGATGACGTACTACTGAGGTTGCGCACGAGTCAAATCAGCAATGAAGCAGTGATAAACCTGCCGGCGTAGTTCAGCTGGGAGAACGGTCGCTCCGTAATAGAAAAACGTGGGTTCTAATCTCACCACAGGCAAAAAGGTTTATACATGTTAGTATGTTTATACGGTACGGAAACTTAGCGAGAAATTCGGAGTATTCAATGCCACCATTTACCGACATTTAACAGCCATAGACAAAGTGAAGAAGATGATAAATGTGCTTAACGTGAGTTGACAGAACAGAACAAAACACGACAATTTTATGTAGGCTCTTTTCTGCTTCTCCGCAACTAAGCGAAAGATATTATTGGGCGTCTCTTCGCGTGTGATGAAAAATAGATGCTATATAACAACAGCTGACGTCCGACGCAATGACTCGTCCACGGTGAAACCCCTTAACACAACCCGAACACGGTGTCCATCCCAGGAATACGATGGTCATTGCTTAGTTGTCCGTAGTTGGTGTGATCCACTCCTCCTTCTTACAACCGGGTTAAATCATCATGGTGGACAGCTATTGTTAAGAACTTGACTTTTATGCATGGAAAACCGTCCACTAAATAGTTGGCATTTGAATCACCATGAACCCATACTTCTCGATGATAACGTGACCACACGTTGCACGCGAGACGATCCAGAAGCTGCACCAGTTGTGGAACTGGGATTCATATTTTTAATGAATTTTTTAAATGAAATTCATGTTTTTCCATCCCCCCTTTTTTTCTATATCAATCAAAAAAGCAAGCACTTTTTTTTTAATTTAATTTATATGTACTTTGTCCGCCGTCGTTTTTTGTGACCTGCGAAGTTTCTTCCAGGGCGGATTGATCAGCACAAGCAAAACCTATTTGGAATTTTAATTTCGATTTAAAAAGTAAACATGCTTACTCCGTTGATTGATACAGCAAAAAGACTGTAAGGAAAAGAAAATTATATATTACATTAGAAAAATCTGTTTAAAATTCTTAATGTTTCGTAAATTTTTTATTTATGTAATTCCTCCTGCTTTCGGCACAGATAATAGTGGGCAGTATGCATTAGTTAATGGTAAAACTTCAAAAGAATTCCGATAGATGGCAGCATATGCTTCGTGTCAGTGCTCTGTTCTGTGGTGTGAGTTGATCCGAACACAGAATGGATTTAGCTGTTTTTGTTTCGTTTTTAATTGTGAATAAACGTTAAAATATCAGACAGCTAAAAAGTTCACACTAACGCAATAGTTGTCATAAATCATAGCACTTAAGAATAGCTAAAGATCCGTTAATGTATAACTTTGGTCAAGCGCGCAACTAAAAATTTTCTCGAGTGAACAGCAGTGAAAGCGCAATGTGAGCTGTAGTTGCTTGCAATATCTCAATATCGGTATATTATTGATATCTCTGGGAGGGGGGGATTGCACCAATTAGTATCACTAGACATTTAATTGGTATCACCAAAACAAGTATCATTGTTGAGCGAATTCAAGTACAGAAATTAACGTAATTTAAAATAAAAAGCATGAAATGATAAATTGCATTATGAATAATCAGATTATAATGCAATCACTTTATCAGAAACAACCGTAATAAAAAGGCAATATGCTGAAGTCTTCTCTTTCTGGGGTATCTCTTGTTTGAATGACCAATAGCGATTGCATTTTTTGTTTTTCTGGTGATAGATTCTTTGAATGCTCAGTTACTTCCAAAAACTGGGGAATGCTGGTGATAACTTGGAAGCTTTGCTACAGACATCCACTTTGACGGACGAATTTTGGGGCCGAGCTGAAGGTGACAGACAATCCTGAAATCCCTTCATCTTGCCCTACCTTATCGTAGTGGGTGATAACAACTATTGGTGGTGGTGGGGGGGGGGTACCTAACCTAGGCGGTGTTACCAGTTTCTACCCTAGTTAGGCGGCTTCACAAGGACAAATTTATCCCACTTTTTGTCTCAATGGAGTATATGGGCAGTGGAAAAATTTTGAGTAATTGTGTCGTCTGTGCTTCAGAGTCGGATTCCAGATAGAAAGCCAGGCAATATGGGGAACGCAGAACGTTTACAATTTTGTCTTGGGGGCGCTTAGTGAAAGGAAAATTGAAAAGAAAATGGAGAGGATAAAAAAAAAAAACCCCGGCTCTGAAGGAAGTTCTAACCCTTAAAACTCTATCCTGGTTGCGCCCCTGACTGGGGAAGGGAGGAGTATTTTCTTGGTTAAAGGAATTCGTTAGATGTGAGGGTTTAAATGTAAAAGAAAAAAACGTTCTTCCAGTTGGGCTCATTTGAACTGAAAGACTGGCTGTAACTTTCTTTTATTTCCAGTGGTACTAAAAGAAAGTTAGTCATATACAGTCAGTCAGAATGATTCAGTAACGTTTTTAATTGTTTTGTTGGAAATACCGAAAACCGTTGTTGTGGTGTATTAGTGGTTTGAATAAAGTATTCCTTTCCTTGTTTCTCCTCATGTAGGATGGAAAGCAGCAACTTTGAGTCGTGGAACAGAAATTAACTTACACTGAAGTTCATTTAATGGGTATAGTAAATATACTTGTCAGCGCGCATATAATGGAAGATTAAATAAATTTCTTAACAACACAGTGTCTAAATAAGGAATTGCACTTCGATTTCTTAATGAAAATATAATTAATTAGCAAGAACAATGAAAAGAACTAAGTGACAGCCTTTTAAGATAAGATTAATTCAGAGAAGCAAACGCGTGTGTTCAAAGTTTTCTTTTTCCAGTGATTGGAAAGCTAGTTTTTAAAAGTAGATAACTGCTGCTACTTTTAAAAACTAATATTCTTGAATCAGTAGTTTGCTACAACTACTTTTCCTGAAAAGTAGATGCTGCGTCTACGTTTAAGTTGAAAAATACCAATTCTGAAGATCTTTTTATGTACATTCTTTCATATGACATTGAGAGTTACAGTAAATACCAAGGTAAATTACACAAATTATCTTTATTTACCCCTGAGCCCTGATGATCACATGTAACACATTTTATCATATTAATTCCAAAACTGCAGATGTATGGGTGTTAAAATATGTAGAAACACTATGCAAGAGATGTAATTTTTTTAACATATTAGACGTAAAATCATTTTTCTAGTTTTCTGTGCATTCACACATGAATTCTTGCTTACGAACAAAAACACTACGTTTGCTAAATGCTATTTTAGAAGGATGTTGCCCTTCAAAGTGCAATACATATTACATACTATTTCTGAGCAAAGTGGAAATGGGGAGAAGCATTGCTTTCTATCCCTGCAAGCAGTATAATAACGCATCAGCACACACCGACGCTTTATTTATGCTGCTTATATGTCAACTGTTTTGAAGAATACCCCCCCCCCCCTTTTTTTTTAAGTAGCGTGATTTGTAGCGTAATTTTACTAGAAGCTACTTTGCTTTGCTTTGTACCGTACTATAACTACATATTTCTATTTGTAACAAAGTCGCGTGCTACATGTAGCGCTCTACTGCCATTTTCCCACTTGGCGTAAGAAGCGTGATTTTTGAAAAAAAAATTTGGTGGAGATTGATAATGGCGTTTCATGTTTGAAATCAGGCAAGGATACGCATCTTGTAGATTGAACAAGAAGTTCAGAAGCAACGCTGTTTCCCTTTTTCATTTCTCTCTGTTAAACGTCGGTGCGAATTGGAGAAGGAATTGATAAAACAAAATATTGCGCGATCCATACGCCATTTGGATTGACCCGTCTCTAACAAATATATGTATATAAATGAATAAAAATATATAAAACTAAAATAGAACTGTTGATTTAATTTTTAGTTACTAGTAGGAATAGGTAACTAAACAAAAAAGCATTTTCTTTAGGCAAGTCTATCCCGTCACTTCTTTACTAGTAGGGAAAGTTGAATTGCCTAAACAATGGCAACCCCCCCCCACACACACAGCCACACTCCGCTTAACTCTTCACCTGTAACATGTGAAGATCCCATGCAACTGGATTTCTGGCTGCAGCCCAGAAAAAGTTTAGTGTCAGTACGTTTCTGAAAATTAAATATCCTTAGTTGTTAAAAAAAAAAAAAAAAATTAAGAACAAAAAACAAAAAATACGGCGTTGTTTTCCGAGCATATACCACGTGCCTTTTCTTATAGAGTAAAAAGTACAATGGAAATCCTATTGAACTGGGCTGGTTTCCCTGGGAGCCTTATTCAGAAAATTGACTGGCTTATCTGGTGTCAAAACCCTAAACTTAACTGTTTTTTTAAAAAGGGTCAAATGCAAAAGAGAGCTTTTTATTTCGCATTTCAGTATATACTTGTAAACTGTAGAAAGCGTGTCTATTCTTTTTAATGCGAAGAAACAAGTGGCTTTTCTTATTAATGTGAAGAAACTAGTGGTGAAAGCATCCCAAAATGGTAGGAGAAACGTTCTTTTAAGACATTGGTCAGGGGAATAGCGTTCCCCTTAATGAAATACTTGTGAACAAAGGTGTGTAGTTATTAAAGGATTATATGTGATTACATCAAGTAAAACTGTAGAAGCAAAAGCTGTCAAAGCACAATTCACAAACACTCAAGTCGAGTTTAAACTGCAGGGATAAAAAGATTTTATTTACAATTAAAATCAACTAAAAGACACAGGCAAGATCTTTCACAGCCGCGACGGCCGCATCATCAGGCCTAACCAGCAATCCTAGTGTGCAGGTACAGCATTATATAAGATTATCGCCCCTAATCACACAATGCACAGCAAGATAAGGTTCGGATGCCAAAGAACACATTGATTAACTAAAGGCTGTGTAATATATCACTTTCTTTGCGTTTTTAACTGTGTCAACAGTCTTTTTCATATAGAATTTATAAATAATGGCACTTCCTAATTACACCACTTTTTATCTGTTTATTAGTAGCAGAGGTAAGAATCCTAACCCCGTCCCAATCTGGGTAAAATGTTCCGTTCTCCAGAGTTCGGGTTAAAGATGTTGAAATAGTATCGGAACGAAGGGAGTATTCATGTTCAGCCATTCGTAGACCAAGATACCTCATAGTGGATCCTATGTAACAGAGGTTCTTGTTGTCCGGTAAAGTAGAACGAAGTGGGATTTTATAAACACCATAACGTTTCTTTAATTGTACAAATTGTACAGAGTCCCTGTCTGTGATTGCATGATGACAGCAGAACGGACCACCGATGGAGAACGGAGAGTTTAGACTAGATACCAAAGACAGAAAAAGACCCAGAAGTGCACATAAGAGATTGGTAGATGAAATTCGAAAACATGTCGGAGTTGCATGGAGAGTGGCTCAAGACAGACAGTTGTGGAAGAAACTTTGAGAAACCTTCATCCAGCAGTGGATTGATGATGATGATGTATGTATGCATGTATGTACGTACGTACGTGTGTATGGGGGGGGGGGGGCAGAGTACGAATAATGAATACATACGTAGAAACATATGTATATAGTTTTTTTTTTAATCTGCCAAAATATTAAAGCTTTCCGAAGTCAGGGTGAAAGAATATTTAGATTTAATTTCTGTTTTCCTGTAATGATCGTAATGTTTTCACGTTAAAATTTAGCATTCGGAAGATTATGTGCAAAAATTGGGTTTTTGTGTTTCACTCTCTTCTATGTACGTGGAAGAATAAAAACGAAAATTACTGAAACTAATAACTTGTAGTGCATGTATGTGCAATAGCAACACCTTCCACAAAAAAAAAAAAATGCCCTAGCTTTTAAATTTTGTCTACTAAACAATTCACCTGCTTTAACTAATGGCAGAAACGACTCTTGTAGAGTCTACCAAGAACGTTCAAGTGTCATTGTACTGTCTTCATCTTTTCAGTATTCTATCAATTCTCCCATTGTATGGGTGTGTTTAACGTTTGTCTTGGAGCTTTCAGAGGACTTTTAATTTTTGATATATTTTTTTTTTTTTTTATGTTTGAAAGGAAAAGTGTTTCTTTCAGTGGGGGTGGGGGGCTGACTGTTAAAAGGATGGAAAATGCAAAATTTGATTTTTGAAAAGTAATGTTTACTGTTCGCTGTATTATCGGCGTTATTACTATTATTTTTCAGTAATCGCAAATGTAGACGTGCTTGAATGCTCTTGTTTGCACCAGCATGCACTAATAATATTATATGCCTCGTGTTTTTGAAGTTCGAATTCACTTTTTACATGCCTTTTGGCTTTTACTGATTACTATGGGGAAAATTGGTTTCCTGTCCACTCCGAAAGTGGGTTTTTGTTAATGTTAAATGTTATTTCAAGGTGGAAAGCCATATTGAACCTCCAACAATACCTTCTAAATAGCATGTGCTGCCATCTGTGAACAAGTTTATTGCTAAAACTCTTGGTAATGGAAGTTCGTAGATGTGTAGGATGAGTAGAAATAATATTTTGAAACAGCAATTTCCGTTGCGGATCTGTTCAATAGCATTGCCTTATTTTGCAGTTTTCACTGTGCAAAAGGATGTCAGCTTGAAAGGTTTTCGATATTGTATGATTTCTAGGGGGAGGGGCGTCACGTATTTTCTTGCTTTTTTTATTGCGTTGTTTTAAAGATTTTCAAAATCGTGTAGTAATTGTTCAGCGTACTCGTACACTGTTTTGAAAAAAATGATTTATTAATATTTGAATTGGAGCTTGCCGTGACTGGGGCCAAAGAATTTCCGCAATGCACGGTTTCCCCAGGTCCCAGAAAATATCACTTTTTTATTGGACACCTGCACGCATAATCACTTTTGACTTTTATTTTACATATACATTTAGGTTCATTTTAACACTTTTTCAAATTCCATTGTGAGTGCCAAACCTCTGGTTAAATTATTGTAAACTGGTATACGTAGATAAAATTCTGTTCGCGCTCGTGAAATGTATTTAGGACTTCAGTTTTATTTTAAGTTTCTTTTCCGAATGTGATGTTTTAGTATTTTTTTTTTTTTTTAATCCTCCAATGTATTACTGTCACATTTTTTCAAAAGTTTTCCAATTTTACTTTAACGTGAGGAATAGTTTTGCGTCAGTACATTTCTGTTATCTTTTACTGATAGATTTTCGCCGATGGCGTGCTGATAATTTCAAATCTAACGGCCTGTTTCTTTCTTTTTTCGCATTATAGGTATTTCTGAAATTTCCGAATGTTTATATACGGTGTTGAACTATCTGGGCTTGTAAGATATCTTTCAGATAAGGACATATTCGCCCATATGGGGGCAATAGGGGCACTCGCCCTACCCTGGAATGCCATTTCTGTTCTTGGAAGATACTAGAAAGATTTTCGCGATAACGCTCATTCTGTTTGCTATTGTTTCTGTTGAACTTTCGAATGTGTGTGTAGGTAGTAAATACAGGAAAAACGTTGGGAGAAAATACGTTGGGGCAAAAAGTATAAAGTAATAATATTGAATGTTTTACCGCGACGTATATCTATACATTAATTCTATAAGGGTTTTTTTTACTGTGAGTCCTATTTTGAGAGAACGGTTGAACGTAAAGATATGGTTGAGGTATCAAAATAAAGATCTTACCATGTAGATGTGCCAGTCGAAGAGAAAAAATGAGATTGGGGGCAACGGTTCGGGCGTTGTAGGGCTACAAATTTCCCATGTAAAGTCTATGGGGGAAGGATGCGGTTGACTCACGCGCTGTTGAAGGAGGAAGCATGGAGGGACTGAGATAGTCCAAAGGTCGAAGTCTTATCTTTTCTGAGCGGACCGTTGCGCAAAGCAGCGCTAGCAGGCATTCTTATCAAAGTTCTCATCGGAACAGCGAACACTCTCGAAGACCTGATTGCGTTATGCCGTTAGACTGTGTGATGCATATATGCAATTTAATATTCATTCGATCCAGTTTATTCACATAGGTAAGACGTTTACCATTATGTAAAGATGTAAATAAACATTACGTTGACCATTGTTAGGCCGCCCCGGTGGCGCAGTGGTCTAAGCGATGGCCTCTGATCATTCGTCCGAACGGGGTCCGGGTTCGAATCCCGGTGAGGCATGGTGTTGTGTTTGTCTTGCGGCACTGGCTCTCTCCCTTCCCTGGAACCAGTGACCCTAAATTAGGGACGGGCGACTGCTTATAGCCCATTGAGTTGCTCACGGTGGTCGTTAAACCTCCAATCAAAAAAAAAAAAAAAAAACCATTGTTAGTGAAAATATTACGGGCGACTGCTTATAGCCCATTGAGTTGATCACGGGGGTCGTTAAAGCTTCAGTCAAAAAAAAAAAAAAGAATCATGAACCTGGACTATTGTCCTTACTGAAGTGGTTGAAGGAATTTGTCAGTCAAATAAAGTTCACATTTGTTGTTTCATATAAGTTATTTCCAAAAAAAAAAAAAAAAAAAAAAAAAAAAATATCATGAACCTGGACTATTGTCCTTACTGAAGTGGTTGAAGGAATTTGTCAGTCAAATAAAGTTCACATTTGTTGTTTCATGTAAGTTTATTATTTCCAAAAAAAAAAAAAAAAAAAAAGAAGAAAACTAACCGTCGATTCCGACGGGTTTCGTCTAGTATCAATAATTAGAGTATGAAAAGCCTGAAAGCCGATGGAATGAAAAACATACCATCCACTTCAGCAGCCATTCACTGCAGGAAAAAGGTCACCTGAAGTTTGTTTTTTTCTCCCGCAGAACTTTGTGTTGAGTGTACATTTGTCTTCTTTTCCCAGCTGATTGAGCGATAGCTGGGTTTTCGTGACGCATTGGACACAAGTGGTTGAAAGGTGAAAAGCTCAAAATAACACCGAGGAAATGTCCTTATTGTCCCAACGAACTGTCTAATTTCATTTATCCATCACTTTTATGTAGTTTTTAAGTTTTCAGTTGAATGTTGTGTGATAACAAGAACGCACAGTGGAAATTTGCATATGGTGTTTGTGTATGTTTTTTGTAGTAGCAATGTGTTTGCGCCTCTTGGTAACTACGCTATGGGCGCCCTTGGATAGGGTGCCTGTCTTTCAGCCAAGTTTTGAATTTCGAAAACAAAAACAAGTTATTAGTTTATAGAGTCATTATCCAGTGAACATTATAACGTGTTTCTTCCACAGTAAATTTCTCAGTAATTGGCAAGAGTTTGCTGAATAATCCGCCTTCCTCTGATAATATGCCGTCATTCGCGTTCATTTTTTCACACTTCTGCATTGCATTATTTATTTGGCTGAGGGATTCAGTCAAGCAAGGGCCACACAAAGAAGAAATGCATCGACGTATAAAATTTGGTTGGAAAGCATTTGGAAGAAACACTACAATCTTCAAGAGCAATTTCCTCATTATGTTTTTAAGTGTTTAATCAATTCATCATTCCAATTCGTACTCGTGGATCACAAACACGGTCCTCAACTGGAAAAAACATTCAGAAGCTACAGATAATTGAAAGGAGCATGGAGAAGTGCATGCTTGGTATTAATTACTAAGAAAGATAGGAACATGGATCACGAAAGTGACTAGATTTAATGACATGATCAGAGATGGAAACAGGTCAACGTGTCGCCAGTTTCTTGCGGATGTTCCCGACCCGATTTCCACACGGTTTTATTTCCGTTTTATTTTTTAAAAGAAAAATATTTCAAAGAAAAATGAGTAACTGTGGAATTGCAGGTTGCCAGCGGAGTGAAAAATGATTTGTCATACAAAAATATTGCCGTCTCTTTCTTAAAGCAACTATAAGATTTCCACCGACCGATGATGCCATATCGTAAAACCATACTTTCTTTGCGATTGTCCGGAGCAAGATACTGACAAACGCCTGCCGCCTGCTTTTTGGTGATTCATTCTCTCGCACTCCGCGTGTAAAGACTGAGAGTTAATTTTCACATCGCATCTTTTGCATTGGGCATTCCGAGGTTTTCGTTTGACGTGCTAACATTCCGTTCCATTGCATGTCGTATCGGAATTATTGCCTCATTTGTTGAAATGGATGAATTTAATATTAAAGAGATTCAAAAAGGGGTCGAGGCCAACAAATAGGTTCTTGTTGAAAACAAAAAGAGGAAGAGCGAATGCTGGAAGTTGTTTCGTCTCATTAAGAAACCAGAATATGTTTCACAGCAACAACAACTTTCACATATTCTGAAACTTGATATGTTATCAAGAAAGCAGCAGAAACTGAAATCAAACATAAAACAAGGTTCCTCAATTTAAAAATTTTAAGTGCAGCAGCATCAGAATTAGGCGGAACAGCCTTAACATTACTGCTGAAAGACTTACCACTGCGGAGAGACTTTTGAACTTCCTGTGTATATATATGATTATGATTATACATGATCATGTATATTTATAAATTTAGTTTCGAATTCATAGTTCAAAGCAGATTTTCCCTGTAAGGTCCGTGTCAAAAAATTTTGACCCGTTCTCAACGCTGGGCATGATCTAGGTAAAATTCCTGAAATGGCTCTAGGCTGTGGACATATTGCTAAAAAAACAACTGACTATCGTTAGACAACTGAAATACTAGACTGGATTCCATGGGATAGAAGACCATGTGGAAGATGGGTGAATGGGTTTCGAAAGTATATCGGAGTGACATGGACGAAATTGGATGAAAACAGAAATTTTTGGAAGAGACTTAGGGAGTCCTTAATGCAGCAGTAATGGATTCATAACGATTGATAAATATATTTCTGTGGTGGTCTTCAATCTCCAGGAACAACTCTAAAGAAGGGTTATTTCAACGGCGATTTTAAAATGTTTTAGTTAAGATAATTTTCTGTAGTACCTTGTATGCTGATTTTTGTTGAATTGTGTGATTTTCTCTTTCGATGATTAAAGTTTTTGTCTCTGTTAATCACTTATTTCGCAACTGTTAATATATGTGTTTCTTTCTTTCTTTTCTTTTTCTTGTAGGTGAGTATTGGTGCCTTAATCGTGGAAGAATTATTCTCCTGTTCCCTGTATGTATTCCTGTTTAGTATTATTGTTATTATTTGGGGAATCAAAATGCGTATTTATCAGTTTCTAAACTTAGAACTCTGCAAACAAACTATGCCGACCCCAGACTGAAGGATTCAATGACAGTAGAAATCTAAAGCAGCAATCTTGGTGCAACCAGGAAAGATTTGGAAATGAACTCACGGGCCAAGAAAATAACAAGAATTAATCACGTAGTCAAAATAGAGAATCCCAAGTGGCAAGACCTGGAAAACGCCATGTAGAAAATGATTGAATGACATTCAAAAGCATGCTTGAGTTACATTGGAGAGACTGGCTTAAAATGAAAGGTTGTGGAAAAGACTTGGGGAGACCTTCATCCAGCAGTGGATTCATAATACACTGCTGGCCACCCAAAATGCAACACCAAGAAGGAAGCATCCGATTGGCCTGAAATTCGCAGCATGCGTTGCCCGCGAGAGGACATGCAAACGATTAGCATTGCAGGGCATATGCAAATCATGTGCGCCCGGCACGCCACCGAGCAGCACTATAAGAAGGGTGCACAGAAGGCGGGGTGTAAGTAGTGGAAATGTGTTGCGCTGCCGAACCTGTGCGTGGGAAGCTTCCTGATGCCTCGTCGCAGAATACGGCAGTCATTCCAGCACGTTTCGGAGTTCGACAGAGGACGAATAGTGACTTATCGCGACAGCGGTATATCGTACCGAGATATCGGCGCCCGTGTGGGACGACATCCAGTCACAGTGAGGCTAGCATGGATTCGGTGGGTGCAGGAGGGATGGACAGACCGACGTGAGTGATTGCCGCAGCCGCGGCACACCACAAACGAGAGGACCGGCATGTTGTGCGGCGGGCATTGACGGCTCGCACGGCCACATCACAAACATTAGCGCAGGAATTAGGGTGTGTTGCGCAACAACCTATGTCAGCACGTACCGTTCGACGTCGTCTGCAGGAGCGGCGACTTGTCGCGCGGCGCCTATTACTCCGATTACCATTGACGTTACACCACTGGCGAGTGCGGCGGCAGTGGGCCGTTGAACACCGCACCTGAACTACGGGATGGCACGACATTATCTTCTCCGACGAATCCCGCTTCTGCCTGCAACACCACGATGGTCAGATCCGCGTGTGGCGGCGAGAGACTGTATGACGCCTGCATTATGCATCGCCATTACGGTCCGTCGCCTGGCGTTATGGTTTGGGGCGCAATTGGATATGACACCCGCACCCCTCTGGTACGCATATCCGGTACACTCAACAGCCATCGCACCATCTCCAACATTTTGGAGCCTGTAGTCCTCCCTTACCAGCAGGACCTGCCAGCGGCCACGTTTCAACAGGACAATGCGTGCCCGCACGTGACACGCATCGTGCAACAATTCTTCACGGCCCACCAGGTGTCACTGCTGCCGTGGCCCGCCTGTTCTCCCGATATGTCGCCCATCGAACACGTCTGGTCGCTGATCGGCAACCGAGTGGCCCGGCATGCACCACCCGCGGCTACGACTGATGAACTGTGACAACGTGTGAAAGGCGCCGGGACCGACATACCCCAAGCCCACATCCAAAGCCTCTTTCGTTCGATGCCGCGGCGTGTAGCGGCCGTTATTGCCAGCCATGGGGGCCACATGAACTATTGATTTCTGCGTGTTCCGCAAGTCGCACGGGCCTGTAAGCTCAATTGTTTCATCTTTGTATCTGTTGTGATGTATCCAGTAAATCTGGCTTTGCTATCTCGTGTCCTTCTTGGTGTTGCATTTTGGGTGGCCAGCAGTGTAGTTGATAATATATATACAGTCAAATCTCGTTAAACCAAGCGAGGATGGTGGTTTGAGAGCATCACATACAGTAAAAAAGCAAGCGTAAAATTAATTGAATGATAGTATAAGGAATAAATAAAATAAACTTACATTCTTACGTATCGGATCTCTAATTCTAAGAATGTAGGGATTGAAAACAGTGATTACAGTTCGTCACGAAAATTCTTAAAAGAAAGTGCTTTCTTTTTTTTTTCTTTTTTTTTTTTTACCTTTTTCTGTAATCAGTATTTTTTTTACGAGCACCTTCCGCTTTTACAAAGTGAACTGTTGTAGTTGTACCTTTCATCTCTTTGCAACATTTCCCATTTTAGCTTGAAATCGATTTTTTGTGTATCATCTTATATGACAAACCAGATTCATCCATGCTATACAAATCTTTAAATTTGTAGCCAAATATGATTTCTAAAATATTTTTTCTGGTCTCATCCACTTAACGTTCAGAGGTTTCGCTGAATTCTTGATTTTGGTATTCTTTCCCAAAGTGTCTTGCTTTTTCATGAAGAACTTCATGGGTAATAACTTCATGCCTGGTATTTACCTGGCCTATCTGTAGAACAAGAGCTTTCCCTAAATTTCGTGTTTGCCATTTTAATTTTTTTTTAACTGAGTTCAGTTGTTTTTTAGATCCCATCCATTTATGTTTATCGCTTCTTACTACAGTATGTCCCCTACCAGCTTTCGAATTACCCAGTGGTCCGCCTGCCATTGGCCAGTGAAGTGTTTATTGGCCCGGGTGGCCAGTAATTTTTTGTACCCTCGTATGTTTTGGAATTTGCAAGTTTATAAAGAACTGAACGAAATTTCAAAATATCCAGGTTTTGCTGTGTCAGTTTTCGGATTTTTCTGAAATTCAGATATTTGCTACTCAAAACCTGAATATCGGAATTACAAACCATACTTTAGTTTTATAAAAACTCTGGACTGCAGGAAGCCGAGGTCCGAATCAAAATATTTGGATTTAAGGCAGCACCACTTGTTTGCCCAAGTATTGACCACAGGATATGCGTCATTTATAATGCTTCCCAACTGGAGGTTGAAGAACCGTTTATGCTCTGGCTTTGTGCATCTGTTTTTCTGTCCACGTGGGGAAAACTCCTGCCTTTCACACTGAAACAAGGTATTTCATGCAGGTAGCTTGTAGCAAGCTGCAAAGTGCTTCATAATCAGTACACTATATGGCTTTTCCCTTGCTTATTTTCTTTGTTGCAACTTCGTGTGCCATTCATGCACATGCACTGGATTTTATGACTTCAAAAAAGAAACCTTTTGATTTTTTTATCAACCTTTACCCCATGTATTTTGCTATTAAAAATGAAAATATCTGCGTAAATATCACAATTTGACTGATAAATCCTAAATTTAATCATTCGAGATCAAAATTTGGCAGAAATATGCACCAGAATAAAAACTACAGTTTTTATGCACCAGAATAAAAACTACAGTTTTTATGCACCAGAATAAAAACTACAGTTTTTATTCTGGTGCATATACACTGACGGGGAAAAAAAATCCAGTTTTTTTTGCACCAGAATAAAAACTACAGTTTTTATTCTGGTGCATATACACTGACGGGGAAAAAAATCCCAACACCAAGAAGGGGTTGTGTTAGATAAACGACAGTTGGTAGGCGGTGAGAGTACATCTGTAAGATGACGTCTGTATAAATTTCGCGCTCGGCGCATACGTGTGGCGCTAGTAGCGCCCCTCGGAACATGCAAAGCAGGTTTGCTGTAAATACGCGCTGTAACGTTCGTGAGCGTTAGTTATCGTTGAGATTCGACGTAGTGTGTTGATGTTAGTCAAGAATGCCTTTAAGAAGACGAAGAAGCCATTATCAACAGCTCACTGAGTTTGAACGAGGTCGTGTAATAGGGCTACGAGAAGGTGGATTTTCGTTCCACGATATTGCAGAACGACTTGGCAGGAATGTAGCCACTGTGCTTGATTGTTGCCACTGTGCTTGATTGTTGCCACTGTGCATGATTGTTGGTAGCGGTGGTCAAGGGAAGGTACTGCCTCAAGAAGACCGGGTTGCGGCCGGCCACGTGGCACTACTGAGAGGGAGGACCGCCGTGTACGGCGTATGGCCGTGGCGCATCGTACCGCGTCTGCGGCAGCAATTCGAGCTGCAGTTGCCACCACAGTGACACAACGAACTGTTACAAATCGGTTACTTGAAGGACAGCTCCGAGCCAGACACCCTGTAGCGTGCATTCCACTTACTCCAAACCACTGTCGTTTGCGACGTCAGTGGTGTCAAGCTAGAGCTCATTGGAGGAGGGAGTGGAGATCTGTTGTGTTTTCTGATGAAAGCCGGTTCTGCCTGGGTGTCAGTGATGGCCGTGTGTTGGTTAGAATGAGGACAGGTGAGAGCCTGCAACCAACCTGTCTGCGGCCGAGACACACTGGACCTAAACCTGGAGTTATGGTCTGGGGAGCAATTTCCTATGACAGCAGGAGCACTCTCGTGGTTATCCCACGCACCCTAACGGCATAGTTGTACGTCGGTCTGGTGATTCAACCTGTTGTGCTGCCATTCATGAACAGCATTCCAGGGGTTGTTTTCCAAAAGGATAACGCTCGCCCGCATACCGCTGTTGTAACCCAACATGCTCTACAGAGTGTCGACATGTTGCCGTGGCCTGCTAGATCACCAGATCTTTCACCAATCGAGCACGTATGGGACATCATTGGACGACAACTCCAGCGTCACCCCCAACCGGCATTAACCGTTCCTGTATTGACCGACCAAGTGCAACAGGCATGGAACTCCATCCCACAAACTGACATCCAGCACCTGTACGACACAATGCATGAACGTTTGCGTGCTTGCATTCAACATTTTGGCGGTTACACCGGTTATTAATGTACCAGCATTTCACATTTAAAATGGCTCTTCTCGCGGTTACATTAAGCTGTGATCTTGAAACCTTAATCGATTAAATATGTTACCTATACAAATGTATTGCCGTCATTTCATTCCTCTACAGCTATTTTTTCGTGGTGTTGGGATTTTTTTTTTTTCCGTCAGTGTATGTTCCTGCTGCAGAGCAAAAGCTAAACTGCGAAGATACAAAAACGCGAGTGGAAAGCCACGAGGACAAATAAAGGGTTCTGTATCTTCTTCCCCGAAACCAGATGCAAGCCAGCTTTTTTTTTTTTCTGCCCAGGGAGACACACTTGCAAAAGATGACAAATGGATGTGTGTATAAGTTCTTTTTGTAAAGTAGCACTTTGCATTCAACATTAGCATTCCCTATGGGACTAAAACGTGCAAGGAACTATTTAAAGAGAAATGTATTGTTCGAGTGGCAGACTCGGAAGTGTCAGTTTAAAAATCACCGAGCCAGGTCACTTTTGCGTTTGTGAGTGGCAATCAAAATATTGCATACTATTTGTGCAATAAACTTTAATTTGAAATTAACTATACATTATGCTTCAGTGTGCCGTCCTTGATACTAATGCCATGTGCATACCAAATGTTTTAGTAGTTGTGCCATTTCTGGACCAGTAAAAATGAGCGGACCACCACATTTTGGTATACATTGGCCCTGCTAACCAGTAACTTTTTTTTTTTTTTTAGGTTTTTACGACTGCTTACCGTGCTTTTTGTTTTATTAATTAGTATTACTTGTTTGCATACATACAAGCACACGTTCTGTTGCTCTTAATTTTTGATATACACCTCCAATGAAATAATACGTTAATTTTGTATATACTGTAAATGTGCAATGTTTTTCTTTTTCGGAACAGTGGATATTTTGACGGACCAGTGATTTGCAAATGCGACTGGTACTTGGGGCCTGTAGAAAATTTATTTCTAATTCTAATACTGTTTCATACACAAGTCCTGTTATTTCCCTGACTGCCGCCTTAATTATTGAAAAAAAAAATTCTTTTGTACTGTTGTAGAGAAAGTTTTGAGCAAGTGAATTTCCGTTTTCCAAGCTTCCATAAGAAACTGTGTTTTGCATCAGATACTCCGAAGAGTCAAAACATGACAACCTGTCTAATGTGATGTTGGTCCTCTACACAGCAAAAACAGTTATCTGGCGAGGCATCGACGTTACAAGATTTCTAAAGGTGTTTCGGGGTATCTGGTACCAAAACGTTACGAGCAGATCCTTTTAACTCTTGTAAGTTGGGTGGTTGAGCTGCGGCAGACCGGATTTGCTGTTCCATCACAGACTACAGATGCTTGATTGGATTGACGTCTGGGTTTGGAGGTCAGAGTAATACCTCGAAGTCTTCGTTCCTCGAAATATTCCCGAACAATATGGGCAGTGTGGCAGGGCGCATTATTATGTTGAAAGAAGGCGCTACTCGAGGTGAATACAGTTACCATGAAAGGATGTACCTGGTCTGCAAGGATGTTTAGTTACACATGAATGACTGGAATTAGGATTTCGCAGTAGAACACTACCCAATGCATTAACTTCCACTGCCGGCTTATTTTCGTCCCACGGTGCATCCAGGTCCAACACTTTCCCAGGAAAACGGCACACATGTACCCCCGTTGTACACATGGTACAACAGGAAATGAGATTCATCGGACCAGACAACCTCCCAATCATTGGAGATCCAGTTTTGATACTCGCGTTCCCATTGTTGGCGCTGAATCGAGGTTAGCATGGACACCCGGTGCGTCCTGCGGCCACGCAGGCCCATTTTTAGCAGTGTTCGATGTATTGTTACACATTACTCCCGTTACCAGCATTCAAATTACCAGCGAGATGTTCCACAGTATCCCTTCTGTTGGCTCGTGCCATACGGGATAGCCTTCGCTCAGCTCTAACATCGATTAGCAGTGTCGGTCGACTCCTTACTGGCGGTTCGTGGTTTTTTTCCTCCTCGGACCACATTTTGAAGGTCTTAACCACGGCTGACCGTGAGGACCCCACCTTGCCGTCTCGGAAATGCTCTGACCCAGTCGTCTGGCCTATTACATTTTGGTCTTTGTCAAACTCGCTGAAGTCTTCTGCCTTTTCCATCTGAAGAACAAGAATAACACTGATTAACAGTGCACAGTATCAGATGTTATCATACGTATTTATACCGTTTCATGACTTTCACACGCGCCGTCGTTTACCTGCATGCAGTTGCTTCGATTTGCGTAAAGACGCGCTGGTCATAATGTTTTAGCTCTCGGGGCGTTTTTTGTACTGTATTATAGCCAGGGCTGGAGCAAGCTTACGTGGGGAAAGGGTTGAAATTACGTTCTCCCTTCGAATTTAAAAGTTCCTCATCTCCAGTTCATGGTTCGTACGCTGCTTGAAAAGTCCTTGAAAACGAAAATTTCATTTTCAAGTCCTTGAAAGTACTTGAAAAAGTTTAAGACTCCGTAAAAGAGTACTTACAAAAGATTGTTTTGTTTTTAAGTAATGATATGAAACAGCATGTGTGCGTAAAATGATTGTTTGTGGTGAAAAGTTGTATAGGAAATTTCTGTGTAGTTTGATAAAAACGCCAAGCTGACCAAATAGCTCAGAACTTGCGTTCAACTCACGAAAGCGAGTGGACAGCTGGTACTTTGTCTATGACATCATTACGGAGTAAAACGTCAGCCATGGCGATTATTTTTCGACGGCGAAAAAAATTCGCTGTAATCTTTTAGGCGTGAGAGTGCGACGGCTTCGAGGAATTTCTCCTTTTCCGTGATAATTTGGGTTATCCTCTAGATCGATGCATAACTGAACAGAAATTTTGGCGCAATTAGTTAGTAGTGGTGGAGGATGTTTTCCGCCTGAAACTTTCTAAACGTTCGAAAGAGGAAGTTTCGTCTTTCAAAACTTTCAAAAACGGAAGTTAGACGCAGTGAAGATTTCTTCCATAATCGTAATTTTATTTTTCACGTGATGTTTCCTGTGCCTAGTATTGTTGTTAAATATCATTTTATTTCATAAATATTTGTATTTCAACTTGAAAATGGAGGGAAAATGTCCGAGAACGGAATTGGACGTAGCAAAGATTTCCCCCGTAACTGTAATTTTTTTCACCCAACGATGATCAGAGTATGTATCCTGTATTCATAAATATTACCCCGACAAAATTTTGCATTTCAGTTTGATAAATGGGAGGGGGGAGGGGGTCCGAAAACGAAAGTGACGAAGCTGAAAATTTTATTTGTAAAAATTGATGCATGGTGTTCAAAAGTATTTATACTTTTAAAGTTACACTATTCATCTTTTATCTAAAATAGTGAAAGCTCATCATGCATTAATGATGGAAAAACTGTCATCCAAGGGCAATAAAAAAAACGGTAATAAAGAAATGGGAAGGGAAACAAATATATCAGCAAATGAACATTTTAGTTTATTATTGAAACACCACAGGTTTGCGAGGCTAACATTGAACAAAATTAAGATTTTACTTTATGGTTTTCTAAATTATTATTTTAAACACAGATAATACACTATCTACCAACAAGTAATTCGACACCTGTGATAGCAAAGGAAAACGAAGTTTATTCACCTTCAATAGTTGGTGGAGCCTCCACGAGCGGCGATTACAGCTGCGACCCTACGGGGCATACTCTCAACCAGGCGTTGTACGACGGCTAGCGGTATTTTCTTCCACTCGGCTTGGAGAAGACAGGTCAGTTCCTTCACCGATTTCGGACGGTGGGGGCACCCCCCCCCCCTAAGTCGACGCTCGAACTCGTCCCAGAGGTGCTCGATAGGGTTAAGGTCCGGGTTCTGCGCAGTCCAGTCCATTCGATTAACCCCATTGTCACCATACCAAGCCATGGTGGACCTCGCAACATGACAGGTGGCATTGTCATCCTGAAATTAACATGGGTCCACCCCGTAAAACTGCCACAACGTAGGAAGCGCATAGTCATTCAAAATGGTGCAGTAGGTCTCGGCGTTGAGTCTACCAGGAATTGTGACCAAGGGTCCCGTGCCATACCAGGAGAAACACCCCCATAGCATAATTCCACCGCCGCCGAACTTCACAGTTGGCACAATACATTCCGGCAGGAGGCGTTCTCCAGGCAGACGCCATACCCAGACTCTGCCATCCGAACGGTAGACTGTGAACCTTGATTCGTCGCTCCAGAGAACCTGTTTCCACTGTTCAACGGTCCACTGTCGACGTTCTTTGCACCACGTTAGCCGAGCAGCGCTATTGGACTTGGTGATCAAAGGCTTGTGGACGGCAGCACGTCCATGATAACCGAGCAGATGGGCTTCCTTGCGGATGGTATTCATCGAAAGAACACTCCCGGATGCCTGTTGAAACTCCACGCGGATGTGGTCCATCGATTTGGTGTGGTTTTTCCGAATTTCTCTGGCCAGCACCCGTCGGTCTCTAACTCCCAGTTTTGTGGGTCTTCCGGGTCGGGACACATTCCGACAGTCACCTCTCATCTTCCACTTGCCAATCACGTAGGCCACTGTCGATTTTGGGTACTTCAACTCGCTGGATATGTCACGTATGGATCGGCCATTTCTGTGATACCCGACGATTACACCTTTCTCGAAATCAGAGAGCTCCGAACTGCGTGGCATCTTGCATGCGACTGGTTGCGTTGTTGTTTCCCACACGATATTTAACGGCGGCGGCCGTGACGTGTATCAGGACCGCAGATATCGTCGATTACAAGGGTGTCCAATTACTTGTTGGTAGATAGTGTACTAGCTTAGGGATTGTGTGGCATATGCAGAGATTTTTACTGCATATTTATTAATATAATTATGTTTTGTTTTGTGGTAAATGGCGTTCGCGCAAAAGTTTTACTGATGCAAGTTTTCCAAAGTTGGCAAGTATGCATATGATAATTTGGTTTTAAAAAGTCCTTCAAAAGTGCTTGAATTTATTTTGCTTGGAAGAGTACCAACCTTGCAGTCAAATAATAGGCTGGTTTTACTTTCTCATACCTCCGTTTTATATAAGTATTATGATTATTTAAAAATCGCATTTCGGGTTTTTGACAGTTTTATTAAAAATGTGAAAACTAAGTAAATATTGAATAAAATGTACGTAAAACGAACCAGCGCTGAACGATATGAGGAAAGACGCTTAGCCGAAGTTTAACTTTCTTTTTCAGATATTTTCAGTAAATTTATTCACGCGTGTATTTCTATTTTATACGTTCCTCAAAGAATGAATTTACGTCTTTAGTATGACTGTTCCGGGAGGGTACCCTCCCCCGTAGCTTTGGCCATGATTTTATCACACTATTCATAATTGGCAGTTAACTTAAAACAAAAAAAAAACAGAACAATACCGATTGCGCAAATGATTCTTCCAATCACTTGTTTATTATTCTGAGTTTGCTTTTCAGTGAATCGAGTGCTTTTCAAAAGAAACTGACTTGTGTCCTTTTGTATCATAATTATTGCTGTTTTATTATGGTATTTTTTTGTTCTTTAATTTTACTGTCTGATAAATTTCTGCAGGAGTGTAAGTCTTTTAAATTTAACGATTGGATCCTAGATGGCAGCACGATACACACATTCCCTATTTACATCCGCACGATTTCATATTTCTTCTGAAAGAACGGTCAGCTCAGCCTGCTGGAATAGTTCTCCAAAATGAAAAAGTAGCAAAATAAAAAATATATCTCGTTAACATTTTCTCTTGAAGACTATCACCATACAATAGGGTTATCCTGTGAGAGATACCATTTGTCAAAAGAATGCGATCTTTCTCCGGTAATTACTTGTTACGGTTAGGCTTCTGACCATTCGTCCAAGATGGATCCGGATTCCAATCCCAGTGAGGCATGGATGTTGTGTTTGTCTTAAGGTATTGGCTCTTTTCCTTCCCTGGAACCAGTGATCCTAAATTAGGGACGGGCGACTGCTGATAGCCATCGAGTTGCTGACTATGATGCACTTGATAGTTGCAGCCTGTAAAATCATATTTGCCACAGGTTGTTGCAAACTGTTTCCTCAAAGCTGGTTTCATGTAGTTTGAGGTACATAATACCGCAATTGTCGAATATATAGTACTAGGAAATGGCTGGGAAAATGCAAATCCGCCGGATATGTTAACATTACAAGAATATGTAGACTGACAGCAACATTCAAACTAGCGGTGCAGCAAGATTAGATGAAATTTGAGAAGATGCTAGCTGATGATGAAGACAAGGAAGATGATAGGGAGGAAAATGAACATGTGTGCCAGCATTCTGTTCTTGTGTTAATGTGCACAGATACTTAAGTTTCGGGAAATAAACGGATATCAAAGCATTGATAACATCACAAACGTAGAACTGCCTTAATATTAGTCAAACTCCTGGAAGAAATTGTTGGAATCGCTTCCTGATTTAATTCTATGCCACTTCAGTATTTTCAGATGTGAAGGTGTCAGTTTCCTGTCCAGAAACGAGTTTTCCTGAGATGAGATTACCCGATAGACAAGACAATAAAATGATTCCTAGAACAGAACTAGCCCGTGACAAATAATAGGGATAAGTATAGACAGGAAAATATAATACTGCCGAGAGATAAGAGATTTGTTAAGTATCAAATCCAATCATATTATATCCAAATGGGCCTCCCCATTTTGGCCTTTCTCTTTTAACATCTGTGTGCGAAATGGGTTTCGACCAGCTATTCCTGTGAGCAAACCTCTCTGAAAATGTACTGCAGGGCCAAAAGTCAGTGGGAAACAAAACAGATTTAATTTTCACAAAAGAAATGTACAGGTAAATAGAAAGAAAACATTTCTTATTCTCAGAAGTATTTTGCCAAATTCCGTTAGTGCGCTAAATTTAAATGTTTCTTAGATGTTCTGTGGAGCATTACAGATTACGGTCGCGTTGGGTTTGTTCCAAGTTCTTGTGCACATTTTGGAAAGATAAGTCCATGGTTTCACACAATACTAAGACTTGTTGTGTTTTTAATATTTTAGATTTTTATGATTCCGTCATAAGCTAAATATTACGGGAGACTTTGAGGACATCAAATTCAGATTCGGTATAGCATTTTTGATCAAGTCTGTGTTTCAGGACATGATTAGAAACGCTACTTAAACATTGATGCCGTACTCACAAGCAACATACCGAAATACAGCATAACGGAACTTCACGTGGTAACTCTCTGAGGCAGCCGGGGTCTTCATCTTTAGAATCTCCTTCCGAGATTGGCCCGGGTTTGAGACCCGGATGAGGCATGCTTGTGTGATTTCGCTGGACCTGTCCCTTCTCTGCCTATAGCGCCCTATGAGGGCTCGTGATGGTCGTGTTAAACCTCTTAATATATTTATTTATTTATTTATTTTTAAGTACCTAACAGCGTTCAGATTTTGTGTTGGTTTTGCGTAACCAGACATCGCCGCTCCAGTGGCCAAATGGTCAGACGCGCGCAGGCTTCTGATCAGTCGCAGTCGTTCGAGTTTGGCATGGATGGTGTGTTTGTTCTGCGGCTCTGGTCTTTCCCTGGTATCAGCGGCCCCAAATAAGGAATGAGCGGCAGCTTATATAGCCCAGGGCTTGGGAGCCCTGTATATAGCCATGAACTTACACAATGATAGTTAAACCCCGCAAAAAAAAATCGAAGTACTTTTAAGGCTTTTGTTTTCATTGAGTATGCTTGTGAAAAATAATTTTTCTCGTTTAAGTGCTGAAGAAAGCTGCCTGTGGTGTCGCATTTAAGACAAAAATGCGTAACCTCAGGCTAGCATCGTGGCTTCAAGAGCCTCTGGAATAGTGTGACCCGAGTTAGTCAAAAATAAATGCATTTTCCCTCATTGATGGAGTGTGTGAGAGAAGGCTTACGATCAGAGGGGTAGAGTCTCGCGTAAGTAGTGTATAGAAAATTATTATTAAAGAGAAAAGTATTTCTTGTAGTATTTACTATGCTTAAAAGGTTAGGCCACTGTCTCGTCGTGTTTCGAAAACACTGATTCTTACATGTTCTGGAACATAACTTTTTCCTGGTGGTAAAAGTTATGTTCTAAGACATGGTGATATTCGAAACCACATCTTCTTACTCCGGACTGGCTGTTCTCTCAACTGAACTACGCCGGCAGGCTTATCGTTGCGTTATTGACAATTTTACACATGCGTCACTTCAATAGTACGTTAATCGCCCCACCCCCTCCCCTTTCCTTGAGAAAGACAGGGCCACGAAATCGTATGTTTCAGGTCAGCCGACAACCATGCTCGAAAAACCTTATTGTTGAAGTAATTTTTATTAACTACTTGCATTGTGTGGAAGAATAAAAACGCAAATATTCCAAACCTATTTCAAACTTGCTGGTGGGTGGTGGTTTTCAAAGCCACTTCTCCCTACTCCGGAGCTGTTGTTCTCCTGTTAAAGGCCTATTCATTGAATTATGTTTGTGTCCTGTGTCAACTCTGTTAAAAATTGTATGGTAGGTTGCACTAAAAAGTGGTGCTACACTGGCTACTCTCTCTCTCTCTCTCTCTCTCTCGATCTGAATTATTTTTCTTTGTTCCTTCTAATCTCGGCCAGTCTGTGCTCCCCGGCTTTTTATATCTTTTTAATTGCCTTCTCTCTACTGCTAAACCCCCTGTTATCTTTTAATTGCCTTCTCTCTACTGCTAAACCCCCTGACCTATCAGCAGCTCTTCGACCCGCCGTGAAAAAAACCATCCGCTGGATGTGAGAATTTTTTGACGCCTCTCACAAAGATTATTGTCCATTTACCCTTTCGTAGTAAAGTCATAAAAATCAAACTCTATTTCTTCAAATGGGACAGCTAATAAGCGAAAGGAAGTCCTGCGTCATTCACGCAGCTGCACGGAATCGGGGTAAAAAAGACCGTCCCCAAACAAGCGCTAAGGGGAGATGATTGAAATTCACCACATTCAAAATGATTATTGAAGTTCATCCCTGCTAAAACCCATGATCCGGAAGGGGTCCGGGTTCGGATCCCGGTGAGGCATGGATGTTGTGTTTATCTTACGGCACTGGCTCTCTCCCTTTACTGGAACCAGTGGCCCGAAATTAGGGGCGGGCGACTGCTTACACCCCATTGAGTTGCTCACGGTGGTCGTTAAACCTCAAACAAAAAAACAAAAAAAAAATATGACCCCCTTCCCCTGGTTCCACTCCTAACCGAATTACGCCGGCAGGCTTATCGCTGCTCCATTGTCGATATGACTCACGTCGAAGAGAAAGACATTTAAAGGACTTCTAGAAACAAATAAAGAAATGCAGTAAATGTTTTTTCACCTACATCCTATCTATATTTAACTGTGGATATAGCGTTCTCATGATCAAACAAGAAAGATGACACCGAATTTTCGGGTGCAATAAGCACGTCTTTTGAATCCGTTCTGACGCAAATTAAATTTATCAAAGCTATTCAAATTCAATAGAACCGGTATGGAAAACAATAGTATCTGACGGAAGAAAGAAGTTTTTCAATCGGATTTTTAATTCCTTAGATATTGCAGTAAACGGAATCGTGAGCTTACGCCCTCTGGTTGTAGACTTGTGCGTTAAGAAAAACATGAATTTATATGAGAAACATTTCACACCGGAAACGCTCTCCAACATAGAAAGAATTTTTCAAATCGGACTCTTAGAAACAGAGATATCGACAAAAATAAGATGACTTGACATCCCCTGGTGGGAAAACCATGCATTATTTTAGGCAGAAAGTATTCCAAAAGGTTTTTCCATATGAGCGGTATCGGTCCAAGAAAAAAAAGTTAGTCGAGTTTTCAGGAGTCCAGATTTTGCTACAAATACATCAGAAGCAGAAATTAACACTTATGCCCCCTGGTGGCCAAACCATTCTTTACCAAACATTAGAAATTATGTGAAAAATATTTTCCATCAGGTCTTGTATGCGATACAGGAATAATTTTTCAAATCGGAGTTTTAGAAGCAGAAATAACGCAGAAAATACAATTTAACATTGTGCTTCCTAGCGGAAAGTCTATGATTTACTTGAAATTTTTGAATTTATAGGAAAAACATTTCGCATTGGAAACATCATGCAACAAAGAAGAATTTGTTTAAATGGGTGTCCTAGAAGTAGAGATATTGACAAAAATAAGATATACATCTATGCCCCTGGCCTAGAAACCATGCATTATTTCAAGAAAAAAATGTTTCTAAAACGTTTGTCGACATGAGTAGTATCGGTCTACAAACGACGTTTTTTTCAATCGAGATTTTGGAAGCTCATATTTTGCTGCAAATACATCAGAAGTGGAAATTAAGACTTACGCCACCTGGTGGCCAAACCATTTTTTACAAAAATTATAAATCATGTGCAAAGGATTTCCCATCAGGAGCTGTATCCGCTGCAGAAAGAATTTTTCAAATAGGAGATTTAGAAGCAGAGATGTAGGGGGAAAGCAATTTACCTTTACGCCCCATAGCGGAAAGTCTACGAATTACTTGAAAATTTTGAAATTATGTGAACCACATGTCACACTGGAAACACTATCCAACAAAGAAGGAATTTTTCAAATCGAACCCCTAGAATTAAAGGTATTGACAAAAATAAGATATACATCTACGCCCCCTGGCGGAGAAACCATGCATTATTTTAAGAAGAAAATGTTTCTAAAAGGTTTGTCGACAAGAGTACCATCGGTCTACAAACTACGTTTTTTTCAATCGAGAATTTAAAAGATCATATTTTGCTGCAAATACATCAGAAGCGGAAATAAAAGTTTACGCCCCCTGGCGGCCAAACTATTTTTTTTACAAAAATTAGAAATTATGTGCAAACGATTACCCATCAGGAGAGCTGTATCCGGTGCAGAAAGAATTTTTCAAATCGGAGGTTTAGAAGCAGATATATAGGGGGAAACCAAATTTACCTCTACGCCCCGTAGCGGAAAGTCTATGAATTACTTGAAAAATTTTAAATTATATGAAAAACGTGTCACACTAAAAAACACTCCAACAAAGAAGAAATTTTTCAAATCGGACTCCTAGAAGTAGAGATATTGACAAAAATAAAATATACATCTACGCCCCCTGGCGGAGAAACTGTGGAATATTTTAAGAAGAAAATATTCCAATAAGGTTTATCGATGCGAGTGGCATCAGTCCACGAAAGAATTTTTTCGATCGATATTTTAGAAGCTCAGATTTTATGGCAAATACATCAGAAACAAAAATTAACACTTACGCCCCGCCCCCTGCTGGCTAAAGTATTCTTTACCAAAAATTTGAAATCATATGCAAAAGATTTTCCATCACGAGGTGCATCCGCTGGAGCAAAGATTTTTCAAATCGGAGTTTTAGAAAAAAAAGTTATCTGGGAAAATGTAATTTAGTTTTACGCCCCCTAGCGGAAAATCTATGCGTCATTTGAAAAAGTAACTATATCTAAAATACTCTTCGACATAAATGGAATCGAAAGATAAAATAATTTTTTCAATCTTATGTTTAGAAGCAAATATGTGGAATAAAACGTATTTTTGAATTCGACATCATCTGCATTTACGCCCTCTAGCGGCAAAATTGTACGTCGTAAAAAAAAACGAAATGAGGGATCATCATTCGCATATTTCAAGCTTCCGAATGCGAAAAGAATTTTTCAAATCGGACTAATAGTTGCAGAGATACCGTGGGTACAGACGGACGGACAAACCGGTAACATAAGCACGATCTTTGCCGCCCCGGTGGCGCAGTGGTCTAAGCGATGGCCTCTGATCATTCGTCCGTAAGGGGTCCGGGTTCGAATCCCGGTGATGCATGGATGTTGTGTTTGTCTTACGGCACTGGTTCTCTCCCTTCCCTGGAACCAGTGACTCTAAATTAGGGACGGGCGACTGCTTATAGCCCATTGAGTTGCTCACGGTGGTCGTTAAACCTTCAATCAAAAAAAAAAAGCACGATCTTTTTTTTTTTTTTTTTACAAAAGACGTGCTAAAAAAAGCTCTTTCTTTATCTTCGGTATTGCCGTCCCGTGGCACAGTGGTTTAAGCCAGAAGCGCTGACTTCAAACCGTTCGTTCGCGTTTGTATCTCGGATGAGGCATGGCCGATTGTTTGGCATTAACCTCATTTTGCCAAAAGGGAGTAGCTCTCTCTCCGTTCCCTGGAGCTAGTGGCCCTAAATTAGAAAAGGGAGATCGCTCTATAGTCCATAGAGTTGCTCACAGTGGTTGCTAAACTCTGAAACTAAGAAAAAAAAAATCTTCGAAATTTACTTCGACTGAAAAATGTATTTTCCCAAATTTAGTGATAACTCCCCCCCCCCACCCCTAACTGTGAAATAGCGGATTGATTGTTCCTTAACTTTAGTTTTCGGAATACTGTTTTGATGTATTACCTGTGTGGATTTTTTTTTTTCCCTTCCTTCTAGCCGTTGGCAAATCTATGGAGTAGCCATTCTTTAGAGGTTATGTTAATGGTATCGTTGTAATCGTTGTATGGAGATTGCATTCCTATATGTATATGCAGTCCGAATGGCTGTTATTTTAAAAGAACTGTGTTAAGAGGTGGCCGTTGTGCGAGGTTTTAGTGTGTCAAGCTAGCTGCAGGTTATCAGGATTAATCACTCTGATTTTTAGGTTCGTTCTGAGCTGGATTTTGATCCTACCTTTGGTATGCCGCGGTTATGAGCCAGTTCGTCTTTTATGGGTTATAATTTTTTTCTGTTTTTTCTTTTTTTTTCTTTTTGGAATACTTTTCTGTGGCACCGGCATGCGTTTATTAATTACATGGCTATATCCTCTTATGCTGTAGAGGATACTGTGTGTGGGGATCTTTCAGTCCTGAGGCCTCCATATTTCTCAACTGGTTGACGGGTGGCGTCTTTCCCCAACACCATGCTTTCCAGTAAAATGTTAGTGTGATATTTGTGGTCAGATGAAGTTTCGCCTAATGTCATTATTCATCCTGTATGCAGTGATGTATTAGAATGCACGTAGAGTGATCAAAAGAATCGAACCGTTATGCCATACATAATTCGTAGTTTCCATGTATTTAATCTTTTATAATTTTTTTTTCGTTTGTGGTCTCGGGTGAGGCTTTTCAAAAATTTCGAAGCAAATTTTTCTGGAACAGTGTACACGAATGTACTCCATACACACACACACACACACACACACACACACACACACACACACTGGCAATTATTTGTGGTTTGGATGCAAGTTTCGAGCAACACCATTTCCTTTTCATTGCTCATCATATTATTCGATGAACAGGGTGCAGCTTTCCCTTGTCGGAGCTACCTTGCTTTTTGCAAAATATATCTGACACTGCTCGACGTCGAAAATGCCGCAGCATGAAGAAATGCACAAAATGGGATGAAACTTACCACGCAAGTAGACAATTAGGTGCGGAAGAAGTAATTTAATTTCTGGGGAATTAATTGCATGAATGCAATGGCTTGGAGACAGTATAATGTGGCCTGAGTCAGCAGATCGTATGACCGCCAAGCTGGGCTATACATTCGGCAACACGGCGTGCCAGCTAGTGGAAAGTCCGAGGATGGTATCTTGAGGTATCGCTGATCATGCGTTGTTGACCTGTGTCCACAACTCATCGACATTGGGCGTGCAGAGGCCTTTTAAGTTGTCTGCCAATAGCTTCCCACACTTTCTCTATTGGGGAGAAGTCAGGTCAGAGAAGCATCTGTACACCTCGTAGGCATTTTCTGCTCGGATGTTGGTAGTGTGCGGACAGCCGTTATCTTGTTAAAACTGGGAATCAAGAGATACCACGGAGATGCGGCAACGAAAACTGGCTGCGGTACCCATTGTCGTGCTGTATTGTACCCACGCTGCGTACGAGTGGTGAACGGCTGTTGAAACTGTGATCATACCAAACAATGACACCAGCCTGACAAGCCGTATGACGCTCACGGATGCCAGCAAGATGAGCCCGGTGACTACCTTGTCTCCAGACTCTAGTTTGGTGTCCGTCGTCGCTGAGGCAGAAAATGAGGCAATGCAGTGTGTGATAAATAAGTTTAAAAAACAAAACAGAAAAACATTAGAGTGCTATGTTGCCACTGTTTTCCATGCATTTACCGGTTTTTCTGAAACTTACCTAATTGTTAGAAAACTGCGGTGCCTTCACGTTTAACAAATTATTTCAAGTTTTTGTTGTTGTGTTTGTTTTAAGCATTGCTAGGTTTGATTCAAAATTCGTATTAACCCTCCAGGTGGCTCAAGCTTTGGAAGAGGCAATGCGAAGTTTTGATGACATGTGTAACTGGAGACATCCCTAAAAGCATTCTGTCTTTCTGTAATATTGGTCGTCGTTAAGATTTGTATATATGCATTCTCGCCATTATAGCCCGGAAATTTTTTCGACGCAATATTACGTTCTCGCCGCTTTTGAACAGGTTTCCGATGAACGTACTATGCGTTGTCGCCGCTTTGGGTATAGAAATCTCCGAACATTATATATGCGCGCTTGCCACCCGGAGGGTTAAAAGTCCGGCTACGTCCGCCTTATTTCTCATACGATTTCTCCCAAATACATACGGTATATATATTTTTAACTTTTCCCCTGGACTATAAAGTACTAAGTATTCGACAAAGAACGAAAACGACATCTGGACTAAGTAATCGACAATGGACGAAAACTACGTGTACATGTCAAGTCCTCGTTTGAATCCGTTTCCCATTGAATTTGGCGCGCGGTGCAACCGCCGCACCGGACGCCAAATTCAGAGGGCGCGGCTCCGAACTGAACGTGTGTGATGGTAAAGTATATAGAAAAAGAAAATACCCTGAGGGTGTAATGTAATTAGAGAATATGATGGAGACTTTTGGGTTGGTTAACGACCACCGTGAGCAACTCGATGGGCGTATAAGGATTCAATGATTCCACGAGAGAGAAAGAACTTGAGCCCAGTGTGTCGTTCAGCCGGTTGTTAAAACTTGAGCAGTTCGGTCGAACCGATTATTGGCATTAAGGATGTTGAGGAAAACAATGAAAATCTTCCCATCTTCCCATTGTTTTTACTTTCCATCATTCTTTGCTTTCTTGCGTTATATATTCTGTCTTTCCATGGTGGCGTACCAACGTTGTGGACGTTTTCATTCACGTGAATACACTGGTATAGTGAACTGAATTTGTTCCTACGGTGCTAAAAGTGGACGGAGCATGTTTCCCAATGTCGTGAAGGAAGCTCAATTGTCAAAATGAATGTAGACTGAAAAACAGCATGAATATTTTATGAGTAAGTACACGTGGTTACTCATTATTGAAAAATAACGTTATTGGATGTACTTTATGTTCAGAAGTAATTGCCAAGAATTCTACGAACCCCCCCCTCTTCCAGTACACTTTTAGGCTTACGCGTGCCGTATATCGTCGCGGTACATCGGCCAAGTTTGTAGAACTCGCTGATAATTTATTTTGGGGTGGGGGTAGGGTGACACCATCCATGCCTTAAGGGATTCGAACCCTTAGCCCATAATCAGAAGCTATCGCTTAGACCACTTTGCCACCTTGGCAGCTCTTGGAGACCGAAAATTCTTGCTGTCACTGAAATAATCCAAATCATCACAATAGAATACTGTTAAAATTAAGTGAAAAAAAAAAAAGCCTGTTTTTTGGAGTTTACCTTGGGGATATGTAGCTTTCATTTGTGTGGCTGAAAAACCATACGATCAAACACACATACACAAAAAGACGACAAATATGGTCGGACCAGGTGCCACGAAGGCTAAAGCTGGCCCTGTCTGCGTCCGTATCAGTAGCGGCACATAAAAACTTGTAATAGTTTAAATAATGCTGTATTTCATCAAGTTCCGGCCTGTTGTTGTTTTTTGTTGTTGTTTTTAACTTCTCTAATTAACTTTGCAAGCATAACGTCATCAGTTTTGTCGAATAAAAGTTGTCCATCGTGTTCGTGCGGATGAGTAAAAAAGAGGCGGCTTTTGCTCCATTTTCGAGCTTCATTCCGAGGGGGAACAGTTCCCTACTTCCCCATTTTTTCTCGTGCTTTTTAATTTTCATGAGACACTTCGAACAACTGTTTCAGATGTGACCTGAAACTTTTTGATTAAATCTTCCGTTTAATCTAAACTGGATATATTCACAAAATGTGTGTGAAAATCTTCGTTGAGTAACGCGCGTACGCTCAAGGAATTTCCTTGAAGGCGTGTAAACTTTAAATTGGCGTGCCGTTTTGGGAGGAATAATGCATTTGTCCTTCTGAAGACTTACTAATTAATCGCGTAACTATGCAAATTTCGTTTTCCTGTTCTGTTTCTTTATTCTTGCATTTGGCACCTCCAGTTGTGTCACATGCTTCATTCCATCCGTCGTCATGCGGGCGCTCGTCTCGTCCTGGGAATTTCCGGTGGTTTGTATCTGTCAAAACACTGCTGTGCGCCCACCCTTCTTTTTGGCACCCGCCCAAACCAAATATGGGGAAGAAATATGTCCTGGGCGCAACCGCACAAATTATCCTCATTCACTATTTCTGTTTAACTTGCTTTTAAATTCATTCCACTGAACGTAGTATTGTATGCTAATAAAACGAAATCTCGACACTTACTCTCCGAGAGAGGCTGCCACTGACGGAAGAACAAAATCCACAATGGTTTTGCTTGAAATTTCGCTGTAGGACTTTCACTTGTGAAGCCAACTGCTTGATTTTTTTGATTTTTTTTATTAGTACGGCAAAAGAGATTTCTGCACGTGTCAGGTTTAAGACACGTTTTACCAGGGCCCCAGCCGATTTAGTGTCCATGTTTTTAGCATATTGGAAATTCATTTGAAACTGTATTTCCATGTGTGTATTCCTATCTAGCCTTATCATTATTATACAACTGTAGTTGAAATAAAAAAAACACTGTAGCTAAAATAAAAATATAATTTTTACAACTGTAGCTAAAATAAAGAGAGCTGTAGCTAAAATAAAGAAAACTGTAGCTAAACCAAAAAAAAAAAAAACTAGCTAAAAATAAAAATATCATTTATACAACTGTAGCTAAAATAAAATATATTGTTTTTAGGGTTTAACGAAACCGGTTACCATCTGAGGCTGTAAAAGGTTACCCGTCTCTAAGTTAGGTCCGCTGGTTCGAGGGAAGGGACAGAACCAGCGCCGTAGGGCATATACTCACACCACCAGGGGCGTATATAGATTTTTTTTTTTCGGGGGAGAGGGGGCAGACAAAAAATGGTAGTTTTTGAAATCCATCAGGACAGAATAAAAGTTAATGAAAAGTGGAAGAAGAAAATTAAAGCATTGTTTCCCAAAGTAAAGTTGATTCTTTAATTCAGTATTTTTCTAATGTAAGTCGCATTTTAACAAAGAAATTAAACACTTTCGATGGAGTGGGTGAAAGGCTCTCCACTAAATATGCCCCTTCACACTACCTGTATATCATCTCTGACTCCAAACCCGGGCCAAGCTCTCAGCCACTGCAGCTGAAAATTCAAACATCTCAGATTCTTGAGGGTAGACATGCTTTAGCAAATTTATATTCACGCAGCAAAGGACTAATAAATTGTTAAGAAGAAGAAAACATGAGCTCTTGGAAATACAGCTACAGCGCACTATGGTATTGGAGAAGGCAATTAAAACAAAGAGCATTGTCTGCAGTTTCGTTTTTATCGCTAGAGTGCACTGGTCCCCCTTCACCCTTTTTTTTTTTTTTTTTTTAGTAGAAGACACTCTTACCTTAATATGGAAACCCCAGCCCGTTTTTGGCTTGCTTATTTTTAGCCCTGTTGTGTTTAGCTTGACCGCGTAACACAGTTCAAAAATTATGACCACCCCTGGTGTAAGAAGGAACCAGCAACCAGGTGGCGTACGTAGCAACATATGCAAATCCTGTAAGGCATTTTAAAGGACATGAATTCGCTGATGGTATGCAGTTTCGTGTGAAAATGGGAAAACGTATAGTGACCTAACAGAGTTTGAAAAAGGAATTATTGCTATCTACCGACTGAAGGGTGGTAGCATTAGAGAAACTGCCAATATTGTGGGCTGTTCACGTGGTGCAGTTGTTAAAGTGTTCCAGGAACGAAGGAAACCGGCAAGACCTGCAGTAATGCAGGTAATAGTAGACGCCCACGGAACATTGACCACCGGGAGCAGCGACGGCTATTCCGACTAGTACGATCCAACAACAGACAGGCCACAGTGGAACAAGTGGGGCATTGAATACAGGCATATCGAAGAGCGTATCGCAGACCACAATCCAACGAACTCTGCTCTCTATGGGTCTCCGGAGTCGCCGTCCACTCGAGGTACCCATACTGACTGTCAGATATCGAGGATTACGACGTGAATTTGTGGCATTGGACCATCGAACAGTGAAGTAAGTCACCTTTTCAGACGAATCACGTTTTCTACTTTATCGTGTCGATGGTCGATGGAGAGTACGGCGAAGCACTGCTGACAAAAATCATCCTGACACGATGCTCGAAAAGAAACTGGCAGTGTGCTCGTGTGGTGCATCCCCCCTTCCGGGAATCACTTAGAGCAATCATCCCGCTCGATCGCACGATGAACGTTTCAGGCTACCTATCTCTTATGGCGGATCAGGGGGCTCCCATTCATGACGACTGTCTACCCCGATGCTTAGGCTGCTTCCAGGAAGATAATGCCCCTTGCCATGTTGTTATGCGTGTGCGAGAATGGTTTGAGGAACATTCCAGTGACTTTAGCTTACTACCCTGGCCGCCGTACTTGCCGGACATCAATCCCATTGAACACCTGTGGAACTATATTGAGCCACAGGTTCGACGTATGGATCCACCACCGGTGACTCTTGATCTGAGGAAAGCTCTGGTGTTTGCATGGTATAGCATCCCTACAGGAACGTTTAGTGGCTTCATTGAATCAATGTCACGCCGTATATCTGCGATATTCGTGGCACGAGGAGGTCATACCTCATATTAACAGGTGATCATAATTTTTGACCGAACTGTGTATTAGCTGTGAATAATAAACGCTCCCGGTTCGTGATGCACTTCAATGTCTTCCGTTTGACTCTGATCTTCGTCAGTCCTGCACTTTCTGAAGGGAGATTAAACCCAATAGAAAAATCAGAGTGTATGTGAAATTTCAACGTTTAGAATTCAGTTGGACGGGGACAAAAGTATGAGTGATGGCAATACGAGAAGGGAGAGACTGTAACAATTCTGTTGAAAACGCGAAATAAACTGATTTCATTTTATCTGCTAATTTATCATAAGAAACAGATTGTGTTAAGCCGCTCTTCATTTTACAAGCCGAAATTTTTTCGTAATCCAGCAGTAAAGTGTTGAATCTTGTAACCACCGCCTGGCCAAATCCGTACATTTTTCTGTAAACAGTGCTGCTGGATTGCTTGAGGACACACAGTATTCAATTTGGTCTACACAGTTATTCCTCTCCCTTCCCAGGGTAAATTTTTCTTACACGCAAGGGCATGCTGAATTATGAGATTTCCCTTTGAGAATCTTTCAACGTTCGGGTCCATTTTTTTCAAATTTCCCATTTATTCGAATCAAGACTACAATCATACACACTTCTTTCAGCACTGTTTGTAGCACATCTTTTTGTATAAAAAGTACGTGTTTACAGTCTTGGGCAAAAGTCCTGCACCAGTAGACCGAAAGTCAATTTTTGATGTTTTTTGAAGTCAACTTATACAGCGTAGTGGTAAGTCAAGAATACATATCATGTACGTCATTTTAAAGGACATTTTATGCTGAATTCAAATAATTTTACAGAATGTTATTACCAGTAAAAGAAGTGAAGTTACAAGCAAAAGTACATCGTCTAGTCATAAAAAGCAAAAAATGGTGGAATTTGTGAATTAGTGTACAATGCATTACTGTACAGTATATTATTGAAACTTTGCAGGACACTTGAAATAACTTACCAACAAGCAAAATACACTTTAATATTTAATTGGATAACCATGGTTTCTTAGTAACAAAGTGCATCTTCTTGGCATGGAACTAATGAGCTTCTCTAGTTGTCCATTGGTGATAACACGGTGCCATACGGCCCTTACAGACTCAATGCTGTTTTAGATGTGGGTCCTTGTTGACAGATCTTTTGCTTCAATCTCGCCCTCAGATTCTCTATGGGATTAAGATCCGGTAACTGTGCCGGCCACTTAAGTTTTCTTATAACTTTTCGATTAAACCACTCGTCAACCAACTTTGACAGATGACATGGCGAGTTATCGTCTTGAAAGATAAAATTCCGCTAACCCATGTCTTGCGCAGATGGTAGCAGTTTGGACTCCAAAATATCCACATATTTCGATCCATTCAATGTGCCATCAAAAATGTGCTGACGGCCAACACCACTGGCTGAAATACAAGACGATAACATCCCCAAATGTGGGTGCTTGATTGTTGCCTGGGTGCTGCATGCCTTATGTCTTTTACCAACCCGACGACGTACATAATTATTTCTATTATTAGAGGAAATAGTAACAGTTGTTTCATTACTGAAAATAACATTTTTCTGTTCATCAACAGTCCAATTCTTGTGTGCCGTGGCCCAAGCAATTCTTTTGAGCCATTGTTGCTCAGTAAGGAAAGGTTTTTCGTGCAGTCAGTCCATTTTCTTGTAGCCTACGACGAGCTGTACGTGCAGATGCAATAATGCCTATACTTCATTCTCCCACTCATTTCTTAAATCAGTGGCTGTTTCTAAACCTTGATTTTAAGGAACGACGAGTCAACATGCTATCATCACGTTCAGTACACAGCGTTGGTCGACCTGTTCTTTTTCTGTTTCCCCACACATCCAGTTTCTGCAACTCTTTTAATGGTGCGCAAGACAGTGGAATGATCACAGCCACATTTAACAGCAATTTTTTGCTTTCTTGCGTTATTTTTGCTTTCTTGCGCTTATTTTCGACTGTATTACATATAAGCTATATGGTTGAAATTTGAAATGAGATTCTTTCGTTTTATAGTTATATAAGATTTAGAGAAACGGAAAACTGAATTATTCAGGCATCAGGAAAATTTTTTGGGGTTGCAAACGCACCATTACACCCCCCTTCCCCCGGTAACGTTACTGCACAAAGCATAGTTGAAAAAGAAAGCACTCGCACATTATCGTTTCTGTCTTAGTTGTTACGAAGTTTACTGGTAGGTTTTACGTGATAGTGAAACATTCTAAACTTAAGCTGCCCTTTAAAAGAAGTGTTTATTGCACCCGCGATCTCGGTAAGATTCCTGTTATTTGATTTCTTCCAAGGTCTTTCAGATATTTTCAGTTGTCCTTTTGATGTGAAAACATTAAAGCTTATCTAGGTTTTAGATGTATCTGCAGTTCAACAAACCTTATGTTAGTAAGATTAAAGCATGGCTCGCGTTCCTTTTTCTTTGATTAGATTAGGTGTCGTCTATGCTTGGTAACTCAAAGTGGCGATTGACAACGCTCTTAGATATAAAGTTTTCGACTGGATAACTATTCGTCTTATGCTTAGCCAGAAACTTTGTTTCCTGTTGGTAAGTTTTTGTCGTTTAACGATTCTTAGAATTATGTTTTTACCGAATGGTAAAAAATGGTTAGATCCTTTGGTGAAAGTGCGCGGGAGTTGTGAAGAATGGTGTTTACCCTGGATGAAGCACTGGATGATTCTTCCACTAGAGGAGTGTAATATTTGGCTGTAAAATATTTATTTTTGCCCTAATTGTGTTGAGATATTTTACCTATGTATTTCGCCCTCTAGCTTGAGTATCACTCAGTAGTGTAAACTAAAGTGTGCCTCTACACTTAAAAATTTTGTGGTAGGTTGCACCGAAAAGTGGTTCTGCACTAGCTGTGCACTACTTTCCGAGAAAAGGTGCACCATTGTGTAGTGCAGCTGGTGTAAGTACCACTTTTGGTGCAATTTACCACAGAAATTCTTCTGTGTAGCAGGGGAATAACCTATTGGACAAGGCTTTAGTGACCTTCGAATTTTGACGCTTAAGGTATTAGATGAATTAAACTACGTGAAGAACCCTTGTATTCTAATTCCTTCGTTGCGTAGAAGTCGTAACTGAAAATCTTAAACAATGTCATATAAACACTTCAAAATAGATACGATCTAGGATTCAATTATCACTGAATCCTACATTGGAAGTTCGATGTCCTTTTCATTCTTTATCCAAGTATGCATCACATCAGTAATACGACACTTGAATAACAGCAAGGTGAATAAACTTCACTCTACTATTTTGTATTAATATACGTTTGACAATTATCCGTCGCTGTTATCAATTACAGTCCACGTAGATTAAATTTACAATACTTATTGCAATCCGTTCATAACATATCGTACTCCTCTGATAGCATATCTCTTACTAACATAGCTCTTATCTTAATAGCATTCTACTCGTTCTACCCTATACATGCTACTCTTTCTCCACATAGTCTTAACATCGCTCTTTTCTTATATTTCCCTTTGATGGTTCTTTGACCCACTGTCATGACGCGACTTCGAGGGAAATAATGTGTGTTAAGTGCGAAAATATTTAATGAGGAGAAACCAAATTTACGTGAGAACACAGACTCAAAAAGAAGGTTAAATTAGATGTGTACGTCACGCACCCTGTACTGTAGTTGTCAACCAAAGTACGCCTCTATGGGAAGAATTGCACTGTAGTTTTAAACTAAAGTATGCCTCTGGCGGGAGAATCACACTGTAGCAGTGAACTGAGGTATGCAGAAGAAAAAAGTGTTTCTGTATTGTTTGAAGGAACCAAATTTAGTATCTGATTTTATAGAGACATATGACGTATACATCTAATTTAACCTCCCTTTTGAGTGTGTTCTAATGTACATTTAGTTTCTCCTCTTTTAATGTTTTGTGACTTAACTCTTTAAGTGGCTAATGTTCCTGAACCAAATGATGCCCAAAGTTTTCTGCGCACCTCAATAGAAATGCTCACATAAAGGCCGGGTTTTACGAAAGCAACTACAAAATAAATTCCTTTCATAAACCTGTTACGGTTGATAAGCGCTCCCTTCTAGTCCTTTATTCTCTGCTCCATGACCCAATGTATGATAGGGAAGGGCTGGTCCTTTTGACACGGACATCATGACACTTGATAGGAACAAGTGACTCAAACATCCCTCTCCTTTCTTATGTTCGTCGTCACTGTTGCAGCCCATTCAGCCGGTAATCATTCAGAAAGAATTAGTGTCAATCATTCATCTAAATGACAACTTTGAATAACAAACATAAGAAGAAAGTAACGTTTCCTGATGCTCAATTTCACTCCTTCCAACCGCGTTAGGCCCAATTCTTAGACATCAAATGTATTGCTCGAGCTGATTTCAGCCCATTTTGCTAACCTCGAGTGAATGTGTTTCATCCGCTTAAAGGGTTAACGCGACGGAGTTTTTCCCGACGAGTTTGTAAAAGTTGCAGCCTGACAGTGGGTCATAGTGCAATCAAACTTAAATAAAAGATATTGAAAGTTCTGAGCTAAGAGGCAGAGTTTGGGTAGATCAGATTGTATTCTGAGTTAATAGCGATGTATGTTGCGAACAATATTATATATAAGCTATCTACTGAGCGGTGACGGATCCCTCTGTCCGTGTTAATTTTGTCCACGTTCACTTGATCCAGTTCATTTCGTCCACCGTTCACCTTGTTCACGATTTCGTCCTCAGAATGTATTGAATACCATGGAAATTTTCTCTTTTGATGGAATTTTTGTTACTAGGCAAAAAAGGTCAGCGGACATTGCTTACATGCGATTCTTTTTTTTTTTTTTTTTCCTTGTTTAAGTTTTTCGATTAAAATGCAGTCATTTGCAAAAGTTTAAAACCACCTGATGGTATTGAGAAATTTCTGCCGATTGCATCAGCTACTGACTGTATTACTCAACTTCTTGTCGGTGTTGCATCATGATACAGCGGCAGCTGTTGATAGAGTTGGGTGAGGCGTAAGAGCGTCACTTTGCTTCTGGTTTCCATGCTGAGAGGTTTTGTACGTATTTTATATATAGCGAAAAATGGGCAAGAAAGCGTCATTAAGTGTTACTCAGAGGGCACAAATAGTGACTTTATATCATGAAGGATACTCCGAGCGTGACATAAGCAGAAAGGTGAATGTCAGCAAGATCGCTCTTCATAATACCATCGTGAAATATCGAGAAACAGGTAAAAATTTAGTGACCGGAAGAGAAGTGGACGTCTAAAGAAAACAACCCCACGTGATGACAATACCATAAGGTGAATAGTTATGCGTTTTCCGTGGAGTTCGTGCAAGGAAATCAAGGCCTTTCTACATTCAGAAGGGTCTGATATTAGTATCAGCACTGTTTCCCGACGTCTTAGCAAAGATTTTGGATTAAAGTCTTATAGACCTACACATAAACCTAGACTACCTCTGTCATGAAAAAGAAGACTGCAGTTTGCGAAGCGTCATTAATCGTGGACTGCTGAAAATGGGAGCCAAGTTCTTTTTTCCGATGAATCAACTGTACGTCAATTTGAATCACGTGAAGCACATGTTCGACTACCAAAGGGCAAAAACTGTGATGAAAAATTCACCGTTAGCACTGTGAGACATCCGCCTAGTCGGATGATATGGGGTAGTATCCCGTACTGCTTCATTATCCTTTTTGCCTACAGGCACTACTACCATGACTGGTCCTTTTTATGTGGAAATGTTACGTGAGAAGCTGTTAACTCATATGCAAGTGAACAGGTGCACAATCTTTATAAGCATGATGGTGCTCTATGCCACAGATCAAAGACAGTAAAGGACTACCTGCAGAGGGAAAATATAACTGTGCTTGACTGGCCCGGTAATAGCCCCGACTTGAACCCCATCGAAAATTTGTGGACTATTTTAAAAGACAAGGTAGCAGAAAAACAGCCATCACATTCCCAAGCTTTGATTGATGCGCTTTAAAGTACATGTGGTGCAAAGACATTTCAAGTGACTACTACAATTCCCTCATTGGGAGTATGCCGCGTCGCGTATTCTGTCCGTTATAAAGAAACAAAAGAGCCACACAAAGTACTGATTTGGGTCTTTTTGTGTTCTAAAGAATGTAAGTATTCATCTGTGGTGTCATTTTTTCAAATATCTCTGACTAGTAATTAGTTGTTTCTTCGAAAATCTTAATTTTCAATAAATTGACAGGTGGTCTTAAACTTTTGCAAATGACTGTACAATGATTTTAAATGTTATTTAAAGTAAAACGAGAAACTCAACTTTGAAGAGCTTTTTATTTTCAACTCTTTCTTGTGGTACGATGTCAATCACTCGAAATGAACACGAATATCCCCAATTCGTTTGGATAATTAGTCAAAATTTTACAAAAAAATTTAATGTTTTGAAATACGTCTTGTTTATTGTTTTTGTATAATTTTCAATATAGTTCATTACTCTCTATAGCCATAACACATATAGAGAGTAATGAACTATACTCTCTTATATGTGTCATAGCTATTTAAAGTGATAAAAAATCCATAAAAGTATAATGGTGAGTTTTTATTTACTATGAATTTGTGGTGTGAGAGAAGTAAAATATAAATATTATACATATATTACATAAAAGAGAAAGGGTCACAAATTTTCCTCTTCAATCCAACACATTTATAGCCATTGGAATAAGTTTTAATTTATGTCAGTAATAAACATCGTACCACAAAAGAGTTAAAAAGCTCTTCAAAGTTCAGTTCCTCGTTTTACTTTGAATAACATTTAAAATCGTTATATTTTAATCGAAAAACTTAAACAGGAAAAACAAATCTCATGTAAGCCTTCTTTTTATGCTTAGTAACAAAAATTCGTTCAAAACAGAAAATTTCCACGATATTTCATTCATTCTGAGGACGAAATGAATGGGGACAAAGTGAACGGCGGACATAGTGAACAGAGGACTAAATGAACAACGGATAAAGTGAATGGTGGACGAATTGAACTGGACCAAGTGAACGTGGACGAAATGAACACGAACAAAGTGATGGGGCACCCTACTGAGCGATGTTATGCAAAGCTATATTCTGAGTATGTTTTACTTTGTGAAGTCTATTCATCTTGCTAATGAGAAAGACGTATTTATGGAAAAAATGTTTGCCGTACTGACTGATACAATAAAGAGTGGACTTGCATTCCTGTAAGTACTGTCTAATAGCTTATTACCCTGACGGTTAATCTGAAAAGTGTATATTCATGCTTAATAAAGGTTTCAGCTCTAACGAAAAAGAACGAACGAATTTGAATAATCCAGCTTAGGAAAGTCAAATTAAGTTAAGCTTTTAGGTTGAAGTAAGGCTGTGTTAAACCTTAAACGTAAATAATTTTGCAGTCAATTAAACCTGTTTATTCTATAGACAGTAAAATTTCGTCCTTCAGTCTACCAGCATGGAAGACAATTCCCCGCCCCAACATGTCTCTGTATCTGCACATTCAACTGTTTTACCTTCCTTGTCATACCCTATATTATCCTCCAGTCTGAAATCTGGACGGTTAACAGTATAGCGGGCTGACTTTCAGAATTCAAATCTCAAAAACGGAAGTATTGTGGTAGATGTTACGTAGCATTAGGTAGGAAAAGTCCATTTCAGTTGAACTGCGAAGTAATTAACTTTTTTTTTTTTTCATTGTTGTGCACATTTATGCAATGCAGATACTACGTGCATGCATATCTATAGCAACGCCTACCAAAAATTTTCGCATGCTGTAAACACTACTTCCTCCAAACCTATTTTACTTTCACTACTGGTTACAGCAGTGACGTATCTTGCGGAGCTATGTGTGAATCTTAGGAAGTAACCTACAAAGGTAAGAATTAGTTTCAATATGCAAGAACCCCTGAAAGTATGATGAGCTCTCCCTCCAATAAGTAACTGTTTTGCGTATGCTATTAATCCAGAGCGATAAATTGGTGATATATTTGTTTATCTTTTACACTCCTTGATGATCTTAACTCGGACGAGCCGCCCAGCCACTGGGCTCGCCTCCATTTCCCGAAAGATGCTGCTTTACGGATTACCATTGAGGCCCTAACTGGTCTTCGGCCTATTGAGATAATTATAGTTAATAGAGCATCTAAGTCTAAGGGTGTATACCATTTCTAATTCAGAATTATCAACTAACTCTGTCTCTCAGTGAGAAGGTACGCAACTGCAGCCATACATCAAAATCTAGCGCCATATTTTACTGGGACTGGATTCTACGCCTCCAGCTCAAGAGATTGACAACTGGAAGACCTTTGGTCTCTAGCTGAATACAGTCACGGTAGGTTCTCCGTAAGCATGCGCCATGCAGTTCCTTTGGAAGCCATCTTGACTCAGTCCTCATTTACCCTCTAAAACTATCAGGGGATTTGCTGTACCTTATATGAAACTATGCCTATTGCAATAGCAACTCTTCATATTTTAATATTATCACCTCATACAAAAGGGTGACTAGAATGTATTTTTCTCTCAGAAAAACTGTTAAACATTAGCTGGAAATTTGCCCTCTGGTTTGAAAGGCATGTGCTTATAGCCAGGTGGGTCAAGGGCACGGACTCTGGCTCCGAGCCACTGTTCGAATCATGGATAAAAACAAGGGTGCTATGTTTCGCTTTTAGGACGCTGGTTTTCTAAAAATATCCTTATTTAAGGACTACTTCCAGGTTGTAGTAGATGTCATTAAATTGAAATTAATAGCTGCATGAATTTTCCGGTATACCTGCCCCAAGAAATTTGATGCCATAGAAAAATTCACTGTAGGGGTATAACCTCTTCCTACTGAAAAATAATTTAGGGACACCCAAGATACAGAAGTGGTCCTTAATCTAGAGGTTCAGTTTTTACACACACACACACACACACACACACACACACACACACACACACACACACACCAGAAAGTACTTTGCAGAAACTTATAGGAGTTCATGTTTGGCGTTGGGATTGCAGTGGTGCTTAAACCACATAGAAAAGATGCTTGATTCTCGGCCGGCCGCTGGAAACTGGCGGGAGCCCTGCATCGTCTCAACAGCTTCAAAGAACGGTGGCGCCCCCCCCCCCACACACACCTACACACCCGCAGATAATTGTCTGTGCTGTTTGAACGAAAAGGTTTATCTCGATTTCCAGAACGACGACGGAATCCTAGAATTCTGTGATTAAGAGCCATGTGTGTTCACGAGAAAAGAATCTTCCATGTCAAATAGCAAAGTCTACTGCGGCTTTATCTGAAGATACCAGCGTTACTTTAATGTTCAGGCGAGCTCAAAGTACAGGTCTGAACCAGGCTGAAACCTTGTGGGATGAATACGAAAGACCTCGTGAGAAATCACCCTTGCCGACACCAGTGATCGAGTTGACTTCTAACTGTTCGTACTGCTTGGACCTGGGTTCACGTCCGGGCTGAGGCATAGATGGTGCTGTCTCGTCTCTGGTGCCAATCGACATAGTGGCCGATTGGTACCAGAGAAGAGACAGCGCCGTCTATGTAGGGGTTCCACATAAGGAACGGATGACTGCTTGTGGCCCTTAGAGTTGCTCGTGATAGTCGTTAAAACCCAAGAATAAATGAAAAGGACATCGCTGGAAGTCCTTCACTTCCCGTGTGAAACTTGTCAGGAGCATTGGCATTTAAGAAAAAGTAACATTTTAATATTAGTTGTGCTTCTCGGATGCCCCAATACTTCTGTCAAAATACTTTATACGCTACATTATTCATTGCGCTTTTTTATTTTTTTATTGAAGCGTATTTGTCCATTTTCGTGATATTTCACTTACTTTCTAAGGGTACGGTTGGATGAGGACGTAAAATGGAAGTTTCAGCACGAGCGACACTGACACACGAACATTGGTCGCACGAGTGTCCAACAGCAGTGAAAAAGTTTCAGGAATAGCAACAAAAGATACACTCGGTTGACTTCCTCTAACCATTATGTCACCATCCGCTTGAGCCACTGCGTTCACTTCCGGCTTCAGCGGCGGCAATATCATCGTGAAGCAAAGTGATGGATCATTGTCCTACGTACAGATGCGAATGAAATTCCTGTAAACTAATATATGCGTGTGTACAAGCTAAAGTATGCGCACACGCATACATTTATCGCTGTTCGAAACTGTCCCTGCCAAATTACTATTCACACATTGTATTAAATTTAGTAGAGGTACAGGACAAATCGCGTTATAAAACGAACTTCATTTTTTTTTTTTCCATTATACTGAAATAAGACTTAGATATATATCGCGTTGAGAAACACTGTTTTACTTGCTTGAAAATTATAATGGCCGATTAACTTAGATGTATCTAACGCAATTTACGGATTATTGGACCGTCAGTTGGGAAATTTCGTGCCTGGAAGCATTGAAAAAGAAAAATAGTGTTGTCTTGCCTTGTCATTTTGTATCACATTACTCTATTTTTTTTTCTCTCTTGCTTAGCTCCTAAGGCTTTATGTTGTCTTCAGGCTTAACGTAGAGATGTCAAAGCAGCGCTGCTAAACTCTTTGAAACATAGCTCCCCCCTCCCCCATTTATACACTTAAAATTTGCTTTCAACATATGTTGTCGTTCACTTCGTTTTTTGTTTTGGTTTTTCTTGGAAGGTAGGGTAGAGGGCTAAATGAAGATGATGAAAATTAATTCTAGGTGAGACAAACACATGCGCCTCAATGAGGCGGGAGCGTTTTTAATGATTCCGTGAGTAGGAAAGCAGTGTCTTATTTTGGGTGGTCGCTATTTAAAGATTGTGGAATACCAGATGACTGTATTCAATGATAAACAACACTCAAATCTTATCATTGAGTATCTGAATCTTTCAGTACTCAAGCGACCTGTCGTTCAAAAGCACTTCTTCACTGTTTTTTTTTGGGTGAAAATGGGTAGGTCGAGGGTCAATTAAAGCAGTGGTCACTTTATTTTTTCATTGAAGAAAAAACCTGAGCACAATACAATGTCCATTAATGCTGAACATTTCGTCGCATTTTTTGTTAAAAACAAATCTACTTTTTACGGACGTCCGTCAAAAGATCAAAAATACTCGTTGTATCGGGATATCTCTTGTACCGTGTTGGGCCAACGCAGTCTAAAAAGTACAAGGCCATAACAGAGACGAGTTCCCTCTTTTAATGACGTCACGCGGAAGCCAAGGCTTTCGATTGGTTTCCAACACTGTCGTGTATGGCTTCAAACACGACATTGAAGTATTAGGCCGGGTAACATAAACGTGACGTCACAAACGGAGGGAACTGATATCTCAAATGTCATGGCCTTGGTGACGGCGCTAGTTGTAGAGACAGCTATTGTTAGAAACGCGTCCAGTTTCTAACAAGAGCTGTAAATCAGTTATCGTTCTGATGAGGGTCGCAGTAGATTTTATCTCTGCCACTATTTTTCTTTCTACCTTGTTGCCTGCATTGTACATTCTAATAAGACGCACAAGCGGTGGCGTTTGATTACGTAATCCGTATATTCATGACGTTGCCATTTCAGTGCTGTACGCCTGTCTGTGAAGCTGTACTTCAAAGATGGGCTTACAGCGTGCAATTCTTCAAAAACTATTCGTTTGACCATAGATCCTAGTTTAGGTCATCAGCCGTCCGTTATTTTAGGCCGCTTGTTCTAGGGAAGGGACAGAGCTAACGTCATCAGACATACATCTGTCATGCCTCATTAGGGACGCTAACCCAGGCCATCTCGGACGAATGATCAGAAGTCAGAGCCTCAGACCACTCCGCCACCGGGACAGCTTAGAATCTCTGATGCAAGAAGTCAGACGGGTGACTTTGTTTGAGATTGCCGCGAATGTTTCTTTCGGCACAGCACACCTTTCAACTTACTCACCGCGCTTACTTTCGAGTGAGACTGTTTCTAGGCTGGTGGTCATTTTCACGTGAATCTGTTCTCCAGGACGTTGCCTTTTTATTCAAGCTCCTTTGCCGAACAACGCCGTCCAGTCAGGAGAGCATAGTAACGTTGGGAGGCATCGATTCTCATATTCCCAATTCACCATCATAGATCTTTTTTTTTTTTTTATTGGAGGTTTAACGACCACCATGAGCAACTCAATGGGCTATAAGCAGTCGCCCGTCCCTAATTTAGGGTCACTGGTTCCAGGGAAGGGAGAGAACCAGTGCCGTAAGACAAACACAACATCCATGCCTCACCGGGATTCGAACTCGGACCCCTTCTGGACGAATGATCAGAGGCCATCGCTTAGACCACTGCGCCACCGGGGCGGCCCATCATAGATCATCGGAAGTTACTTATTTTTTCGATCCTCGTACCAAAGTAACTTTCATAGCATGCGAATAATATCTATTTTTCAGGAAGCTCGTTCCCCACCCCGGTGGCGCAGTGGTCTAAGCGCTGGCTTCTGTCCGAGGTGGGTCCTGTTTAGAATCCCGATGAGGCATGGATGTTATGTTTGTCTTATATCTAGGACGGGAAACTCCTTATGGCCCACTGAGTTGCTCATGGTGGTTGTTAAACCCCCAAACAACAACACATTTACAGAAAACGGTTGAAGAGCTCGCGCTGTTCTGGGCAATTTGCCAAAAAGAGCTGTGTCCTTTTAAAGCGCTACACGGGGTTCATGCAACCATAGATTTACTGAGTGAGCTTAGTGACAACCTAGAAATTGGATCATCCGTTTAAATGGTCATTCGTAAATGACTTTTGCGTGAATGATGAATGGATTTCAAAGAAGGAATGATTTATGCCGTCACTACTTAAATGTTCGTTGTGGGTTTTTGAACGCTGAAACAATGGATCGTAATGTTGCGGGGAAACCCTCGCATAGGATTTTCGTAAAACACTACAGCTGATTCAATGCTGTTTTCAACAGCTGTAAACCATGTGAGCAAATTCCTCAGAAAACTTGGAAAATTTATCTTTTTTCTGGAACACAAGAATCGAAACATCTTCCAATTTCCGCCCAAATTTGCTGCTCATTGTTCTACCTTCATATATGCTACATTTTCCAACAAACAATGGGTTGAAGATGCTGGTGTAGGGTTTTTCTCTAAATAGCCATCATATATCTTTTGTAAGTAGACTTGTGTGGGTGAGCTGAGGCGCTAGCTTTTGACCATTCGTCGAAGTTATGACCGAGTTAGAGTCCGGACAAGGTATGGGTGGTGTGTTATGGTCACTGTTCTGTCCCTTTGCTGGAACCATTGTCCTAAATTAGGGGCGCGCGACTGCTTTATTTCTCCGTGTGTTGCTCATATTGGTCGTTATTTTAAGCACTGCCATCTTGTTACCAGAATATCTGTGCAGCAGAGAAATTATTAGCTTATTGCACTGTAGTCTTAACAGCACGGGTGGTTATGAGTGGGAACCGGAACGAGTTTACCATTGAGCCACCCTGGGCAATGGCCCATGGCGCTGCGTATTGAGCGGGCGCCAAAATTTTGGGAATACAAGTGATAAAAGCCGTTTTACTTTATTACGGAAACAAACAAACAAACAAAAAACTTGAAATAAAATAGCATTTTGCATGTCTGCAAATAACTCGGTAATACAACACAGTCAATACTTAATATTATAATTGTATTAGTACTCAGTTAATTGATTTACCAAAAATACCAATTCATTCTGGAACAAGAATCACGTGATAAGGTGAGTACAGTAAGCCAGTGAAGTTCAAAAGAGAAGGAGAGCACACCCCGCGGCGAGGGGCATTTCTTTAAGGCTGTCTTTGAATGAGCGTAAGAGAAATTTTATCCTATATCTGCAATGTAAATTCTTTTGTACACATTTTCTTCAAGACTATTACTTTGTAGTGTTTGAAATTTTGAGCACAAATTAAAACGACCTGTAGCTGATATGTGCCACAGTTATTATTCCGAAAAAATTGTTAGAATGTTTTTTTAAAAATTCAATTTATGTGACTCGAAAGTATTCCAATTAGGGTGCTAGATGGCGCGATAAGTTACCTTAGCAGTGTTTTTGTCTGGAAGAAACGAAATCTCTCATTTCTGTGTGATATTTTTTTCTTAATTATCTAGGCCAAATAGAAATAATTAAATGGGGCCAAAAGTGAGACTGAAATCTTGTCTCCCATAAATTATCCTAAATCCTACTGTACGTTCATCTTTTGAAGAGAAAATGTGTACATTAGCAGAGAACCCCAGAATTTGAGCTATAGAAACTCCGCCTACCTACTATGCCCCACCCACAAAAAACGTCATTGGTTAAAACGTAACAGCGTGTATTTTGTCTTTTTATTGTGGAGCCAACGATAGACCGCTTCTATTCTAAATATGGCGAGTTCTGCAGTGATTTGCTTACGCCAACTTCTGGGACAGTCCCTCAAGACGTAAAAGTCACGCCCAAGGTGTGATTTTTTTGCGCCATCTATCGTAGAAGATGAACCCTAACACTTATTGAAAGACAGCCATGGGCGCGTGGGAGGCTGGAGAGAATAGTTTTTACAAGACATTTTAACAAATTTGAGGGTGACAATGGGAAGCTTAAAATCTCTTGGAACAGTTCGCTGTATGAAGCAGATTTCTACAAGATCATGCCCCACTGGGTATATACTGTGGGTGACAGGGAAGAAGAGCAAACTGGCCACGCAATACTTTACACAGCTTGCAGTTCCATTTGGATTATTTATCTGAATTCAATCAAGAATGTCTACATTTTCAGAAATTTTGACATGATTTATAAAGGTCACCGATATATTCAAGAGTTCTTGCTGCGGATATGTTGCTATATTGCGAGAGAAAAAAATCGATTCAACTTTTCCTAGCATTGACGCTATCCTAAAGATTTACCTGTAAATACCCATTAGTAACGCTTCTGGAGAAACGAAGTGTTTCTCTTTTGAAAACCATTCGTAATTATTTCAAGACATTTAGTTTTCAAGAAAGAACATTTGTATTTTCATCTTTGTCACTCGGAACAAATATCAAACATTGACGTTAATATCGTTGGAGATTTTGACCCAAAGAAATCGAGAAAAAAAAAAATCTAGTTGTAAGTAATTTTATTAATTTATGTTCATTCATTTCTTCATTTTCTAAGTCACTCCATTGATTTACAATTAACATTGTGGTAGCAGCACTATATTAAAAAACAATCGTAAAGATAGTATTGCTCCCTATAGCAGAAAGTTCCTGGTGAGGCTGCGACGGATATCGTGGTGCCACAGAATAATCTGCGGGGCGTGTCACTGGGCAACACAATAACTCGGTGCGAAAAGCAATAATTTGCACAGGAGAGAAAAAAAAAAAAAAAAAAAAAAGAGAGACCGCGAATATGAAAAAAAGTCCAAGAATTTCCGTCCAACCACCATTGTCGGAAATTCTTGCCTCCATTTTCAAGCTGAAGCACAAAGATTTGTGGAATAAAAAAATTAACAACAATACTGGTCACAGAGGGATAATCTCGCGAGAGAATAAAAAAAATACGACGAGAACTCATTGCTTCGTCAACGTTCGTTTACTAGAAATTTAATTTACCCCTCCATTTTTAATCTTAAATGCAAACATTTATGTAACTAAATGCCATTTAACAGCAATGTAGGACAGGGAAAACGCCGTGAAATAAATAAATAAATAAATAAATAAATAAATATATATATATATATATATATTACGATCATTGAGGAGTAAATCTTCGCTCCCTTTAGATTCCATTGTCGGAAATTTTTGTTTTTAATTTTATGCTGAAACACAAACATTTTTGCAACAAATCATATTTAGCAACAATATTTGGACGAAAAGGAATATCTCTGAAAAACAAATACGATTACGAGGGGTTATTTGTTTCGTCCAGTTTTCGTTTTCGAAAAATTTTCTGCCATTTTCGAGCTCGGATACAATTATTTATGGAATAAAACATTTAGCAACAATACAGAGCAGAGGGAGCATGCATTACAGCGCTCCGTCTAACTTCCGTTTTCGGAAATTGTTGCCTCCGTTTCCAAGCTGAAACACAAACATTTATGAAATAAAATGGTGTTTAACAATAACACGGGCAAAAGGAACATCACGAGAGGGAGGAGGGAAAAAAAAGAACTCCTGTATAATGGGAGAAATCTTTAATTCGTCTAATTTCCATTTCGGTAAGTTTTGAATCACGGAATTCCTTCCCCGGACGGACAACTTGCGCTCATGATCGCAAGTCTACAAGAGAGGATTAAAAAGGGTTCTGGGGATTATTTTTTTTATTATTATTATTTTTTCTGCAAGACCAGAATAAAGGTTCTGGGAATTTGGTTTTTATCTGCGACATACATCGCCCGTCGCCGCGATTCTGCTACGGGAGTTACGTTGAACATTTATGCAAAAATTAAGGACAAATGTGTCGTAAGTATGTTAATATCAAGCAATTTTATTTAAACTTAACAGAAAGCCATATTTAAAATTTTATTTCAATGTCTAGCTTTAAATAATACATTTGCTAAAAATTCTACATAGCTGTTCTTGAGAATACGCTGATGCTTTTGGTGAAGGGGAAGAGTGGAATCTATATATTGTTACAGGGTTCTTCACTGAGTTTTTGTTTTAATGTTCTATCTCGAGGGTTCGTTAGACCTTCGTTTCTAGAAAATTCAGAAGTTCTGTGGCTTTACCTGTATTATTCCCCAATGGTGAAAACAAATATAATTTCCACTTAAAATTAAGATTCGTTTTTTTTGTAGTGAATAGTAGGTTTATTCAGTGATGTTATGAGAAAGATCTTACAGCTTTGTCCTGATTTTTTTTTTGTATTATTAACTCGATGATCCGCTTCTGCTTTTAATCTGTTAGGCTATTTCCTCAGTTATCTCGCTGCTAAGTTTTAGTTTCCAAATTTAAATTCTGCTCGGTCTCACTTTTCGGCATGGGACATTCGAAATCTCTATATCTTCCTTTTTTTTGCGGAGGTTGAAGACACTCTTCCTGGCACGAAGATATCTTACCTCCAACCTCTGTCTTCAAACGCCAGGTCTAAACGCCCTCAGTTGTTTTGTTCCTCTCCTTAGAAAAACACGGGTTACGTTTATTGCTTTCTCTCTCGTACCCTTACGCGGGATCCCTACTTTTATACCCCTTCGTTAACAATTCACTTCGCAGTCCATTGTCTATTGCTTGACCCCCTAGCCTATCAACTGTTGTTATTCGACCCACCGTGAAAACTGCCTCCAATAAACTAAAGATGTAAGAATTACTTGATACGATCCCTACAAATATCATATTGTCCACTCCCTCCCTAGCTGGGCAGTAAAACGATAAGAAACTGAAGTCCTTTGTGACACTGCTGGAAGAAAATTAGTGAGAAAAAGAGGGACAGTCTCCAAATTCTCCCTGAATCACTAGCTGGAGGTTAAATGATTTTAAACCCTTTAACCGGCTGGAACGAATTAACTCGGGGTTAGCAAAATGGTTTGAAATCAGCTCGAACGAATATATATATTCTTTGTTTAATAAGTGATCTGAACTCTACAGGAACGAATGAACTTGCACACCAGGAAGCGTTGCTTTTCCCATACGTTTGTCATTAAAAGTCTTTTACGGGGAATAATTTTTCTTAATCCTTCCTATCATATTACCTTTTCTTCCGAAAATACTACAAAAATGGCGAAGAACCTAAGAAAGGAGAGAAAAAATATTTGAGTAACTTGCTTTTACCCAGTGGCATGATGTCCGTTTCAGGGGGGACTAGCTCTTCCCAATCATTCCTTGGGTCATGGAGCAGAGAATGAAGCACTATATGGGAATCAAACTATAAGACTGTGGACCATGAGGGAGCACTTACTACCAGTGACAGATACTGCAAATAGTCGATTCTGCTGAGATGAAAAAGGGAAGGGAATAGTATTGCCATAGCTTTCGTTTAACCCGGCCACTATGTCAACAATTCTGTTTGAGGAGGCAAGAAAATTTAGGGCACCATTTGGTTCAGATACATTGGCCGCTTAAAGGGTTAACTTAAAATATTCAAAATGGTTGTAAATTTTACCAGTGTCAAAATTTATGATTCCAGAGTTGCAATATAGCTGAACTATGAAATTAAAATTTGAAGTAAAATTTTGACATTAAAACACTGTAAAGTTTAAACCCGCCTCTAGTGGAATAGTGTTTCCGTAAGAAATTGGTAAAGAACATGGAATTCCCGTAAATGTGAAAAAAAAGTATACATGAAAGAAAAAATGTGTTATACTACACAGAGGAAATGCTCTTTGTCACTCTGTTTTTTCAGTTTTCAGTTTTTCTTTAACTGGGGGTTTAACGACCACCGTGAGGAACTTAATGGGCTGTAAGCGGTCGCTCGTCCCTAATTTAGGGTCACTGGTTCCAAAGAAGAGAGTGAGCCAGTGCCGTTAGACAAACACAACATCCATGCCTTACCGGGATTCGAACCCGTACCCATCTTGGACAAATAGTCAGGAGCCAGCGCTTAGACCACTGCGCCACCGGGGCGGCTCAGAGCTTTTTCACTCGGAAAATAAAATTTGCCCTTATGCACAGTTACAGTTTATTCGATTATTGTTTTGCTTTCGTTTAGTTTTACACATCAACCGGAAATGAGAACTTGAACTGCTGAAAAACCTTTTGTTACAGAACTCAGAGTTAAGATAGCGGCTGTGTAGAATTAGGTAGGAAAACTGACAGTGAATTGTAAATGTTTTCAAGAAAGCATGTGTTTATGCTCTTACTAGAAGCTTTGTGATATTCTCGGTGTGACGTACTGTATACCCTAATTTAACCTTCCTTTTTAGTTCTTCTCGTGTAAATTAGGCTTATTCTCGTTAAACGGTTTTCTAATCTTAACGCCACATTTTCTCTCTTGAGGAATTTAACTTCGGCAACAACTTGACATCAGGGTAAATGACAGTGACGTAGTTGAGATACAAGCGGTAAGAGCTGTTGTTTCAATGTTTCTCACACTGTTTTTCTAGACTCAGTATTATCAAGTTCACTGGTTGAGACAATGTTTCTAGTTAAATGTTCTACATTCGATATCCTGAGACAAAGTTTGTGTGTCTTGATATAATTTGCCATTGCTTAAAAAGCGAGCGAATAGTTGTATACTACTGATCGTAAATAGCATAGAGGATAGTTGTAGTTGGATGTTTATTTTGAATAAGCCTTATTAATTTGAGTGAAAGCCTACAAGGTTCTTGCTAAAAGAGTGCACCTTGGTTGGCATCCTGCTTGAGACAATAAAGAAGTGGATTTTGTTGTAAGTACTGCCTTGTTATTCAACCTGGTATTTAGCTTGAAATACCTAATTAGGTATTTCATGTCCAGTTAAGATTTTCAACTGCAGCTGGCATTGAAGTTGTCCGGGTTCAACGAAAAGAAGCTCAAAGACTTGAAAGTAATTCAGAAGCTAACAGTCAGAACTGAAGGCTGATCCTAACAAGCTTAGAGTTCTACAAGGAAACAAACTTACCGTTAAGATAATAGTTACTATAAACATCAGTTAAATTAACCATTGCGTCTTTATTTAAATCGCGAAATTTTCTTATTTTTCGTTTTGTAAGAACTGAACATTGCATACATAATCCCTCACACACACACACACACACACACACACACACACACGCGCGCGCGCGCGCGCGCGCGCGCGCGCGAGAGAGAGAGAGCGTTCGAAAAGTAACGAGATTGATTTTGCATGGGGCAGAAGTGTGTTGCAGTAAACATATTTACACTTACGTACTTTCGAATTATTCTCCCTCTACCTGAATGCACCGGCCCCACCTCTCTATCCACTTGCGGAAGGTGTGTTCGCAGACCTTCCTAGACATGTGGTTCAGAATACCCATCACAGCATTGTTCAGTTCAGTTTTTTTACTTCATGGAATAGGGGAGGTCACACTGCGTCAGGTTCAGTGAATACGGAGGGTGCGCTATCATTCCGATGCCTAAATCTTGGCTGACCTTCTGGGTAATTAAAGCATGATGTGCAGGGGCATTATCTTGACGCAAAATCCAACCACTTCGTGCATATTCTGGGCGTTTCGGGGGAATTTTTTTCTTTAGAGGACCTTTGGGAACTTCAGAATAATAGGCACCAGTAACAGTTTTCCCTTGTCGAACAACCCAATTTCCTTTTTTCGAAGAAAACCATGTGCATGACCTTCCCTGCTCTTGCTTGAACCTTTGCTTTCTTGGATCGGAGACTCTGTTGGTGTTTCCATTGTGTTCTCTGTTGTTTTGTTTCTGGATCGAAATGATGAAAAAATGTTTCATCACATGTGACGACTCGATCCAAAAAGTGTGGCTCGCCTCGTAGCCGGCACTTCCACTTGGGACAAGTGATAACACGATTTGCCTTGTTTTCATCCGTGTGCAAGTGGCGAATCCACTTTGCAGCGACTTCTCGGTACCCCAAGCGGTTTCTCACAATGTCATCAACGAAACCAACGGACATCTGCATCATATTAGCAACTTCCTCAATGGTCATTCGGCGGTCTTCGCGCAGGAGTGCCTCAATGGTATTCACATTAACCTTCGATGTCGAAGGCCTACCGCAACGTGGCGCTTCTTCCAGACACTCTTCACCACCCACAGATTTCTTGTGCCACTCAAAAAATCTTGCACGTTACAAAGTATCTTCCTTATAGGCTGTTTTAATCATTTCGTTCGTTTCTGTGGCTGGTTTATTCAAACGCACGCAACATTTTATAGCTGCTCTTTGCGCCAGTTTTAAATCGATATTTGGTAAAAGAAGCACGCCTGAACTCTACGCCTTCTACATGTATCTACTACAAAAATGAACCAGCAAAGCGCTGTAACGACGCGTCGTCATGTGACTGACCTTGCAGGTATTCCGACACAAGAAGCTTTATTTTTCTGCGTCGGTTTATTTGGCGCTATGATGTCAGTCCCGTTACTTTTTGAACGACCGACGCGCACACATCATTCCCTCCAAAATTCCCACAACTTTTAAATTCTGCGTTCTCTCAATGCAAATTAATCTACTTTACATCATTCTGTTCATGTGCTTTAGTTTACTGAAAACGCGTTGTTCTGAACGTTGTGATGATCAACGCACTCTAACGGAAGTCGAAAGGTTCAATTTCTGATGGTTCTTCGCATGGTGAAGATATTCTAACGTTTTATGAGCTGATACTAAATTTTGATGATTTAGACAGCATGTGACATTCATCCTCCCTTCTGCGAGGTTTTCAGTATTAACTTCAAAAATCATTGATCGTCAAATACATGTATAACTCTGGGAATAATTTTACAAAGCTACGTAGGATGAATTCTTCCATTTATGTATATAACTTCAGACTTTATTTTACGATTTTGTCGTAGGGATGAAACGCATTTGTATTCTGCATGGCCAACGAAATGATCGGCCTCCTAAAAGTGGTGGAGACTTAAATGGGTAGCTAAAATTGTCGCCATTGAGACGACGTAGAAAGCTTCTTTACAAGCGATTCAAGGAGCTTGGAATATTTTGCGTATGTATGTGTGCTTAACAGTGAAACGGGCAGCATCGATCTCTGAGGCGAACGTGCTCAGAATCAACAATATGGCTCCGTCTTTGCAGTTTGCCAAGTCTTCCGGTTGAATGATCGGATGGGACTGAGTGAGTGAGCGTGTTTTGTGACCAATGAACTTCCGAGCGGCTCTTTCAATTGCTGGTGCTGTTAGTCATTGCACGCTTCCTTCTTTTCTTCCTTACAATTCTGTCTGACTACGGGGAAGAATTCGCGGGGCAGTTTTTCTGGCTGTCAGGGGGAAGCAAAACGACTTCCCATTTTTATGTGTGGGCTTCGCCAGAACGACTTCCCATATTTGTACGTGCGGGATTTATCTCGTGAATTTAATTTCGCTTTCAGTGATTTTCACACTTAATTTGTGAAAATTTAGTCAGAACGAGGAGGCTTACGCGTTGGTAGATTGGTTTCCTGTTGAGGGCGAACGTAACTTGTAAATATTAATAATATATCCAAACACTTATGATGTTTTAATTTAATAGTCTCTAAAACACTTAAACATAGCTTGTCACTTCAATACTTAAATTTAAGTTCAACTTTTATAGGTCCAAGAGTTCAAAGAACTAGAACGGAAATCAACTTTGTATGTATGTACACTGGTGCTCAAAATTAAAGAATAATTTATTAATCCGTACATAATTCGCAATATTTGAGGAAATTCAGTGAGAAATTTGATAGAGGTCTATTATTATACTACTTATGTAACTCAAGCAGAAGAATATCATGTTATAATTTGTATGCGTTAATATCATAATCTTGTAATTTACATGAAAGAGCCGTCCATGGAACAATATTTGTCTTTTGCTTAACACATATGGTAATTTAATATGGAGTATGATCACCTTTGATAGCCATGCAGTTCAAGCAATTACTTCTACTGTTTATGAGGGTGTTAGCGAGGTCTTCAGGGATTAATCACTGCTCCTCAACAAGCTGTGAAATTTAGTGTTCTGGAAGGGGCTGGCAAGCTTTCCAATGCGTCTCCCTAGAGTATCCCATATATGCTCAACGGGATTAAGATCAGGGGATCTGGGTGAAATCTTTCTATTCGAGAAAATCGTCCATCACATGAGCTAGACGAGGATTGGCATTTTCGTCCATGTGAATAAAACCTGGACCGATCGCTCCTCTGAATGGCCTGACATGGGTTCAGGATCTCTTCTTTGTACGTCGGGGCTGTAACAGACAGAACGACTCTGAAAGATGTGCAGGAATGTTCGCCCGTTAGTCACGATTCCTGCCCAGACTATCACGCCACCAGAGTAATCCCTTTCTCTGGTATTACAGAGACTGTGCCATTTCACTGGCTCTCTCCAGATTAGAGTACGTCGCGAATCAGTACTTAAACTGAATCGCGATTCATTTATGAAAAGGACATTCTCCTGCTAGTTTGGACTTCAAGTATGATGTTGGTGACTTTATCTTAAAGGAGCTCATTGGGCCGCGGAAGTTAAAGGGACACAAATAACTGGCCTCCATGCATAAAGGCATTGTTCGCGACGGCTTCTACAAACGGTACGCATTGAAACCTTCGTTCCTGTAGCTGCTGAAAACTCCAAAGAGTGTTGCTTAACGGGCATCTCTTCATTCCGTCTGGCAGTCAGGCTCGTATAGTAATCATCTGCAGCAGTTGTGACTCTGGTACTGCCTTGTCCTGGTCGACGACGAACATCTGTCTCTTGGAACTGTCTGTGACAAGAAATTTTATGGAACATTCAATGTTCTGGAAATTTCCGTCTGGGACTAACCTGCTTCCATCCTATTAACCGCTTTCCACACCAGAAAATCCCCCATACAATGTCTCCAGGACATAAGCAGCTTTTTGTGCCACTAAAGTGAAAGCAAGAGTTGCCTAGAAGCGCTACAAGATTCGAGTAGACTCTCGCACTTTTTAACGCAAACCCAATTTGCATATCCCGTCTGTGAAAGTAAATGCAGGTAGTCTTCTATGTAGCAATATTTGCAAGTTTATCAATTTTCAGTGCATTATTTTACATACATTGGCAGTTGTATACGTTTTGTTAGAAGATCCTTGAATTTTGATCACGTGTGTGTGCAGCGTTCGAATTACCCAGTGGTCCGCCGGCCATTGGCCAGTAAAACTTCGACTATTGATTTTACTGGCCCGGATAGCCAGTTTTTTTGTTTTTTTCGCTTTCCAACCGTAGGTTGAAGAAGCGTATATGCTCCAGCTTTTTCCGTCCGTCCGTCTGTCCGTCCGTCTGTCGGCACGATAACTCAGGTAAAAATGGTTCGATTTCGATGAAATTTTAGTATGTGGTAGGGGACCACCAGGGGACGAACCCTATTGAAAATGGGTGAAGTGGGGTCAAAGGTCTCGCCATAAGAGCGGGATCCATTTCATTGCCTTTATGCGTCATAACATGCGTACATATGGTTCGATTTCGAAGAAATTTCAGTATGTGGTAGGGAACTACCTGGGCACGAACTCTATTGCAAATTGGGGTCAAAGGTCAGGCAGGGCATAAGAGCGGGATTTATTCCATTGCCCTTATGCGTCATAACTTGCGTAAAAATGGTTCGATTTCGATGAAATTTTAGTATGTGGTAGGGAACCACTGGGCACGAACCCTCTTGAAAATGGGCGAATGGGGTCAAAGGTTAGGGGACCACCAGGGGACGAACCCTAATGAAAATGGGTAAAGTAGGGTCAAAGGTCACGCCATAAGAGCGGGATCCATTTCATTGCCTTTATGCGTCATAACATGCGTAAATATGGTTCGATTTCGATGAAATTTCAGTATGTGGTAGGGAACTACTTGGGCACGAACCCTATTGCAAATTGGGGTCAAAGGTCAGGCAGGGCATAAGAGCGGGATATTCCATTGCCTTTATGCGTCATAACTTGCGTAAAAATGGTTCGATTTCGATGAAATTTAGTATGTGGTAGGGAGCCACTGGGGACGAACCCTATTGAAAATGGGCGAAATGGGGTCAAAGGTTAGGACACTGGAGTGGGATCCATTCCATTGCCCTTGTGCATCATAACTTACCAAAAAATGTTTCGATTGCGACAAAACGTTATCATGTTGTTCCGGAGGTATAGTGAACCGGTTCTGTTGAATATCAACGAAATGGGGTCAAAGGTCATTGCACAAAAGCAAGATTTATTCCACAGCCATTATTCTCATAACTTGCGTAAAACTGCTTCTATTGCGACAAAACTTTAGTATGTTATTCTTGAGGTGTACTGAACCGGTTCTGTTGAATATAATCGAAATGGGGTCAAAGGTCAGGACACAGGAGCGAGATTTATTCCACAGCCATTATCCTCATAACTTGAGTAATAATTTCTGGTATGTTGGAAAGCGTATCATAATCAATGCATTGCATGATTTTACTAACTTGTTTTTTTATTTGTTACAAGTAAAAAAATGAATTTCTATTTCTTTTACCTTGTTGCATGGTTTTCTTTTTAGGCTGCAAACTAATGATAGGTTTAAAAAATATTGGAGATAATTCCATTGAAATCATGCGTTATTTTCTACACACATTGTAAATGTCTGAATTATTTTGTATTTTTTTTTTTTTTTTTTTTTACGGACCAGTGGGCATTTTGGTGGACTAGTGATTTGCAAATTCTAGTGGTCCGCTGGGCCAGTAGAAGATTTATTTCTAATTCTAACACTGGTGTGTGTGTGCGTGTACACGCACAAAGTGCTCAACACAGAAAATGCCACACATGAAGGAATGTACGAAATCGGACAAAACTTCCACTCATTAAACTGTAGGTGGAAAAGAAGTGATTTTGCCGCCCCGTTGGCGCAGTGGTTTAAGCGCCGGCTTATGACCATTCGTCCGAGAACAGTCCGGGTTCGAATCCCGTGAGGCATGGATGTATTGTTTGTGTTACGGCACTGGCTCTCTACCTTCCCTGGAACCAGTGGCCCTAAATTAGGGACGGCCGACTGCTTACAGCCCATTGAGTCGCTGACAGTAGTCGTTAGACCCCCAATAAAAAAAAATAAAAAATAAAGTGATTTTAATTTCTGAAGGGCTGCGTTCATGCGATGGGTGAGGAGACAATATAATATGGCCTGAGTCAGTAGGTCGTATGACCCCGCCATGCTGGGCTATACATTCGGCAACACGACGTTGCAGCGAATGAAAAGATTCCTCAGATGTTGTCTTGAGGTATCATTGATCTGTGTCCACAATTCATCGACACTGCGACGGAGTTGTGCAGAGGCGTTAAGTCGTCTGCTAATGACGTTCTACACATTCTCCATTGTGGAGAAGTCGGGGAATCACGCTGGCGAGGGAAGCTCCTGGACACCTTGTAGCCATTGTCGGTTGATGTTGGCAGTGTGCGGGCGAGCGTTACCTTCTCGAAACGATCTCAGATATACCACGGAGATACGGGAACAGAAACGGATAGCAGAACCTCATGGGCGTGACATGGTGCTTTCATTGCACCCACAATGCGTACGAGCGGTGAAAGTCTGTTGAAGCTGATACCTTTCCAAATCATAACACTAAGCCGAGGAGCCGTATAATGCTTACTGATGGCAGCAAAATCAGCCTGGTGACCATGTGGTCTCCAGGCTCCCAATAGGCGATCGTCGGCGATGAGACAGAAGCAAGACTTGTCGCTGAATACATGGTTCCATTCGTCCCGCCACGCATTTCTCGTACGGAACCACTCCAACCTTGCGCGACGATATGTTGCAGTGAAGGTCAAAGTGATGCGTAGGTTGCCAGATTCGCGAATGTGTCCGAAAGTGCTATATCAAGGCTATGGTAACAATTCCAAGATGGACATCCCAAGGTTGACCACGGTCTACAACAGCTGAGGATGACCGGTATGTAGCCCGAACTGCAAAGCGCGATGGACGCATCACAGCTGGTCAACTCTTTTTGGAGCTTTCCTCGACAACAGAAAAATAAGTATCTAGGTGGATTGTATTCAGGCCTCGCGAAAGAAGACTGTATATCAGGAAACCTAGGGTATTGTTACACGGCACTAGCAGTGTTCCTGCCGAGTCGGCCGGTAACGGTGCTTGAGACCTGAAGTACAATTTAGTTGGCCACGGCACCAGGTGAGAATCTCAGGTGCACTGCTGCACTCAAAGATTCACACCAGAACATAAAAAATGAAAAGTTGAAGAATGACCCGAAGCATAAGGCTTGGGTGAATCCACCTTGTGAACAAAATAACAACAACAAATAAAAAATAAAATAATCTAAAAAAAAATGATACTTTGGGATCAGAGTTGTGATGAGGTTCACCCGCAATCACCAATTCGTGACTGAGTGTAGTGGTCCGGATCTTACTCCGGTACATTCAATCCCCAACCAGCCAGTACAACACTCACTTTCGCAAATAACACATGATTCTCAAATACACAACACAACATTTAATAACGTTCTGCGAGATTTAAACAGATACGGCGCTCTCTAGGCGCATAGACAATTGCCCCTCATACGTGGGCAGCATACGGTGTCACACTTTACTGTCGGAAGACGCAGCCGTCTGAGTCTCCACCGGACTATCTGAACAAGAGATACTACTCTTTAACACACTAAATAGAGCTGCAGGTGATATTCATATACAATTGCTTAGAGAATGAAAAAAAAATTATATGCAAACGATCACATTAAAAATACTCGCGACACAAAATACACAAGCAAGTTAATTTGCGGTATAAGATTATAGGTGCGAAATACTGCCAAAGTTAATTAACTAAATCTAATAAGCATGCACATGCAGATCCCTTCTCCGCTCGCTTTGGCCCTGAACCAAAGTTAAAAGAAACTGTCCCGCCCAGCGGAATTTGTGGCCACACCCTCTCCCTTATTCATGTAAAAAAAATAATCAGGAAATGGGCCCTGTAAGAAATTGAAATCTGTATGTGCAGGTATTTCCTCTGAGGTTCAGTCACTCAGCATTACTGCATCTATGTCCATGCAGCTTTGGGTGTCGGGATGGCACAAGTTCGCAGATGTGCGAAGAAAGAAAAAGGAAATATTCATCTACTTACAGTTACGTGACTTTGCTGTGCAAATCCGTTGTGCATCACATAATATCACACGACAAAAAAAACACGCACACAGACACTTGCACCATGTGGCAGCACCGATGATTCAACACTTCACTTTGACGCTTGATGTAAATGAAGCACACAATTAAAAATGGTAATATCACGCCGCACTTTGTTGCAATGATTAGAGTGCACACTGATCTATTCTCGTGACGATTTGAAGGTGGCCGTTAAGCAAAATAGGCCCTCTCACATCTGATGTTGCGGTTTCCAAGATTGATTTTCTGTGTTCCTGGGAAATGATTTTTGTTGTCGTGAAGAAATAATTGTGAACGTCGACTGCTGGGAGAGTGGGACACATTCAATTCCGCTGCTGCTATAGTTGATTCCGTCCGTCGCTACCTTCCGTCCTTTTTGACCGTTCATTCCCAATTCAGTCAGTTCCTTTCCGTTAGCAAACCATCTACCCTGCCTGAGTACGCAGTTCAAATATGCCACTCGCAGGTTTTGTTTCCATTTTTTTATCGAGTTGCGACCGCTAGCCCTGAGATTAATTTTCTCGGCCGAGCGAAATCAGACGTGCTTTTACCTTAAGCGTATATCGGCAACTGCTGACCGAAAACAACGCTCGAATCCACCCCCTATTCTTTTCAGCGATTCTAAACTCTTAATTGCCCATTGTCCCTCGCATACGTCAGTCAAAGTATCTTTCTCGCTGACAGAGTTATGTGTCTGCTGAGGGTCTCTTGGCCCACCCACTGAAGTAAACATACGGACCACAGCGTTAAGCTACAAGCGGAAAGAAGAAAAGAAAGAAAAGTGAAAAACCACTTCGAACATTGCTGCTTCCATCCGCATTCGAAAGCACATTTCCCTCGTTCGTTTTGCAGCCCCTCTAAGACACTTGAGATAGGAATTTTTATGTTTCACTTCAGGGCTATGTGTGAGGTCTAGCAATTCAAAATGGCAAAAATATTGCGTTTCTTGCTTTCAAAAGCATTGGAGCGACTTCCCAATTATCCCGCAATTTTGTTAATTAATTTAGAGAACAGCCGAAAGAAAAAACAACGTAAATGAGAAATAAATAAAAAAAACTGAACTGTAAAAGAACATGTGAGCCTGCCGAACTGTGATTCCTAGCTGCCTCATACCATACGCGACATGGCGGACAAATTTTAGAGTTTTCTTCAGGTTTTAGGAGGGGGGGGGTGTCCACTGTAACATTCCATCCCCCCATGAAAGAAAAAAAAAGGGATGACTGGATGAAGTTTATTCATCCAATCATTCCATTTTTTTTTTTTTAACTGTAAACACTCAACCCTTTCCCACCGTCGCAAGGCACCTAATTCCGGAGTTAAGTGCTCTGAGAGCGGAAGGAAAGTTTAAGGATTTCATCACACGTTCATTGCTACCCGTCGAGATAGGCGGAAAGAAAATTTAAATATGAGGCATAGCTTCGAGAATCCACGAGTTCCACAGATCTCTCACGTTCGATGCTCCTACACCCGCTTTTATCTGCGCTCGATGCCAAATTCTTGCGTTCCACTGTCTTCGAGTTCTTTCTCAACATCGTAGATAATCGTGGTGTCACAGTCTTCCTGGGGATCCACTATAATCTCGACTGCTCCCCGTCTGTCAGTGTGTGGCATGGTGTTACTAGCCCTTAACACCCGCCCGTAATCATCCCTTGGTCTCAGCGACGCCCGCGAAATGATTGGAGGACTTTTGACCTGGCTTCCCTGCACTCGTAAGGGATCCACAATCATGCGGGTTCGCACTGCAAAGGGTTCGGTTTCTGAGGGAGGCGGAATTGCTGCGGAGGGCGTTGGGTCGCCCGACTGTAGCATCCACATTGGGCTCTCCCATTCATCATCTTCATACAATTCTGCATCTTCGGACTCCCATGTGGTTCGTGCGAGGTGCTGTGACTCGGGTTCATCTCCCGCATCCCGAACTGTTTCCTGGAAATGCCACGTGTCGAATACCCTTCTCTGTGGGGCTTTAAAGATCCTATCAACATGGGTTAGGCGAGGACGCCTCATATCGTTCACCGGCACAATTTTGAAGTTAACTGGTGAAGTCTTTTCCACCACTCTAAAGGGTCCTATGGACGGTTTCATCAGCTTGCACGATCTTGCCTTGGACGCCGAAGGGTCGTGCTGATAAACAAGATCACCCACCTTGATTTGCTTATCTACTGCCGTCCGTGCCCGATAGTCCCTTGAGTTCTGGGCTGCCTCTTCAAGGTTATCGCGAACAATTCTGAATGCTTCCTGCATTCGCATAACCAAGCTCTCTGCATCATTCGGGTGCTCAGAGTAGCTCCAAGGGATTTCCTCGCTCAGCAAATGCCCAGGCATATTCAAGTCCCTTCCAAACATGAGGAAATTGGGAGTTTCCCTAGTAGCGCTGTGAGTGGCCGCTCTGTACGCCATAGCTACAAAATCTGTAAAATTATCCCAATCTTTCCCAGTCGGAGAACAATAAAGTGCTAAGGAGTGCATCACTGTACGGATACTTCGTTCCGCTTGTCCGTCAGTCTCCGGATGCCTCGGGCTCGTATTCAGTTTCTTAATGCCTAATCTTCTGTAGAGTTCGGACATTAATTCTGACAAAAAGTTCGTTCCTCTGTCAGTCAACAAAGTATGAGGTACACCATGTCTCGCTATAACGTGCGTCGAGAATTTTTCAGCTACTTCTTTGGCTGTTTGAGATTTTAAGGGGATTAGCTCAATATACTTGGTAAAAGAGTCGGTGACTACCAATAGGTACTTGTTCCCGTTCTCTGTCGTGGGAAGAGGTCCTGCGATGTCCATGGAAATTTTGGACCACGGAACTGGCACTATTTCCGGGGTAATTAAACCCGCCTTTTGGTTTCTCTTGTAGCCCCGGCGTTTTAAACACTCCTCACAACTGGCCGTGTAATTTTTTACATCAGCAAACATATTGAGCCAAAAATATTTGAGTCTAATTCGCCCAATGTCTTCTCAAACCCTAAGTGTCCTGCGCTTATACCATCATGCTCAGCTCTCATTACTTCAGACTTTAGAGAGTCAGGCACCACCAACTGTTCAGTAACAAGTCTGCGTGGACTGTTTTTGGCTGGCAAGGAAAAATGATATAGCAGGTCGTCACGCATGAAGTAGGTATCTGTGATTTTATCAACAGCAGAGTAGTCACGCCCCTCGATGCAATCGATTACTTCGACCAAATTCGGGTCTGCCCGTTGTGCAGCCTTTATGGCCTCAGCATCAAATGTAGGGCCTGGAGCCGCATCACTTGCTACCACTGCTGCAATATGCCTCGACAACACATCCGCGTTTGTATTCTTCTTCCCTGGGCGATACATTACATCAAAATCATATTCGGATAGACTGAGATTCCACCTAACAAGCCTAGAGTTGGGAGTCTTTAGCGTCATCAGCCACTTTAAGGGTCTGTGATCAGTTATAACTGTAAACTGCCTACCCACTAAATATTCCCGCCAATGCGTGATGGACGCAACGATTGCCAAAGCCTCTTGCTCAGTTACACTGTAATTTTGTTCTGCGGGGTTAAGTTTTCTGCTGAAGAATGCAATAGGATGTCTGACGCCCTCTTCGTCCTCCTGCTCGAGTATACCCGCAATAGCCAATTTGGATGCATCTGTGGTCACGAAGAATCTTTTCGAGAAATCTGGGTAAGCCAACAGCGGCTCACTTATGAGCGCCCTCCTCAATTGCTGGAAGGACTCCTCACACTGCTCATCCCAGATAAATTTTACATTTCTCCTGGTGAGATTTGTCAAAGGTTGGGCAATGGATGCGAAATTTTTGATATGGCGCCTGTAGTAGCCCGCCATTCCCAAAAAGGCTCGGACGTGCTTAACAGTGCGTGGGGCTGGAAAATCCCGTACGGCCTCCACGTTTTCAGGGTTTGGCCTTACTCCTTGACCATCCAGAAGGTGCCCAAGATATGTAACCTCCTTGGTCGCAAACTCACATTTACTTGGCTTAATTTTAAGCTTGTGCCTTCTTAAACGTTGGAAAATTAACTCCAATTTCTCCAAGTGTTCATTTAAGGTCTTAGATGCACACAAAATATCGTCCACGTACACTAGAATGCCATCATCACGCTTGTCCAAAAACAATGAGTCTAGAGCTCTTTCAAAAGTTGCAGGACTGTTGCACAATCCAAACGGGAGACGGTTCCACTCGAAATGGCCAAATTCGCAGGAAAAAGCAGTTTTGTGCTTGTCTTGTTCCCTGATTTTGATTTGATGATACCCTGCCAAAAGGTCTATTTTCGAAAAAATTCGGCATCCATGCAAAAGAGATAGGGTCTGTTGTATTCTGGGGACTGGGTAACTGTCTTTTCTGGTTATCTGATTCAATTTTCTAAAGTCACAACAGAAACGATATGAATTGTCCCGTTTTCGAATGAGGACAATTGGGGAGCTATATGGACTATCCGACTTAGAAATAATTCCAGCATCCAGTAATTCATTCACTTGATCTTTTAATTCAGGTCTAAGAGCATGCGGAACATTGTATGGGCGAAGCTTAAAGGGTTTGTCATCTGTTAGATGAATTTCATGTTCAGCGAGGTCAGTGCCCTGCAAATCTATGGGATCCCGTGCAAAAACATCGGAATATGTCATCAGTAATTCCAAAACCTTCTCACGTTCAAAATAATTCAAATGCTCCAATTTAAAATCACCGGCAGACACAGGCAAAGTACCGCGCTGCGTTACACCTATTTCCCGTGAATTCTGAGTGATTCCCACAGGTTCTACTTGAAATAGCTTAGTATGTTTGTTTAACCAAATAGGGGAACTACTAGTGTTTGCTACTTTTACATCATATAAACCACTTGATGCGACATTATTAACAGACCGTGCCAAAAGTAATCCATCTTTGCGTGCACGTGGATGCGGTTCAAACAAGACAGTCTGTACTCTCATACGAGGCGGTGTTCCCAACTTCACTTGAAGGAACATTTCTGCGTTGGGAGGGACACAAGTTTTCTGCGCCAGGGAGGCAACAGTCACCCCCTCCTCAAGCATATCGTCCGCGTCCCTCTCTTTCTGCGGAGAGCACTGCGTGGGTGGGGGGTCGGGAAACAACAGCTGATTCGAATGGGCAGAGAAGGTTAGGTGATGTGTTCGCATCGCATCAATTCCTAACAATGCTGAGTAATTTTCACTCAGCGGGTATTTTGACACATGGGCTTTGACCAAGATATTTCTTCCTTTGATTCGCAGGTTTACGTTGTAACATCCTAAGGTTGGAATGATTTCCCCTGTGATGCTTTTTATCCTTAAATCTGAATTGATGGGAGTCAATTTCCTGCGACCTTTCAATCTTAAATAAGCATCTTTCGCCAAAAGAGTTACCGATGATCCCGTGTCGACTAATAACTTAATTTTGTCACCTTCGAGATCTGCGTTAATAATCGGCAAATTGTCCCCACTTTGAATAGAAACATAACGCACCTGAAAGGATTTAAACTCTGACTGGGCCGAGATACCTCTTACAAATCGACCCTTATTTAGTTTAAAGACTTATTCTTGGAATCTGGTTTCTGTGTACCAAATTTTCGTGATACTTCGTAATGAGAATCTCTTCCACTTCCTCTGCTATATGCCTGTTTGGGTATTGTCTCCGTCCTATTTGACCCATCCAAATTAGGGCACAACCGGATCACGTGGCCTTCTAATCCACACCCAAAGCACAAAATTCTACTTTTGCTGCGCCGTGTTTGTTGCGATCCACAATTCTCCTCGAGTGAATCATTTCGATTACCGAAACCCCGGCGATCATCTGGCCTTGTTTCCTTCCATCTAGCTCGTTCCGCCCCGAAGAGCTGGGGGTTAGATCGCTGAAATGTCTCTCTATTTCTCTCATTCCCTTCCGATTTCCTGTCTTCTCTTCCCTGAGAATTCCCGACTAACTGCCCTACCGTATTCTCCGTGGCTTCCAAACGCGACAACATCTGTTGCAAAGTGCGGGCCAGCATTACCGACTCCTCGTCCCCTCTGCCTCCTTCCACCGTATTCACCAAAGTTTTTCTACCCATGAGTGCTAAATTCTCCTCCTCTTGAATTGCGATGAGAACTGCAGCATCCAAAGTTTCCGGGCATTTTGTTAGTACCCAACGCCTAATCGATTCAGATAACCCTGAAATAAATTGGCACATCGCTTCTTGATCCCTGTGCTTCCTTGTCTCTTCGGACATATCCGACTTATGACCATGATATTTCGTAGCTGCGCTCTTAAGACGTGTTGCGTACTGCCGAACGTCTTGTCCTGGCAATTGCACACAATTCATAAACTGCTTCATTCGCGTTACCAATGGCTCTTCGGCTTGGAAGCGATCAATGACAAGCCGTTTAAAATTTACATATTCGGTTTCAGCCCTCAGCTCATCGCTATCAGATAGAAATTCAGCAGCTCTCTCCCGAAATTTAGATTTTGCAATCGCGAGTTTAGTTTGCTCACACCATCTACCCACCATCGCTACACTTTCGACATCCTGAAAAAAGTGTTTAGCACGATACAGCGGATCAGTGCCTGTAAATAGCCTCAACATGTTTATGCATCCCGCTATTTGCTCACCGTAAACCATAGGTGCGGCTAAAGCTGTTTGTCTCAGCTGTGATGTACCCGCTGTACTTGTAACAGGTGTACTCTCTTCCGGAACAATTGCAGCCCCAGTGCTCACATGTTCTCCGTCAGAGTGACCATCAGAATCATCTGAATCCACATGACTCGCAGATGACGATTTCTTCGTGTTAGCCATTTTGTTTTTCTTACCCACTAAAATTATGGCAGTTCTTAGAAAACAGCTTAAGGCTTACTTAATGTTAAATTATACAAAATTCGCACCGAACAAAACTAAATAAAAATAGTAATGGCAGTCAATTCGCACTTATTTTACGAACATGAGTGCTGTTCCGCTAGCTGCAAAATATAGGTATCGATCCTGGGACAACGGCACCATTAATGTTACACGGCACTAGCAGTGTTCCTGCCGAGTCGGCCGGTAACGGTGCTTGAGACCTGAAGTACAATTTAGTTGGCCACGGCACCAGGTGAGAATCTCAGGTGCACTGCTGCACTCAAAGATTCACACCAGAACATAAAAAATGAAAAGTTGAAGAATGACCCGAAGCATAAGGCTTGGGTGAATCCACCTTGTGAACAAAATAACAACAACAAATAAAAAATAAAATAATCTAAAAAAAAAATGATACTTTGGGATCAGAGTTGTGATGAGGTTCACCCGCAATCACCAATTCGTGACTGAGTGTAGTGGTCCGGATCTTACTCCGGTACATTCAATCCCCAACCAGCCAGTACAACACTCACTTTCGCAAATAACACATGATTCTCAAATACACAACACAACATTTAATAACGTTCTGCGAGATTTAAACAGATACGGCGCTCTCTAGGCGCATAGACAATTGCCCCTCATACGTGGGCAGCATACGGTGTCACACTTTACTGTCGGAAGACGCAGCCGTCTGAGTCTCCACCGGACTATCTGAACAAGAGATACTACTCTTTAACACACTAAATAGAGCTGCAGGTGATATTCATATACAATTGCTTAGAGAATGAAAAAAAAATTATATGCAAACGATCACATTAAAAATACTCGCGACACAAAATACACAAGCAAGTTAATTTGCGGTATAAGATTATAGGTGCGAAATACTGCCAAAGTTAATTAACTAAATCTAATAAGCATGCACATGCAGATCCCTTCTCCGCTCGCTTTGGCCCTGAACCAAAGTTAAAAGAAACTGTCCCGCCCAGCGGAATTTGTGGCCACACCCTCTCCCTTATTCATGTAAAAAAAATAATCAGGAAATGGGCCCTGTAAGAAATTGAAATCTGTATGTGCAGGTATTTCCTCTGAGGTTCAGTCACTCAGCATTACTGCATCTATGTCCATGCAGCTTTGGGTGTCGGGATGGCACAAGTTCGCAGATGTGCGAAGAAAGAAAAAGGAAATATTCATCTACTTACAGTTACGTGACTTTGCTGTGCAAATCCGTTGTGCATCACATAATATCACACGACAAAAAAAACACGCACACAGACACTTGCACCATGTGGCAGCACCGATGATTCAACACTTCACTTTGACGCTTGATGTAAATGAAGCACACAATTAAAAATGGTAATATCACGCCGCACTTTGTTGCAATGATTAGAGTGCACACTGATCTATTCTCGTGACGATTTGAAGGTGGCCGTTAAGCAAAATAGGCCCTCTCACATCTGATGTTGCGGTTTCCAAGATTGATTTTCTGTGTTCCTGGGAAATGATTTTTGTTGTCGTGAAGAAATAATTGTGAACGTCGACTGCTGGGAGAGTGGGACACATTCAATTCCGCTGCTGCTATAGTTGATTCCGTCCGTCGCTACCTTCCGTCCTTTTTGACCGTTCATTCCCAATTCAGTCAGTTCCTTTCCGTTAGCAAACCATCTACCCTGCCTGAGTACGCAGTTCAAATATGCCACTCGCAGGTTTTGTTTCCATTTTTTTATCGAGTTGCGACCGCTAGCCCTGAGATTAATTTTCTCGGCCGAGCGAAATCAGACGTGCTTTTACCTTAAGCGTATATCGGCAACTGCTGACCGAAAACAACGCTCGAATCCACCCCTATTCTTTTCAGCGATTCTAAACTCTTAATTGCCCATTGTCCCTCGCATACGTCAGTCAAAGTATCTTTCTCGCTGACAGAGTTATGTGTCTGCTGAGGGTCTCTTGGCCCACCCACCGAAGTAAACATACGGACCACAGCGTTAAGCTACAAGCGGAAAGAAGAAAAGAAAGAAAAGTGAAAAACCACTTCGAACATTGCTGCTTCCATCCGCATTCGAAAGCACATTTCCCTCGTTCGTTTTGCAGCCCCTCTAAGACACTTGAGATAGGAATTTTTATGTTTCACTTCAGGGCTATGTGTGAGGTCTAGCAATTCAAAATGGCAAAAATATTGCGTTTCTTGCTTTCAAAAGCATTGGAGCGACTTCCCAATTATCCCGCAATTTTGTTAATTAATTTAGAGAACAGCCGAAAGAAAAAACAACGTAAATGAGAAATAAATAAAAAAAACTGAACTGTAAAAGAACATGTGAGCCTGCCGAACTGTGATTCCTAGCTGCCTCATACCATACGCGACATGGCGGACAAATTTTAGAGTTTTCTTCAGGTTTTAGGAGGGGGGTGTCCACTGTAACAGTATGTACCTACAAAAGAGCTCGATTGGCATGGAGCCAGGCATCATCGAAATTTGACATCTGAGCAGTGGGGACAAGGACTCTTCACAGATGAGTCAAGATTTTCTGTAACAAGTGATTGTTTACGCCATTACATCTGGAGAGGAGTAGCCACCCGAAATAACTCCTCCAATATAAAAGATAAATTTGGAGGTATTGTGTGGGCTGGTATCACGATTAATTGTAGCACCTCTCTGCATGTCTTCGAAAGAGGAACTTTGACTGGCCACAGGTGTAGAGAAGAAATTCTGAAACCTCACGTATAATTTTTTTTTCAAGGTGCTGCTGGTCTAATACTTGTTTTCATGGACGACAATGCTCGTCCCCGTTGGTCGAAACTTGAGCATCAATATCTGGAAAATGAAGATATACGAAGTATGGTTTGTCTGGCCAGGTTCCCGGACTTTAACTCCATCAAGTATACTTGGAATGCTTTACGACGGGAAATGTCTTTCTACTGAGCTCCTTAACTACCATTTTGGAAACATGAAGAATTGTTGTAAGGCCTCTAGCCGTTAGATGAGTGTAAAACTTACTGACTCCAGGTGGGCTCCAAAACATATTTCTAAAATTGGTCATTTACATGCTTTCAACATTCATCATGATCAAAATGCACATTATTATGAATTTTACAAAATTTTGACTTATGGCAAATTATGTGTCCATGCGAGGTTTCATGAAATTCTATGAGTGTTTCAATGAAATATTTGAATATATGTATGGCTTACTTCCTTAATTGTGCACAGCACTGTATTTGGCTATTATTTTAAAGTTCTTCCGATTTTCACGTGTTCCTGAAAAAAGAAGCTGTTCCTTCCTCCCTTGACCCTTAGCGCTAAGGCATGTATGTGGCCATGCGGTAGAAAATTATTGGCACAACCGATTCTACAGATTCACCTTGAGAATTAGTTTCTTTTAAGTTGTCAATCGTTTGTGCTGTTTCATCTGAATTTCACTTTAGAAAGAGGCGCTCAGTGCATTAAAAGTAAGGTAAAATATTTACGCTTTTAATAAAATACCAAGGCAGGTTTTCATAAACTACGAAAAACTAAAAGTTGAAAGGTTTATTGCGACACCTATTTTCGTTGGGGGAGGGGGTGGGAGGTTGAGCAACCTCCAGCTTCCTGTTTAGCTTAGGCCTTGATAATGCGTCGTGCAGTAGTATGCTGTTGCTCACTACCATCTACTGTACTTAACGCAATGTAAACGTTCTGTGTAAGGCATCAAACTAGAATCACAAGTACGTTTGAGTGTTTGATTTTGACCTGAAATGGTGATCCGATAAACGCGTTGAATCATGTCGCTTCTTAGCCTCCGTCGTCTTAATAACAAAAGCCATGTCAAATTTATATACTACAAAAAATGATACTTGAAGCGCAAATGGTGGTTGTATATTTTTTACAAGAGAAGGAAAAAAGAAGAATATCTGCATTGCGTGGTGTCTTACAAATATGTTTCCTAGTGGAAACACAAATGAAGTCCTAGCTTCGACATTTCTGGGAAAAAGAACAACCGTCTACACTTTTTATGTTCATTGCACGAAAGCAACAATTGACCAGCATCATTGGAGGGGAGGGGTGGGGGGGAGTCAACTGTTATTACTTGCTCTGCTGCACAAGTTACGAAGCGGTTTACATCAGTCGTAATCTTTTTTACACCTTCTTGGTATTTTTTACTTCCTTGAGCAATGATATCATCAAAAGTTCAGCCTTGAGATTTTAACTGTAGGCAGTAATGTTCTGTGTGCCGTGTCACAAGCAAAGTATTAACGCCATCTGAAAGCATTTTTGGCGTTTGCGTGGTTCTACTCAATTCAAGTTTTGCATCGCAAAGTCAAAATAATAATTTATTCCAGTTATGTTCATCGATATTTTGTTGGTTTTTAGGTGGCGTTATAAATAAGGATCACGAGTGCATTTCCATACCGCTTCTGAACACATCAGTAAGCTAACAAAAAACTTAGCGTCACGCAGGTCCGCACCGATGGTAAGAAGCTTGTTTAAAGGGTAAATTTGTTAGTGTGGGAGCATTAGCGGGAATGGGCAGTAAATTTTGAATGTGATGTACTTTTAATGACTCAGCGCTAGGAATAAGTGATAGCTGAACAGTGTCTCTCGAAAATTGCGTATTTTCCAGTTTAAGTAAAATGCTTCTTAAATAATTCCTAAATTTCACAAACTGTTCATGTTTGAATTGCTTGCCCGGGACCTACCACATCATTTCATCGGCTCTGCCTAACAAGATGATTCTAAAACAGGAAGAAAGCAATTTTTTCCATATCATCATCAACCATTTTTAATCCCCTGCTGAATGAAAGTTTCCCCAAGTTTTTTCCCCAACGTTTCTGTCGTGAGCCAATGTGTTTCATGTCGCACCACAGCATGCTTTCAAATTTCATCCATTAATCTCCCTCGTGAACTTCTTCTGAGTCTTTTTTTCTGTCCGTTGATATCCAATCTAATATCTCAGTTGTCCAGCGGTGGTGAGTTCTGGTAATATATCCAGCCCATTTTCATTTCGGAAATTTTGCGTACTCTAATCTAGATGTCATCAACTCTGGTCATTTCCCTATTCCACAAGTCATGGCGGATATAGTGGGGGAACGACTGGAGCGACCCCCCAGCTGGTTGTTTTTCCTGTTTTTATATGGCCAAGATCGTAAATTATGTTTTTAGTTTTGCAGAATTATAGTAATAAACGAACGGATTTTCTCTTGGAAGTATTTATAACAATTGAAATTTACTGTGAATTTGGAGATGAAATGTTCTGTTCTAGCTTCAGCAGAAAAAGCAACTCAGTCTGGCTGAGATCGATGAGGCTACCATGTGATAGGAGGGCGGGTTGCTCCAACCATCAGGTCACTCGCGGCCTTTCTGTTGAAGTTTGAAGCTCGTTTTCTTGAAAAGTTGGCAATTGACCGCCATGAAAATAGTGACGGTTTTTTTTGTTGTTTTTTTTCGCAGATTGTGATGTAGGAACTTAAAACAATTCTTCTTGGTTCTTTTTTATTTTTCTTTTCGTTCGGGGGTTTTTAAGGACTACTGTGAGCCTATCAATGCGCTATAATAAAACAGTCGTCCATCACAAATTTGTGCCACTGGGCCGCGGATGGCCTAGTGGTTAGCGTTCGTGACTGCCACGGAGAGACCTCAGGTTCCATCCCAGGCAGGTACGAACGCTCGAACCACTAAATATCGGCCGTGCGTCAGATGGGCACGTTAAGCCGTCGTAACCCGGGTACTGGCCCCCTTGGTAATAAATATCTTACCCCTTTCTACCTCGCTTCCGTGTCACTTTCATATCGGGTACTGGCCCCCTCGGTAATAAATATCCTACCCCTTTCTACCTCGCTTCCGTGTCACTTTCCTATCGGGCACTCTAGCCCAAATCTCCTAGCTTCCTGTTTCTAAGGGTTGTTTAAGACCTGAGGACAGGCACTCACTCCCTTCCTAAAATCTTCTACATATTATCTGATCTGAATTTGTGCCACTGGTATCATGGAAAAACGGGAGCCAATGCTATAAGACAGGCACGGCATTCATGCCCAACCAGGGATCCGAACCCGGACCCGTCTTAGACGAATGATAGGACGCCAGGGTCTCGTACTAGTAGGGCACGTGGGCGGCCAACTTTTTTTTTTTGTTGATGGAAGAAAGTGTTAAAAATCCATGCAATGTCAGTTTATACGCGCGACCCTCTCACGAAGCATGTTTCTTTTTTTAAAAAAAACGGGAGCAAACTCCCTCCCCTTTCCCACTGTAAGCTTCTGGATTCTCCCCTGTCCATGAGTTCCTCTTTTTATCTTTCTTCTGCATACTTTTTTCAGTTCCTTTCAACTCTGTATTCCGCTTTTAGTTAAGGTCCCCACGTCTGCTCCATACGTAAGAACTTTCTGCTGGACGTTCATCATGGTAATCGTTCAACCTAAACAAATGATTCAAGTGTAAAGTTTCTTCGGGCTCACCCTCGCCTCTTGAGAACATTTCTTCGCACTTTATTTGAACTGTCCTTGTTTATAAAATTGCCCCCCCCTTTGTATCGGCTGTTTGCTTTGTACTCTGTCCATTCTTTTCCATTGTTCCTTTCGATGACGTATATGCTTAAACTGTTCTCTGAAAACGAAAGCAGTGACTTGTAAAATAAGTTGCATTCTGCACGATTTGTCGTGATTTTGAGTGTGTTACCCAAGAAACGTGCATTTCACGAGAACTGCTTTCATCTTTTTTTTTTTCCTTTGGTGATAGTTGGTGCGCTGAACTTTTGAGTGCCATACAAACATAATGTAAAGAAAAGAATTATTTTGCGTTCCTTCTCTTTCTCTACCTCTTTGCAACAACACTGAATTGCACGATCTCAGTATTGGTGCGAGATAATTCCTTAAAACATCAAGTTCAAGAAGCGTATAAATAAATTTACATTAAAAAAAAGCCATTGATATCAATCGTGTAATGATATCAATACATCCATACTTTCAATATAAATGACAAAATTCCTGACTATGTACAATGAAACCTGTCTAGCAAGGTCATCGAAGGTGACCGCCAAATAGAATGCTTCACTTTGCGAAAATATCTCTCATCCCCACTGGAAAATGAAATGAAAGTTTTCTTAGTGCAGCCTGCTGTGAAGTGCTCGTTTTTTCTTTCTTCCCTACCAATTTGAATACAGGTTTCAATGTATTTGCCAAAATTAGCTTATCATATTAAAAGGCAGCCCCAGGGGCGCAGTGGTCTAAACACTAGCTTATTACCATTCATCCGAGAAGGGTCCGGGTTCGAATCCCGGTGAGGCATGGATGTTCTGTTTGTCTTACGGCACTGGCTCTGTCCCTTCCCTGGAACCAGTGGCCCTAAACTAGGGACGGGGGACTGCTTATAGCCCATTAAGTTGTTCATGATGGTCGTGTTATACCTTCAATTAAAAAAAAATCATCTTATAAGTAGTTGGGACCTCTGTAGCAAAGCGCTGTGTACTCCCTGATGGATTTACTTTGAATACCGAAAAGAAATGCTGCCACGTGACAGCTCTATTTGTACAGATGCCATGAAGGCAACCTAAGGTAGAAGAGTTTGGACCGCGAGTGGTAGCCCAAAGGTATCTGTGGTCAAAAGGCGGTTGCTTTAACCGCTTTGCGACCATAAGGTCGCTGGATCGATCCCAGACAGGTTGAGTTGTTCTGAAATACTGAATAGTCGGACGACTGCGTCAGAGTTCTCATCCATGCTTCTAATGAGCACGCTAAGCCGCCGGCCCCAATGGTGTTGGGGCCCCCGTTACTAATAAGGTCTTCTGTTCCTCCCTGCAAGTGCTCGTTGTGACATCATAGCCTCGCACTCCCCACAGTGCCAACTCGCACTTTCAATCTGGCAGTCCTGCTTCTCTGTCTTGTCTGCTTTCTGCCGTATCGGAGACCGTGGGTTCAATCTAATGTAATTTCGTTTCCGATTCGTAGCAGAAAAGTCCCTTACGCGTAAACTCTCCCTGTGGATGTAAACCCTACGAAAAATTGTTGGGTGTAATGAAAACAAAGTGGAAGATTGGTTTTGAGGTGCTGCTCTCAGACCATTCGTCGGAGATGAGTCCAGTTTCAAGTCCCGGATGAGGCACTGGTTCTCTACCCCTTCGCTGGAACGAGTAGCGCTGAATTAGAGACGGCGACTGCTTGTAGCCCTAGGTATTGTTCATTGTGGTCATACCCCAACAAGCAACTCGTTAAAGCCCGAAACAAAACAAAAAAAAAAAAAAACTCGAGGATCAGTGATAAGTGAAACATAAGGAAAACCGCGAACACTACTGCTATAAAAAATTATATCATTACAGCACGACTAGCTGAGATTTCCTTAATGAATACAACGAATCTTATGGGAACCATAAAGCAGTATGCCACGTCAAATGAACGCAGAAAGCATCAGCGGAGAAGGGAAAGTGTAATTCGAAGCAACTACTGCAGGAATGGGAAGGGTCTTACGCGTAAAACAGAATGGAGCCGTTACTGTTCAGCAGCTGGTGAACACGAGTGCGCATGGTTGTCAAAAACGGAAGTTAGATGGAACGAAAATTTCTCGCGTAATAGTAAATAAAAATTTCTTCGCGATGTTTCCTCTGTCATGTATTGTTGTAAAATGTCAATTTATTCTACAAATGTTTGTATTTCAGCTTGATATAGAAAGAAGGTAAATCGAAGGATTTTACTTTGCATTTGGAGTTTTGCGTTCGTAGATACACTGTTTTGTATCAACGAATGCATGTTCTATGCGTTGCTGCGAAAACGCTGTTGTCAATCAGGGCGATGCGTGGGTGGGACGAATGTTCCTCCCGGCGTGTGCGCGATCACGGCGTGGGACAAATTGACTGACCTAGACTCTGCTGAGACTTCCCTCTCTCTATATAATTAAATTTTCTGATCTTCTGATCCCAGGTCGTAAACAACCCTTAGAAATGGGAAGCTAGGAGATTTGGGCTAGAGTGCCCGATAGGAAAGTGACACGGAAGCGAAGTAGGAAGAAGATGCCCTTATTTATTACCGGGGGGGGGGCAGTACCCGGGGTCCGACGGCTTAACGTGCCCATCCGACGTACGGCGGATATTTAGTGGATCGAGCGTTCGTACCTGCCTGGGATCGAACCTGAGGTCCTTTCTGTGGCAGTCACGAACGTTGCCCACTAGGCTACTCGCGGCCCTAGTGGTATTTAAATTTTACAAAGCGTAAGACCTGAAAAATTTATTTTTCTCCATAAAATAGCGGCACGACTATATATACCAAACATGCATAAAATGGTGGAATTAGATTAAAAAATTATGATGAAGGCGGCAAATGCCGGGCACAGCCCTAATTTGTTTTGGTTTAAAGAAGGGGGAGGGGGAGTAGAGAGAAAAAAATTAAGTTTTTCAGTCTTGGCAATGCCTCTTAGCTTTCACCCATGCAAGTGCGCCGCCCTGGTGGCGCAGTGGTCTAAGCGCCGGCTTCTGACCAATCGTCGGTGTTCAAATCCCCTAAGCTAAGGTATGGATGTTGTTTGTCTTATGGCACTGGTTCTTACCCTTACCTGGAGCCAGTGGCCGTAAATCAAGGATGGGCGCCGGCTTATATCGCATCGAGTTGCTGACGGTGATAGGGGCAATTAAACCCTTCCTCTCAAAAAAAAAAAATTCTCTTCCGTGACCAATATGCATGTGTGGTTGAGAATCGGGCGCAGCTGTTCCTACTGATTCGGTACTATATAGAAGTAATTTCTTTTGAGTTATCCATTATCCGTACTGTAACCATGGGTGTTCTGATAGCCTCCGCAACCCCTACACTGCGGGTAGGGGAAGGGCTCATGGGTAAGAGAGCCTCAGGAGAAAGATTTTTCAAAAAAATTGTGGAAACTGGTTAGAGAAATAGCCAGGAATTTTTGACGGCAGCTTTGAATGAAGTATTACAAGGAAAATGAATTTTTGGTATTTTTTTCAGTAAATTAGTAAATGTTCCAGAACTCATTTTCGCTTTAGTTTAAAAAAACTGGGTGGCTGATAAGCAGCTATTCCAGAAAACTTGAGGCCCCTTTTCACAGTCATAGCAATAGTTCCTATGCATGTATATTAATAAGAGGAAGTGAAACAAATATCAATTGAATAAATTAAATTTGTATATCAATGAGAATAAGGCGTTATACTTAGGTATATTACACTTGTTTACACATAACTACGCATCTTTCAGAATATAATGAGCTAAAAGGTGTTCTTTGAGGAAACGAAAAAAAACAGAGACCTGTGTCATTTTTTTTATAACAGAGTCGAAAGCAAAGACTTAACTATGTGCAAAACATTGTGACTATATTAAGTGCTTTTTTTCAATTATTCAAGTGTAAATAATTTATGTAATTTTACTCTTTCCGTGCCACAATTCTTAATTGTTACTTTTTTATTTGCTTACTTATGTTCTGCATTTTCAGTGGCGCAGTGGTCTAAGCGATGGCCTCTGATCGTTCGTCCGAAAGGGGTCCGGGTTCGAATCCCGGTGAGGCATGGATGTTGTGTTTGTCTTACGGCACTGGCTCTCTCCCTTCCCTGGAGCCAGTGACCCAAAATTAGGGACGGGCGACTGCCCATTGAGTTGCTCACGGTGGTCGTTAAACCTCCAGTCAAAAAAAAAAAAAAAAAAAGAATAAAATTTACATGGTGTGATTAACTTTGGCGTAAGTGCTTTGTAAAACTTTGTATTGGTATAGAACTAGGACAATCATTTTTATTACAACGTGTACATTTGTGTTGCACCCAATAAAGTGTAATGATTTTGGTTTTACGAAAAATATATATAGCTTCCAAAGAATTTGAGTTACCAAAACACCCGTGTAAAACCTAGTTAATATTATGGAATATGAAAATTTCGGTAATTGAATGCAAATAGATTTTCGCAAAAGGACTTCGGAAATATTTTTTCGCCTTGGGCCCTAAGTTTTTCAGGTACGCCACTGACTGTATCCTTTCAATTTTGCTTTTAAAAAAGTTCAATACACGGATAAATAAGGTATTAATGCTTACCATGAACTACAAGAGTAATTTTCATAAACCACCGGAGATGCAAGTTAACCGAATTCACGACAACGTCCAACTCACTGGGAAACTGAGACCCCTGCTACCTACGGCCCTGTTTCTGCTTCCTCCTCATTTCGTCGTAACATTCCAGCAATCCCCAGAACAACCCTTCATCAATCGCAAAAAGCTCATTTCTTCTATGATTTAAATTTGTGACGTTTTTGCACCCCTTCCCTTTAAAAGTGAAATGGGCGAAATATTTTTCCTGAAAATGAAAAAATGAGTCATATTTTTTAATGTATGAAGCTCGTATGACTTTGGGGGGGGCTGTGCCTAATGAAATATTTTCTGTAAAGGCTGATGTCAGTGAAGGAGGCACAGTCTAAAGAGAAAGTATCTGTGATTTTGTGCTGTGTAAATTAACTAGCTACCTAGTATTGCTTTAAATTTATAATACAATATGCCCATTATTTCAACAAATTTTACTTAGCATTTTGAAAAAAAATACTGTAATAATTTTCCATGCACATAAGTTTCATTAACCAATTTTTCTCCCACATATGCGAAATTTGACATACAATATGAATTCAAGCCTAACCTCCGAACAGCGGTCATTTTTTTGCCTTCCCTGCGATGCCCGTTATTCAGAGGCTTCGCTGCATTTAAATCTTTTGTGTACTTTTTGAGTTTATAATATGAACTTCGTGTAAACCAATGAATTTTGTTATTCCACCAATTGTTTCGAGCTACCCCAAAGCTTACGAAAAAATCCCACGAATTTCAGCTTACATTGAATTCAGGTTGTGAATACACAAATTTGCCAGTGAAATGGGACTCGAACCCTCATCCTTCAGCTCCGGAGCCGAATGTTATCCCAATTAAGCTACACTGATGGGATTTATCGCTGCAACTTTGCCGTCTTGATATGTGCTTCACTTCTGTAGTACGTCACAAGGTCCAAGGATGACGCCTGCCGTCCCGGTGGCGCAGTGGTCTAAGCGCTGGCTGATGACCATTCGTCCGAGAAGGCTCCGGGTTCGAATCCCATGAGGCATGGATGTTGTGTTTGTCTTATGGCACTGGCTTATTCCCTTCCCTGGAACCAGTGGCCCTAAGTTAGGAACGGGCGACTGCTTTTATAGCCCATCGAGTTTGCTCACGGTGGTCGTTAAACCTCCAATCAACAAAAAGTTGGCTATGGAATCTTTTTTTTTATGGATCTACAAACATGAACACCACAGTGGCCAATGATATCTGTTACGTCAAAAAATGTGTTGGGCCTTTTCGCGTCCTAATTTTTTTTATCATAGTCAAGTGACAACACAGTAAACCGTCATGACCTGTTATTTATATGATTCAGTAGACAGACTTACTGGATTCCTATATGGTACAGTAGCGCCTCAAGTTTTCACTAGAGTCAATAACTCCAGATACACAGGACAGTCGAAAAAGATATTAAATAATAATAAAGATATACATCTCTTCTTTTGTCCTTATAGAAATTAAGACGGAAATATTATTGTGCAGAATGCCACATGAAGCTTGACGTTCCAATGTCAAGCATTGCTGCATGATTCATAAACAGTGGAAGAGAGGAAGTTGCAGTCGAATTTCATTCAAATGTGAACGGAAGCGCTTCGCTGGTCAAGAGCGTTAAACCCCTCAACAAATATCCACCAGCTAGCCATATCATTCTTTTGTTAATTTAAATGTTTTAATAGCGGCGGAAATAAATGTGGGATTTTTTTTTTTGTGTCATCAGTAAATCATGGATTTGATGGTTGTGTGTGAAGCTTTCAGTAAGAAAAAAAGGGGAGGCTTTGAACTCGAATTTATCAGTAGTAGGGCTTTGATCCATCTCTGGTAATAGAACCAAGAGAAATTTTAATTTTACGAAACATGAATGTTGTTCACTACTAGCAAATATGAGGTCTGTGTCGCAAATCGTATTCAGGAGTGTATTTATGCGCAGACACATTGGATGCGTGTCTAAAGTGGTAGATTTTTTTTTTTTTTGGCAATTACACACACCACACACCATGAAAACATGCTAACATGTGCCAAACTCTTCTGTTTTCAATATCCTATCTAAACAAATTACAAGGTGTTTCTAAAAGGTGGTCAAACTGTGGGAGCATGCTCTACTAGAGATCTGCACAGACTTTTATTCCTTCTGTTCCTATCAGGAGTCTTTCTATGTTAACTCCGTGCTTCTGTTTCCAACTTAATTTCAGCTTGGAACTCCTCTCAACATCGGACATTCCAAAAAAAAATGTATTTTCCCTCATCTTCCCTCCTTTTTTTTTTTTTTTTTTTGTCAATGGTAAATTTAGAAATGAAATGGTCATTTTATTTTGCTGAACTGAACTACAGAATAAAAAAAGTAATCCGAATATGTCCTCAAAAAAGCTCTCAGTAATTGTGATATGGCGAGATAAATATGTCTTCAGAAGCGTGTGACCTTCTTTTTCATTACACTCAGCAATTTCTCGTAGGGTTTACCCTATCTGCCCCCCCCCCCGGGAAGGTTTAAAGAAAACTACCTATATTCCTTGGCACATCTGTGCTGCATATCAGAAACAAAGTTACATTAGATTGAACCCAGAAGTTCAGATATGACAGGGGGTAGATTGGTCAGAGAAGTAAGAGTGCCAGATTGAAAGGGCGAGCCTACGTAGATTGGAGTGCCAGACTATGACGTCACGACAAGCACTTCCAGGCAGGGACAGCAATGGTGGGTGGAAGGAACAGATGATTTTATGTGTAAAGGGTTCCAATACCCCGGGGCCGATGGATTAACGTGCCCATCCAACGCACGGCGAGTATTTAGTGGTTCAAAGCAACTCAACCTGGCTAGGATTAACCACGCTAACTAACATCAGGCCACTCACGGTCGTAATTAGCTTGGCCATGCTTTAAACAGTAAGAAGTATGTCTGATACCCGTATTTTGCCCAGATACTAACCCCAATTGCTTTGATTGAAACGACTGTTTCATAAATAGGGATTTTTAGTAATCCAATTGCGTTTATTGAATTCAGGTATGCCAGTGATGGATAAGATTGTTTGGTTATCCACAAATAGGGATTTTTATAGATTTTTAAACACTGGAACGGAACTTTTCTAATAGCAAATCTGTTGTTTGACTTTCGTACACAAATTTGGGAGCGCATTATGTACAACATTAGGGCACCACATGTATTGCGTTCATTCCATTTGGAATACCACTTCGCCGTGTACGTGATTATTCAAAGAATTTTATTTTTGTATATTTATCTAATTGATTGGGGAAAATAAAACTTGGTGGAAGTGCAGGAATTCATTTGAAATTATGTTGAATGTACTAGAAAATAATGAGTAAGAGTCTGCAAATAGTTCATGCACTTTTTATGTGCCGAGAAGTTAGCAGAATAATGTGTCGGCTTCTCTTTTTATTGTGGCTCCGTCGTCTGCTGTAGTACGGCAGTCTGTTATCGACCGTCTGCTGGCAGATGTTTTCCTGGCTGAAAACTTTGCAGACAAGTCTGTTAGTTTAAGTCTCTTCCAGAGTTGAAAAATAAAACTTCTGTGCTACTACTTTGAATCGTCTGTAAGAGTGTGGGGGTGTCATGAAAGATGAGAAACTATGCTGTTGTTTTAAAACTGTCCATCGTTTAGCAGTAAGAACCAGCACATATACGTACTATACATTTTAAAGAACCGTAACTTATTTGTCTGTACTAAGGCACTCTGTTACCATGTGTGGCTTTTGCTCCCAAACCCAACTACTGTGTATGCTAAACGGCCATTATTTCTTCAATCATAAAAGTTTCATGCCAAAAATATCAATAAGAATAAAAAGGCAGCTGTCTAAGCATGTAGAAAACCAACCCAAAACGTACAATTAGAATGTTACTACTAAAAAGACATAGGTAAAAACAAGATATTTCGCAACAGGCACCCTGTGCGTCATCAGGTTAAAAGAACTGGCGCTAGGAGAACATACACACACTTTAATATATAGGTAGTCCCAAAGACAACAGCAATATTGGTGAGTGACTTGATATCCGCGTCACAGCTCGGTTACAGCGAGAAACAAAGCTGAGAAAGAAACTAACACTTAATAGGTGACCAATACATACTCACCGAAATGATAAGTAAATGGTACATAGGCTCCACTCTTCGTAATTTAGGAGTTAGTGACTGAACATCAGTACACTGTAAAGACTGGATCTACTACTACTGTTCTTGCACGCCTGGTTAAGTCTGGAACTCATCTGCTCTCTTGGTCTGAGACTTATTTGTTACTTAAGACCAGAGGTGACTCTCTTCGCCGAAAGTTTGTACATTGACGTTTTTAAGGACGTATGCTGTATTTATGACTTACATGCACCATGGATTACCTTATTTAACTTCTTGTGTCGTGCGAAGTACCCTATTGCGGGGGTTGATAACTGACCTTGTGCTTACTTATCACTTCGGTGAGTATGTATTGGTCACCTATTAAGTGTTATTTTCTTTCTCAGCTTTGTTCCTCGCTGTAACCGAGTTGTGACGCGGATATCAAGTCACTCACCAGGATCGCTGTTGCCTTCGGGACTACCTATATATTAAGTGTGTGTGTGTTCTCCTAGCGCCAGTTCTTTTTAACCTGATGACGCACAGCGCCTGTTTCGAAAGATCTTGTTTTTACCTAATATGTCTTTTTAGTAGCAAAATTCTAATTGTACGTTTCGGTCTCGTTCATTTAATCGACAACTCATTTCGTCGACACTATATATGAAAACAGTAGATTCCTAAAAAACCGAAAAAAAAGTTCAGAACCACCAAATTTGGCATACTATCTCACGATACTCTAACTTAGACCGTACACGGTTTTTGGAAGGGTGGGGGCCCGGGGTCAAGGGGCCCCATACAACATTTTCGTAAAATCTACAGTTTTCAATTTAGAACCACCAAATTCGGTATACTATCTCGTGGTACTCAAACTTAGACCGTACACGATTTTTGGAAGGGGTCGGGGTAAAGCGAGCCCCATACAAAATTTTCTCAAAATTTTCCATTTTTTACTTAAGAACTGCAACACAATTCTGCACTCCCCCCCCCCCCCAGCGGATAACAGATACTAAACTCTCTTTGGGAACAACTTTGCACACAGCATCTAAGTACAAGGGGGGGGCACGCAAACACGGGAAATACACTTAACAGAAGAGAACTCCTTATAATATAATGAGTACCCTATGAACATGAGTGTATATTAACTAGTTTTCGAGACAATGAAGATAGGTACTTAGGTTTTTTTTTTTTTTTTTCTTTTTTTTTTTTTGTACAATCAGTACATTTCAATATGTGCTACCTTTGTTGCGCGGAGGACATCCAATCGATATTGAAATTCTCTTCGTGTATTGGCAACCAGCGTCCAATATTCGTTTTTTTTTTTTCTCTTCGTGTATTGGCAATTGCGTCCAATATTCGTTTTTTTTTTTTTTAATAGAAACTTCTCGGCTGGTGAAAAATAATCCTTTGTATAACTCCGCAAGAAAAAAAAAATCCAGTGGAGTTGTGATCGGGAATGACACCGTCTGACCAACTCTCTCTCCGTCGCTCCGGGAGGGTTTAAAGACAGAACGGACTGAGAGACTGCTGTACGGAGGATCACCATCGAGTTAAAGTATAAATAATATCTCACTAGTTCTACGTCCTTAAAGTATTCAGCGAAAGATAGTTGACGTAGCCCAACGGTGTAGGTTACGTCACAGTTGCTACTGTGCCCCTTTGATTTTTTTCAGATATAGAATTTTTGTAAAAAACGAAATAAGTGTTTTACTTAAAAGCAATTTATACTTTATACGATTCATAGTAACTTATGCTGGTTATAAATTAATGTTAGTAGAGGGCGTAGTATCATCGTTGTCAGTAGTTATTGCTAAAATTGTTTCTGAAGAAATCCTTGTTCTTGTCTAGATTCAGAATGCATCGGCGGTGTAAATGTTTCAGACGTAATACATTCATTATCCAGCGAAGTTGTGAGGACTGGCGATGTACATTGGTATTCCATGCTCGGTGTGAAAATTTCGATCAATGACATCAATCTCCATTTGTTCAGGTACAATTTGTGCAGTTGAAGTGTAAGGTTGTGGCTCTAGAGTCTAACTCGGGTGAAAAGCATGCTGGCACGCGTACTTTTGACGGTCCCAACATTCCCTTGACCGTCGGTTGATAACTTAGCCGGAGCAGTCAGTTTTTTAGAGCTCCCGAGTAAAACTTAAGGTTCGTGTCTACTTCTCGATTTTGCAACTTCGTTGGTGTTTTGTGACGTCTGTGGAGTGTTTCTTCGGTTATTTCTCACAACTAGTGCGAGTGTCTTCGTATTATGTTACATTTATCGTTTTCCTTTTTGAGTTTTTGGGTGTTGCACGTTGCGACACTTAGTGTTGTGTTATTTGGCTAGCGGCCGAGATGGCTGCTTCCAATGTTCAAGTGTCGAGTTTCTACTGCTGCTGTTTCTTCTTCCACGTCAATGTCTACTGCTGCAATTTTGGAATGTGTGTGCTACGTCTTCAGCTGGTTCATCGCCTACGAATGTGCGTAGTCTTCTACCACTTGACTCGGGAATGAAGGCTGGCGTCATGGACCCGCCCCCACCCCTCCCTTATTTGCTAGTGAGCTTCGTTCTTCCTCACCACAGTCTACTGCTTCTGTCTTACCTGAAATCACTCGGATTCATAAAGTGCTTAGGATCAAAATTGCTGACGACTCCCCAGCAGGTGAGGAGTTCTCTTCTGTTAAGTGTATTTCCCGTCTATGCGTGCCCCCCCCTTTGTACTTAGATGCTGTGTGCAAAGTTGTTCCCAAAGAGAGTTTAGTATCTGTTATCCGCTTGGGGGGGGGGGCGGTGTTGTACATCTCACCCATAAAGCTGCTGATGATAAAGTAATACACGCCGGTATTGATATTGATGTTTCATATTCAGCCAACTCCATTAGCTTAACGTCCAGTAACTGTCACTCTCTCTCTCTACTCTGTTCTCTCAGCTATACTAGACCACCTGCTTATTCAAACTTTGGGGTCCTTTGATCGTGTGGTTGGTGAAACCAAGTATCTATCTGCTGCAGCTCGGAACTCCCCTTATAGTTTTTTTTTTTCAAGGTGGCCGACGCCAGTACCGGGTTGTTTCCTCATCCGAGGAAGTCATATTGGACCACCCGAAAACGATAGAATTTGCCTCCGACAGCCGCAGGTATTCAGTTGTTTTTCAGGTGCAAGCCAGAAGGCCACCTTGCCTCTGAATGTCCTCATTGTGCTGATGTGTCTTCTGCTTCCCGACCTGCTACCAGTGCTGTTCTTCAATCCACCCAGTTTCATCGTCCTTCAGTTTCACCAGACCCCGGATCCAGCGCTTCAGTCACTAGTTCGTCGTTTGGCCAGCCTGCAAATGCTGCTACTCCTGTTCACCCGCCTCGGTTCAGTACTTCACCCTCAGAGTGTCTGGGTTCACCCCTGACTCTGGTAGCTGCCGACCCATTGCCTGTCTCTCAACATGATGCTTCATTCCCGCCTCTACAGTCCACGGTGGAGTCGAAGCCTCCCCTTTCCTTTAGCAAACGTCCTCTCTGAACTGCTTCCCCCAAGTAAAGGGCACGCCCCCCAAGAAATCTACTTCTGCATCTTCCGCCAGAGCCGCTTTTTCATCTCCACATCCAGACAGCCATTCCACACCCCTTGCTACGTTGAACCATTATGCTGTTGTGTCTAGTTCCCAAGAAGAAGAGATGGACACGGCTGCTGAAAGTGATGCTGTTTCTTCTCTTCCGTCGGAACTTACCACCCTTCTCCTTGATATCACTGTGCCGTTACCCCACTTTCTTAAGACTAACTGCTTGATCTCTACCAACATCCGATGAACCGCCGTATCCTGTCACTACCGTGCATACGTGAAAATATCTCATCTCCCAGAAAGGATTCATCAGTTAACATTCCTCGATGAATTTCTTCGCAATTCATAGCTACCATCAGACGCAACACTGCTCAGACATCGATTGAGGTATGTCCTCAACATTCTCTCGGATCAATTGGACACCCACCTGCAACCTAACCTGAGTGCATAAGTGTGTTATTTCCTTGTTTTTCATTTTTACTTTTATGTTCTTAACCTGTCAGCCTACAGCGTTTTGTTGAAGGATTGTTTTGTTTTATCGTTTCTGTGTTCTGTACAGTTGCAGTTCGCTTTGTGTTTCCTTCCCAGCTGTTTTGTTCCTGGTACAGTCAGCCTCCTGTTTTCTGTCGGCACCTTATTTCGCACATTTTTGTTCTGTGTCTCTTAATGTTTGTCTGGTGTGTTCTTTCCTTGTTTTTCAGTTATATTTTTGTTATACTATAAACGACAACCCGTCTTCACACGATATATAAGGTTTTATGATGGAATAAAAACTTTAATGATAGTTAAAAATTTAAAAGCGTGAGACCTTTCGGGTCCTGCCAACAGGCACCATCCTCAGACGCAATGAACATATACAGTGAAAGAGGCAGCTTATAAATAGATACATGAATGAACAAATGACGTACAATCAGTCGTCATGAGGTATATTGCGCATGTCCAGTCATTAACAGCAAAATCATAGTCATTTTGCTGTTAATGACTGGACATGCGTGCAATATATACCTCATGACGACTGATTGTACGTCATTTGTTCATTCATGTATCTATTTATAAGCTGCCTCTTTCACTGTATATGTTCATTGCGTCTGAGGATGGTGCCTGTTGGCAGGACCCGAAAGGTCTCACGCTTTTAAATTTTTAACTATCATTAAAATTTTTATTCCATCATAAAACTCTTTTATATAACGTGTGAAGACGGTTTGTCGTTTATAGTATGACTTTTTAGCACGAGTTACCTCTGTTTTGTATATTTTTGTTCTTAGACCAGTCAGTGTACAGCGTTTTTGTCACCAGATTGTTTAGTTTTATTTGTTTGTGTTCGGTACAGCTGTAGTTTGCTTCGTGGGTTCTTCCCAGCTGTTTTGTTCCTGGCGTAGTCCGACTCCAATCATTTGTCGATGCGTTGTTTCGCGTCATTTATTGTTCTGTGTTCTGAAAGGTAGCAGCTTTCTTCATGGTCCTTCAAGTGTCTTGTTCGTTGTCATGTGTATTGTATCTTTATTGCTTTTCTGCTTGAAGTCTTCCAGCATGTCGTTCTCTTCACCCTGTCGCCTGTTGGCCTCAATTGTGCGTCGTTCACCCACAGCGTGTGTTTGTCGGTCTAATTCAGACCTCGGCCATGGATGTTTTGGTGCCTTTTTCCTCACCTGCATTAGTAGTGTGTGTTCTACTCTGCCTGCTGGTTTGCCCCCCCCCGACTGTGTTCTTCCTCGGAGTTTCCTGTCGTCAGCTTACATCTATTTGTCAACGCTCTACTTCGTACCTTCACTGAGCTTTTTTCCATCTGTGCAAGCCCTGTGTTCTGCCTTTCCCGTGTGCCGTTTGTCAACAGTGTGTTCGGCGATCTGTCTTGGATCCCGACCGTGTGTTATTGCCACTTCCTCATCGCCTGCCTCGGACGGGTTTCCATTTCAGCCTACTGCCACTACCTCGACGCTTGTTTGCACCCTTGCCTGTTTGTGTGCTCTGGTTTTCCCGTGCCTGAGTTACGTCTTCTCGTTCCTGTAGTCTGCTTAAGTCTCGTCGTCACCACAGTGTCTCGTTCTTTCTCCAGCTGTGCCTGCCTTGTGCGTTACAACCTCTCCCGTGTGTCTTTTATCTTCAGTGTGTTCGTCGATCTTCATTGACTCCCTCATTGCATTTTTGGTATCTTTTTTCGTAGCCTGTACCGCTTGGGTGTTCCGTTCATTACCTCCTGCTGCTACTTTGCCTCTCGACGACTGTCTGACCAGACACCGTTTTCTTACTCCGTTCTTTTTCTGAGGCTTAACTGTTCTTTACTGGTGGATGCTTCTTCGTTCCTGCCGTCAGCTTACAGCACATCATCGGAGAACTGCTGTATTCCTTTCTATTACATGTGCTCACCGTGTCTTCATCGCCTTTCTTCAATCTGTAGATCATACACGAGAGTTGTTTTCCGCGAATTCGCGGAATTCCGCTTTTTTTTTTTTTTTTTTGTCATCATTTGGGTAATTCTCGATATCGATGCAGAAATGGAGGGGGGGTCCTTTTCCATCTGAGGACTGTATTTCGTCTTTCAAAAACGGAAGTTAAACGGAGTGACGATTTTACCTTTAATCGTAATTTCTTTTTTCTCATGTTGTTGCATGTGTCTGGCAGTATTATTACTATTAAATATATTTTTTGCGTAAATGTTTGTATTTGAGTATGAAACTGTGGGCAACGATTTCCGAAAACGAAAGTTAAGACTGCGCGCAAATTTCCCTGTAGTCTTCAGGCACGAGATTCTTCTGTGGATTTGAATTATTTCACCATTTCTAGTGTCATTTGCAGCATTCTCGATATCAATGCACAACTGAGCAGAAATTGGGGGGTGTAGTGGTGGGATTCGTTTTTCGTTTGAGAACGGAATTCAGTCTTTTGTAACTTTCCGAAAACGGAAGTGACGAAGTTTGAAAATTTGTTAGAATTGATGCATGGTGTTCAAAAGTATTCATGTTCTCAAAGTTATCGAAAGTAGTGAAAGCTTTGATATTGTGCATTCATGGTCCTCAGGCTGAAAGTTCTTTTAGAAAAGGCACGGCCATGGAACTTGCTGAGAAGAAAGCAACACAAGAGAAACATTCAGCTGATGTTCTAACAAGTACAAAAAAAAAATGTGTTTGAAGCAATGTATTTTAAAACCACTTTATTTTGTTTTGAATTCAGTAATTTTATATTGTGAATACTGTTAACAATTCCATCTTGCTCTTGCTGCGTTATTTTAACATTTTTGGCGCATGTTCTAATTTTTCACCCGGTTAAAAAGTTCAGCTTTTTTGTTCCTTGATTGGTCTCGTGTATGGTAGATGCCTGTCGTGTCGTTGTAGCTCATCTGTTTTTACGTTATGCAAACTTGACAGCACTGTTTTATTGTTACGCTAGTCTTTTAGCATTGTGTACCTATTTATTGATGTTTCTTTTTTCGGGCTGCCTGCGTGTATGCTTTTCGCGGTTATGTAATTTTTGTATATAATGTGTTTTACGTTCAATAAATACCTTTCTGAAGATTTAGCAGGACTTTTCGCATTCCTCTCGTTCTCCTCTAGCTATTTCTTCAAGTTGCGTCGTTTCTTATAGTATTTTTTCCTTGGATTTTCGCGGCATTTCTAAATTTTCGTTACCAAATTTTTCTTTATCTGAAAAATAAATTTTAAATCCACTTTACTTCGGTTTTTCACATGTGTCTGTTAGCTCAGACCGTCAGCTACGGAATGTGGGGCTGAGGTCATTGCTATCATTATCTATTCACAAGTTATTAACCTTGAATCTGCGTGCGGCGAAACAAAATCACGCGAAATTTAGCTTAACTTCCTAACGCTATTGTATCGAAGGGTTAAAGGGTGGAGGGTTTTAAACTTGTTTTGTTATAAGAGGGACTATAAATTATCTAATGATGTATCATTTATTACTTACGATTATTAGTTTCAAAGATATAAGCGTTCAAAGTGTGACATGTTTTCGTTGCATCCGTGCTCCCAAATGTTACCCCCCCCCCGCTACCCAGCGCAGAGAAAGACAGTTCTACGTCAAAAAAAGGGGGGGGTGTTATGTCACAAACCGCACCACACACTCGCTTTTGTACCGTTGCACAAACATGTTCGCATTGTGTAGTCCGTTAAACAAAAGAACCATTTATCTCTTTGTCAGCAATGCAAATCGTGGCTCTTCTTTAGTTGAACGAACTACACATAATAATTCTCAGAACCCCGTATGATCACAATATGCCAGTTTGCCTTTTCCGACGTATGAAAAGGGGCTTCCTCACTAAAAAAAACACTAATTCAAATAATTATCGCTGGTTTCGACCCTCTTCAACATTCTAATTGCGAACGCTGAGTAAGGTCATTATCCACTAATACCCGTACGAGTTGCAATTTACTTTAGGCACGAAGTCGTAACCTTTTGTGCAAATATTGTTGACTTCGGTAATAGAAATTCTTGTGCGGCAACTCTGATTTTCCCTGTCTTCTCGCAGGTATCCTTGGTATTTTCAATCGAGGGGTGTCTACTATATCTCTTCTCATGACAGACACTTCTTGTCTGTTTAAATATTTTCACCTACGCGTACGTATATACTGGCCTTTGTTGGGAGGGCTTACCATCCGTAGTGCAATAATTGCATAGAACTTGAACGGAGATTTTGTCTCTGCTAACCACAACACACACTGAGCTCGCCCCTGTATTGTCGCCATTCTGAACGTTATGAGGGAGAAATGCTATGAGTAGCTGATGGCCAAAAGTGGCGTGAAAAGAAAACTTTTTTTAGTCTGTCGTTCTTTTCTCGCAGCTGCTTGTGTTATATGCTACTTGGTTCATGTTTTATTGGTTTCTGGAAATATTAACATTACTTATATGCATTATATGTTTTGTTTGTGAAGTTAGGTGAAACAGTACCGCCAATTATATGTATCGCTCGCCGGTTGATAATGGTAATCGGCCCTCGATAAGCAAAATATCCATGTAAGGTACTGTGTTGATTTACGATTTGGTTATCAGAACGGAAACCTCTAGTAAATTGAGAAGCACCTTTACTTAAACAAAAACTAATGTGGAAATAGGAATTTCATTTTTCAACCATTTGCACACGCCCTCAGTGTTTTGTGCGCTCAGTAGACATAGTGATCAGGGGCATTAAAACGATCTCTTATTTCCAACTGTATGCCACATCTCAACGTGACTTCAATATCATTTTCCTGGAAGAAATCCACAGACTTTAACATGAACACGTTTCAGTCCGTTGCCATTCCGAAAAGCAATGTATAAGACCCAACCTCCAGGGTGGAAATCTGGTATCTAAAATTTTCGGATTGTTGATATTTCGCAGTTTATCAGAATTTATTTGGTATTTCATTTTAAGCATAAATATTTGATCATATTTGTCTATGTATTGGACTTCTTTTTTTAAAAGCAAAATTCAGATGAAACGTCACAAACGATGGATTATATAATATCGTGCCCGTATGCAAAAGAACATATCACTAAAGACTACAGATGTAAACAAAAAAAAAACACTTTATATAGCATAAAATAACGATCTTACGAGAAAAAGATAGGAAAATAGATCTCAATGAGCGTACACACAGAACTTAGTCTGTTAAAGCGATAATATTGGTACAGCTGGTACTATGGAGTGCACTCTGGTGCCACGCGTTACGTAGCGGGTTAAATACAAAGCACATCACTTATAACTCATTAGGAGCTTCTACTTAATAAAGTACTGTAGATCACTAGGAACGGTTGTACCAGTAATTCTTTCCCGCGAAGCCACATAGCGTTTTGTTGTTGAGGTTCAAAGGCGGAGGGATCGAAAGAACATTACAGAACAAACGAAGAGGAGACGAATGATCATCATAGACTCCCGATCACTCTCTCTCCTGACCAAGAGGAAGGAGACCTGCTATTGTATGTTGTCGCTCCTTACTAGCGCTGACGAGAGCAGTGAAAAGAGAGTTCAAAGGAAAGACTTCTCACGCCGACTTGGCGCCAGCAGGGCAGTAGCGAGAACATGTGACGTCGCATGTCATGTTTTGAAATCCTCGCAGATCCAGTGTGCACATCAGTGTGTGGGTAATAAAAGTAAACAGTAGGCATTGGCTTCGCTGTGCTTGTATTTTCTTCTATCCGTTGTGAATGAAGAGTGGGTGAATAATAAGTGATAGTTTGCTGCTCAAAATCATCACGGGCGCGCGAAAGAAGTTTAGATGATTATCGCCAGTAAGGACACAGATTCTCAAGGGTTCGCCGCCCCTGTACTTTTTTTTTTTTTTCGAAATCATGCTCGAACTAAGTTAACAAATTTACTATATTAGTGAAAAAGTGTCATAGCGCATTATTTTATACAGAGCTTCTCTCACCATGGTGAGGGTTGATCCCTCCCCTTCCCCGTCATAACAATGCTAGTGCTGAAAGTCGAAATAGTTCATAAAACAATATGTAGGACTGAGAATGTGATGCGTAAGTTTGGTAGCAAACATCAGCAATCAAGCTCGCCTTTGTCGTGACAACCGTGTCAGGGCCAAGGTGCGACCCGACACACAAGTAAATAGATAAACCGATGCATCACAAAATGATTTTTTTTTTTTTTATCGCGCAACTAGTATTGTATTTGTGTGTTTAGCCAACTTGACAAAACATTTATGCGTTTACCGATGTGAAAGAGCACGTGCTTTTGCAATAACAGTTGCGGCCGTCTGAGGGAGAGAAGGAAAAGAAGAAACTATCTAGCTTAATCAAATAGTGGTTCTTCATTTATTGGTTTAGTCTGCCTTACATTACCTACGGCTTTCTGTCACTGGAACTGTGGTGTGAAGCAGCCGACCTTAGTTTAATACTGTAGTTATCCATTTAGAGACACTTGTGTCATTACGTTATTCAAGGGCGGTTGTAGAGGGGGGACGTGCCCCCTAATTAAAAATTGTAATTTTGTCCCTTCGTATGGGGGCACGTGCCCCTGCCCCTCTAGGAAGGGACGCAATTTTTATTTATACACCTTGCTAAAAATACACATGTCTATATATTTTTTTGTACTGTTAAAGCTTATAAAATTATCCAAGTAGTTCTTAAAACTCCTGATGACGCCTTTTTCAGAAAGAAACCATTACCCCTCAAGCGTCAAGCTAATGTGAAGCAGAAAAGTAGATTCTTTTCCAGAATCTGTCATAGAATGCATTACTGCAATTCAGACCAATGAAGATCTGATTTGCTTGAACGACGCCAAATGTCTGCTAGCAGTGTTAGCTGTTATTTCCGTTACAACAACGCTAGGGAGATCCTTCTCAGCTATGAAAAGGCTGAAAACATATCTAAAGAATCACAGTGCGTCAGCAAGGACTAGGATTAATGCATATTCACCGAAATATTGCCCTAAAAATATTGGAGATTTTGGAGAGACTTGTCCAAATTCACCGAAAGAGACTCAACTCACTTTTGTGTATAACACACACATATTCCATTCTTTATGAAAAAGGGTTATTTAATAAATTCGTGCACTTAAAATGATTCTTGAATAGACCCGATCAAAATACTCGTATAACCATGCAACTTATTCTATGGAGAAAAAAAAAAGAAATGTAAAGCGTACATCGATAATAAATGTAAAGCGTACATCGAACATCTGCCCTGCCGCCCCGGTGGCGCAGTGGTCTAAGCGATGGCCTCTGATCATTCGTCCGAACGGGGTTCGAATCCCGGCGAGGCATGGATGTTGTGTTTGTCTTACGGCACTGGCTCTCTCCCTTCCCTGGGACCAGTGACCCTAAATTAGGGACGGGCGACTGCTTTTATAGCCTATTGAGTTGCTCACGGTGGTCGTTAAACCTCCAATCAAAAAAAAAAAAAATCTGCCCCCCCTCCGGCATCCAATATTTTTTGCAGCATGCATGTATGATTGAGGATGGTGTCAGGTGCCGTAGTTTGAGCTTTTTGTGGTTTCATTCCAAATTGGTTGGATACCGATCAACAGAAAGTGTATATTCCGCGTGTGGAATAATTTCACAAAAGTGTTAGACTTGATTTACACCTCAGCGCCAAGTGACGCGACGCAAAGAGATAACCAACCAATCACCATAGGAGTCAGTTATTTTATGACAGGTTATTTCTCTCTCGTCGGATGCCGAGGTGTAAATCCAACATTAATTTCAGTTTCTTCCTGATTCGGAATGGTGATGTTCATGCGTTTAATCGGCTGTAGTCAATCACAGAATTAAGGTATTAATTATGAAAGGGGAAGCTTGTGTTTCCGATTTGTCGTTAGTTAGCAAATCTGACTGTTCCCTCCTGTTCGCGGAAATAATCCATTCGCAATCCCATTCTGCTGTTGGAACGCAGGATAGCAAATATCTGGACTGTGTGACATCACACAACGATTTAATTCCGACTCTGAATCCATTCAGAGTGGAATTAGGTTAAAATAGAGGCACAGGGCAGAACTGTGTGACGATCCAGGGTCATGGTTCTTATTTAAGTCTGACATCTCAGTCCCAGTAGTAGTAGTAGTAGCAGCAGCATCAAGTGGAAATAGCGTTGCATCAAGGCATCCCATATGATTTTTCAGCAACATGCAGTAGATCTCTTTCAGAAAAAGACACAGTATATCTTGTTATACTACCACTCACCTTTTTCGATTCACTATCTTTTTTAAGTTTTAATTTCCGTTTTGAGGAACCCGATGCATAGATTCTTTTGATCTCGGTGTCTTCCAAATTGATATTAAAATTTCATAATACAGTAAAACCTCTGAATAACGGACACCTCCGGACCGGATAATCTGTCCGCTATTCGGAGGTACACGCCTGTCTACCAAAGCCATCGCGAAATACGAATTTCGTGGCTGGTAGTTTTTTCTTCTTTTGCTGTTAAAAATAAAGTTACATCTATAAATATACGTACTGTATATGTACATATTTATGCAGTAATAAATTCCGAAACCGCATTAGTAATACTGTACGCGAAATTTAATATATGTACGTATTTATAGTAACTTAAATATTTTTGAGTTTTTCAAACATAAGGAAAAATGCAATTTGCGTACATATGTATATACGTAATTCAATGCGTGTTTCTGATTAACAAATGTTTTAAAACTTGATTTCATCAATTTATCTGTTAGCATTCTTCCCTCAAAAAAAAAAAAAAAAATGCTGACAAAAGCGTTTGATTTTTTTTTCTTTCGCCGTTTAACAGCCTCTTTTTCAATATGAATTTTCAAATTCATCAAAAGTGCTGGTCCCTAACAATTACTTTTGCTAATAAAAGAATTGTGAAATTTTTCAGTATATTTTGCCGCGGCTGTGAAGTTCTTAATGTCGCACACCTTTTCTGCAACTCTGTCCACTGCCTCTTCTTCAGCAACTTTGCTGTCTCTTCGACCATGTCGTTCTCGTTGAGTGTGTGTGAAGAAATGGAATCCTGCAAATCATCTATCGTCTGTTCAAAACACAGTTCATCAACTGCAATAAAATCATTTGCATTTCCCTCACAGTTTAAACAAGTCATCAGTTCAGAAATCGAGCGCAGATCATCTTCTGTGTGGAAAGTACATACTGCATACATACTCTTTGGCAGCCGAGACAAACCCTGCCTTTCGGAAACAACGACTAACGGACTGCGGTTTTAACGTCTTTGATTGCGTAGGTTACCCAAGTGACGGCATGGAGAGCATTATCGCGAAAGAAATGGCAAACAATAGCTAGGAATAATTTCATTGCAGTGGGCTTGGCATCGCGATAAAATTTCGCATACCTTTTTCTCCTGCCTCCCTTCAGTGAACGCATTTTCAGCTTTTTCGACCGAAATCACTGTCCGCTATTTGGAGTCTCCGCTATTCAGAGGTAAAAACACAGAACCGCCTATTCTTTGGGACTGGGGATTACAAAATTGTCCGTTAAATGGAGGTGTCCGCTATTCGGAAGTGTCAGTTAAGGAGGTTTTACTGTATTTACGTTGAAGGAACAAAAGATAAAAAAATACGTACTTCTGTGACTCCACATATGTTTCTCTAAGTGTGAATAAGCAGCTGTTAAATATATATGGATCAATAGTTACGGTTAAGGTAGAGTATTCCATAGCATTTTCTTTCCTGTTTCTGAGGAGTGATCAAATGATCATATGTAGAGGATTTTAGGAAGGGAGTGTCTGACCCCAGGTCTTAAACAACCCTTAGAAATAGGAAGCTATTAGATTCAGGCTAGAGTACCCGATAGGAAAGTGACACGGAAGCGAAGTAGAAAGGGGGAGGAAGACGCCCTCATTTATTACGAGGGAGCAGTACCCGGGGTCCGACGACTTAACGTGCCCATCCGACGCACGGCGGATATTTAGTGGATCGAGCGTTCGTACCTACCTGGGATCGAACCTGAGGTCCTTTCCGTGGCAGTCACGAACGTTGCCCACTAGGCCACCCGCGGCCCCTTCTGAGAAGTGTTGTAGCTCCGACCAGTATAACGCGTTAGGCCACGCCTCCTTCCATTACAAAGCTACAGTGATTGGTTGCACCCTATGTTCTTGTGCGGGGACGATTACATAATTATTATTGGCAGATCAACACATTAATTTGACAATAATAGGGTGTTCTATTTGGTGAACACCCGTTTCCCCTAATCCGTTTCCCCTAATTCCCGTTTCCCCTAATCACGTTTACCCCAATGGCGTTTCCCCGAAATCGCTTTTACCCGAATTCCCATTTCCCCTAATTTCGTTTCCCCCAATGGAGTTTCCCCGAAATCGCTTTTACCCGAATTCCCATTTCCCCTAATTTCGTTTACCCTAAATCTCGTTTCCCCCTATGGCGTTTCCCCGAAATCGCTTTTACCCGAATTCCCATTTCCCCTAATTTCGTTTACCCTAATCTCGTTTCCCCTAAATCTCGTTTCCCCTAATTCGCATTTGCCCTAAACACGTTTACCCCAATGGCGTTTCCTCGAAATCGCTTTTACCCGAATTCCCATTTCCCCTAATTTCGTTTCCCCTAAATCTCGTTTCCCCTAACTCGCATTTGCTCTAAACACGTTTACCCCAATGGCGTTTCCCCGAAATCGCTTTTACCCTAATTTCGTTTCCCCTGATTTCGTTTCCCCTAATTTCGTTTCCCCTAAATCTCATTTCCCCTAATTCACGTTTGCCCTAAACACGTTTGTCCGTATCAAAGTTTCCCCTAAAGACGTTTACTGTATCAAGTTTGTTCTAATTCTACTTTGCCTTGATTCGCGTTTTCCCCAATTCATGTTTGTTCTGATTTTCGTTGAGTGAAATAAAACGTTACTTTTATCGCCAAAATTCAGGGAAAAAAATAGGATTTATCGTGAAATTCAGGAAAAAAATCGTTTTATGTAATTTTTTATCGTCAAATTCAGGAAAATATATGTATATTTAATCATCATCATCAACCATTTTCAATCTACTGCTAGATGAATAAAGATCTCACCAAGTTTCTTCCACTACGGTCTGTTTTGCCCCAGTCTCCATCATCTCACTCCCGCATGCTTTCGAATTTCATCCACCCATCTCACTTCCGCATGCTTTTGAATTTCATCCACCCATCTCACTCCCGCATGCTTTCGAATTTCATCCACTCATCTCCAATGTGGTCTTCTTCTGGGTCTTTTCCTGTCCCTTGGAGTCCAATCTAAAATTTCGGCTGTCCATCGATGGTCCGTTCTTCTGGCAACATGTCCAGCCGATTGCCGTTTCAGGGATTTTACTCTGCTCGTGATGTCTTCCACTCTTGTCATTTTTCGGATCCACGAGTTCCTCTTCTTATCTCTCCTGGTTACACCAAGCACGCACCTCTCCATGCTTTTTTGAGTTGTCTGCAGCCTTTGTATGTCTCTTTTAGTTAAGGTTCACGTCTCTGCACCATACGTAAGCACTGTAAGGATGCATTGATCAAACACTTTTCTTTTAAGACATAATGGCATATTGCTCTTGAAAATTATACTACTTCTTCCAAAAGATCTCCAGGCAAGTTTTGTACGCAGATTAATTTCTTCATCAATGTGACCCTCACTTGATATCTGCTGTCCAAGATAAATGTAGGTATTGGTTATCTCCAGCTTTTCCCCATCAATCGATAAATTTTCATTTTTTGTAAAAGCATTGTACATCACTTTTGTCTTCTGAAAGTTTATTTTTAATCTCCCTTCTTTACTCTTGTCAGCAAGTTCGCCTTCTCGTGGTACATCCTGTTCCCACTAAAGGGGCTCTGACGACCGCCAATAGCGGTATAACTATACCATCGGGATTAGAGGAAATGCTATCCCACACTCACCAACCCGCTTGGCCAGCGTGGTGAGTTATGGCCAAACCCCTCCAAAATGAGTCCACAACTTAAAATCTTGGCCCTCAGTCTCCGGCAGCTGGAATGTACCTGGCCAAGGCAGCGGCCAGTGCGACATAAAAGCAGAGGGTGCTAAGAATCCCCGGAGGACCGGACTAGGCTGCCATCTGATGCTGACCTTGGCTACGTATAACGGACGCTCCCTATCTTCTGATTCAAGGCTTCTTGAATTGGAAGAGGAACTACAAAGGATCAAGTGGGACATCGTCGGGCTAAGTGAGAAAAGGAGAAGATCTCATTGAACTGAAAAGTGGACATCTCTTCTACTATCGTGGGACAGATACTGGCAGAACTAGTGGTGTTGGATTTATAATAAACAAGAAACTGAAGGATAAAGTTGTAGAAGTTGAAAGTTCCTCTGACAGAGCTGCACGACTCGTTATCCAACTCTCGAGAAGATACCAGGCTCAGATTATTCAAACTTATGCACCCACCACAAGTCATGCTGAAGAAGAAATTGAAGAATTTTATGAGGAAATTCGTGATCTAAATAATAAAGGTAAGCAGCACTTGAAGATAATTATGGGAGATTTCAATGCAAAAATAGGGCAACGGCAACAGAATGAAACTTCAGTAGGTAAATTCGGTCACGGCAACAGAAACCAGCGTGGAAATACTCTCGTAGAGTTTGCAGAGGCAGAAGGGTTTTTCATCTTGAACTCCTTTTTCAAGAAAAAGCCACACAGGAAATGGACATGGAGACATCCAAATGGGACAAGTGAAATTGATTTTATTATGTGTAACAAAAAATTCGTCATAGAAGACTGCAGTGTGCTAAACAAGTTCAACACAGGCAGTGACCATAGATTGGTGAGATGTAAGATGCACCTCAACACTAAACTCGAACGTAGCAAGCTCATAAGACAAACAAAATGTATTGACATAACCAACCTTAAAAAACACCATAATACCTTCAAATTGGAACTGAAGAACAGATTCTCTGCTTTAGAAGGCCTAACATCGGAAGAAGTGGATATTTCTGAAGTTAACAGAAAAGTAACCAAAGCTCTTATGGAAACAGCAACAAAATTAGCTGGGTCTAAGAACAAATTGCACGTGAACAAATTATCAGGAAAAACCAAAATATTGATGCAAAAAAGAAAAGTGATGAGGACAACTAAAGAAGATGTGACTTCCAAAGTGGAATATATAGAGCTATGCAAGACAGTACGAAAAAGTATCACTGAAGACTTAAGGAAATTCAACTGTGAACTAGTAAGGAAAGCAATTGAAAACAACCAAAGCCTAAAGATAGCAAAGGGACATCTCAGTAAGGGGGAAAAAACAGATTATGGCACTGAGAAAAGAAGATGGTTCTGTAACAAGAAATAGAGGCGAAATTTTGGCAAGAGTGAAAGATTTCTACTCCAAATTATATGAAAGGGATGATACATGTACTCCAGACATCATGAAAGGTACCAGAGTTCTTCCAGTCCTTCCAGCAGAAGTTGGACATGCAATCAAGAACATGAAGCGGGGAAAAGCTCCAGGAGAAGATGGAATTACTGTAGACATCATACAAGAAGCAAGTGGAGAAATCGAAACAGTACTCGCCCAAATTTTCACTCGATGCCTTAATGAAGGGAAAATTCCTGAGGATTGGAACAACGCTACAATGATCTTGCTACGTAAAAAAGGTGACATTGAGGATCTCAGGAACTACAGACCTATCAGCCTCCTATCAGTGGTTTATAAAATCTTCACTAAAGTTCTTTCACACCGCTTGAAGGTGACACTGGACATGGCTCAACCGAGAGGACAAGCTGGATTCAAGAGTGGCTACAGCACAATAGATCATATCCACGTACTGAGAGAACTAATTGAAAGAGCGAGGAAATATGAACTTCCATTGTATCGATTTTATCGATTATGAAAAAGCCTTTGATTCGGTGAAACCATCAGCAGTTGCAATGGCTCTCTGAAATCCTGCGGTATTGAAGATGCATACATTAATATTATTAATAACATCTATGAAAATGCAAGTGCAAAGATTCGGCTGTTTGAAAATACAACACACATAAAAATTGGAAAAGGAGTGAGACAAGGTGACACCATATCTCCGAAGCTCTTTAATGCCACATTGGAAAATGTCTTTCAATCACTGAACTGGGAAAACAAAGGGATAAAGATTAATGGAGATTATCTAACCCACCTTCGTTTTGCTGATGACATAGTCATTTTTGCAACTACCCCATCAGAGCTACAGGGTATGATCCAGGAACTTGCTGACAAGAGTAAAGAAGTGGGATTAAAAGTGAACTTTCAGAAGACAAAAGTGATGTACAATGCTTTTACAAGAAATGAAGATTTATCGATTGATGGAGAAAAGCTGGAGATAACAGACACGTACGTTTATCTTGGACAGCAGATATCAAGTGAGGGTCACATTGGTGAAGAAATTAATCGGCGTACAAAACTTCCCTGGAGAGCTTTTGGAAGAAACAGCATAATTTTCAAGAGTAATATGCCATTATGTCTTAAAAGAAAAGTGTTTGATCAATGCAACCTTCCACTGCTTACGTATGGTGCAGAGACGTGGACCTTAGCTAAAAGAGACATACAAAGGCTGCAGACAACTTAAAGTAGCATGGAGAGGTGCATGCTTGGTGTAACCAGGAGAGATAAGAAGAGGAACACGTGGATCCGAAAAATGACAAGAGTGGAAGACATCATGATCAGAGTTAAATCCCTGAAATGGCAATGGGCTGGACATACTGCTAGAAGAACAGACCATCGATGGACAGCCGAAATTTTAGATTGGATTCCAAGGGACAGGAAAAGACCCAGAAGAAGACCACATGGAAGATGGGTGGATGAAATTCGAAAGTATGCGGGAGTGACATGGAGGAGACTGGCACAAGACAGACCGTTGTGGAGGAAACTTGGGGAGTCCTTCGTCCAGCAGTGGATTGATAATGGTTGACAATGATGATGATATATATGTATGTATATATATACCCAAAAACAGAGTTATGGACAAAATTTAAAACCGAATTTTAAAACAAAATTTTTTAACACACATTCTGAAGATCATGACGCGCAACGCAGCAGTGGTGAATATCCAGAAATTAAGTTTGTATATGTATAACATTGAACATGACGGGCGTCTCTTGAACTATTCTAACCAAAAATTATCTTCTATTGGTACATATTCAAATAAATTGTATAAAACTGAAAGTAGAATTCGAAATAATTGGTTTTCGTATTAAAGGAAATTATAAATGAAATTATTTTTCCTATAAATTAAAAACTAAAGCTTTGAGAAAGCACACAAACAAACGTAGTTTCAGGTAAAATTAACTTTTGTAGCTTTTGTTTTTCTTTTTGTTACAAACTTTATAACAATGTCCAAATTGTCTAAGTCTGTAGCAATTTTATTTTAATTACTAACGAAAAAAAAAAAGTCGTTGCTGTTTCACATTTAATCAGAAGTAACTTTTCATATTTCTAAGTTTGGAAAACGATCTATCGGCGTAAGCCACTGCTACAGACAGTAAAAATTTGAAAAGAGGATTTTGTGCACCTTATTGCCGCTATCAATTCTCAGGAACGATAAAAGGGGGCATTGTAATTTTTTTTTTAAATTACAAAATTTTTTTCTTTATCCTTTTTGGATTTCAAGTTCAACAGAAAGAAAAGGAAAGATGTTTATTTTCAGGCAGTGTAAAAATCCATAAAATCCAAAACAAATTTCGTTTAACTTAACATTGTACACGTGTGCACCTCCCCCCCCCCTCGACAGTTTTCTTGAAGCAGCACATGCCCTTAGATAATTTGTTGACTTGTAGGTTGTAAATGCTGAAAATCTCCCGATTAGACCAGAAATTCTTTATATTTTATACTTTTGGTGTTACCCCCCCCCCCCCCCCCCGAAAGGTTTCGTGAGGCAGCACATGCCCTCAGATAATTAATTGCAGACTTGCAGTTTGTAAATCCTGAAATCTTTTGTTCAGCTGTAGATCATAAACATTTTTTTAAAGAATTACATTAATAATCGCAATTAAGAAAAGACGAAATTAGGGAAACTTTATGTGATTCAGATAACCAACTTCCAAGAACGTGGCCACGAAGCGGTCGAAAACGCAATTTTTATACGGCCTGTTAAAAGTTTTGTGGCCAGTTCTCCTACACCCAATGAGTGATGGTGCTAACTGAGAAAACATTCAAACAGGACAAACTGACTTCTACTGTTAAGGGGGAACTCAATTAACGAAAGGCATTTCCACGGCTCATGCTTAGAGTCTCGTACGGTGGGGAGAAGGAAGGGGTCTAGTACGCTAAGAACTCTTAAAAAGTGGGCCTTCTGCGTTCACAATTCTAGCGAATGCTTTTCAATAGTATCTCTTGCTTTTAATAAAAGTTTAATGCGATGTAGTACTTTATCTGTGAGGAAGGGTAGCGGAGGGGGGGGGGTCCGTGACAGATACAATGGCTGCGTTAAGGACTAACCGTATAATGGTCCTCACTATGTGCACTTCTTTACACTTTTGTTGGTATGGTTATCGACATCATCAACAAGAAAGGAAAGAATAATTCTCTTGAGATATGAAGACCCACCGTTTTATTTCGGTTAATAAAAACCAAACTTGAATTAGGGCAAACGCGAAATAAGGTAAACGCGAATTAGGAAAAACTTGATACGGGCAAACGTGAAATAGGGGAAACTAAATTAGAGGGAATGGGAATTCGGGTAAAAGCGATTCCGGGGAAACGCCATTGGGGTAAAAGTGTTTAGGGCAAATGCGAATTAGGGGAAACGAGATTTAGGGGAAACGAAATTAGGGAAATGGGAATTCGGGTAAAAGCGATTTCGGGGAAACGCCATTGGGGTAAACGTGTTTAGGGCAAATGCGAATTAGGGGAAACGAGATTTAGGGGAAACGAGATTTAGGGGAAACGAAATTCGGGTAAAAGCGATTTCGGGGAAACGCCATTGGGGTAAACGCGTTTAGGGCAAACGAGGATTAGGGAAACGAGATTAGGGCAAACGGGAATTAGGGGAAACGAGATTAGGGCAAACGAAATTAGGGGAAACGAGGTTTAGGGGAAACGAGATTAGGGCAAACGAAATTAGGGGAAATGGGAATTCGGGTAAAAGCGATTTCGGGGAAACGCCATTGTGGTAAACGTGATTAGGGCAAACGGGAATTAGGGGAAGTGAGGCTACGCGTTCTATTTATTTGCGGAAATTATAACTGTCATTTCCATGTGTTTCAACGTAGTTCTGAAATTACCATTTTAAACTTTTTTTAGTGGATGAACATTGCTAATCAGTTGGATGCAAAGCAAGTGATATATAACTATATTTTGGGGGAGCCCTGGGCACGGTGCCCCGAATGCACTCTTGTAAATCAGACCCTGTGGCCACTAACGGTCACATGTCTTGATATAGCAAGAAATGGAACTGGAAATACGTTCAAAGAATTTGTTTATTCTCTTCCTGGGTGTTGAGTTGCAACTTGTAAACATGAACACAATTCCTCTTTGAACAATTAAAGCAGCCTCGTAGACTTGCTATCAGTCTTGTAGATAAAACTTAGTATAGATCATTAAGATAACTAGCAGTCTTATTTTAAGTAGTATCACGTGCACACAGCACTGCGCATGTCTTCACACTAGGCGTTGCTTTTTATTTACCTTTGATTCACTGTCAGTCGTTGCCGAAAAGTATAAGGAAGTGCGGGAAAATTGACGTGCCGTTCATAAAGAAATATAACTCAGAAGTAACATAATTAACATAAAAACAGAAACTCGAAAAGGAGGTTTTATTTAGAGATTTACGCCACACTATTTAAGGTGAAGCGCATAAAAAAGAAGTACGCGTACTTCGGTCTTAAAAAAACTTCCTGTATTGTTTGCTCTCTTAACACCACTTTAATTTTAGGGTAATATCTGCTAAGTTCCTCCCGATTCCCGCCCTTTTTTGCGCGTCTAGATTAGAAAAAGAAATAGAGCACTAAAACTTAAGACTTGTACAGTGAATATTCAAAGCTGTTGTGTAATTTTCTTCAGAAAAACGCTGTATAATTAAAGAAGGAGCTAACTCGGCGGCTGTTATGACTATTCGCAGCTGAACGCGGTAGAAATGGAAGCAAAGAAAAGTAATAATTTTTTTCCTGTTGTTACACAAGAATTGCGAAGCATTACGTATTCCGTGAAAGATTTCCTTCGTCATTTGTTTTCGTGATATATTAATTCTTCCCCATACGTGCGCCAAAGAATAATAAAAGAGGGGGTGAGACGCGCGCGCACACACACACACACACGTCAGTCAGCGTGTAAAAGCGGTCTCATTCAATTCAGGAGAGTTGTTTGATATTCAAACTTCTTTCCTCAGTGATTATTGGCTGTCACGTCTGGAGAGCCATGACGCTACAGTAGTTCGCTGGTGACGTAACGACATGCATGGTTCACTTGCATCCATTGGCTGTTTGACATCTGCTTGTTGGATGCAAAGAGTTTAGAAAGCCTTATTGGTTTGGGTGGTAAATTGCAGGTGGTGTTTGTTCGAGCTTTTTTTTTTTTTCTGTCTGGCCGCGGGTTTGTGTTTGTCAGTTACACGTTTGCCGTTCTTCTCAATTTCCAAATCGAAACAGGCTGGAATTAATACCTCTGGAGCATGTTCGAAAAGAGACCCCAGATGCGACCCTATGGAGGTATGTATTTTACTTTTCTTCTTTCTGGATTTATATTTATTCGTTTTTGCGCTAAATTAGAGAAATGCGTAAATTACTATAAAAAAATTTTAAGAGAATTTTTTTTTTTTTTTTTACATCAGTAACCGCGATTGCATACCTGGTGTTTACTGATAAATTTGGTAAGTCAATAATTTTTCACCCTTTTAAATTAGGTCAGTAAAAAAATCAGTGCGTATGTCTGATAATGCTTCGCACAGTGCACAGTTATGAATTCAGAAGAAATGAAAACTATCAGTTGTTTTTACACTGCTACGTTATGAGTCGTGAAATTCCTTGTTAATTGAATTTGTTAGGTGTGCATGAAATCTTTAAATAGTTAGTTTTTCATTTTTATTCTGGAATTATTGGTACAATAATATTTTTCTTCACAAAAGAAAAATAGCTGAAAATAGCAGTTCCCTGAATGCGCATGAAGAGGCGGTTTACAGGGAAGCAAATAAAGCCCTGGCGCGGAGCCCCGCGATGCTGGAGAGCCTCAAAAAAATGACATTTTTTTTTATTTTGCTTTAAAAAAAAAAAAAAGCCATAGAGCGAGGGATAAATTCGCTGTTCTGGGTTTGGGAAGATTTGGGGGCATAATTCCGCCCGAAATCGAAGTACGTCATGTACAAGTATGAATTTACTAGCTTAAATGCAGGCTCACTAAATATCGTTTTGAGGAAAATATTACTTAATACTACATTGCAACTGAACTTAGAAATTGGGGTGTTATTTCTGGCCAATTTTCTTAGAATGTAAGGAACATTTAGTTCTTTAGTTCGGTGTTTTGTATGACTCCCCATCTTTCCCTTAAAATCCCCCCACCCCCACCCCTGCCTGACTGTCAGTGGGGTGGAATAGGGACCTAACTGTCAGTGGGGTGGAATCTGACGATATGCGACACGCACACACACAGTCGGTCAGTGTGGCCCGCAAATAAAAAATAAACGAAATTTCCTTTGAGTGTGGCGAGATGGAATCGAATCAAAAAATCTTACATTGCGTTGTACATCAACAAGCATTATGTGGGTCTTCCCTGCGACTATCAAATACAATGGACAAGGTAGTGAAAATAACGAATTTAATTAGAGGCGGAAATCGTGCTCTTACTCATAGAGAATTCAAAACGATTTTAGTTGCATTTCATTCCGAATATGGTGACTTTCTTCTGCCCAATCGAATTTGTTGATTCAGTGCTGGAAAATATTGAGTGAAATTTTTCCAGCTTCCGAAAGAACTCTCTTTTCATCGAAGAAATAAAATGCTAATTTTACTAACTGATATCACGCAGCATTTGAATGAGCTAAATATTGTTCTGCATATTGGTGGCGCAAATATTGATGGCGAGTGTTCTAAGCGATGGGTCCAGGTCCGAATCCCGGTGAGGCATGGATGTTGTGTTTGTCTTACGGCACTGGCTCTCTCCCTTCTCTGAAATCAGTGGTCCTAAATTAGGGACCGGTGACTGCTTATATATAGCCCATAGAATTGCTCACCGTGATCGTTAAACCTTTAATCAAAAAAAAAAAAAAATGTTGTTCTGCGAGAAAAAGACCAAAAAATCTGTAATCTTTATTGTCGTATAGCTGGTTTTCGTAACAAGCTGTCATTATTTGAAATCAAATCTAGAAAGAAACAGTGTCACTCACTTCGAATCCTGCAAGTGGCTTTTTGATACAGTGACAAGACTCTGTGAGATTGTAATTGTTCCAGAGACTTATATAGAATTTTTTCGGGGTGGGGGGTGACAAAAATGTAAATTTTTAAAATCCATCGGGACAACATAAAAGTTAATGAAAAATAGAAAAAAATGAAGCACTATTTTCTAATGTAAGTTGATGCATTTTATTAAAGCGCTTTTTATAATATAAGTCACATTTTAACAGAAAAAAAGACACTTTGGGGGGGGGGCAAGATCCCTTGCTCCCCTAAATACATCCCTGATTTATTCCTTAGCTAGATAATTTCATTCAGAATTTTGATGACAAGTATAAACAATTTGATGAACTCATTTATTAGAGCTCGATCAGAGGCTGGAGAAGAGCTGTTTAAACTTTTTCACTGAGCGATATCCAAACATAAAAGGTTAGGGATTAAGTTATTTCGATGTTTGGAAGTGCGAGAGAGCCTTTTCTGACATGAACTATGTACATAAGATCACAGGAACAATATGAATTATTTTACTCTTGAAAAATTAACTCCACTTTCAACGACAAGCATCGAAATGGGCATGCAACAACTTTTAGTGGAGTTAAGTCCACGGTACTCTCATGAAATTGTAAAATTTTTTATTTGAATTTCAACTTTTCTAGCGCAAGTTAAGAGATTTAATAAATTACGCATGTCATCTTTATATTTACATCATATTATATATATATAAGACAAAAGTGATGTACAATGCTTTTACAAGAAATGAAGATTTATCGATTGATGGAGAAAAGCTGGAGATAACAGACACGTACGTTTATCTTGGACAGCAGATATCAAGTGAAGGTCACATTGATGAAGAAATTAATCGTCGTATAAAACTTGCCTGAAGAGCTTTTGGAAGAAACAGTATAATTTTCAAGAGCAATATGCCATTATGTCTTTAAAGAAAAGTGTTTGATCAATGCATCTTTCCAGTGCTTACGTATGGTGCAGAGACGTGGACCTTAACTAAAAGGGACATACAAAGGGTGCAGACAACTCAAAAAAGCATGGAGAGGTGCATGCTTGGTGTAACCAGGAGAGATAAGAAGAGGAACTCGTGGATCAGAAAAATGACAAGAATTGAAGACATCATGATCAGAGTAAAATCCCTGAAATGGCAATCGGTTGGACATATTGCCAGAAGAACAGACCATCGATGGACAGCGGAAATTTTAGACTGGATTCCAAAGGACAGGAAAAGACCCAGAAAAAGACCACATGGGAGATGGGTGGATGAAATTCGAAAGTATGCGGGAGTAACATGGAGGAGACTGGCACAAGACAGACCGTTGTGGAAGAGGCTTGGGGAGACCTTCGTCCAGCAGTGGATTGATAATGGTTGACAATGATGATAATGATGATGATGATGATATATATATTTAAAAAATATGGCCCGCCATCTAATTCTTTTAGGAACCTTGACTCGCGGCTCTACAGAAGTTGCACAGTATTGCGTTATATTACTTTCTGCTTGCATTCTGTGAAAATCTAACGACTGAAACTTGATAAATTTTCACGCTATTTCGTAGAAACAAGCACGAGTAATTCTATACTGACTGAGATTAATTTTTACGTATTTGGTGTTAAGGGATTTACTAAATCTTAAACATCCTTAATAGGTTTATAGTTTCGGAATGTTCCACTTAGAGAAGTACTTGTCATGAAAAGGTACACTAAATCTAAACTGACTTTTCGGAATAGCTTATTCATTATTTAGAAAATGTTTTTAGCGTGTAACACATTTGAAACTGGATACATAAAAAAAAAAAAATAATTAAGATTTCCATTTCGCTGTATTTTAGGCACTGACGAGCTGCAGTTGTTTTGTCGTATGTTTCTTTTAATACACTGCTGGACAATTGCTAAGGACGTATCATAAACGGCTATATAGCGCATAAAAAAGTAAGTGTGGTTGGATGCCAAGTGAAATAAAATAATTTCAGAATGCCATGTCGGATACAAGAAAGACAATTTATTGTGCTCTGAAATCCAGAAGGCTTTGGAACGTGTTCAAGGGACAAACAGGCCATTTTCTGCAGAATACGTAAACGCGAAAAAAATGCAATTACCGTCCGCAGGCGTTCCGGCGTAAGATGTCAATACGGGATATGGCCACCGTGGAGGGCGATGCAAGATTCCACACGTCGCGTCATGCTTTGCACAACATTATCAAGCAGCTGTTGGGGTAATTTACCCCATTCCTCTGTCAGTGCACGGATGAGGGTGTCCGTGTTTACTGGAGGGCATTGGCGACCAGCAAGACTCCTCCCCGAAGCATCCCATACATTTTCAATGGGATTCAGATCTGGAGACCGTGCTGGCCATACGAGGCGTTGAATATCCTCGCTCTCAAGACACTCCTGGACAACGACTGTTCGATGACATGTTGCGTTGTCATCCATGAAAATGAATATATCACCGACAGCACCACGGAACATGCGAACATGAGGTAGCAGAACATCATTAATTTATCGTTGGCCAGTCATAGTCCCAGTTGGAAGCACATAGAGGGACGTACGGCCATTGATCATGATGTCAGCCCATACCATGACACTACATGTCGGATATCGGTCCCTTTCCTGTATGTTTGCTGGACAATATGCAGTACCACTATCACTCCAGATCAGTTGTCGTCGACAATCAGACGATAGACTGTATCTACTCTCATCTGAGAAGAGGGCAGCAGACCAGTCGTTATCAGTCCAATTGCGATGTTGATGGCACCATTGCAAACGGGCGGTACGGTGACGTCTGGACAATGGGATGCACACAACAGGACGTCGGGCGTATAGCCCTCCTTCATGCAAACGTCTGGCGACAGTTTTTCGGGAGATCCGCTTGCCAGTAGCAGCCATAAACTGATTTGCTACCTCACTAGCTGTGCTGCGCCGGTGTCTTTTTGTTGATAGCACTATGTACCGATCTTCTGCAGGTGTCGTACTGCGAACACGACCTCCCCCGTGATGTTTGCTACACTCTCCATTTGTTTGAAATGATTTCCAAAGCCTTGAAATAACACTGTGGCTGACGTGGAACTCCCTAGCAACATCTGTTATTTTTCGCCCTTCTTCAATCTTGCCAATAATACGGCCACGCGTAAAATCATCTAGGTGATGTCGGGAAGACATACTGAAAATTGCAAGTTCGTCAATTGATTCTTTCCCTTTCAACTTTACGTTTGAACAACAACGGTCAATACGCGTCAAATCCTTTATATCTCTTATCAGCGCTATGACGTCACGAACAAGTTCGGCAATCCACAATTTGCATACGCACAATACGTCTTACTGTATCCCGCACTTATGCTAATTTCCACATTTTCCTGCCTTCCATTTTATGGTTGCTATCGTTGCTATTGTCATCCGTCCTTAGCAATTGTCCGGCAGTGTATTACCTCAGCTAAAAAACTTGTTCATGATATTTTCACTTTATTTTTAAACAAGAAGTTGTGGAACCAACTGAGACCCTGGGATAACTAATACACTTGTACTTCTGTGAGTAGAAACTCTAAAAAAAATTATTCAGAAAGTTAAATGTCGGAAAATCTTTGCTACAGCTGTTACAGTGTTAGAGATCTGATTCTCTCTGGAGTGCGAAGTCCCGTCAGACAAGAGAAATATCATGACTTATCTGATTCTAGAGAAAGGAATTTACTCTTGCCAGTAACCTCCCATTTATATATTGGATTCCAAGGGACAGGAAAAGACCCAGAAGAAGACCACATGGGAGATGGGTGGATGAAATTCGAAAGTATGCAGGGGTGACATGGAGGAGACTGGCACAAGACAGACCGTTGTGGAGGAAACTTGGGGAGACCTTCGTCCAGCAGTGGATTGATAATGGTTGACAATGATGATGATGATATATTTTAATGTCATTTAAGTTGCAGTATTATCTTTATTTCGGACTGTTAAGTTTTTATGGAACATCGGTTATCTCACTGGGACGTACTGTAATGCTTAATTAATTCTTGCGAATGTTTGGGGGTAATTTTTGACACAGTTTGGGACTGACGCGGGTAGGTTTGATTATTTACTTACATTCTTCATTCGTTACCAGGGAGAACTCCCGTCGTCATTGGTGTTGTTACCTGCGTGTATTTGCATCGCAGAATTTGCAGAATTTCTGTTTTCGTGTTTCGTTTTTTGTTTTTTTGTTTTTTTCTTCTGTGGGCGTAATTCCTGAGACAGGGGTTAAATACTCACGGTATGGTAATCGCCAACGCACAGACAGCAGGTTTGCCGACTGGTTTTTATGTTGTAGCAAGCTTAACTTGGTAGATCTTAGTATTTAATATTGTCTCTCTCACGTTTCCGGCAGCTCTTCTGTGTGATACGCTTCGAGTCATAAAACTCCTGAGTCGAAATAAGCGATAAAATGTTGGTATCCCCAGGGAAGTACACGTTTACATCATTTTCATATTCACTTGCTCTACGCGATTCGTTTGTCCCCAGGAACCTTATCGAAAAACTAAAATTTCATAAGTATTATTGTGGTAAATTTTTATTTTTTTTTCGGTTTTATTTTGCATGTGGTGTATGAAATATTCTCCAAAGTAAGACAAAATCTGTCGAATCATCCGGACGGGTCAGTTCAGCGACTTTTTTTTATGCGTATCTATTTGCGTTAAAGTAAAAAAAATCAGCATAATTTGCTTCAAGGCATTTTGATTTTTAACACAAAAGAAAGGAAATTTTCTTTATTTTGTATTGAGACAAATGTGAATTTTTTTCTTCGTAAATATTTTTGACAGCTGTACTGAAAAAAGGTATGACTATATATACCAAAACTGAATGCTCTGAACAAAATTCGTGTTAGAAGATTTGTGTTTTAGTGCTCATTCTATATTTATGGTAAAATATTTTTCACTATTTTCATGAAATCTGCATGAAAATAAAAAGATCGACCTCTTCCACACACAAAACTTTGAATAAAAAAAATCCAATTATTTAAATGATTTTACAGCTTTTTTTTTTTTTTTTTTTTTTTGTGGTGTTGTAACCGCACTTCAGTTTTTGTTCACAAAATTTCAAGCAGTTTTTGCTTTTGGGAGATATCGTAAGACCTTCTTTCCAGCACAGGTTGTCTTTCCTTTAGTGTCTTTTTGTTTCAAGATTCTTCTTGATTTTGTGGATTTTATCTTTTTATTTTTCCTTTATTTCATTTTTCAGTATAATATTGAAGGTTCACTTAATCTACTGAATATCATCTTTCTGATATGTACATAAGTAAATGTTACTTTAAAACATATACCCACTTTCTGATACATAAATTTTAGTTTGGAAAGTGGAATAATTAATGCATATAAAAGAAACTGCTACTCAAACTTTAGTGTCGGCGAATTTTTATTGCTGATACATATCCAAGCATGTGTCAAAATCAAGAAAATGTTTGTTGATGACCCCCCCCCGCTCTCTCTCGCTCTCTGTTGGTATATACGCGGCTTTAGTGGTTGGACTTTTAAAAAAGCTTAACCGTAAATTTTCCGCAAGCAACACTTTAATCTTTAGCAAGAAAAATTGAATTTCCAAAGTGACATTAAATTATCATGCCACACGTATCCAGGGCTGTAGTGGAGGGTATACGCCGTACACCCTCTATTTTTTGGCAGAATAGCGTATACCTTCAATGTCCATATTATCAACAGAACTTCAATCTCGAGCAACATTGCTGCCAAGAGCTGAACGTTTAATAAAAAGAACCATAAGAATTATAGAGAGCTTCAGAGAAAATCCTGGGGGAAGAAAAACTCATGTAGCATTAGCAGCGAACGAGGAATTATTATTTTAAAATATCCCATTGATTCCTAACAACAAAATTGTACCTATTAACCAAAGCAGTTTATTCAAAGCACGGTTGACAGGATGAAATCAAGACTGTGTTCAGATTCAAACAGTGAAAATGTGCAACTTCCTAAAAAAATCTTCATTAGAGCGAATAAATATTAAAACAGACGACGTGCGCTATGGAGAACTAGAAACAAGGCGAATCTGTAGACGTTTTAATGTTGATGAAATGCAAGCTATTCAAAGACTGAGAGAATATACTGAAACCGTCCAAGTTGTACCAGAAAACTTAAAACCCCGCTTAAGAACGATTTCAACTCTGCTTTGTTCGACAGCCGAATGCGAACGAGGATTCAGTTTAATGAACAACATTATAATCTCAAAGCATCTTTGTTAATCTCCAATGTATCTAACCTGATGTTCATAAATTTATAAGGACCGCCCATTGAACGATTTAATCCAAAAAAATATGTAAGATCTTGATTGATGAATCATCGTTCAGCAACTGATAGATCAAGAGTTTCTTCAGAACAGTGCTGTAAAAATTTATCTCGTCAGGCTTTTTTTTTTTTTGATTGGAGGTTTAACGACTGCCGTGAGCAACTTAATGGGATATAAGCAATCGCCCGTCCCTAATTTAGGGTAACTGGTTCCAGGGAAGGGAGAGAGCCAGTGCCATAAGACAAACACAACATCCATGCCTCACCGGGATTCAAACCCGGACCCCTTTGGGACGAATGATCAGAGGCCATCGCTTAGACCACTGCGTCACCTGGGCGACTCAGGCTTTTATGGGACATATTTCAATAAAAATTAAAATAATCTTGTGCATGCTCTTCAACATGTCATAATTGACAGGAGAGAGAAGATACTTTATTTATATCGGTAAGTGAGCTCATAGTCATAATTGTTAAAAAGGCACGGTATCCCCTGCCTTTTTTTTTTTATTTATCCATGTAGTATAACCTGATTTTTTAGGATTTGCACATAGTATACCCTCTGCTGATTTTACGACTACAGCACTGCACGTATCTCACCACCAGTTCGTACCAGAAAAAATTTTAGTGTTTAACGCGTAATTTTCCTTTGCGAATTACAAAACTATCACGTGTGCGCATTCCCGCTACATTTTTGAAAATATATTAAAGAAATCAAAGATCTCATTCGTCACTCTTCTAAAGATGTGAGGGACATCTACAGGACTTATCTTCACCATTTCGTCTGCTAATGAAGATGGTATCACCTCGAACTAAATAACCCAACAGCGGAAGTCTTTTTTTTTTTTTTATATATATATTTTTTAAAATTTATTTTAAGCGGATTTTAAGTTGTCAGTTATTGCGTGTCTTGGTTACACTAATCTTAAAAATATAAAAAATGTATGTGCTGGTTGCCGTAACCGCGGTGTCTTAAAGAAGGCACTTTGTATCTCGAAAAACCATTTAAATAACTCCTTTTATGATGTTTCCATTCATTTTGTTTCAATGTCTGAAGCATCGATAATGTTTTTGAATTGGAAAGTTGTATTCGAATATTACTTGCTTTTCTTTAATACTTTCTGAATAATAACGTTTTCAACTATTTCATGCCAGAGATACAACGGAAACGTAACTAAAACTGCTACAGCGGAAGAGCGATTAGCGAGAATTCCGGTGAAAAAACTAGCAGAAGAGAATCAGGAAACACATTGAAGGAAACGTATGACTACCATCGGGGTACTGAGTTCGGTGGCTTACCCGTGGAGGTTGGCGTTTTTGCAGATTATTTACAGGTGTGTTCTGATAATCTGTTTCTTCCCACTCACATACTTCACACGTGCCCCGCCACCTAGAGTGCCGTAGCTAGGTCTCAGAACCAGGGGGGGGGGGGCTCTGTGTTCAATTGCAAACTATACTCATCCGCAAATACAAATGCAAGTTCTGCTTTCTATTTCCCCGTTCCTTTTGTTATTTTTTTCTCATAACATTTTCTCCATGCTGAGAAGTAAAAAAAAAAAAAAAAAAAAAAAAAAAGTTAAAAATATTAAACGGGAGGGGGCAGAAGAAAACTGAACTTTCTTGAAATGTAAAAATAAATAAAAAAATCGCTTCATCAGAATTTGTTTGTCGGTGGCTGAGTTACAGGGTAGTTATCGTTGGGGGAAACAATTTCCAACAAGCATAAAAAAAAAACAAAAAAACTTCCGGTTTCTTTCGGTGGATCCAGCAATGGCATCGTGGAGTTATTGATGTTGAGTTTCAGCTCTTGCACCTCCATCTTTAAAATCGTGCATTCCTCTTCGCTGTGCTCGGAGATGGTCTCTTCTTACCATGTTAACAGCCAAACCTCCCTTCCCTCACACAAAAACCAAAAGACCACATATGCCCACCAATAAATACTTCTCCAACACTTGCGTCGCAAAACCACTTCAACTATGACGTCAAAACAATGAACTGGAAAAAGAAAAAGTTGAAAGCTTTCTGTCTCTCTTTCGCACAAAGATTTCTTTTCAACACTGTTTTACATTGCGTAGAGGGGTACATTTAGCTAAAACGTTCTCACGTTAACAATGTTCATTTACATTTTACGTTTCTCCAAAGAGAAAGAAAGGAGAGAGAAAAAAAAAGACAAACAGGATTTTTCTCTTCCCTGATCGTTAGCAGTGACAACTCCGGTGTTCATGTGGCACAGAATCATTAGCGCGGCTTTTTCTACTGATTCACTTCGAGAAGTAAATTACTTTTGAGTTATCCACCGTTTGTGCTGTATCATTTCAATTTTTCTTTTTCTTTCTTTTTTTTTTTTACGAACTTGCAGTATAAGAATAAATAATAACGTGCTATATACGAATAAATATAAGTATAATGAATATTTATACTTATAATGAAATACAAAAGAAATGTTTATAAGCGACCGAAAATAAAAGTTCATTTTCCAGGGGGGGCTAGCTTGCCTTGAAGGGGGGGGCTGCTAGCTACTTCCCTGGCCTCCTAGCTGGTGTTACGTACGTACTCCAGTACATGTCTCATTGTCACAATAAGTAAAGTTTCCGCAGAAAAAGAATATGGAAGATAAATTGAAGACCCTAAGTAAAATTTGCTAAAATCATTTATAGGATAAAATAAATCATTAAAGTTTCTTATGACAAATAGTGCGCAAGTTTCCTGACACGGGATCATCAGCAGTAATGTTTCCTTGAAGTTGTGGTATTATTTGGTCTGTTTTTGTTTGTTTGGAGGTTTAATGTTTCCTTAAAGTTGTGTTTGTCTTACCCTTCCCTGGAACCAGTGACCCTAAATTGATCCGTATTTTAGGATCACTGGTTCCAGGGAAGGGTAAGACAAACACAACATCCATGCCTCACCGGGATTCGAACCCTCGAGCGAATAGTCAGAAGCCATCGCTTAGAACACTGCGCCACCGAGAGGGCATACTTGTTCTTCACGCATTGTTTTCTACAGTAAAAAATTAGAACGCAGTCCTTTTTTTTTTTAACTGCAATGCATTCTTATTTAATAATCTTTTTTTGAGCGAAATTGCATTGCATCTTGTTTATTAATCTAGACGGAATGAAATCGCACATGGTAACATTAAGTTACTTAATGCAGTTTCCACGTCACCAGTACGGGATATATATATATTTTTTAACTTAAATGTCGTTATAGTCTCATAGCGTGACCAAAAAATTGCCGCGAGGGGGGCGACACAAATACGTGTAAACTGTTTTTCTTGAGAGGGGCACGAATTGTAAATTGATCTTTTCCCGTGTGTGGGAGGGGTTGCAGGAATAATTGTAAATTGTGGGGGGCACGAAAAAATGTAGATTTGTTTTCCTTTTGAGGGGAAGCAATTCTTGGGAACAGTTTCTCCGTAAATGTCACTAAAATTGGGTCTTTTAAGTGCAAAACAAATGCTTTTGTTATGCATTAGTATTCAATCACTGCTGTTAATGAACGATGACGAACAACAGTCCGGCGTATTTTTGACAACATGCAAAGTTTTCTAAAAAGACCTCGTTTTTTCCCAAATTCTTGTAAATATTACAAATTATTTTGCTGATACATGAATAATGTTACGTAATGAGTTATCTAATACATTGCTAGCATTTTGCCGTGGTTTTACTTCCTCACAAAAAGCGAATCACAGTCAAATCTCAAAGGGGAGCACACGCGCTCGCACGTGTGTGTGTAGTTCTTGGTTCTTCCTCTTTGAACTTCGTAGTTCGTAGAGATTCCATCAAACCTCCAATTCATATTTGCTGCCCCATCCCATCATAGGCTTGCCCTCGCATTTAAATTCTCTAAAGTTGGGAGGGGGTCACCTGTCCCACAGTGCCTTTCCCTCCCGATGCCTAAGCCTGAATATTAAGAAAGCCTCCGAACTGGTCTGTGATGTCAAAGCTTTAATGGGCCGACCGACTCGGGCCTCGAGCTCTCTGCTTTTGAAAATGCCAACGAAATACCGCGGTGTTTACGCAGAGAAATAATTTCTCGAGTGCGATACTTGACAATTTGCGCACACAACAATAAATCAACTGGTTTTTTTTTTCTCTGTATTTTTTGTCCTTAGATAACATCAAAAGATTACATCCTTAGCTTTCATTTTTTCCCCTCAGTTTTCAGCAATGATATCCGTATTTCGGGGAACTTCCAAAGTTTTGCTCTTGTGCTGGGAAATTTCATGAAATTTTTCCTTTAGTTTTCAATTTGGCTAAAGGAACAAAAAAAAATAAGTTTTTTCACGCATAACGTGAAAACCCCAGCATTTTACGTTAAGCATATTTGCAACTACGATCTTTTTAAGTGCATTAATGGCAAACTGGTAGGACTGTATGAACATAATCATTTCATTTAAAACTTTTAGAAATTTCCTTCGCGTTCGATTTATTAAAATGAAAGAAAAAGAGAACAGACTTTTCCATAATTACGTAACGAACGCGAAAGCAAAATTTCCGATTTAGTGAGTATATTTACTGAAAATACGGTAAGATGTGTGCTCAAATCTTGCAACTACCTCTAGAAGGTAAAAAAAAAAAAATTATAAATAAAAATCATTAAGAAAAAAGTTCTTTGTCAAGTGAACATGGAATATATTAATTCCAAATTTTCTGATACATTTGTTGGACATTCAATAAACTTTTCTTTGGGCTAGCCTTCAGATTATCAGAGCATCAAGTAGTTTTGTACATTTCGTGCGAATTCTTGTTTTACTTAGGACACTGATACACAGCAATATTATGAAGAAAAATGACATTTGTTTTACGGAAATGAATTATTTATTGCCAGTTTCTTCGCCTGGTTAACCTTAGTACTTGATGTGCTGATAATATATGTACATCTTTTTTTTTCTTTTTTTTTTTTTTTCAATTTGAATACTGCTAACTACGAATTTTGTAAAGAAAAATAATTATTACTTTATGGAAATGAAATGTTGAAAGGTATTAATACCATTATTTAAACAACAATAAATAATGAGCTGATAATCAAAAGGCTAGCTCTTAAATTTTGCTCCGTCAATAAAACGAAAAAACCCGACTAACAATTCACTAAATTATAATTGTATTTACAACGAAAGCAGAAAATGCTGTCATGATAACAATTAGGCTTAACTAACCTTTGAATTCACGGTGGGTTCAAAATTCTTCATTGGTGCGGAAGAAATCCACCTTCTTCGAAAGCTTTCACCTTCAAGAAAGCTGAAAACAGTGGCTTTTGGATGTGCTTTGTAATTAGATCTATATAAAGGCACTCAATATTTTCCAGGCATGTTGTATAAAAATGCTTGCTTACGTGCACGACTACCGAAAGCTCAATACTGATCAATGCCACATGAACGCGAAGGTAATATCGTCATTCGCCGCCCCGGTGGTGCAGTGGTCTGAGCGATGGCCTCTGATCATTCGTCCGAACGGGGTCCGGGTTCGAATCCCGGTGAGGCATGGATGTTGTGTTTGTCTTACGGCACTGGCTCTCTCCCTTCCCTGGAACCAGTGACCCTAAATTAGGGACGGGAGACTGCTTATAACCCATTGAGTTGCTCACGGTGGTCGTTAAACCTCCAATCAAAAAAAAAAATATTAATAATAATATCGGCATTCCCTTTAGGTTTGCCCTATGACCTCTCTGGAGACAGGGATTGTGATCAGGGCTATGGATTGCGATGGCCCTTTGACAGTGACGCCACACCCCTTCGTAGCTCGCGCGCTGGGGCTTTCTCTCCAGGGGTTTTTGGTAGGGCATGTTATGTTAGCTTGAGGATGCGTTGGGCGCACCTCCCAGCGAATAACAGTTTGAATGACTGGTTCTTCGACCTATGCATAACATCGAAACAGTGGCGTTCGATAACCCGTGCTGCTGACTAAGCGTGAGAGGCTAAACGTGTGATATGCCATATCAAAATATTCAGTTCGTTTTCATACGCGTAGAATTGAGGCAATATTTTCAATTACATCTTGAGTTTTAAAAAAAAGAATGCTTAATACAACAGTTTTAAATAGTTGATTTTCAACTTACAAATCGTGCGCAAGTGTCTTTTGAATAACAGGTACACTTTGGTGCACTTTCAGTGTAAGAGGATGAGTTTACCTTTGTACGCTTCCCGTGGGTGAAGGTTGTGGCGAGTTTCTGCGTAGGCAGCGAAATTTCACATGACGACATCTCTACAGACTTTCGTTGGGCGTGGATGAACTAATTTCTGCTGAATACCTTTATGAGGGTCAGAGGTATGTTTAAGTGATGTCATTTCTCGCTTTCCCATCTTGTGTGTTCCTTATTTCACCTCATCTCCACATTTCATCAGAGACTAGTAAAAGTAGTTTCAAAAGCAATGTTCAGTTTCCGTTTTCAGAGGTAATGTTTCCGTTTTCAGAGGTAATGTTTCCGTTTTCAGAGGTATGAAAACAGCATAGACTTGGATATTCATACTATTTTCTTGGTGTCACTCATATGTTGGCACTAAAATATCCAAGGGATTTTCTGATTGGAGGACCCTTAAATGGAGGAGTGGATACATCGTGATATTGGAATTCCCTCTTCTCACGGTTCTTATGAAACTGCCAGATTGCTTTCGTCAATTGCAATTTCATCTGGGTGCATGTCGTAATTAGTTTCGTGTCAACAAGGCAGGGGGGGGGGATTCCTGTCACGATGTATCCTCTCCCCTGTTTAGGGGTTTTGTCATATCTAGACAGCAATTCAATAAATTAGCCCACATTTATGACCGATTCCTAATAAATAAAAGATGCCCCCAACTTTGTAAATGACTTTTTGCTCTATTATATTTTGAGAGTTTGGGGTGTTAAGTTCGTGAATTTGCAGCTAGGGACGCTGACGTAGATTTCACAGAATCGACCGTCGCGCACTTAGCCAGTTCCGTTGGTTATGCATTTTTATGAGCCTCTGTTCGTCAGTGAAGCGGCTGGTGCGCGACTTGACTGTACGTGTACACCCTGTATATCTCTGTAGAGAAGTGTTTCCGGCCGTATGTTTTAGAACTTTATTTTCCATCATAATTGACGGCAAAACTAGCTCCCAAACTTTGGCCAAGATTTTAGAAACTTCCTGTCGATTAGCAGACAGACAAAAACAACAAAATTATAGTTTTGTGCCATGCGCATTTATCATAAAATGACGGGTTTGTGTTGTTGTTGCCAGAAAAGTGCTGTTAACTGCTAATGAAGAGCCCTTTCTCGATAACGATATCATGATTTCACTGCATTTTTATGTATGCCCGTCACTTCCAGACTGAAGCGTTAAGTCCTTGCATCTGTGAGTCAAGTTCTTTTGTTAGCAAAAACTATTCAGTAATTTTAAAGAATATGGAAAATTGCCTTGAACGATATTTACGTACGCCGCTAGTTGCAAACGACTTTTGTTTTCTGGAAATGACTCACGAATTCGCTATTTTGTTTCTTTCGCAGAATTCCTGGCGGATTGTAATGGTAGTAAAATGAAACCCTTTCGCTTTACTTCCTCCGTTTAGTACTTCGCCCGATGATTGTAATGCTTTTAATTCACTGTGTCATTGATTCTTTTGCAAGAGTGTATCTCCAAGCCCTACGGTCTCGGTAGCGGTCCAGTGCATCACATAAAAACATACTCAGTTTATTTTGTGTGCCCTTAAATTCATTTCTTTTTTCGTGTTGAGAAGTCCTTCAAAACTCCTTAAATGTTGACACCTTCGAAAGCTCACACGGTGCAACTCATTTTATTAGCGCGCGAGCAAGCACTCGCAATGGAAGGTGGGATAAAAAACAAACAAAAAAACTGTGAATCCATTGCGTGTGTTCTTTCTCCTTTTCTGGTTAGTTCACTAGGTCACTCAGTAAGACCATAAAAAAGCAAATCAACTATGACTCATTGCCGAGCACTTGCAGTTTGCTGTCGATTAATCTTAGAGTTGCAATAGGAGTTCAGAAGTTTAGTGGATTACACCTGACCAAAACCTAACCCGTAAGCTTTCAGTATGCCAGATTATCAGTACATTTTGAAAAATCAGGAATGCGCGCAATGTGTTGCTAAGTGCATTCGAAGTATAGGGAACATCATTGTTTAAACAATGGTGTGTGTGGGGGTGCAAATGTTTCAATTTATTCTCCATTTATGTGTTTTTCAGTATTATACCAGTATATTTGCGTGCGTGTTAAAATGACAGCTTTAGCACCTGACGGCAGGTGGAGTTCGCTTGCACCTAATTTAGGGTTATGGGGTAGTAGTATAAAAAGACTTCGGACTTCAATAGGATACAATTACATGATCTGCTCTGCTGTGACACAACGCCTCTTTCTCCGACCGACGTCAGCAGTTCCTTACTGCTAAAGGTTGCTTAGTGCGAAGTGGGGATGAAGTTGTTTTTTTTTTTTTTTGATTGGAGGTTTAACGACCATCGTGAGCAACTCAATGGGCTATAAGCAGTCGCCCGTCCCTAATTTAGGGTCACTGGTTCCAGGGAAGGGAGAGAGCCAGTGCCGTAAGACAAACACAACACCCATGCCTCACTGGGATTCGAACCCGGGCCCCTTACGGACGAATGATCAGAGGCCATCGCTTAGACCACTGCGCCACCGGGGCGGCGGGATGGAGTTTACCCGAAAAGTTACGAAAAACACCAAGCACATTACAAAAAAAGTGCGCAGTTGCCAAGAGGTGAACTGTGTCTACATGCTGCTAACTGTTTGTGAATTTAACGTATATCAGTCCTCGAACCTTTTGAAGATACCTTTTACATTACCTATCAAAGAAATGCCACTTGAAAAATATTCAAAATTTATTTTCCAATCCGGGAAAAAAAATAAAAAAAAAATTATCATGCCATTTCCTTGTACGGTGTTTAAGCATGCTTTTGGCACAGGCAGCAGTGCAAAAATAAATAAATCATCTTTGGAATGAATGATCTCCATGTCTTCCTGTTTACTGGATGGTCCCCTAACTTGTTGCTTCCTTGTTTCCCGGCTTTAGCTTTTGACTTATTCATGTTTCCTCTAGGTGCTGCTTCGGTGGATCCCTTGCTTGTGAATGTCCAGTAAGAATGAACGCTTTCAGACTTCCCTCCCCAAAGTTAGGAGTTATTTGAAGAAAATTTTGTGGTCAACGCCCGCCAGCTTACTACTCTACACCGAGTGGACAGAAATCTACACTGAGTAGAATTTTGTTCTTATAATATGGAAGAGCATGTTAAACTATACGTTTTCCTCAAATTTCATGCGAAAAGTCCTAATGAATTTTGTTCCTTAATTTATGGAAACGAGTGTATCTTATAAATGCATTGCAGGTAATTATTGGCTCACACTCGTAGTTTTTCTAGTACCCTGATTCCTCGTTGAATTTCTTAACGATAGAACTTCATTAGTCTTTCGTGTAAGTAGCTGAGGATGGGAAAGGCTGTTATTCGCGCGTGCAACCCACGCGACGCAGCACGCCCCTGCTATCCCCCTTTGCTCCGTTTTGTCCCCCACCCCACCCGACTGATTGTGATGATGATGGATTGTTGTTTCAAAACTGCAAACTGAGCAAGCTTTCCTTCTTCTCAGCGTGCGTGTGGGAGAATATTTTGAGCACGAAGATAGCGAATTTCATTCGTGACAATTACTTAGGAAAATCTCGGAGCACGAGTGTTGATTGCCTGCCTATGGAGTAGCAGATCGAATTCCAAGTAACTATCGGCTAGTTTCGCAAATCAAGTTCGTGTAGGGGCGAGGAGAGTAGCTTGAAAATAATTATGTACGCTTCCGCTCAAGGTAAACTGTAAAAAATAAATCCGCCGCCCGGTGGCGTGTAGTGGTCTAAGCGCTGGCTTATTATCATTCGTCCGTGAAGGGCCCGGGTCGAATCCTGGTGAGGTATGGATGTTGTTTGCCTTGCGGCACTGGCTCTCTCCCTTCCCTGGAACCAGTGGCTCTTAATTAGGGACGGGCAACTGCTTACAGCCCAATGAGTTGCTCACGGTGGTTGTTCAACCCCCAATCCAAAAAAAAAAAAAAAAAACCAATTCAAAAATGAGCGGGGTTTTATTTTTTTGATATCACGGGTAAAGACTAAAAATGTGATATTATCTTCAGAACAGAAGTGTTGTTTATCTACAGTCAGAGAGAGAGTGAGAGCCCATCTTAATCAAACAACGGATAATCACATATCCCTCTTTTAGCCGCCCCGGTGGCGCAGTGGTCTAAGCGATGGCCTCTGATCATTCGTCCGAACGGGGTCCGGGTTCGTATCCCGGTGAGGCATGGATGCTGTGTTTGTCTTACGGCACTGGCTCTCTCCCTTCCCTGGAACCAGTGACCCTAAATTAGGGACTGGCGACTGCTTATATAGCCCATTGAGTTGCTCACGGTGGTCGTTAAACCTCCAATCAAAAAAAAAAAATATATCCCTCTTTTATCATTAAAATATGAAAAACAAACTCTAAAAGCTTAGTGTTAAAAGAAATAATAATTCATGCGATTATGCAGGAATAGACCTCCCTGCATAATCCCATGAATTATATTAAATTTCTTTTTGACGCCTTCTGTTTCCACCTGTTATATTTTACTTTTTTTTTCAGGAAAAGCAGTTTTTGTTGCTGTAGTTTGCGAGAGGGGCGGAAATGCAGTTTTCCTGGGTTTCTAACATTACAAGACTGTCTGATTAGAAACTGTTTCAGAAGTGTCAATTTTTACCTCAAGAAAATGTTACCAATGAAGACGAAGCTGCTTCGGATGAAGAAACTGTGGGTATATGATTCCGAAGAAAGCTACTTACTAAAGAGTTCTTAAGAGTAGTTCCACAGAATGTTTTGAGGATTTTCTTGTCCATTGAAAACGAACCGATGACAGCAGCTTTCTAAAGTAAACCAGATTCTTATAATGAAAGCGAAAGCTGTGATTTTTGAGGCTCACGCCGAAAATTATGAATTAACTTTGCGCGGTACAAAAAGGGGAAGTGCATTTACACAGCAGGCAACTTTGAAAGGCGAAATATTCGTAATCGCACATAACAATGTGAATGTGAAATTATATTTTGAGTAATACACTGTATGTTTAAAAAGGCACTGCGCGTGTAATAATAGCGATAACTGTATGTATAGTCGTGATACGTTGCTGTAATACTGTATAAAAGAATTAAACATTTTCGTATTGAATTTAAAAGAAAACAGCTGTGTTGATGATTTTACTTATGCAGCAATGATAGTACGTATGAGCCCGAATGTACCTATAACGTTTCTGCGTATTGCATAGAAAGATCTGGAACCACCTGTGTACTAGAGATCTGCACGGGCCGGGCTGGCCGGCCAAGCCCGGCCCGGGGGTCGGATTGGGCCTTGTTTTAGTTTAGAGAATAAAGCAACGGGCTGGGCCGGTCTTTTCCCCAAACACTTACGACCGGACCGGGCCAAGTCGACTCATTCTTTTTTTCGTAATGTTAAAGAAAGAAAAATGTCGTGTCCCCCGATTTCATGGTGTATTTAACTGTTTTGCTGGCTTTACGTACTTCCATGACATAGCCTAGGGCGTAATCACAGAAGCAAGCAAGGGGAGGCACTTACAGTATTTTTACTAATCTGTTGGTATTAAGATAGTGAAACCACACTGAGGCATGTTGACAACAAAAAGATTCGACCCCGAGCTAGTGTGTGTGTGTTGTGTAGAGTGGGGAATGGGGAGTGTCTGTAGTGAAGTGGGGTGTGCTTGTGTGTATTTATATGAGAGAGTGGGACGACATCGATTATTTCTTCTATTCTTAATCTGTATAGGGATTGACTTTTGTAGTGTTACCGCTTACTAGTTCAGAGAAAGGGAGATTCTGAAACCAGTCTTCCTTTTCTCTTTTTAAAGTTATATTTTTCGATAATTGTCAAAATTTAGTTAATATTTTTAGGCTTACATTCTACTAAATATTTTTAATAATATCTCATTTAATTTTTAATTTTCACAAAATACAATAGAAGGACAAAAAAATACCAAATGGCACATCATGGGCCGGGTCGGGCCTAAATAAAAGCTGCAATTGACGGGGCCGGGACAGACAGAGTGTCTAATATTTGAAACGGGCCGGGCTGGGCCTTAAACGCACGGGCTTGGGCCGAGCCGGGCTCACCAAATTAGGCCCGTGCAGACCTCTACTGGCCGCCCCGCATACTATCACGATCACCGGAATTCTCGTGAATATGTGTAAGAAATTAAAAGCCTGAACTCCTGAAAGGCATAGAATCTGTTTTCTTAATAATTGTAACATGAAAAAATTTATCGTTATTTAATTTTTTCACATCAACAGAAATAATTATATACAATGGAACCTCGGTCATGCGTTTTTCATGTGATGGCCTTAAAAAACGTATAAAAGAAATTTCAAGATGTTAAATACTATTGTGAAATTTTGAATGCCTTCCAAAAGAAAACGGGGGAAAAAAAAAACATTTTAGATTCCGCTAATTTGTAATGTAAGACATGCATATACATACATGAGCGAATACTTTGTTTGCTTAAGCTTATATCTATTTTGACTTTTTTTTTTTTTTATGGAAATTGATTGACAGCAGGGAAAACACATCGCACTGATCATTTATAAACTGACCCAGAGTTAGTATAATCGGTAGAAAGAGGAAACTGGTACGTTCATGACTAAAGCAACACGCCCACCCAAAACAGAAACAACAATCAAAGGTGAAACTGCACACCCCACACATAGACAGTATCGCCAGGTAGCAGGTAGGCTTTTATATGGGTGTCGTGGCATTTGCGGGGGGTAGGAAATCGTGGCATTAGCGGTTATGTCATGAGTAAAAAAACAAGCACCTCTTAAAAATGAAGAAATATATTTCTAATTAATGCATTTTGATAGCGTAGCTTAAGGCTGTCATGCATTTTTTCAGGTCATTTGAGTGTGTTCTCGACTTTTCTGTCCAGCTGAGTGTATTTTTCCTCCCTTTTTTTCCTACTTGTCCCAATTCTTTAGCTTTCAAACTCTGTGAAACACTCGTTGCTCCTTGCTTTAAAATGTTCACTAGCACTTGCACATTTGGTTGTTTTGGGGCTTACAATCTTATTTAATTTTGAATTCCAACCCTCTACGCCGTTTTTCGTCCTGTGTCTCTGTCTACAAACATTCCACAATTTGATAGACCTATTTGTGTGTTCCAGCCACTGCTCAACGAAATAGTCAAGAAATTGGGATAATTTTTCATTTATTTGGAGATTTAGCCATAATATGTAACCATGCATCTTCTATTACTTCCACAGGTAGATAAGCCAGGACTGTGCACAACTTTACATATAGTTCGTATAACCGTCCGCTAATGCATGATTTCAAACCTGTCCGCTAACGGCATGTCCGCTAATGCCACGGAATCTTTATACGATTCCATTGCGCTCACGCTGCATGGTTTTATTACCTGTCCTCGAGTGATGCTATCTATTGGTCACAGTTGACTACCTAGGTATACTATGAGTCGCTATTCTTTGCGCATGTGTGTTTTGTCACTTCTGCAGCTAAAAAAAGTGTTTCAACATTCATAATCAATTCATACCTGCAATAAAATAAAGTTCTTACAATTATTTATATGCTACGTACTGCAATGCAAAAGGACCCTCAAGTGGAAACTAAAAATTGCAATTCCTAAGCACAAGATTTAAACTAGGGACATTATGCTAAACAAACTTCCTCAAATACTAAGACAATTTTAACCAAAAATTTAGTCTAAATTCACAAACTAGTGACAAATATGATATACTGTGCCCTTAATGTTTAAGAACTAAATACACAAGGGTTGGAAAAATATAAAGCAACTAGCATACCAAAATAAAATAAGGCTTCTCTCGATAAAAATACAGAAAAAATTATAGAAAAACATAAACAGATATAAATACACAAACTGCAGCAGGAACACAGATAGCCTTTAGCTGCACCTAGAAAAAAAAAAAATTAAAAACAAGGCTGTGAAAGTACTACTTGATTTATCTCCCAGCATTTCACCTCCTTTTTTTAGTAATCTATCAGCAAAATTTCAGATGTGTCTGAAAAACTGTCATTAATGACAACACAACTGACCCCGTTTTATGTTGCGATACTTTAGATGTTAGTGGTATTATGTCTACTTTATGTTACAGGCGTTCTTCGTCGTAAGACTTAAATATGAGCAACTGTATTCCCAAGAAAATAGTAACAGCCACGATGAAGCCACTGAAATGGACTTGTGGAGTCAAAACATATTTTATGAAGTCGTATACCTTGTGAACAAAAAATATATATTGGTGAGAGATTGTGTTGTAGTATTAACTGTGATAGAAATGCTTTCTTTTTTATAACATTATTCCCCTAACAAAGTCATCCCTTATAATGATAAAAAAAAGTAAAAATAACTTTTAGAAACAGGAAAAGTTTTGTGAAGAAACAGATCAAATGATGAAACAGATTTTTTTATGACATTCTAAATAAGACAACCCTATAAATACTTCATTAAGAAGGAGTGGAAGTGAAATAAAATGTTGCTTAATCAAAATTTCTATTATGTGAATTTCTACTAGGAAATTTTTTTATTTTAATTGCAAATTTTTTGAGAAAGTTCTTCTCCTTCAGGCTGTCTTTTGTTGTCACATTTTGCCGTCACTAGGTTTCTTCGAAAATTTGCAATTAAACTAAATTTTCTAGTAGAAATATCCATAAGTTTAATTTGCAATTAAACTAAATTTTCTAGTAGAAATTTCCATAATTAAGAAACTAGGAAGCCAATTTTCAACAAGAGCTTTATTCAAAAAAAATGTGCCAAACAGAATTCTGTTGTGAATCCCAATTAGATCTACCTATTTTTCACCAAATATTAACATTAGTATTTTGGCAGACTGCAACAAAATGTTCCCTTCAGGAAAAAAAAAATTTCTGGAAAAGCTCCTGAGTTCATCTACCCCAGCCTCACGTTGGCATAATCTGAACCTGAGTACAGTAACTTAAAATATTCTAAGGAACTATAGCAGTTAATTTTGTCATGCTGCTAATAAGCCTTAGTAATAAAATTGCATATAGTATTCTCAAAAAAAAAAAAAAAAAAAAAAAGTAGTACTCCATCTGTTAACTTGCACTGCGAAGAAAGAAATCTCATCGATGAGGTTTTTGGCCAACAAATTTTTCATATAAGGGTCATATTTGTTGAATTAACTACTGACGAGTGTGAAGAAATGTTGACATTATGAAACAGAATGTTTTACATAAAATTGCTTTTTTATGCACTGTGCTGACACAGTTAGGCTTAGTTTGTTATTATTAAGAAGGAATATTCAAAATTAAATGACTTTTAAAATAACATTTGATAAAAAAAAAAAAAAAGATGTGCGAAACAGAAGTTGTGAAACTTAATGAGATCTACTTATTTTTCACCAAATATTAGCATTGGTATTTTGGCAAACTACAACAAAATGTTCTCTTAAAAGCAAGCTACAATGAGTGAACAGAAATTGTGAGATATCTACATAGTAACATGTAAGCCCACCTTTTGCCCGGATAAGGGTAGTCACACGACACAGTATTAAGTCCACTAGTTCATAAAAGCATTCCACAGGTATTTCTCATGCTTGCTTTTAAGCTGAGTGTTGAAAAGTTGACGGAGATGCATAAATGTTTCTGGGCTGACAAGTACTTATTTTTGGAATTGTTTCATTTCTTAGATAAGAAAAATACACAGGATTTTTTTCTCAAAAGAGGGGGAAAAAATCATGTTTTTGTTTTTGAAAAAAAAAAAATCTCGAGGAGGAAAAAGTTGGGTGTATTAACCAAAACTACACCTGACAAGCATAAAAAAAATGTGTACTAGTATGTATTTTTTGAAAGTGAATGTCGGTATATGCACTTTTTTTACATTCATTTAAAATTTTTATATATCACTGATCTACCAGCACACTACATTCCAAAACTTGCTAAAACAAGAGGAACTTCCATTGCCATCCCCAGTGGCACAGTAGTACCGGGTTCTGACCATTCATCAGAGTCCGAAACCCAGTGAGGCATGGATGGTTGCGTTTACCTAACTGCACCGACCCTTTCCTTCCCTGTAGTCAGTGGCCCTAAGGTGCTTATAGCCCATCGAGTTGCTCACTGTGGCTATAACGAAGTAAATTTCTCCGTCATTTTTATCCGCGCCAGGATTCGAACCCGGGTCCCCTCATTCCGGAATAAGTTGCTCTACCAATTGAGCTACGCGGACGTTTTATTCTGATTCCTATCTGCCTTTATGTCGTGTGCGTCCTTCGGGCAGGTACGTCACATCTCCTGGTACGTTACATGGCCATTAAAAAAAAAAAAAAACTTGCCTTAATACACTGGCGTGCAAAAATTAAGGACGAGACTGTTTTTCGAATGTAACGTCGTGCAGAAGTGCTTCACGTCGACTCAAATCATACCATAAGATCCCCAAGATGTAAGAATATGGGACAAGTGAGCAAAACCGTCCAAACAAGGAATCCAAAGGATACAAAGGCACTTTATTAAAAAGGTAGCTTCGAGCAAAACTGGACAGAAACGTCCATGTGACAGACGGTTGCCAAGAAAAATCCAGTCTTTAGTAGGGGATATGATCAGTCCTGACAGTGTTGCAGGATTTACAACGTATGTTCATGCTGAGGAAGAGGTTGTCAAGGAGTTGTTGAGGCATCGCGGCCCATTCCTCTTGTAGCACCAATCGCAGCTGCGGAATCGTTGCTGGCGTTGGTGACGAGCTGCCAAGCGTCTCCCGAGAAGGTCCCACACGTGTTCGATTGGATTTAGGTCCGGGGACCTTGCGGGCAAATCCATGCGTTGGATATCTTCACTCTCCAACAGATCAGCGACTGTACGATGAGGTGTAGCGTTGTCGTCCATGAAGAGGAACTCAGGACCCACAGCACCTCTAAACAGACGCACGTGAGGCAGGAGAACCTTGGTACAATAGCGGTCACCACTGACTGAACCTCCTTGGAAGATCTGGAGGTCAGTCCGGCTACCAAGCATGATACCGCCCCAAAACGAGAACTCCGCCACCTCCAAACCGGTCCTTTTCGATGATGTTGGAGGTGTGGTTGCGTGTTCCCCGCTCTCTCCACATGTGTATACGTCCAGAATCGCTCGTCAGACTAAATCGGCTCTCATCCGTAAAGGGAACTCGACCCCATTGCTGATGTGTTCAGTTCTTGTGTTCCTGGCACCACAGATACTGCCGTCTCCGATGAGCAGGCGTTAATAACACACACCGTACTGGTCGTCGTGCAAATAGACAACCTTTGTGCAGCCTCCTGGCCACTTTAAACGCGATAATGTACGTCTAGTTGTCTTTTGCATGTGCCGTGCGATTTCTCCCGCTGTCTACCGTCTGCCTCTTCTCGCCTGTAGGACAATATACCGGTTGTCCGCCGCCGTGGTTGCTCAAGGACGACCACTGCTAAACTCTCGGGCAGCTGTTCCTGTCGTTTGAAATGCTCTCCAAGCTCGTGAAACGATGCTGTGAGCGATCCCGAACTCCTCGGCCACACTAGTCAAACTTCGACCTTCTTCCGAATGACGCGGCCTCGGGTAAAGTCATCCAGATGTCGTCTACTGAATTGCCTGTTGGCCATATCACACGGTGGCAGCTAACTCGACGTCGTTTCAACCGATGTACACCGTGCAATTCGCTTTCACCGAATTACTGAGTGTACACCGCCCGTGTTCTTTAAAACCTTCCGACCCCCCCCCGCGTCATGCTGCATATATGCGCATGCCCTACCGTACCGGACCCTAGTCTATCTCCTGAGTGGTCTTTCGGTCCGTTCTGCCTGCTCGTTCCGCTGTTATGCTAATTTCTCCTCTTCGTCCTTAATTTTTGCACACCAGTGTATATCCATTATTAACTATGTAATGTATGTAGAAAATGTTGAAAACTGTGGTAGATATGTATCAAACATTGGGATCACACCAAGACAAGAAAAACACTGGAAGAAGTGGCATTTGTCCAACCTGTAAAAATGTGCAGAAAACAAGTTTTTTGCATATAAGCATCTGATTTTTTTATTCCATCTGCAGAACAGGGAGTTTGGATACTCTTATGTGTGCCTCGTTGTGCAAATATTTATAGCATTTTCATAGTGGACTTCAAGTTGGCGCAGCTGACATGAGAAACTAAATAACATTTTCAGATTAACGATGGGAACTGGTGTGGAAATTTATACGTTGTTTAAAAAAAAAGCTAGAACTATTTTTAATAGCTCACACAATATTTTAATTGCGGTTTCACTGCCACCTGAATGTCCTTTAGCATTTCTAGGAATTTTGAGCAATGATATATTGTAATTCATCTCATCCATTACTGTAGCTTTGAAAGAATTTTCCGCACGCTAGCAGCATGAGGTGAATGGCTGAACCGAAATTATGTTCAATACTGCATAATCTTTTGGTTCAATCAAGCCCAGTTAAGATTGACAAACTATTCCAGTTTCCCAAGAGAGCTATAGAAAAATTTTAATATTTCAAACCTTTAAAATAGTTTTGCCAATTGGGCCTCTGGGAATGGGTGATTTGACGACTTACATTTCCACATCAATGTTTGGTTCATTTATCTTGGTTTATTTCAAGGTTGTGCCAAAGCTGGAAATGAAAGCACGAAAATGTGGTTCAACCTTGTATCAAATCATGGAAAATGGAAGCATTAAACTGGTTCAACCGTGCACCATTAGTTGGTTCAGGTGGAGGCACCAAATTATGGTTCAACCTTTCACCATTAGGTGGTTCAAAGGGAAAGCACCAATTCGCCATTAGTTGTTTCAAAGAAAGCAATAAATTATGGTTCAACCTGGCACCATTAGGTGGTTCAAATGGAAATCACCACATTATGGTGATAACCTTTCGCCATTAGGTGGTTCACTGAAAGCACCAGAATATGTTTCGCCATGTTTTGGTGCACGCGGTAGCTCCAAATTATGGTGTACTGTTTAACCATTTTTTGGGTTGCAGCTAATTTTAACCCTCTCTTGGTTCACCCAAGCATCACTTTTTTAACAGTGTACTACCAGCGCACTCGCCGGCGTATAAAGAAATTTGGGGAAGTGAAGAGCCGTTTAGAAAAAAGAAATGTAACTTAGAAATAACGAAATTTACATAGAAATTGAAACTCAAAGAGAAGGTTAAAATAGAGGTGTCACAAATCACAGCAGCTTTTCCCAACCGTAGTGGTTCAGTTCCGGAAAACCTCTCGGTTAGTAAACTTAAGATGTTTTGGAGGAAACGCTGGTAGAGAAACAGAAGTCACAAATCCGTCATTTTTTATTCTTTTTTCCTGTGATAAAATAGTGTAAGTATAAGATCAATATTTGTTGGAAATAATTCTGTGCATACAATTTTTGAAAGAATATTTACAGACATTCGGGTCTTCGTGTAGTTTGATGATGACTCGAGCAAGTATTATACTAGACGCAACTAAATGTGTACGTGTAGTTATTGGAATTTATTTTGAAGTCATTGCATAAGGAGTATGCTTTCAAATGTGGACTAAACCTTAGTTTTCATTTGTTAAATTATAGATTTACAGCAGAGCTGCAGTTTTTTTAGCTAATGTACCATTTGCTTCTGTTCTCGCAAGAACTGGCTGTGCAATGTTTTTATTTGAACGTCTTGTGAATAATTAAGGAAACAAAATATTTTATGTCTTGAAAGTACGACGTATCCAAATTAAATCCTGTAGCCAAGTCGCTTATGGGGCAATTTAAGCGTGTAAAGATAAAGGGGGGGATAGAACATGGCCATCCATCCGCGTGTACTCGAGGCGTTTGGTAAGGGGGTGTGTAGAGAAATTTTCCCCAATTTGCGATTGAAAAGGGACTACAGATTTACAGCTGGAATAGATAATGCAAATGTTACGGTGTCGTTAGCATAGTAAAATATTGTTACGGGGTTCGTTTGTACTCTGTGCTGCAACTCTTTGTGGATGCTACGAAAGTATCAGGATCATTTGCGATACTTAATATCTCCTTTATTGATATTTAATTTGCCTATTGGATATGTCCTGAAGTTATCCTGATTACTGAATTGATTATGATTGCTTTACTTTCTGCTTGTCATCTGCACGTTCTATTTAATTTATCTTTCAACTCATTTACTTAATTCTCGCTTCCCTTTCCCGAAGCAATCTTCACCCAACCTTCTCTCAGCTCGCGCGGTCCAAAAATCGTCTCTCTTTAAAATCCCTCTTTCACAAAGCATCACCCCGCAAGTTCTCTCCCTTCTAGTCTTCTTTCTCCTCTTGTCCCCTTGTGTCAGTCACTAGCTTGAAGGGCTCTGTCTCTGACGCCTACTGATGCAATAAAACAATAACACCCGTCCCGCAAGCTCTGCTGTTGACAATGCCCATGATTGTAACATATGCCAATAAAACGATTTAAGCACTTAAGTCTCTTTAAAACGGCTCCTCCATACAAAAGAACGATTCGTTAGGAAACGCATTTTTATAAGTTTAATTGCTGATTCCAACATAGATATAGCGTCTTCGAACACCTCAAAATGCCGGCTGGCCTTACGTGAAAAAGAGTTATTACTAAACTACTTTATGTTATATCCGCGTAACGCAGATTCCTACCCCTACAACTATTAAGGTTTATCTTCACCCATGCGACTTTTTTTTCTTCTCCTAGTTACTAGTAATACCTTACTGTCAATGTGCAACTTTGTACACAGCGCTCATGAAACTTTTAATGAGTGATATCTTCAGAATCATCTGAAGTCAAGATTCTTCCTTTTGCCAAAGGGAAGTGAGGGCGAGCATCTGAATTTCTCGCTATCTCTCTTCCAGTGCAGTGTGCTGTCAGGTTTGCTGTGTAAGCTCAAGGCGTAGACAGGAAAACGCCCTTTCGGGGCACGTCCCGTCCCAGGGTGGTCCTACGATTCTTGCCAACTGCCTGAGGATGACTTTCCCTTCTTTCTTTTTTATCTTCTTTTTTTTTTTATCATCGTACCTTCTCTTTTTATTTCCACAATATTAGACTTACCAAAGAAATACAACAAAGGCGGTGTCGGTACAGTGATGCGCTTGTATTGAAGTTTCGAGGAGACCAAGGTCACGACTCGTTGCCAGTCTTTTATGTCCTCCTACTGATTTCTGTCAAGCATGGGGAATAAGAAATAGTCAGTGACGAAGAAGAAAGAAAGAAGTTGCTTGGTAATTAACCCCGTCATCCCTTTTCATTGTTTTAACGTTTCTGTAGGTATAAGTTACCGCGGCGTTAATTGCATAGCCATGCATATTAACATTTTGATAAGTATTTAGCATATTGGATGCACAATTTCCGCTTCCTACTAATAAAATCTTAATCGCTGAAGTGGAGACAGAAATCGGGGTTCGATCCAGAAATTTCTGCTTCGTTTAGTCGAATTGCCCGTGCAAATTCTATTTCAGGTTGTTTTCTGACATAAAAAGCATATATAAAAAAAAAAACCCACTCGTCAGTGGTTTTGAATTCATTTACCCATCTTCCATGTGGGCTTGTCCTTTGTTATCCAATCTAATATTTCAGTTGCCCAGCGGAGATTAGTTCTATAGCAATATGCGCAGCCCATTACTTTGATCATGTGTCATTAACTTTTGTCATTTTCTTGATCTATGAAGTCCTCTTCCTGCCTTTCCTGGTTACACCGCTCATGCTGCCCCGGTGGCGCAGTGGTCTAAGCGCTGGCATCTGATCATTCGTCCGAGTTGGGTCCGGGTTCGAATCCCAGTGAGGCATGGATGTTGTGTTTGTCAGCACTGGTTCTCTCCCTTTCCTAGAACCGGTGACCCTAATATAGAGATGGACGACTGCTTACAGCCAACTGAGTTGCTCACGGTGATCGTTAAACCCGCAATAAATAAAAAAACAAAAACAAAAAAACACTGAGCACGCACCTCTCTAGGATGTAGGTAAAAATACCCCCGGGGAAAAATACCCCCGGGAAAAAATACCCTCGGAGAAAATACCCCTGAAAACTGAAAAGCGGAAAAAATTCCCCCGGAAGAAATACCCCCAGAACAAACGGTTCACTGTAAACTGCCACCCAGGAACACTGTGTGGCACTGTTCCGGTGTGGCAATTAACTGGCAACCCTGCCACACATCTTCAGCAACTTGGCTACAAAAGTTCAAGGGGGGGGGTCTATAAAGATTGCCGTTTCTGGGCCTATATTGAGAATTGAATTGTGAACTCCAAACGAATTTTGCGAAAACGTTCCATGTAAGTCAAGCGAGAATTGGAGAATGTACTTTAATTTGAAGAAATAAATTGCCGAGGATCCGAGATACACTTGGGGGGGGGGGGCTCTACCCTGAACTTCCGTAATATTATATTCTGGGCCGCTGGAGTGTGCCAATGTATCCAGGAAGTTCCCCTTGAAGTGTCCGCGAAGTCCATGAGCTGGGGAGGCTTTCCCCCCAAAATGTTAAAAAAGACGTAGAGCTGTAAACATTAGTACCATGCTTTATATAATGATTCTGTACACGACCACGAATTTTCAGGAGGGTGGGGTAACACCCCACCCCCAGTTTCTAAGAGCTATTCAGGGATAACATCGAGGATACACTGACAGACTCTAGAGGTTCAGAATATAAAATTACGGAAGTTGGGGGTAGAGCCCTCGAAACCAAGCACCTCGTATCCCTTTCACAGGCTTCACCAAATTTCTGGGGGAGGGGGAGGGCATACATAGTTTGCCATTAAACACAACATGAAGCATAGAAATTGCGAGCAAATCCTTTACCTTGAACACTTGTCTGCGCTCTTAGAAACTTGGGGGAGGGTGAATTCACCCCACCCTCCTGAAAATTCGTGGTCGTGTATAGAATCATTATGTAAAGCATGGTTCTAATGTTTACAGCTCTACGTCCATTTTAACATTTTGGGGGAATCCCACCCCCAAAGCTCACGGACCTCGCGGGCGCTTCAAGAGGAACAGCCTAGATACACTGACAGACTGCAGCGGCCCAGAAACTAATATTACGGAAGTTCAGGGTAGAGCCCCCCCCCCCCCCAACCAAGTGTACCTCGGATCCACGGCAATTATTTCTTCAAATTAAAGTACAATTCTCGCTTGGCTTACATGGAACGTTTTCGCAAAATTCGTTTAGAGTTCCCTATTCAATTCTCAATATAGGCCCAGAAACGGCAATCTTTATAGACCCCCCCCCCTTGAACTTTTGTGGCCAAGTTGCTGAAGATGTGTGGCAGGGTTGCCGGTAAATTGCCACACCGGAACACTGCCACACATCAGTGTTCCTGTGTGGCAGTTTACAGTGAACCATTTGTTCTGGGGGTATTTCTTCCGGGGGCATTTTTTCCGCTTTTCAGTTTTCAGGGCTATTTTCTCCGGGGGTATTTTTTCCCGGGGGTATTTTTACCGTTTACCACCTCTCTATGCTTCTTTGTGTTGCCCGCAGCCTCAGTATGTCTGTTCAGTTGAGGTCCTTGCCGCCCCGGTGGCGCAGTGGTCTAAGGCGCTGGCCTCTGATCGTTCGTCCGTAAGGGGTCCGGGTTCGAATCCCGGTGAGGCATGGATATTGTGTTTGTCTTACGGCACTGGCTCTCTCCCTTCCCTGGAACCAGTGACCCTAAATTAGGGACAGGCGACTGCTTATAGCCCATTGAGTTGCTCACGGTGGTCGTTAAACCTCCAAAACCCAACCCAACCCCCAGTTGAGGTCTCTGATCCTAAAGTACGAACTGGATGGATGCATTGATTAAATACCTTTCTTTTAAGACATAATGGCAAATTGCTGTTAAAAATTTTACTGTTCCTTCAAACGTACTCCGGACAAGTTTTATGCGCCTATTAATTTCTCTTTCGATGGGGTTCTTGCATGATATCTGTTGTCTATGGGTACGCATAGGTTACTTCAAACTTTGCCGCATGAACCTTTAATTCTTTAATTCTTGAAAAAGCATTTTACAACAGTTTTGTTTTCTGGGAGTTCATCTTTAACCTCTCTTCTTTACTACTGTAAGCAAGTTGCTGGATCGTACTCTGCAGCTTTGAGGGAGTACAGTTTAACCACCATCACACGAACACTAACGCAAATTACTTCTACCGACCGCGAACTGTTTCTTAATTTCTCGACAATTTACATATGTACGTAATTACATATGAATAACTGCTACTTTCAACGCAAACAAATTTTGGGGTTCTGTCCGATGTTTCTGTTAATGAGGTTCGACTGTACTTTAAAAAATGATTGTCTTCAGCAAAGCGAAAGTGCGGTAAATAATCTCCGTTAATCTGTGCCTCCTTGTCTTCCCCTATTCAATGATTAAAAGACATACTGAAGTGTGGAATTGAAGAGCTCCGGAGATATGTGTTACCCTTTCCAATTTTTATAAGTGCATTGTCATCGAACAGCCGATACTTTTTTATGCACAGACTTACCGCCAAGGGGCGTAAATGCACATAACTATTTATGTATTGATTTATTTCATACCTCTATTAAAAATCCAGTACATAGGGTTTTCATCTGATACGTTTCACGTCAATGCAAGTTTTGCGTGCATTTACTGCTTTAAATTCGTCACCAACGAATAATAACCACTTCCATCCTGGAGTAGGTAGAACATCTTACAGCAATTTGGACTGCGAGCATAAATCAGGCGGTCAGTTGCAAATACATAGTATTGTTTTCGACAAGAAACTTCAAGTAACAGAACTTTCCCCTCCTCATACACTGGTGTGCAAAAATTGAGGACGAAGAGGAGAAATTAGCATAACAGCTGAACAAGCAGGCAGAACGGACCGAAATACCACTCAGGAGATAGACTAGAGTCCGGTACGGTAGGACATGCGCATATATGCAGTATGACGTGGGGGGGGGTGTCGGAAGGGTATAAAGCACACGGGCGGTGTACGCTCAGCAATTCGGTGAAAGCTATTGCACGGTGTACATCGGTTTGTACGACGTCGAGTTGCTACCACCGTGTGATATGACCAACTGGCAATCCAGTAGACGACATCTGGAAGACTTTACCCGAGGTCACGTCATTGGGAAGTTGGGAGAAGGTCGAAGTGTGACTAGTGTGGCCGAGGAGTTCGGGATCGCTCACAGCATCGTTTCACGAGCTTGGAGAGCATTTCAAACTACAGGAACAGCTGTCCGAGAGTTTAGCAGTGGTCGTCCACGAGCAACCACGGCGGCGGACGACCGGTATATTGTCCTACAGGCGAGAAGAGACAGACGGCAGACAGCGGGAGAAATCGCAAGGCACATGCAACAGACAACTGGACGTCCGTTATCGCGTTTTACCGTGGCCAGCAGGCTGCACAAAGGTTGTCTATTTGCACGACGACCAGTACGGTGTGTGCCATTAACGCCTGCTCATCGGATACTGCGGTTTCTGTGGTGCCAGGAACACAAGAACTGGACACATCAGCAATCGGGTCGAGTTTTCTTTACGCATGAGAGCCGATTTAGTCTGACGAGCTATTCTGGACGTATACACATCTGGAGAGAGAGCAGGGAACACGCAATCACACCAACATCATCGAAAGGGGCCGGTTTGGAGGTGGCGGAGCTCTCGTTTGGGGCGGTATCATGCTTGGTAGCCGTACTGACCTCCACATCTTCCAAGGAGGTTCAGTCACTGGTGTCCGCTATTGTACCGAGGTTCTCCTGCCTCACGTGCGTCTGTTTAAAGGTGCTGTGGGTCCTGAGTTCCTCTTCATGGACGACAACGCTACACCTCATCGTACAGTGGCTGTCGCAGAGCTGTTGGAGAGTGAAGATATTCAACGCATGGATTGGCCCGCAAGGTCCTCCGACCTAAATCCAATCGAACACGTGTGGGACCTTCTCGGGAGACGCTTGGCAGCACGTCACCAGCCGCCAGCAACGATTCTACAGCTGCGATTGGCGCTGCAAGAGGAATGGGCCGTGATGCCTCAACAGCTCCTTGACAACCTCGTCCTCAGCATGAACAGACGTTGTAAATCCTGCAACGCAGTCAGGGGTGATCATATCCCCTACTAAAGACTGGATTTTTCTTGGCAGCCACCTGTGACATGGACGTTTCTGTCTTCTGTCCAGTTGTGCTCGAAGCTACCTTTTCAATAAAGTGCCTTTGTATACTTTGGATTCCTTGTTTGGACGGTTTTGCTCACTTGTCCCATATTATTACATCTTGGGGATCTTATGGTATGATTTGAGTCGATGTGGAGCACTTCGGCACGACGTTACATTCGAAAAACCGTCTCGTCCTTAATTTTTGCACGCCAGTGTATGTAAGAATAACCTGTTGGCCGTTCTTTGGGCTACCTTCCCAAACTATCTTGGTTAGGTCGCCAACTAATTATGGCTGGCCCAATCCCGTAGTGTGGAATCTAGGGACCTGCCAATATCTGGGGTAGAGGGTGTCAATCAGATTATGAGCTTACGTTCTCCCAGCGTCGGGCCAACGCAACTTCAACCTCTGAGACGGGCGTTGTGATTCATACGAGGTTAACTACGGGTATCGCAGGACCTACGTTATGCCGCAGTGTATTTGGTGACCGTCATTTAGCACATTTACTTTCTTATAATTTGAGATAATCTTCGGAGAATTTCCAGCAGAGATCCCTACAGATATACTGTAAGTTGTTTAAAAAGGAAAAAATAGTTTCATTTAAGTAATTACTATTTACTACTTTATTACCTTGTTACGCTATTATTCTTTTCTGATATCGAAGGAAATGATCATGTCTTGGATGCTTGCTGCAGAATATGCACTCAGATAAAAAAATAAGAACACAAGGATATGACACTAATAAATAAATTGAAATAGAAGTATTTTTGATGAAACATAATGGTCATTTATTCTGTAAACTGGAAACTCTTTTACTAGTACATGTTTCCGGAAAACATTGACAATATCATTTAATCAATATTATTTACTGATTTAAACTGACATATTCTTCATATGACCTTCTGAAAGTTAACTCTTACATTCCCTCAAGATACATCCCGAGCTTATACTCTATTCCGGCTTTCACAAAGTGAAAGTAAAATTAAGTAAACCCCAAACAACTCATGGGAATCGTCTATCTCCTTTAATGCCATTCCCCCAATGCATTAGTTCCTTAGATTGTCAATAAATTCCACAATGGGTGTATCACTCGACTTTATTGTCGATGTCAATCATGGTAAATGTAACTTCGAGGAAAAAATTAGCGATGTAAAATAATCCTTTACGTTTCTTTTACGTTGAACAAACAAGAAAAATTAATTATCTAACTCCTTCTGGCGCTAACTGAATTCCCTGCGGTTTCTACTAATTTATGCGGTCGCCGCCCCGGTGGCGCAGTGGTCTAAGGCGCTGGCCTCTGATCATTCGTCCGTAAGGGATCCGGGTTCGAATCCCGGTCAGGCATGGATGTTGTGTTTGTATTACGGCACTGGCTCTCTCCCTTCCCTGGAACCAGTGACCCTAAATTAGGGACGGGCGACTGCTTACAGCCCATTGAGTTGCTCACGGTGGTCGTTAAACCTCCAATCAAAAAAAAAAAAAAAAAAAAATTATGCGGTCAGGGAAGGATTATTATTATGCTGACCTTACATTTTCCCTAAATCTCCCTTAGTTTAACCATTGTGACAACCTCACCCTCCTGAGCGTTGTAACAAACCCCCTTTTCAACGCGAAATTAGCCAATTGAAAGACACTTCGCACCACTGTTTTTTTTTTCGTCAAAAATTTGCAATCCGAGAGAATTAGAATTGGTTTAGAGCGATGCGAGAAGATATAGTCGCTATCTTAAGTATTAATTTTCTTCCCTGCTGTTCTGAAGTAGAACCTGCAGTCTTCTGGTATTTACACAATGAGCTCGGGACAAACTGATGCAGTGCAATCGTCTCCACCGCCAACACGGCGCTTGGAGACACAGCCAAAAAGTAATTTATCTTAAGAAAAATTGATATGTTTGAAACATTATGTGCGTTCTGAACACCCAATAGGGGGTGGGGGTATTAAAAGAATATTGAGAAAAAAGTGTTTTGTCAAAATCATAACTGTAAAAAAAAAAAAAATTCATGGCCACCAACCACTCCAGCTCGTTATGATGCATGCATGCTATGCGGCAGTCAGATGAATAAATACTTCGTTGCAAGTATAAAACTTAAAGTGCAATGAAATGATTTTTTTCTGTTGTGCAGGACTTTGTGTGTATCAGTAATGAGGGTCAATAACCTCACTTCTTTTAAATGGCTTTGTAGAATGTGCACTGTTCGACATCGGACGTCAATTCTATTTTCAAACTGTGGTGTGTGAGTTGTATATACATTCCCTTAACAACTCTGCTTCTGTTGCAAACTTCGGCAGCCCGGGGGTCATCGCATGTGCTCTGGCAAATGCCTGCCTATCTGTCACCACTCTTCAATCTTATCGTTAAACAAACTGCGCGGTATCTCGGAAGCTACGATACTTCGAAGATCACCAGTTTCCCGCTCCCACGGAAGTCATTCTTCCAGTTAAAATAATGTTTGGTGAGAGCTATAAAAAAAGAGAAGTAAAGAAACAGGTAAACAAAGTCTTGCTGCAGATAAAAACAAACCGTTGAACCGATGGCATACTGCGGCCAGAGATCCTTAGATATATATATTTTTTTCCTCACTGGAGTTCAAAACAAACCATTTTAGCTAGCTACCTTCTAAGCTTAGCGGCAGGAAGAAAATCATTTTTTTTTTCATAAGTAGCATGTTTTTACCGCTAATCGCAATTTTCTTTTCTGTAAGTCACAAAATTATAAATAAACCAGCATTGCTCAGAATGATGTGTGTTCTTATTACATAGATTGAACACTAACGCAGGGCACTTGCCTCCCGGATGCAAGCCCAGATTTGCCTCCCCTTGTGCGAGAATATTCTACAAAATTTTATTCGTTTCTACATGAAATACACTGACGGAAAAAAAAAATCCCAACACCACGAAAAAATAGTTATAGAAGAATGAAATGGCGGCAATACATTTGTATAGGTAACATATTTAATCGATTAAGGTTTCAAGATCACAGCTTATTGTAAGCGCGAGAAGAGCCATTTTAAATGTGAAATGCTGGTACATTATTAACCGGTGTAACCGCCAGAATGTTGAATGCAAGCACGCAAACGTTCATGCATTGTGTCGTACAGGTGCTGGATGTCAGTTTGTGGGATGGAGTTCCATCCCTGTTGCACTTGGCCGGTCAATACAGGGACGGTTAATGCTGGTTGGGGGTGACCTGGAGTTGTCGTCCAATGATGTCCCATACGTGCTCGATTAGTGAAAGATCTGGTGGTCTAGCAGGCCTCGGCAACATGTCTACACTTTGTAGAGCATGTTGGGTTACAACAGCGGTATGCGGGCGAGCGTTATCCTGTTGGAAAACACCCCTGGAATGCTGTTCATGAATGGCAGCACAACAGGTTGAATCACCAGACCGACGTACAACTGTGCTTTCAGGGTGCGTTGGATAACCACGAGAGTGCTCCTGCTGTCATAGGAAATTGCTCCCCAGACCATAACTCCAGGTGTAGGTCCAGTGTGTCTCTGCCGCAGACAGGTTGGTTGCAGGCGCTCACCTGGCCTCCTTCTAACCAACACACGGCTATCACTGGCACCCAGGCAGAACCGGCTTTCATCAGAAAACACAACAGATCTCCACTCCGTCCTCCAATGAGCTTTAGCTTGACACCACTGACGTCGCAAACGGCAGTGGTTTGGAGTAAGTGGAATGCACGCTACAGATAGTCTGGCTCGGAGCTGTCCTTCAAGTAACCGTTTAGTAACAGTTCGTTGTGTCACTGTGGTGGCAACTGCAGCTCGCATTGCTGCCGCAGACGCGGTACGATGCGCCACGGCCATACGCCGTACACGGCGGTCTTCCTTCTCAGTAGTGGCACGTGGCCGGCCGGAACCCAGTCTTCTTGAGGCAGTACCTTCCCTTGACCACTGCTGCCAACAATCGTGCACAGTGGCTACATTCCTGCCAAGTCGTTCTGCAATATTGCGGAAAGAAAATCCACCTTCTCGTAGCCCTATTATACGACCTCGTTCAAACTCCGTGAGCTGTTGATAATGGCTTCTTCGTCTTCATAAAGGCATTCTTGACTAACATCAACACCCTACGTCGAATCTCAACGATAACTAACTCTCACGAACGTTACAGCGCGTATTTACAGCAAACCTGCTTTGCATGTTCCGAGGGGCGCCACTAGCGCCACACGTATGCGCCTAGCGCGAAATTTGCATAAACGTCATCTTACAGATGTACTCTCACCGCCTACCAACAGTCGTTTATCTAGCACAACCCCTTCTTGGTGTTGGGATTTTTTTCCGTCAGTGTAAATACTTGTGGAAACATCATCATTTTCTATTTTCCTTAAATGTAGAGTTTCTAACAGAAAACTTGAAAAAAAAAAAACAAGTTTCTTCCAGAAAAACTTCAAGTTTAAACTGTTTGTCTTGAGCCAGTCTCCTGCATGTTACTCCCGCATGCTTTCGAATTTCAACCATCCATCTCCCATGTGGTCTTCTTCTGGATCTTTTCCTGTCCCTTGGTATCTAGTCTAAAATTTCGGTTGTCCATCAGTGGTTGGTCCGTTTTCTTGGCAATATATCCAACCCGTTGCCATTTCAGGAATTTTACTTTGATCATGATGTCTTCCACTCTCGTCATTTCCTAATCCAAGAGTTCCTCTTCTTATCTTTCCTGGTTACACCAAGCATGCATCTCTCCATGCATCTTTTTTAGTCAAGGTCCATGTCTCTGCTCCGTACGTAAAAACTGAAAGAATACATTGATTAAAAACCTTTCCTTTTAGGACACAATGGCATATAAAATTTTACTGTTTCTTCCAAAAGCTCTCCAACCAAGTTTTATTCGCCGATTAATTTCTTGATTAGTGTGACCCTTTGCTTGATAACTGATGCCCAAGGTAAGTGTAGGTATCGGTTAGCTCCAGACTTCACCCATCAATCGATAAATCTTCATTATTTGTTGGAGCACTGTGCATAAATTTTGTTTTCTGAAAGTTGTGTTTCTATGTTATGAAGTGTATATACCGAAGAATTCGGTTTTTTTTTTTTTCCGGTTGTGTTCTTTGTCGTCCTAGGCACCGATTCAGATTCAAGACGCAACCCCCCTTCCCATTTCCTGAACTTTTTTTTTTTAATTTGGTGCATTACAGGAAAAAGAAAATTGAAAAAAACTTGTTAATCACGTTTTTTAGGGCGACAAACGGAATAGCCATTGCTTTGTTTGCTGTTGAGCAATGTAACTTAACTTCAGGAAACTTGAAATAATATTACGTCGCCTTGGAGCGAGCTAATTTTCAACAGCATTTAGCGGAAAGGTTATGCATCGGAAACAGACCAAAAATTGTGAATTTTCATTCTCACAGTTTTCAGTGTAAAGATAATTTTTAAGTCAGACAATGGACAGAGATTGTTTCCATCAGTGGTTTATCTAGGAATTTCAAATGGAGGTAAGTGGTGCTGAAAAAGTTTCGGAGGGTTTTTAAAAAATTAGGAGAGGTTGGATGAAACAATTTTTCGACGGTGAAAATTTTTATAGTGAAATATTTGTGTTTTCAACATAGGATTTAAAACGAGGAGAACTTCAGAAAATGGAAATATTTGTAGTTGAAAATGATTAAAACTGGGGAATTTTTTTCCGCAGCTGCACACGGTTATTTTGTGGAGCGAGCTAATTTTCAACAGCATTTAGCGGAAAGGTTATGCATCGGAAACAGACCAAAAATTGTGAATTTTCATTCTCACAGTTTTCAGTGTAAAGATAATTTTTAAGTCAGACAATGGACAGAGATTGTTTCCATCAGTGGTTTATCTAGGAATTTCAAATGGAGGTAAGTGGTGCTGAAAAAGTTTCGGAGGGTTTTTAAAAAATTAGGAGAGGTTGGATGAAACAATTTTTCGACGGTGAAAATTTTTATAGTGAAATATTTGTGTTTTCAACATAGGATTAAAAACGAGAACTTCAGAAAATGGAAATATTTGTAGTTGAAAATGATTAAAACTGGGGAATTTTTTTCCGCAGCTGCACACGGTTATTTTGTTTTTGTGCTGTTTTTTGTCACTGATGTCTAAATGCTTCCCCAAACAAGAGCAAAAGCAACTAAGTATTAACATGTGTTGCTGAAACAGTAGATACTGATATTGTTATATGGAAATATTCAAACTTCATTTAAATTGTAACCGGTTATTTTGTGTGCCAACGACAGTGAGAAATTTCCTCCCCAGCCAAAAAGGCGCTCAGCACAGATTCATTTCGGAAAAAGGTCATTCTCCCGTCGACATTCCCACGAACAAAAGGGAGACCCCCTTCCCCCAGCCGTCGTCGTACTCTCTCTCAGAGCCCGACGGGGACAATAGGAGCAAGCAATTAAAGAGTACAATTTCTTACGTCAGGGGGACAGACGGAGAGTGAAAGGGATTTGGACGTGGCAGTTATAAAGAAAGTAGTCGGAGATATTCGGTGGGAAGGAGAAGAAATTTTTACGCGGGCATGTAGCCACGTAAGATAGGAACAGATTTGGCGGGAAAAGCGTGGAGAAAGCCGTCCATAACATCCAACTTCCGCTGGAAGTAATTACTATTCAATTAGACCAACTATTATTCCAATATTTCCCCTTTTCCCCGATCTGATGAATAAAGATATGTGCAAAAGAAAACATCTGTCATAACGTTCAATTTTTTAACTACTTGTGTATTTGCTTCCCTGCTCCAATGACAGGAACCAGCAACCGATTCTTCTGACGAGTTGGCGTCTATCACGATACATAAAATAAACCAAGCCAACAATATTTTCACAGATCTTGTGCATGCTGAAATGATTCAGAAGTATATCTGCAAAATTTGTAGCAGACTTAAATTAAGAGAGATAAGCACATACGCTTTTGTGGTTGCAAATATTGATTTTTAATATATGCTTTACTCAAGAAAAACTCGAAAAGAAACATTAGGCTGCTACATATGACAAAGGCTTCAAATAAAAAAAATGCATTATGGCAGAAGATAATTCAATGTTAAGCTGAATAAATGCTAACTGCTATGGGCAACTGTGCTATGTGATAATAAAAAGGACCAATACTTAAAATTTTAAAAAGGTGTGTGTGTGTGTGTGACATGCTTAAAAAGCATACATTATGAGTAAAGAGTCCCGGGCGACTCGTGTGTCAGTGACTGTGAATTAGCATTGCATATCTGTAAGCAATTTTCCCCTCGGTTTCCTCTCATTTAGTTGCTTTTGTTTTCTGTCTAGCGAAATAGTAATACATTACTTAGTGTGAATTATACCAATAGCCTGTTCTTAACAGGTTCTCTGCTTTAGAAGGCCTAACATCGGAAGAAGTGGACATGTCTGAAGTTAACAGAAAAGTAACCAAAGCTCTTATGGAAACAGCAACAAAATTAGCTGGGTCTAAGAACAAGTTGCATGTGAACAAATTATCAGGAAAAACCAAAATGTTGATGCAAAAAAGAAGAGAGATGAGGACAACTAAAGAAGATGTGACTTCCAAAGTGGAATATATAGAGCTATGCAAGACAGTAAGAAAAAGTATCACTGAAGACGTAAGAAAATTCAACTGTGAACTAGTGAGGAAAGCAATTGAAAACAACCAAAGCCTAAAGATAGCAAAGGGACATCTCAGTAAGGGAAGAAAACAGATTATGGCACTGAGAAAAGAAGATGGTTCTGTAACAAGAAATAGAGGCGAAATTTTGACAAGAGTGAAAGATTTCTACTCCAAATTATATGAAAGGGATGATATATGCACTCCAGACATCATGAAAGATACCAGTACCAGAGTTCCTCCAGTCCTTCCAGCAGAAGTTGCACATGCAATCAAGAACATGAAGCGAGGAAAAGCTCCAGGAGAAGATGGAATTACTGTAGACATCATACAAGAAGCAAGTGGAGAAATCGAAACAGTACTCGCCCAAATTTTCACTCGATGCCTTAATGAAGGAAAGATTCCTGAGGATTGGAACACCGCTACAATGATCCTGCTACATAAGAAAGGTGACATTGAGGATCTCGGAAACTACAGACCTATCAGCCTCCTATCAGTAGTTTATAAAATCTTCACTAAAGTTCTTTCACACCGCTTGAAGGTAGCACTAGACATGGCTCAACCGAGAGAACAAGCTGGATTCAGGAGTGGCTACAGCACAATAGATCATATCCACGTGCTGAGAGAACTAATTGAAAGAGCGAGGGAATATGAACTTCCATTGTGCATGGCTTTTATCGATTATGAAAAAGCCTTTGATTCGGTGAAACCATCAGCAGTTACAATGGCTCTGAAAACCTGCGGTATTGAAGATGCATACATTAATATTATTAATAACATCTATGAAAATGCAAGTGCAAAGATTAGGCTGTTTGAAAATACAACACACGTAAAAATTGGAAAGGGAGTGAGACAAGGTGACACTATATCTCCGAAGCTCTTTAATGCCACATTGGAGGGTGTTTTTCAGTCGCTGAGCTGGGAAAACAAGGGGATAAAGATTAATGGAGATTATCTAACCCACTTTCGTTTTGCTGATGACGTAGTCATTTTTGCAACTACCCCATCAGAGCTGCAGAGTATGATCCAGGAACTTGCTGACAAGAGTAAAGAAGTGGGATTAAAAATGAACTTTCAGAAGACAAAAGTGATGTTCAATGCTTTTACAAGAAATGAAGATTTATCGATTGATGGAGAAAAGCTGGAGATAACAGACACGTACGTTTATCTTGGACAGCAGATATCAAGTGAGGGTCACATTGATGAAGAAATTAATCGGCGTACAAAACTTGCCTGGAGAGCTTTTGGAAGAAACAGCATAATTTTCAAGAGCAATATGCCATTATGTCTTAAAAGAAAAGTGTTTGATCAATGCATCCTTCCAGTGCTTACGTATGGTGCAGAGACGTGGACCTTAACTAAAAGAGACATACAAAGGCTGCAGACAACTCAAAGTAGCATGGAGAGGTGCATGCTTGGTGTAACCAGGAGAGATAAGAAGAGGAACTCGTGGATCCGAAAAATGACAAGAGTGGAAGACATCATGATCAGAGTTAAATCCCTGAAATGGCAATGGGCTGGACATACTGCCAGAAGGACAGATCATCGATGGACAGCCGAAATTTTAGATTGGATTCCAAGGGACAGGAAAAGACCCAGAAGAAGACCACATAGGAGATGGGTGGATGAAATTCGAAAGTATGCAGGGGTGACATGGAGGAGACTGGCACAAGACAGACCGTTGTGGAGGAAACTTGGGGAGACCTTCGTCCAGCAGTGGATTGATAATGGTTGACAATGATGATGATGATGATACCAATAGCCAGCCAGCTTGAATCATGGAATTTTGTTTTTTTTCGAAGTATGTGTGTATTCATAATACATTTTGTTGCTTGCTTATCCCCCACTCATATGGTGCATCATCCGCATAATGTTCGTGGAGCTGCTATCACGTGTGGGCTAAAACCCCGCAGTGCAGGTTATTGCATCATATTCACCCCTACGCCATTCAGTCTCCACTACCACAACGCATTACTAAGTTATTGCTCTTCGAATTTAACCCCTAGAAACCCGAGCGCAGTAAATTCAGTGGAATACAGCTGTCTGCATACAAATTCGTAAACTCTTTTGAGAGTGTGAAGTATTTTCACTTGTTTTTGTTCGCTGCTTCGAGCCAAAACAAAGACGCAATTTTAACCGAAGCGGTTGTCTCAATATTAACGTTGGCTAAGTGATATTGCTCGTGCCCCGTTTATTTGCATTAAACTTTGGTAATATTTCCAAAGAATGTACCAGCACTCTAGAAATGTAATATCTACTTCCTCCCCGATTTTCGACTGAAGTAACTTTCCCGGCTGCTCCATTTGTCAACATGTTTTAAGTTAAAATTGCCTATCAGTGAATAAGGCGGCGGCAGGAACTATGTTTTACTATGCATATGAGCTCCCAGTGGTTTACTTGATGTTATGCCGTATCACTTTTTGCAAGCAAACTTGAAATTTGGATCTTTCATTTTTTGCTTGCTAAAAAAAAAAAAAACGAATATGCTTTTCTTTTTATTTCCGATTTTTTATTTCGTGGTTACTATGTGTTCTTGTTTAGGAAGTATGAAATACTAAAATAACAGTCTTCAACTGTGGCGTATACTTATAGAGGTGAAGCACGTGTCAAGGCGACAAATCTACAACGATACATTCTGTCGATGTAGCTAGGAGCGCGGGTTCGATTCTCGTCGCAGACAAATTCCTCTTTTTACATTAGCGCCCAAACGTAAAAATGGATCTACGGCCGTTGGGTTCTTCAAACAAGAAAGATGACACCGAATTTTCGGGTGTAAGACGCACGTCTTTTGAATCCGTTCTGACGCAAATTAAATTTATCAAAGCTATTCAAAGTCAATGGAACCGGTATGGAAAACAATAGTATCTGACGGAAGAAAGAAGTTTTTCAATCGGCTTTTTAATCCTTCGGATATTTCTGTGAACGGAATCGTGAGCTTTACGCCCTCTGGTTGCAGACTTGTACGTTAAGAAAAACATGAATTTATATGAGAAACATTTCGCACCGGAAACGCTCTCAAACACCGAAATAATTTTTCAAATCGGACTTCTTAGAAACAGAGATATCGACAAAATAAGATGTGACTTGACGTCCCCTAGTGGGAAAACCATGCATTATTTTAGGAAGAAAGTATTCTCAAAAGGTTTTTTCCATATGAGCGGTATCTGTCCAAGAAAAAAAAATTTAGTCGAGTTTTCAGGAGCCAAGATTTTGCTACAAATACATCAGAAGCAGAAATTAACAATAATGCCCCTTGGTGGCCAAACCATTCTTTACCAAACATTAGAAATTATGTGAAAAATATTTTCCAACAGGTCTTGTGTGCGATACAGGAAGAATTTTTCAAATCGGAGTTTTAGAAGCAGAAATAACGCAGAAAACGCAATTTAGCTTTGTGCCCCCTAGCGGAAAGATTATGATTTACTTGAAAATTTTGAATTTATAAGAAAAACATTTCGCATCGGAGACACTATCCAACAAAGAAGGAATTTTTCAAATCGGATTCCTAGAAGTAGAGATCATCATCATCATTGTCAACCATTATCAATCCACTGCTGGACGAAGGTCTCCCCAAGTTTCTTCCACAACGGTCTGTCTTGTGCCAGTCTCCTCCATGTCACTCCCGCATATTTACGAATTTCATCCACCCATCTCCCATGTGGTCTTTTTCTGGGTCTTTTCCTGTCCCTTGGAATCCAATCTAAAATTTCGGCTGTCCATCTATGGTCTGTCCTTCTGGCAGTATGTCCAGCCCATTGCCATTTCAGGGATTTAACTCTGATCATGATGTCTTCCACTCTCGTCATTTTTCGGATCCACGAGCTCCTCTTCTTATCTCTCCTGGTTATACCAAGCATGCACCTCTCCATGCTTCTTTGAGTTGTCTGCAGCCTTTGTATGTCTCTTTTAGTTAAGGTCCACGTCTCTGCACCATACGTAAGCACTGGAAGGATGCATTGATCAAACACTTTTCTTTTAAGACATAATGGCATATTGCTCTTGAAAATTATGCTGTTTCTTCCAAAAGCTCTCCAGGCAAGTTTTGTACGCCGATTAATTTCTTCATCAATGTGACCCTCACTTGATATCTGCTGTCCAAGATAAACATACGTATCTGTTATCTCCAGTTTTTCTCCATCAATCGATAAATCTTCATTTCTTGTAAAAGCATTGAACATCACTTTTGTCTTCTGAAAGTTCATTTTTAATCCCACTTCTTTACTCTTGTCAGCAAGTTCCTGGATCATACTCTGCAGCTCTGATGGGGTAGTTGCAAAAATGACTATGTCATCAGCAAAACGAAGGTGGGTTAGATAATCTCCATTAATCTTTATCCCTTTGTTTTCCCAGTTCAGTGATTGAAAGACATTTTCCAATGTGGCATTAAAGAGCTTCGGAGATATGGTGTCACCTTGTCTCACTCCTTTTCCAATTTTTATGTGTGTTGTATTTTCAAACAGCCGAATCTTTGCACTTGCATTTTCATAGATGTTATTAATAATATTAATGTATGCATCTTCAATACCGCAGGATTTCAGAGCCGTGGTAACTGCTGATGGTTTCACCGAATCAAAGGCTTTTTCATAATCGATAAAAGCCATGCACAATGGAAGTTCATATTCCCTCGCTCTTTCAATTAGTTCTCTCAGTACATGGATATGATCTATTGTGCTGTAGCCACTCCTGAATCCAGCTTGTTCTCTCGGTTGAGCCATGTCCAGTGTTACCTTCAAGCGGTGTGAAAGAACTTTAGTGAAGATTTTATAAACCACTGATAGGAGGCTGATAGGTCTGTAGTTCCTGAGATCCTCAATGTCACCTTTTTTATGTAGCAGGATCATTGTAGCATTGTTCCAATCCTCAGGAATCTTCCCTTCATTAAGGCATCGAGTGAAAATTTGGGCGAGTACTGTTTCAATTTCTCCACTTGCTTCTTGTATGATGTCTATAGTAATTCCATCTTCTCCTGGAGCTTTCCCCCGCTTCATGTTCTTGATTGCATGAGCAACTTCTGCTGGGAGGACTGGAAGAACTCTGGTACCTTTCATGATGTCTGGAGTACATGTATCATCCCTTTCATATAATTTGGAGTAGAAATCTTTCACTCTTGTCAAAATTTTGCCTCTATTTCTTGTTATAGAACCATCTTCTTTTCTCAGAGCCATAATCTGTTTTCTTCCCTTACTGAGATGTCCCTTTGCTATCTTTAGGCTTTGGTTGTTTTCAATTGCTTTCCTCACTAGCTCACAGTTGGATTTCCTTACGTCTTCAGTGATACTTTTTCGTGCTGTCTTGCATAGCTCTATATATTCCACTTTGGAAGTCACATCTTCTTTAGTTGTCCTCATCTCTCTTCTTTTTGCATCAACATTTTGGTTTTTCCTGATAATTTGTTTACATGCAACTTGTTCTTAGACCCAGCTAATTTTGTTGCTGTTTCCATAAGAGCTTTGGTTACTTTTCTGTTAACTTCCGAAATATCCACTTCTTCCGATGTTAGGCCTTCTAAAGCAGAGAATCTGTTCTTCAGTTCCAACTTGAAAGTATTATGGTGTTTTTTAAGGTTGGTTATGTCAATACATTTTGTTTGTCTTATGAGCTTGCCACGTTCCAGTTTAGTGTTGAGGTGCATCTTACATCTCACCAATCTATGGTCACTACCTGTGTTGAACTTGTTTAGCACACTGCAGTCTTCGATGACGAATTTTTTGTTACACATAATAAAATCAATTTCACTTGTCGTCCCAATTGGATGTCTCCATGTCCATTTCCTGTGTGGCTTTTTCTTGAAAAAGGAATTCAAGATGAAAAATCCTTCTGCCTCTGCAAACTCAACGAGAGTATTTCCACGCTGGTTTCTGTTGCCGTGACCGAATTTACCTACTGAAGTTTCATTCTGTTGCCGGTGCCCTATTTTTGCATTGAAATCTCCCATAATTATCTTCAAGTGCTGCTTACCTTTATTATTTAGATCACGAATTTCCTCATAAAATTCTTCAATTTCTTCTTCAGGATGACTTGTGGTGGGTGCATAAGTTTGAATAATCTGAGCCTGGTATCTTCTCGATAGTTGGATAACGAGTCGTGCAGCTCTGTCAGAGGAACTTTCAACTTCTACCACTTTATCCTTCAGTTTCTTGTTTATTATAAATCCAACACCACTAGTTCTGCCAGTATCTGTCCCTCGATAATAGAAGAGATGTCCACTTTTCAGTTCAATGAGATCTTCTCCTTTTCTCCTTACCTCACTTAGCCCGACGATGTCCCACTTGGTCCTTTGTAGTTCCTCTTCCAATTCAAGAAGCCTTGAATCAGAAGATAGGGAGCGTCCGTTGTAGGTAGCCAAGGTCAGCATCAAATGGCAGCCTAGTCCGGTCCTCCGGGGATTCTTAGCACCCTCTGCCTTCATGTCGCACTGGCCGCTGCCTTGGCCAGGTACATTCCAGCTGCCGGAGACTGAGGGCCAAGATTTAAGTTGTAGAGTCATTTTGGAGGTGTTTGGCCATAACTCACCACGCTGGCCAAGCGGGTTGGTGAGTGTGGGATAGCATTTCCTCTGATCCCGATGGTATAGTTATACCGCTATTTGCGGTCGTCAGAGCCCCTTTAGTGGGAACAGGATGCACCACGAGAAGGCGGGGTTGACATTTGTCAAGGAGAGGCTGTGATGTTACGCATCACCTGACCTTACATCCCTCACCTGACCTTTGACAAATATAAGATATACATCTACGTCTCCTGGCGTAGAAACCATGCATTATTTTAAGAAGAAAATATTTCTAAAAGGTTTATTTGTTGGCATGGTTATCGACATCATCAGCAAGAAAGGAAAGAAAAATTCTCTTGAGATATCAAGACCCACCGTTTTATTTCGATTAATAAAAATTAGGACAAACATGAATTAGGGCAAACGCGAAATAAGGCAAACGCGAGTTAGGAAAAACTTGATACGAGCAAACGTGAAAAGAAATAGGGAAACGAGATTAGGGCAAACGAAATTAGGGGAAATGGGAATTCGGGTAAAAGCGATTTCGGGGAAACGCCATTGGGGTAAACGTGTTTAGGGCAAACGTGAATTAGGGGAAATGAGATTTAGGGAAACGAGATTAGGGCAAACGAAATTAGGGGAAATGGGAATTCGGGTAAAGGCGATTTCGGGGAAACGCCATTAGGATAAACGTGTTTAGGGCAAACGGGAATTAGGGGAAGTGAGGCTACGCGGCTGTGTCTATGGTATGATAATTTGATTCAGCTAAAGTGGTGTTCAGAAAAAAAAAAAAGAACTAAAACTAGCAGCTGCGTGTTCACAGAAGTCTTTTGTTAATCGTAAAATCAATGCTGGTTAAGAAATTTAGCATCAGTGCACCTGATTTATGCATGTTTTGCTTATTCGTTTTTAATGATTTTGAAGGTATAACTTTTGATTTTCAACAATTAAAAGAATGAGATTCTATTCCAAAATTTCGTACTGGGCTTGATTTCTAATTTAATGTATGACCGAATTTTTTTTTTCTTTCTTTCCAGTGTGATAGCGAATGCATGGTGAATTAATAGCCCGCGGAGGGCATAGTTAGCATAAACTTTCGATCTCTCCTCGCGGCAGTCAGCCGGTGTTTGGCAAGAGAATGAATGAAAGTTTCTTCCCGCAGGCTGTGAGTGGTTGATTGGAGGAACGCCCGCGTTCTTATAAAGAGGAAGTTCAAGTGCTGTGGAGGGGGGAAAAAAAGATGTTGCGGTTGAGATAGGTGGTGTATCCTTTTTAAGACCAGAGGCGTCTGCGCCCCCTCACTTCTGTAGTGGGATGAGAAGGAGTCTATTGTGTAACGAAGGCCAGCACCTGGTATAGTTATTGTGTCAGTGACATTGTTGTTGTGATTTTTTCGCGACATGGATTTCCGAACGTTTGGAATTGTAGCGATCACAGGTAAAGAGAACATTTTTTGCTTCTTGCTAGTTGTACCGTTTGAAGTGAAACTTTTAATACAAAGTAGAAGTGGGTGTTAAGCTGATTCATTATAGACCCCGCCCTCCTTATCAAAAGTAAATATTAGCATCAGGGGAATGTAGAGGCTAAATATTCATCCCCCAGTTGCATCTGGTATGTGAAAAGAGAATGGAGAGAATTTGTCCTTTTGCAGATTTGGATGCTTGATCTATGCATAAATTTCCCCCGATTTCTTTATTGTAGATGACTGTATGTTGATATCAAACATAAACAGTAATCTGGATTTCAACAACGATGTTGCTATAGATCAGAGCTTTTCATTTTCGTAATTTATGAGAATTACTTAGATATTTCCTTATCAGCGTAAATATTTTATCTTACTGTTTGTGTTTTGAACTTCTTTTTAAAGCACAATCGAGGTGAAAGAGAATAAACAATGATTAACGCAACAGAATGTTCGACTTCTCTAGATGAATCAGTAGGAAAGGTTTCACGAGTGATTCTCTGCCGCATGGCCACAGGACTTGTTGGCCGAGTGGTCTGAGACTCTGGCTTCTGACAGTGGCGCACTCATTGGTGGTGGCCCAGGAGCAGGGCCCTCCCCATGAGGTAACACTTGGTCCTCATTCCTTGTTATTGACTACGTGTTTTTAAATACATATTTTACGAATAATTGGAAACTCACTCTAATATAGCGGAGATGGTTTTTATCGCTTCCCAATATTTTGGGAGATGTTTTCTACGGGGTATTTTTTATTTACGTCCTCAATATCTTAAGCCACCCCCATTAAGAAATCATGGGTGCGCTACTGGCTTCTGAGCATTCGTCCGAGATGGTCCCGCGAGTCCTGGGTGAGGCATGGGTATTGTGCTTGTCTGATGGTGCTGGCTCTGTCGCTTCCTTGTAGCCAGTGACCCTAAATTAGGGACGGGTGACTGCATGTGTAGCCTTTCGAGTTGCTGTAGGCCATCGTTAAACCCTGAAACAGACACAGGACTTTGTTGGTGCTTACGGGTCGGTGGAATAAAAAAGCAGGTGTCTCTTTTTCTTAGAAATTCGGAAGAAAAATACATAGTGGAGGCGGAGTTGATACGAGATTCAGAGTTGGTGTTGCAAAACGTCCTGGGAGTTTATTGCTTAACAAGAAGTATTAATTGATAATCGAGAAATAGCGTGTATTTAGAGAAAATGTATTTCTATGCATTTTTACGTGTGAAAGAAAATCCATCAGCATTTGATAGTACGGCTATGTTATTTTACTCACGAGAAATCCATTTGCAAAAGGTAGTTTACAAAGCCTTCGCAAACGCCATAGCAGTGGGGTAACTTCAGATTTTAGGCACTGAGGTAAGAGCTTGAATTGGGGCCCTTGCTTTTTAAAAGATGGGAAAGTTAAAACATGTAGACTTAGTTGTAAAGTACTGAGTAGTAGTTTAACAACAGTCGCTAAAATAGTTGAACAAACAGTTGTGGGTAATAATTGTTTGTGGAGTAATATTTTTATTTATTGATAATTGCTGATGGTTCAAACTAATACCTGTACACAAACTTCCTTGTGAAGCACTAATCTGATTGCAGGTTAAAGCTTTGAAACCTGATGAAGTAAATGGCTTCACTGTAAAGCTTACTGCATTTTCTTATCCCGGATAGCTTAACTTTGTCACTGCTTTTAATTAACAAGAATCAACAATTAAAGACTAGAAACCATAAGTCTAAATAATGTCAACGAAATCTTACTTACAGTTTCTCTTGATTCGTGCTGAAAGAGGAGTCTGACAAAAACAGTATGCTCAGTCAAATAATATTGTCGTAGAACATATGCTACGAGACAAACATTTCTCTTTCAGCAACGCACAATACTGGGTTTGCTTGATATTTTAGCAATTCACAACAATTTACATCGTCGCGGTTCGAAACAGTAATCATAAAATATCCCCAACTTTTTGATCAAGTCAGACTGTAGAACAAGCAAGTGTAAACATTCAGTGAGAGCGTGAATGACCGTATTCAAGGCAGCATGAATTCGTGAATACCTCAAATCAAATCCCCTGATACCTTTCAGAACAGCAACTCGTAATATCATCTTTTATCATATGTCACTACACTTTTGACCTGTTGTCTGGTTGCCAAACACAAATTCTCCGAGAAAAAATGTAGCGTTGTTCAAACGAAAAAATGCGTAACGAGAATAAACCTAAATTTTCATATGGCAGGAAAAAAAAAAAAAGTTAGGGTATACGTCACACAGTTTGCATTGCTAAATCTTTTAACAGAAAGTCATAGGATCTGTACCCAAATTGCTATTGGAACCATAAAATGTATATTTCTGCGGAAATATATTTTATGTTATATGGCTTTTTTTTTTTTTTTTTATTTAAACGAAAACTACTTCAGTACGTTTTGGCGTTTTATCGTTACTACTTTAATAGTAAATTCTTCATTATATTTTTTTATGGAGTTTTTAAATTGAAATGAGTTGAATGATAAGCAGTTTTAGTAAGAGATGTAAGTGAACTCTAGGAAAGAAAAGTGAGGAAAGGTTGTGAAAAGCAAATCTTTCGAGGCGACAAGACCAGAGGAAAGGACGCAAAGCACTCAGCTTGGAGGTACCACCGCACCCACGACACCACAAGGCTTAGCTCCCACCATCACCCCCCCCGGGGGCGAGACCCATGGAACCACCCCCACCCCCGCGCTCCGGAGCAGCCACCAGTACTTAACATCACCTCTAAGAAAAAAATTTACAGGTTTTTACAACTCCACCCCTCCAACGAGCATTTAGCATCTGCCCATCCCTAATTTAGGGCCACTGGTTCCAGGGAAGGGACATAACCATAGGGCAAACAAAATGCCCATGCCTTAGTTGAGCCTTTTACTCGGGCTCAACTTAGACGATTAGCCGGAGCCTCGCGCCTTTGACTACCACCATCCTGAATTTACATCTGAATTAATAGCTCGTAAATGAAACTGGCTGACCGACGCACGTGAATCCTTGTTGAACTTTTTATTCTATTTTTAAATCTCTCAATTGCTGACCCGATTTTGTGTGTGAAATTAATAAATTTTGTGAACATTTGCATGACCCTTAAACGCTGGATCTTATACATACTACTTGTTTTAGCTCCTCTGTATTTACGAACACTGTAATAGCCAATGTATCTTGAGATCATACCTCACTCTGCTAATTGTTTGAATGCAGTTTGATTCTCCGTTTTTAAAAGTTATCAGTTGAGAACTCTGAATTTCCACCAAGTATATCTCTCTTTCTCCTTTTTACTGGAGTGTAACGACCACCTTGAGCAACTTTAGACTAGAAGCTTTCAACCGCGTCCAGGAGGTAAGAGTCAACGCTGTAAGATAAACACACCACCTATGCCTCGTCCGTGATTCGAACCCGCCCCAGCTCAAACGAATAGCCAGAAACCTGATCCTGTGGGCACTCAGCCACCCAGTCGTTTTGCTGTTATGCTATTCTGACAAAAGTTTGGTAATACCTTTTATGTTTTACATATCTAAAGCAAAGTTGGAAACGGGGTCAAAATTTTTTGGACCCAGACGTCACATAATTTGACCAGACCCGGAAATATCTGCTTTGAACTATAAATTTGAAACTCAATTTATAATTATACATAATCTCTCACACCGTTCAAAAAGTCCCTCCGCAATGGGTATCGCAGGTTATATACAGTAGAAATTCATACAAATGTATTACGGGAAAGTGTTATTTCCTCACTTACAGAAAGTGTTGAAGCTGGCGTCTTTTACAAAAATAACTGTTTTACTCATGTTTTCAAACACTTCTGCGAGAGTCAAAAAGGTCCCCCGCGGTAATGTTCAGGCTGTCCCACTTAATTTTGGTGGTGCTACAGTCAAAATTTTTGAATTAAGTAACTTGTAAGTTGTTGGCTTGGTTTATTTTTATGTATTTGTGGTGCACGCCAACTCATCAGATGAATCGGTTGCAGGTTCCTCTCATTGGAGCAGGGAAGAAAATAAATAAGTAGTTAAACAAATTGAATGTTATGACAGGGGATTTCTTTTGCACATATCTTTATTCATCAGATGGGGGAAAGGAGAAATATTGGAATATTGGTTGGTCTGATTGAATAGTAAATACTTCCAGCGGCTTGGTAGATATCTCGGGCGACTTCCTCAATGTAATTCCCGCTAAAATCTCTCTGCCTAACCAATAGGCGCCTACGATAGGATAAGTGCTCAGAGCAATAAGGTCTGAAGGATTAAGGGCTGTCCATTAATGAAATCTTGATGGTCATTCGTGGTGGATGTTATATTTCATGCGGGACTTTGACTTAGTAATTTAAAGGAATATCATACAGACGACGAAAAACAAACTTGCTGCCAAATACGAATGGTATCAGCATAGGGAAAACAGTCCAGACGTCATTAGCTCATTATGCACAAAAGAAAGAACGGTTAATTGCAGAGGAACTTATAAAAGGTATAGACAGTGTGTTATTGTCATGAGTATATCTCCTCACGCTTGACATTAAGATGACAGAAATAAAGCCTCTTACGGATCATCACATCTGTGTGAGGAAAAGGCACTAAATGATCTGGATAGTGCGGAAATGACACGACGTACAGAAGCTGCAGACAACTAAAAGTGGCAGGCAGAGGTGCATGCTTGGTGTAACCAGCAATGTTAGGAAGAGGAACTAGTGGATCAGAAAAATGATAACAGTGGAAGACATCGTGATCAAAGTAAAATCCCTGAAATGGCAATGGGCTTGTAGGCATATTGCTAGAAGAACGTACCACTGATGGGCAGTTAGACTGAATACCAAGGTGCAGAAAAAGACCCCGATGAAGACCCCATGCGAGATGGGTGGATAAAATTCGAAAACATGCTGGAGTGACATGAAGGAGAATGGGTTAAGACAGACAATTATGGAAGAAGCTTGGGGAGATTTTCATCCAGCAGTGGATTGATTATAATGGTTGATGCTGATTACTGAAATCGATTTTTTGGTAGAATCTGAACGCCTGCTTTCAATGTAGTGTTTTCTTGCACAAAGCTGTTAATTTAAATATTCAGTATAGGTGAAACAAGCGAATGTCCACTATTTGTCAGTATATTTTATTTCTACTTCTAATGTCCGTTTGGAAAATACGTACGCTCCCTCTCTCTCTCTCGTATTTACGGGCAGATCTAACTTGGCTACCTGTGTTCTTAGGGGCTTTTTTAATACAGGAATCGGGAGGTTCCTTCAAGTACTTAGGTATTTTTGTGAAATATTTCCCGCATGGCAAGCGTGAGTCGTCGTACATCCAAGCCACCATGTTTAAATCCCACTGGAGTGAAAATTCCATCAAGGTTTGTAAATCAGGTAGTGTATTTCAAATGTTATTGGACTTTTAAATGTGTTTCTGTGTACGATATGAAGTACCATTTAACTTTTAAACTTCTGGTGTATTCATTTTTGAGAAATAATCTCTTATGTACTATGAGCAAATGTTATTTTCTGTGGTATAGTATTTGACGTGTTGTATTTTTGTTTTTTTTTCAGGGTATATCGGTTCTGGTGGAAAGGGAACTTCCTCGGGGAACAATTCTCGTTCCGGATCTCCTCATACGCCATCTCCTGCTTCTTTTATTCCACAACCTAAGGGTATTACAAATAAAGAAAGAGCCAGCCTTGAGAAAAATAGGTCTCGGTGAGTGCACATATATTGCTTCTACTTATTTTAAAAAAAATGTATAACATAAAACAGCTGTTGGGCTACGAAGTTCTTAAATCTAATGAATGCGTGGAAAGTAGGGATTTTCAGGCTGTATAAAATTCGTGAAACCGTTGGAGGATTTAAAAAAGTACATATTACTATACACTATTTTTTCTAAGTGCTGGATGTAGGTCTCTAATACACAGTTACTGAATTAGTCTTTTCTCCCGAAATTTTACTTGGAGAAAATTTTCAGTGTGTAAATGAAAAGGGCATTTATAGTTATCATAAACGATTTTTTTTAATCTTGGAAAATAAAATGTGAATAATATTAACTTAACGTCCCTTTATATGTAGTCTAGTCTAATAAATGGCAATGAAGTACGAGTAAATGCCACTCCATATCGCATTTACTTCAACGCCACTTTATTTGCTTAAGGCATAATTTATGCATCCGTTAGAATGCATAAATTTTGAGGCCAGATTTGTAACCCACAAGGACATCAAGAAATGACAAGTTGGGGGACTCGACGGGTTATGCTACTAGTAGGCGAAAAGATTGAACTTCATATAGAGCCGAGATGTGTTTTGGCAACAAACATTTTTAGTACAACAGTTAAAAACTAGTAAATTCTGTAATTGTCTTGACTGAACGTCTGCGCAATTGTCATTTTTTGGCAAGAACGATTTTGCAGATGTTAAGTCAAGAGAGTTAAGGAATTAAGTGTTTCAGTACCCGTTAAGAAATTTCTGATTTAGTGTTTAAAGCTCACCGGACACTTCTACAGTCACAGAACGTGTACTCGACGGCAGGATGTCAGATGTGAACACATGGAGTTAGACAGATGGCACATAAATCACCTTTCAATAAGAGGGGTAGAGAGAGAAATCGGTTTAGCATACCCCTTATCAAAGTCAACTGTGTTGAACGTAGTGCATCGCTGGCAGAGCGAAAGTGTCCCTCAACCATCGAAACGTACCGGCAGTTCCAACAAATCGACTCGGAGACCATCGGAGTCTCGAGAGAAAGGTGAAAACTCTTCAACGGTGTATGGCAGAAGATCAGTGTTTAGATGTCACAAGTGCATCTGGTAACCCCGTTTGTACGAGAACCGTTCGTAGGAAGCACCACGCAATGGGTTTTCACGACAGTGCCGTCTCCCACAGTCTCCATGTTGCTCCACAGAATGATGCTGTTCGTTTGGCATGCTGCATTGAGCGTCGGGTTTGGATTCTAGAATAACGAAAAAAGGGAGTATGGACTGATAAATCACTTTATACCGTGTACTAGTCACATGGCTGTTCGTGGATATTGAGAATGCCAAGAAAACTGTTCTTACCGGAGTGCAGTGTTCCCACACAAGTTTCGAGGTGGCAGTGTTCTTGTGTTGTGCTGTTTCTCGTGGGAAAAAAATCAACTCTGCCCATCGGGGGGGGGGGGGGGGGGGAAGCTGCTGAAAAGAAAAAAAAAAGAATTCGTGCAGAAGCGTACCTAAAACTTCCTGGACAATTTGACGCTTACGTTGTGGCAGTACAACGGATATCATAAACGTATCAGCATAAACTATAATTCCTACTGTTCTTAATCTCGAAATTTTCGATCTTGAACTCAGTTCAGTTTTAAGTAGGTTAACACAATGCAGTCTTCACTGACTACTGCGCACCGATCAGGTTTGTCTACGATTTTTCATCGACTTCCAAAATTTGCTCAATTCTACTGATTTCAGCCAGATAAATTGTTTTTTGTACAACAGAATCTCTAATCTTTCCCTTGGCTGTGTCCCTTTTCACCGTTATTTCGCCGCAAGTTTATTTTGCACCCTTGTAATCAGAAAACTTCCCTCAGTCACAAGGATCTTTAAACAGTTGAAGGCTTTCTTTTCTTTTTTCTGACGTTTTTGAACTTATTTAAAATTAAAGGAGAAGCAATGGGAGAAACATTGTTCACGAAAATGAAAATCTGGATATTTTTTAATGGTAACGAAACGTGTGTGTGTTTGGCGTTCTGCCGGACAAAGCATTGTCTGTCAAGGCGTTCTGCCGGACAAAGCATTGTCTGTGATTTGCACAATCAAGAAGCGTTTATAGCGTTGTAAAATCCGTTTATTTACTGGCGTAAGACATATATCGATTCACCAAGCTTTTGCTCTCCACTGAGAGGCTTTTTCAAAGCAATAGGTAGACATAAAATGCAGGGAATTAGAACAAGTAACAAATAAAGATCATTTTTTGAAAAAAACGCGGGTGACATCACAAGCAGTATTACGTGTATTTTAATTTCGCAGTTATACTGTGTGCTGCGATGTGTTTCCATCCTTTAATAACGTATGCCAAACCATTGGTAGTTCAGGAGAGACCATATCATTGCATCCTAGTTTATTGGAGAGGATTTCGACTGTTACCCTGATGGAAGTCTCTTTCAAGTTCGTCTTCTAATATTCTTCCACGTAGAAGCGACCGAGCAGTGCATGACTTTCTCTAGCAAGGGCTGTATTTTGCATGTCCTGGTTGGCACTTCGCATGTGTTCTTTACATCTAGTGTCTAAGGATCCCTTTGTCATTCCGATATGTATCTCTTCTGTGTTATTTAGGATGCACCAACGGTATAGCGTACACACTACACTCGCTTTTTTCTTCTCACCTCTCTTTGGACGATTAAAAAATCACAAACACAACCTAGATCTACTACGTTGTTGAAAAAAATCACAATCGCAAACCTGGATCTACCGTTAGGCCTATAGTAGCAAAGAACAAGTCTTCTAAGTACATGTTAGAAAAATCCCTTCGTTTTAAAAACTCCGAAGACGTAATCAAATCAACGAAAGAATTTCTGGAGCGCGCAAGGCGATTGACTATATCTGGTGGGAAGTTTTGACATAGTGTCTTTATATCCGTCTATACAAATACCAGAGACTGTTGGAAACCTTGAAGAAATAATCGTCCCTTCCAATGAATGTGAATTCATTGGAAGTGACGATTTTCTAAAACTAAGAAAATTCGATCCAAACTAAGAAAATTATCAGCGCTTTAAATCTAGTGACTATATTTCAAGTTGAATGGAGGCATCTACAAACAAACTAAATGAGCACCTATGGGCTGGCTTTTATCTTCAGTTCTTGCAGAAGCGGTACTGAGACCACTAGAAGACTTCATCTTTCTAAACTGTATTAAGAAGCCGCGTGTGTGGATCAGCTAAGCTGACGATATATTCTTCATATGGGAACATGGAGTAGACAAATAAAATGATTTCGTGCACAAGATAAAGAACCTACAAAATCCGATTAAGTTCACCATGGAGCTTGAAGTGAATGGGACGCTGAATTATCTTGACGTCGTTCTCAAAAGAAATGAAACATCCCACTTTGATTTTGACGTTTATTATGAACCAACCGCAGTACCGAACCCTGTCCCTGCTGATTCGCATAAGATTCAAAAAAGTAAAAAATCTCTGCGTTTAGAGCATAGTTCTGTAGAGCTTAAAGCTCGTGTAAAAGCGACTACCTAACCAATAAGGAAATTGAGAATATTTATAGCAAAGGTCTAAAGGCTGGATATAAGAAAGATGACATACAAAGGATGCAGGGAAATAGAAGAAATGGTATAACGTCTGCGATAACAAAATCAACTAGTACGGCAGTGAGATACGCTGGATCCGTCACATAGTCCCAGGCTTTACGTGTTGGTTGAATAATTTATTACGTAAATACAACGTCACAGTAACAATGAAGTCACAGACCCCGTTATCACATATATCAAGCTGCAAGGAAAGACTGTTTGAGAAAGAAAAAGCGGGTGTGTACGCTATACCGTTGATGTATCGTGACAACGCAGAAAAGATATATATATCGGAGTGACAAAGAGATCCTTAGACACTAGATGTAAAGAACACATGCGAAGTGTCAACCAAGATGCAGAATACTTCCCTCGCCAGAGAAGTCGTGTAGCTATTGCTTGGCCGCTCCTATGTGGAATAATATTAAGAGAATTGCCCCCTTACACGAACTTTAAAGAGACTGCCATCAGGGTAACAGTCGAAATACTCTCCAGCAAACTAGCATGCAATGATATGGTCTCTACTGAACTACCAATGGTTTGGCATGCTTTATTAAAGGATGGAAACACATCGCAGCACACCGTCTAATTGCGAAATAAAAATACACTTTAAAACTGCTCGTGATGTCACCCGCCTTATTTTCAAAAAATCATCTTAGTTTGTTACGTGTTCTAATTCCCTGCAATTTATGTCTATCTACTGCCTTGAAAAAGCCTCCCATTGCAGAACGAAAGCTTGGCGAATAAATAAACGGATTTTACAACAGTATAAGCGGTTTTTGATTGTGCACAATCTGGTGTAATTTGAACTAATATTATCTGCGATTTGTGCTGTGTAAATTAACTATCTACATTATAATGTGTATCTATAACAGTATTTTGTAGTAAAATATGCCCATTAATTCAACTGAATTTTATTCAGCAAGGGTATGAGAATACGCATAAGTGTTTCGTACACCCACTTTTCTCGTACACAAACGAAATTGACAGACATCATTAACGTGGAGGCCTAACTTCCGAATCGGGGCCACCTCGAAGCAACAGTCACTTTTTTTGCGGTTCCAACGGCATCCGTTATTCGGAAGTTTCATTGTACTTTGATCTTAGGTTTGAATTTATTGTACTGTACTATTTGGATAAATAACACCTTTCGCGATGTTCTAGAGTGCGTACATATACCCAATGTATTAATTGTCGTACCTTTTACTATGTAGTGTGTAATAATAGAAACGTAATAGATTTCTTAGTATGTAGACACTCTTTAAGAACGAAATGCTTCAAAAAATGCGACGTCTCAAGGAGCTTTTCATATTCTTCAGTAGCTTATTAAAGTATTAAAATGTCAGTTTTAGTTACGTGACTCATCAAGAAGGATTAAGTTCCTATTCCATCTCCATGCTCTGTCTGCTTGCCAACCCGTAAGCCGCCAATGAAAATCCTGAGTAATTGCCCCATCCACTTAGTTACTCGGGATCTCTAATTCGAACTCTGGCATACCGTGCTGTAGACTACTCTGCCTATTAACCTTTACTAGGAGTAAAGCATTTTTCACTGCTATTTTTTCCCCTTCAACTGAACTCTGACCATATTTTCCTAATTTATTTATTTATTCAGTTCGTTACGCTCATTTCAGAGAAGTAAAAACTATTATAGCCCAGTGTTTTAGAATGCTTGTTGATTGGAACATCGAGTCTTGAGTCAACAATCTCAACAGTTCGTTAGTAATCTGTGTCGAGCGTGATGAATTAATTGGGCACAGAGTTTTGCGCATACGTGAGTTCGTCACGCTTCGAAATCATTACAACCACTTGTAAAGACTGTGTGTTTTGCCGCCTTAGATTTTTCGTCGAATAAAAAAATTTCCTCATTCGTCGATTGTTATCGGATCTAAGAGAATGCACTACGTGTGTTTGTAAGACTTCACATGCGGATGTCCATGATTAACAATCTGACAAATGAAGTTTTCATCAGATCTTCAGTATTTACTTTTTCCCTACCAGCTTGCATTGAATTCACAATTTATTAATCATATCTGTAATGGTCTGGCCATGGTTGTTGAGCGTTTAGGTCATTCGCCTTTCTCCGATGAAAGCATGCAGTCTAGCAATAATAGCTTTTCCATGGGTGATAATGTGTGCAATTCCAAATGAATCCACTGAGTCGCTCGAGTTTGTCGATAAAATTTGTGTGTCAGGATAGAAAAAAAAAGTGCGTCTGTAACTATTAATTGACTTCCAAGGAAAACTGTTCGAGGATGAATATGCTACAAATAGGGTTACTGATTAAATCTGCCGCCCCGGTGGCGCAGTGGTCTAAGCGCTGGCTTATGACCATTCGTCAGAGGTGAGTCCGGGTTCAAATCCCAGTAAGGCATGGATGTTGTGTTTGTCTTACGGCACTGGCGCTCTCTCTCTCCCCTGGAACCAGTGACCCTAAATTAGGGACGGGCGACTGCGTATAGCCCATTGAGTTGCTCACGGTGGTCGTTTTTTGACATGTCCGAGGGTGTGTTAACATGTATCTTTCTGTACTTCACTTCCAGGTGTCCTTATCAGGTACTCTAGCACAAATCACCTAGCTTCCTGCTTCTAGGGGCTGTTTCAGATTTAGGGCCAGACAATCCCTTCCTAAATTACTCTCCAATAGCATTAATTCATCGTTCGTTTTTAATCAACTTTCAAAAAAAATATTATTCCGCTGAAACAGCTGCAGGACTTTTGAACTTCTCTAAGGCATGTTATAAAAGAAACCATAACTAGCTGCTTAAAAAATTACATAACATTATTATTACAGATGAGTCATGCAAATTATTTTTTAGTTTATAGGGGGAAAATATCTGTCAAATAATAAAAACAATACGTCTCAAACCAAAAAATTAGGCATAATAGTAGAAAATTGAGGAGTATGTTTTAAAACAGAGAAAAATGAGTAGATTACGAAAATGGATCAGTAGACAGGAGTCAAAATCAATAGATCTACTGATAAACCAGTAGAATGGCAACACTAGGTCACGGACTGCCCTGAATAGGAGGGAGCAACAGAGGATTTGGTTTGAAGCAACGAGAGAGACTGCCGGCCAGCGAGGAATTTTCTCCTCGGCGAAAAAGAAATGACGGACGAAGGAAAAATGCTGTCGTAAAAGCAGAATGATATGAGGGAAACGAAAATTTAGCAGCGAGAAAACTGATGGAAAGCCATTTAATAGGGGGACAGATCAACGTGTTAATAATATAGTGAAACGCAAAGAGACTAGGGCAAAACTTGAAAGATCTTCCCCATAACTTCACAGAATAAACCTATTCTTCACTGCAAAAGAGGGAATCTTAATTTTAGCTGATGTTTTATCTATTTGTTTCATCTTCGGAGAAAATACAGGTAAAACCCTGAAACATAGAAATTCTCTACAAGCGAAGGTCCAACGAACCCTTCACACAGGGCACTGAAACATAATTCAGTGAACATCCCTGTAACACTAGCTGTCTGCCTTCTCTGGAACTAGTGGCCCCAAATTAGGGATGGGTGACTCTTTACAGTATTAGATGCTCACATTGGAGGTAATTAAACCCCGAAATAAAGCAAAGGAACAATGCCTATAAAACAAAAACATTCTAATTTAGTATGCACTTGTAGCAAAGCGTTTAACACTTTATCCTAAAATGTTTTCTCTAACTTAAAGCACCAAAATAACATCAGCCAACAGGCATTACTTTTTAAAGCCCATCCTTGTAATTTGTATAACAACATTGCATACCGAAAATTGAAATCTTAATCTTGGATATTTTACCTTCGGCGGGTAGCGATTATGAGTCTTTTTGCAATTCAGATTGGGCCTTTTTATTTTGGGGTAGAGGAATAGAATATAAATAAATCGAAACAACTGGATGCTCTTACGAGCAGTATCTGCTTCATCAAGAAGTTTCTTACATAAGTTGTATGAAATCATTCTCCAAGATAGTGTTTTTTATTTTGTTTCACGTCGTACGCAATCGACGAGTGAAGACGGAAGTGCGTAAAAGTCGTTCATCCTTGCGGTGACATCAGTTCGTCACTGCGTGACAACGTGACCTTTCAGGTACGACAGTAGAAATCTCCCAATGACTGGACAAAATAGCGCTTTTTGTGTTTGGTAACAAGAGCGAGAAAAATGCTGTGAAATATAAAATGAAATCAGGGCGATACATTGTAAATGATGATACGCCTTTCTTTTCGTATTAGGCAAAAACATCCTGTTCGGTTCGTCGGAGATATAATTCTTCCTGTCTCTTTCATGCAGCTTATTCTGACAGTGGTGACCTTTAAACTTCAAAATGCGATATTCTTGCAACAACTACATTCAAACGACATACTCTTCTACACACCAGACGTTTCGAATTTAGCTGAGCTTTCTTTGAGTGTATAATTTAAAAATGCGGTTGTGGCAAGGGTGTTATTTGTATACAGAGGTACCAAAACCAGTTAAGAATGCGAGAAGTCATTATTCCATCTATTCTACGACGCTCACTGGGTCACCCAAGTGCTACAGGCGTGCACACGCGCGAATATCATTTCTTTTTTTAATAAAACAACGAAATAATACCCGAAGTGGGGAAATTTAACTTATATTGGGTGTGTGCATAAGTTCTACCCGGTTTTGTAAGCTACAAAGAAAGGAGGAAAACACAACAAATAACGTACCTAGGATTTCACATAATTGCCATCATTCTGTATGATTTCTTGCCATCTGTCTAAGAGTAGGTGAATCCCACGCCGGAAAAACTCCTGTGTTTTACAGTCAAAAGAGTCATGTAATGCCGACGCCGTTTTCACATCGTCCACATCATCGAAGGTTTGGAGAGCAAAAACGTTTTGTATCGAAAAAAAAAGTGGTAGTCCGTAGGTGCCAGATCAGGGGAATAACGCCAGGTGAGGTAACACTTCCCAACCAAAGTCCAGTAATTTTTGTCGAGTGATTAAAGCAGCATGAGGTCTGGCATTATGATGAAGGATCACGCCTTTGCGATTGACGAGTGCCGGCCGCTTTGATGGCAGTTGTTCTCGCAATCTGTCCAACTGTTTGCAGTAGAGGCCAGCATTTATTTTTTGGTTAGGTGCCAGCACCTCCCAGTGGATTATTTCCTGGACATCCCACCAAACACTCAACAAAACCTTTTTGGGATGCAGTCCTCCTTTTGAGGTTGACGGAGCTGGCTCCACACCGTGGCACACAATCCGTAGACGCTTTGCATTACGGAACAGTACCCATTTCTCATCACCCGTTACATTTCGTCCCAAAAAACGGTTCATTTCTGTGACGAGAAAGCAGAGAAACACAGGTACGGATTCTCTCCTCTCGTTGCGTTGCAGAAAGCTGGTGCGTAACCCAGTTATCGAACTTGGTGATGAGCCCAAGCGCATGCATCCGTCTTTCGACTGTTGTTCTGTGTACCGACAACGTTTCCGCTAATTCCTGAACGGTTGGATGTGGGTTATTTGCCATGGCTTGGTCCACATTCTCGTCAGAAACCACGGATGGACGTCCAGGACGTGGATGATCTTTTACAGCTTCTGTCTCCGTCCCCGAATTTCCGAAACCAACGGCGACATGTGCTATCACCAACTGCATTCTCCCCATACGCTTGACAGATGTTGCGGCAAGCCGCAGCTGCAGTACTGCCTTTATCGAACTCGTACAGTAAACAATGTGCTCCTTATCGTATCCCAGGTAGCAATTTTATGTTGGACCAACCGTGGGCTTTCAACGGTCAGTCCAGCGACGAGGCGACTCGGTGAGCAACAATTGGATATGTGTTGGTTCAACGGTTGGACCTACATTGGAAAACTGTTGCAAACAGTTTTCCAATGTGATCATGTGTTCTTGGACAATCATGGTTTGTCATGTGTTGTTGGACAACCATCGGACAACCGTTAAGTGGTCATTTGTTGATAAATGGTTGGTCATGTGTGGTTGGACAATCTTCGATAAACAACACAACCTTCGCCCAACGCTGCCGACGCAAAAATATCATTGGGCCAACCGTTGGCCAATGTCAGTGTGCTACTGGGGATGCCATGTTACAGCATCCGTAATTTCCGTTACGCATGACTTACTCGGACAAACCTTGTGCCTCTATATGCTCTACTGCTCCACGCTTTATTGGCCGAAAATTCGGCATTGCAGCGTCATCTGTGACGTAACTACTCCGATCGCAATTTGCATCTACAGTATTACAAAAACTGGTAGAACTTTTGCACACACCCAAAATGATTGTGTTTAAACATTTTTGCATTTTAGTTTCCAACTGAAGTGCAAAATGGAAATAACGCCGATCACAATCACTTTTTAATTCAGTGTGTGGTATTTTTTATTTTGGGGTTCAATGGCCACCGTTAGTATCTTGGATGGCTATAAGTCCCTGATTTAGGGTCACTAATTCCAGGGCAGGAGGAGAGCCAACGCCGTAGAACACACCATCCACTTTTCATTAGGAATTCGAATTTGGGCACATCTCGGTCAAATGATCAGAAGCCAGCGCCTCAGGCCACTCGGGTATCGGAACGGGAATCCTGCTACTTGTTTAAAAGTTTATTTTCCTTTTGCAATTTTCCCCAATATATGTCCGGAAAAGACTGAAGTCCGACGTATTTAGTCCAATCCAGTTGCTAAAGTACAATTTTTTGTTGAGAGGTTGTGTTTCAAAGCCTTCTCAGCGAAATTCAAATAAAGTACGAATGATGAAAAATTATGATCACTAAGTTTGCGTGACAGCTATTAAGGCCAATCATGTTCAGACACCATGACCGCATTTTCAAGGGACATGCGTGTAATTGGGAGCATCAGCACAGGTTTTGTGTTTATTTATTTTCTTATTTTGACTAATATGAGTTTAGTGGATAAAAAGCCGCAACACTGAAATATGTTTGACATACCTCTGAGAATATTCCTGTCTATAAATATAATACTACCCTGTTTAATATTGTCTTGCTTCCGCTACTTGGAAAGATGAAATTTGTAAGTCTCTAAAAACGAATGAATCGGCTTTGCTGAGGAACAATAGACTTCGACTATATGTTTTCACATAGCATGTTCGTGATTCTTATCACGCCTCTTGGGGAAAAAACAGTGTTTACAGCATCGCTTTGTACTCCCGTTTGTCAGTCTGGAGCTACGATATCTCCCAATCTACAAGTGGTATTCAAAGAGTTATTTCGCATCGCATGACGCTAACCGTAGGATGTTCTTGAAGCTTCGAATTTCTGTGGTTTAGTGATCCTGTTAGATGTCGCTCTATTTTTATGTTTTGCATTATATGTGTGTTTATATTACAGATTTTTTATTTGTGCAAAACTTTCCATGAGCGTTTTGCGATGTAAGATGCAGAGTTATATCGCTAGAATACACACGCATTCTCCGGGATTCTTTCGAATGTACTAATTTTTCTGTTAGGGGCGTCGCAGTATATTAGCATATTGAAATATATCTGCCCTTCTAAAAGTCCCATTTGGGAAATTCTTTTTGTGTACAGTTCATTCAGCCATAACTACTACTATTTGCCATAACTTCTCCAGCTTTCTTGATGCAGTTTTCCTAGCAGATGGCGTAAATAGCGATTTTTTTCCCTTGAGGATGTCTGATTTTGTACTAGTTGGAATGAGAAATTTTCCGCAGTGGCTAATTCGAACTACGATCAGTATTGATTTTCCGGATGGATTATTTTCTCACAAGAGGAGAGTAACCATATAATTCCATTTGTCACCATATCCTCGCCTTTTATGACAGTCGTATCCGTTTGTCATTCTTCACTGTAACAACGTTTTCATGTGCGAAGTTTCCTCCTGGATTTGCAACTTCCTCTCCCCCTAGTTTTTACACACGGAATCCTATTGATTTGAACGTTTAAAATGAAATACCTTGAATTTTCGTGTTGTAGGTCTAAGACTTTTGTCAGAAGACGTGCTCATTACACGCGAGAATTCGTCTCTCCTCTACGGAGGGTAAAGACCATCCCGCCCTGTGCAGGGGTGTGTATAGAATTTTGTTCATGGAAGGGGGCGACAGAAAATGGCAGATTCTGAAAACCACCAGGACAAAATGAAAATTAATGAAATATTGAAGAAAAAAACAAAAGCATTATTTTCTAATGTAGTTTAATTTTAATTAAATAAAAGCTTCTTTTTTTTTTTTTTTTTTTTTTTCTAACGTTAAGTCTCATTTTAACAGAAATAAAACGCTTTCTAGGACAAAGGCCCCTTTCCCTCTAAACACACCCCTGGCTTTGTGAGTCGTGTGCTGTTTTCCGTCCACGAGCCTGGGATCCAGGGAAACGAGTCTGCTGATGTTGCTGCTAGGTCCGTTTCTTGGTTGGAAGTCACCGACTTGTCATTGTTAACACGGGTCAGTCGTCAGGGTATATCGAGCTCTGTGTGGCCAAGGTAGGAAACAAACTGGTTCTTGGACAGTAGGCTTCAAGCTTCTGCCAGAACTGTTGAGAGATTTGTCTATTCTCTAGCCCTGGCCTGCACGTCTCTGCGTTGGGCTTTGTCGTTTTACTCACCGCCTTGTGCTGTGTGGCAACAATGACCCTATGTGTGGAATGCGCAATGGACCACTTACTGACAGTCGTGTGTGTGTCCTCGTCGTTGTTGTTCATTTTCTTCTTTTACCGACTGCACAAGGCTACTCAGCTACCCTGTGTCACATTTTAAAAACTTAAAAAAACACTCATTGTGCTGTCTTTGGGTTTTTTTTTTTTCATTTTGTGCAGTCCGTCCCTTTTTGTGATGGTCGCTTACTCCATTTAATATGCTTGCGTGCTGAGGATCCGTTTTCTGACTGTTCTTCCGTTGTTTTCTTGCAGTTTGCGTAAAATTGACTCTTGGCACTCTTCAAGCCTGCATCAAGTCTCCTTCGCTCGTAAAAGACTGTCAATGAACCTACCAATATCCGAGAATTCGATATAATCCTTCTGGTTATTATTTGTTGTATTTCTACGATCAACGTTTCCTGTTATGAAATGAAAGCGCTCATTCAGTTGCACGGAGACAGACAGGTACCCAGACACAAACAAACGTGGAAAGACTAAGGATTTTAACAGGAATAAGTCATTTCTCACATTAGAAGGCTTATACTTCTTTCTTCTTCGTGGTTGTGTGTAGTGACAGTTTGCGCCCTTTTAGGTGAATAACAAGTCGCTGAGATGCGATGATTTCCTGAACAGGTGAGCACTATGTTTATAACAGTAAGCACAGTGATGAAAAGATGGCTGCAGACGTGCGGAACCTCCTAAGAATTACATTCTCTGCTTCGTGTTGAATGACAACAAAGACACGGATCGCTAGCTGATAACGGACTGAATTACCTGTTATCATTGTTGCATGGAGAAAGAAATAACTGCAGAATTTTTTTAAGTGTTTTTTCTTCAGAGTTTTCCCGCAGCGTGGAATTCAACACAAACGAACTATCCCTTCTAGCAGAAGTTACTGGCGTAACAAAGCGAGATTACCTGCTTGATCACAGCAAAAGTTGAACCTTTCTTTTAGATATTTCAACCGTCTTGAGTGTCGCTTGAGTGATCGTCACTTTTTCTCTCCTAAATTTTGAATCTTTTTTCTTTTAATGTTCAGGAATTCCACCTTGGCTTGCTTTTGAGAAGTGATGTTGTAGCAGTTATACGTAACTTCAGTACAAGACATTGTGTGAGATTTATTTATCCGATTATTCGACCCGCATGTGAATTTCAGACAGGTTTATCAGATAAGCATAAGAGTAGTGGTAACATGCCACTTGTGAACATAAGTTCGATGCTGAATGTGTAATATACTTATGCGCTCTGATGATTTTTTGGTTAAGACTATCCCTGACGTTCTGCACATCTATTTGGATTTTTAACCTACCCCACAAAAACTGAATTCAATATGAATAAATAATCTCGTGTAGGCTGAAAATCTATATTTCTTAGACCATACATATAGTACTTCTGAAATTCACACACGCTTTGCCTTACTGCTGAGTTGTTTCCTCTTATTTTTGGTCGCCATTCTTTGATAGAGCCACTGGAATCAGATGAATTATAAACAAAGCGTTTCGGCGGTGTGTTCAGGAATAACTAAGCATGTTATATCCTGGAGAATGGCATTTTGCTTCCTCTAAAACCTCTGTTTATAATACTTTTTCAAGATCGAAGCTCTGCGCAGAATATTCTCATACATGAATGGATGCATGCGCCAAATGTTTGCAAATTGAAGCACAAATGCTGCTTATAGTTCTCGTTAAATTATTTCTGTCCGTGAAAGAGGTTAAACGACCATGCTTCTAACAACACTCGTTGAATTTTGTAAATAATGCATTAAAATTCATCGGTTGTTAACACTGCCAACGTGTTGCAGATATTTCTGTTTTAATTTCGATTTGGCGTGTTTTCAGTTATACCAACATCGAAGGAAGATTCATAGGCGCCGACTAAAAGGGGCGTGGGGGGAGCAAAGTCAATCTTGCTCCTCCAATAATTTTACTATGGGGGCAGTGCCCACTCAATATTTTTTGCCCTGTTTAAATAAGTTTTTATGTGTGCATTTTATTTTCGAAATGCGTGAGTTGAAATATTTTTACACCAAAAAAAAAAAAAAAAAAAAAAAATTGCTTTCCTATGCTATCGTATGCTGTGCTAATTGCAAAACATACATTTCTTTCCTTTATACAATTGTATTATTCATTATAGGATGGACCAAGCTCCAACTTATGATTTTGAGGCCAAAGAGATTTATTTCCAAAACAATAATAAATAACACAAGTAAAAACTTTTTCCCCAGCATTACTCATTTAATAAGAAACTTAGTTGCCAGCAACCCTGTATTGTGTTTGACATGTTCTCGTGATATGTGGTTGTATATATATATACTGCTCTGTGAACTTCACCTGCGCCACCGTTCTGTCTCCATGCGCTCTCATTTATCTAGGCTGGGGGTGGTCATAAATGAATGGCCCATTGGTGTATAGGGCTGATAGTACCATTTTGGACTTGATTCCATTGTAAATTTCAGCAAAAATAGTCCGTTGGTAACTGATCCATATACACTGCTGGCCACCCAAAATTCAACACCAAGAAGGAAGCATCCGATTGGCCTGAAATTCGCAGTATGCGTCGCCCGCGAGAGGGCATGCAAACGATTAGCATTGCAAGGCATATGCAAGTCATCATGTGCGCCCGGCACGCCACCGAGAAGCACTATAAGAAGGGTGCATAGAAGGCGGGGTGTAAGTAGTGGAAGTGTGTTGTGCTGCCGGACCTGTGCGTGGGAAGCTTCCTGATGCCTCGTTGCAGAATACGGCAGTCATTCCAGCACGTTTCGGAGTTCGACAGAGGACGAATAGTGGCTTATCGCGACAGCGGTTTATCGTACCGAGACATCGGCGCCGGTGTGGGACGACATCCAGCCACAGTGAGGCGAGTATGGATTCAGTGGGTGCAGGAGGGACGGACGGACCGACGTGAGCGATTGCCATAGCCACGGCACACCACCGAACGAGAGGACCGGCATGTTGTGCGGCGGGCATTGACGGCTCGCATGCCACATCACGAACGTTAGCGTAGGAATTAGGGTGTGTTGCGCAACAACCTGTGTCAGCACGTACAGTTCGACGTCGTCTGCAGGAGTGGGGACTTGTCGCACGGCGCCCATTGCTCCGATTACCATTGACGTTACACCACCGGCGAGTGCGGCGGCAGTGGGCCGTTGAACGGCGCACCTGGACTACGGAATGGCACGACATTGTCTTCTCCAACGAATCCCGCTTCTGCCTGCAACACCACGATGGTCAGATCCGCGTGTGGCGGCACCGCGGCGAGAGACTGTATGACGCCTGCATTAGGCATCGCCATACCGGTCCGTCGCCTGGCGTTATGGTTTGGGGAGCAATTGCATATGGCACCCGCACCCCTCTGGTTCGCATCGCCGGTACACTCAACAGCCACAGCTACATCTCCGACGTTTTGGAGCCTGTAGTCCTCCCTTACCTGCAGGACCTGCCAGAGGCCACGTTTCAACAGGACAATGCGCGCCCGCACGTGGCACGCATCGTGCAACAATTCTTCACGGCCCACTAGGTGTCACTGCTGCTGTGGCTCGCATGTTCTCCCGATATGTCGCCCATCGAACACGTCTGGTCGCTGATCGGCAACCGAGTGGCACGGCAAGCACGACCCGCGGCTACGCCTGATGAACTGTGGCAACGTGTGGAAGCAGCCTGGACCGACGTACCCCAAGCCCACATTCAAAGCCTCTTTCGTTCGATGCCGCGGCGTGTAGCGGCCGTTATTGCCAGCCATGGGGGCCACACGAGCTATTGATGTCTGCGTGTTCTGCAAGTCACACGGGCCTGTAAGCTCAATCGTTTCATCTTTGTATCTGTTGTTTATGTGTCCAGTAAATCTGGCTTTGCTATCTCGTGTCATTTTTGGTATTGCATTTTGGGTGGCCAGCAGTGTATATGTACAATATACGGATATGCTGTCTGTTGTAGCTGTGAATCTTTTTCTATGACCACCTAAAGTACAGATACTAAGTTTATTAAATTTTAGCGGTACAGCATTCCCTTCTTTGATCGCAATACTCTGGAATTAACTGTTACCAAATCATTCCGGCCGATTTTTAGAGCTCTTCAAAAAGTCCGTCCTGTTTTTCTATCTTTAATAGTAAACACTACTTCCAATCTAACAATTGCATGTCGAACATTCGAGTGGCCTTCGATCCGCATTTCAGCTTTAAGATGTATATTTCCGGTGTTTGTAATATAATGATTAGGTTTTTATTTTATTTTTTCTAAGACTCGTTACCTTTTCGCTCCGATATTCGTTGTTAGCAGGTTTTTTTCTCTCGCACTTTGGGTTCGATTACTGTTGCAACTTTTATAACGAAAAAAACAAGAAACAAATGCATTTGTGACTTTTAATTTACTGTTTATTATTAACTAGAGGATATCATTATACGGATTACGGTTTGTCCTGAGATTATCTTAATTAGTTATTTACTTTCATTTATCTCACGACTCATTCTCTTTTTTAATCATTGCCTTTTGTATCTCCCTAATGCCCTTGCATCGTCTCGTTCTCCTGCGCCTCCAAAAACTTCTGTCAAATTCACTTGATTCCTTCTTTGTTTCGCCCCATCAGTCTTTCTTGATTTGAAGAAAACGGCATTTAGCGTCGCAAGAGCAATAAAGTAATTCCGTAGTCTGGGATGACTTTTGTTTACCGTGCTGCTGACGGCTCAGGACATAGTTGAAATGACTGCAATAAAACTTTCAATGAGAACTTCCCTATAACATACAATGTTCAATTGCTCTGTGAAATTATGTAGAATGGTTACTAATAATGATTGGTTTTGCTGATATGCTCTTGAAGGCATCGTGAAGTTAGCTTTTGCTGACTGTAAGATGGTGACAAAGAGACTGTGACGTATATTCTAAATTAACTTTCCTTTTTAGTTTCTTTCCCTATGTAAATCTTGAGTTTATTCTCAGTTATACTTTACTCTTAACGTGATATCTTTGCTCTCAAACGAATACTGTTGGCAACATAATTGAGGTTGAATGAACGTGACGTATGCCTGTTTTGATAAGAACGAGAGATATGAACTAAGAGTAAACAGTTGCTTGAGGGTGTGTGTTGTAAACTGATTATTGAAAGGAGCGTTGTGAAAAGAGCGTTGTGTTGGAGAGCGATTAATGTAGAACGTAGCGTTGTTGGTATGTGGTGTGTTTAATGTTGATGCAGATTTGTTAAGGAAGTGCTACATCCTGAATAAAGCATCTTTTCCGTAAGTTTGACTTCTGTTGTTTACATGTTTCGTCTGGCCGTTAAGGTTTAATTTAGGAACTATTTCATCTTATGGTTATGTTTTTAAAATAACGTAGAAGTACGAAAAGACTTCTACGTCATAATACCTAGTATTGAATATTATATCATCGGTAATGAATAATTATCTGCATCAATGTAAGAGCTTCGTTTACTTTACTGTTCTGTGCTGTGATCAATTTTCTCAATGTCTTGAAATTAAAAGCACAGATAATATCACTATACACTAAAATCTGTAATTGCTGCTCAGAAAAAACTGATCAGAATCATATGCTTTTTAGGTTTCATGAAACATACTGACATTCTTTTAAAGTTGTGTCGTATTCTTCCACGTTTGATACTTGTTATAAATACAGTATTTCTTTCCTTCATCGATATTTCTCAATATCATCGACTGGAGAACTACAACTAACGCTTCTCTTATCATTACCATTGCAAAAACTAACTTTGGGTTAAAGCTTCGTATTCTGTGGATCTAAACTATAAGAGTTCTACGACTTGATTTATCAGAAACCTGTCTTACATTTCCTTTCAAGAAGCGCTTTTGATCAGCTCTTACAGTTGATAAACGCAATTAAGTCCTCCTAACAAGTTTTGTTAATTCAAAGAAAATTTACATTTCCTCTTTTCAATCTTTATCCAATGTCCTAGGAGTAATATTCTCATTACATACATATATTATTTATTCATTTTCCCATCTTTCTTCCTGTGCTTAGTCGATCCTTTCGTGAGAATAATTAGCTTTGGTAACCAAATCTCCTCCAGCAGAGGGACTTTACCTATAGCTTTGTGGACTCTTTCTTCTCCAGATGTTCACCTGCATTTCTGTCTTCTGTTTGAATTATTGCTGAACTGAAGTTATTGTTAAATGCTGTACGGCAACTTGATTATGGAAGTTCGGCGTGTTTCAAAGCGTCATTTTCGATCGTGATAGAATTTCTTGCCCCCTTCCAGCCCTCCGCTGGCAGCAAAAATGTTTGGTTCCGCCCTTTCATTTTGGTCAGCCAGAACCACACGGAAGAAAGAAAGCGGTCCATGTTTCACCCAGGAGTCCTCAACCCATCCTGTACTGAAGTTAAAATCCTCAACACTTGGCCGCTGGTTGGCCAATTTTCCTTTTTCTGAGAACGCCTAATATTTGATTGTTTCTGATGGTTTGTTTGTTTTTTAAAAAATCAAGTCAATTATTTCCCAAAACAAAGAAAAAGAAACTGCTTTCCTGCAATACTGTTTCCGAAATAGTTACGTGCACATAACTTCACACGTGTCGTTGGCAGTTTTTGCTGCTGTCCGAATTATTAGGTTGTTATGGCGGCTTCACTCTGTTATGGGCGTCACGGTAAGTTTTTTCACAAGCTCAACAATGCTCAAGCAGGGTGGAGTTACGCATACAGAAGCAGTGGGAGAAAGAAAATTGAAAACAAAAAAGAAAAGCCAACCTTGTTCTCGTAGTGGATATGTTTGTTTGAACAATGGCTGAAGCTGAGTTGACTGCCGTTTTCGCAGAAACAGAGTTAAGAGCTCATCTGATTCCAGTCAACTCACCGGGAGTGCCTGTGCCTGTTGACAAAATGCAGCTGTTTGTCTTTGAGGGAGCGTTCTTTGCCCTTTCACAGCTTCGAGCTGACATGAAAGATTTGCCGACTAATAAAACACATTTGAAGTTACCTGCATGCTTAATCTGAAATGCGTTTCCGATAATATTTCAGTCACTCTTGTTTGAACAAGCCATGTGCGACATTGCTGAATCCGAAAGAACGATTCGCAATAGCATTCTTTCTTTGGTTTTCATATTTCCAGGAGTACACCTACTGTGTCGAAGATACTGCTTCTTTTATGTGTTAGGAACATTCTGTATTTCAATTCACCGAGGCTCCTGAAAGCTGGAATAATCACATATTTGCAGCATCTTGTATTACTGTTTCAATATGAGGTATGCACTTTCTTTAATATGCTGTCTTTAAAATTTCGAAAGCAAACAAAAATGCGTGTTCTCTTTGACCGGGGCGTTGGAGGGTAAAATTTCTCGAGGAACTGAAGTATGGAACAGGTTCGAGGTTTGTTTTGTCGCTTTCCCAGGGGAAATAAACGTTCCTTTGTCTTTTTTTTTTTTTTTTAATTTTGGATGGAAACAACCCCAACAATTGAAAATTTTCTAAATCCCAGTTAGCACTCCTACTCTTTGAAACATATAGTTTGCATTATTAAATTTGAAAATGAACTCCAGTCACTTATAGTTCAGTGCAAAATTACTGTTTATCATCATGTGAAGGAAAGTCTCTACTTTGTTTGGTACTTATAACGATAGATTCCAAGAAAGCGGTTCGGGATATTGTCTGTCTAACGCCCTTTCAATGACAAGACTGGTAACACTTGAAGTGTATGTGTGTACGATGGTTTGATATTTCTCTCCCATCTTGAAGTGTACCCAACTTGCTTCAGCGTCTTTGTGTGTAATGTATTCCTTATGACGTAGAAGTCTTTTCGTACTTCTACGTTAATTTAAAACATCAACATACTAAGAAATAGTTCCTAAATGAAAGAAGCCTTAACGGCCAGACGAAACATGTAAACAACAGAAGTCAAACTTACGGAAAAGATGCTTTATTCAAGGTTGTAGCACGTCCATAACAGAACGATATCAATATTTAAACACACCACACAGCTTCACAGCTCTTAACACAACGCACTCTTTCAACGCTCTCAATAATCGCTCTCTTACAACAGTTTAGTCGTCGATTTTATCTCTCGTTCTTATCAAAACAGGCATACGTCACGTTCATTCAACCTCAATTGTGTTGCCAACAGTATTCGTTTGAGAGAAAAGATATCACGTTAAGAGTGAAGTATAACAGAATAAACTCAAGATTTGCATAGGGAAGAAACTAAAAAGGAAAGTTAATTTAGAATATACGTCACAGCCTCTAATTTAACCTTTCCTTTGAGTTTCTGTAAATGTGTTCTCATGTAAATTTGGTTTCTCCTCGTTTAATATTTTCTCGCTTAACAGCACACCATTCTTCTCAAGTTTTTCAAAGTTGACAGCCTGACAGTGGGTCAAAAGGTAAATAATGCAAGTCTCAAAAACTATGTTTGAAACAGCAGTGTGCGGAGTACGATATGCTAGATGTTGAGTACGATATGTTATGTTTTAGATAAAGAGCGATAAGTATTGTAAGATTTGATCTTATATGGCTTATATTTAGTGACGTCGAGCTATAGTTGCCAGTAATGTCTCGTTAAAAAATAGTATTCATCTTGGTGTTGCAAACGAAGTGTTACCGATGTGCTGCATACCTGACGTGCTTGGAGATATAATAAAATGACACTAAATTTGTAAGTACAGAATTCTGTGACTATTGAATACTGGACCGTGTTGACTGTAAAGTGTCGTACACATTTTTTAATTAAGTTTTCAACTTCTACAGAAACGATACGGATTAGAATATAACAGTACTTCAAGTACCTTTAATTCATCAAGTAATTTTAAAGCCAGTCTTTAACATCCCAGTTTTTATGTGCTTTGCACCACATTACGTTTTGTTGCATTGATGCTGACAATGATTTAGGTTGTGGATTGCATCAGATGATAAATACCGGCGCAATGGAGTTCCCCACAGGGGCTGATTGGTACACACCGGGACATTTCCCGGTGGGCCCCTTCCGTATATTTTGTCTCTTTCTTTCTTAAAAAAAATGTTTTCAGTTCAGTTGTTTTAAACACACAACTGAACCACAGCACTTTTTTATAAACGAAATACACGTAATGTAATTATGACAAGCGGGGGAAAAAACTTTTATTTTCAATTAGGGAAATAAATCTCCTCACCAGGCAACTGCTAGAATCCCAACTACAATAGATGAGCCATGTGTGTTTGCGAACTTCTGGGTTCACTTAGTAGCTGAGGAACGAGAATGTATGTCGCGGGAGGGGGTGTGTGCAAATGTTCTATATATTCCCCAAGGAAGAGGGGAGGGATATTATCGCGCGGGTTCCAAATTGGGTTCAACCGGCGTAATATTGGGAACCAAGGGGGTGTCGAGTGGATTGTGATTCTGCGATTCCCTGATTTAGGGCTGACGCAGCTTCAGGATCCACTGACGGGGCGTTGTGATTCACACAGCAGATTTTCCTTTGGGAGTCAAAGGAAAATCTGCGTTCTTACTTCAGCGTTCTTAAAAGAAAATTTTAAACAAATATAAATATTGAGTGTGTCCAAAATTAGAAGCTTATCCAGCCCAATTACACACATAACTAACTAAGCTAGTGATTTAAACCTGGTTATTCACTTTTTCCACGTCGATTAAGTGAGTTTGTCACGATATTTAAGTGTCTTGAAATTTCTAACTGTGATTGTCCACAACAGAAAAATTGCAGTACAATTTTTCTGCAGTAAAATCTTGGCATGGGCCGATGAAAATTTTTCCGCAGCACTCACTTCAATTTAAGGATGGCGGGTGTACTTTTTACCCCCCACCCCCACCCCAGTACTATGCTTGCCACTGTTTCCAGAGTAACTGTACTCTTTGTTTTGTTTATTAAATAAAAAAAGTGATTTTCATTTGTAAATACAATAGTACCGCAGAACTACAACTGAACGGGCCCATTTGCAAAAATTTTCCCGGGCCCTTTTGCGCCCGCCATTCCGCCCCTGGTTCCCGAAAAACTGTTATGACAGAAATGGGATCATTCTGACTGATGTTCAATTCTACTTTTATTTGCGGTACCGTGGTCTTGTGCAATTTGTGTCAACGTTCGCCTCTCTCTATCTGACATCTCCGCATGGCGTTCCCAATTTTCACGTTTGGAAGCGGTGCCGTTCCTTTTTGATAGGTAATCATAATATCAGATACAGTTACTCGTGTTACACGTATTTCTGGCGATCTAGTTACTGAAGCTCCTGTGAGACGCTCACCAAATCATGCCATTTTCGAAGCCACCGAGATCTGACATTGTTAATAATTACTCTACAGCAGCTGTTTCACCTGCGACTGTGGCAGTGCTACGTGATAGCCGACATCATACTGCACTCCTTTACATACCTCACATCACGGGTGACGTCACAGTGATTTGCATTCGACGCATTGCGTGTACTCCGGTCGCGATCTGTGTTTCTATTATTTTGATAAACCCCTGTGCCTTGTATCAACACAGTGTGACTTTTTCGCCTACAGGTGCAAAGACGATATTTTGAGTTCTTAATTCTCGATATATGATATGACACTTATGAATTGAATTACTGTTCGATTTCTGTTTTTTTGTAAAGTTGCCCTCCTGGGTCCGTTTAGCGTATTTCTCTCTTGTCACTGCATAATTCTGTGCATATAATAAGTATTTGTGCTTAATTGTTTCTACCATTTCTGTCATATTTCTAAATACTGTTGCACCTGTTAGTTCCCTCTCACCCATGGTCTTTTATGTGAATTAGTACCTTGTGCATATTTAATCTTGAGTATGGTAGTAATACTTAATTGGAATTTGTGAATAGTATAGCATCATGTCTTTTCTTGTCTACAATACTGTAGTATACATTTTCATTTGCATCGCTCGTGCTTTATTGTCTGCCTCTCCATCTCCCTTCGGGGCGAAATAATTTTATGATTTTAACAATATTTTGTTTTACGTTTCACTGGAACTTTCCAGTTGTTGTATATACCACTGTATTTATTGGCAGAATTCTACTGTCATGTACATAGAAATGCTATTTTTATTTGAAGAATAAAGACAATTTTGAAATGCTGCTCTCCACTATCGCGGGGAGGCCCATGATCATCTAAGGCATAAGGAGTTACCTGCCCCCCCCTCCTCCCTCCTCCTCTTCCATTTAGAGTTACAGGCTCCAGAAAAGAGAAAGTTCCGGAAGGGCAAACGCAACATCTCGGCATTTCCCTGGGATTCTAAGCAGCAATACATATTTGAGGCCCATACCCTAGACGACTCTACCACTTATGCAAAACTGTTGAACATCTGCTTAGGAAAGGTCTGTTAATTCTGGGCAATTTTACCCGGTGACGAAACCAAAAAGGCCATCTCCAGCTAGAAAATAAATTGAAAGCATACATGCGTTCACAAATTCCTCCTAACCTTCTATGCTTAATAAGGAGCCATTAAAGCACACCTCTAATAAAAATTCGTATACATTCATTTTTGTGTATGGTAAAAGTGACGCTGCGCATGAATTTTTTTTTGTATGTTAGAAAGTTGAAAAAGTCCGGTAGTGTAAATATATCCTTGAGTTTTTCCTCATATCTCATTTGTTTCCGGAGTCTGCAGAGTCGCATTATTTTCTGGCGAGGTTCCATGCTTCACCGTTAATTGACTCGTGTGACGTTAAATGAAAAAAAAAATAATTGTTTAGGTAATTATAGCCGTTGTATTAGATAGATTTTGCAATATCCCATTTCCTAGTGTAAGAGGCTCGTACGACATATAGAAGTGTCAAGGCTGTTTCATTTGATGTTTGCTGATGAAGTCGTAGTGCCTTAATTGTAGCGTACTAGTTTTCGAGACATAAACCAGTATTAGTTTAAACTGTTGAAAAGAAAGCTAAATACAGCATCAGACTTCGAAAATTCAGCTCAAAAAATCATATATGTGTGTGTATATATTTCATCATCATCATCAACCATTATCAATCCACTGCTGGACGAAGGTCTCCCCAAGTTTCCTCCATAACGGTCTGTCTTGTGCCAGTCTCCTCCATGTCACTCCCGCATACTTTCGAATTTCATCCACCCATCTTCCATGTGGTCTTCTTCTTCTGGGTCTTTTCCTGTCTCTTGGAATCCAATCTAAATATATATATATATATAATAATAAATAACACCCTAAACAGACCGACAACTCCAACCTCTACTTCCCCAAAATTCAACTCAAAACTTAAAATTTCAAAAAATGACAAAATTCCCTATTTTTGGAAACCTGAAATAAAAGTACAAATAAAAACATTAATCACATGCATCAACTAAAACACTCAAGTAACCCAGACCAATCTCCAGGGAAAAGCATCTGTGTCACTTGAGAAAATATAAGAGTTCAGGTTTCATGAGTGTGCTTTATTAATTTCTCATTTGCCAAATTATATTTTCAAAATGTAGTAACACAAAACTAAATTTTGTTGCACACTGCTTTCCCTACCTGAACTCATAAATGCAAAACCAAGAGCAAATCAAATACCTGAATATATAATAATAATAAATAACACCCTAAACAGACCGACAACCCCGACCTCTACTTCCCCAAAATTCAACACAAAACTTAAAATTTCAAATATGAATATGATTTTATTTCATTTATTTCATAACTATATATATATATATATAAAGACACCGGACAAAAAGTGTCGCCTGCAGCAATATATGTAATTGTTTAATATATGTTTCTGAGGTTATATTTTTAACTTTTTTTAAATATTTCTGGGTTATATAATAAAATGTAATTTCTTTCTACCAGCCAGCATTTTAAGCTGAAATTAAAAAAAAAATTAAAATCAGTGGGTCGAAAGATTGGCAGAAAGATGTCATAACTTTTGGCCGGTCAAAAGAATACCGCATCAAGGAAGTTGCTGAATTTGCAGGTTTTAGTAAAAAAACAGTTCTATGTGTCTGTTAATGATGGACCTCATACGTCTGTATCTGAGCGAACATTGCGTGAGGAACTTCATCGAATGGATATCTAGAGTAGAGTTGCAAGATTGAACCAATGTTAACTTCAGCTCACAAAAAAGCTCAATTAGCTTGCGACGAAGTTCAAAGGACATAGACTGTTGATTAGTGGAAAATTGCCATATGGTCTGATTAATCCAAATTTTGCCTTACTCAAATGACGCAAAGCGTAGGGTCAATAGGAGGTCTAAAGGAACATTCAGTCAGCTGAGTGTGTTTAAAGAGTTCTTGCCAATGGAGGTGGGTCCGAAATGCTGCGCGATTTTTTTAATGGTTGTGTAAATTAGACACACTTAGTAGAGGTGAAGAATACGATGAATCATTATGCTTACAGATAAATTTTTAGACAATCATGTGTTTCTTTTTGGACAACATTTGCAGGATTCTCATCAAGTAAAATATCCGATTTACCAGGATGACAACTGTAGGATTCATAGAGCTAAAAACCACTATGGATTGGTGTGAAGAGCATGATACAACATTGGGACACATGCACTGGCCAGTCAAATCGCCAGATTTAAATCCTATCGAGAGTGTATGGGACCACCTTTGACGAAGTGTAAAAACCAAACTTCAGCATCCCAGGAATCTCACTGAATTGCAAGACAAACTGTTCTTAGAATGGTCAAAAATTTACTCAAGTTATTTAGATCATCGTGTTGAATCTCTTCCAGCAAGAATTAATGCTGTGATTTCTGCACGTGGGGATGTAACTAAGTACTAAAAGTAAATTTCTGGAGGTGACTAAATTTCTGTCATATATAAATTATATACAGGGTGATTCTGCTAAGCGTGTACAAACTTCTGGGAGGGGTAGGTTGCACAAAGACAAATCGGAATCACATAGCAATGCAGGGTCGGAAACGCCATCTTCATGCGGTAGATGGCGTTGTTCAGCCGCGAGACTGCTCATACGTTCTTTCAGGATACCGTCATTTGTAAACCGCCCGCAGAGGTAGTAGGATGGCTAAGTAAACGAACGCGGAAATGGCTGATATGTACTTCGTATACGGAGCAGCGGACTGCAGCGGACGAGCCGCCGTGCGACTGTACCAGGAACGGCACTCGATGAGACGAGTGCCAAACCACCAAGTGTTTGCACGGCTGCATCAAAGGTTATGCGACGCTGGTTCTTTCCAGGGGCCTGCCAAGTGTCGGGAACGATGAGTACGCACTCAAGCAATTGAAAACAACTAAAGCCTAAAGATAGCAAAGGGACATCTCAGTAAGGGAAGAAAACAGATTATGGCACTGAGAAAAGAAGATGGTTCTGTAACAAGAAATAGAGGCGAAATTTTGACAAGAGTGAAATATTTCTACTCCAAATTATATGAAAGGGATGATACATGTAATCCAGACATCATGAAAGGTACCAGTACCAGAGTTCTTCCAGTCGTCCCAGCAGAAGTTGCACATGCAATCAAGAACATGAAGCTGAGAAAAGCTCCAGGAGAAGATGGAATTACTGTGGACATCATACAAGAAGCAAGTGAAGAAATCGAAACAGTACTCGCCCAAATTTTCACTCGATGCCTTAATGAAGGGAAGATTCCTGAGGATTGGAACAACACTACAATGATCTTGCTACATAAGAAAGGTGACATTGAGGATCTCAGGAACTACAAACCTATCAGCCTCCTATCAGTGGTTTATAAAATCTTCACTAAAGTTCTTTCACACCGCTTGAAGGTAACACTGGACATGGCTCAACCGAGGGAACAAGCTGAATTCAGGGGTGGCTACAGCACTATAGATCATATTCACGTACTGAGAGAACTAATTGAAAGAGCGAGGGAATATGAACTTCCATTGTGCATGGCTTTTATCGATTATGAAAAGGCCATTGATTCAGTGAAACCATCAGCAGTTACAATGGCTTTGAAATCCTGAGGTATTGAAGACGTATACATTAATATTATTAACATCTATGAAAATGCAAGTGCAAAGATTCGGCTGTTTGAAAATACAACACACATAAAAATTGGAAAGGGAGTGAGACAAGGTGACACCATATCTCCGAAGCTCTTTAATGCCACATTGGAAAATGTCTTTCCATCACTGAACTGGGAAAACAAAGGGATAAAGATTAATGGAGATTATCCAACTCACATTCGTTTTGCTGATGACGTAGTCATTTTTGCAACTACCCCATCAGAGCTGCAGAGTATGATCCAGGAACTTGCTGACAAGAGAAAAGAAGTGGGATTAAAAATGAACTTTCAGAAGACAAAACTGATGTACAATGCTTTTACAAAAAATGAAGATTTATCGATTGATGGAGAAAAGCTGGAGATAACAGACACGTACGTTTATCTTGGACAGCAGATATCAAGTGAGGGTCACATTGGTGAAGAAATTAATCGGCGTACAAAACTTGCCTGGAGAGCTTTTGGAAGAAACAGCATAATTTTCAAGAGCAATATGCCATTAAGTCTTAAAAGAAAAGTGTTTGATCAATGCATCCTTCCAGTGCTTACGTATGGTGCGGAGACGTGGACCTTAACTAAAAGAGACATACAAAGGCTGCAGACAACTCAAAGCAGCATGGAGAGGTGCATGCTTGGTGTAACCAGGAGAGATAAGAAGAGGAACACGTGGATCCGAAAAATGACAAGAGTGGAAGACATCATGATCAGAGTTAAATCCCTGAAATGGCAATGGGCTGGACATACTGCCAGAAGAACAGACCATCGATGGACAGCCGAAATTTTAGATTGGATTCCAAGGGGCAGGAAAAGACCCAGAAGAAGACCACATGGGTGGATGAAATTCGAAAGTATGCGGGAGTTAACAGGGAGGAGACTGGCACAAGACACACCGTTGTGGAAGAAACTTGGAGAGACCTTGGTCCAGCAGTGGATTCATAATGGTTGACAATGATTTATTTATTTATTTATTTATTTATTCTGGAGGTGACTAAATCACGGCAGTCGTAAACAAGATCAGGGATCGAATTCTATTCGGAAAAATCTTATCCCCCCCCCTAAAGAAAAAGACATAATGACGGACCGGCTAAAACCCCCAAAATGAGCGTATCAGAGCTGTTGATCGAAAGCTGAGGACTGAGATCTTATCGTCGGACTACTGTTTATCTTTTATGTCTGACTAGTTATGCGAGTTTGGCCTGGGATGGAGTCCCGGCGAGTTCATAGGCGGTGCTTTTATCCTGTTTCGTTGGTTTTGTTCCTTCCCCAACCAGATGCCTCTAATCGGGGACAGGTGATTCCTGATCAAGGAGATTAGAATAATACCTCTGCAGATTCCCTGAGTCTCTTAAGCGTGAAGCCGCAAAGTGTGGAAATTTGAGTTTGTTTACATGATACCCATGTAGCTTCAGCTGTGTGTATTTTAAAATTACGGGGTTTGGGGTTGCAGAAATCCTGTTAATTTAAAATCAGAATGAATTATACTTCATACACGAGTGAAGTTTTCAATTTTAACGTTGTATTTTGTTTTGAATTCACACTGACGTTCATTTACTTCAACTTAAACAAAAACAGGAAGGAGCCTCAAAATGATTAAGAATTTTCTATATCCAGTATCTTCTCACACATCCACAGCAACTTACGATGCAAAATTAGAAACATTTGCGATGAAAGAGTGCGATTCGGCCAACACAAAATGCATTGCAATAGCCTTGGAAACGAAGAATTTTCCCGCACTTTAACAGCCGTCGCTAGCGGTTAAAAGCTTCACGCAAAGTGGTACTGCTCCATTAACAAGATCATTTCCACGTATCTTATTCTAACCTCCTTGCTCCTGATAGCCTTGGATGCTCCTGAGGCCCTTAAACTCCCAAACTAACAAAACGGTAGGAGCCAATAATGCTAACAACCATTTACCTCGACTTTTATTGTATTCCACATCACTGCAACTAAAAGTAAGATTAATTTTTTATTTTTATTTTGGTGCGATGCCTTTCACTGTGATGAACATTTTGCGTACATTTTATACTTCGTGCATTTTTTTATTATTTAAAGGGGGGGGGGGGGATAACGACCACCCTGAGAAACTCTTGGGGATATAAGCAGTCACCCGTCCCGTATTTAGGGCCACTGGTTCGTGGGAAGAGACAGAACCTACGCCATAAGACAAACACTATCCATGCCTCATACGGGGCTCGAACTCAGACCCATCTCAGACAAATGATCAAAAGAAGCCAGTGGCTTCAAATGTGGTTGTTCGCTGACTAGGGCCTTGACATCAATGTACGAGTATATTTTGTTTCCTTGATCAGCTCAACTTTGAAACATTCGTTCTTAATTTTCAAAAAAAAAAAAAAAAAAAAAAAACTTTGTGAAAAATTCTTTTTGTGTTATATAACTTATACTACGAGAAAGATTTCATAATTTTTTTCAATTTTTCCGTATGCACTGCTTCTGGAAGACGTAAATGCATATTCCGATTTGCTACCATATAACGGGTTCTAAACGCCCGACTGAAAAAAAAAAAAAAAAAAAAAAAAAAAAGGGCGTAGGATTGTTTCCTTTATAAGACGGGCATTCTACATGCGTTTCCTACTTACAATAATGCATAGTTTTTTGCTTGAGGATGCGCAAATGCATTATTCTGTTCGTGACCGCACTGCCGCTTTTGAAAGATAGTCAAAAAATTATTTTTGCATCGCACTTCGTTCTCTAGCACTGGCATTTTTTTTTTTTTTTTTTTTTTTTTTTTTTTGTAAATCCTTATTACGAAGTTTCGTATTTGATCGTTACGCTGTCATACTGTCTTTTGGGGTTAAAAGAAATGCGTAAAGCGCTGTGCTTCAACCTTTAAAATAGAAATGTTGACTGATTCAACTGTCGGAATGCAGTGCTTGTGGGTTCGAATTGACTGATGGTTCAGTACAGCGCTAAGACAGGAAAAGAGGTCCCTCAAAAATTAGATAAGTTACACAACTGTAGTCTACCTATGCTTATCGTAGAACCTTCTGTATTACATAAGAGGTTACACTATCGGATCACAATGACAGCTCATTCGGCAGGCATTTTCAGTTCCGCTTAACGGTTGATTTTTGTGTATCCCCAGCAATCCAGAATCTCCCGAAGTGCCTATTTGACGCTACTACTTCCGGCTATCTATCTCAGCTACTATCTATCTCACTCACTCCCATTTGAATGATCTCCCAGCCCTTAGCTTCCGGAAAGAGAGAACGCCTGTTCTCCATCACATTTTCACTTCAAGACTTATTTTCCAGTTTCTTGCTTAACCATTCCCTCTGAATCCCCGCCAAAAAAATCTGTTCATCGATGCGAATATATTACACAGCCCAACAACAACAAAAGAAAATTTTTCTGGTGCCTCGGAAGTTAGACCTATTCATGGGTATATTTGGGGCGCTGATTCCAAAAATGGCATCAAATTTGCTCTGTCAGCTCTAGTTTTGGAGATAAGGCATGCCTGCCCTATATGCTGATGTACAGAAATATTACTTTATGTGTGTAAAGTCAGTGTATATTGTTATTTTATGAGTGTAAAGCCAGTGTCTGTTAGTCTAATTGGGAGTTTGTGAACAACTATACAACCAGATAATCCAATGTGATCTAATTTTGTTTGCAGATTGAGTAGACGCTTCCCCACGAAGAAGTTGCTTGAATCATCCAGATGTCTTTTGCTACATTTGTGGCGAGTACACCCGTAAAGAAAGTAGGAAACCTGTTTCCGAGTTTGTGAAGAGGGCATATCTTGGTTATTTTGGTGTTCAGCTTGGAGACTAAGATAAGTCGTGGGCTCCCCATATTGTATGCAAAACTTGCACGGAGCATTTACGGCAGTGGACAAATGGAAAAAGGAGCTCTCTGAAATTTGGAATGCCAATGGTGTGGAGGGAACCTAAAAACCACCATGATGACTGTTATTTTTGCTTTGTCAACATCAAAGGCATCAATCGAAACAATCGAAGCAATTGGACATATCCTGACCTCGATTCAGCAAGACGACCGCATCCACACTCAAATTAGGTACCCATTCCATCTTTTATCCACCTACCAGAGCTGCCAGAGGATGAGGAATCAAGCATGTCTGATCACATGCAAGATAACAGCAGTGGGGAAAGTGACAGTGATTTCGTAGGAACTTCATCAAGTGCTCAACCTTTTAACCAACATGAACTGAGTGACCTCATCAAGGGATCTGATCCTCTCAAAGGAGTCTTCAGAATTGCTGTTTTCCAGGTTGAATGAAAAGAATTTACTTCAGTCTGGAACCAACATTACGTTTTACCGTAGCAGAGAAGAGGATTTGCTGCCCTTTTTCTCTAAGGACAACAACCTAGTGTTCTGCAATGATGTCAGTGGCCTCAGGAAAATGGGTCTATCATCATACATGTCAAATGAATAGCGCCTTTTCATTGATAGCTCCAAGCGGAGTTTAAAATGTGTTCTTTTACACAACGGCAACAGATATGTCTCAATTCCAATTGGTCACTCAGCCAGTATGACAGACATACGAGACAATATCTGTAGTCTTGGAAAACCTGAAGTATCAAGAACATCAATGGATTATTTGTGTAGGCCTAAAGATGGTGAACTTTCTCCTTGGTCAGCAAAGTGGCTACACAAAACATCCGTGCTTTTATATGTCTTTCGGACAGCAGAGCCAAACACGACCACTGGATAAGAAAAGTGTGGCCCCTCAAAAAGATCAGGTAGTTGGAGAACAAAATGTCATTAAGGAACCTTTGGTAAGCAGAGACAAAAATCGTCCTGCCACCTTTACATATCAAGCTAGGCCTAATGAAACAATTTGTAAAGGCGTTGAACACAGAAGGTTTGTGCTTTGGCTATTTATCACGTACATTCTTTGGACTGAGCACGGAAAAACGGAAAGCAGGGATATTCGATGGTCCCCAGATAAGGCAGCTTATAAGCGATCCATATTTCATAGATTCAATCGACAACATTGAGTCTTGTGCCTGGGCTTCGTTTGTTCTAGTTGTCAAAACCTTTCTTGGCAAACATAAGGCAGACAACTACTCTGAATTAGTTGAAGACATGCTCTCCAATTTTAATAAGCTCGGCTCTAATATGAGCATCAAGGTTCATTACCTACACAGCCACCTAGATCGATTTCCAGAAAACCTTTGTGATTTAAGCGAAGAGCAAGGGGAAAGATTTCACCAGGACATAAAAACTATGGAAGACAGATACCAGGGTAGGACCCACATGATGGCAGATTACTGCTGCAACCTTCAGCGGGATTGTCCTCGTAGTTCTCATTCTATAGAAAGTCCTATAAAAGACGTTTCTCATATGTTGAATGACTGATCAGTTTTATATGCTCTTGTGTTAAAATATACAGATTTAGTAATATGTAAGTTGAAAGTTCCTCTGACAGAGCTGCACGGCTTGTTATCCAACTCTCGAAAAGATACCAGGCTCAGATTATTCAAACTTATGCACCCACCACAAGTCATCCTGAAGAAGAAATTGAAGAATTTTATGAGGAAATTTGTCATCTAAATAATAAAGGTAAGCAGCACTTGAAAATAATTATGGGAGATTTCAATGCAAAAATAGGGCAACGGCAACAGAATGAAACTTCAGTAGGTAAATTCGGTCACGGCAACAGAAACCAGCGTGGAAATACTCTCGTTGAGTTTGCAGAGGCAGAAGGGTTTTTCATCTTGAACTCCTTCTTCAAGAAAAAGCCACACAGGAAATGGACATGGAGACATCCAAATGGGACGACAAGTGAAGTTGATTTTATTATGTGTAACAAAAAATTTGTCATAGAAGACTGCAGTGTGCTAAACAAGTTCAACACAGGTAGTGACCATAGATTGGTGAGATGTAAGATGCACCTCAACACTAAACTTGAACGTGGCAAGCTCATAAGACAAACAAAATCTATTGACATAACCAACCTTAAAAAACACCTTAATACCTTCAAGTTGGAACTGAAGAACAGGTTCTCTGCTTTAGAAGGCCTAACATCGGAAGAAGTGGACATCTCTGAAGTTAACAGAAAAGTAACCAAAGCTCTTATGGAAACAGCAACAAAATTAGCTGGGTCTAAGAACAAGTTGCATGTAAATAAATTATCAGGAAAAACGAAAATGTTGATGCAAAAAAAAAAGAGAGATGAGGACAACTAAAGAAGATGTGACTTCCAAAGTGGAATATATAGAGCTATGCAAGACAGTACGAAAAAGTATCACTGAAGACGTAAGAAAATTCAACTGTGAACTAGTGAGGAAAGCAATTGAAAACAACCAAAGCCTAAAGATAGCAAAGGGACATCTCAGTAAGGGAAGAAAACAGATTATGGCACTGAGAAAAGAAGATGGTTCTGTAACAAGAAATAGAGGCAGAAATTTTGACAAGAGTGAAAGATTTCTACTCCAAATTATATGAAAGGGATGATACATGCACTCCAGACATCATGAAAGATACCAGTACCAGAGTTCCTCCAGTCCTTCCAGCAGAAGTTGCACATGCAATCAAGAACATGAAGCGGGGAAAAGCTCCAGGAGAAGATGGAATTACTGTAGACATCATACAAGAAGTAAGTGAAGAAATCGAAACAGTACTCGCCCAAATTTTCACTCGATGCCTTAATGAAGGAAAGATTCCTGAGGATTGGAACACCGCTACAATGATCCTGCTACATAAGAAAGGTGACATTGAGGATCTCGGAAACTACAGACCTATCAGCCTCCTATCAGTAGTTTATAAAATCTTCACTAAAGTTCTTTCACACCGCTTGAAGGTAACACTGGACATGGCTCAACCGAGAGAACAAGCTGGATTCAGGAGTGGCTACAGCACAATAGATCATATCCATGTGCTGAGAGAACTAATTGAAAGAGCGAGGGAATATGAACTTCCATTGTGCATGGCTTTTATCGATTATGAAAAAGCCTTTGATTCGGTGAAACCATCAGCAGTTACAATGGCTCTGAAAACCATCTGTATTGAAGATGCATACATTAATATTATTAATAACATCTATGAAAATGCAAGTGCAAAGATTAGGCTGTTTGAAAATACAACACACATAAAAATTGGAAAGGGAGTGAGACAAGGTGACACCATATCTCCGAAGCTCTTTAATGCCACATTGGAGGGTGTTTTTCAGTCACTGAGCTGGGAAAACAAGGGTATAAAGATTAATGGAGATTATCTAACCCACCTTCGTTTTGCTGATGACGTAGTCATTTTTGCAACTAGCCCATCAGAGCTACAGAGTATGATCCAGGAACTTGCTGACAAGAGTAAAGAAGTGGGATTAAAAATGAACTTTCAGAAGACAAAAGTGATGTTCAATGCTTTTACAAGAAATGAAGATTTATCGATTGATGGAGAAAAGCTGGAGATAACAGACACGTACGTTTATCTTGGACAGCAGATATCAAGTGAGGGTCACATTGATGAAGAAATTAATCGGCGTACAAAACTTGCCTGGAGAGCTTTTGGAAGAAACAGCATAATTTTCAAGAGCAATATGCCATTATGTCTTAAAAGAAAAGTGTTTGATCAATGCATCCTTCCAGTGCTTACGTATGGTGCAGAGACGTGGACCTTAACTAAAAGAGACATACAAAGGCTACAGACAACTTAAAGAAGCATGGAGAGGTGCATACTTGGTGTAACCAGGAGAGATAAGAAGAGGAACTCTTGGATCCGAAAAATGACAAGAGTGGAAGACATCATGATCAGAGTTAAATCCCTGAAATGGCAATGGGCTGGACATACTGCCAGAAGGACAGATCATCGATGGACAGCCGAAATTTTAGATTGTATTCCAAGGGACAGGAAAAGACCCAGAAGAAGACCACATGGGAGATGGGTGGATGAAATTCGAAAGTGTGCAGGGGTGACATGGAGGAGACTGGCACAAGACAGACCGTTGTGGAGGAAACTTGGGGAGACCTTCGTCCAGCAGTGGATTGATAATGGTTGACAATGATGATGATGATGATGTGGTTGTTTCAATAGTATGTTATTTAGTATCAATATTTGTCAAGATCATGTTAAAAATAGTCCTATAAAAGACGTTTCTCATATGTTGAATGACTGATCATTTTATATGCTCTTGTGTTGAAATATACAGATTTAGTAATATGTGCTTGTTTCAATAGTATGTATATAGTATCAATATTTGTCAAGATCATGTCAAAAATAGCAGATCTTGCGATGTAGGATCCCGAATTTTGACGGATGACCGGTGGAATCAGCATTAGGGTGGGTATGCCCTATCTCCAAAACTAGAGCTGATACAGGTGTAAACTGATGTCATTTGTGGACTCTGCGCCTCAAATATTTCCAAATATATCCAAGATTTTGTAATATGTGCTTCTTTAAATAGTATGTAACATTAATAGCATCAATATTTGTCAAAATCATGTCAAAAGTGGCAGATCATGCGATGTAATATCCCGAATATTGACGGATGACCGGTGGAATCAGCATATAGGGTGGGTATGCCGATCTCCAAGACTAGAGATGATAGGGCAAAATTGATGCAATTTTTGGAATCAGCGTCCCAATTATATCCAAGAATAGGTTTAACTTTCAAGACACCAAAATGTGTGTTGGGCAGGGGCGGCGGAAAGTGAAGTTCGTTGACCGGGCCCGAAATTTGGAATCGTGGTACCCCCCCCTTCCCTCTTGCCAAAACAAACAGAAGAAAAACAATGCCTAAGGAGCTTTGTTAGGTATTACAATCACCTGACCACTTACCTAGAGGAACTTTCTAAGGCACATCACAACAAAAAATCACACATATGCCAAAAAAATGTCTTGGCTAAAATTATTGACCGGGCTCAGGCCCTGGTGGCCTGGGCGGTTCCGCCGCCACTGGTGTTGGGCAGTGTTATCGAAGTGACGAAACGTAACCAAGACAGTAGTTCTTCAACAAAAACCGGAAACTTAGTCCCTCTCTTTATTTGAATCAGATAACTTATCAATAAAATCCATTAGTTATCTGAGAAATGTTGGCCCCTAGGGCACTAAAATCTCCTATACAAAGAAAGAGTTCAGTTAAACCGCAAAGGTTGAAAAAAGCGTCACACTGGCGTTCTGCGAAAGAAATAAATTTCGTATGACATCGTCGACTGTCAATATCAAAATATTAAAATTAAAAATCAACAGCGTCACTCCATAACGATGCTATTATTTTTCTAATGGGAAGATGTGGTTTCCCAATTTTTTTTTTACTTATTTCGTTGCTAAGCTAGTGACAGTTTTTCATGCAAGAAAAATTACAAGAAAGGGTTTTCTTTTCATGTTGTATCGGTGACTTGTCACAATTTGACACTCGGACAGTCTTTAGACAATTACATTAGACAATCATTAAGCAACTACGTTTGGCAATTTTTGCTATGTACAACATAGTGATTTTCTAATAATTTTTTCTGAACATAGTGTTCAGCCGCGTTGTATCCGTTGTGCAGCCATCTGTAGTTTTTGACATTGCAGTACTCTATGTTCTGTGCTGAAATCATAGCTTTTGCCTTTTCTTGTGTGTTGGGGCAGAGTGAAGGAAGGCTTGGATATTTGTCCCCTCTCCTCCCCCAACAAAATTGAGGACATCCTCCCACAAAAAAAAAAAAAATCGAATAAAAGTAAGGTTTTCTTGATTTTTCTTGAATAAAGTTTTCCTTGTTTTTCTTGAAGAATGACGAGCTGACGCACGAGCGAGTATCAGACATATTTCCTACTGTTATGCAAAGCAATGGCGAACAAAACTTAATCTTCACAACGCATTTGTGACCGTAACAATATGGAAAATATACACTCATCGTCAAAAAAATAGTTGCACCAAGAAGGACGTGACGGATTGCAATGATATTCGGGAGGAAGGTAAATGTTACGAGGACCAATAAATGATTAAACATTGAGACTGGTATGAGCAGTATTTATTGAGCTACACACCAATAAGTAGTGTCTCCCAGTATGGCGTCGGGCCGCCATGTTTGCTCACACAGCATGCCAGACGTCTCGGCATGGAATTGTACAGGTTCCTAATGGTGTCCTGCGATAAGCCATCCCATGCAGCGTGAATCTTCTCACGCAGTTCCCGCAGATTGTGCCGTAGGGGTGGAGTGCGGGTAGCGCGTCCAATAGCATCCCACACATTTTCAATCGGCGATAGGTCTGCTGATGCGGCTGGCCATGGAAGAATGTCAATGTCTTGAAGGCAAGCTATCGAGACAGCAGCAGTATGCGGACGAGCGTTGTCCTGTTGCAAAATCTCAGTGGAGTGAGCGTTCATAAAAGGTAGGGCCACTGGTTGCAGGACCTCATTAACGTAACGTTGGGCTGTCAAAGTTAATGTAATGAACACCAAAGGGGATCTGGCATCGTAGGCAATTGCATCCCACACCATGACACCAGGCCTTCTGGACGTGTGTTGCTCGACAACAAACCGTTCATTTTGGCGCTGACCATGGTGCCTCCACACACGGATTCGTTGGTAGTCTCCTCCAAGACAAAAGCGGGACTCGTCGTTGAAGATCACCCGCTGCCATTCTGAGTGGCTCCATGACAGTCTGCACGACACCATTGCAGTTTTTGGCGACGATGCAATGGTTTAAGGGCAGTCGTCGTAACGGTATGCGTGCGTGTAGTCCTACGTCATGCAGCAGTCTGCCAGTGGTGTTGGAACTAATCGGACGATGCATGGCGGGCACCACTGCTCGCTGAATATCCGCAGTCGTGGCCGTTGGGTCACCCCGCGCATGTCGGACGACCCGTCGGTTCTCTCTCTCCGTGGTTCGTCTAGGTCTCCCAGACCCTTCCTGTTGCTGCTGCGTGCCTTGTTCTATCAACTGCCGCCAACAGCGTGCTATGATGATATCCGCACGACCGGTATGGCGCGCAATACGGCGATAAGACCATCCAGCTGCCCGGAGCCCGATGAATGCGGCCCCTCTCGAACTCCTCCAACTGCTCGAATTGCTTCCGAACTTTTCTCCGAAGCATACTTCACTTGCAAAGGATGCAGCCAACACAACAGCATGAATCAGAATGGTAAGCACGTGCAACAGGACAACTTTATATAGCCGGTCAGGCACAGCGCTATGACCCCTCCTTCCTGGCGTCACATGCGTGGCCGAGCGTGATACTTGAATCATTTGCATGTCGCACGATGTCAAACCTATCCACCAAGTTTCATTCCTGTCGGTTGCTTTCTTCTGGATGCAACTGTTTTTTTTGACGATGAGTGTATTATATTCCGATGTTTATTTCACAGTGCCATGTCCATATCATTCAATATCTGTTGTATCGCAAATTAACAGTCACTGTGATTTAGTTCAACTTTCGTTCACCAAATTGGGTTACCAGATTAGCGAGCGAGAACATCCATAATCAAAGCAATACAAATAAATTTTATGAAGTTATTTCTTGTCTGAAATTCTAGTTATTTCAGCTTACCTTTTTTGTGATATTTAGTAAATGCGCGCGCACGCACGCACACAGACAGAAACACAAAACTGATTTTGTTTAGAAGTACTTGCTAATGTCGTCTTACCAACTTTCTTCAAAATTTTGTCAAGAGAAATTGAACACAAGGCTTTTTCTCTTGATAGAGGAGTCTAGTCAGCTGTATCGATGTGCAACAGCTCTACGTATTAGTGAGCTTCTTCTTGCATTTAGATAATATTCTTCAATTATCTGTGGGGTAACTTCAGATACTGGGCGCGGAGGCAGAATCTTGAATTGGGCTCCTAGCTCTTAAAAGGCAGGTAGGTTAAAACATTTAGACTTAGTTTTGAAGTCTTGTGGAATAATGACTTGTATATACAGGTTCCTGAGAAAAAAAAATCGTGGACGGAAGGAATAAGAATTTTTGTTTCATCAAATCAATGTAGAGACGCCGAATCGTCGTTAAGTCGCTACATTCCAGCAAATCACGTGAAACTACTAAAGATGAAATGCAAATAAAACAGTGATCTGATTGTTGCACGCATTGTGTATACGTATAAATGAACATCAAATTCTTGATACGTGTACGATACATCCATGGACACAAAAAGCTTAGTTTTCAGGATGGGGGCAAATAGAAATTGTAACTACGAATAACATGACCAAACACCATATGCAAATTTCCCCTGTGCCGTTTTGCTATGTAACTCGTTTACCTCACATAAATTAAATTGAAACCCAGAAGATTTAAAACCTGCATAAAAATGGCGGACAAATGAAATCTGAGAACTTATTGCGACAATAAAGAAATTACTTTGTTGCTGCCCCTCACGTTTTGAGTCCTGTGCGCCACGAAACTCCAGCGATCACCTAATCGGTCATCAAGAAGGGAAAAGTACCCTCAACACAAAGTTCTGGAAGGAACTTCGGGAGATATTTGTACAGCAGTGAATGTTTTCTGCAGGGGATGATACCACAGTTTTCACTTTTCCGCTTTCTGTGCTGTTCTATGCTGTACATATGTACGGTGTGCTCTTACATTCAATGCAAAAATTCAATGTTATAACTTTCTACTGTAAATTTTCACTTTTCTACTATAAATTCCCAACCATTTTCCTATTTTTATTGTATACAACACAACCAGTAGTTCAACAAAAAAATTCGCAATTAGAATTAGTGTTATCACAAAAATCTTTATAGTACCCCCAAGCACTGAAATGGCCTAGTTAGTTTTCCAGCAGAGGGCAAGTGCCCATCTTGTCACCCCTTCCCCGCATTGGGCCTCCATGAATTCATCATAATTATCATCAACCACATTCTCAATTCACTTGCTGGATATGGCCACTCCAGCATGCTTTCGAATTTCATTCACCCCCACCCCACCCCACCCCACCCTGACCCTTGGTAGCCACTTTAGAATTTCCGTTGTCCAACGCTGGTCAGTTCTTTTAGCAACATTGCTACTTTTGGGGCTTTACCTTGATCATGGTGTCATCAATTCTTGTCATTTTCCTGATCCACGAGTTCATTTTTCTACCTTGGTTACCCCAAGTATGCATCTCTCAATGTTTCTTTGAGTTGTTCACAGCCTCTGTGTGTCTTTTAGGTAAGGCCCATGTCTCTGATCCATAAGTAAGATCTGGAAGGTATGCCTTGATTCAATATAGTCAAGACATAATGTTAAATTGTTATTGAAAATTGCACTGTTTCTGCGTTAGCCTTGTGCAGATATATCAATATTAAAACGGAATGTGGGGGAAATACTGTTGATAATGCTTTAAGCTTCTTTTATAGCATCGGCACACTTAAAACATTCAAGTTGCCCCTCTACTTATTTTTTAGAAATCGTGAAACCGAGGTAAAATTATAAGAATTTTATAAAGCTAATACAAAAGGCATCCTGAAAGTAATGCCTCGTCTCTCATAAGATTTTTATTTGTAGCAGCAAAAATGTGAAACTTTGTGGCAAAATACTTGGATATATTGTTAATAATGTTAGCCTATTCAAAGTATTGTTCATCATTTTCTATACATTTCCGCCATCTTTGAACCCATTGGTAAAATATATTTTGGAAAAATTCATGAGGCTGTCGTTTCACCCATGGGTTCACAGCCAGTTTAACGTCTGTCACATCATCGTAATGTTCCCCACGAAGGGTGTTTTTCAAAGGGGCAAACAGGAAAAAGTCTGAGGGGGCCAAATCAGGCATCACCGTCCTCCCCATTTCTGCAATAGTTTGTGAAGTCTCCATTGAGTTGTGGGGACGTGCGTTATCATGGTGTAAAACAACACTATGAAGTGGAATATCACGTCTTTTCCTTCTGATGGCTTCTTTTAGCTTCTTCAATGTCTGCACATAGTGAACACTGTTTATTGTTGCACCCCGTTCAAGAAAATCAGTCAAAATGACACCACGTTTGTCCCAGAAAATTATCACCGACACTTTCTCTGCGGAACGAGTTGTTTTCACCTTTTTCCGTCGAGGTGAAGATGTGCGGTGCCATTCCATTAACGCACGTTTTTTTCTGGGTCATAAGAGAACACCCAGATTTAATCCCCCGTCACCACATTAGAGAAAAACACCTCACCTTCCCTCTCATAGCAGAGTCCAAGAGGTTCCGGCACATGTTCACCCTTTGCTCACATTGTTCACGGGTTAGGTTTTCTTGGGATCCATGTTGAACAAATTTTTCTGTAGCCCAGATCCGTAATTAATGTCTCCATATCACTATGACCACAATGGTTTGCATTACACTGGATGGTGACACGGCGATCAGCTGTGATGAGGTCTTTCACTCATTGCCTGTGAGCATCTTGTCACTTCAGTTGTGTGTCTTCCACTCCGTTGTTTGTCCGACACTGGACTTTCTCCCTCTCGAAACCTCTTCATTCATCTTCGGACATTACTGATATCGAATGTGACAGTTCCATACACCGCCAGTAGTCTTCTGTGGATTTCTGGAGCCTCACATCCCTCTTTTTCCAGGAATTCAATTACGGGCAGCTGCTTTTCTTTGTCATTCATGATTTTTATTTCAGTTTCTGAAAAAACTTTGTTCCCACATTGGTAACATATCATAACACGTGTCAGTGCAGTTTCATTAAAATCACTTCAGAATTTCAAAAGTTATTAAGGAGGAGGCATTACTTTCAGGATGCTCTTTTCACATCGCATCGAAAGACAAGAGGGGGAAGGGTGCTTAGTTTCCGGGGCCAGGAGGCTGATGACTCCTCTGGCACATGCTAGTTTAGAGCCCTGTCTTTAGGCTTCGTTCATTTTCATCACTGTCAGTAGACTTGCATTCAAGTCAAATTTTTATTGGGTGCACACTGAGAGAAATGCATTGAGTTCATCCACTTCAAAATGCTGACACCATAGTCCGTTCATTATCACTCTTTTTATCATAAGCTAAATAATTTCCTTTTAAATATTCTATGACGTTTTAAGTATTCTTGAGGCATACACCTATTAGCTTTTAGTTGAGGATTTTTAAATGAATTCCACGAAGATTTATTACACACGTTCTCGTTTGTCCTCTCGTGCGATAGTGCCAAGTGTTTGTTCGCCGTTTCTTGCGCGAAAGTCCGAAACTGGTGTGCGAAGCGCAATTTAAGGGTGAAATGTATGAAAGTAAAGCACCGCCTATACTTGTTCTGATGAACTATCTTCGTATTTCCGTATTGTTCAAATCACAAGAATAATAACCTCTGTAAATTTTCAGTCTCTGGCTGTATCGTATTTTTAATATTTCCAGCTGCATCTCACAGCTGTGTATAGATAAACCACTCATTTAAAGATTTGGCTTCAAAATCGCAGTATAAATTAATTTTAAAGCACACGCTAAACAGCCTCGCCAAATTTTAGCCTACGTTTTCCCAGTGTCATTAGATAGTAATGCAGGTCAAGGACATCTAATTGATTACGCAAGGGGTCAAAGGTGGTAACCCACCGTGTGTTTTCCTGTTGTGCAGATCAGCAAAGATTTCTCATGCCCTTGACTAGGCCCCTTGACTGCCGCCCACGGTGGAGCTATGTGCATAGGAATGCTAGTTTCACTCCAGCTAAAGAAAAATCGTCAACTTTAAGTAAGCATAATGCGAATGAAAAATTTACGAAGTAAGAAAATATGTTACAAAATTACATAAAGCTTTTTTTTATTTGTTTAGGGATTTAACGACCACCATGAGCGACTTCTCTAAGGGTTATAAGTAGTCTCCCGTTTCTAATTTAAGGCTGCAGAGAATAGGGCTGTAAGAGTAAGAAAAAACCACCACCCAAGCCTCGTCCAGGGCTCTATAACCCGGGCCCGCGCGCAGGAATGGTCAGAAGCCAGTTCTTAAACCCTGCGCTACCGGGGCCTCACCTAAAGCTTATATAAATATCTGAAATCCATATTATGAAATAGTAAGCTTAATTATGTAACTGCTTAGTAAACTCCTTTTTTGGCAAGTTCATAGAGGGGCGGATAAGGCTATATTTTTCGCTATTTAAAGAAGAAATAATGGATTTCCTAATTTGTACAAGGAAAACTGGAATTTCGGATGATTTACATCACGCCAGAGCTTACAGTTTTTTAGCTCGTCTTTGGCATACGGTGGTAGTAAATATTCCTGCTGTTAGCATCGGCATGTCCGTCTGTCAGTGTGAACATGTCCGTCTGTTTTCTCTGCACCTATTATTCGGATTTGAAAAACAATTATTTATTTACCTGGATTTTTAGTTTATTCCGTATTATTGCTTCAAAAATTCGAATCGCATGTTTTTCATTTTACGTAGCATACCTTTCACTGTGATGAATATTTTGTTTGCTTTTCTACTTCAAATGTTTCCCCCTACAGAACGCAAATGTACATATTTCTTTTTACGACCATCTCTTCGCTTCTAGATACCTGACGGGAAGAAATATTTCTTTTGCATCAGATAGCATTCTTTATGATTTTGCACACATTTTTCTACTTCTAGTTACGCAGAGTTATTCAGCACCACAGTATGTTTCTATTTGCGACCATGTCACTTTTCAGAAGGCCTGTTGAAAAATTTAGTTTTGAATCTGACTCGGGGCCTGAATAAGACACCCGGGGACCCAGGTTCAGGAAAATGGGGAGGTCCCCATCGAAATAAAATCTTAAACCAATGTAAGTGCTGGAGAAGTCACGTGATACACGCGACATTGTAATTGTGTGTGTGCGCGCGCGCGCTCTTATATTTCCTTCTATTTAACCTTTGCGTCAAATGAGGGAACTGTTTCATATTTTATCCTCAAAGTTATATAGCCCATTTAATTGTGTAATAGTGGAAAAGTCATAGAATTTTATTAATAATATAACTTCGTTATAATAATTTTAATCTTGGAATTTGCAGTGAATTCTAAAGCAAAATTGCTTTGTTAACTTGAAGTGAGGGAGCAGTTTCAGAGAAGAGTAACAAAGGGTTTTGTGAAAATCGAAACTGCACCTTTAATGGAAGAACGAGACAAACAAGAGTGGTCAACAAAATCCCACGTAATATGTTACTTTCACAATAAGTAGTCTCCCGTTTCTATAATGATTAGGTAGTTTTTGGAAACAACTTTTAAAAAGGGGGCCTGTTAAGGTGGTTCCACCTAAAATCTCTGCCTTATGTTTCCAATGGTAAAACTTCTTTACATATTTTCTTCGCAACTGATGTATTCCAAAGGATGAAAATTTGCACATAGGTAAAACTAACTTTAAGTTATAGCATGGGATACTTAATACTTCCTGAAACATAACCATAATTAAGCAATCCAACATTTGTTTGTCTTCTGACGTCATCAATGTACAGGTCGCGCCATCTATTATCAGGTCTGAACATTACTCATAGAAAAATTGATTTTTAATATAATTATGATTATGTTTTAGCAAGTATTAAGTATCCCATGCTGTAACTTAAAGTTAGTTTTATCGATTTGCAAATTTTCATCCTTGGAAATACATTAATTGCGATGGAAATATGTAAAGAAATTTTACCATTGGAAAAATAAGGCAGAGATTTTACTTGGAACCACCTTAAACAGGGGGCCTAGGGCCCAGGCTTTGCTGGCTCGTGCGTTACAGCCCCTGGTAGGATTGCATTTCGTACTATCGATTTATTACTTGTCATCAAAAGCTTTAGTTGTAATCATTTATTAGTATACGAAAGCTTAAGATTATTAGATTTTATGTTAAAATTTAACCAGCGGAATCCTAGGAACGGGCTATTCTTAAACTCCTTGAGTTGCTCATAAAACTGTGATTCGTCCACATCTCTACTCTCTCGGGCTGCATTGTAGAATATTTAAGAATTTCATCAGCGTGTTTTTTATTTTTATTTATTTATATTTATTTATTTGTTTTTATTTTTTATTTTTGCTCCTTATGTCGTCCATTGAATCTTTTTTTCAGAAACTCTGGGATTCATGAATCGTAAAATCTAATGTAATGTTACCTATTCCAGGAATCTTCGGATCTCCTGTTGTTTACTTTTGTTTAATTGCTTTACTAGAAATTAAAGTTTTTTTTTTTTTTTTCAGAAAAAAAAAAAGAAAACAATGGCATATCGGCTGGTCATTTTAACAAAATTGTTTCAATACTGTGTTTATTGTTTCATTATTAATATCAGTTACTGAAGTGTAGGTTTAACTTCAACAGGCCATCTTCCACGAGTTCGTCTTCTTCGGTGTCGCACCTGCCCGTGAAGACACCTGCCTCGTCAGGAGGGGAGGAGGATCAGCAGCTTCGACAAGAGCCAATAACTCATCTGCAGTTGCCACCTCAGCAGCGAGGAACTCCTATAATTCAAATTCTATGTTGGATAAGTTGAAGCTTTTTAATTCCAAAGGCAAAACAACTGAGAGAAGCAAAGGTAATTTTCAGTACATATGTTGATGTTTATGTGTTCAGTAACGTACGGAAATCATTCTTTTATTGTAAATATTTCAGCATCGTTCGTTGGTTTAACTAGTGAAATAAAAAAATGACACACATAAAAGAGTGTGGGCATCAGGGCGCTCGTGCAGGCATGCAATTTCCTCTCTCGTCCCACTTAATTTTCGTAAATAACGCACGGTGTACTACACGACACTATTTATTTTTGATTAACGAGGAGATTCTTTCTTGTATTTTTTTTTTTTTTTTCTGAAGTAGGTGATTACTAACCGACACTATTTATTTTTGATTAACAGGGAGATTCTTTCTTGTATTTTTTTTTCTTTTCTGAAGTAGGTGATAAAAATTCATTTTGTCTTATGCAGGGTAAGTTTTTTGTCGGTGTTGGATGCACATGAAAAAATTTACTCAACAAGAGTTGCAGAAAACAATGGAAATTTTCAGAGGTTGCCAAATTTAACTGGAACTTACAAATCTGAGGTAAAAAAAAAATTGTTTTTATAAAAAAAAAAAATTGTTTTTATTTTTTTTGTTGCTAGTTATTTTATTCCAAATCTGTGTGGATCATAAAACGAAGAAGCTGAGTTTTTCCCTCAAATTTTTTGACAAAATTTCAATACAGCAAATTAAGCTCTGCAGAGTTTGTCCTTGAATTATTTTACGAAATTTTAATGCCGTAACACCGTTGTGTATGTTTCAGTTCATTATACTTGAGTTACACACGTAATGTTTTACTACTTCAAACTGAGAAAGGAAAATTTATTCTTATGCTAGAAAAATGGATAACACATTCATTTACACGGCACATGTTTTTTGAGTGTGTGTGAAAGAGAGAGAGAGAGAGGAAGGAAGGGCAGGGGAGCGATTTACAGCAGAATATGTTCGGGGCGTTCCCAGTGTTCCCAATTTTTATAGAAACACACACACACACACACACAGGAAATAATGTACACCACAAAGACTGTTATTTAACATGGTGTGTAGCAAGCATGAGTACTGTTAGCATTTATCACTTCGGCTGGGTGTACATAATTAAAAAAATATAAAAGGTAATTTTTGTAGCTATTGCAAAGCACTTTTTAATTTATATTGTTGATTGAAAATGGGCTCATTTTTTTAATGTGTGAGAGAATCATTCCCTACGAAATCACCGAAAATTCTGGTACACAAAACGCTATGAGTATTGTACTGTTATGTAACTTTATATTTTAATTGTTGGCTATTGGTTCAACAGCAAAAAAACTGCTCGTTACTTTTGTATACGAAAAACAGAGACAGAAAGAAGATGCATACCATATCCTCATTTATGCAGATTTTTATATTAACAGACAATCTGCGATTTAAGTAAAATATAAAGTTTCTCAATGTTTTGCAGTGTTTTAATTTGAAATTTAAGGTGAGAGATAGTATGAGAAGTGATATTAAATTGGTTAAAACTAAATCCCCCCACACACACACCCAACTTTTAAAATGAATAAACTGAATCCTTCATAGCTAATGGAATGATATGAAACCATTTTTCTTTCTTTGATTTGTGAGCTGTGCCCCGGAACCACCTTCAGTCATACATGTGCATAACAAGGGGTGTTGAAGGGGGGGGCTCTCTGAAAGCCACTTGCCTAGGGGTTTTAACTAAGTCAGTGTGGATGAGTGAGAGAGAGTGACATGACACTGGAATTCTTCACAGCTAAGCTCTGCTCCCTGGGGGGAGGGGGTGCCATTTAAAACTAGTCAGTAGTAGGTTTTGAGTGTCCCCAAAGGAGTGATTGTACTATTCTTGAGTTTCAAGTTAATGGAACCACATTGTTAAAGAATCATAGCAAAATATGGCAATTTTTTAGTAAGTTTTGCATCTATTTATAAAAGTGACGCATAGGAATAGTAAGTACTATGTGTCAATTTCAACATGACATAAGACACCTGTATTATGGAAAATACCTGAAACTGCAACATGACAAAACATGCATTATTATCTCACTTCAAAAGGCAGTCCCTAAAGAAAAATTTGAGAGATGCCATTACAGAGATGAACTTGAATATTATTATTTAATTATTTCACATATATACTTGCTCAAAAAAAGTGAAGATAATCATTCAATATTCTTGTTTCAGAAGTAAAGAAATGAACAGTAACTGTGCCAATTGTCGCTCCCTCAAGAAATTAGAGGTGGAATTTAAAAGGAAACTTAGAACCAAGACAAACGAGAAAAAGGCAGAGAATCAAGTGCAAAATTAATAAAAGAAGCTGAAGGATTAAGCTGCATAGAGGCCAGTGGAACAAACCAATAAAAAACTATTCTCCATCCTATAAAAGCAGGAAGTCATTAAAGAAAGCATAGTGTAGCTTAATCAGATAGGTGATACAAAAATAATTTATTGGTTAAAGAAAGGGAAGATAGGAAGTTCCACCCGAAAATCATATGAGATAGAATGAAGTTAGCATCTAAATTAAAATAGAATCGATGTCCTGAATGTAAGAAGTGAAGAACATGAAAATCAGACAGTGAGAGAATTGCTACAATTTTCACTGTTGACAAAATTCATGAAAGAATGCGGAAAAGATAGAGATGTTATGCATTGATTTCACATCAATTTTTAATTATAATTTAAAGTAATTTTAAAACACCTCAAAGTGGTGTTATTGAATTGCATCAGCAAATCTATTGAACTTAAAACCATGTGGAAAAACAAATTTTCTAAGTCACAGAACTAGCTAGAAATTATTTTCAGTATTTCTTGTGGAAATTCAAACTTGCATTTATGATAAGTCTTTGATACATGTGTGCCCTTCAGTCATGAATTAGTAACATACTATACAAAAAAAGGGTGCTGCTTATCATAGAAACCACTAAGATTAAATCTTGTTTCAGTGAATTCCAAGCTTTCATTTCTTCCAAAATATTTCTTAAATTGAAAATTCCAACTGCAACAGCATTTTTCTGTAAGAATTTAATGTAAGGTACGTGAATAATTTTTAAATATCAGGCAGAAAGTTCACTTTAGTATGTTTCATTGTTTGATTGTGAAACAAGCCATCATAACTCCACTTTGCTTAGCAATCACCAGTTTACTGAATTATGCACTTTATATTGCCTTACTAAAACATTTGCATGTATGCTTGTTTCACTGTACTTTGTTCTGTTGTAGAACTTCCAAAAAACAAATTTGACCTTTATAAGGGAAAAGTTTTTGTTTTAATTTTCGTAGGTACAGTATTTGATATAATTCTCCCTCAGAAGGCAAAGAATATCAAGCTGTTTGGGTTTTTTTCTTTGCCACAAATTTTGGAGGTGAAATATTAAACATAAAGTACAATTATTGAAATTTGAGTTCAGTTGTTCTTATCCTTATGTTGGCAATCACTTCTAGATGGAGCAGAATTAGTTTTTATCAGATGCTTATCAGTTTTATTAAAATCATGCAGTCTCATTCAACTAGCTGTGAAGCATTGTGTATGAAACTTATGTTTATGAATGTGTTTATTGTAAATTCATAAAAGGGTGTCATAACCAAAACTGATGCTGTGTACACATCTTCAATAAGCATGTAATATTGATTGGTGTGATAAGCCTGTGCATGTGTATTTTACGTTGTTATTTCATCTGAAAAGGAAGTATGTTCTTTATTCATTATTCCAGGCGTTTCTTCCAGTAAAAGAACCAGCAGTAGCAGCGGATTCAGTTCAGCCAAGAGCGAAAGAAGTGATTCCTCAACCAGCTTGTGTAGTGAACCCAAGACATCTTTCAACTGTGATGTCAAAGACATTTCTCCATGCTCTGCATCTTCTACCTCATCTTCATCTCATTCCAACACCCCCACCAGCGCACCTACTAAAGGTCCTTCACTGAAGAAAATCGGTGGGATATCAGTAAATAAAACATCATTAGGAAAGGCGAAATCTGGAGATGGTGGTAAGCCATTTATTCCAATCAAAATCGTAAATACTTCGTAATTATTAGGATAAATGTTCTCAATGTACAATTCTGATAGACTGTGGCATAGCGCTAAACTACGGGGAGGGGGAGGGGGGCATTTTAATTTTTCCTAGGGCTCCCTACCCCAAACAAAAACTGGTTTTGCACAGTTTTGTAATATTAGGTGTGCAACTTAATTCTCGGCCACAGGCACGACACGTTGACAGCAAATTATAGCAAATCAAATACGTACCTAATTAGGGAAATAATCCCCGTCGTGTTGGATACATTTGAGCCATCGGTCAGGGAGCTGCCGAATGCCACTGCGGAAAAAAGAGGGCTGTTTCTAGTTGATAAGGTCATCAATACTTGTGTGGACCTCCTCGACAGAAGTGAAGTGCGTATCTCTCAGGTGATGTTGCAGGGAGCGAAAGAGGTGATAATAATCCGACGGGGCAAAGTCTCGAGAATACGCCGGGTGGGACAAAATCTCCCATCCCAGGTCGGTGATCGTGTTTAAAGTCGCTTTCGCGGTGTGAGGACGCGCGTTATCCTGAAGCAACAGGACTGGCCTTCTGCACTTGCCGGTGTATGGCCTTTTCGCCTCCAGTGCGTCACTCACACGAATGAGTTGCTGACAATAACGCTCAGCTTTGACCGTTTCACCAAGTTTGAGCAACCCATAGTGTAAGACACCGTGCTGGTCCCACCATATGCACAGCAACAACTTCCTAGCATGAATATTCGGTTTGGCGGTACTGGTGGTAGGCTGACCTGGATAAACCCACGATTTGCGCCGCTTAGGATTATCGTAGAGAATCCACTTCTCATCACAGGTCAAAATCTTGTGGAGGAAATCCTTCTTCTTGAATCTGGAGAGCAAGGACACAAGCATCGTAGTGCCTAAACTTGTTCGCAGCTGTGAGTTGGTGGGGCACCCAACGGCCCTCCTTGTGAATCCGTCCAAGCTTGTGCAGGCGCTTTGCAATGGCTTGCCGTGTTACTCCGAGTTCCTGGGCGAGCTCTGAGTGTGTGCGACAGGGATCCGCGTCCAAGAGTTGTTCCAGTTCCTCATCGTCAACATTCTGCATCACGGAGATCGAAATTTCCCTGCTTAAACCGCTGGAACCACTTCTTGCACGTACTGTAGGACACAGCAGCCTCACCCAAAGCAGCACAGATCATTTTCTGGGCTTCCGCGGCACTTTTTTCAGCTGAAACGCGAACAGGAGGCAGTGCCTCAAATGTTGCTTCTCGAACGACAGTGCTTTCGCCGTCTACTTTCGTCCCTTCTGTCACTACAGCTGTGAGCTGTTACGGTTGCCTGGAAAGCTGTTGGATGGCGCCGCAATCAGCCATTATCGCACACAGCTATTTGCATTTGTAGACGTTCTATGATCGCTTGCAGTTAGGGGCCGAGAATTAAGTTGCACACCTAATATGATTAAGAATAGATCATGACAACTTTTAATCACATATAGGAATTGCATGTTAATATATTGAAAATACTGTGTAAATCGTATTATCTATAATATATAAAAATCAAATCTGGAAATGGAGGGGGGAGTCACATGAACAAAAAGTAACTAAATAAAAATCCTTGTGCACGAAAACATCCGATCCACACAATACTGCTGTCTAATACACGATTAAAACTTCAGAATGCTAAAAGCACCAAGTTTAAAAGATTTATTTACAGGATAAAAGAAATTAAAAACTGCACAAGATCTTTCTGACCAGCTACTAGTCCATCTTCAGGTGCACTGTTACAGTCTTATACAGGTGTTCAGTAGTTATAAGAAGTTACTCATGCGGTTGTGACATGTCAATGATGAAACAGGTATGACGTATCAAGGTGGGGCATCAATGCAAACTAAACTAATCGAAAAATGCAAGCACTCTGCACTCACCACTTTGAAAAGTGCAGACCTTCCCATTAAAAAATGTATTGGTTCTGTGACTTATTTACCACGGATGATTCCCACACTGTGGAATGCATGTAAAGAGCATAATTTAGATTTTGGTGAGAGAACACGAAACTTATTATCTATGATCAGAAGGGATCGTGATCCCGTTGCGACCATTAACTCACACAGTGTGTACTGCATACCATTAAAAGCAAACAACCTCATTGATGTAGACAGTCTATATCAGCTCTATGTCACGCACATTCAGAACTAGACTGTCCAAACATAAATATGACATGAGAATGGGATTGGCAGCAACAGCTTTATCTCTACTTTTTAACGAAGGGACTCTTACTCTAGCCTGGTGTGACTCTTACATTCTAGCAAAACCAACTACTAAACAATCTATTCTGCTCACAGAGAGCGTGTTTATTTATGACTTTGGACTAATTGTTGTAATGATGATTACTCATGTGCTATCCCTGAACCATGGGAAGTGCTTGAGAGGACCGGGGAGGGGTGTGTGTTGGCACACTCCGATCCCGTTCCCCCCGAACATGACCTAACATTGGCCACTGCATTGATGCCCCACCTTGATACATCATTCCTGTTTCATCATCGCCACGTCACAACCTCATGAGCAACTTGTTATAAATACTGAACCCCTGTATAAGACTGTAACAGTGCACCTGAAGATGGACCAGTAGCTGGTTGGAAAGACCTTGTGCAGTTTTTAATTTATTTTATCCTGTAAATAAATTCTTTTAACTTGGTGCTTTTGGCATTGTGAAGTTTTAATCATGTATTAGACAGCAGTAGATCGGATGAACAAAAAGACCAAAGGAATAATTTGTTATGGGAGAGAAAGCGGTGCTGAACATGAATTTTTCTACTTAGCAGCTTAGTTGACCTCTCTTTGAAACCTACAGAAGAACCTTATTCCTGTGTTACAGGACTATTACACTGGGTTACTTTCAGTATTTTGTCGCATGGGTTCATGAGGCCTTCGCTTGTAAAGAAATTTAGCAGTTGCAGGGTTTTAGCTATCATTTTCTTAACTGATAAAAAGAATCTAATATTAACAAAGTGAAAACTTGCTCTTGTGCAGTGGTGCTTTTTATTCAATGCTGTATATGGGGAAATGTCATGTATTTCGCTTGTCGTGGTTGCAATACAATTCCTTTAGATGCTTACACATTTACCTGTTTCTGCTGTCTCTATCAGGTATTTTTCTTGTATCTATCTCTGTTTCCCAATTGAAAGCAAGCGCTATTCCCCTGTGTCCACTTCATGTGCCATTTATATCACCTGGCCAGTTGCTGAATGCTCATTACTGTCAATGTGATCTGTTGTGAGAAATACCTCATCAAAACCTGAAGTTGCAAGGAAAAGCAGTGTGCTCAAACTCTCTATCTGCATGAACTCTGATTCTATAAAAACAAAAAACAAAAATATATTAGCCACCTCTCACAGAGCAATAAAATAATATAAACTGAACCTCAATTAACAGTCAGTTGCATGGGACTTGGCCAGTAATGGTGTTTAAATAAAGCAAGGAATGGTAAAATCTCCTCCCTCAAAAACACTAATGGCAAAAAACTAGTGAAAAGGGGCCACCTTAATATCTCCCCAAAAAAATTATGAAAAAGGGAAATGATTTTAGCTAATAAGATGGTATCAAAGATGATTATCAATGTTAACTCTCACTGAAAGGAATGAGCTCAGGGTTATACCCACACAACTAAAAAACAATGGGCATTAGGGTGGCATCTCAATTTGTCAGACCCAAGAAATTCAATCAGCTGGGAAAGCAGTCAAAGTAATATTAAGCAGATGTAGGGATAACCTACTTTTCTATTGAGGGTTTAAAAGGAACTGAATAAATGCTATCCAGCAGTGTCCTACACAATGAAAATTTAGAAAGAATATTAATTATACAGTTGCTTTAAAGTAAATGTGACTTTTCTCCAGAAGTTCAAGTGCTGTGCAGTAACAAAAGAAATTGTTTCTTTGAAATCACAATGAATGTTAAAGAAAATATTATTTACAGTGATATCAAGGCCCCTGTCCATCAAATCACCCCCACACTGCTGGTGCTTACACTATGCCACTATGGATAAACAAATTTGGCAAGGTACGAGTTTCAAGAGCTTTCACGAATGTGTGAGGTATTTATTCTCTGTTATCCAGATGCAGTTTATCCATGCAAGTTTTGTTTATCGATTCATAAAGTCACACACACACACAGAGATATATTCATAAAGTTACACATATAGAAACTATAAATATAGTAGTGGAAATGTCCTGGTATGACTCGCATAGTTAGTCAATGTGTTCTTAATGTGATAAAATTTTCTTGAGCTCCTGGGAATCCCCCTTCCATGTGACACAGTATTGGATGCTACACTGAAGTAGCAAATTATTAGGAATCGCTACCTAATAACATGTTGGGCCGCTCTTGGCCTTCAAAACAACCTCTATTCGATGTGGCATGCATTCAACAAGATGCTGATATTGTTCTGAAGGTATGTTCAGCCAAGAGGATGTGATGGCTTCCGTCAATTGCCGAATGTTCAGTGGAGGACAATCTCTGTTACAAATGGCCCTCTCAGTCTCACTCCACAGGTACTCGATTGTAACCACAACATTATAGATTCAACAGGATTAAGTTATAATAGCCATTTTGAATATGGCAAGGCTTTCACTTCTTAGCGTCCAATCCAAGGGAAAGGCCGATTTTATGTTTTTTTGTTGCTATGCGAGGGAGAAAGTGGACAAGTTTCCGCGAGAGGTTTTGGAACTGAGAGAAGGCAATTAAAAGTAAACCCCCCATGCCTTCTAGGAATAGCTGGACAGGGGAAGAGAGTAATGGGGGGGGGGCATGCATGTGGCTGAGAGTAAGAATGACAAAAAGCAGAGGAGTCTGTTCGAAGTAGAGAGAGCGGGCAGTCTAGGAGGATTTTTCTCCTCAGAGTGAAAACCAAGATGGCTGGTAAAGGATGGTTGTGAAAGCAGAATGAAAAATAAGGAAACTAATACTTAGCAGCGAGACAACTGAAGAAGAGTCATTTTTAATAGAGGAGCAGATCAACGTGTAGTAATATCGGACACTTCCCCATAACGTCAGAATAAACACATTCTTCGCTGAAAAAGAAAGAATTTTAATTTTAGCAGATGTATTGTTTATTTGTTTCATCACCAGGGAATAATACAGATTAAACCACGAAACTTTGAAATTCCCTACAAGCAAAGGTCCAACGAACCCTTCACACAGGGCACTGAAATACAATTCAGTGATAAGTCCTGTAACGCAATTGGGTTCAGTTCTGAGGACTATGAGGGCCTTTTTAGCTTTTTGAACTCAGTCCTGGAACCACTTCATCATGATCTGAGCCTTGTGGCATGGCACATTATTTTGCTGGAAGTAGCCCTCTCAATCAGTAGACAGCATGCACATGTATGGGTGTGCCTGGTATGTAGTGATCATATGCCTCATGGCATCCAAATGCTGCTCCCAAGGTATCAATGCTCACTGGAAAACAGATACCAGACCATTTCATCACCTCCATCAACTTGTACAGTTAATGTTAGGCAGCTGAGAACCATCAGTTCATGTTGTTGACACCATTGTTTTGGCCTGTTCATCAGTGTGTATTAACTGAAAATGTGATTCATCAGACCAGGTAACCTTTTCCCAGTCCTCAAGGTTCAAATTTTGGTGCTCCCACTGTAGATGAATATGTCAGATTTTAGCAGAGACTAGTGTTACAACACATTCATGCCCATGTGCTATGTATGCTGAAATTCATCTCTTAATACCGTTGTTGTGCTGCACTGTTACTTGACACAAGAGAGCTTGTCTTCTACCACACACATACAATCCTCTCCAGCCGCCATTGCTCTCTAACATTTACCTTTAGTTTTTTTCTCCAAAAGAAAAATGAATGCTAACTGCTTGTTTTGCTGTTTGTGCACCACTCACTGTGCACCCTCGATACAGTTGTTCTTGCATAACCAAGGTTTGCTGTTTCTAAGATGCTTGTACCTGCCCACTTAGTACCCACTATCATGCCTCTTTCAAAGTAGCTTAAATCATGAGTCTTCCACATATTGCCACTATCTACACTTTTTACACATCTCAATTATTTGCATTATGAGCTGTTTATAAAGCCATATTAATGTCATAGTTGCATACATAAGTCAATATATGGCTCATGTCTGATTGCTGTTGGGTGTTCCTAATAATTTGTTACTTCAGTGTATAAATGATAAAATGATATCACAGGCATGGTTCAATGTAAAATGAGCAACACTTACTCCATCATGGAGGGGGAAATTGTACATGATTCATTGGATTCTAACAAAGAAACAAAGGGAAAACATCCAAGATATGAATAATTTAGGTTTTGAAAATGTCAACAAAGAAAGCCTTGAAGTGTGGCTACAAAGTAATTAATGTAAACCACAGGTGCACTACTATATGATATTTTCATTGGTGTAAATCAGTGTGAAGAAAAACAGAGTGAAGAAGACTGTATTAAAAGCACAGTGATGTCTTGTGTGGTGACACTTTGTACAGGCATATGAGTTGGTGGATCTTTTGTGTGTAACAGTATCATAACTGAGGGGGAAATTCTAACTAGCATGAGAAAGGATCTCGGGGAATCCCAAAGATGAGCAAAAATTAGATTATCTGATTAAATAATGTACTATTTGTTATTAGTATTTGTAAAACACAAAATCCAAATTAGGTTATAAAGTGTTTGCTGCCTTCATAGATTTAGAAAAATCTTATGACAAAGTAAATAGGACTCTTCTGTGGAAGGTACTGAATAAATATGGTGTTACTGGGAATGTACTTAATAGTGTGGAAGCCATGTATGCTGGTAGTAGAGCATGTGTGCGAGTTGTATTTTATCGAAATCGTTTTCTATTGGTGCAGTAGTCAGACAAGATTGTGTAATGTCACCATGGTTGTTTGGTATTTATGAATGCATGCATGCGTGATGCCAAAATGGATAATACTGGTTTATTTCTTGGTGATATCCGTGTGTGCAGAACGCTGTATGCTGATGACGCAGTTCTGTTTTCAGAGAGCAAAAGTGAGTTGCAGAGTATGTTGTCCCGGATGTATGAAGTTTGTATGAATTTCAAAATGAGTATAAATATGGGAAAAAACAAAGTTATGGTATAAGGAACTTTTAGTACTGAATGCAAGATAAGTCTAAATGGCACAGAGATTGACCAGGTGAATGAGTTTGTGTATTTAGGAAGTATGTTTGAAAGAGAGAACAAATTAGATGGCAAAAAATAGTAGGGGAGTGAATTCTTCATTGAAACTCATAGCTGCCTTAGGAGGATTTCACGGGAATGATGGGATCTAAAGGAAGTCCCGAACGCCTGTATATGAAAGTGTAATTGTTCCTACTCTGATGAACTGCAGTGAAACCTGGGTACTGTAAAAGAGACATAGGAGTCATTTGTGTGCCTTGGAGATGCATTACTTACAGGGGGGTTGTGGTAAGACTTGCTCTGATCATGTGAGGAATGAAGATGTGTTGCAGATTTGTAATGTGAGGCAAAATGTTGTTAGTAAGGTGGAGACTAATATTCTTAGGTGGTTTGGCCATGTTGAAAGAACAAGTGATGAGGTGCTAACTAAGAGAATTTTTTTCAGCCCAAGTGGCAGGAGAGGAAGGCCAAGGAAGTCATGGGAGGATCAGATTCAGGAGTATCTGCATGAAAAAAATTGAGTATGAAGTATAGAAGGTCTTGTGATTCAGCTTACACAATGAGCCCTCATGCTGTTTACAAGGCTGTGAATGAGAGTTTGGGGGCAATATAAGTGCCACTCCTCCCCCAAGGCACATTGGAGCCCTGGGAGGGTTCTGTGAGGGGGCTGCCACCTTGTAATTGCTCTTCCCAGGGCATCTCAGGTATGCTCTATTGGGTTCATGTCTGGAGATTTTGCGAGCCACTTCATCCTGTTAATATCCTCGTTCTCCAGGTATTTGTCAACTAGCTGGGCCCTATGGGGATGGGTGTTATTTGTCAACTAGCCGAGCCCTATAGGGATAGTTGTCATGCATGGAAAGGAACTGGGGGCCAACAGCTCCCCATGAAAAGCCATACATAGGGTTCTAGGATATCATCCTTGTAGCATGCAGCAGTCAGGGTGCCTCCTGAAACCACGTACAGTGGTGTACGTCCATCCAGCATGATGCCAGCTGGCCCCAACCAGAAAGTCATCCATCACTGTAGTGGTCAATTCCCCTAATGTTAGAGGGAAGATTTCAGCTACCTGCCACTGTCCATATGTACATACGTTGAGAATCCATGTTTCAATATGTACATACGTTGAGAATCCATGTTTCAATATGTACATACGTTGAGAATCCATTGTACATACGTTGAGAATCCATTGTTGCAACTTGTCACTGAAGACAACACAGGTCCATTGATTAGGGGCCCAGGGGGATGTTTTCAGGCCTAATTCAGATGGACCCTTCTGTGCGATGCAGCGAGCGGGTTACAGATCATTGGCCTTCTTGCATACAGACCTCTCTTATGGAGTCTTCTGCAGACTGTTTGCCTCGATATCTCAGTTCCCGTAGCAGAGAAGAGCTCTTGAAAGAGTTGCCTAGCTGTAGACTCCCTATGGCAGTGAGCTGTTGGAGGAAAATACCGGCCGTCTTGACTTGTGGCCCATTTGTGTCCTTGTCCTGGCCTTCTGGTTATTATTCCAGTTTCCTGGAACTGTCTCCAAAGATGGGAGACCAGTTGCCTCAACACAGTCAACCATCGTGCTAACTCAGCTTACGATTGTCCATTTTTCAATCTACTGATGCTGTCCACCATCAACAGCCTTTTAAGCGGTGGTACAGAGTCATTCTTTCACTAACAGTCCAACTCCAGCTTCAATTGCTGTACCCTGCACCCAACAGTGTTAATTAAAGTCATGTGGCTGCCAGCTCGATGACGTACGGTCATCATTCGCGTATTTCCATGGGAGTTATCACAATGTTGCTTGGGTATGTCAACTTATCATTTCCCCTTGCACATGTATGTGAAAAATCTTTACAAATAGGTAGGTCATCTCATCTTGGATGTATTCTCAAATTTGCAGTTGTTACATTAATTTTAGACACCAGTTTAAAAACGTGGAACGTTGTTTAAAATTGGCATGTCACCCTGTGACCCAAGTGTTATAATATTAGCTTCTTGCTCTGAAAGCCAAAAGGTTTGATATTTCAGCAACAACTCTTAGAATAGGGTGCCTAAGGAAATCATAATATATATATATATATATATATATATATATATATATATATATACTTAAGAGCAAAACTGAAGACTAAGGAAAAAATTTTTTGAATTTAAAACGAAGGGTGCAAAATAACCTGAAAATCAAAACGCGCAACGCAGCAGTTTTAAAAATTCAGAATTCACATTCTATAAAGAAGATACCTAAGCAAAAAAATACATATATAATTTTGACTCACACCTAGTACAACATAGAAAAGGTTATGTATCTACCTGTGTGAGTAAAAGGAATAAAGATAAAAAAAAAAAAAAAAAAAATAAAACAACTGAATGTAGAAGGTGTCGAGAATACTGAGCCTTGGCTTTATCAAGGACCAGCAAAAACTCTGCATTTTCTCACTTCCACAAAGACCTAGTTGGAAATGGGTTTCTGCAAGGCCATAGATGCAAGTAACATTCCCACCTAAAATAGTTTAAAAAATATATATATAAGTCATGTCCTCCGTAGAGTAGCATGACCTAGCACTAGTTAACAATTTCGCTTGCATCCATTAACCTTCATGGCCCGACCCATGCTCTTCATCTGTTACTATTAAACAGAGAGAAGAAGATTAAAGAGAACTCAAGCTGTGAGAGTGACATAATAAATAGAAATGATTTTCAGCTATAACGAAATTCCAAGTTCGTTTGAGAGAGAATTTAAACCTGAAAAACAATGCAAAAGAAATCCAAATTTTACATTGCAATTAAAAAAGGAAATGTTAATTTATAACGAACAGATTTTTGAAAGAAAACTTGAGTCTAAAACCCCCTACTCTACAACTTATGACAGCACGAAAACGAGAATAAGTTAAAGATAATAATTAACTAAAGAAAACTTTGTGAAAGTTATATACCTTAAACAGTTAGTTGCAATATGTACAAAGTATTTCAGCAGTGCTTTAAGTGCATAATTAATTAGTTATTAAGAACTTAACTACTTTGAAAAAACAGCGCATAGACAGCGCATAGAAAAGGAACAAGCTCAGCCCTCTTCTGTTCCTAGGTACCCCAAAAGACGCTCAAAGTTACAAAGAAAAGTAAGAGTTAAAACCCGCATAAATGTTAACAGACAAACCAATGCTTAAAAGCTGAAAAGCTAAAAAACGACAGAGAAAAGGTACATAAAGTACAAACATTGAACTTATAAAACCTAGAACCCAAAAACAAGGAAGAGAGCTTACCTCTTGTGTGACAAAAACTTTTCTCCTCACAAGAGGAGAACATGGCTGACCCCTTCCGCCACTCCCTAGACACTGGGGGGCAGTGGGGGTGGGGCTGATGGCCTCCTCATACAGCAAGAAACCAACGCGCGGAGATTTTAACCAGAGAAAAAAAATATATAAACTTAAGACTGTGGATCTGTATGATCAGAATGAGCAGAATTAACTCTCCAGAATACATGAGAAATATTATAAAATACACGAGCAGTTTATTTAATAATCTTTGCATGTATTAAAACACCTTAGTGAGCTTCTATAGATTAATCAGAATCTTATTAATTTTAATGTTGGTTTTACTATTTTTAGTATAGCTATCCTAGTGATGAATAACTAGTTTTCTTTTTTATTTGTTTTTATTTTCTTTTATAAACAGATTTTTAAGCTTTTTTTGTGATTTTGTTTATATTATTTAATTTTTTGTTTTAATAGGACCGTCATATCCATAGCACTAAGGTTCCTTTAGGTAGTTAATAGGCATCCTCTAGCCAACTTCCTTACGGCTTTGATTGGTCAGAATCATATTATTAACTGTGTAGAAAATTAAAGCAGATCTGCCAACCTTACTCTATTATTCAGAATAATTTTTCTTAAAGTTCTTTTGATGAAAGAAGAAGGAATTTCGTTCTCTAGAAAACTTTCTAATAGTATATTAATGTGGTAATTGAAATCCAAATTGTTGCTGCAAATTCTTGAAATTCTTAGGACCTGAGAAATTAGTACATTCTCAATTACTTTGGTTGAAATGTTATTATTCCAGTGTAGATATTTAATTACTTTGAAAGGAAAATTAACTCTTTTATCAAAGAGGCTAATAGATGGGTTACCTCTGTTGAGCTTAATGCTTAAGTCTAGGAACTCAAGTTCCTGATTACTGTGGTTGGTTTTACATAAGTTAAGAGAGCTAGGATAGATATTATCAAAATCACTCTCTATAACTTCTGAATTATTGATACACAGCAGATCATCAATATATCTAAAAGTGTAAAGGTAGTTATCTGAGCAGGTGGGGTGATTTTTAATGAATTTATATTCCTTAAAGAACAGGAATAGATTAGCGATATTTGTGGACGTTGATGTTCCCATTGGAATACCGTTCACTTGCTTATAGAGAGTATTATTATATAAGATATGGTTATTTTTTATGCAGCAATTGAGATAAGAGTTCCAAGTTCCTACATCAACAAATTGGTTAAGTTTAAATTCTGCATACAGCTCTTTAAAGGTAGTGATTATATCTGATAGAGGCAGATTAGTATATAGGTTTTCAAAATCATAACTATTAATATCTAGGGGACAAACTTTGAGTATAGTAGAAATTACTTCTGCATTATTATTAATTATCCAAAAATCTCTGTACATCAAGTTAGTACAGTTTCTAATGTGTTTCAAAACCTTCTTTAAGACCTCTTCAAAAGCAAGATCTATTTTCTTTTTATGACTCCTTACTCCACTAGCTATGAACCTGAACTTCACAGGATCCTTATGAAACTTAACCGTTGCAAAAAGAAATGGAAATTCAGGCCCATATCTTCTAGTTTGTGGAATTTTAAGTTTCTTGAAGAATGCCTTAAACCGATTTTCTAACTGCTTGGTAGAATAACTTACGGGCTCGTATGTTACTCTATTATTGAGTTCCATAGTTAACAATTCAAAATAGAACTTCTTACAGATAATTGCAAAATTATTGCTAGCTTTATCCGTAGTGGTAAAAATAAATTGGTCTTGTAGTTTGGAGAGTGACCTTTTAGCTTCTCCAGAGAAAAAGAGATTTCTGTCGAAACAAAAGTCCAGACCTGCCAACTCACCGGTGAAGCTATTGATTATATTATATTTCCATTCTGCGAAGGCCTCAATAGGCTGATTGTACGTTAAACTGGTTTTTACGATGTACTTATTTACATCTTGAGTGAAGCTCTCAAGAATCCTTTCTTTGGAAATTGTGAAGGAAGGTCTGAATTTAGAGCCATACTCTAATAAATTCCTAAGCTTTTCATTTTCAACATAACTCAAGTTTCCGGTGATAATATGGTTGTAATTCTTATCATAGTGAACTGTTTCTTTATGTTCATCACAAGAACAAGTAGTAATTACAGGAATGTAGCTCGAAGAGTTAAGTTTGTAGTTTTTAACTATTGACCCTAAGGTCTTAACATATTTAAAACTTACAATAGACTGGTGCCTGTGGATGGGAAAAAAAATTGCATTATTGTAGAACAGCTTCCTTACATTGAGATTATCGTAGGCTTTATTTAGGAACCTGATGGTAACAAAATTACTGGAAAATTCTTTAAGAGAAATTTTATCTTTAAGAATATGTTTAAGAATGTCCAGAACCAAAGCAAAAACATGCTTATCAACATGGTCAGCAGTTTCATTCCAGAATTTGAAAAAACATTTAAGGACAGAGTGCTTGAAGGACTTGAGAATTTTGTAAGTATTTTTAACAAAATTAGTGCCAGTTTTAAAGCTTTCCAGAGTTTTTAGCAAGTTAGCAAAATCAACTTTGCTTGATGTGCGAAATAACCTCTGTCCTCTATTACCTCTAGAGCAGCTCTTATTATTAACAAGAAAGAAGAGTTCACGAATTGAAAATTTATGCTGATTATGCTTATTGTCAGATAGAGTGGAATTAAGGCCATAGGGATAAAGAGACTGATGCTGCAAAATTTCAAGGGATTCAGTTTCTAGCCGAGCATAGAGGTCAGGAATAATATGTAGTACCTCTATTTTCACTTTGTCAAAACCATGAGTATGGAAATGCTCTAATTCAAAGGTAGAGTACTGGTTGGCGTTTGTGGAGGGGTTCACTCCTGAATTAGAGAACTTGTTTACTAGAGACCTGTGACCATTAATCCTAAGATGAAGAGGATTTTTACTTTGGCCAATATAGCTAAGGTTGCAGACAGTACAGGTGAGCTTATAGATGGTATTGTAGGCTTTGCAAAACTTGTTGGAGCAATTATCCTCAACAGAAGAATACAGGTTAGGATCTGCAGATTTACATGTCAAACAACGTTTGTCATTTCATAACTTTAGATTACCTTTGCCAGCGAGTTCATACACTATGGGAAAGGGTGCTAGCCTAACCGAGCGGGAGGACTTAAAATATCTGAGCTGACCTCCAATCCTTTCATCGTCCTTAGAACTCCACTTGGGCCAAAACATACAAATTCTGAGCAAACCAACTAGGAAAAACTTTTTAGAAATAAGCAGTCCAAGAATAGACCAAACTCGAGTATAAACTACACTCCAAAAAGCTGCATCCAAAACATACTAAAAAGAAAAATTAGAAAATGAAAAAAAAAAAAAAACCTCAAGTGAAAAAAATAGTAGTAAAAAAAAAAAAAAAAAAAAAAAAAAAAAATAATAATAATAATAATAAAACATTTCAACTAGAATTTGCGCATGAGCTGCTAAATAATAAATTGAAATTAGTTACTTAAGAGCAAAACTGAAGACTAAGGAAAAAATTTTTTGAATTTAAAACGAAGGGTGCAAAATAACCTGAAAATTACTAGGTGTGAGTCAAAATTATATATGTATTTTTTTTTTGCTTAGGTATCTTCTTTATAGAATATATATATATATATATATATATATATATATATACAGGAAATGGACATGGAGACATCCAAATGGGACGACAAGTGAAATTGATTTTATTATGTGTAACAAAAAATTCGTCATAGAAGACTGCAGTGTGCTAAACAAGTTCAACACAGGTAGTGACCATAGATTGGTGAGATGTAAGACGCACCACAACACTAAACTCGAACGTAGCAAGCTCATAAGACAAACAAAATGTATTGACATAACCAACCTTAAAAAACACCATAATACCTTCAAGTTGGAACTGAAGAACAGGTTCTCTGCTTTAGAAGGCCTAACATCGGAAGAAGTGGACATCTCTGAAGTTAACAGAAAAGTAACCAAAGCTCTTATGGAAACAGCAACAAAATTAGCTGGGTCTAAGAACAAGTTGCATGTAAATAAATTATCAGGAAAAACGAAAATGTTGATGCAAAAAAGAAGAGAGATGAGGACAACTAAAGAAGATGTGACTTCCAAAGTGGAATATATAGAGCTATGCAAGACAGTACGAAAAAGTATCACTGAAGACTTAAGAAAATTCAACTGTGAACTAGTGAGGAAAGCAATTGAAAACAACCAAAGCCTAAAGATAGCAAAGGGACATCTCAGTAAGGGAAGAAAACAGATTATGGCACTGAGAAAAGAAGATGGTTCTGTAACAAGAAATAGAGGCGAAATTTTGACAAGAGTGAAAGATTTCTACTCCAAATTATATGAAAGGGATGATACATGCACTCCAGACATCATGAAAGATACCAGTACCAGAGTTCCTCCAGTCCTTCCAGCAGAAGTTGCACATGCAATCAAGAACATGAAGCGGGGAAAAGCTCCAGGAGAAGATGGAATTACTGTAGACATCATACAAGAAGCAAGTGGAGAAATCGAAACAGTACTCTCCCAAATTTTCACTCGATGCCTTAATGAAGGAAAGATTCCTGAGGATTGGAACACCGCTACAATGATCCTGCTACATAAGAAAGGTGACATTGAGGATCTCGGAAACTACAGACCTATCAGCCTCCTATCAGTAGTTTATAAAATCTTCACTAAAGTTCTTTCACACCGCTTGAAGGTAACACTGGACATGGCTCAACCGAGAGAACAAGCTGGATTCAGGAGTGGCTACAGCACAATAGATCATATCCATGTGTTGAGAGAACTAATTGAAAGAGCGAGGGAATATGAATTTCCATTGTGCATGGCTTTTATCGATTATGAAAAAGCCTTTGATTCGGTGAAACCATCAGCAGTTACGATGGCTCTGAAAACCTGCGGTATTGAAGATGCATACATTAATATTATTAATAACATCTATGAAAATGCAAGTGCAAAGATTAGGCTGTTTGAAAATACAACACACATAAAAATTGGAAAGGGAGTGAGACAAGGTGACACCATATCTCCGAAGCTCTTTAATGCCACATTGGAGGGTGTTTTTCAGTCACTGAGCTGGGAAAACAAGGGGATAAAGATTAATGGAGATTATCTAACCCACCTTCGTTTTGCTGATGACGTAGTCATTTTTGCAACTAGCCCATCAGAGCTGCAGAGTATGATCCAGGAACTTGCTGACAAGAGTAGAGAAGTGGGACTAAAAATGAACTTTCGGAAGACAAAAGTGATGTTCAATGCTTTTACAAGAAATGAAGATTTATCGATTGATGGAGAAAAGCTGGAGATAACAGACACGTACGTTTATCTTGGACAGCAGATATCAAGTGAGGGTCACATTGGTGAAGAAATTAATCGGCGTACAAAACTTGCCTGGAGAGCTTTTGGAAGAAACAGCATAATTTTCAAGAGCAATATGCCATTATGTCTTAAAAGAAAAGTGTTTGATCAATGCATCCTTCCAGTGCTTACGTATGGTGCAGAGACGTGGACCTTAACTAAAAGAGACATACAAAGGCTGCAGACAACTCAAAGCAGCATGGAGAGGTGCATACTTGGTGTAACCAGGAGAGATAAGAAGAGGAACTCGTGGATCCGAAAAATGACAAGAGTGGAAGACCTCATGATCAGAGTTAAATCCCTGAAATGGCAATGGGCTGGACATACTGCCAGAAGGACAGATCATCGATGGACAGCCGAAATTTTAGATTGTATTCCAAGGGACAGGAAAAGACCCAGAAGAAGACCACATGGGAGATGGGTGGATGAAATTCGAAAGTATGCAGGGGTGACATGGAGGAGACTGGCACAAGACAGACCGTTGTGGAGAAAACTTGGGGAGACCTTCATCCAGCAGTGGATTGATAATGGTTGACAATGATGATGATGATGATGATATATATATACTTAAGAGCAAAACTGAAGACTAAGGAAAAACTTTAGAATTTAAAACGAAGGTTGTATATATATATATATATTCTTGACAGACTAACTAATAACCTCATTGCTGCTAAGTCCAAGTTTTGACTTGGGTGATGCACAGCTATAATGCTACTAATGAATGATTCCATGCCTAGTCTAGTACTTCAAATATAAATTTATAGTTTAAACAATAAGGAAGATCTGAAGAAGAAGTTGTATACACTTTAGGAAATTATCTGAATTGAAATTAAAAGTAACTAGTAAAACCTGCATTAAAGTTTTTTTGTGTAACTATTAATGAATATGGTCTTTTTCTTACCCTTTTTTGAGAACAGTGGCCCTAAAGTAGAAACAGGCAGTTTCTTCAAACATATTCAGTCGTTAAAATATCCCCTAAGAGAGAGAGAGAGAGGAGAGAGAGAGAGAGAGAGAGAGAGAGAGAGAATCCTAAAATAAGCATAATTTCTTGACAGACTTGCTACAGATTTTAAATCATTAAATATTTTATTTTTAATGTTATGAGAAAAATTAAGATAACAAAAAGATGTTTCCTCAAGAATTCCAAGGAAATACTCCCCTGGGGATGATAGCCAACTACTAACAGAATCATAGGCCATTGTTGCTAAGTTTCCTACTGGATTCTAAAATTAGTTGCAAGTATAGTTTCTACTTTGCATGCATCGCCTCTATTACGATACACAAGACATGTTGAAGATAATTGTGTGTGTTCTGTATGCAACTAACTGTATCTAAACAAAAATATATACTCGTACTTTCAGTGGTTTGGGTGCAATTAAATTGATTTGTCTCCTGCAGTTTAGCTGAGCGATGGCTCAGCTTCATGTGAATGAAATGTGCGATTTGTACATGTTAGTTTTAAGGCATCACTGGTAATACTTTCACAGTTTGAGAGTTGTTTCCCATGTGTTTATTCTTTTTTTCCACTCTGCAAAACTTCAGTAAACTGTCAACTTAATTTTGCCTAAAACATTGAAAATATATTTTTTTCATTTAAGCTGCAATGCCATATTCAATCAATGGTAAATACCAGTTAGTCTGAGTAAATGGTATACACTTCCAGCGGGTTGATAGATATTTCGGGTGACTTCCTCTACGTAATTCCTGCCAAAAATTCCCTCCTATTTCATTCAGTGCAAATGCGTTTCCCCTGCCTTGTGTCCAAGCAAAATCCTTTCTTCTTCTCCCTTCAAAATCTCCAATCAGACTCCCCGTTTATGTATGACTCCTATCCATTTCATTCACAATCTGTCCACCAGAAAGATGCTCTTGATGTGAGAAGTTGACTGTTAATTGCTTACTCTGATTGTCCCTGGCAGGCTCTCTCTGAGGGAGAGTGATGTCCAATGACGGGGGGAAAGGGGTGGCCTTTAGTTCGTAGGAGGTCCTGGTCCGTGAAAGAAGGCTTACCTAGAAATGAATCTGTGCTAAGCTCCTTTTTAACTGAAGGTGAATTTATCTAGCTGCCGTTTGCACACAAAATAACAAAGGTTACAATTTGATTAAAGTTTAAATATTTCCATATAACAGTATACAAGGCCTTCTATAAAGAAGATACCTAAGCAAAAAAATGCAAATATAATTTTGACTCACACCTAGTACAACATAGAAAAGGTTATGTATCTACCTGTGTGAGTAAAAGGAGAAAAGACAAAAAAATAAAATAAAACAACTGAATGTAGAAGGTGTCGAGAATACTGAGCCTTGGCTTTATCAAGGACCAGCAAAAACTCTGCATTTTCTCACTTCCACAAAGACCTAGTTGGAAATGGGTTTCTGCAAGGCCATAGATGCAAGTAACATTCCCACCTAAAATAGTTTAAAACATATATATATAAGTCATGTCCTCCGTAGAGTTGCATGACCTAGCACTAGTTAACAATTTCGCTTGCATCCATTAACCTTCATGGCCCGACCCATGCTCTTCATCTGTTACTATTAAACAGAGAGAAGAAGATTAAAGAGAACTCAAGCTGTGAGAGTGACATAATAATTAGAAATGATTTTCAGCCATAACGAAATTCCAAGTTCGTTTGAGAGAGAATTTAAACCTGAAAATCAATGCAAAAGAAATCCAAATTTTACATTGCAATTAAAAAAGGAAATGTTAATTTTTAACGAACAGATTTTTGAAAGAAAACTTGAGTCTAAAACCCCCTACTCTACAACTTATGACAGCACGAAAACGAGAATAAGTTAAAGATAATAATTAACTAAAGTAAACTTTGTGAAAGTTATATACCTTAAACAGTTAGTTGCAATATGTACAAAGTATTTCAGCAGTGCTTTAAGTGCATAATTAATTAGTTATTAAGAACTTAACTACTTTGAAAAAACAGCGCAGAGACAGCTCATAGAAAAGGAACAAGCTTAGCCATCTTCTGTTCCTAGGTACCCCAAAAGACGCTCAAAGTTACAAAGAAAAGAAAGAGTTAAAACCCGCAAAAATGTTAACAGACAAACCAATGCCTAAAAGCTGAAAAGCTAAAAAACGACAGAGAATAAGTACAAACATTGAACTTATAAAACCTAGAACCCAAAAACAAGGAAGAGAGCTTACCACTTGTGTGACAAAAACTTTTCTCCTCACAAGAGAAGAACATGGCTGACCTCTTCCGCCACTCCCTAGACGCTGGGGGGCAGGGAGGGTGGGGCTGATGGCCTCCTCATACAGCAAGAAAACAACGCGCGGAGATTTTAACCAGAGAAAAAAAAATATATAAACTTAAGACTGTGGATCTGTATGATCAGAAAGAGCAGAATTAACTCTCCAGAATACATGAGAAATATTATAAAATACACGAGCAGTTTATTTGATAATCTTTGCATGTATTAAATCACCTTAGTGAGCTTCTATAGATTAATCAGAATCTTATTAATTTTAATGTTGGTTTTACTATTTTTAGTATAGCTATCCTAGTGATGAATAACTAGTTTTCTTTTTTTATTTGTTTTTATTTTCTTTTATAAACAGATATTTAAGCTTTTTTTGTGATTTTGTTTATATTATTTAATTTTTTGTTTTAATAGGACCGTCATATCCATAGCACTAAGGTTCCTTTAGGTAGTTAATAGGCATCCTCTAGCCAACTTCCTTACGGCTTTGATTGGTCAGAATCATATTATTAACTGTGTAGAAAATTAAAGCAGATCTGCCAACCTTACTCTATTATTCAGAATAATTTTTCTTAAAGTTCTTTTGATGAAAGAAGAAGGAATTTCGTTCTCTAGAAAACTTTCTAGTAGTATATTAATGTGGTAATTGAAGTACAAATTGTTGCTGCAAATTCTTGAAATTCTTAGGACCTGAGAAATTAGTACATTCTCAATTACTTTGGTTGAAATGTTATTATTCCAGTGTAGATATTTAATTACTTTGAAAGGAAAATTAACTCTTTTATCAAAGAGGCTAATAGATGGGTTACCTCTGTTGAGCTTAATGCTTAAGTCTAGGAACTCAAGTTCCTGATTACTGTGGTTGGTTTTACATAAGTTAAGAGAGCTTGGATAGATATTATCAAAATCACTCTCTATAACTTCTGAATTATTGATACACAGCAGATCATCAATATATCTAAAAGTGTAAAGGTAGTTATCTGAGCAGGTGGGGTGATTTTTAATGAATTTATATTCCTTAAAGAACAGGAATAGATTAGCGATATTCGTGGACGTTGATGTCCCCATTGGAATACCGTTCACTTGCTTATAGAGATTATTATTATATAAGATATGGTTATTTTTTATGCAGCAATTGAGATAAGAGTTCCAAGTTCCTACATCAACAAATTGGTTAAGTTTAAATTCTGCATACAGCTCTTTAAAGGTAGTGATTATATCTGATAGAGGCAGATTAGTATATAGGTTTTCAAAATCATAACTATTAATATCTAGGGGACAAACTTTGAGTATAGTAGAAATTACTTCTGCATTACTATTAATTATCCAAAAATCTCTGTTCATCAAGTTAGAACAGTTTCTAATGTGTTTCAAAACCTTCTTTAAGACATCTTCAAAAGCAAGATCTATTTTCTTTTTATGACTCCTTACTCCACTAGCTATGAACTTGAACTTCACAGGATCCTTATGAAACTTAACCGTTGCAAAAAGAAATGGAAATTCAGGCTCATATCTTCTAGTTTGTGGAATTTTAAGTTTCTTGAAGAATGCCTTAAACCGATTTTCTAACTGCTTGGTAGAATAACTTACGGGCTCGTATGTTACTCTATTATTGAGTTCCATAGTTAACAATTCAAAATAGAACTTCTTACAGATAATTGCAAAATTATTGCTAGCTATATCCGTAGTGGTAAAAATAAATTGGTCTTGTAGTTTGGAGAGTGACCTTTTAGCTTCTCCAGAGAAAAAGAGATTTCTGTCGAAACAAAAGTCCAGACCTGCCAACTCACCGGTGAAGCTATTGATTATATTATATTTCCATTCTGCGAAGGCCTCAATAGGCTGATTGTACGTTAAACTGGTTTTTACGATGTACCTATTTACATCTTGAGTGAAGCTCTCAAGAATCCTTTCTTTGGAAATTGTGAAGGAAGGTCTGAATTTAGAGCCATACTCTAATAAATTCCTAAGCTTTTCATTTTCAACAAAACTCAAGTTTCCAGTGATAATATGGTTGTAATTCTTATCATAGTGAACTGTTTCTTTATGTTCATCACAAGAACATGTAGTAATTACAGGAATGTAGCTCGAAGAGTTAAGTTTGTAGTTTTTAACTATTGACCCTAAGGTCTTAACATATTTAAAACTTACAATAGACTGGTGCCTGTGGATGGGAAAAAATTGCATTATTGTAGAACAGCTTCCTAACATTGAGATTATCGTAGGCTTTATTTGGGAACCTGATGGTAACAAAATTACTGGAAAATTCTTTAAGAGAAATTTTATCTTTAAGAATATGTTTAAGAATGTCCAGAACCAAAGCAAAAACATGCTTATCAACATGGTCAGCAGTTTCATTCCAGAATTTGAAAAAACTTTTAAGGACAGAGTGCTTGAAGGACTTGAGAATTTTGTAAGTATTTTTAACAAAATTAGTGCCAGTTTTAAAGCTTTCCAGGGTTTTTAGCAAGTTAGCAAAATCAACTTTGCTTGATGTGCGAAGTAACCTCTGTCCTCTATTACCTCTAGAGCAGCTCTTATTATTAACAAGAAAGAAGAGTTCACGAATTGAAAATTTATGCTGATTATGCTTATTGTCAGATAGAGTGGAATTAAGGCCATAGGGATAAAGAGACTGATGCTGCAAAATTTCAAGGGATTCAGTTTCTAGCCGAGCATAGAGGTCAGGGATAATATGTAGTACCTCTATTTTCACTTTGTCAAAACCATGAGTATGGAAATGCTCTAATTCAAAGGTAGAGTACTGGTTGGCGTTTGTGGAGGGGTACACTCCTGAATTAGAGAACTTGTTTACTAGAGACCTGTGACCATTAATCCTAAGATGAAGAGGATTTTTACTTTGGCCAATATAGCTAAGGTTGCAGACAGTACAGGTGAGCTTATAGATGGTATTGTAGGCTTTGCAAAACTTGTTGGAGCAATTATCCTCAACAGAAGAATACAGGTTAGGATCTGCAGATTTACATGTCAAACAACGTTTGTTATTTCATAGCTTTAGATAACCTTTGCCAGCGAGTTCATACACTATGGGAAAGGGTGCTAGCCTAACCGAGCGGGAGGACTTAAAATATCTGAGCCCTTCTATACTTCATACTCAAAATCTTTTTCTCATGCAGATACTCCTGAATCTGATCCTCCCATGACTTCCTCGGCCTTCCTTTCTTTCCTGTCACTTGGGCAAAAAATGTTTTCTTATTAAGCATCTCGTTACTGATTCTTTCAACATGGCCAAACCTCCGAAGAATATTAGTCTCCACTTTGCTAACAACATTTTGCATCACATTACACAACTGCAACACATCTTCATTATTCACATGATCCGAACGTGTCTTGCCACAAACCCCCTGTAACACATTTCCCCAGCACATAAACGACTCCTATGTCTCTTCTGTAGTACCCAGGTTTCACTGCCATACATCAGAGTAGGAACAATTGCACTTTCATGCACAGCCATGCAGAACTCTCTTGAGAACCCATCATTTCTGTGAAAACTTCCTAACGCAGCTATGACTTTCGATGTAGCATTCACTCGCCTACTAATTTCACCATCTAATTTGTTCTTTCTGTCAAGCATGCTTCCTAAATACACAAATTCATTCACCTGGTCAATCACTGTGCCATTTAGATTTACATTACATTCAGTGCTAACAGTTCCTCGCTCAAAAACCATAACTTTGATTTTTTCCTTATTCATACTCAGTTTGAATTTCATGCAAACTTCGTACATCCGGGATAACATACTCTGCAACTCACTTTTGTTCTCTGCCAACAGGATTGTTTCATCAGCATACAGCAATCTGCACACATGCTGCAACACTGATATTACCAAGACATAAACCAGTATTATCCATCTTAGCTTCACGCATGCAAACTGGTACACCAGTCTAATACTTGCTGGGGGACCTACCAAGTATTAGACTGGTGTACCAGTTTTTCTGGTACTTCAGTGTATATTAAAAGCCATGGTGACATTACACAACCTTGTATGACTCCTGCACCAATAGAAACCATTTTGATAAAACACCGTTCACTCGAACACAAGCTCTACTGCCAACATACATGGCTTTTTACACTATTAAATAGATTCCCAGTAACACCATATTTACTCAATACCTTTCACAAAAGTATCCTATGTGTTCAGTCGTAAGCTTTCTCTAAATCTACAAAGGCAGCCAAAACCCTCTTACCAATAGCCAAATGCTTTTCAATCGTCATGCGTAAAGCAAATATTTGGTTAGTGCAGCCTTTACCAAGCATAAAACCACTCTGAACATCCCATACTTTCTCTGATGTAAGACCTCATATTTTTTCAATGACCTTACCAAACACTTTCCCTGGCACACTCAGTAAGCTAATACCTCGATAGCTCTTGCAGTCAGTCTGATCACCTGTTTCCTTATGCAAGAGCACAATGATAACATCCTTCCAATCCCGAGGCACCATTCCCCTGATCCTATTCTTCACACAACTTAGAACTTAGTTTCCCTATTTTTCCTGAGGCTCATGTACTTCCAGAAAGTTTTTGTATCCTTCCAGAAAGCCAATTCATGCCTTTCCATTTTTTCCCCTGTCTTTTGCCTTACTCTGGCGAACCAGCTTAGCTGCCTCATGCTTCTTGCAGCGATATTCATCCTCAGAAACACTACCTTGCAACATTTCCAAATATTCTTCCTTCTTTCTCTTCACTGCCTCTTCAATCTCACTATTCCACCAAGCATCACCTCTAATGCTGCCCAATATTGTGGTGCCACAGACCTCTTCAGCAGCAGTGACAACACAGTTCTTAAAACATTCCCACTTCTTTTCTACATCCCTTTCACATGACTTCATCTCCTTCAGTCGCACTCTGAGTAAGTTAGAGTAGCGCTGATGTTCTTCAGGGAGCCTTTCAATCTTTATTCTTTCTATCCTAGGCCACTTCCTATTCCTTTTCCTCCAACCAACATTCAGTTTCACTCGTGACACTACCAACTAATGATCAGAGCCAACATCTGCACCATTCGTCACACGAATGTCAACAACTAAGTGTTTCAGACGCTAATGGTAAACAACAAAATCTATAACACTCTTTTGAGCAGGAGTACGATTTTCCCAAGTATATGTGCGGATATACTTGTGGTCAAAAAATTTATTAGATACACACAAACCATTCTCAATGCAGAGTTCAATTAATCTTTCACCATTATTATTCACACCAGGATCATTAAACTTACCCAGAACATTGTGTCAGAAATTGCATTCTGCACACCTACTCTAGCATTGAAATCCCCTACTATTATAACTTTCTCTTGAGCACCAAACTGGCTCAAAACAGCTTTTAGCTCATTCCAAAAATCTGCCTTCCTATCAGAAGGTTCCAAGTCACAAGGAGCATACACTACAACAATTACTATTCTCTGAAGTTTTATTTTCAAAAGGATCCAAAGAATTATCTCACTTATGGAGCTATAGTGAACCAAGTTGTTCTTCATCTTTTCACTTAAAATCACCCCTGCACCTGCCTGTCTTGTCTCCAGACCACATATTCACTGTTTCATTCACTTCTTCTATCCCAATTTCCTTCTTTTTGGTTTTACCTTCACAGAGCACATCCAATATGCCCTCCTTATAATGACAGTTGCAGCCCCCAAAATTTCTGTTAGTGTTTTCTGGTGGTCTTTCTTATTCGCACTATTGATGTATTGAGTGTTAAATAGTTTCTTCACTGTACAAGAGAAAGGTAATTTTGGTTTTTCGAGATTAATCTAACTAAGAGTGATTGAAGAAAGAGTGAGTGGAGCTCTCGGTACGAAAAAATAGCTACTGCTAAGAAATAAAAATAGCTGAAGAATTTCTAAAATGTCAAAAAATTGCTGGATCAACTACAGTGACCAATGAAGGAATCAATTCAGCTGATGTTGATGCCCTAAATGCTCTGAAGAATGCATTTGAAAAAAAAAAAAAAAAAAAGCAGATCAAAATGCATGCTCAATTTTAGATCATGGTTCAGAGCAGCCTGCTGACAGTATATTTGTGTAAGTGCTGATCCTGCAAAGTGGGAGATAAATGACCGTACCACTGATTCTTTACTTGCTCAAGGAATAAAACAAAACCTAAAGGGAAGTAAGGCAGCAAATTTTTCTAGGCCTAGGGGCGGCAAAACCCTAAATCAGTCTCTGTTTGAGACAATAGTTTAACTGAACAGAGTTATCCAAATTATTGCATTCATTGTGGCAACAACCTGAAAAGTTGTTCGCAGTTCGTTAATAGCTTTGTAAGTGAAGCAGAGTGTATATATGTTGACTTCCAATAAAAATCTCATAATGAAAGCATTTGTAAAGTGTTGATATATGAGAAACGGTGCTTTACAAGTTTTATTTAGTTGTTCATGCTGCCAGTATGTTTATATTGATATTTCCTACTGTTATTTGTTGCATTTCAATTCTGCTTAGTTGCAAGAAAGGCTGTATGATCTGTTAAATTAATTGTTTATTTATGTTTTAATACACTGCAGTGTCTACATTATTTTCAATTCTATGTTTTATTCAGGAAAAGAATCGGCACTTGGTAAGCCTGATCACACCAAGTCAAATTCTGGAATACCAAGGGAGAAAAAGAATGAAAGAATAATAAAAGATCCTGATGATTATTCCTGTTCAAAGTCAAATGATAAATTGAGTGATTCGTATGACTCCACTAGTCGTGGTTGTGTGAAACCATCTCGAAATAATTCTTCATCTTCTAACACCTCAAGTTCAGTCCAGTGCAGTAAACAGAAAGAGGAAGTATCTTATACTAGGACTGAACCAGATAATCCAATCCGACAGTCAAAAATAGTTGGAAATCTTAAAGATCAGTTGTCGTCAAGAACACAAAACAGCATCCTAAGCTCCAGTTTGCATACAAAGAGTGGAACTTCATCTGACACTGATCAGACTCAAACAGTTTCATCTAACACTGCAGTAAAAATGGAAAATTCAGGAATGTCTCAGGGAAATAATAACATTTTAGTAGCTCCCTCTGGAAGTAGTATTCCAAAGCCTACTGCAGCTGTGAAAGGTACATCAAAAGTCACTAAAGAAGAGAAACGTAATTTAAGTAACTCACCGAGCAACTTAACTGCCATAGGAACTACATCTAAACCCAGCAACCAAGAAAACTCTCAAGTAGGGACCAAACTTCCAAAAGAGGACATATATGTTGCAGTGCATATTGCAGGACCTGATACCCAAGTGCTGGACACTGGTCAGGTTCTGGAAAATCAACAAGCTGAGCAACGCACATCAAATCTTCCGAAGTCAGATCGCTCTCGAATTGAACGTGGAGTTTCAAGTCAAGGTGGTGTTAGCATAGCAATGGTGTCCCCCATAATGAGTTCTTCCCATAGAAGAGATAAACATATCACTGAAAGTGATTCTACCAGTGGATCAGCTTACAGAAACCAATCAACAAATAATGTGATCAAACCCAGCTATGAAATTTCAGCTTCTTCTTCATCATCTTACTCTGTAAGAGGACAATCAGAACCACTTTATGAAACCTGTGATAAGTTGTCTTCCAGAGATAGTGCTAATATGAACAACAATGATGCAGCTGCCATCAGTGAGGAAGGAGATGATGTTGTGCTGAATATTAAACCTATGCAACCATTGTTGAGATCTTCTCCCTATGGTTACATGAGAAGCCTTGGCCCACTGGGTTCTCAAAATTCAGCAGTATCACCCAGGATGAATTCATCTCTGAGAATTCATTCAGATTATGGTGAAACAGGTAGACTTAGTTCCAGTCGTCAATTTTTGGCCTCACTAGATACTGCTCGTATGTATGGAATGGCAATGAAGAGAGCTATGTCTGGGTATTCTGGCGTAATGGATTCTGACTGTGTCTCTGATGTTGACCAATTTGACTTTGCATCAGGATACCTCAGTGATGGAGAGATATTAAAGCCTGGAATGTCTTGCAGAACTGATGACATAGCCAGTGGTTATCTTAGTGAAGGTGGAGCACCAGTGTACACCAGAAAGCCTGTGATCAAACAAAAGGATAACCAGAAAAAGGATTCCACTTTAAAGACATTGAACATATTGCAGGATGATAGGTAATATATTTTACATTATATAAATTTTTTATAACTTAATAAACAGCTCAAGTAATTTTTACACACTTAAAACAGGAAATGTTGGAAATAAAAATAAAAAATATATCATATATTCTTACTAATCCTAAAATTATCACTTTTTTTGCATGTAAATTCAGTAACCATTTTTATCCATTCTTTTTTCATTTGCCTTGTACAGTATGCATTTTTGTTTAAATTTTCTTATGTACTATGATCTCAACACCATACAATATAGAGTTCTGATGGCTGTATGATGTCATGTAGCTTCTGAGTAGTTGAACTTTAAATAAAGATTCAGGTTCTTTTAAGCTTCAGGGAAAACTGATTCCAGCATTTCTTTTGAAGTATTCAAAACTGTTTTCAATCAGGTAGAAATAAAGTTGATGTGCTTGCTGGTTAGGCCAGCTCTTTTGAAATAATTTTTTTCCAAAAATTTCTTTTAATTCTTTCTTTAAATTATTATAGCATTATTTGTGGTGGAAATTATTTTCGTCTTGCTACTTGACCAAAATGTACAAGCTATCTTCTGTTAGTATTCTGCAGAATTATGGATTTTCCAGTTTTCTTTTATATCCATTAATGTGTTCTGTTCCTTACATAAGAAATCCACCATATTCTTCTGTACATTGCATCTCGTTAAAAATTTCTACTTTTCTCATGTTAGTTTCCTATGGATCCCATTCTTCACTTCTGCAAGTAGGTATATGGAAAACAATTAAATCTATGATCTTCAGTTTTGTTTTGATGTGAACAGAGGCATAACTAGGCATTTCTGCACCCAGTACAAAGCACAAAATATTGCGCTCCCATTTGCCTAATGCACACACTGCTCGACAAAACAGAATTAATGTTGCACCCAAATGCTGTCTATACATGGGGAGGCACAGACTGTATTTATACAACACTTTTTGCAACTGCTTCGCAATTCGGACCTTCAGTATTACATTTAGTGGACCGAATGTAGATGGCAGTCGTGGCTCACTGCCACAGTAATTATTGAATAACCTGCAGACAATCTTGAACAGTGTAAACGACATTCTTATCTTGCAGCATAAGTGTAGTCTCCATCCAACTAAAGAAATACTGCTAGTCCCATTGATTTTGATGAAGGCAGTGGTTCAGTTCCATTTTTTGGTGTATTATTGGTTGAATATGAATTCCAAATAAACTTACAAAAATTTAAAGTAACATGACATGTTAAAATAGCTTATCATATAGGTGAATTGAAAGGTACATTTCAATTCCACGTATTTGAAAACCTCACAAACCAATGAATTTGTGTTTAGTGAATATATGGTAAGATAAACTGTCTTAGTGATCAGGAAATGTGATGCAACCTGCACAAGTATTCCTCATGAAAATTTTAGTGCTCAATTTCTACTATCTTCTACCATTATGATGCCCATGTTTTTAACTTCATACTACACTACTCAACAAGATTGAGGTAACATGAAGAAAATTTGGTGTAGTTTTTTTTTAATTTAAGATGTAATGAAACCAGAGAGAGATGTGCAGCAATGTGTTGTAGTACAACAATAAAGCAAGTGCACAAACACACAACCCTCAGACCAGTGTAATAAACATCTTCAGTGGTTGCACCAAAATAAACAGTGCACATTATAGAAGTTGATGTAATGTTCTCAAAAAGTATACAGAAGACATCGATCAGTAAGGAGTGTGATCTGAAATGGCTAAACATTCGTGACAGCCATGAACCATGCTCAATATAAGGGTGCTCAGAAGAGTCTGAGGAAACAAATCCCATTCTGCTCCTAGAGCTGCTGTTAGCTAAATGTAATCTCTTGAGGTGTGGTGGCTGCTAGCTTGCAATATGCCTTCTAAGAGCATGCTACACATAATCAATGGATTTTAAAACCCTTTGGGGTCTTACTGGCCAGCAGGTGTGACACTACAGGTGGGCTTCAGCCAACCCAAATTTTCTTTGATCCCATCCTTTAGCCCTACCCCCTCCCCAAATATTTAAGCTGTCAGAACATATAGTGGGTGCAACCATCTAAGATTTTAGGGAACTTGGATAAACATACGTGAATTTCTCCAATTCACTGAAAGTTTGTTATATAAAAAGAACTGTTTGTTAAATTTAGTGTTTGTTTTGTACTTTTGGGAAATGGAGGGAATGCTCTGGGGGCAATTACAAGAGAGTAGTCAAAACACACCATTTTTATAATTATAATTAGAAGGATAAGAGAGAGAGAGAGTGAGAGTGAAATATTTACCTATTCCTTGTCAGTTAGGAACTAAAATTCATAAACAGCCTTATGAAAGAAAGAAAGAAAGAAAGAAAGAAAGAAAAACAAACTAAGTAAGCTAAAATTGAGAAGAAATAGTAACTTGCCATAGAGATTCATAACATGGTTCCCATACTACATACACTGAATAAATATGTACTACATACAGTACTCATTTAGAAACCTCCCCCCCCCCCGCTAAGGGTAACATTATCAGCGTCGGGTAAAATGTGCATGAACATAATTTTTTGCCAAAATTTGTGCTCCCCACCCCCATCATGCTTAGTTCCCCTAATAGCCCACCCAATTCTGGGCGACTAGAGTCTCCACTTCTGGCCAGGTCATTTATTGGATATCTTTAATTCCTAAGTATTCTTCCACTAGATGAGCTCTATGAGAACATGTGTTGTCACCCATAAACAGAAACTCTGGGCTAACAGCACCTCTCAAAAGTCATATATCTGGTTAGGGAATATGATCTCCATATTTCTGAGCAATTGCAGCTCCTCCATCAAGGATATGAAGCAGAGTGCAGCTATTTGTTATTATGCCACTCCATAGTAGTGCACCACCTCCATCATAGGTATGTTTTTTTTATTTGTGTTGTTGGGATGATAACACCCTCCTGGTGTTCCCCAGAATAAGCAATGCCTAGAATAAGGTTGTAGGCTGTAATGGGATTCAGGGTTTGAAAAATACCATGCCAGAGATGCCCTGGGGCATGTAAATTATTAGCTCGGGCAGGTAAAAAAAAAAAATCTAGTTGCCCAATCCAGGGAACTAAATTTAAAAATAATAAAGTTTAGAATAGAATTTCCTACTACAAGAAAAAAGACAGTCGTCACACGTCATGTTTCTTTTCACTGCTAATCACTGGAAATTGTATTATTGTTAAGAAGTGTCAAGGACAGAAGAATATCACTTCTTTAATTATATTGTGCTCTAGGTCCAGAAATTGGAACCATGTGTAGTTTTGCTTTAAATGTTGTTTTTAGTCAGCAACGAGATGCATGCCTCTAATGGAACTAGCCGCCGGTGTTTAGTAACAAAAGGCAAAAACGTAAATGAAAGGAACATGGTAGAATCACTAAATTTCTCAAATATCAATTTCATCATCATATCATTTTATACCAATTTCAGCATCATTTCAAAACTTGAGAAGCACACGTTTGTGCATTCAACGTTTTGAATACAGACCCTTAAGATGGAAATGCAAAATATGTAAAATAAAAAAAAAGTTCATATTTTTTAACAAAAAAAAAAAAAAAAAAAGAGGGTTCTGATTTGGTATCTTAAAAGATAAATTTTCTTGGGCATCTAGCTTTTACTACCTGGGCAGGTAAAATAATTTCTGCATATGCCCTGCTGGGCTTGTAACTTTTCAGATATTTTTCAAGTCCTGGGACTCATCAGAAAGCAGAACTTGTAACCCACTGGTTAGGGCTCCCAGTCACGTGTTGCAGGCCCCAGTTTTGACAGGTTCTTTGTCGATAAAGGGCCAGCAGGACACATACCATACTCATCTTCATACTAAAGAGATTTATGGAGGAGTATTTGTAATAGGACATTGGAAATGAAATCTACGCTTTAAAAAGTTATTACCAAAACGTCCCATATGACAACTTTATTTATGTGACTGCCACCTTCTTCAATGTGATGTGTTAACATATGTTGATTCAAATGTTGCCACATTTAAGAATGGATTTCCAAATCATAGGAATATGATGTGGTGAGGCTGCATCACAGCCGTTATGGAAAAGATTAATTTTGACACTTTCCCAATTCCCGAGAGCTATCTGGTTGATGAAAGGTGCAAGATGTTTCATGTTTTCCCAATTAGGTACGACAGACTTGTCTCTGGTAGTTAATAATGATAATGAAGTATATAGATTATTTTTCTGTACGTCGAAATATGTTCAGTTATGCATTAATTAATACTAAAATCAGTACATCTAAAGTAAAAGGTTACACCCGAGGAGGTGTTGATTGAAATAACACGCACGCACATGCACACTTATGCCTGGTGAATCGACGGGTTTAATTGAATCTCTGTCTTTTAGAATTAGTTTAAGAAGTTGTGTGATAGGTTTAACAGCCAACTTATGACCAAAGGATTTAAATATTTGGCACAGTTTATGTGAAGAAAGGTACTAGTACCAGAGTTCTTCCAGTCCTCCCAGCAGAAGTTGCTCATGCCATCAAGAACATGAAACAGGGAAAAGCTCCAGGAGAAGATGGAATTATCGTAGACATCATACAAGAAGCAAGTGGAGAAATTGAAACAGTACTCGCCCAAGTTTTCACTAGATGCGTTAATGAAGCGAAGATTCCTGAGGATTGGAACGCTACAATGATCTTGCTACATAAAAAAGGTAACATTGAGGATCTCAGGAACTACAGACCTATCAGCCTCCTATCAGTGGTTTATAAAATCTTCACTAAAGTTCTTTAACACCGCTTGAAGGTGGCACTGGACATGGCTCAACCGAGAGAACAAGCTGGATTCAGGAGTGGCTACAGCACTATAGATCATATCCACATACTGAGAGAACTAATTGAAAGAGCGAGGGAATATGAACTTCCATTATGCATGGCTTTTATCGATTATGAAAAGGCCTTTGATTCGGTGAAACCATCAGCAGTTACAATGGCTTTTTTATCTGCTGTAGAAACTATTTTATTATTTTTTCTAAAAACTGACTTGCTACATTCTTCTTAATAGAAACTGGGTGATACGAATTGAAATCCAGTAGTCTTTTAGTATTCATTGGTTTTTTATACCAACTAGTGAGGAATTTTTCATCTTCATAATAGATAGTAATGTCTAAGAAGTTTATTCTTCTTTCTTTTTGAAGTTCAATAGTGAACTTAAGGGAATCATCTAATTCATTGAATGAGTCTAGAATTCTTAGCTCAGAAATTATTCCAGAAAGAATTCTAGACCCATTCAATGAATTAGATGATTCCCTTAAGTTCACTATTGAACTTCAAAAAGAAAGAAGAATAAACTTCTTAGATATTACTATCTATTATGAAGATGAAAAATTCCTCACTAGTTGGTATAAAAAACCAATGAATACTAAAAGACTACTGGATTTCAATTCGTATCATCCAGTTTCTATTAAGAAAAATGTAGCAAGTCAGTTTTTAGAAAAAATTAATAAAATAGTTTCTACTGCAGATAAAAAAGAAGCCCATAAAGAAGAGCTTAAAGTTATACTTGCAGAGAATAACTATCCTAAGGAAGAAATTGAGAAGCTTCTGAATTTTAATGGTACGAAGAACCCACAAAAGCAACAAGTAAAATTCACTAGAAAAATTTCTTATCACAAAGGTGTTTATTTGAGGCTTTGAAGAGAATTAGTAAAAAATACAATATTAGGCTAGCTCCAAGTTTAGAGAACAAAGTTAAAAAAATTTTCCCTAAAATAGTTCAAAGAGAAGAAGATATTTTTAAAATGCAAGGAGTAGTTTATGAAGTAAATTGTAGTTGTGGACTATCTTACATAGGTGAAACAGGTCGCAGACTAGAAACTCGTATAGCTGAGCATAAAGCAGCTATAAAAAATTGCTCCAACAAGACTTTATTAGATAGGCATGTTAGAGAAACTGGGCACAGCATGGATTGGAATTCCCTTAAAGTAATCAGTTTCCAAAGCAATTTCCAAAAAGAAAACTGAAAGAAGGAATAGAGATTGAGAAAAATCAAAATTCCATCATCAATGACTGCAAAGGATTTTCCCTGCCTAACATCTGGCAGGATTTGTTGAAAAATAACCTAAACCGTCAAGGTTAACCGTAACCGTCAAGGTAAACCGTAACCGTGATAGTGACAAGGAAAAAGTGACAACAACAAGTCAGCCTGAAGAAGGAGAAGAGTTTTCTCCGAAAATTTGCTATTAAAGAAAAAATTTCCTAGTAAAATCCCATAAGTTACTTTAGATTATTAATATCACACTATTTTTGCGTAGTCATTTACAACAATTCCATACATTGCAGACCAGAAAACTTGCAAGGGAGAAGCCATAAAATTGTAACTTAAATTTACTGAAACAAAATTTTGATATGGTGAAATAATTAATGCACCTTGTTCCAAACGTATAGATGTTACAGATGAAGAGTCTGTTCATAATCTGCAACAATATTTCCATGGTCAACATTTGATGTTAAACAAACCCAGTATTTCTCTGCCTCAGTTTTCCTAACAAAGTTTCAAAATTGACATTGCAGTCAATTTTGAAACTTAATGCTATTTCAGTTGTTGCTGATCATTGTCTATTATTTCCTATCAACACGAGTCTTTTTTAACAAGTCATGTTTTTATTTAACTTGAATTCACAAGATTTGATGGCAGTGCAAAAGTCCACTAACCAATTAATAAAAAAAAAATCTTCAGCATTTTCTTACGATTTCATAAAACCATCATATGTGTACTTTTTTTTTTTCATGGATTACTTAATTCATGGAAAAAACGTTTGCAACCAAGAAGTGGCAGTATGTTGTCTTTGCAGGAACATATCAAGAAATTGTCTTAAGTTGGAGGTCAAGGTCATCAAAAATATGTGAAAGAAGGTTAAAGTAAAAAGATCAAGTGTAAAAAGCAACAGCAAACATTTTACTTTTAAATGTCATTGCATCTCCTTTGTTTAACAATTTGTCATGCATAAACTTTGAGTAACTATCCACTTTTGAACCTTTTCTTATGTTTTTACCTTCGAATTAATTTTACATTTCGTTTAGTAAGGATAAGTTAGAGACATCTAAATTTTTATATATGGACATTTTGATTTTTGTATATATTCTGAATGTGTGAAATTTTTTTTTCTCCATTTCCAAGTTCCTACATTTAGCATGACAGTAGGCAATAGGGTTTTCTTTAATGATTTATATAAAGAAATATTGTTCTTTATAATTCAGGACTGCGTTCGTTTTCTGTATTAAATGAAGTCGCCAATAAATGTGAAATATCTGTTATATTTCTTACTTTCAGTAGCTTTCTGGGTGGTCAGTGTTGTAGATGTACGATTTTACATACGTAACACCCAGCATTAATTTTGAAAACAGTCACGTTTGGGATATACAAACCACGCGAAACCCTGTTAAAATCGTGTTTCCGATGTAGAAAGAGGAATATGTGCATTTGAAGCGATGGCTAACGTTTGTAGCATAGTGTTTAAGAAATGCAGCAGTAGATGGCAGCACTATATTAGATCATTTTAATGTTGTCTGCTAAAGTAGTGAAGCTGAATGAAACTAAAACAAAAAACACCTAGCTCTTATTCGCGCTTACCTTTTGTTTTTTCACAAATACAAGGTAAGAAATGCCCAACACATCCTGAAATTAAAATGTTCCAGGGCTGTACATGTATTTTTATTAATATAGAGTAGTAGATATGTGAGTGTTTAGGATAGGCTGTAGCATTTCCGGGGTTAATCAAACATAACTGTAGATTAATGCAGCTGTATAAAAGCTTAGGTGTATTTGCCTTGATTAACGTTTTTAATACCACCCATCTCACACCTAATACATTACATTCTTAAAGAGCGTATGCTTAAAGTTTCCGCATAATGTTTATTTGAAACTTGAAAGGCAAAATTTCTTTGTTTTATATTTTGGTGTCGCCGATAATTTATATACCCGTAAACACTTCTTCTGCGTTATTTTACCTGTAAGTAGGCCTGGCGACGCTAGGCTACTTTTTGCCTAACTGAATCGGACATCGGACTTTTTAAAATTTATCTGTTCAATCGTCGCCAGTCAGAATCCCCCCAATATTGGTTCATTACTAGAGGTGTATCCACTGAAGGGGGGGTGTCTTCGGGTCTGGAACCCCTTGACCAGGGATTGAGCACAAAATTAAAGCGATATATATATATCATCATCATCATTGTCAACCATTATCAATCCATTGCTGGACGAAGGTCTCCCCAAGTTTCCTCCACAACGGTCTGTCCTGTGCCAGTCTCCTCCATGTCACTCCCGCATACTTTCGAATTTCATCCACCCATCTCCCATGTGGTCTTCTTCTGGGTCTTTTCCTGTCCCTTGGAATCCAATCTAAAATTTCGGCTGTCCATCGATGATCTGTTCTTCTGGCAGTATGTCCAGCCCATTGCCATTTCAGGGATTTAACTCTGATCATGATGTCTTCCACTCTTGTCATTTTTCGGATCCACGAGTTCCTCTTCTTATCTCTCCTGGTTACACCAAGCATGCACCTCTCCATGCTGCTTTTAGTTGTCTGCAGCCTTTGTATGTCTCTTTTAGTTAAGGTCCACGTCTCTGCACCATACGTAAGCACTGGAAGGATGCATTGATCAAACACTTTTCTTTTAAGACATAATGGCATATTGCTCTTGAAAATTATGCTGTTTCTTCCAAAAGCTCTCCAGGCAAGTTTTGTACGCCGATTAATTTCTTCATCAATGTGACCCTCACTTTGATATCTGCTGTCCAAGATAAACGTACGTGTCTGTTATCTCCAGCTTTTCTCCATCAATCGATAAAACTTTATTTCTTGTAAAAGCATTGAACATCACTTTTGTCTTCTGAAAGCTCATTTTTAATCCCACTTCTTTACTCTTGTCAGCAAGTTCCTGGATCATACTGTGCAGCTCTAATGGGGTAGTTGCAAAAATGACTACGTCATCAGCAAAACGAAGGTGGGTTAGATAATCTCCATTAGTCTTTATCCCTTTGTTGTCCCAGTTCAGTGATTGAAAGACATTTACCAATGTGGCATTAAAGAGCTTCGGAGATATGGTGTAACCTTGTCTCACTCCCTTTCCAATTTTTATGTGTGTTGTATTTTCAAACAGCCGAATCTTTGCACTTGCATTTTCATAGATGTTATTAATAATATTAATGTATGCATCTTCAATACCGCCGGATTTCAGAGCCATTGTAACTGCTGATGGTTTCACCGAATCAAAGGCTTTTTCATAATCGATAAAAGCCATGTACAATGGAAGTTCATATTCCCCCGCTTTTTCAATTAGTTCTCTCAGTACGTGGATATGATCTATTGTGCTGTAGCCACTCCTGAATCCAGCTTGTTCTCTCGGTCGAGCCATGTCCAGTGTTACCTTCAAACGGTGTGAAAGAACTTTAGTGAAGATTTTATAAACCACTGATATAGGAGGCTGATAGGTCTGTAGTTCCTGAGATCCTCAGTGTCACCTTTTTTATGTAGCAGGATCATTGTAGCGTTGTTCCAATCCTCAGGAATCTTTCCTTCATTAAGGCATCGAGTGAAAATTTGGGCGAGTACTGTTTCGATTTCTCCACTTGCTTCTTGTATGATGTCTACAGTAATTCCATCTTCTCCTGGAGCTTTTCCCTGCTTCATGTTCTTGATGGCATGTGCAACTTCTGCTGGGAGGACTGGAAGAACTCTGGTACCGGTACCTTTCATGATGTCTGGAGTACATGTATCATCCCTTTCATATAATTTGGAGTAGAAATCTTTCACTCTTGTCAAAATTTCGCCTCTATTTCTTGTTACAGAACCACCTTTTTTTCTCAGTGCCATAATCTGTTTTCTTCCCTTACTGAGATGTCCCTTTGCTATCTGGCTTTAGTGTTTTCAATTGCTTTCCTCACTAGTTCACAGTTGAATTTTCTTACGTCTTCAGTGATACTTTTTTGTACTGTCTTGCATAGCTCTATATATTTCACTTTGGAAGTCACATCTTCTTTAGTTGTCCTCATCTCTCTTCTTTTTTGCATCAACATTTTGGTTTTTCCTGATAATTTGTTCACATGCAACTTGTTCTTAGACCCAGCTAATTTTGTTGCTGTTTCCATAAGAGCTTTGGTTACTTTTCTGTTAACTTCAGAAATATCCACTTTTTTAAGGTTGGTTATGTCAATACATTTTGTTTGTCTTATGAGCTTGCCACGTTCGAGTTTAGTGTTGAGGTGCATCTTACATCTCACCAATCTATGGTCACTACCTGTGTGACATTAGCTAATAAATAACTCCTTAATTTTTTCTTGAATAACGTAATATTGTTAAGGGATGTAAGATCACTAGGCAGCGAATTCCACAATGTAGGACTAGCGTAATTAATATGAAATCTAAAACTCTCTGTTACTGGAAACAGGAATTAAAAAGTTTTTATTTCTTGTATAATGAGAATGACTGTGTGTTTGGTATGATTAAGTCCTGATATAAATTATTTTTAGTTCTCTTGAACATTAATTTTATTATAGTCATATAATTGCTGTATTGATAAGATGTGAAAATCATTGGATTTAAGCCTAGAGTGAAAAAGCGTGCTGGAGTAATGATTATTTGATAATTTAAGTTCTAAAAGTCTAATAAATTTATTCTGAAGCATCTGTAATCTATTTATATTATATTTAGTTGTCTTACCCTAGTCTGAATTAGTGTATAGTATAAAAGAATCGTCAGTTGAGGGGTCAGATTATTCAACGCACTGCTAATGACTCCGATGTTCCTAGCGATCTTATTGGAAAGGTAATTTATATGACTATTCGATTTTAGGTCATGTTGAATTAAAATCCCCAGATAATCACATAGAATAATAGAATCACATTATTTAAAGGAAAGTTTTCTTCCTCTGCACTAAAATTATTGCATGTGTACCCAAACCTTTCAATTACTCAATGCACCTGTTTGCTTCATCGTTGCTTTTCCAAGAATATTTGCTCCGCTAACGCATTTAGCATTAGCAGTGTACATTTACTGTCTCATGCACTTAATGTCACTTGCATTCGTATCTTTTTTTATGCCTTTGCATTACTGCTGTAACTCTGTTTCTGTGCATCATATCTTTCAGTAAATCAATGCACACTATGCACAGCTACTTCAATAATTGCGCCTTTATTCTCATGCTATTTTTTTTTTCTTTCTTCCTTTCTTTCAACTTTTCCGCTAACAGAAGCAGAGCACATTCTCTAAGGCACTTCCAGAGACTTGGGTAAGTACCCTTATGCTTATTAAACTCGCTTATTTGTAACTATGTGCGTGCTGCCGTATCAAGTGATCGGGGAAATGCAATGAAATTTCGTGTTCTGCTAAGTTCGTTGAGATTTTTTTATTAGTTCTTAACCTTATGCTGTAGGAGAGGCGTAACTAAAACGGGGCGAAAAAATCACTGCTTACAATCTTATTGGAATTGAAAACTTTTCATCAAGTTTTTGGTACACTTAAAATTATAATTTTTTTCTAAAAATGTGCAGGGGGTACTGGTTGCTCACATTCAGAAATGAGGGATAGGTTCTGTAGTCCGTCCAACTGAAGAACCAAGGCCTTTGCCGACAACAATCAGGCCCGCGGTTTTTCTTTTGTTGAATGGATAAGGATGTCGTTTTTCTTTAATTGGATCTTCACATTGTAGAAGATCTTTAGAGAGAGAATCTAGTTAGAGAATATGCACATCGTTGAAGATTTTTCTGGAGCTGTTCGATCATTACTCTGACCACTTCCCACAACTGCCAGCTGCGTTCGGTCCTTTTGGTTTGGTACCGAACTACAAAGCAGTTGCAAAAGCTGTACAGTCACAGTTTGATTGCGCCTCCCGCATAGAGATAACATTGGGGTATTATATTATTTTTTGTCCAGCAGTGTGTGTGTGCGCGTGCGCGCGCGCGCGCAGTGGTCAAAAAACATACTTGTCTACCAGTCAGCAGAAAATATCACTAGTCAGAGGCAACCATTAACCAGTGGGTTAATGCTTGCCTTGTAGCGTTGCTCGTCAGCTATAATTTTTGCCTAGTAATCGATGAGTAGACTAGTGTAATTTTGGACCCCTGCATATATATACCTTTGGCCTTAATGCATGCCCTGACCCATATAAGGTACACCTTTGGCCTTAATGCATGCACTGACCCATATAATGTCCACCTTTGGCCTTAATGCATGCACTGACCCATATAATGTTTACCTTTGGCCTTAATGCATGCACTGACCCATATAATGTTTACCTTTGGCCTTAATGCATGCACTGACCCTTCGAGACATGCTTTCGACAAGGTTTTGGAACACAGCGATAAGTATGCGCGTCCATTCAGTACATAATGCTGCCGCTAACTGTTGCTTAGTAATAGGCCTTGGTTCCAAACTTCTTATGCGGAGCTCTAATTCATTCCATAGGTGCTCTATGGGATTAAGATCAGGGCTGTGTGCCGGCCAGTCCACACATGATTATCGTCAAACCACGCCGTAACAGTCCTTGCTTTATGGCTCGGTGCATTATCCTGCTGGTACCAACAAGGCTCGGTTCCGTAGTGTTGCCACAGAGTTGGTAGGGCTTAATTGTCCAGAATATCGAGGTAGACGTGCTGGTTAAGATTTTTGTTCACGATAACCACGAAAAACACCCCCAGACGAGTACACTGCCAGCTCCAAACTTGACCGTAGGAACAGTACACTGTGGTAAATAGCGTTTCCCCGGCTGCGGCCATCAGACTGATGGATCGTGTATCTGGATTCATCAGTCCATAGGACCCGTTTCCATTGATCTACGGTCCACGATAAATGTTCTTTACACCATGCTAAACGACGAGTAGCATTCCGAGTGGAGATGAAATGCTTATGAGCAGCCGCTCGACCACGGTAACCTATGGAATGAAGTTCTCTGCGAATGGTACGTGTACATACCAAGGTTCCAGCATTTTTACTCATCTGTACACTGAGGTCTTGTGCAATACTCCGTCCATTAGCTGTAACGACTCTCCTGAGGCTTCGACGCCCTCTATCACTGATTTTCTTTTGTTCTGCAGGTAAGTTTTGCCGCTTCAGGCACGCCATGTGTCTTCCACTTATTCAGTACATCCAAAACTCGTGACTTGGGTATGTTTAAACGCCTCTCGGTTTCTCTTATGGACAACCCACTAATATAACACCCACCAATCTTTCCTTTCTCAAAGTCAGTTCTATCCCGCCGCGACATTATATATAATCGATGATCTTAATACCTTGATCTTAATACCTTTGGCCTTATAATAAAATTGGAACCTTATAATTGGAACCTGAGGATTTTAATTCCTGAGGATTTTGTTTGTCTTATGAGCTTGCCACGTTCCAGTTTAGTGTTGAGGTGCATCTTACATCTCACCAATCTATGGTCACTACCTGTGTTGAACTTGTTTAGCACACTGCAGTCTTCGATGACGAATTTTTTGTTACACATAATAAAATCAATTTCACTTGTCGTCCCAATTGGATGTCTCCATGTCCATTTCCTGTGTGGCTTTTTCTTGAAAAAGGAATTCAAGATGAAAAATCCTTCTGCCTCTGCAAACTCAACGAGAGTATTTCCACGCTGGTTTCTGTTGCCGTGACCGAATTTACCTACTGAAGTTTCATTCTGTTGCCGGTGCCCTATTTTTGCATTGAAATCTCCCATAATTATCTTCAAGTGCTGCTTACCTTTATTATTTAGATGACGAATTTCCTCATAAAATTCTTCAATTTCTTCTTCAGGATGACTTGTGGTGGGTGCATAAGTTTGAATAATCTGAGCCTGGTATCTTCTCGATAGTTGGATAACGAGTCGTGCAGCTTTGTCAGAGGAACTTTCAACTTCTACCACTTTATCCTTCAGTTTCTTGTTTATTATAAATCCAACACCACTAGTTCTGCCAGTATCTGTCCCACGATAATAGAAGAGATGTCCACTTTTCAGTTCAATGAGATCTTCTCCTTTTCTCCTTACCTCACTCAGCCCGACGATGTCCCACTTGATCCTTTGTAGTTCCTCTTCCAATTCAAGAAGCCTTGAATCAGAAGATAGGGAGCGTCCGTTGTAGGTAGCCAAGGTCAGCATCAAATGGCAGCCTAGTCCGGTCCTCCGGGGATTCTTAGCACCCTCTGCCTTCATGTCGCACTGGCCGCTGCCTTGGCCAGGTACATTCCAGCTGCCGGAGACTGAGGGCCAAGATTTAAGTTGTAGAGTCATTTTGGAGGTGTTTGGCCATAACTCACCACGCTGGCCAAGCGGGTTGGTGAGTGTGGGATAGCATTTCCTCTGATCCCGATGGTATAGTTATACCGCTATTTGCGGTCGTCAGAGCCCCTTTAGTGGGAACAGGATGCACCACGAGAAGGCGGGGTTGACATTTGTCAAGGAGAGGCTGTGATGTTACGCATCTCCTGACCTTACATCCCATATATATATATATATATATATATATATATATATATATATGTGTGTGTGTGTGTGTGTGTGTGTGTGTGTGTGTGTGGATTATATACACTGCTGGCCACCCAAAATGCAACACCAAGAAGGACACGAGATAGCAAAGCCAGATTTATTGGACACATAACAACAGATACAAAGATGAAACGATTGAGCTTACAGGCCCGTGTGACTTGCGGGACACGCAGACATCAATAGTTTGTGTGGCCCCCATGGCTGGCACTAACGGCCGGTACACGCCGCGGCATCGAACGAAAGAGGCTTTGGATGTGGGCTTGGGGTATGTCGGTCCAGGCTGCTTCCACACGTTGCCACAGTTCATCAGGCGAAGCCGCGGGTGGTCCTTGCCGGGCCACTCGGTTGCCGATCAGGGACCAGACGTGTTCGATGGGCGACGTATCGGGAGAACAGGCAGGCCATGGCAGCAGTGATACCTGGTGGGCTGTGAAGAATTGTTGCACAATGCGTGCCACGTGCGGGCGCGCATTGTCCTGTTGAAATGTGGCCGCTGGCAGGTCCTGCAGGTAAGGGAGGACTACAGGCTCCAAAACGTCGGAGATGGTGCGGTGGCTCGTGAGTGTACCGACGATGCGTACCAAAGGGGTACGGGTGTCATATCCAATTGCGCCCCAAACCATAACGCCAGGGGACGGGCCGGTATAGCGATGCATAATGCAGGCGTCATACAGTCTCTCGCCGCGGTGCCGCCACACGCGGATCCGACCATCGTGGTGCTGCAGGCAGGAGCGGGATTCGTCGGAGAAGACAATGTCGTGCCATTCCGTAGTCCAGGTGCGGCGTTCAACGGCCCACTGTCGCCGCACTCGCCGGTGGTGTAACGTCAATGGTAATCGGAGCAATGGGCGCCGTGCGACAAGTCCCGGCTCCTGCAGACGACGTCGAACAGTACGTGCTGGCACATGTTGCTGCGCAACACGCCCTAATTTCAGCGCTAACGTTAGTGATGTGGCGGTGCGAGCCGTCAATGCCCGCCGCACTACATGCCGGTCCTCTCGTTCGGTGGTGCGTCGCGGCTATGGCAATCGCTCACGTCGGTCCATCCGTCCGTCCCTCCTGCACCCACCGAATCCATACTCGCCTCACTGTGGCTGGATGTCGTCCCACACGGGAGCCGATGTCTCGGTACAATAAACCGCTGTCGCGCTAAGCCACTATTCGTCCTGTGTCGAACTCCGAAACGGGATGAAATGACTGCCGTATTCTGCGATGAGGCATCAGGAAGCTTCCCGCGCACAAATCCGGCAGCACAACACACTTCCACTACTTACACCCCGTCTTCTGTGCACCCTTCTCATAGTGCTTCTCGGTGGCGTGCCGGGCGCACATGATTTGCATATGCCCTGCAATGCTAATAGTTTGCATGTCCTCTCGCGGGCGACGCATGCTGCGAATTTCAGGCCAATCAGATGCTTCCTTCTTGGTGTTGCATTTTGGGTGGCCAGCGGTGTGTGTGTGTATATATATATTATATACATATATGGTTTGTGCGAATGAAATGTCCGGCGCGAACGAGCAGTGGAGACAGGCCCCCACTACAGCGGAATGGAACAACTCACAGGTGTTGCAGGTATTACGTCACAGAGTCACTATAAATAGCTAGTACGTGTGTGAAGAACAAGGTTCGGGCGTGGTTTGTTTGGACGTAACGTGGGTTGCAAAGGAAAATGCAGACGCCGGATTTGAGAGTCATCTTCCTGTATGAATTTGAACTGCGCCATTCTGCAGGAATTGCCGCTCGAAACGTTAACAAAGCGTTTGGGGAGAATACAGCTAACGAGCGAATCATTCGGCGATGGTTTGGGAAGCTTTGAAGCAGACATACGGACCTGCAAAACGAAGCACATGGTCACCGACCTTTTGCTGTTTCTGACGATGTTCTGTTACGTGTGGTTGAAGCGGAGATACGGACCTGCAAAACGAAGCACGTGGTCACCGACTTGGTGCTGTTTCTGACGATGTTCTGTTACGTGTGGTTGAAGCGGAGATACGGACCTGCAAAACGAAGCACGTGGTCACCGACTTGGTGCTGTTTCTGACGATGTTCTGTTACGTGTGGTTGAAGCGGAGATACGGACCTGCAAAACGAAGCACCTGGTCACCGACCTTTTGCTGTTTCTGACGATGTTCTGTTACGTGTGGTTGAAGCGGAGATACGGACCTGCAAAACGAAGCACCTGGTCACCGACCTTTTGCTGTTTCTGACGATGTTCTGTTACGTGTGGTTGAAGCGGAGATACGGACCTGCAAAACGAAGCACCTGGTCACCGACCTTTTGCTGTTTCTGACGATGTTCTGTTACGTGTGGTTGAAGCGGAGATACGGACCTGCAAAACGAAGCACGTGGTCACCGACTTGGTGCTGTTTCTGACGATGTTCTGTTACGTGTGGTTGAAGCGGAGATACGGACCTGCAAAACGAAGCACGTGGTCACCGACTTGGTGCTGTTTCTGACGATGTTCTGTTACGTGTGGTTGAAGCGGAGATACGGACCTGCAAAACGAAGCACCTGGTCACCGACCTTTTGCTGTTTCTGACGATGTTCTGTTACGTGTGGTTGAAGCGGAGATACGGACCTGCAAAACGAAGCACCTGGTCACCGACCTTTTGCTGTTTCTGACGATGTTCTGTTACGTGTGGTTGAAGCGGAGATACGGACCTGCAAAACGAAGCACCTGGTCACCGACCTTTTGCTGTTTCTGACGGATGTTCTGTTACGTGTGGTTGAAGCGGAGATACGGACCTGCAAAACGAAGCACGTGGTCACCGACTTGGTGCTGTTTCTGACGATGTTCTGTTACGTGTGGTTGAAGCGGAGATACGGACCTGCAAAACGAAGCACGTGGTCACCGACTTGGTGCTGTTTCTGACGATGTTCTGTTACGTGTGGTTGAAGCGGAGATACGGACCTGCAAAACGAAGCACGTGGTCACCGACTTGGTGCTGTTTCTGACGATGTTCTGTTACGTGTGGTTGAAGCGGAGATACGGACCTGCAAAACGAAGCACCTGGTCACCGACCTTTTGCTGTTTCTGACGATGTTCTGTTACGTGTGGTTGAAGCGGAGATACTGACCTGCAAAACGAAGCACCTGGTCACCGACCTTTTGCTGTTTCTGACGGATGTTCTGTTACGTGTGGTTGAAGCGGAGATACGGACCTGCAAAACGAAGCACCTGGTCACCGACCTTTTGCTGTTTCTGACGGATGTTCTGTTACGTGTGGTTGAAGCGGAGATACGGACCTGCAAAACGAAGCACCTGGTCACCGACCTTTTGCTGTTTCTGACGGATGTTCTGTTACGTGTGGTTGAAGCGGAGATACGGACCTGCAAAACGAAGCCCCTGGTCACCGACCTTTTGCTGTTTCTGACGGATGTTCTGTTACGTGTGGTTGAAGCGGAGATACGGACCTGCAAAACGAAGCACGTGGTCACCGACTTGGTGCTGTTTCTGACGATGTTCTGTTACGTGTGGTTGAAGCGGAGATACGGACCTGCAAAACGAAGCACCTGGTCACCGACCTTTTGCTGTTTCTGACGATGTTCTGTTACGTGTGGTTGAAGCGGAGATACGGACCTGCAAAACGAAGCACCTGGTCACCGACCTTTTGCTGTTTCTGACGATGTTCTGTTACGTGTGGTTGAAGCGGAGATACGGACCTGCAAAACGAAGCACCTGGTCACCGACCTTTTGCTGTTTCTGACGATGTTCTGTTACGTGTGGTTGAAGCGGAGATACGGACCTGCAAAACGAAGCACGTGGTCACCGACTTGGTGCTGTTTCTGACGATGTTCTGTTACGTGTGGTTGAAGCGGAGATACGGACCTGCAAAACGAAGCACGTGGTCACCGACTTGGTGCTGTTTCTGACGATGTTCTGTTACGTGTGGTTGAAGCGGAGATACGGACCTGCAAAACGAAGCACCTGGTCACCGACCTTTTGCTGTTTCTGACGATGTTCTGTTACGTGTGGTTGAAGCGGAGATACGGACCTGCAAAACGAAGCACCTGGTCACCGACCTTTTGCTGTTTCTGACGATGTTCTGTTACGTGTGGTTGAAGCGGAGATACGGACCTGCAAAACGAAGCACCTGGTCACCGACCTTTTGCTGTTTCTGACGATGTTCTGTTACGTGTGGTTGAAGCGGAGATACGGACCTGCAAAACGAAGCACGTGGTCACCGACTTGGTGCTGTTTCTGACGATGTTCTGTTACGTGTGGTTGAAGCGGAGATACGGACCTGCAAAACGAAGCACGTGGTCACCGACTTGGTGCTGTTTCTGACGATGTTCTGTTACGTGTGGTTGAAGCGGAGATACGGACCTGCAAAACGAAGCACCTGGTCACCGACCTTTTGCTGTTTCTGACGATGTTCTGTTACGTGTGGTTGAAGCGGAGATACGGACCTGCAAAACGAAGCACCTGGTCACCGACCTTTTGCTGTTTCTGACGATGTTCTGTTACGTGTGGTTGAAGCGGAGATACGGACCTGCAAAACGAAGCACCTGGTCACCGACCTTTTGCTGTTTCTGACGGATGTTCTGTTACGTGTGGTTGAAGCGGAGATACGGACCTGCAAAACGAAGCACGTGGTCACCGACTTGGTGCTGTTTCTGACGATGTTCTGTTACGTGTGGTTGAAGCGGAGATACGGACCTGCAAAACGAAGCACGTGGTCACCGACTTGGTGCTGTTTCTGACGATGTTCTGTTACGTGTGGTTGAAGCGGAGATACGGACCTGCAAAACGAAGCACGTGGTCACCGACTTGGTGCTGTTTCTGACGATGTTCTGTTACGTGTGGTTGAAGCGGAGATACGGACCTGCAAAACGAAGCACCTGGTCACCGACCTTTTGCTGTTTCTGACGATGTTCTGTTACGTGTGGTTGAAGCGGAGATACTGACCTGCAAAACGAAGCACCTGGTCACCGACCTTTTGCTGTTTCTGACGGATGTTCTGTTACGTGTGGTTGAAGCGGAGATACGGACCTGCAAAACGAAGCACCTGGTCACCGACCTTTTGCTGTTTCTGACGGATGTTCTGTTACGTGTGGTTGAAGCGGAGATACGGACCTGCAAAACGAAGCACCTGGTCACCGACCTTTTGCTGTTTCTGACGGATGTTCTGTTACGTGTGGTTGAAGCGGAGATACGGACCTGCAAAACGAAGCCCCTGGTCACCGACCTTTTGCTGTTTCTGACGGATGTTCTGTTACGTGTGGTTGAAGCGGAGATACGGACCTGCAAAACGAAGCACGTGGTCACCGACTTGGTGCTGTTTCTGACGATGTTCTGTTACGTGTGGTTGAAGCGGAGATACGGACCTGCAAAACGAAGCACCTGGTCACCGACCTTTTGCTGTTTCTGACGATGTTCTGTTACGTGTGGTTGAAGCGGAGATACGGACCTGCAAAACGAAGCACCTGGTCACCGACCTTTTGCTGTTTCTGACGATGTTCTGTTACGTGTGGTTGAAGCGGAGATACGGACCTGCAAAACGAAGCACCTGGTCACCGACCTTTTGCTGTTTCTGACGATGTTCTGTTACGTGTGGTTGAAGCGGAGATACGGACCTGCAAAACGAAGCACCTGGTCACCGACCTTTTGCTGTTTCTGACGGATGTTCTGTTACGTGTGGTTGAAGCGGAGATACGGACCTGCAAAACGAAGCACCTGGTCACCGACCTTTTGCTGTTTCTGACGATGTTCTGTTACGTATGGTTGAAGCGGAGATACGGACCTGCAAAACGAAGCACCTGGTCACCGACCTTTTGCTGTTTCTGACGATGTTCTGTTACGTGTGGTTGAAGCGGAGATACGGACCTGCAAAACGAAGCATCTGGTCACCGACCTTTTGCTGTTTCTGACGATGTTCTGTTACGTGTGGTTGAAGCGGAGATACGGACCTGCAAAACGAAGCACCTGGTCACCGACCTTTTGCTGTTTCTGACGATGTTCTGTTACGTATGGTTGAAGCGGAGATACGGACCTGCAAAACGAAGCACCTGGTCACCGACCTTTTGCTGTTTCTGACGATGTTCTGTTACGTGTGGTTGAAGCGGAGATACGGACCTGCAAAACGAAGCACCTGGTCACCGACCTTTTGCTGTTTCTGACGATGTTCTGTTACGTGTGGTTGAAGCGGAGATACGGACCTGCAAAACGAAGCACCTGGTCACCGACCTTTTGCTGTTTCTGACGGATGTTCTGTTACGTGTGGTTGAAGCGGAGATACGGACCTGCAAAACGAAGCACCTGGTCACAGACCTTTTGCTGTTTCTGACGATGTTCTGTTACGTATGGTTGAAGCGGAGATACGGACCTGCAAAACGAAGCACCTGGTCACCGACCTTTTGCTGTTTCTGACGATGTTCTGTTACGTGTGGTTGAAGCGGAGATACGGACCTGCAAAACGAAGCACCTGGTCACCGACCTTTTGCTGTTTCTGACGGATGTTCTGTTACGTGTGGTTGAAGCGGAGATACGGACCTGCAAAACGAAGCACGTGGTCACCGACTTGGTGCTGTTTCTGACGATGTTCTGTTACGTGTGGTTGAAGCGGAGATACGGACCTGCAAAACGAAGCACGTGGTCACCGACCTTTTGCTGTTTCTGACGGATGTTCTGTTACGTGTGGTTGAAGCGGAGATACGGACCTGCAAAACGAAGCACGTGGTCACCGACTTGGTGCTGTTTCTGACGATGTTCTGTGACGTGTGGTTGAAGCGGAGATACGGACCTGCAAAACGAAGCACGTGGTCACCGACCTTTTGCTGTTTCTGACGGATGTTCTGTTACGTGTGGTTGAAGCGGAGATACGGACCTGCAAAACGAAGCACCTGGTCACCGACCTTTTGCTGTTTCTGACGATGTTCTGTTACGTGTGGTTCAAGCGGAGATACGGACCTGCAAAACGAAGCACCTGGTCACCGACCTTTTGCTGTTTCTGACGATGTTCTGTTACGTGTGGTTGAAGCGGAGATACGGATCTGCAAAACGAAGCACATGATCACCGACCTTTTGCTGTTTCTGACGATGTTCTGTTACGTGTGGTTGAAGCGGAGATACGGACCTGCAAAACGAAGCACGTGGTCACCGACTTGGTGCTGTTTCTGACGATGTTCTGTTACGTGTGGTTGAAGCGGAGATACGGACCTGCAAAACGAAGCACGTGGTCACCGACCTGTTGCTGTTTCTGACGATGTTCTGTTACGTGTGGTTGAAGCGGAGATACGGACCTGCAAAACGAAGCACGTGGTCACCGACTTGGTGCTGTTTCTGACGATGTTCTGTTACGTGTGGTTGAAGCGGAGATACGGACCTGCAAAACGAAGCACGTGGTCACCGACTTGGTGCTGTTTCTGACGATGTTCTGTTACGTGTGGTTGAAGCGGAGATACGGACCTGCAAAACGAAGCACGTGGTCACCGACTTGGTGCTGTTTCTGACGATGTTCTGTTACGTGTGGTTGAAGCGGAGATACGGACCTGCAAAACGAAGCACGTGGTCACCGACTTTTTGCTGTTTCTGACGATGTTCTGTTACGTGTGGTTGAAGCGGAGATACGGACCTGCAAAACGAAGCACATGGTCACCGACCTTTTGCTGTTTCTGACGATGTTCTGTTACGTGTGGTTGAAGCGGACCCCCGAAAAGCGTGTCGTGGGATAGAGGCAGAGGTAGATGTCCACCACACGACACTTGTTCGGCGTCTGGCTGCGGTCAAAAAGCTACACTGTTAAAAAAAATCCTAAAAATGAGAACCTGAACCTACTCGGTTTTTTTTTTTTTATAAGTACAGTCGTATCGTAAACGAGTACATGGCATTCTCAATTGTAAGTAACCATACGTACTTACAAATAACTGCGTGAATAAATATAAGCCGCCCCGGTGGCGCAGTGGTCTAAGTGATGGCCTCTGATCATTCGTTCGAACGGGGTCCGGGTTCGAATCCCGGTGAGGCATGGATGTTGTGTTTGTGTTACGGCACTGGCTCTCTCCCTTCCCTGGAACCAGTGACCCTAAATTAGGGACGGGCGACTGCTTATAGCCCATTGAGTTGCTCACGGTGGTAGTTAAACCTCAAAAAAAAAAAAAAAAAAAAAAAAAAAAATATATATATATATATATATATATAATCTCGTATTACTTCATTTTAGATAGTATAAATTTCAAGAGAAATTGTTGTTGCCGCCCCGGTGGCGCAGTGGTCTAAGCGATGGCCTCTGATCATTCGTCCGTAAGGGGTCTGGGTTCGAATCCCGGTGAGGCATGGATGTTGTGTTTGTCTTACGGCACTGACTCTCTCCCTTCCCTGGAACCAGTGACCCTAAATTAGGGACGGGCGACTGCTTATAGCCCATTGAGTTGCTCACGGTGGTCGTTAAACCTCCAATCAAAAAAAAAAAAAAAAAAAAAGAGAATTGTTTAATAAATGTGTAAAGTGATACACATAAATAATTAGTACAACAAAGTCACTGATCACAAGTAATTTAATTATGCATAAAGTACTAGTATCTTTGTGTACGTTTATACATTAACAATATTTGTGTCAATCTCATAAATAATATATTATCACTTCATCACTATATTTGTCATAAAATTGTTCAGTCCAAGTGCCAGCGAGTATATCTATTATCCCAGGCGTGCCATCAAATAATATACTTCCAGTTGATTGTATGAATAAATCAGTATGTATGGAGCACACGTATTCCAAATTTGAAATCGGGCCGTGGGTGGCTTAGTGGTTCGAGATTCAGGCTACAGATAGAGAGACCCCAGATTCAAACCTAGCCTGGTAGTGTGAATTTCTAACAATCGCTGAACGTCCGCCGTGCATCGGACGAGCACTTTTAGTGACGGCCCCCGGCTAGGAATCTCCCGTTTACGTATAAAGGTGCTGAGCCCCCCACCCCTAATTTCTCGCAGCGGATGGCTTAGTGGTTAGCGAGTCAGACTGTCAATGCAAGGTCCTCAGGTTCGATCTTGGGCTGATCTTTCAGAGATGGTGTGATTTACGAACATTCGCTGAATATCCGCCGTGCATCGGACGAGCACGTTAAGTGACGGCCCCCAGCTGGACACACTGGTTAAGTGGGTATCCTTTCCTATGCGCCCCCCCCTGGAATTCTCTCACCCCTCTATGTGCAACATCGTACTTGTACGGTGGCGCCATCTACTGTACTCTAATCTCACTACAAACTGTTCTGTCAAAGTCGCTAGACTTGCTCTCATTCCTTCCGTTTCTGTGTCCTGCCCAAAAGGCGAACTCGCTGTAGGTGGCTGAGACCTAAACTCTACTCACTGTGGACGGAAGTCCTACAAGAAAATGACAACGATTTACTACCCCTAATTTCTCTCTGCCTTCTATGTGCAAAATCGTACGCTTGTACGGTGGCGCCATCTCTGCCTCTCACAAACTATCCTGTCAGAATCGCTGTTTTCGCTCCGACTTCCTGCAGTACCTGTGTCCTGCCTAAAAGGGCACAAAAACTGAATGAAATTAGAGCACATATATTTGAAATATATGTACTCAAAAATGAGTACCTACAGTAGTGGCCAAAATTGTGGAAACCTTTTCGAAATAGTGTGTTTTTGAGGTGTGATGGCTCAGAACACCAGTTTTTTTTTTTTTTTTTTTTTGGAGTAATACCATAAAATTACATATCAATGGAAAGATACTTTCATCAAGAATGTGATGCAATAACTTTTATGAAGGATTTTGTATTAGAACATCAGTTATAAAGAAGAATAGTGAAACACATAGAAAAAATGAGATACACAAAAATTCTCACCATGTCAGTTAATACTTAGTTGGGTAACCTTTAGCGTTAATTACGGCCTTACAACGCCTTCGCATGGAGTGAACCAAGTTTTTTAGTTTTGCAGCTGTTATAATGTGAAACCAAGATTGAATTATTGCTTCTATTAATTGGGTTTTATTGCTGGGTTGCTTCTGAAAGACAAGTTTCTTTAGTCGGCTCCATAGATTTTCGATGGGGTTAAGGTCTGGGCTATTCCCAGGCCATTCCAGCAGTGGAATATGATTATCTCGAAACCTCTTTTTGCACACAGGAGCAACATAACATGGAGAGTTGAATCCTGTTGTAATGTTACCGCGGAATTTTCTATATCCCCGTAACATTTAAATTTCTTCCGTATATTTTTGCTTATTTATTATTACTTTTTTACTCTAAAGCGGTAGGAAATAAATATTTAATTGCCAAAATAGAATATCGTTGATTAATATTAGTTTCCGGTGAAGCCGAGCCAGGCTACCCGAAAGTTTCGGTTGATAATTAGAACAGTCCTAATTACACTCAAGCCAAAAGAAAAGGGGGAAATTATTTTTTTTTTTTCACAGGAACTTGACGAAAATACCCGGATGGGAAGGAAGAGAAAGGAAGACATTCGACGGTTCTAGGTTCTTACACGCACGCACGGGAGGAAGGCATAATAGCAAGAGTCTCGTAGCCGAAGCGGAGAGAATAGCAGGAGCGCAATAAATCCTTTTGGGGGACGTCACCCCTTTTCTCAAGCAACGCTTGCGAGCATCTCTGCGTTGTCCGGGGTAGCGACGAAATTCGGGATAAGTCACTTCGCCGGAAATACCTACGTGACAATCTTCGCCTCCAAGTAGCTGGGTGCGGTCAATTAGCAGAAAGGTGTGCGAACGAGTTGACAGCTGAAAGAAGACATAATTTTTGGGAAAGTGATCCGAACTGAACGGATAGCAAGCGAATCACATAGCAGGGCTATCTGTGAGGGCCAATGACATGACCCGACGCGGTTCGGACGGCCGGTCTGTCACGCCCCCTCAAAGATGGACACCAGACACGGAAAAAAGAAGAGATTAAGAGAATGAGGAAGGAAGGGGACTCGATGAGAAAACGACAGACACCAGACTCGAGGTGAGAATTTCATGCTGAGTAGAAGAGAGGTCTCAGCGTTTTCTCGGATTCCGAGACAGATGATGAGGTAGTAAGGAGTTATAAAGTAGTCACGATAGAAGAAGAGATGACCGAGTGCTGATTCCTACGACCAGTCGGCAATCCAGCTTCACGATCCGGGCTTCCGAAGGAAGAGAGGGTATGATGACTTATCTCTAGCATTTCTGATTCATGCCTCATAGCTTTGCATGTGCTATGCAGGACTAGTTTCCCGAAAGTCTCTCACATAGTGCATTGATAATTTTCCTCTGACGCACCGCACCGCGCCGTGTTCTAAACAAGTAACTTGAAATTTAAAGTCAATAATTTACTATTTAAGTGCATTATACCTGTTTTGAAACAAATCTTTAAAATGTTTATTTAAAAGCAAGCAACCTCACCGGTACATTGTACCTAGCTTTATTAATAGCATCTACTAAAAGGAATAAACAGTTAAATTTAATTCACGTGTCACTCAGTTAATTTCTCCAAATTTAATTAGAGTTCAATCAGTGATATACATATACTTTTCTTATTGTTATTTATGCAACTTTTTATCCTAACTACTTTGCGGCATATGAATAGTCGTGGAAACCCCATGCTAATTCATATGAAACACAACGCGATGCATTTGTCGACCCTGAGCTTAGAGACCCTTATTTAGGGAATCCAAACTCATTGTTGACACCACTAGACGAAATTTTGGGGGTGAATTGTTTTAGATTGAATTTTGACCTTTTTAACTTTTTCCCACTATGGCGAATAAGACGTAGTAGTGGTTCGCTGATACCCGACAAGGGAGAGATAATAGTAATATAAATGCTTCATTCTCTTGGAAAAGATCACGTGCGGAAGGCTTCAGTTTGGGCTCAAGTATTTCATTAATGTAATTTTGGCCATTTATATTCCCATTAATCACGCAAATTCTGTCCACACCTTTTGATGTCATACAACCCCAGATCATAACACTGACTGGGTGTTTACGGTACATGTAATGCAATCAGGATGCAAATCTTCTCCGATTCTTCTCCTTACGTATATTTTATGCCATCACTACCAAACAGGGAGATTTTGGTCTCATCACTCCAAATAACACTGTCCCATTGTTCCGCTGTCCAGTTAGCATGGGTTTTAGCCCAGTTTAATCTTTTCAACCTTTGTTTGAGAGATAAAAATGGCGTTTTTCGTGGAATTCTAGCTTTTAGACCAAATTTCTGCAGTCTGCGCTGAACAGTCCTTGCACTCAACTTCACATTACATTGCTCCATTTCATCTTGTATACACCCAGATGATTTTCTTCTGTCACCTAGGCACAGTCTCTTAATTCCTCTATCATCACTTGCTGTTGTGCACCTTGTCCTGCCATTACCAGTCTGGTTTTGTAGTGACTGAGTCTCCTTATACCTCTTCAAAAATTTAGAAATGCCACCTTTGGTTAAGTTTCCACCAATTTTTCTTCTAATTTCTTCATAACTGAAGCCTTGTTCACTTAATAGTACTATTTTACATCGCTTTCAGGGTGACCAGTCAACTCTTTGCGCCATTTCTTTAATTTTATTACGTTTTACAAGCCCACTAAATGAAAGAACACACACACACACAAAACTTGATAGCAATCGCATAACACACTGACAAATGTCCTCCTCTCAGCTCCAATACATGACATCAATAGCTGAATCCTACTGTGACCTGATTGGCTCACTGCCAAAACAAGATGACGCCTGATTGGCTCTCTAAACAATCATGCTCATTGGCTACATTCAAATGAAGGAAAGCTACTTCATATCAACCTAAGCAAGTTGTGCTTCCTTTTTCTGGTTATTTGGATATAACTTTTCATAGAATACAGATAATTGAACAAACTTTGTTGCATTATATTCTTGATGAAATTATCTTTCCATTTATATATAATTTTATGGTATTACTCCAAAAAAAAGTGGTGTTATGAGCCATCAAACCTCAAAAATACACTTTTTCCAAAAGGTTTCCATAATTTTGGCTACTGCTGTATTTCAAATCAGAAATACCCGATATACTCACAATTGATTCCCTGTATGTACTCTAAAATGAGTACGTGTCTTTTCCAAAAATGAGACACAAGTACTCGGGGCTATTATAAGCCCAGAATGTACTCAAAAACGAGTACATTTTACTTATTTCTAAGTACCAATTTTTAACAGTGTAGACATGTGGCTGCTGAATGAGTTGACAACTGCCAACAAGAATAGACGTTTGGAAGTCTGCACGTTGCTGCTTGCCAGGAATAAAACAAGAACATCTACTGCTTCGAATGGTCACCTGCGATGAGAAGTGTGTCCTTTATGATAATCGGAAACGATCTGCACAATGGTTAAACAAGGCACAGCTTGCTGGACGGCATCCTAAACCACTCCTACACACTAGGAAGATGATGCTCCTTGGCTAGTGGTCCCCAGCCGGGACAGTTAATCGGAGTTTCCTGGCAAGAGGTCAAACCCTTACTGCAGAACGTTATTGTGCTGTTGTGCTGAATTACACCAGATGCACCGGAAATTACTGCAGAAACAATCTGCTTTGGTCAACAGACATGGTGTTCTGCTCCAGGACAACGGCCGCCCTTATGTCTCACAACGAACGATGCTGACACTAAGTGCCTTGGGCTATGAAGCACTGCCCCCTGACATGTCTCCGACAGACTACCATCTGTTTCGTCGCCTGGATCACTCCCTGTCCGGAAACAGTTCACGATAGACATCGAGGTTCAGTTGATGACTTCTTCGGGTCCCAGCCACAAGACTTTTTTCGTTCTGGGATCATGTCCTTGCGGGACAGATGGCAATTATGTGGCGATGCCGAGGGGGATTATTTTGCCTAGGTAAGTTGTCCTACTTTCCGTTCTCGCCGTCTACGTGTGCTGGTCCTTTGCCGGACATTTCATTCGCACCAACCCATTATTTATACATATATTTCAGGAGTGATAGGAATCTACAGTATATATATATATATAGTGCGTCGCATAAATATAGAGACAGAACAAATTCTCGAATAAAAAAGAAACAACAACGAGCTGAAATGTACACCTCATATTTATAGCAAAAATAGCATAGGACACGCAGCTGCACAATAGTTTGACGGAACGCCAAGTACAAGAAAAAAACAGAGGTACGCTGTCTCAAAAATATAGAGACTTACTAGTTAATCAGCACCTCCAGTACGAATAGTGGAGCCGTTGTTCCGAATAATACTGAAAACCCGATTAGACATGCTGTTCACCGAGTGATGTAAGTGTTCTGGACGGAGTGCGTACCAGCTTCGTTCAATCTGCTCTTTCAATGCCACCACACTTGAGAACTGCCGTCCATTCGCATACACATCACGAGCTAGGATACCCTAGAGGTTCTCGATAGGGTACAGATCTGGACTGAGTGCTGGCCAATCCATTATGGTCAGATGATGGGTGTTAAACGAGCTTTTTGTTGATGCAGACCGATGGATAGAGGCATTGTCTTGCTGGAACAGATAATCAACACCCGCTTGAGTTTCGGCAAACGGTAGAAGGTGGCTTCTGAGTATGTCCTGATACGTTTCGGAGTTTTGCCTGCCTTGCAGGAAAGCGATATCCGTTGTCCCATTGAACGCAAAAGCTCCCCAGACCATCACAGATCCCCCTCCTTTCTGTCTGCTGAAGAAGGTACGAGGCTCGCGTCGTAAATCATGCCTATAGCAGTTCCAACCGTCAGGGCCGTCCTGGTTGAACTTTTTCTCATCGGAGAAAATAGTTGTGATCCGCTCGTCTGTCCAGTGCATGTGGCTGCTTGCCCATAACAATCTAGCTACCTTGTGGGGACGCGTGAAGTGTGGCAGACGGCGCATTTTGCGGAGCACGATGTTGCGACTTTCCTTGATTCGTCGATGAACTGTGTCCTTTGAGACTGTGACACCAACAGTCCGAGAAACTTAACGTAGTGATAACCTTTGGGATGAAACTAAACGCATGATGGCACGATCATCTCGTTTGGTTGTTATTCGAGGCCTTCCAGGCCGTTTTCTGGCAGTTAACGCACCGCGTTTCGGTAAAGTCTCATAAATGACTGCCCTACTCCTCTCCATGGCTTTACAAATTTTCGCTACAGGCAATCCATTTGCTCTCAGTCTCCAAATCTTCTGCACCTCCTCACCAGAAAGTTGACTGTTGCGTGGCATGTCGGCAAATGAATGTCTGACGGCAGGTCCGCTGTCTTTTGTAGGCTGGACCGAATTACGGCCCATGCGTACAACATGCAAATTTATACATCTCATTTGCATGTGGCTACTTTACGTAGTTGTCTTTATTCATGAGACACCTAAAATTACACTATTTCACTTTGTGGTGTTCCTTTCACACAAACCTGTCATCTCGACAGACCGAAACGTTTGTTGTAGGGTTATGTCTAATTAGGTACCACTTTAGCTTCCTACCTATATTCTTCACATTGCGTTCACGGCGCAAAGACTACTGTCTCTATATTTATGCGACGCACCTTATAACTTGTATTAGGTAAGTCTGCCAACCAGTGGCGTATCTTGGGGCCGAAACCTGGGGGCTATCTCACCCCCCCCCCACACACACACACACAGTACTGGTTTCTTTTAATTGCAAAATTTAATTTTTAATAGTACACTGCCGGACAATTGCTAAGGACGGATGACAATAGTAACCATAAAATGGAAGGCAGGAAAATGCGGAAATTAGCATAAGTGCGGGATACAGTAAGACGTGTTGTGCGTATGCAAATTTTGGATTGCCGAACTTGTTCGCGACGTCATAGCGCTGATAAGAGATATAAAGGATTTGACGCGTATTGACCGTTGTTGTTCAAACGCAAAGTTGAAAGGGAAACAATCAATTAACGAACTTGCAATTTTCAGTATGTCTTCCCGACATCACCTAGATGATTTTACGCGTGCCCGTATTATTGGCAAGATTGAAGAAGGGCGAAAAATAACAGATGTTGCCAGGGAGTTCGACGTCAGCCACAGTGTTGTTTCAAGGCTTTGGAAATCATTTCAAACAAATGGAGAGTGTAGCAAACGTCACGGGGGAGGTCGTGTTCGCAGTACGACACCTGCAGAAGATCGGTACATAGTGCTATCAACAAAAAGACACCGGCGCAGCACAGCTAGTGAGGTAGCAAATCAGTTTATGGCTGCTACTGGCAAGCGGATCTCCCGAAAAACTGTCGCCAGACGTTTGCATGAAGGAGGACTATACGCCCGCCGTCCTGTTGTGTGCATCCCATTGTCCAGACGTCACCGTACCGCCCGTTTGCAATGGTGCCATCAACATCGCAATTGGACTGATAACGACTGGTCTGCTGTCCTCTTCTCAGATGAGAGTAGATACAGTCTATCGTCTGATTGTCGACGACAACTGATCTGGCGTGATAGTGGTACTGCATATTGTCCAGCAAACATACAGGAAACTGACCGATATCCGACATGTAGTGTCATGGTATGGGCTGGCATCATGATCAATGGCCGTACGTCCCTCTATGTGCTTCCAACTGGGACTATGACGATTGGCCAACGATACATTAATGATGTTCTGCTACCTCATGTTCGCATGTTCCGTGGTGCTGTCGGTGATAGATTCATTTTCATGGACGGCAACGCAACATGTCATCGAACAGTCGCTGTCCAGGAGTGTCTTGAGAGCGAGGATATTCAACGCCTCGTATGGCCAGCACGTTCTCCAGATCTGAATCCCATTGAAAATGTGTGGGATGCTTTGGGAAGGAGTCTTGCTGGTCACCAATGCCCTCCAATAAACAAGGACACCCTCATCCGTGCACTGACAGAGGAATGGGATAAATTACCCAAACAGCTGCTTCATAATGTTGTGCAAAGCATGACACGACGTGTGGAATCTTGCATCGCCCTCCATGGTGGCCATATCCCGTATTGACATCTTACGCCGGAACGCCTGCGGACGGTAATTGCATTTTTTTCACGTTTACGTATTCTGCACAAAATGGCCTGTTTGTCCCTTGAACACGTTCCAAAGCCTTTTGGATTTCAGAGCACAATAAATTGTCTTTCTTGTAATGTCCTGGCATTCTGACATTATTTTATTTCACTTGGCATCCAACCACACTTACTTTTTTATGCGCTGTATAGCCGTTTATGATCCGTCCTTAGCAATTGTCCAGCAGTGTAATAGAAGTAACTATTAAAAATATTAGACATAAAAAATATGATAGTAACTTTTTTCTAAATTTTAGGTACATGCTACTATTGCTAACATGATACCAAATAATTATGTGGATTAGGATTTGAACACTTATTTGTACATGAACTCCATTCTTCAGAGTACTTTATTTGTACATGAACTCCATTCTTCTTCAGAATACTTTATTTGTACATGAATTCCATTCTTCTTTCCTTTTGTGTGAACTTGAGTGTTACGTTTTCACAAAAATGTTTCTTCAGAGTACTTTTTCATATTTTAAAAGAATGCCTTTCTCTATTGACAAAATAGCCAAGTTGCTCGAATGTACATGTCCTTGAGTGGCTCTAAGATATATCTTGATTTTTTTTAATACAGAAAAACTTCTTTCGGCAGTTGTTGATGGAAAGTTTAATATTAGGTCTGCTAATTTGTACACCTCAGTAAACGCCATGTACAACTTTATGTAACAAGTAATGTCTTACTGATTTGTTTTGTATTCATCAAGGGAATAAAACACCTTCAGTTCATTTTTTAGTCCAGCTGCATCAAAATTTGAAGCATAGTTTTTTAAGTTCTGACAGTAGATGTTTAGGGAAGCTTTCACAAAATTTATGAAAACATCCAACAAAGCCACGAATTTAAGATATAATATCACTGATTTTAATTCATTGGCACTTCACACAAACTGAAACAACTCTCGCGAAACGGACGATGTTACACGCGGGAGCATGCGAGTGACTGAGATAGTCCGCAAGGCTTCTCTTTTTCTGAGCGAATCGTTGCGCAAAGTAATGGTCCATTCACCTCCTTTCGCGCATTCATGTTGTCATGGAAACGCCAGCAGCCGATTGTACCGAAATTCTTCTCATCAGAACAGCGAAGACTCTCGAAGACCTGCTTGCGTTACGCCGTTGGTCATCGCTCGCCAGACTGATTCTCATAATCGAAAGAAGCGAATCCGCTCGTGTTTTTTTTCGCACCGAAAGCATCGACGTACCTTAATACCGTTTATAATTGACTTTTATTTGTGCATTCTCTGGGCTTCGCAGCTAGCCTAGAATATACACCACTGATGCCAACTAAATTAGAGCCAAATTAGAGCCAACCAGTGATCAAAGAATTTGACCGCATGTTGTGACATCACGAAATGAACGTCCCGGCTTGTTACATATTCTAGAACACCGCAGTAAAACATACATGGTAATACACTCGATGTTTCATTTCTTGCAAATAGTCAGGAAATATTTTTTTAAGGGTGGCAGCAAAGCAGTGAGATAAGCGCCTTTTCCATCTAGTGGCAAAGTGAACGACGCGACCTCGTGCAGGTTGGATGTCAAATTAGGCTGTGACGTACATTACCCATGTAACTTTGTTTCTGTTCACTGTCTGTTTTATGATTTTTTTTTGTGTGTGTGTTATCTCCGGTATGCTTTTCTGAACTTAAAGTCATATCTGAAATCCTAAGAGTGTTTCTAATGATGTGGCCTCACTCTGTGTCAGTCAGGTCCAGACTCAGCTAAAATAAATACAATTTGTACGAGGTTTCAAGTGTGATAGGAATCTTTAACTATACGACGTTAACTTGTTCTTCGTTAGTTAATCAGTACAACGTTGTTGTTTTAATATGAGTGTTCGTTAATTGTGATTACTAACGTTCAACTGTATTTGTTCCTTAAACTAATGTTTGCCAAAGTTTCATGTGTTTTGTGCAAATTTATCTTTGTGAATTCAACCTTCCTGAGTTTACCTCGATTGGTGTACCTACTGAGAGTGCTCAGTAAAGGTGTTTGTGGTTTTCAAAACTGTAAGTGATTATTTCAATTACAATCTTTTTCTCAAGTTAAAACAGTATAAGGATTAAAATAAATCATATAATCCACTTCACTTTATCCAGAACTTACATTCCTTTATTTTTTGATATGCTGTTTGTACTATTAATGCAGACCTCAAGTGAAAATCTATTCAATATCTGCAATGTTAATTCGTTCTATACACATTTTCTGAAAGCCTATGATGTTCTGGTCCTCAAACTTTTGAGCACAAATAAATGAAGTCCTCAACTAATACACCAATCAGGGTTGCCAGCCGACCGGGAAACCGGGAAAAATCACGGAATCCGAAAATAAGGCTAAAAAAATCAGGGAAAACTCAGGGAGAAATAAGTCAGGGAAAATTAAACTGATAATTTTTTGCATAATGCGAATGCAGTTACCAGGGATGCGAATTCTGCGGCAGAGTGCGCCAAAACAAAAAGCGTGAGTCATCTTGCTACGAAAGGCAGATTTTGCGCCATTGCGTGCCATAACCGCCTTGCCCCGTCATCATCCTCGGTACTTCGGCACACTAAATTCTCCGTGCGCACAGAGTTCCGCTTGATGCTGAATAAGACCATGCGGTGGGAAGAAAGATTCGGCGATTCTAAATACTAAGGGTTTTATGTGGCTACTATGGAAAATATCGAGGTTGCTATGAAAATCGTCGGTCCACTACGGACGACGGAAAATATCGAGGTTGCTATGAAAATCGTCGGTCCGCTACGGACGACGGAAAATATCGAGGTTGCTATGAAAATCGTCGGTCCACTGCGCACGACGGAAAATATCGAGGTTGCTATGGAAATTGTCGGTCCGCTGCGGACAACGAAAAACGTCGAGTATGCAATGGAAATCGAACATTTCAGCCAGCAATAAGAAAAAAAAAAGCCAGCAATTAATTCAAGTGTACAATGATAGCTTTTTAAAAAAGCACGTCTTTTGTAAAAAAAAAAAAAAAGATCGTGCTTCTGTTATCGGTTTGTCCGTCCATCCGTCCGTCCATCTGTAGAAACCATATCTCTGCAACTATTAGTCCGATTTCAAAATTTTTTTTTACATTTGAAGCTTGAAATATGCGAATGATGATCCTTCGTTTCGTTTTTTTTTTTAAGAAGTTCAATTTCGCCGCTAGAGGGCGTAAATGCAGATGATGTCGAATTCAAAATATATTTTATTCCATATCTTTGCTTCCAAACACCCGATTGAAAACATTTATTTATCTTTCGATTCCATTTATGTCGAAAAGTATTTTAGGTATAGTTACTTTTTCAAGTTACGCATAGTTTTTCCGGTAGAGGCCGCAAAAGTAAATTACGTTTTCCCCGGTATCTCTTCTTCTAAAACTCCGTTTTGAAAATTTTTTGCTTGAGCGGATACAGCTCCTGATGAGAAATCTTTTGCATATAATTAGTAATTTTCGGTAAAGAATACTTTGTCCACCAGGGGGCGTAAGTGGCAATTTTTGCTTCTGATGTATTTGCCATACAATCTGAGCTTCTAAAATCTTGATTGAAAAAATTCGTTCGTGGACCGATGCCACTCACGTCGATAAACTTTTTCGGAATATTTTCTTTTAAAATATTGTATGGTTTCACCGCCAGGGGCGTAGATGAATATCTTATTTTTGTCAGTATCTCTGCTTCTAATAGTTCGATTTGAAAAATTCTTTCTTCATCGGATAGAGTTTCTGGTGTGACATGTTTTTCATATAATTTAAAAATTTTCAAGTAATTCATAGACTTTCCACTAGGGGCGCAAAGATAAATTGCGTTTTCCCCAATATTTCTGCTTCTGAAACTCTGATTTGAAAAATGCGCATACAGCTCCTGATGAAAAAAAATTTCATATTGTGAGAGCGAAAGTACTGGTCGCTTGCTGTGGCCCAGTGGCGGCTTTTCAGGTGAAGTAGGTGAAGTGCCTCTTCACCTATTTTATTTGAAATAAAGTTTCATTTAATAATTTCGTATAATATATTCTTTTTTTGCCTTTATTGCGTGCTAAAATACCCAAAATTTTGATTAGATATCAATTCACAATGCGCGTCCAATACGGAAAACAAGTCCTTATACGCAAAACAGTTCAAGTGAAGAGCTGAAATCAGAATGCTTGGAGGTCTGCAGTTTTCGTCCGAGTTGCCATGGTAACTGTGACGCCACCCTCCCCTATCTGCCGGGCAAGTGAAGTGTTTTAGCTTGAGACGCCAAGCCTCTGCACCTGAAGTCGTGACCTTCCGAAGAGATCGCAGTGGAACGGGAATCCTTGGCAATTCCACTAGGGCTTTGCGGTGTTTCGGTACATACTTTCCGAAAGAGATTTGTTTTTTCGTGTTTTGTGATTGTTTGTTAAAAACTTCATTAGTTACTATAGTTTTGTGTACAGTTTAACTGACAGTGATAGTATTAGTTTACAGTATGTATCTGTGAACGACATTGTCTGTAATTTATTGCAAACTCCGTTCAATCGGTGGAAAGATGAAAATAAAAGATACATTTTACTTCAACGACGACAGACGGATTCACTGACAATTGTCGCCAAGAAAGAAATCAAGAAGAGCGGCAAATCTTACAATATTAATTTTTAAAATTGTTGGTTTGCTGAATATAAATGGCTTTGTAGCCCTTCTGTGTTACAAAAACTGTTTTGTTGGCCCTGCTTATTTTTTGGTAATAAAATTCGGCGTGGAATAAAGACAATTTTCAGATTTCTTAAATATAAAACGGTCACTTCACAAACGTGGGGATTCTAGCGAACACCTGAAATGCGAATTAATGCTAAATAATTTTGAAAAGAATCAGAATACCATTGCCGATGCCCCGAGAGAGAATGCTAGGCTTTTGAAAATGCATTTCAGCGAAAGCGTTCGTTTAAATAGACTTTTCCTGCAGTTACTGTATTTGAGTAAACAAGAACTAGCATTCCGTGACCATGACGAAGGCATTGACTCGATAAATCGTAGAAATTCAAGGAATTGCTTTCACTGTTGATATCAAGAACTCCTTTAAAAATTCAAAATCAATACGAAACGATTAAAAATGTTTTCACAGGTGACTCAAAAACTATTCAAAACGAATTAATTGAATGTATTTCTGAATATATAAACGATCACGTCAAAAATGAAATAAATGAAGTTCAATGCTTTTATTTTCAAGTAGATGGGAAGTCATAACCAGACTTCCGAGTGCTCTTTAATAATACGATCTGTTGATTCGGAAGGTATATATATTGGTTGAGCGATTTTTGGGTTTCCATGGTGTGAGTGAAGACAGAACGTCAGAAGCTTTATACAAAATGCTAGACAAAGTTTTGGAACAGTTTGATCAACACAAGTCAATAGGACAATGTTACGATGGGGCAAACGTGTAATGTCTGGACACTGGACTGGGCTCCAGAAAAAAATGAAGCATAAAGCTTCTCAAGCTGTTTTTGTTATTGCTTAGTAGATCGTTTGAACCTTGTATTACAGCAGAGTTTTTCTAAAATTTCTAAGTGTCGAATATTTTTTGCAAGCCTCAGTGTAATTCCTTTGTTTTTTCACCACTCTGCGAAGAGATCGCTCCGCTGAGTGGTGAAAAAACAATGCACTCACATCAACAACCGCAAGATGCATGCAAACCATAACGGAAACTCGATGGTCCTCCACTTCGAAGTTAATATGTGTAATAGTTGAAGATTGAGACAAATTGAAGGAAGTATTCGAATTTCTCACAAATAGTGACCAGTCAGAAAAAAATCAATTCAACTTGCCCAAAGGTTTTTAAATGATATGAACACTTTTGAATTTACATTTTTGGGAATAGTATTTAATGAAATATTTGACCTCACCGATCTATTGTTCGAAATTTTGCAGAAACAATCAATAGACATAAACTACTGTTACTCAAATTAAAAACAACTTATGAAATTTTGAGCCATAAAAAGGAACGATGAGGTATTTGGAACACTGTTTGGAAAAGCTAGCAAAATCACAGACATAAGCAGATCTAAACGGGAATATGCTGCTCTTACACCCGAAACAATTTTTCAAAATTATAAACAATTGTATTTTGAAATTTTGTACCACATTCTTATGGAAATGGGTATAAGAATTCAAGACTGTGAGAAACTTAAACTTCAATTTGCCTGGCTTGCTGACACAACCAAATTCGACCAATTTAATTCATGCTTTCCCTCTCACGCTTTTGAAAATCTACAACATTTTTACGGAAATTTTTTTTACTAAACACCAGCGCCTTAAAGATGAACTGAGTCTTGTATATGCTGATGAAAAATTAAGGAATATATCGACTCATGAACTTCTTCGAGTGCTTCATGGAGATAAAGGCATTTTTACAGAAGCTTATAAATTGGTTTCCTGATTTTAACAATTGCATCTGCAAGTGTTTCAGTGGAAAGAAGTTTTTCTTGCCTTAAAAGAATACAAAGTTACTCTAGAAACACTATTTCTCCAGATAAACTTGCTTCTTTGGCAAATTATTCTATTCAGAAAGACATTTTCTTGATGTCACGAAGAAACAGCCATTTTCTGACGACATAATCGACACATTTCCAGCTTTAAAGGGAAGAAGAATTGATCTAATATATAAAAAAATAGGTAAGTTCTCATTAACTGATTTTCATTGAAGACAGTAGATATCTTTTCATATTGCTCTTGTAGCTCTTCACCTATTTTTCCTTCCACGAGCCGCCACTGCTGTGGCCCCTGCCTCCTACTTATGACTCGGTGGCGTCATCGCTATATGTGCTTCTCACAGTCACAAGGAAGCATTTCTGTTTATCTGAAACACTCCCTGAACTCTGTTCGGGCGAACAAACGAAGCCTTCCCCACTTTGATATAATATCTGTGAATCAGGAAGGCGGATAGAAACGGCTGAACGAGCAGAATAATGATCACTACTAGAATAGAAGAATCTCGAGAGGATTTACCAATACAAAACAAACATTTATTGAATAACAGTTAGGTTCTGACGGCGGTGGATTAATCCTCCTCCGGAAGCAGGTTTTACTAAGTTCTAGATCTGACGGTTATTGGGATTACAAGTCTAGGAAAATCATTCTTGAAGAAAAATGTCTATTTTCTAACTTTTTAGACGTTGACATTCCAGAGAGAATCTGCCTACTATTAGGTAGATCTGTGTCTCTGAGAATGTCACTACTTTCTAACTCGGGCTTCAATTCCGTTGCGAACTTAGTCTTCGTAAGTACTATAAATTATCTTGTAGTGGATAAATATCTCTAACGGAAGCGGGATTCCCTGACCGGTACCTGTGCCGCTGCCACATAAACCCTATCTCCGCCAAGATAGTACGCTAGTTAACATCATTGAGAGCCTCGGACCTCCGTATACTTGGAGCGACAGCTTGCTCAACAAGAAGGAAAACGCTTCTCGTCTCCTTACCGGAGAACTACGCTCTCCGCTAGACGAAATCAGACTAACTCGTTCCTCCTAAGAGCCTCGCGCTCTTCCCCGCCTCACACTACGCATGCGCGAAGCCTCCGGCGATAACACTCCTCTCTCTCTCCAACCTGCTGACGTGGCGTTCCTCCCCTGCCAAGCGTCCCTCCGCTGACGTCACGCGTCCGCTGATCCTTGGCGTCGGCGAAGCGTACTTAACCGATGTGTTTACTCCCACCCTTCGCTTCCCGTCGGTCCGTCAGATCTATCCATTAGGAAGTGCACCCTTTGAGAAAGTAATCCTACCGCCGAAGTACATCCTTACATTAACACAATATACACTGCTATAGATATACAAAGGTAAATGGATGGATTTTCAGACTTTTAGGTGTCTGTGCAACGCTGACAATATACAGCGGAAGTTGCGGTATAATTGTAGATGCTTATCAATCCGTTGGAAAGGCCTATCCCTTTCTAAGGCGTGCGAAAACTGAAGTTCTTTGTCTGAGGTCATCGACATCGAAAAATGTTCTCAAACATTCTATTGCCTTCGTGGGCTTTGTCATCTGTTTTCAGTTTCGTAAATAATTATACAATTATAGATATCCCTACCTCTGGTGTCGAACAAAGCACACATTAACACAGTATAAAATCAATATTCTAATCACCTCCACAAGCCCTTAATATATGTCTGTCCTCCTTTTCTTTTGTGTAAAAGTAGCATACTGTTCAGTTCATTATTGCTTATCATAGTTAATGTGTCCGCTCTTACACATATAATTTCTAATATTTGGTAAAGAATGGTTTGGCCACCAGGGTGCATAATTTTAATTTCTGCTTCTGATGTATTTGCAGCAAAATCTGAACTCCTAAAAAGTCGACTAAAATTTATTTTTCTTTGACCGATACCGCTCACATCGAAAAACCTTTCGAGAATACTTTCTTCTTAAAATGCATGTTTTTCCCGCCAGGGGTCGTAGGTGCATATCTTATATTTGTCCATATCTCTGCTTCTAAGAGTCTGATTTGAAAAATTCTTTCCTTGTTGGAGAGTATTTCCGCTGCAAAATGTTTCTCATATAAATTCAAATTTTTCTTAATGCACAAGTCTGCAGCTAGGGACCCCCCCCCCCACACACACACATACACGTTGGTCTAAGCGATGGCTTTTGATCAATCGTCCAAGATAGGTCCGGGTTCGAATCCCGGTGAGGCATGGATGTTGTGTTTGTCTTACGGCACTGGCTCTCTCCCTTCCTTGGAGTTAGTGGCCCTAAATTTGGGACGGGCGACTGCCCTTAGCCCAATGAGTTGCTGACTGTGGTCGTTAAACCTCCAATAGAAAAAAAAACCCCAAAAAACCCAGAGGACGTAAGTTAAGGATTCTGTTTACAGCAATATATGCGGGATTAAAAACCAGATTGAAAAACTTTTCTTTGGTCAGATGCTATTGTTTTCCATACCGGTTCCATTGACTTTGAATAGCTTTGATATATTTAATTTGCGTCAGAACGGATTCAAAAGACGTGCTCATTACACCCGAAAATTCGATGCCATTTTTCTTGTTCTTGCATTGAATATATTGCATTATAGATGTGGCATTTAGTATGTATATTAACATGGAGTTATACATAATCTGTAAATTTTACCTGAAATTTCCCGCAAAATTATCTTCAGGAAAATCTGGAAAACTCAGGAAATTTTTAAAGCCAATATGAGCGGCAACCCTGCTCAATGGACAGAACATTAGAGATACCTATCTAATATCGTGTTGGTCCTCCCGTAGTGCGAATAACAGCCTGTATACACCGACTCCAGCAGATGCCCGAGGGTTTCCGAAGGTAACGCCAGTGATCCCTGTTGCATTATTGTCGCCAACTGAGCCCGAGACGTCGTGTCGGTCCAGGACCCATGGATCTGATGTATCACTCCACAGCATCCAAGAGAGCTTCCACAGGGTTTAAATCCGGGAACCTTGGGGGCCTACTGGATAGTTCCAAACTCAGATGAGTGTTCTTTGAGCCATGCCTGGGTGGTTGTGGCGCATTGTCTTCTGAAACAGAACATCGGTCGCAGAATGAGCCGAAGGTCGTGAAAGCCTGTAGGTGATCAGCCAGCACATGCTGCTAGTCCGACCTACACATTTAGGGACCTAAGATAGCCCATAAAAAGGTTCCCCAAACCATCACCGAGCCACCGCCGCCCTGAACAGAGCCGACTTGGCACGACGGTGCCATGGCCTCATACTGTCGACGCCACTCCCTCACCCTGCCGTCAGCTTTGGAAACTGGATTCAACTGACCACACGACGCGGCGGCACTTTTCAGAGGGCCGTTTTTTACGCTTTCCAACCGTAGGTTGAAGAAGCCTATATGCTCCAGCTTTGTCCGTCCGTCCGCACGATAACTCACGTGAAAATGGTTCGATTTCGACGAAGTTTTAGTATGTGGTAGGGAACCACCTGGGGACGAACCCTATTGAAATTGGGCGAAACAGGATCAAAGGTCAGGACATAAGAGCGGGATCCATTCCATTGCTCTTATGCATCATAACTTGCGTAAAAATGGTTCGATTTCGATGGAATTTTAGTATGTGGTAAGGAACCACTTTGGAACGAACCCTGTTGAAAATGGGCAGAATGGGGTCAAAGGTCAGGACATAAAAGTGGGATCCATTTCATTGCCTTTATGCGTCATAACATGCGTAAATATGGTTCGATTTCGATGAAATTTTAGTATGTGGTAGGGAACCACCTGGGCACGAACCCTATTGAAAATGGACGAAATGGGGTCAAAGGTCAGGCAGGACATAAGAGCGGGATTTGTTCCATTGCCCTTATGTGTCATAACTTGCGTAAAAATGGTTCGATTTCGATGAAATTTTAGTATGTGGTAGGGAGCCACTGGGGACGAACCCTATTGAAAATGGGCGAAATGGGGTCAAAGGTCAGGACACTGGAGTGGGAACCATTCCATTGCCCTTGTGCATCATAACTTGCCTAAAAATGTTTCGATTGCGACAAAACGTTATCATGTTGTTCCTGAGGTATAGTGAACCGGTTCTGTTGAATATCAACGAAATGGGGTCAAAAGTCATTGCACAAAAGCAAGATTTATTCCACAGCCATTATTCTCATAACTTGCGTAAAACTGCTTCTATGCCGCCCCGGTGGCGCAGTGGTCTAAGGCGCTGGCTTCTGATCATTCGTCCGTAAGGGGTCCGGGTTCGAATCCCGTGAGGCATGGATGTTGTGTTTGTCTTACGGCACTGGCTCTCTCCCTTCCCTGGAACCAGTGACCCTAAATTAGGGACGGGTGACTGCTTATAGCCCATTGAGTTGCTCACGGTGGTCGCTAAACCTCCAATCAAAAAAAAAAAAAAAAACTGCTTTAATTGCGACAAAACTTTAGTATGTTATTTTTGAGGTATACTGAACCGGTTCTGTTGAATATCATCGAAATTGGGTCAAAGGTCAGGACACAGGAGCGAGATTTATTCCACAGCCATTATCCTCAGAACTTGAGTAATAATTTCTGGTATGTTGGAAAGCGTATCATAATCAATGCATTGCATGATTTTACTAACTTGTTAATGTTCCCGGCACCAGGCGGCGCGTAATTTCTGAAGACTAGAAGTGAACGGTGGCACACGAGTATGGCGTCGGCTCCCGTAGCGCAGCGGGCGTTGTACTGTTCGCTCGCTGACGCTGCTTGGGCCTCCGAAATTTAACCTGAATGTGATTTGTGCCGCTGCTTCCAACCAGTCTGTCTGTACGAACCTGGATAGTCTGCATCGACCCCGAGAGCAAGAGGTCTGCCACCTCTTGATCTCTGAGCGGTGGTACATACGTCGGTGGTATACTCTCAGTACACCCTTGATACGGTCGCTCTCGAGAACCCTAGGGTTCTTACACTTGGGCGATAAGATTGTCCCATCTGTGTTGCGTTGACAACGCATGCACAGTTAAATTCGCTCAGATCACCGCGTTTACCCATGTTCGTCGATTGCAGTACACTGTTAGGAAGCCCTACTGTCTGCCTGTTGCGTTCGGTTTGGGTCTGTTTCACTCTGCACGGGGGATGCTCATGTCATCTGCAGATCACCCCTATCTCTAATGTTTAGTCTTGAGTTGTACATGTCATAGTATTGATTTCGAAAAAAAGAAAAAACATTTTTTTTTTAGTTTATCTCAATCTATTCCAAATCGGAACACTTCCCTATTGCGATAAGATGAATAAAAATAAAGCTGCCAATTTTTTTTAAATCACAGTTAAAGCATATATTAGCTTAGGACTTAATTTATTTGTGTTCAAATTTTTGAAGACTATAGCGCAACAGTCTTGGAGGAAATGTGTCTGTAGAACGAATTAACATTGCAGGTGAGAAAAAATTTCCTCGTGAGGCCCCGCTTAAGTGTGGTACGTAGAAAAACCATTCATACTGCAATTTCATTTTACTCTTTTATTTATTTTTTTATGTACGTGAGTGAACAATTAAATGCTGAAAAATGAATGGGTGAATTAAATATTTTTTCACTATAAGTCAGACGTCTATGGTTTTCAAAAGGTATACTGGTAAGTTGTTTTTACTGGCAAATGCTTGTTCTCGCGAGAAATCCGTAATTTAGTTAGAATTGACGGTGAGTGGATCGGGTGTACGAGATAAGAATTCTGATGGAGAGCCCCATGTTTCAGTTTCTACGATATATTTCTTTTATTTCCATCGGAGCGTGAAACAGCAACTGTTGAATGCCCATCCGTGGAATCCCCTCTTCTCACTACTCTTCTAATCACGTTTAAACCCAGATCAAATAAAAGAGCTCCTCTTGCTCCTCTCACGCTCCAATCTATTGTTGCCCTGCTAATAAAATGATCAATAGTGGAACTGCGAGCGAAGATGGCGCCTGCTGGTTACCATGGCTACCGAGCATGCGCCTTTCCCCCTGTTCGCTATATTCCTCTTGTACCGCCCGCTTCCTTCCCCCCACCCCTCCCTGGGATGAGGCAGATGGTTGCGACCGCATCTAGCCAACAAATCGATATGGAACGCCGTTTGCAAGCGCTCTCGATGTTTGGGTACGGGAATATGTCGTACCCAGACCTCTATAAACCATGTGTTTTTACGTTTAGTTGAAATGTCATCTATAAATAACTGGATATAAGTTTTATTGCGCTGATGCGAGGAATGATTTCGGCTTTTAGCAGCTGAGAAAAATCCATTGTCATGTACAGCAAAGGCAAACAGTATAAATGGTACAAGTAAGTGTTGTTCGTTTGTGTTTACATGAGCTTGTAGGAGTTCGGATTTTGCTTCACAAGCAATGTTTATTGATAAACAGCCGTATTTTCTGAAACTCTCACTATACGTTTTTCCTTAATAAAATAAATTAGATGGTACATGCTTTCCAATGGAAAACAATTTATTAATTGGTTGGCCAGCTTTTCTTTTAAAATAATCGCTGCAAGTAATTTTGGATATTTTTGTAGAAGAAAGAACTAATACTCTATAAAATGAAAAGAAAAACGTATTTTGCATTTGTTTCGTAATTTCTTTTTTATCTTCGCTGTTGGAGTGAGACACAGTTCTGTTTAACCCCCCCCCCCCGGAGAGTGGGAAATCACACTGATTCAAGAATGCATGGAGGCTTCGTTTTTTCCACTAGGCCATGTAAATAAAAAGTAATGAATGCCTCTTGACATTGACATTTCTGTAATTTTCCATGCTTAATCCTGTGTCTAAAAGGCTAGAAGATAGCTGTTATATAACTTTCTTAAAGATATAATTGATTTCGTAATATTTAAAAGTAAATTTTTCGAAAATGCCTGTCGTTAGCGGAAACGTATGAAATACTGCAGTTTTAAACATTCGTATGTTTAAAAAAAAAAAAAGTGTCCGTTTTTAAAGAAGTGAGCGTCCGGTCATCACAACCCAAATTCCTTGAATATATGCATAATAAAATCAATTCAAAGCTAATTATTTATAAAATTCATCATAGAAAGAGGAGCAAACAAATAAGTGCAGGGAAATGTATTTATAATTCCGCCAGTTTACAAGAGTTTGAAAGCAGTTGAAGTTTTACAATGTGCTTTTTGTTGATAATGTAGACATTAGCCCTGTGTCCAAGTTGCGACCTCAATTTAAATTATTTTTAATAACCTATTCGCTATCCCCCACTGTTTGCCCCCCCCCCCATTTATACGATAACGCCATTTCCTGGAAAATACTGATGATGTCAACACCCAATGGGGCATGCGCTGCCGAATAATTCCAATGCGTACAAAACAGAATCACAACATAGAGATATCCTATGATTGTAACTTCTCGTCAGTTATCACTAAAATTTGGCAGAAATATTTTTTTTATTCGTCATTGATTACTTATGGTAATATATCAATTGAGCTGTCGAGAATGAATCAGTCGGAATCGAAATTGTGGACCTACTAGTATGTGCGGTGACTGCTGCTGGCAAGGCCTTAAGACTAATAAAATATTTTTCTCTGTACACGTTCTCTCAAACTGGGGTGTATGGGAGGGGGTGCCTAGAATCGTCGTATCCTTACTGGTCATCTTCGAGCTCTTATTCGTGAAAATAATGCAGGCGTTGTCGGTGGAAGGGTGATTGGAATTCCCATAAGTGACGTCTATAATGATTTAAGAGGTCTCATCTCCTTGGTAGCCAAGATGTTAGCCGGACTCTAGGTATGAGGGAAATGTTTGGCTTTTTTATGTATATATATAGCATAAAAGCGCGACCGGAGGGTGGGGGGCTCAAATTAAATTAATGGAATCGATGCGTATTTTACTCGTACCAAGATATTATTTTAGCTGCCGCCAAGTTCTCAAAATCCTACGGATGTTTTTTTACTTGTTAGGCTCTCCTGTTCTCCAATGAGTATAGTGAACACTTTGAATATACGATTTTAACATAACAAAAATTCAGCGTGTTCTTAATCAATTAGAGATGACTGTAAAATCACCGGGATATGACGCCGAATTATGCTTTTCAGTAATAAAACTGCCGTGAGATATTTAATTACTACCCCTCAAAATTGTTTTGTACGAGGCTGAGTTCTCTCTTGATTATAGGAGAAAAATGGAAAGTCCATAATTTTTTAACTTACTCAACTCCCCCATATTTCTTTAGTTACCACAATATTCTTGCGATGATTCTAATTAGTATGATAGATGTTTCTAATTAATATGGTAGATGTTCGCTTTTGCAAAGCGTCGGTTTTTGCCCAGTTTTCATCAATTTGATTAAAATCCTGAGTAAGAATTTGTTGTTAAAATCATTGTTATTATGCAATCATCTGCTTATTTTCGGAATTGAGGTTGTGATACAGGTTTCGTCCTTATAACCTGTTTTCTATATTCTTACCCTGGAAAGTACTTCGCAATAGTAGTTGCATTTTGAAAATGTGGGAATTCCTTTTTCTGGAAAAGCCCTTTGCATAAACCTTCGTCTTTGACTCGCTATTTTTATTTATTTATTTGCTTGTTTTGCAGAATATTGTCTTTCCGCTGAAGCTGTTTTCCTGGAGAGATGGGACAGTGCCGTTTTTCCGCAATTATCTTGGCGTGTATTCCATTCATAATCGTCCTATCTCAATCCACTGCTGGATGAAGGTCTTCTTAAGTCTCTTCAAGAACTCAATCTTGAACAGTTCTCTTCCACTCAATCCGGCATGCTTTTGAATTTCATCCCCCATTCCCCACGTGGTCTTCTTCTGGGTCTTTTCCTTGCCCTTGGTACCTAGCGTAGTGTTTCAGTTGTCCAATAGTGGTCAGTTCTTCTAACAATATGTCCAGCCCATTGCCAGTTGAGTCTACAGTTTGATCATGATGTCATCAACTCTTGCCATTTTTCTGATTCATGAGTTCTTTCCTGGTTATTTCAAAATATACTTTATTGGCAAAAACATAGGGAATACAGGCGTACCACATATGGCAAAATAAACAACAAAACAATGAGCGATACTGATGAAATATTACAGGTGAATGTGATACGGCAGTCAACCAAGGATGACAAAATGTTAAAATCGTTAATAAGGAACAATATATGCTTGAGGAAGATGATGCACAAGCAAAAGTAATGATTAATTAAAGCATGTGATGACGTGCAGAGTGAAAGTAGAGCACAAAACAACAGGCAAATATATTTACAAGAACATGGCTGTACAACGCAGTGCACACAAAGAACGTATATCTCCATGCTTTTTTTAATTGTCCACAGCCTCTGTTTGTCTGTTTCAGTTAAGGTCAGTGTGTCTGAGCCGTAAGTAAAAACTGGAAAGATTCATTGATTAAACACTTTTCTTGTAACACATGATGAAAAATTGAATTGTTTCTTCCAAATGCTCTTCAGCCAAGTTGCATACGCCTTTTAATTTCTTATTCGATGTGGCCTTCGCTTGTTATCTGTTGTTCAAGTATTCTATTACATGGGATTAAATTATGCAGAAAGCACTTAATGATTTTTAGTAACACTTTTCTCATTATTCATGACAAACTTACCAGTACGATGTTTTTTCGAAGTTTCCCTTTTTCTGAGGTTATTAGCATACCTAATTAACACTTTTATGAAACTTTTAAGTTATGTTTTCTCTCTTATGGGATGATCAGTGAAAACAGGATTTCCAGGAAATTTTAGACCAACCTAAGAGCCGTTTTTAGACTAATCTAATCAACCTTGGATTGGAGATCGAGCATTTACTGGACTGTTTTTTGTAGCCTGCCAGTTTGTCAGTACTAGAGATACCTTTTCTACGAAAGAATCTCCCCACTGCAAATGCTATGGTCTTAAAAATTTTCACTATCTTTCAGATTTAGTTTGGCATGGCCACAAGGAAGAGCAGTGCCCGCAAATTAGTCGATCTTGTTCAGCAACGTTCTGCAGAGGAAATTTATTTGAGAAATTTGTACTTTGCAATTCTGTAGAGATAGCTGCGACGCCCTCTGGAATTCAGTACTGATGCAAATCTAAGCTTTAATATGGCTTGAGGGAAATATGCTCTACTTCGATGGTCAGCTCGAGATTTTGACTTTAAAATATTTCATTACGTTTTGTCCACATTTTTCCGCATGAGGTGCTGGTTGAAGAAGATTCGTGACTTCTCTGTTACTACTTTTGCAGCAAAAACGTGTAGTATTGTATCCGAATGAACTAATTTAGAATTTTAGAGGTCTCGAGAGTTTTGTGCACCGTGAAAGTGTACTGGGATTCTTCTTGTTTATTGTATTTATGTAATACAGCGAACCCTCCGAATAGCGGCCGCTGCTCGGACCGGGGAAAAAGTGACCGTTATTGGGACGTGCCGTTGTTCTGAGGTTACTTGCTAGTCCTTTGCTTTGCTACTAAAGGAGAATAATTGCAGGAAGTTTTACGCACAAAGAAAACTAGGCTTTCTCCAAAGGTAGAATGCTGAATGAAACTCAATATAACAATTTAAAATAAAATCATGGTATAGAGGATTTTAGGAAAGTGGTGGCTGACCAGTTGTCTCAAACTTCCCTTTAGAAATATCAAGGTAGGTAGTTAAGCTTAGAGTAAGCTAAGAGAAAGAAAAAAAGAAAAATACTAGACATTGAAGTGGAACTGTACAGTTAGCTGGCCGCGTGCCGAAAAGCAGGAACAGAACCTACAGGGACCAGTCAAAGATATACCGCCGCCAACGGAAAACATTTCACGCACCAGCAGCACTCCCCCCCCCCCCCCCCGATGCCCGGTTTTGACTGAATTCGTCTCACGCCGAACTAAGCTTTAACTACTTTCTTTTCACTTAAGCAGACCATTGCACTCACTATAATCCAACTCATCGAGCTCGACGAACAGTTGCATTCTTTATTCCTATCTTATCCCTTTCACCGAAGTACTGACGAAACTCCGTAAAATTCTAAAGGGCAAAGGGTTTGTTACATCTCCTTCGGGACTGACTGTGGTGTCCGTTGGCCGCTGTTAAGAGGTTTCGCTGTTTGGAGGTTATCGTTAATGTTAATCCTACGGCAACTGTTCTCTACCAATCAAAACTTGCCATTGCTCAGAGGTTACCGTTGTTCGGAAGTGTCCGTTAATGGAGGTTTCACTGTACTTTTATTTTCTAAGTATGTGATTTTTAGAGAAAGGAATGGGATTTTACGTGGAAAACTACTCGCGGTTAGTACTTCGAGGTTGTATGAGAGGTAGAACATGAATTTAAATTTCTGGATAAGAAATGCAAAGTCCATTCTTGGAGGAAACACCATTTCAAGTACTACAAATGACCCGAATGTTCTTTGGGCTACTTATGAGCGATGATGGCTGAGTAACTATTTCTTAACCGCTGCTTTTCTTTCATTTTTTTTTTTTTTCAAAATTTTTGGAGATACCATGATTTATTTTTTGTACCTCTTGCGCGCGCACTTTTCTGCTATTATTTGAACCTTTTGGTTTTCAGTTATTTAATTTATGTGGATACTTTGTACTTTGTATGCATGTGCTTAATTTCTTTTTATTCTTTTATGCTCTTTTCTCGGTCTCAGTTAGTTCTCAATATCTGAAATCAGACCGTCGCTTCTCCATCCCATTCCTTCTAAATTTTGTTCTGTGTTCTGATGTTAGTTCCATTCAATGTTTTGGATATAATTATTTTTTTGGAAGCACAGGAAGCTTTAACCGTTTGCGGCTAATAACTCTGACTTCGTGCTTTTCATGCAGTTAGTTTGTACTTGGTTTTTAGATATGGAGCATCGTTATTTTATTTATTTATGTATACTTAGTATTGACCAAAGTCTTGAGTTAATTTTGTACCCAAAAACGTATAAACTTCTTTTGTTTGATGCAGAGTTCTTGAATTTATTCAAGGAAGTTTCTGGAAGACTTTTTTGTTTTCATATTTTCGATCGTTTTCTTTAATTTTCGTGAATTTTTTTAATGTTTGTTTGCTCCTAGCATTATCAGTATTCCAGACTTTTTTTTATCAAACTGCGGTATCTGATCTTAGGTCACAGTCTCGTACGAGTCACAGAAGTTGTACATCAGTTTTGTAAATCTATACAACTTCTGTGACTTTGTACCCTGGATGTACCGCCACACTTGGGTCTGAATAGGCTTGCTCTGTACAGAGCATCCCTTAATATACCGCCACACAACTGGCATCCTCCAACCGCCAATGTGCAGGGTGTCTATAAATGAAGTGTACAACTTCGGTATGCTATTTAAGAAATACTATAGAAAAAAACTTACTTTAAACGTCAAGAGACGTGGCAAATGTTAAAGTTTAAGTCAAATGATAGCACCAGGTGTCTCATGTAAAGGAAAATATCGCCAAACACGGAATACAACAGACATGGCTTCCCCAGTGGAAAAAGCAGCGTGTGTGTTTTGGTTTGCGTAGTCAAAATCTGTAACAACTCAGCGTAAGTTTAGAACGAAGTACAAGAGACAGCCGCCGACACGAAGGGGCATCGAACAATGGGTAAATAAATTCAAAGCAACAGAAATGTCTTGAAAGGCAAATCACTGGCAGAACGGCAAAAGCACTGGGGAAATGGCCCTTTTCATACGCAGAATCAACCGTTACTGGCATATAACGTACCTGTACATGTTTGAACAGTTCGCAATTCTACAACTCCGGGATATTCAAGACATCATTTACCTGCTAGATGGAGCGCCGCCGCACTGGTCTTTGGATGTACGCAGATCTTTGGGCCACCATTTTCCAGGGCGTTGCATTGGACGTGGAGGTCCGACGGCATAGCCACCCCGTTCTCCTGATATTACCACATGTGATTTTTTTCTTTGCGGATTTCTTTATTAAGGACATTGTGTACAAGAAAAACGTTACATCTATTACTGAGCTCAAAGAAGAACGCATTACTACATCCTTCCAACTTGTTACACCTGACATTCTGCAGCGTACGTAGGTGGAATTGAACTATCGTTTAGACATCCTGCGAGCAACCGACGGAGCACACTTGGAGACCTACTGACATTTTAAGAAAAACTTGCACAGTTACCATATGTTTTGACATTAAAAGTAAGTTGTTATTTATTGTATTTTTTTTTTTTTTCAATAGCATACTGAAGTTGTATACTTCATTTGTGGACACCTGTATATTACTAGAACAACCTGCCTTTTCCAGCACAAAACGTATTTGATGTACCGCCACTTACAAGCAGCGTAATAATTCCCTTCCTGTTTTATTCGTGCCACGATTCAGTTGTGGCGAACCTTAATGTTTAAAGGCACTCATTCGCCGCCCCGGTGGCGCAGTGGTCTAAGGCGTTGGCCTCTGATCATTCGTCCGAAGGGGTCCGGGTTCGAATCCCGGTGAGGCATGGATGTTGTGTTTGTCTTACGGCACTGGCTCTCTCCCTTCCCTGGAACCAGTGACCCTAAATTAGGGACGGGCGACTGCTTATAGCCCATTGAGTTGCTCACGGTGGTCGTTAAACCTCCAATCAAAAAAAAAAAAAAGGGCATCATTCATTCAAATATGTGAATCAGTGTCTTCTAAGTTTAAGAAATTTTGTGGAAACACAAGTTTGTCCGCGACGCGCATTGAAACCGCTCTCCCTCACTCCGGAGTAAGTCGCTCTCCCAACTAAGCTACGCGCGGACAGAATGTCTCGCTGCATATTTGTCATCTTGACACATGATTTCTCACCTCTGTAGTACGTCACAGTTTCTTTGAAGCAAATTCGCAGAACGGCGATGTTTTAATTTAAATGCACTTGTTAAACTAGATCGTGCTCTGGAAGTAATTGGGTTGAAATCTAAAAAAGAAATGAAACTAAATGTTTTTTTTTTTTTTTTTTTTTGTTAAAAAAACTGATTTATGTAATATGACCTTGTGTAATGCTATTAATTTTCACTTGATAAAGTTTTAGTAATGTAACATGATTTTTTTATTCATTTCCTTGTAAATAAAATATAAAATTTTTCTTTTCCTACCATGCAAAGTAAATTTCTGCATTTAATGCATACCAGAAGCTTCCGAGGTGGAAACTAACACTTCGAACTACAACGCGCATTAAGTACACAACTACAACTTTATTTCTTTTTTCTAATTAACATGTTTTTAATTTAATGCAAATTATAACCATAATTTGCAAAATTTGTGTTACTTAAAAATAATTGCCAAATTTTATATAACGCCACCTATGATATAACACCACAATGTAACAAACTGTGGCGGTACATCAAGGGTTGACTTGCATAATTTTTTTATTGGTAATATTTTCTGTGCTGTTTTTTTTTTTTTTTTCCTTTTTTCTATCATGTTTTTATAAATATGTTCGGATGCTTACTGTGCACCTGAAATCCCAGATTTTTTAAGTACAATTTCTCAATGTTTGTTAGTTTTGTTTCTTCAGTTATGAAATTCTTCAACTTCTGGATCTTGTTTTGTTTGCTGCCCGACAGGCGCGGACTGGGCCGCCGGAACTACGGGAAAATTCCCGGTGGGCTGCAGTCTTCTGAGTCGGGAGGTCCCATGTTAAACCATTGAAAAAAAAAAAAATAGATTGATTTGTACTTCGCCATGCTTTTAGAAGATATTAAGTTACGGTGAAAGCGTTAAGGCATGGAAAATTTCTGGGTTGATAAAAGTATATATGTGCGTACTGGATCAGCATCTGATTTATTGCTTTTTCGGGCTTTAAAAGTGACACGAATTCTTGAACTGCAGTTTTGAAAAAATGTTTCAACTATAGAGAGTGTTTTTTTTTCATTTTCAAGTAATAAAATTTAATTTTTGCATTCTTGAATTTGTCATTTCGTAAAAATATAATTTTTTTATGAAACTCTTGTAATTTTTTGAAATTTCCAGTTTCTAGAGGGTTTTCTCGAAATTATTTTGTTTATGATAGTCAAGTCTTGAAAAAATCTTGATTTCGGCTCGTTTGGAAAGAAAAAAGGAATTTTCATTGAAGGCGAAGATGCTTTTACAATCCTAAATCCAACTACATCAACGGAATTCGTAAGAGTGGAAGAGTCCTCTACAACTTGACTTAGAGAAGGTTACATGGCCATATTACAGCAGCGAAAGTAATATATATATATATATATATATGGTTAGTACGAGGTTGAACCGCCTTGAACTGCGTCACACTGCAATTCTGGCATGGAGTCAGTCGTGCAGATGTTGGATGTAAGTTTGTTGTATTGAGTTCCAAGCATCCTCAACCTGGACGCGTAAATCGGGGATAGTCGTGGCTGGCTGTGGAGACCGGATAAGTCGTTGTCCCATAAAATCCCACACGTGCTCAATGGGGGACAAATCCGGTGAACGTGCAGGCCATGGAAGTTGTCTCACACCCTGAAGTGCATGTTGCGTTGCACGTGCCGTGTGTGGGCGTGCGTTATCTTGCTGGAAAACACCACGATGGACCGACCTTACAAATGGCACAACAACGGGCTGAATGATGTTGTTGATGTCGGAGGTGCTGTTTAACGTACCCGGTACAAACACTAGTTGTGTACGAGAGTGATAGCTGGTCGCTCCCCACACCAGGAGACCAAGTGTAGGCCCTGTGTGTCACTAGTGGATGCAAGAAGGGTGGAGACTCTCCCCTGTGCGTCTGCGAACACGCATACGGCCATCGGAGGCTCCCAAGCAGAATCTGCTTTCATCGCTGAACACGACAGATCGCCATTGCGTTCTCCAGTGCAGACGTTGGCGACACCACTGCAGCCGTTCCTGATGGTGGGCTCGAGTCAGAGGTACACGTGCACGTAGTCCTGCATCCAGTAGACGGTTGCGGATTGTTCGCACAGTCACCTCAGGTGCAACGGCAGCTCGGATTTGCGTCGCAGTGGATGTTCTGCTTGACAACGCCGCTCTTCTTATGCGTCGATCGGTCCGCTCATCAGTCCGTCTGTGACTCCCGGTTCCACGTCTTCTCGTGTGGGAATGTTCCTCGGACCATCTACGCCACCATCGTACCACCACCGATACTTCCCGTCCAATTCGCTCCGCAATACGACCACCCGGCCTCGCGGAGTCCGACTAGACGACCTCGCTCAAAGTTCGATAACTCTGAAATCGTACACGTCTTCTCTATGTCCAGGCATTGCAGCTTCTTCAGGGTCTTCGCACGTGTCCGTACGCCGACGACTGATTACATTCACTTCGCCGTACTCCTTAAAGATACCACCGACGATAATTTGCATATTATGCCGTGCTGTGGCGTAAGCGCTCACCGGTTGGTCCCGAAATTAACATCCCACCTACGTAAACTCGATTCCATTAACATATGTAAATTTAATGATCGTCCGCCATTTCCTTATTGGTGTTCTTTTTTCAATTTCCGCCAGTGTATCATCATCATTGTCAACCATTATCAATCTACTGCTGGACGAAGGTCTCCCCAAGTTTCCTCCACAACGGTCTGTCTTGTGTCAGTCTCCTCTATGTCACTCCTGCATACTTTCGAATTTCATCCACCCATCTCCCATGTGGTCTTCTTCTGGGTCTTTTCCTGTCCCTTGGAATCCAATCTAAAATTTCGGCTGTCCATCGATGGTCTGTCTTTCTGGCAGTATGTCCAGCCCATTGCGATTTCAGGGATTTAACTCTGATCATGTCTTCCACTCTTGTCAGTTTTCGGATCCACGAGTTCCTCTTCTTATCTCTCCTGGTTACACCAAGCATGCACCTCTCCATGCTGCTTTGAGCTGTCTGCAGCCTTTGTATGTCTCTTTCAGTTAAGGTCCACGTCTCTGCACCATACGTAAGCACTGGAAGGATGCATTGATCAAACACTTTTCTTTTAAGACATAATGGCATATTGCTCTTGAAAATTATGCTGTTTCTTCCAAAAGCTCTCCAGGCAAGTTTTGTACTCCGATTAATTTCTTCATCAATGTGACCTTCACTTGATATCTGCTGTCCAAGATAAACGTACGTGTCTGTTATCTCCAGCTTTTCTCCATGAATCGATAAATCTTCATTTCTTGTAAAAGCATTGAACATCACTTTTGTCTTCTGAAAGTTAATTTTTAATCCCACTTTTTTACTCTTGTCAGCAAGTTCCTGGATCATACTCTGCAGCTCTGATGATGTAGTTGCAAGAATGACTACGTCATCAGCAAAACGAAGGTGGGTTAGATAATCTCCATTAATCTTTATCCCTTTGTTTTCCCAGCTCAGCGACTGAAAGACACCCTCCAATGTAGCATTAAAGTGCTTCGGAGATATGGTGTCACCTTGTCTCACTCCCTTTCCAATTTTTATGTGTGCTGTATTCTCAAACAGCCGAATCTTTGCACTTGCATTTTCATAGATGTTATTAATAATATTAATGTATGCATCTTCAATACCGCAGGATTTCAGAGCCATTGTAACTGCTGATGGTTTCACCGAATCAAAGGCTTTTTCATAATCGATAAAAGCCATGCACAATGAAAGTTCGTATTCCCTCGCTCTTTCAATTAGTTCTCTCAGTACGTGGATATCATCTATTATGCTGTAGCCACTCCTGAATCCAGCTTGTTCTCTCGGTTGAGCCATGTCCAGTGTTACCTTCAAGCGGCGTGAAAGAACTTTAGTGAAGATTTTATAAACCACTGATAGGAGGCTGATAGGTCTGTAGTTCCTGAGATCCTCAATGTCACCTTTTTTATGTAGCAGGATCATTGTAGCGTTGTTCCAATCCTCAGGAATCTTCCCTTCATTAAGGCATAGAGTGAAAATTTGGGCGAGTACTGTTTCGATTTCTCCACTTGCTTCTTGTATGATGTCTACAGTAATTCCATCTTCTCCTGGAGCTTTCCCCCGCTTCATGTTCTTGATTGCATGTGCAACTTCTGCTGGGAGGACTGGAAGAACTCTGGTACCTTTCATGATGTCTGGAGTACATGTATCATCCCTTTCGTATAATTTGGAGTAGAAATCTTTCACTCTTGTCAAAATTTCGCCTCTATTTCTTGTTACAGAACCATCTTCTTTTCTCAGTGCCATAATCTGTTTTCTTCGCTTACTGAGATGTCCCTTTGCTATCTTTAGGCTTTGGTTTTTTTCAATTTCTTTCCTCACTAGTTCACAGTTGAATTTCCGTACGTCTTCAGTGATACTTTTTCGTACTGTCTTGCATAGCTCTATATATTCCACTTTGGAAGTCACATCTTCTTTAGTTGTCCTCATCTCTATTCTTTTTTGCGTCAACATTTTGGGTTTTCCTGATAATTTGTTCACATGCAACTTGTTCTTAGACCCAGCTAATTTTGTTGCTGTTTCCATAAGAGCTTTGGTTACTTTTCTGTTAACTTCAGAAATATCCACTTCTTCCTATGTTAGGCCTTCTAAAGCGGAGGATCTGTTCTTCAGTTCCAACTTGAAGGTATTATGGTGTTTTCTAAGGTTGGTTATGTTAATACATTTTGTTTGTCTTAGGAGCTTTCCACGTTCAAGTTTAGTGTTGAGATGCATCTTACATCTCACCAATCTATGATCACTACCTGTGTTGAACTTGTTTAGCTCACTGCAGTCTTCTATGACGAATTTTTTGTTACAAATAATAAAATCAATTTCACTTGTCGTCCCATTTGGATGTCTCCACGTCCATTTCCTGTGTGGCTTTTTCTTGAAGGAGGAGTTCAAGATGAAAAACCCTTCTGCCTCTGCAAACTCAAGGAGAGTATTTCCACTCTGGTTTCTGTTGCCGTGACCGAATTTACCTACTGAAGTTTCATTTTGTTGCCCTAGTTTTGCATTGAAATCTCCCATAATTATCTTCAAGTGCTGCTTACCTTTATTATTTAGATGACGAATTTCCTCATAAAATTCTTCAATTTCTTCTTCAGGATGACTTGTGGTGGGTGCATAAGTTTGAATAATCTGAGCCTGGTATCTTTTCGAGAGTTGAATAACGAGTCGTGCAGCTCTGTCAGAGGAACTTTCAACTTCTACAACTTTATCCTTCAGTTTCTTGTTTATTATAAATCCAACACCACTAGTTCTGCCAGTATCTGTCCCACGATAGTAGAAGAGATGTCCACTTTTCAGTTCAATGAGATCTTCTCCTTTTCTCCTTACCTCACTTAGCCCGACAATGTCCCACTTGATCCTTTGTAGTTCCTCGTCCAATTCAAGAAGCCTTGAATCAGAAGATAGGGAGCGTCCATTATACTTAGCCAAGGTCAGCATCAGATGGCAGCCTAGTCCGGTCCTCCGGAGATTCTTAGCACCCTCTGCCTTCATGTCGCACTGGCCGCTGCCTTGGCCAGGTACATTCCCGCTGCCGGAGACTGAGGGCCTGATATTGAATAATAAGTTTTACTAGGGATACCTTAATACTGCACTAGAAAAAACTGGTAAAATTTACGTAATTTGTTGATTATTGTTAACAGAAACGCTATAGCAGTTCTTAGAACCGTATTGAGAAGACGTTTAAACATGAAATTATGATGGAGAATAACCTGTATTAAGGTAGGAATACCGTAATAATTCTTTGAAGATTGTGGACAACAAAGAATTCGCTTCCAGGGCCATTAATATAGATCGCCAGTCGGCTACTGCTGCCCGATCGAATGTTTTTCGCTCCCTGTTATGTTTTCAAAGCTTGTGTTCTTTGTCCGTATCGACCCCCGTACTCAGTTCCCATGGTTGAAGAGAGTCCAGGTTTTTTTGGTCTCCCTCCCCCTCCTTCCTTCCCGTGTCTTTGTGTTGGTCCGTGAGTCCCCTTACTTCCGGGTAAGGGACGTGTGGATTTATAAGGTCACCAAGGTCAGCTATTATAGCAAGCTGTTACCGTATCGTTGAAAACAAACAAAGAAAATATTTGTTGCATTTTTTTTCTTTAAATAATATTACTCTTTCCTTGAGTGATATATTAACATCCAAAGATAATTCGTCTTCACTCCTGTAGATTTTGCAGTTTTGAATTGGTACCAGTCGCACTTCCTTCTCCTGCCTGCAAAGATTAAATTAAAAAGGATGCGATCAAAAACTTACTTGGGAGCATATATGCGTAGAATGCTCTGTCTTCCAAAACGCCAACATTTCACTCCTCGTAATTGGGCGTAACCCATAAATCGAGGACGCTATCTTCAGTAGTGACGGGACCAGGTTCAGATACTGAATTAGACATGTATGTTATGTTTTATCTGAGCCGACAGTTGTAAATAAGAAATTGATAAGTACAAATATTCCGACACGGAATTCACAGGAGTGCTAAAACTTCCAGAACAAGAAATCTAAGTTCGTGTTACTGTTGTGGGGAATAGAAAAACATCTTATGAAAAAGAAGGTGGTTATAACAGTCATGTGTGTAACATGCTCGTCGTCTATCGAACAAGTTGGTAAAATCATGCAATGCATTGATCATGATACGCTTTCCAACATACCAGAAATCATTACTCAAGTTATTACTTAAGTTATGAGGATAACGGCTGTAGAATAAATCTCGTTCCTGTGCCCTGAAATTTGACCCCATTTCGATGATATTCAACAGAACAGGTTCAGTATATCTCCGTAATAACATGATAAAGTTTTGTCGCAATCGAAGCATTTTACGTAAGTTATGACGCATAAAGGCGATGGTATGGATCCCGCTCCTATGTCCTGACCTTTGACCCCATTTCGCCCATTTTCAATAGGGTTCGTCCCCAGGTTGTCCCCTACCACATGCTAAAATTTCATCGAAATCGAACTATTTTTACGCGAGTTATCGTGCGGACAGACAGACTGACAAAGCTGGAGCATATGCGCTTCTTCAACCTACGGTTGGAAAGCGTAAAAAAGACTAATTTGTATTCCATGTTAGGAAAAAGTAGAGACAAAGATTATTATTATTAAATGAGCCTTCATGTATATTGTGATTGAAGTTATATGGAGCGATCTTGTTGTGTACTAACGACTTGTGGATGATGGAATGACCTGCTGACGAATATATATAAAATGGAAATTTGTAAGTAGATCTTGTTTTCATTGAATTTCTGGACGTATTTTTGAAGTGACATTTTTATGTTCAGTTAAGGATTTTCAGCTGTTCTAAGCTATCCGGGATACAACTGAAGCGATTCAGCTAAGATAATTCAGCAAGCCTCAAAGTAAAGCCATTTACTTCAGTAGGTTTTTAAGCTTTAGGCTATGATCAGATAATGATTTACAGTGAAGTTCATGTTATGGTATTAGCTTGAATCATAAACGATTATAAAGTAAAACATATATTACTCCGCAAATAACTATTACCCCACATACACAGTGGCGTAGCGAAAGTGGGCGCCTAGGGCAAGATATATAATTTGTACCCTTGGAAAACAACACATAACCATTGAGTTGTTGTTTCGCGAAGTAATTTGGTTATCGGTAAGCACCTACCCGAGAAAAATGTATGTTATTTCTGTATTGAGTACATTCTGAGAGTTTATTCAAAGTAAATTGAATTTCGTATCATAATACGCTTAAAAGCATTAACATAGATTAGATATCAAGAAAAGAGTGTATGTTATGAATCAGTGCCAGGCCGATTCACGGAGCACCGAAAAAGGCATAGCCAATGATGTATTCATGCATCTTCTCGGGGGTGCTTAGCCCCTCCCCCGAAAATCCATGAGTGCCCCCCCTCCCCCGCGTAGGTTTTTGGGCGATCTCCCCTTATGTTTAATCTAATTGTTTTCGTTTATGGCTGAATATTTGGAGAAATAAATTAAAAAAAAAAAAACTTAGAAAATGAGGAATAATAATAATAAAAACATCCACATAGACTTTATTCTGAAATTTCTATCATCCTTCAGTAACACATTAAACAGTCCTAACTGAAGGAGGAATTTTTCAAGCACTCACAGCTCGGACTACTTCCACAATAAAAACCTAATTCCACAGAGTAGAGATGTTTGCACTGCAATACATCATCATATTTTGGAAGCTGGCATTCAGCTTTATTTATATTGCTACCTAAATTTGAACAATAGAAAATTATTAGAAATTGACCCCATAAAAAGTTGTTTTTTTTATTTTCTGGCGGTGGGTGGTTTGCACTCTGTGACAACAAAAATCGAGGCACCTCAAACTGTCCTCCAAACGGTTAGTTTTTTTTGTTTTTTTTTACTACTATGTGCAAATATCTAGATACTTTAGAGGGGCTTGAAACCAACTGGCAGGAGAATGATTTACACCCTGCGTTTTCTGGTAACACACACTGTAATGATTCCTTAATAATCAGAAACGTGCTTGTTAGTAAGGTGAGGACATTTTTACCACTCCTAATGTTTTGGGGGGATTTTCTCCAGCACAGCGTTATCTTATTAGCATCCTTAATATTTTACACCACCCCATCGTGAAATTTGCTGGAATGACTGCCGTATTCTGCGACGAGGCATCAGGAAGCTTCCCACGCACAGGTCCGGCAGCACAACATACTTCCACTACTTACACCCCGCCTTCTGTGCACGCTTCTTATAGTGCTTCTCGGTGGCGTGCCGGGCGCATATGATTTGCATATGCCCTGCAATGCTAATCGTTTGCATGTCCTCTCGAGGGCGACGCATGCTGCGAATTTCAGGCCAGTCGGATGCTTCCTTCTTGGTGGTGCATTTTGGGTGGCCATCAGTGTATAAGAAAATTTTTATACTCGATTTAAAAATTTTATACAATATATATATAATGAAACTTCAGTAGGTAAATTCGGTCACGGCAACAGAAACCAGCGTGGAAATACTCTCGTTGAGTTTGCAGAGGCAGAAGGGTTTTTCATCTTGAACTTCTTTTTCAAGAAAAAGCCACACAGGAAATGGACATGGAGACATCCAAATGGGACGACAAGTGAAATTGATTTTATTTTGTGTAACAAAAAAATTCGTCATAGAAGACTGCAGTGTGCTAAACAAGTTCAACACAGGTAGTGACCATGGATTGGTGAGATGTAAGATGCACCTCAACACTAAACTTGAACGTGGCAAGCTCATAAGACAAACAAAATCTATTGACATAACCAACCTTAAAAAACACCATAATACCTTCAAGTTGGAACTGAAGAACAGATTCTCTGCTTTAGAAGGCCTAACATCGGAAGAAGTGGATATTTCTGAAGTTAACAGAAAAGTAACCAAAGCTCTTATGGAAACAGCAACAAAATTAGCTGGGTTTAAGAACAAGTTGCATATGAAAAAATTATCAGGAAAAACCAAAATGTTGATGCAAAAAAGAAGAGAGATGAGGACAACTAAAGAAGATGTGACTTCCAAAGTGGAATATATAGAGCTATGCAAGACAGTACAAAAAGGTATCACTGAAGACGTAAGGAAATTCAACTGTGAACTAGTGAGGAAAGCAATAGAAAACACTAAAGCCAGATAGCAAAGGGACATCTTAGTAAGGGAAGAAAACAGATTATGGCACTGAGAAAAGAAGGTGGTTCTGTAACAAGAAATAGAGGCAAAACTTTGACAAGAGTGAAAGATTTCTACTCCAAATTATATGAAAGGGATGTACTTCAGGCATCATGAAAGGCACCAGTACCAGAGTTCCTCCAGTTCTCCCAGCAGAAGTTGCACATGCAATCAATAACATGAAGCGGGGAAAAGCTCCAGGAGAAGATGGAATTACTGTAGACATCATACAAGAAGCAAGTGGAGAAATCGCAACAATACTCGCCCAAATTTTCACTGGATGCCTTAATGAAGGGAAGATTCCTGAGGATTGGAACAACGCTATAATGATCCTGCTACATAAAAAAGGTGACATTGAGGATCTCAGGAACTACAGACCTATCCAGCCTCCTATCAGTGGTTTATAAAATCTTCACTAAAGTTCTTTCACACCGTTTGAAGGTAACACTGGACATGGCTCAACCGAGAGAACAAGCTGGATTCCGGAGTGGCTACAGCACAATAGATCATATCCACGTACTGAGAGAACTAATTGAAAGAGCGAGGGAATATGAGCTTCCATTTTGCATGGCTTTTATCGATTATGAAAAAGCCTTTGATTCGGTGAAACCATCAGCAGTTGCAATGGCTCTGAAATCCTGCGGTATTGAAGATGCATACATTCATATTATTAATAACATCTATGAAAATGCAAGTGCAAAGATTCGGCTGTTTGAAAATACAACACACATAAAAATTGGAAAGAGTGAGACAAGGTGACACCGTATCTCCGAAGCTCTTTAATGCCACATTGGGAAATGTATTTCAATCACTGAACTGGGAAAACAAAGAGATAAAGATTAATGGAGATTATCTAACCCACCTTCGTTTTGCTGATGACGTAGTCATTTTTGCAACTACCCCATCAGAGCTACAGAGTATGATCCAGGAACTTGCTGACAAGAGTAAAGAAGTGGGATTAAAAATGAACTTTCAGAAGACAAAAGTGATGTTCAATGCTTTTACAAGAAATGAAGATTTATCGATTGATGGAGAAAAGCTGGAGATAACAGACACGTACGTTTATCTTGGACAGCAGATATCAAGTGAGGGTCACATTGATGAAGAAATTAATCGGCGTACAAAACTTGCCTGGAAAGCTTTTGGAAGAAACAGCATAATTTTCAAGGGCAATATGCCATTATGTCTTAAAAGAAAAGTGTTTGATCAATGCATCCTTCCAGTGCTTACGTATGGTGCAGAGACGTGGACCATAACTAAAAGATACATACAAAGGCTGCAGACAACTCAAAGGAGCATGGAGAGGTGCATGCTTGGTGTAACCAGGAGAGATAAGAAGAGGAACTCGTGGATTCGAAAAATGACAAGAGTGGAAGACATCATGATCAGAGTTAAATCCCTGAAATGGCAATGGGCTGGACATACTGCCAGAAGGACAGACCATCGATGGACAGCCGAAATTTTAGATTGGATTCCAAGGGACAGGAAAAGACCCAGAAGAAGACCACATGGAAGATGGGTGGATGAAATTCGAAAGTATGCGGGAGTGACATGGAGGAGACTGGCACAAGACAGACCGTTGTGGAGGAAACTTGGGGAGACCTTCGTCCAGCAGTGGATTGATAATGGTTGACAATGATGATGATGATATATATATATATATCTGAGCCCGAACTGCAGTATATATTACGCAGCCCGAGCCCCGGTTCAAGCCCCAGTTCTACTTCGTGCTTATCCCGTCTTAACACCGGTAGTCACACCGGATAGCGCTGTTGAGTGACTCATTTGCGACAATCGTCGCGGCAGTATTATAGAACGCTGTAGGGAATTGGATATCATCAGCTTTGGATCGTGCAAAATATTGTCCACAACGAGTTTGGATTCCAAAAAACTTGCGCGAGGTGAATGCCTCACTGATGACCTCAGCAAAAGCGAGGCGTGTCGGTGTGTTCTTTGTGCCGCTCTCTCGGTGTAAAATCGAAAGGAATGGATTTTCTCGGGCGCATCCAGTTGCGTAACTTCATATTTTGGGCCCGGGGGCAGGAGCTTGACAGGAGTCCCTTCCCCAATTCGTAAAGGACTGGAATGTGTAGTAAAGTCTTGTTGAATAATTTATATATTGGGTTGATGAATAATAAGTTCATGTCTTTTTTCACCGCATTACAGAAATGTATTACATCAGAAGGGAAAACGGAATCAATCTACTATGTATCCCCCCCCCTGTTTACGATGGTGTCCCAGATAGGTCTGCAATGCCATTCTTGAAAAAACGCGCAGGTTTTGCTGCGAAGAAATCATCAAGGAAATTCTGCCACGGAGTGCATTCAACAGAGATCGGAACAGGTGATAGTCTGAAGGGGCGACATCTGGAGAATAGGACGGATCTCCCATTTCATACCCTGAATGGCCAATTTGGTCATGTTTGCTCTGTGAGGGCGTGCGTTATCATGTTAGAGAAGGACACCCTGGCGCCGATGTGGCGGTTTCTGCTGAATTGCTCCCTCCAGACACGGCGGAGTTGCTCACAATAGAGTGCAGGGTTGATGGTCCAATCCCCCCCCCCGCGCGAAATTTTCCTAACAGACCCCCAACATAGTAATAATTAATGCAAAAATTGAGGGTAAATATTTAACTTTGCAGTAGTAAAAATATATTTTCCAGATATTGATTCCATGTATTGCTTTTAATTATGTGAGCACTTATTCCGGTAAGTACCATCGATAAATTTAATACTCAGGGGAAAAGGTTGAAAATCTTTAAATTGCAAAAGTTCGCGATATCAAATCAAGTAAAAACAAATACTGATCTCGGAGTGTCTGGTTTCGAACTTCCTTTGAAGCTATTTAAGTCCTTAATACAAAAATTTTTGAGAAAGAGGAAAAACAAGTGTGTTTACATTTTTCTAGTTTTAAATACTTCAGCGATATTGTTTTTTTTTTTAGTGTCTTGTGTTTTAAATTCAAGCAGCAAGCTTACTTTACAAAATAAAGAAAACTTACGTTACTAAAATCTGGATTCCTTTCTAGAGTTTCTTCTTAGCGAATATTTCAACCAGTTTCGTCACGTATAGTTTTCTGGCTCGATCATTTTCAATGCTTATCATCGCAAGTCCATCAAGCCTACCTTGAGTGTGCGATGACCGAAGGTAGTTTTTGATTAACTTCAACTTCGAGAACGACCTTTCAGCTGTAGCCACAGTCACTGGGATTGTCAAAAAAAGTTTCAATGCTGTCGTAAGGTCCAAAACACTGGATAATATTGCACTGCTTTTTAAATATATGAGCTCCATAAGGTCTTTTATAGAATCACCAGAAATATTTTCTAACAGGTTGCTCATAGCATTTCTAACGGAAAATCACTAGATAAATCATCTTTGTACTGCAATCTTAAAGACTAAGCTGACTAGAATAATTCACTTTCGTTTGCATTTAACAAATCAGATGGCTGCAAGAAAGAAAAATTCTTTGCTACTGAACTTAGTCCTTCAAAACGGAATTTTATTTGAGAAATGGCGATGTCTACAGTTGCATAAAAGACATTACTTTTGAATTTCTCTTCGGGGTTGTGTAACCTGCGGTCTTGATTTATTTCATAGAACTTTTGAGTGACGCGACCGCGTTTCGTTAAATTTAGTTTCAGCACCCCATTTGTTGGCAATAATAGCTGAAGTGTTTTTAATATCTTCGAATTCTTCTCTTAAATTAGAGTTTTTCACTTGCTGATTGTAGCATGTCAGCTGCTTTCAATAATTCAACGTCCTTTGGCTTCAGAAGTTTTGACACAATGCTAACTGTTTCCAATATTTTGTGTTCCATGACAACAATCGCAACAAAATTAAGGGTCTCAAAACATTTTCGAAGTCCAGCTGCTTCGGCCCTATCTTCGCAGCTGTGAGATTTTAGTGTGATTTGGGTCAAAGCTTTTAAAATGTCGTTATACTTGAAACGAATGGCACGTAGGGCATCGTGCCGGGAAGCCCATCGTGTCGGGCACAACTTTTTCACTGTTAGGTTACACTGGGATTTTCCTAATAATTCCCATCTTCTAATACTATGACTGAAAAATACATATAAATGCTGTAAAATATCGTAAAAATCTCTTGATTTCTCGAATTCTCATGCAAGCATCATTCAAAACCAATTATGCGAAGCACAATATATGTATATCGCGTTTTGTTCCATATCTCTAATTCTTTTTTGAACACCAGAATAATGTCCACACATGTTGCTGGCTCCATCATAAGCTTGTCCTCTACAATTTTCAAGCAACAGTTCATTTTCGTTTATCATCTTTAGTATTACCTCTGTCAGCACCATTGCACTTTGGTCTTTGATGTTTCGAAAACCTAAAAATCTTTCGTTAATTTTAATTTCCACTGGAGTTCCATTTTCGTTGTACACTGGCGGAAAGTGAAAAATGAACACCAAGAAGGAATTGGCGGACGATCATGAAGTTTACATATGTTAATGGGATCGAGTTTACGTAGGCGGGATGTTAATTTCGGGACCAACCGGTGAGCGCTTACGCCACAGCACGGCATAATATGCAAATTATCGTCGGTGGTATTTAAGGAGTACGGCGAAGTGAATGTAATCAGTCGTCGGCGTACGGACACGTGCGAAGACCCTGAAGAAGCTGCAATGCCTGGACATGGAAGACGTGTACGATTTCAGCAGCTATCGGACTTTGAGCGAGGTCGTGTAGTCGGACTCCGCGAGGCCGGGCGGTCGTATCGTCGTATCGCGGAGCGAATTGGACGGGAAGTATCGGTGGTGGTACGATGGTGGCGTAGATGGTCCGAGGAACATTCCCACACGAGGAGACGTGTAACCGGGAGTCACAGACGGACTGATGAGCGGACCGACCGACGCATAAGAAGAGCGGCGTTGTCAAGCAGAACATCCACTGCGACGCGAATCCGAGCTGCCGTTGCACCTGGGGTGACTGTGCGAACAATCCGCAACCGTCTACTGGATGCACGACTACGTGCACGTGTGCCTCTGGCATGTGTACCTCTGACTCCAGCCCACCGTCAGGAACGGCTGCAGTGGTGTCGCCAACGTCTGCACTGGAGAACGCAATGGCGATCTGTCGTGTTCAGCGATGAAAGCAGATTCTGCTTGGGAGCCTCCGATGGCCGTGTATGCGTGTTCGCAGACGCACAGGGGAGCGTCTCCACCCTTCTTGCATCCGCCAGCGACACACAGGGCCTACACCTGGTCTCCTGGTGTGGGGAGCGATCAGCTATCACTCCCGTACACAACTAGTGTTTGTACCAGGTACGTTAAACAGCACCTCCTACATCAACAACATCATTCAGCCCGTTGTTGTGCCAGTTGTAAGGTTGGTCCATCCATCGTGGTGTTTTCCAGCAAGATAACGCACGCCCACACACGGCACGTGCAACGCAACATGCGCTTCAGGGTGTGAGACAACTTCCATGGCCTGCACGTTCACCGGATTTGTCCCCCATTGAGCACGTGTGAGATTTTATGGGACAACGACTTATCCGGTCTCCACGGCCAGCCACGACCATTCCCGATTTACGCGTCCAGGTTGAGGATGCTTGGAACTCAATACCCCAAACTTACATCCAACATCTGTACGACAGACTCCATGCCAGAATTGCCCAGTGTGACGCAGTTCATGGCGGTTCAACCTCGTACTAACCATGTTACATGGAAATGTTATTTTTCAGTTTACCAGCAAATACAGCTGTATTTTGCCATAATGTTTTGATCACGTTATCCTCTGTATTCCGTTATTATGCTGTATAAATTTCGTTGGTATCAGACGTCTCCTTCTTGGTGTTATTTTTTCACTTTCCGCCAGTGTATATGACTGTGACGTATCTAAATATTTGGCTCATTTGTTCATATTTTCTTACGTCTTGCGTTGTACCTATAGAATGATTTATTAGAACTGTGCCTCTTTAATTTCCATTATAATTTCCTTCTTAATTTCGGTAGCCAAAAAGCTCAATCAATTCGTTTTGTATCGTTGGGCTCAAATATTTCATTTTATTTTTCTTTTCCGTCAACTGATTAAGAATCGGGTCGTATTTGCTGGGAAGCTTAATTATTGATAGAAAATTTCCAGCATTATTTCGCCAAATACTTCCCGATGGCCACGGAAAGCCATATTGGAAGTAGCTAAGGTTATAATAACGTCAATTATTCTTTTCAACAACACGTGTCCAAAAACTGACCTGTGTTGCATATTCTGAGCCCATCCGTTTATCAACGTTTTATCATTTTTATACATATCGTACGCGATGCAAGTGGACAAATGTGAAGCAGAGTTTTCGTGAACTTTAATTTTTTTCAGAAATTCCCTGCCAGTCTTTTATACCATTAATCCAGGCTTTCTGATGCGAGATGCATTTGGGATCACTGAAAGCCAACAGGGCCCACAATAGGCACTGTCCATGTAAAAGAATAGCACAACTAGTTGCGAGATACCCTTTTTCCTGTATTTGTACAACCATAATAGTACTCTTCCGAAAAACACCTGTTTTTCGTGTCTCGAGGAAAAGCTCCTTTAAGTTGGCAAGGTCAATTACTTATTACATTTGTTCTGACAACATCATTAACATCATTAAACAAAGCCCTATCTGTTGAAAAACTGGCACACTTACCTGAATCCGATAAAATATCTACCTCTTCCGATCGCTTTTCCACACAATCAGTACCTGACTTAATATTATTTTTTTCTTTTTCTGCTGAGGTTTCCGCACATTTGCTAATACTAATATGTTGCTCCATTAAGTGTATTGAAACTTCATCTCCCTGTATCTCAGACTGTTGTAATGGTTTTACCGCAGGCACAGACATTGTTGGTCTCAGAAACATAGACGTAATTTTCGGCAATTTGTTTTTCATGATTTCCACTTCTGCTTTTTCCTTTCTTTTTGCTACGCCACTTAAAGATTTCTTCATTTTTGCACGAATTCAAACCGACAGGCAACAATTGTAAACACACTGTTTGAAACAGCGAACAGCCACTACACCGATTTAACGAGCTATACTCCAATTCACCCTAAAAGTGTACTATTGGTAAAGGCGGGAGAGCCTTATCACATCTCGTCGTGGAACGCAAGAATGGTATCCATCCGCGTTAATGTGCTCTTCCACTGTTTCCTTTTTGATCCTGCCCCCCTCCCACCCACACATTTCACAAGCCGGGGGGATTGTAAATGGGGGTCTGGTGGAGGCCGAACTGCGTTCCCTACTGCCTGTTTAAGTAACCTGCCCTTCGAGTTTCCCGGATTGTCAATTTATTGTCTCTGTATTAACGTTGGGAGAGGTCTTCCACCCCTTCCCCATGTCCGACTTGTATCCCAAGTGGGCAGAAACAGCCGAAAGTGCTAAGCTCTTGATTCAGCAACTACTCCTTACAAAGTTATTTCCAAAAGCGCACTAACTTCTGGAACTTTTTTTAGATGGCAATTTTGTCTGATAAACTGCTGAACAAACAAAAATGGATTCTGAGTAATAATTCTACTGGTTTTCGCTCTAAACTGTAGGAATTACTTTTCGTAGCGGAGGTAGCTGTTTCTCACTCTACATAGTGGTACACTCTTAGGTCGGAGTATAGTTGTGTAACAAGCGATGACATTGATTAACAATCGAAGAACAGAACGTGTACAAGAAAGATGTCCAATGTCCGACAGAATAAACAGACACCGGACAAACCCGCCGACCATTACGTGTACCCTGACCAACCAGCATTGATTCTGACAGCGACAAGAAGGGGGGGGTGCTGGATGCGTGCAGGCCCTCCTGTCTTCGAACTTGACACTCGCGCAGCAATCTGATACCCCTCTCCTCAGGTTCTGTTACTCCACAAGCAGTTGCAGGTGGCCACTTTCTGGTGTCAAATTTTTTAGAGCAACTAGAAAACCTCTTGTCTAAAATTAAAGTGCTAAATAAATAAATGAAGGTATGTACTTTGATCTGGGCCCCCTAAAATTCCCGCCACCCCCTCTCCCCTCGCGACGCAGGGATTGCGGGGGCTATCTTTACGCCCCTGCCACCAGACACATGATCTTCGCAGGATGAAGGTCATATTTTGTACTTGTGGGCATCTTGTTTGGACTTAACCATTTCCTCCGATGCCTGAAATTGCAGGCACTACTTTTCATCATCAGTAACAATACTTGACATAAAGGGTTTTTGTTGCTGAGCACATTCGCGATAACGGGCGAGCAAGGAACCACATATGGCAACACGCTGATTCTTGTTGTCCTCGGTGAGAGTGTGAGGCACCCAAGACGCCAATTTCTGGACCTTTTCCATACGTTTCAGACGTCGCACCACTGTGGACTGATCACAGTCTATCTCAGTGGCCAATTCGCATGTGGTTTGACGCGGATCCAAGTGGATGAGATGGTTTAAACGATCTTCACCAAAGTGAGATGGACGACCTGAGCGTGGAGAGTCGTTGAGGTCAAAATTGTCATCTCGGAACCGCTCAAACCATTTGCCGGCTGTCTTCGGAGCAATAGCATCCTTTCCATACACAGCACAAATTTGTCTAGTAGCCTCGGCTGCTGTGGATCCCTTGTTAAACTCATAGAGGAGCAGATATAGGAAATGTTCATTCCTCTCTACTTGACACTCCATACTTCCTGACCTGCAAACCGAAAAATCATTAGCCACAATCACACAACGCAATATGATGAAGATACAAGATATTACTGGCTACATTTTGATATATAACTGGCCACCTGCACCGTCACTACTGACCTGAGAAACACTCTTGAAATAAAAAGGCATGAACTTATGCATCAACCCAATATAAAGAGTATTGAAAATAGAAAATATCGACGACAAAGATTAGAAATAAGTACTTTTTTATCAGCTGTTGCGGAGTCACCAAGGCGTAGTTCCCCCGCTACAGCCTCTCAAATCGCATGGAACTGCTAAAAATCCATGCAAACGAAACAGTGATCCCATATAACCGTTATCCAGACATGAACACAGTCTGGGTCGTCGTGAATAGTAATCGAGATTCCAAGTTTTTTTGTTTTGTTTCTGGCAACATTTGATACAGTGTTGTCGATGCCAAGCACATGTCTCAGGAGATATTTAGTTGCGTACACCGTTCTTGCTGAAGGAGCTACTTTCAGTTTCTTGTGTGGGTAGGTCTTGTGATGACGACGGTTTGTCGCCCTCGTTTCTAATTCAGAATGATGAATATAAGTTACAACAACAGTTTGTGAAAGAAATTCGCTCCCATTTTTTCTTGTATCAACTAGCAACTTGAAGCAGTGGTCTTCCTTTGAAATCTGAATTCTGATGTTAAATACGGACTTCTTTCAAATAAGAGACTTGAGTAGCATTTCTGTAACAAAGTTGCTGAATTTTACTGATTTCGAGCGGCATCAGTAATTTTTTTCGTGTAACACGTCGTGGTTTTTTTTTTTTTTTTTTTTGTCATGTCACCACACCGTTGCACGTTGTTAGATTTTAGATACGGATTAGCCGACTCTTCGTGGATTATCGTGAAGGTGGTGGTCACTTGTTCTGAAAGTTTCGCATATTATGCCCAAGCTCCTGTTGCTTTGTAGCTGGGCTTTTGTCTTTCAATAAATAAAACCTTGTTTAAATGGAGTTGCTTTTCGTTTTAATAAAACAAACGATTTCAATTTTCTTTGGCCAACAGAGATTTTCATTCGCTTTTATTTCCTAGCCATCATTATTAGTTTGTCGAAAACGAAAGATCATCCCGCCTCCAAGAGAGACTTACATGCTACTACCAGGGACCGACTTAGACAGTTTGGGGTCCTGGGTTAGGCTTTCAGGGGGCCCCTCCTTCCATTACAAAGCGACCGTGATTGGTTGCACCGTACATTCTTATGCTGGAACCGGTTACATAGTTATTATTGGCAAATTAAGACATTAATTTGCAAATAATATGGTGTTCTATTTATCTGTGCAAATTATAATTGCCATTTCCATGTGTTTCAACGTACAATTCTGAAATTACAATAATAACTTTTTTTAGTGGATGAACATTACGAATCAGTTTGCTGCAAAGCAAGTAATATATAACTATATCTTAGGGGCCTCTCAAAGGTTGGGGCCTGGGCACGTGCCCCGAATGCTCTCCTGTAAATCAGGCCCTGGATACCACGATTAGGCAGAGATCTTTCCTTCCAGGTGACAGTGACGTGACGTGTATTAACTACAGTTGAAAAAAACACGATGCTATCTGTGCGCAATATTTCTCTGTTACTTTAGAATTTTCTGGTAGATTTTCTAGGTAATCAAAAAGATAAGACAAAATAAACAATATTTCAAAGAAAAACCCAAATGTAAACAAGAGTGACCATAAAGAAAAAGGAAAAAAAAATACAGGACACAAAAAATGAGCCCACTTACGGTGAGAAATTGCACAACGGGACTGTATTGGTGATTTATTTGAACAGTCAAGTTCGCCGAATGAGCAATTCCCTTCATCTCTTGAGTTACTTCATTAATCATGATCACTTAAATGCTACTTACGTGTTTTCTCGGTAACAGTTTAGGATGAAGTGCATAACCGTTGTAAGACATACTACGTGAACCGAGCAAGGAGAGTAACTGACCCGTCCGCGGTTTTGTCACCACAAAAATTAGGTGATTTAGTTCAGCCTATGGGAAATTCTTCGTTGCCCGGGCTTTCCCCCATGTGTATCACCTGGCCCTTCGTTCTTTGTTATTGGCTGCGTCTTTTTCATTATATTTCTATGCGTTTTTAAATATATATTTTACGAATCATTAGAAACGCCCTGGAATACGGCGGAGATATTTTTTTCGCTTCCCAATGTTTTGGGAGATGTTTTCTCCTATTTGGGCTACCCCTATAAAGAAATTCCGGGTGCGCCACGGAAAGAATCTTTCTGCACAGGAGACTGGTCTGAATTTTCCAATAGCTAGATTTTCTAACGCTGGAGCAAGGAGGGGCGGGGGACTCTCCGGCTTCTGAACCTTGGTTAAGCTTAAGCAAGGCAAGTGCAGGGTAGGAAATTTATTTTAAGGGACAGCAACAGCAGTGGAGGCACCCACCGAAGTTGCGGGCTGGGTATCCAGCACCCAAGCCCCCCCTCCCCCTCCCCTTCCCTCTTCCCTAGTGATGTAGAAGAGCCTTGGCGATGCTAAAGCACTTTTCCTCTAGGCTTAGCGGCGCAAAGACACTTTTCATGGGAAGAAAAGCAAGGCAAATAAATTTTTTAGGTGATAGTGTAAAAGGTACCCTGGTTTATATGAAAGCATGCTCGTACCTTAACAGGACGTTCGTATTCATACATGCCAACTTTTACGGTTTACTTTACCCGTAAAATTTATGGAAGTTCTACTTGTTTTACGGACGGCATGTTTTACAAGATTTCCATTTTCTTTTTTTTTTTTTTTCTAGGTTAGTACAATTCCAAGGGGGAGAATAAGTGTTCCTAAGGACCACCACGCCTGCATTTTCTGATTAGTGTGATCACTGTCACCTACTTCTGCGTCCCGAACCATCTCTCTCTCTCAGCCTAGCGGAAAAAAACTGGGTTAACGTTGTAAGATTAAGATTTGCAGTAATTGTTAAAAAAGAGAGAGAAAATTTAAGAATATGTGCCTCACGTGAGACAGAAAATTGCGCATTTTAAATTCTCTTTACACAAAAATGCAACGTCAAAATCTCAATTAAGTTAAAGTAAAAAGTTACTGCAATATATTGCAATAATTTCGCAGTTTCAAATGAAATTTTTTATCTGTGTATGTAGCCTAAAGATGACGTATTAATGATATGATTGTACTTCTATATCCATTGCATTTTAATAGCTGTGTGCGTGAAGTAGTGCCAAATACTGTGTATTCGTTATAACAAATCATATCGATTAAAATAGACAATTTGCTTGATAAATCGACTTTTAATCGATATGTTCGCACCATTTAATCGATATGGTCCATGTATCAGTCACTGGAACTATTGATTAAAACGTTCACTGAATTTTTGTTTACGGATTTCAATTTTTGAAAGTTGGCAGGTCTGCTTATTGCAAAGACGAGACCAAACTGTCGAATCACGCAGAGCGTGATTCGACTGCTAATTGAGACTCGAACCACTGGACTGCTGGGGGGGGGGGAAGCAACGCAGAAGAGTTCGTGACAAGTGACCGATACGATGGCATAGGCTTCTCACCGTTCTTCTAGACGAGGCTGGGTTCGAGCCCCAGTCGAGGCATGAGTAGTGTGCTTGTCTTACCGCACTGCCTTTTTTTCTTCCCTGGAGGCAGTGGTCCTATATTAGGGACAAAACTGCTGCTTTGTAACCCTTAGAGTTCCTTACAGTGGTCGTTAAATCCAGTGGCGGACTGGCGATCCATGGAAAACCTTTTGTGCGGCCCACTTCTGAGAAAAATTGTCAAGGTATATTTCATTCCTAAAAAGAAACGGCATGACAGCATCACCGTTTAAATATCTTTTCAACACATGTATACGAATCACACATAAAAGATCTCTAGTAAAATTTAACATAAAAACAAAATTACTTCCGTTGCTGAGTAGCAACACACAAGGTAAAAAGTCTATTCCATTCTTATACATTTTATTGCGATAACTGAATTGAAAATTTGCAAAAGTTTCTGCGCATTTAGTGGGAACGGAAATCCAAATGCGCCAAAAATTTTCTTTTTCAAGACTTATCTATTATCATTAAACGAAAAAATGTTTTGTAAAAACTCAAAACGCCCAGAATTGCAAGAATTTTAAAGCACATTTAAAAAGTGAAAGAAATTAAAGTGTGAAAATTAATTTTTATTTACCTTCAAATTGAAAAAATGTTTTTACTATAGCTTAAATAAACTTTCCTGCAGTTCAAGAATTCGTGTGCCTAAAAAGTAATAAATCACATGCAGATCTCGTTAAAAAAAAACAAGAAAAACATGCACATATAAAAAAAAAAAAAAACCGCAAAATTTTGCCGTAGATGAACCTCAATGTATTAACGTATTTCGGGTTTCTATCCCAGATTATTGATAGCATATTTGATTAGGTTGTATTGATTATTTACCCCAAAGGGACGGAGCTTAAATTTGAAAGTCGAGAAAGGGGAAAAAGTTATATCAAACACAACGTTTGGCGCAGCAGAACATTTGTTGCGTTGGAGTTTTTTTTTTCTAAATAATTTCTGAAGCCTTCAAAGTAGTAAACTTTGCCGTTTTAGTATACTTTGGTTTTCTTCTGCGAGAATATTGAACTGCAAGTGTGTGTGTGTAAGCAAACAAGACAAAACTAGCAGCAAAAAAATAGAAATAAAAAAACCAAGCAGTGCGCTAGTCAGCTAGATTGTTTTTCTTTTTTTTTCTTAGCATAAGGTCTACTGGCCCAGAATATGGCGGCCCACCGGGAATTCTCCCTTTGTCCCGGCTGCCCAGTCCGCGCCCGTTTAAATCCCACCACCACAAAGGTGACAACTGACATGATTGATAAAGGCATTTTAGCTAAACTCACCACTGGCTTCAACAAAAGTAATCCCCTGAGCCCATTCTGTGATTCCTTATGAGTAACGTAAAATGATGCTCCAGGGTCCGAGTGGTCAGAGGCGCGGGCTTCTGGCCAATCGCTCGAGATGGTCTCTGACTCCAGGAGCGGCATGGACATCCACCCCACGGCGATGGCCCTCCCGGAACCAATGACTTAAATCAAGAATCTGCGACTATGGCCCTATATGATCGCGGTGATCATTATAAACCCGGAAAAAAACAAAAGCAATATCCGCTACTCCCACCCCATAATCTTAACAAGAGCGGCATATAAGTTACACATAATATGTACAGTGTGACTGATACATATTATTCACACTGAATGTTTGGAACCGTACAGAATGACAGAACAGTATTTAAAGGGAAACGCACACTTAACATTCTTAGCATCTGACTCCCACGTAACTTTTATCTTTTATTTAAAATTGCTTCAGTTAAGCAGTTTTAATAAAAGTTGATAAAATATTTGGTAATAAAACTTCAATAAAAATATTGCTTTTGAAAATTTTAAGGGTCTATTTTGTGTTTGTATCATCTGACCCGTTCACCACTAAGTCGCTTTTTTCTCAGAACTACAGCACTGCCCCCCCTCCCCTCCCAATTTGGCCCTGACAGCATTTGTTCCAGCAGAGACTGAAGTGTAACTGCGCTGTAGTAAACTATTTCTTCCTTCTTTCGAAACTTGTAGATGGCGCCACAATATAAAGAGACTTCTGTTTACACTTCCGCCTGTTTTTTTCCCCAGCTTGGTTTCGAAGGGTTTTCTTAAATTTTGAAACACGTCTCGAGGAACTTCAAAATTTTAATTTCCTGATGTTACACGGAACGGAAATTCATCATTGTGCCTTTTTCTTTTTTCCAACTCCTCTGTTAATACAAACGAGACACGTTTACAGTATCACAATAAGGTGTATACATACAGGACCGTAGATACCGGGAGAGTAGGACAGACGGATGCCCTCCCGGAATGGTCATACCAGGGGCATAAAATCATGCTCTGAAAGGGGTAAGATATAGAAATGCAAAACGGGCGAATAAATTTACTCAAAAAGAAAACTATGCAGTTCAGTATTTTCGGTTTTAAGTCTTTTCGGTAGCTGCAAACAAATCAGGTCCTGATTTAGTTCGTGTGAGACCCGGGGCAGAAATTTCTCAACCGATCTCCACATTGAAAATTTTTTTAAGATTTTTGCAAAGAATTTATTCATTTTGTATCGATATATTTCCAAAACAGTGCTTGAAATTTAATTGTTTTCGACTCCTGGTATATTTGCCTTACACGATATTGTCCAAAGTTATTTTTTCTTCTGTTCAGTGATATTTGCCATACTGTATAGGTTCTATAAATAACATTTTTGAATCTTTACATAAATTTTTATCGCACAAAATTATATATTAGAAGTACCATATATTTATAAGTATTGTATATATGTGACCCGCCTCCGAGAAAGGTGGTTAGTGTGCGAAAACAGTTATTTGAGAAAAACGCGTTTGAAAGGAACGCAGCCAGAGACTATCTTAGTCATACTAAATTTTCGCCAGATAAAATGTTTGGCAAGAAGGGCTCTGATGCATTTTAACAGGTGGAGATATAAAAAAAAGAATGAAAAAAATAGTGTACATGACAAACATATTATAGGTCTTATAAATTGTTTTAATAATAACTGCAGGTCCTATGTAAATTGCTTTTAATAATAATAGGTTCTATAAATTGTTTTTAAATAACAAACACAAGAACGTTAATTCTCAATTTCCATGAAATTTTAAAACAAAGGTACAGAAATTTCAAACACTTCAAGTTAAAATAAGCTACAAGTTAAAAGGAGGAGGAAGCGAGAAAAATGCATTTCATTGAAAGTTCGCTAAAAAGCGAGAAAACCGACCAGTTCATCAACAATTCAAAATTACTCGAAACTTTATTTTCTTTTTGTGCATGGATTTTATCATTTCATTTTTTATGGATAGTATCGACAGAGTATTGAGCTATTCTTCGCTGATTGTGTTCAAGTTTTCACACGCTTCAATATAGAGAAATACCTTTCCGATTCGGATGTCATGTGTATTTGGTGATGATAATTTCTAGGAGTTTGTTTCGCTGAAAATTTCTCTCAGATTCTTTTTCTGAAAAGAATGCAAAAGTGATGTTGCTGACATACTACTAAGGAGATCTTTGTACCCATACAAGATACTTAGCTCCGTTTTCAGTTTGTTTTTTCTGGTGTAATTCACGTGTAAAATCTTCTTCTAAATCTCTTGGAAAACATTCTGATAAATTTTTCGTATCATGATATTAATGAATTGTTACGGACTACCAGTGGCGCATCCAAGAATTCTTGTTGGAGAGGGCTGTGTATATATATATATATATACTATATATACGTACACAATGTGTGTACATATATGTAGTGTACGCCTGTAGTTTATATACGGTTGTGATTTTCGTCGCTTTTAATCTCTTTAGGGCTTTGGGAAGAAAACGCTATGTAATTTTTTGAACATGAAAAATAATATTTTCGAATGTTTAATTTGTGACGTTCGTCACTCTTAATCTCTTTGGGGCTTTGCAAAGAAGACGGTATGTAATTTTTTGAACACGTGAAATAACATTTTTGAATGTTTAATTTGTGACGTACGTCGCTCTTAATCTCTTTGGGGCTTTGGGAAGAAGACACTATGTCAGACACTGTAATTTTTTGAACATGTAAAATAATGTTTTTGAATGTTTAATTTGTGACGTACTTCTTTTTTAATCTCCTTGGAGGGGGGCTTAAGCCCCCAAAGCTCCCTTCGTGGGTGCGCCAATGCGGACTGAGTGGCAATTTTCGATTTTCCTTAGGCATCAGTTAATGTTTTGAGAGCACTGTAGTTTAATTTGGAGCAGCCTTAAAATGGGGACCCAGGGCAGCTGTCCGGCATGCTCTTGTGATAATCAGGCGTTGCATACACTATAGTTATTTCGCACATTCAACCAGGGTACAGAGTAATCTTCTGCGTGAGGGCTGGACCTCTCACATGTGTGAAAGGAATTGTTCGAAACTCCGGATAGTGATCAGAAGTGGTTCAGCGAGCATGGCAGCGACTTTTAACACCTTCCTTGGCCACTACAAAGCCCGGACCTGAGCCCCACTAGAATGTATTGGACATGTTAAAAAAAAAAAAAAAAAAGATCCGGGAGCAAAGTCCAGTTCCGTCAAATCTGAGCCAGTTAAAGGAGGTCCAACTAGCTATTGAATAAAAATTTTAATTCAGTAGGCGGTATGTGTAGAATATGCAGCCTAAGGCTGCTGCAATCCTTTCCTTCGTATCATATACAAAGAGCTGTCAGCCTCTGATATCACCATTGTACCTCGCTTCTTGGGAAAACTACTTCGTGTCTCCTGAGGCCGAATGCAAAAAGCCTCTTTCGTTCATTCTCAACTGCCTTTATTTGTCCAGTCTGCTTTTGCTCATTGCGAATAAGCTTCTGTCGGTACCCTTTAAAAGACCTTTTGTCACCCACATGTCGATTGCCAACGTTGGAACATGAAAATGACCGGTAATACATTCGGTGTTAACCATCTGAACATATAAGACCTTGTCATACAAAGACTTCACCTCGATAACAACGTGGGTACCGCAGCTCTTAATGTCTTACTTCAGGGATTATATATACCCTGTCGTATTTTTCGTTGACACCAACCGTCGGCTTGGTTTCCGCATTCTCACGGAACCCTCATAAAAGCAAAATACGGAAACGGCCTGAAATAAATTTTTACATAGATACATATTTACGTGGCATAAGATGAACGGGGTACCCGTGAGCATTACAGCATGAATTATTGTCATTAAACAGAAATGTATAATCTTGTTAGATGTACACTTCGTACATCCTCCAATAGCAGGAAGTTTCCGTTCAGCAACAGATAGATACCTCGCTCAGGGAAATTGTTCACTGGTCTTTTATACCGTAGTAAATTTGTTTTCAACTGACTCGAACGTTTCGAAATTAACTTGTCAACAAGCTTAAATGCATGAATTTTTAAATAAGAGTATGATGGTTTAGAATTAGTTTATATTTCAAATGATCTTGGATCGGCCACTGTTTGAAAATTTATCTTCGTGCTTTCGTACAATAAGTGGCCTTCAGATGACAGAGGGAAAAAAATGCTCATGAATTATTCTAAAAAAATCATTGAAGTATCATGAAAACCCACTATTGATCTTTCTCCCTGCTAAACTGCGAGGTCGGCTGATGAAGTGAACGAACGCACCTCGCCCTGCTGCTTCCTTTTGAAACGGTGTTCAGTTAATCGCATATTATGGACTCATTTTTTTGCGTGATGACTGTCGAGTGAGTGTGGGGTGCACTGTTTCCTGTCGTGTGTAATTGGCGCATTAATCTTGAGGACCACTCCCGAAAATCCCGGAACTTTTCATGCTGGAAGTGAGTGACACAACGTCCCCGCTTTTATGCTGTAGCCACGTTGCTTGAACTGCTTTTTTGAGAAATGACGTTCAACAGCTATTGTTGCCCTCGAAAGTGGGAGTTGGGCTTTGACGTTGAGCGATGATCTGTAGGTTGCTTCTGGGTCTCAACGATGTTTTCGTCATTTCTGATCAGCAGAAAAAGTGAAGGTAAAAAGAATCCGGAGTTAGAGGAAAGCGCACATTCTTTGTTCGTTGTGTATCGATTAAAGAACAGCTACAAATTCTTTCTTGCATATTACTATTACTTTTTTGTCATATCGTATAGTATTACGTCAGGGATTTATACTCACACGCCTAATACCCTTCCAACACACCCCCAAATTTCTTCAGACTTCCTTATCTTAACACCCCTCCGTTTAGAGGAGTGTAACACATATACAGGGGTATATGTACTTAACTTTTGTATTAGGCTTTTTTATGATCATATAGCTCATTTGTCAACAACAGTTAGCACATTCATAAATTTCTCGGCTTTACCTTGAAGAATATTTTGCCATAATGTACTAATTTTTCTTTAATTTGAAGTTTATGTATATACAAGCCTAATGTGACTTTTTTAGTTTTTCGTGTTTAAATCAGTTATTGCAAGTTTTAATTGCAAGTCATATTAGTTATTGAAACCATAAAACAAATGTATGCATCTCTTCCTTTCAGTGTGTTGCAGATTTTGTAGATATACTTCTTAATCACTTCAGCATGCACAATTTTTTTAAAATATCAGTATCTACTGTTTCAGCAACCCATGTTAATATTTCTTCTTTGCTCTAGCCTTGTTTAGGATAGCATTTAAGCATGAGAGATAAACAAAATAACCGTGTTTAGTTTTGGAAAAAAGATGAATTTTCCCGTTTGTAGTCCTAAGTTTAAAGCCTAAATATTTCACTATAAAAATTTTCATCCCTCGAAAAATTTCCTTTCACCCCCCCCCATGCACATCCACTAAATTTTTAGCACCCGTATATGAAATTCCTGCATAAACCTTTGTATTGTGCTATAAGTTTAATGTCATTTATTTTTTTTCCAGTTTTTATTTTTGTTTCGTTTTGTTGTTTAACGACCGCCATGAGCTACTGTAAGGGCTATAACAGGGTTCCCTCGCAACCTGAAATTCTCAGAATGTTAATATGGTTCCAAAAATCAGAGAAAATTAAGGTTTTTTTTTTTTTTTTTTTTCATTAAAATCCAGTTTTTTTATTTTGCCAAAAAAAAAAAAAAAAAATTTTCTCCGGATTTTAGACTTTTTTGTTTGCCATTATTTCCTGCCTAGAATTTGATAATCTTACTTTCAATACATTATATTATTCCTTAATTCCCTAAAAAATTATAAAAAGAGAATTTCCTGTTAAGTTTTTGCTTACAATTTGTTTCATGTCTTGTAACTTGGTGCAATTAGGCACACTCTTGCTTAGAGAAGCTGATACACTCCTGCTTGGAGAAACATCACAAGGGAACTAACCAGCCAGTGGATTTCAGCCCTTTTTTGGTTGGTTCATGTTTCATTAAACAGGAGCCCGTTCACAGTCGGTAGATTCAATAGCTACGCAAAGAAAGATACAACACTGTCACTTGCTCTGTGGTCTTTTCGTAAAAAATAACAGCGCCGCTAGGCGTGCGGGGAAATAAGTATCAAATCAACAGCGGCGCATGCGCTTCAATTAGTGAACAAGGTAAAGTGAGAGTGGGCCAAGGCGCCAAATCAAATTCGCGTTATTTTTCTTTGAGTTTAAATTGGGGCATTCTCCGTCCAAGGCAGCAAGGAATGTGAATACAGCATTAGGTGAGGGAACAGCGGATTTGAACTCACTTTCTAGGATTATTCCTGGGAAATACGGAAAACATTAACTGACAATTTTGTTTTCGTATTTTTAGAAGGGGGGGGCAAAAGTCTTATATCTTAGGCAGGGCCGGTTCAACCACTGGGCAAACAAAGCGATTGTCTAGGGCGTCAAAATGGGGGGGGGGGGCGCCAAGATTTAGAGTTGATAAAATCGAATGAGTTAATAAATGGAAAAAACAGAATAATGAAAATGATAAAACCAAATACATTTTTATTTTCTGTTTTCCTTTCGATGCAACTTGCTAATTCTTATTCCTTGAGTGAGCGAGGAACGACGATCTGCAACATATAGATTAGGTAATACAGCTTGCAGTAAATCCGACACCGACACGAAAGCGCGCATATCTCGAAAAACTGCCATCAACCAAACCCGTCCCTATGCAGCAGGCAAGTTAGGTGATGCTTCAGGGCGGCACAAATTTTTTAAAGGAAATGAATTCTGTATTATAGGGCTTTCACATCAGTACTTCCTCTATCAAAAATAGTGGCAATGCTCAACGCCTAAAGGTTAGCAACTGTCACACTCAGACTATTTCCTAATGAGAATAGAAGAGTAATGAATCCACTGGAATTCTTTTTATTTATTTATTATTATTAAATAATCGGAAGATCCAGGAAAGTACCTTGTTGGATTATCAACGTTATCGATTGAACAAGAAATTGCCCGTGACATAGGTTTAAAGACACTTATTGGTAATTTTGCGAACTAAAATCAAATTTTAATTTACATTGGACCAGTCAATAAATATACATATGTAGTTTCTATTTAGTTTACATTGTATTTCTGCATCTTTCCGGTGGTTCCACCTAAAATCTCTGCCTCATGTTTCCTATGGTAAAACTTCTTTACATATTTTCTTCGCAATTACTGTATTCCCAAGGATGAAAATTAGCACATCGATAAAAATAACTTAAAGTTATAGAATGGGATACTTAATAGTTGCTAAAACATAACCAAACATTATATTAAAAATCAATCATTTTTCTTTTATTAATGTTTGGACTTGTTAATAGATGGCGCGACCTGTACATTGATGACGTCAGTAGACAAACAAATGTTGGATTGCTTAATTATGGTTATGTTTTAGCAAGTATTAAATATCCCATGCTATTACGTAAAGTTAGTTTTTATCGATGTGCAAATTTTCATCCTTGGGAGTTGTAAGTACATTAATTGCGAAGAAAATATGTAAAGTTTTACCATTGAAAACATAAGGCAGAGATTTTAGGTGGAACCACCTTAAATTATTGAAGAAATGCAATATGTTTAGCCAGACAAAGGAATAACAAATGTTTTGGGCGTAAAGCTGATGGCCTGCCTAGGGCGCCAAGCATTCTTGCTCCAGTCCTGATCTTAGGCCATCGTAACTCACAAAAAAATAAAAAAAATTGAAGCCTCCCACGAGATAACTCTTCCTCACCCCAGTTAGGGGAAAACATATTGGGAGATCTCAGTGTTGTGTCTTTGCGTAGCTGTTTAATATACAGTCATTAAGATTAGCTGCATTGCGCTATAGAAAAACTGAAAGTATGAAAAAAATAGAAAAACTCAAACTGACAGATGTTTTCATACATATGAACAGGGACGTCGCTAAGGGGTGGTGCCCACCCTGAAATTTGTCTTGCCTACCCAATTCAAAATGTGCCATTTTCCCAGTATATTTAAATTTAAAATTAATCTGCACTTTGCCAAGTAATGTGTTTCATTTCATGTAGCCCTACGTATTTTCCCCTAGGATGTGCAATGTTTACGTCACAAAAAAGGTTATCAAAATGGTGTCAGGCGGGCCATGGAATTTAAATGGTTTTCTACTCTTCCAATTACTTAGTTAAAACCTCTTTTTCATGTTTGTATGACCAGGGCACTAATGAGGGAGGTGGATAGGAATTCACTGGGGGGTCACTACTAATTGCTCTGTTTGTTTTCTTTACAAAATAGGCGATTCCAACACTGAAAGTTCAGTCTCAAGCAGGGGCGGGTTGGCCCACCGGGACTCCGCGATATTTCCCGGTGGACTACTCGATAAATGGCCCATTATTTCTCGTATCCTCTTTGTCAAGATTGTTTTGGAAAGAGGTAATAATTATTTTGGTTTGTGAATAAGAATCTTTAACTTCATTTGAGCTTTATATTATCTGTCTGAAACGTTATTATCTTTAAAAAAAAAATTGACGTTTCATCCTATTTATGTATATGTAGGGCGTTTGCTTTAAAATGAAAAAGCAAAATTCTCTCTACTTCAGTGAAAAATTTGCCGATGGACTAAGCACGCTGTTATTACTAAAGTAAGCTAATTGCGGTTAAGCATAGATCGTTGGTCTTGGAGCCAAAGGGGCACTAGTAGGCTCTGTCCTCCTTTTGTAATCTTGAAGGAGGCACTAGTAACAATTTTGATGGCCCATCAACTCCATACCCTTATCCACATAAAAACATAGAGCACAAAGCGATTCTTCGGCAGAGATGTTCCAATCCGTGTCCAACCGATATTTATCTTAACAGAAACAACGATTTACCGGCACTGGTTCATGGATCAAAATGGTTGTTCATTACTAAAATAATGGGTAGTGTCTCATCTACAAAAGGATATGTACGAATATCTTTGAAAAGTAGGTGACAGTGACCAAATAAATATAATTATCTGGTACAACATCCCGTTTTGAGCATGATTTGATACGCTGCATTCAACCACAAGTGGATTTTTAAAATTCTTTCAGCTTTAAATTGCTGCTAAAATTTGTTCAGATCTGAAATAGTTTTACAATGCATATTTCAACAATTCTATTTCATCCAGGAGCTAACAGTTTTTTTTTTTTTTCATGGGGCAATTTATGAGGTGTTAGCCTGTGGGTACATGTGTTTCTGTAATGGACCACAAGACTAAAATTTCAGTTCTGATTTCGTCGACCCAATCCGCCCCTGGTCTCGAGCTACACTAGCGCTCATAATACCACTCCGGGATAGTGAAAGTGCAGAAAGTGGCTGACGACTGCTTTTGCAGGAAAGGAGTGCAAGACAAAATAGCTGACTTGGAGGAAGGATATTAAGTAGGGGCGGGGGTGGTATTGTGTTTGCGTGGCACGACGTTAGAATTTGATTTAGATAAGGAAAAACGACATATCTTTTAAATAAATTGTTCAAGTACAGTGCTATTTCCGTAAGCAAAAAGGCAAAATTTTGAAAAGCAATTTAAGACAGTGCATTCAGAGCAAGCAAAAAGTTGAAAGCGACATTCTAGTAACACTTGTATCTTACACCAGTGGCGTAACTAGTCATATCCGTGTATGTAAGTGTGTGTCCAGTTGGAGGGGGTAGGGAATGCACGAATTCCTTTAAAACATTAAAAAATCGTTCTTTCAGTGTTTTGTAAAGAAAGTTGCTATCAAGTTTGCTCCACCAAAAATAATGCTCGCCCATCCTGATTTCGAAGTCTAGGTTCCTGCATATGAACCGTTTCTATGGGAATGTACGTATTAATGAATTCTACGTTGGCAGTAGTACAGTATATCACTCAGGTTCACAAAGATTATGGAATTGTTCTTCCTCTTCCGCTCTTGGCGGGTTAATTTCCTCAAAGACGAATTTTCGCCATTTCTTTCTGTCTGCTGTTCTTTTGTGTAGTTCTATTACAGAGTTACGTGGATGCTTTCTTTAATGTTGTCATTCCATTCTTTCTTGGTCTTTCTCCACTGGGCTGTCCTTCAATTCTACCGTTTAATAATATGTTTGGTATATAGTCTTTCTGGGTTCATTCTTGAAACATGTCCAAACCAGCTTAGTTGGTTCTTTTTTAGTGATGTAAGTATTGTTTCTTTAAAGTTAAGGCCTTCTCTGACTTTTTCATTTGTTTTTCTTTCTGTCAAGTTTGTTCTGTTGATCTTCCTTAGGCATTTTGTTTCAAAATCATTGAGTTTATCCATTTTCTTTTTTCTTAAGATCCAGCATTCTGAGCCATAGAGTACTGTGGGAATTATAATTGTTTTATATATATCTTTAATTTGAGTTCTTTACTAATCCTTTATTCCATATTTTTTCTAGTCTGCCCATTGTTATCCATCCATTATTGGTTCTGTGTTTTATGGTTTCAAAATATTCAAGATTTTCAGTGATCATTGAGCCTAGATAATTGATTTTTTTTACTTGTTCTATATTATTTTTTCCTACTTTCATTTGGATTATGATACAAAAAATAATGTGCCGTATGCATTTAGTTATTAATAAAAAGCAAGTAAAATTGTATAAACATAAGATATTGAAATAATTTATAAACGCAAGAACGTAAAAAGTTGCAACAATTCATCACGACGTGGTTTAGGTCGCCACTCTAGAAAAACTTTTAAAACCACATGGAAAGGTTAGGATTTTTTTTTTTTTTTTTTATAATTTTGGCTTAGAATCCTGTATAAGCACTCGCCCGTCCCTAATATCCTTCTCTTGAACTAAAAATATGAACGACTTGCTCGTAACGTAAGTTTAAAGTGTTTTGTCATCAAAAGCATTGTTGTGTTTAATATCGGGCATCGCCGGAAAGAAATCTTAATGAATTATAGAAAGGGTGATCGCAGATGCAACGTTAAAGATAAATTAAAACGAACAATTCGTAATAACTTTGCGCTGATAACATTAATTCGATGTCGCGCTGTCTCTTCTGTGATATTTGTGAAATTCCGTGTTCTGTAATTAAACATTTGGGTGGATCAGGAAAGAAGGGGGGCGGATCTGGCGTTTTTACTGACTACGAAACGTGAAACAAATGAAAACATGAAATTCCACTCATTCTGTCAACTACTTGTTTCGTGTGATACAGGTCAAGCATCCGTTATATGAAATACTTGGGGCCGAAGGTGTTTCGAAAATCGGTATACCTGTAAAGAAATCTGTATTCTACCACTATTCACGGCACCTCGAACTGTTGATCCAGATAGTCCCACAAGTGCTGTATGGGATTGAGTTCCGTCGATTTCGCCGGCCAAGGGAGAACTAAGACATCGCTGTCGTGTTCCTGGAACCAGTCACGCACCCCTTAGCGACGTGCCACGGCACATTGTCCTGCTGGTAGATACCATCACCACCAGGGAAAACGTCCAACATAAGGGATGCATGTGGTCAGCAAGGATGTGCAGGTAGCCATTGGCGTTCAGGAACCCATACAGTGGTACCAGCGGCCCCATGGTATACCAAAAAAACATCCAACAGACATGCACACTGCCATCGCCGGCCTGTACTTGGCCGACAAGCGTGTCCGAGTGTTGGTTCTCGTGTGTCTGACGCCGTATCCGCCACCGCCCGTCACTTCTGTAGAGTAGAAACCTCGATTCGTCGGAGAAGGCAACCTTTTCCCACTCTTCCACTGTCCAATGACTGTAGTCCCATGCGAAGTGCAGGCGTCGTTGCCGATGGACCTCGGTTAACATGGGTGTCTTGACGCAGCGTCGACTCCGGAAACCCATGCGTAACAGGGTTCGCTCTACTGTCATCGGGAACACGTACCTGGGTGCCCCAGCGTTCATTTGCGTGGTCAGTTGCTGCACTGTTGAGCGTCGATTGCCCTTTACCAGTCGACGGAGGCGATGTTTTCCTCTGGAGTCATCGATGGCCTTTGGGACTCTACAGCTGTGACGTCGGTACACTGTAAAAAAATTTCTGAAATTCACGAGCCGCTCTTCATTTCTTTCGTGAATTAACAAAGCATGTTTCTGATGCAACTTTTTCCATGAAATGACGGAAAAACCTGAATTTCATGGATTTTTCGTACCACGGGAAAATTCTGAATTTCCAGAAACCTTTCCGCAATTCCTTTCGTACATTAACGGAAAAACTCCGTTCTCACTTTTTCCGTATCCGTATGACGATAAATTACCGGTAATAGAAGCGATTGGTGAGAATATACTTGAGGTTTGATTAACTTTTAAATTTCAATTGTCTGTCGAATTTTGAAGTTCCGTTGCGAGATCGGATATTGTGGATAGCATATCGCATGAATTTTGTTTATTGTGGCACAAGGTATTTCTTCTCCTGTCCCCTATTTTGTGCACCAGCTATTTAATATATATATATTGTGTTATTACATGGCACTTATTGTACAGATGGTTATACGTTGTCTATGTATCAGTCTTTGGACAACTTAAGACAAAAGCTATTTGTAGGTATCAAGAGTAAATTTTATGTTTAGGAGCTGTGTGTGTATGTGTGTGTTGTAATACTATAAAAAAGTACATTTCATCCTCTTTAAAGAAAACTGAAAGTCATTGTCAGTTCAAAAAAATCAAGTTGCAAAGCATTTTGTTGCTTCGAAAAATCATGATTAAAAATGCTTAATTTGTGAAAAGTCCTCCTACAGAAAAAAAAATTATTACAAACCTATTCAGAAAAGTAATAAACTCAAACAGAAAATAAAATGACTAAACCACTCGCATTAATGACAAGAAAAACATTTCCATCGTCACAATTTATTTTACGATATACGCGAGTTGGATTTCCGACCGTTTCTAGCTCAGTGGGTAAAGGCGTGTGTTATCTGTTGACCTCCAAACGGCAGGGGTTCGATCCTGGCTGTGATGGAAGGATCATCTAGGGTAAGGGCTGAAAAATGCCGGGTCGTCGATTTTGTAGAATTTCAGTTTAAATACGAAAAAACCTGAAATGGATTTTTCTGAAATAAACGGAATTTCTGACTATGGAAAATCTGTGAAAATACGTAAGTTAAAATAAACGGGCACTTTTGAAAACGGAAATTTCTGAAAAACACGGACACCTACCGGCAACTTTGCTGCGCGTTATTTTCAGAAATTTTCCTTGAATTCACACTACTTATTTTTTAGTGTAGGTACTCGGTGTGCCAGCGGTTCATTCTTGGTACACCCTTGCTACAGCATCTGGCGAACAGCCCACGAAGTCTGCTGTTTCTGAGATGCTTCCACCCTTGGCGCCGTAGCCGATGATCATTCCTTTTTGAACGTCCGTCAAATCACTACCGCTGCCCATTGTGCTCACGTGACGCACTATGGCTCATCTGTCCTGGCCGGCCGCTGATCTGCCCGTGTGGTCGACCTTGTCACGTGGGGCCGCGGGTGGCCTGGTGGTCAACGTTCGTGACTGCCACGGAGAAGACCTGGTTCGATCCCACACTGTGAAAAACGTTTTGTTAATTCAACAAAAAAGTTTGTCGATATACAGTCAACAAAAGTTTTTGTTGAATTTTCAAAATTATTGTTGATTTAACAAAATTTATTGTTATCACGACAAAACGTTTTGTTCATTTAACAAAATGATTAGGGCGATTTTGGGGAATTTGTTTGATCCAACAAAACAAATTGTTATCATGACAAAATGCTTTGTTGCTGCAATAAAACATTGTTATAGCAACAAAACTTACTGTGTCACGATAACAATGTTTTGTTGGATCAAACAAATTCCCCAAAATCGACCTAATCATTTTGTTAAATGAACAAAACGTTTTGTCGTGATAACAAATTTTGTTAAATCAACAACAATTTTCAACAAAATAATTTTGTTGACTGTATATCGACAAACAATTTTGTTGAATTAACAAAACGGTTTTCTCAGTGCAGGCAGGTACGAACGCTTGAACCACTAAATATAATATCCGCTGTTTCTCGGATGGGCACGGTAAGCCTTCGGGCCTCGGGTACTGGCCCCCGGTAATAAATAAGGGCGTCTCCCTCCCTCTTTCTACCTCACTTCCGTGTGACTTTCCTATCGGGCACTCTAGCCCAAATCTCCTAGCCTCCTATTTCTAAGGGTTGTTTAAGACCTGGGGTCAGACACTCCCTTCTAAAATCCTCTACATATGATCTGATCTTTGTCACGTGCACTCTGTGACACGCCTGGACGGGTACACTGTCTGCGGGGATGGTCATATTATTCTGATTCGGCCGTTTAGTACAAAAGGAGGGGGGATCAATAAAATTTATTTAGCAGGTATTTGTGCACGGCTTTTTTTGTTTACTTTTTGTCAAAAATTTCTGCCATGTGCCTGTTTTCAATGCTCTGAAGCTTTCAAAAGGTACTCTCATTTCGCCACAGTTAAGGTCAACCCCCCTTCCCCGTTCCCTCCCCCGTATACCTAAAGGCAATCACTATAACATATCAATACGTCGCACTTGTATGTCTGGCTGTTTGGATGCATACGAAATGTGGAGGCTGGCTTCAATCAGCTCGTGGGTTTCTCGGGAAATATAGATGAATTATTCATTTGTCAGAATGTGATCCGTCATTGAAGATTGCTACTGTGGAATAAGCATATATATTGCAGTGCAATTTCATGAATCTTCTTCAGGCTGAAGCACGTGCTGTGTGCTCCTCCTTTCCATATTATTTACAGGAATTTGGATGAAATGAGCTGCAATCATTATCTGGCAGTTAGTGTTTTTGTTGTTCAGCAATCCGTGGATAACAACTGTTCCAATAATTTTGGTAGTCGGAGAGTATTACTCTTTTATTTATTTATTTTTTTTTTTTTTTTTTGTGGAAGTGACACGAATTAATTCCATATTTTAAAGCCATGATGTTTTATTCTGTGTGATATATGTACTAAACTTCAGTGGGTCAGATAAATTTGCAGAAAAGGAAAAACTTTTCTTTAGGATTGGTTTTATCGCAAAAACATCACACTTTTATGGCCGTCATGAAAATACATTTCGACAAGAACGGTGCAATGCAGATTCAAACGTAATGAAGGAGCTAAGTGGCTTGTCCACGATCTTTTAAAAGGAGGATCCTGTGTTCTTGTTCTTTTTGCATGATATTGTTTTTAAAAAAATGGAAATCCGGGTTAGACCCGGATTTCTGTGCTGAATTGAACCCGAAATTCCGGGTTTCCGGTTACGTGAATTGTGCCGACACAGGTAAACGATGTGGTATATTGTTTAAAACATATTTCCCTCTTTTTACAGCTTCTTAAATTGTGCCGACACCCCTGTAAACTGTATAGTAAATTGTTTAAAACGGTTAGTCACGTTTTCTTCCCTCGCGTTAGTTAACTGCTAAAGAATTATGTAACACTGCCATATACCTTTCTCAGTTTTCACCAGTCTTGCCGCTCCACACAAGTTAGGTCGCGAGTCTGAGATGCCGGCCAATGTGCATTGTTTTTCCTGCGTTGTTTTCCCCGCACAAGTACTGCTTTGTACTTAATTTAGTTAATTTAGTTAAGGATGAAGCAGTTTAGCGGCCGCAGCAGGGTACGACATGCTCAGAATCGACGAAATAGTCAGAAAAGCAGCAAAAACTGCACACGCGCAGCCTCATGCCAACCCCACAGCGCCGCCCGCCCGATTCGTGGGTTCGATTCCCTACATTCCTAGGCTAACGTACTTACTAAAGAATACTCTCCGAAGACTAGGTTACGATATCTGCGTGAGGACAGCTAGACCTTTGTCTGATAACCTCGCAACGGACCAGCGCGCATCAAGAGGTCGATCCAGATCTGGATTTCTGAGCACCAAAGGGACGTTAAAGCTGGAAAACTTACGGCGGCCCTAGCCCGTGATGTTGCAACTGAGGGGGCAGTACCCAGATGGAGGGCAGGGTGGAGAGGCGTTAAGAAACTATCACCTTACGATAGCGCAAGAGCTACTGCCTTCCGCGAAACCATTGAGATCACTACGCGACGGAATGTGTGCAACAAGGACGTAACCACGAGCCTTCCTATGATATGGCACCGGCATTTTGATGTTCCACGTGAGCATCCGGCGCTGGGATCTAACCACTCGTGACATCGTGCAAGTGTCTTATTTATTTTGAACTTACTTATATTCTTAAAAGTGTTTTTCCCGTTGATTCTGCCATCTTAGCTACTAAATTCTTGATGAAGCTACCCGCAGGTAGCGAAAGCTAGCATCTCTTTGTCATCATTTATAAGCCTAATAAACGGAGTTCATTCTTTATCGTCTTCTCAACTGTCTTGGTTGCAATGTGAACCGTTGCATTGGGGTGCAAAAGAAGGTGCTCATTTTTCTATCAATAGTTGCCTCATGTCCAGTTTTACAGGAGAACTCTACCATTTTCTTCCCTGCACTGAAGATTTGTCTTACTGTGGTTGGAGGTGCGTCACCTTCGAAGCACCAGACCCTTGATTGTTCCTCTGTTTCCGGTTCATAAATCCATGATTCATCGCCAGTTACGATGTTGTAGGTGTCTTTACTAAGTCCGTCTCGAATTTAGACAGCATGAATTGGCTCCATTCAACTCTACTTGTAGTCTTCTGGTCCGTGAGTGAATGAGGCACCCAACGGGCACATCGCTTCCTGACATGAAAATGAATGAATGATTCTTTGTACAGCAGTTGATCCAGTGCCCAGGGCAGTCTCTATTTCATGATATGTCACACTAGGATCTTCTTTGATAAGTTTTCTTACAGCATCGATGTTTTTAGTAACGGCGTTATGGGGCCGAACACAGCGAAGGTCATCTTCCAAAGAATTTTTCCCCCTTCTTAACTTCACGAAGAAATTTCTAGCTTTGGAAATATATTTTATAGCGATTCAAAACACTGCTTTTCATCTAGACCTTTTTTAAAATCACTGAAAGTCATTGCACGAAAATCACGTCTCGACAGCTCCATTTTAGCGCGCCAAATGAAGTCAACTGTGTTCCATTCTCCCGCCACGTGAGCGTTTGAGCAGGTGGCCACGGAGCCTGCTCTATGGCAAATATGAACACGTGCTTCCTTACTGCAGCTGTTTTATTGTCGGCAGACAACGCGTTCAGCAGCAGCAAAAAACTTTTGGCACAGCCTCTGCATCTGTCTTCATCCGTTCTCTTCCATGTCACTCTCGCATGCTTTCTAATTTCATCCACTCATCTCCCACATTGTTTTCTTCTGGGCCTTTTCCTATACCTTGGTAACTAGTCTAGTATTTAATTTAGCTAATGATGGTCAGTTTTTTTAACAATATGTCGAGCCCATTGTCACTTCATGGTTCTTACTTCGATCATGTCATCAACTCATGTCATTTTCTTGATTCACGAGTTCCTTTTCCTATCTTTCTGGGTTACACCAAGCATGCACCTCTCCATGCTTCTTTGAGTTGCCCGTAGTTTATGTATGTCTTTTTTAGTTTAAAGTCCATGTCTCTGCTCCATAAGTAAGAACTGAGCCGATGCATTGATTAAAAGCACTTTTTTTTTTAACATATTGCTCTTGAAAATTGTTCTGTTTTTAGAATTACAAATTACGGGGCCGCGGGTGGGCTCGTGGTCAGCGTTCGTCTCTCCACGGAGAAGACCTCAGGTTCGATTCCAGGCAGATACGAACGCTTGTGAACCACTAAATATCCGCCGTGCGTCGGATGGACACGTTAAGCCGTCGGACCCCGAGTACTGCCCCCCCCGGTAATAAATAAGGGCGTCTTTCTACCTCGCTTCCGTGTCACTTTCGTATCGGGCACTCTAGCCTAAATCTCCTAGCTTCCTATTTCTAAGGGTTGTTTAAGACCTGGGGTCAGACACTCCCTTCCTAAAATCCTCTACATATGATCTGATCTGATCTGAATTACAAATTACTGTTTTTAGAAGCTATACGTTTCGCATCGATTGACGTTACATCCCATATAGTAGCACTATATCATAGTTTGTTTTTATAACAAAAATTCACCTTTTACAAAAAATTGGAACATGTGTATGATTATTTCCAGGACATTCTTAAAGAGAGGCCGGGGGTTTCGGCACTTTCTTAGTCTTCTTTTTAAGCGAAAACTAAAATATATTGATACACTTTGTATCAATATATTTTGCCGCCCCGGTGGCGCAGTGGTCTAAGGCGCTGGCCTCTGATAATTCGTCCGTAAGGGGTCCGGGTTCGAATCCCGGTCAGGCATGGATGTTGTCTTACGGCACTGGCTCTCTCCCTTCCCTGGAACCAGTGACCCTAAATTAGGGACGGGCGACTGCTTATAGCCCATTGAGCTGCTCACGGTGGTCGTTAAACCTCAAAAAAAAAAAAAAAAAGTATCAATATATTTTAGTTTTCGTATATTCATAATGTGTATATTCATAATGTAGTCGTGAAATTTTAGTTGAAATTACAGCTTGTTGTTAATGCTAAGCATTTCTGACCGAGGGTAGGTTTCTTTACTTATAAATCAGTGTACAGCAATGTGAAATTATTTTCACATCCATTTAAAATTCAAATTACATGATGAAGCGAACTGTTTTTGGCAAAAGTGTTAATTTTTTCATACTGCGTTCTTGCGTTTGAGGATTTTTCTATAGAAATGAAAATTTAACATATAAATTAGTTGTATAGCAGACGCTACATTTATCAGTTTCGAACCTACGCGTGTTATCAGAATACTTTTATAACTTCCAAATTAAACAATATTTTCCTATGTGACGGAAAATGTATTTTTTATGAGTGCTGGAAAATCAACTTTCCAAGCCTTAAAGCAAATTCTTATTCGGCAACTAAAGCAGAAAGGTTCGGACCACTAACAGGATTTTTGGCGTGAAATATGTGTGCATAAAAGGCGTATATAAAGCTTGGCTAGAGTGCATTTGGAAGAAGCAGTATTATTTTCAAGAGCAAATTACCATTATGTCTTATAAGGAAAGTGTTTTAATCAATGTATCCTTCCAGTTCTTACTTATACTCGTAGACTAGAGACATGATTCTTAAGAAAAAAAAGACATACAGAAGCTGCAGATAATTCAAAGAAATGTGGAGAGATTCATACTTATTGTAGCCGCCCGGTGGCGCAGTGGTGTAAGTGATGGCTTCTGATCATTCGTCTGAAATGGGTACGGGTTTGAATCCCGGTGAGGCATGGATGTCTTGTTTGTCTTACGGTACCGGCTCTCTCCCTTCCCTGGAACCAGTGACCCTAAATTAGGGACGGGCGACTGCTTATAGCCCATTGAGTTGCTCACGGTGGTCGTTAAACTTCCAATCAAAAAAAAAAAAAAAAAAGAAAAAAAAATACGTGGGGTAACTTTTTGAACATAACACCTAGTTTTTCGTAATGCGCAATTTGGTCACACGGAGGCATAAGTGCATATATCTGTTTTTGAAAAATTTGCAGCAGAGTTCTCCACTTGCTAAAACTTTTTTTTTTCCCGGTCAGATACCACTCACGGTGGGAAACTTTTTGCGCTTATTTCCTGCTCATAATAATGCAGATTTTTTTCGCCAGAAGAACATAGAGGTATATTTTATTTTTCTTTAGATCTGCTTTGTAACAGTCCGATTTGAAAAAAAAATCTTGTCGGTTGGCGTTTCTGGTGACTATTTTGCACATAATTTCTAATGTTTCTTAACGCATAGTTTCGTCACTAGAGGGCTTACAAGCGAAAATTTATGTTTGCAACATATTTCCAATGGTTTACACATCTTAAAATCCGATTGAAATGATTATTTTCCCGTCAGACACCGCTTTCTAAGGAAGCACACAATTTAGCCGCTAGAGGCTGCAAATGTGTATTCCGTTTTCCTAGATGTATCTGCTTCTAAAAGTCCGAGCCGCCTCGGTGGCGCAGTGGTGTAAGCGATGGCCTCTGATTATTCGTCCGAACGGGGTCCGGGTTCGATTCCCGGTGAGGCGTGGATGTTGTGTTTGTCTTACGGCACTGGCTCTCTCCCTTCCCTGGAACCAGTGACCCTAAATTAGGGACGGGCGACTGCTTATAGCCCATTGAGTTGCTCACGGTAGTCGTTAAACCTCCAATCCAAAAAAAAAAAAGTCCGATTTCAAACATTCTTTTAACACAGGATAGGATACCAGGGACGTCTCTAGACTTCGAAATCAGGGTGGACGAGCAGTACTTTTGGTGGGGCAAGCTTCATAGCAACTTTTTATTACGAAACACTGAAAGAACGAATTTTTAATTTTTTTTTGATTGAAGGTTTAACGACACCCGTAAGCAGCTCAATGGACTATACGCAGTCGCCCGTCCCTAATTTAGGGCCACTGAGTCCAGGGAAGGGAGAGAGCCAGTGCCGTAAGACGAACACAACATCCATTCCTCTCCGTGGTTCGAACCCGGACTTTTCTCCGATGAATGGTCATAAGGCAGCACTTGCGCCACCGGGGCGGCTTTAATGCTTTTCACTACCTGCTACAAAGGAATTCGTGCAATCTTCACCCTTTCCACCTGAATATACATACATACACGGATCTGACTAGTTACGTCACTGATGTAAGATAGAAGTGTTGGTAAAATGTCGCCTTCAACTTTTTGCTTGCTCTGAATGCATTGTCTTAAACTGCTTTTTAAAGTTTGTCATTTTTGCTTACGAAAATAGTACTGTACTTGAACAATTTATTTAAATAAAAATGTCGTTTTCGTTTATTTAAATCAATTTTTAAAGTCCTGCCACGCAGACACAATATCTTCCCCTCCTTAACTTCCTTGCTTCCAGCCATGCACTCCTCTCCTACAAAGCAGTTATCAACCACTTTCTGCACTTTCACTGTCCCGGGTAGTCTTAAGAGCGCTAGTGTAGCTTTAGACTCAACTTTCCGTATTGGAATCCCATATTTAGTAACTAAAACAAACAGCAGATAAATTAGTAATGATCCCCCTCAGTTCATTCCTTCCCACTCTCCTCATGCTTCCCTGGCTACGCTAACATGAAAAAGAGGCTTATGTTTAGAAGAGTGAAGAATAATTGAATTTTCATGGCTCTGCGGATGATATATTTCGATAACGTTTCAACGGAGAAATATACAACTCACTTCTTAGGGGAAAATACGTATGGCTGCATGAAATAAAACATAAGACTTGACAAAATGCAGATTATACTTTAAAGTTAAATACAGCATACTGAAAAATGGCACATTTCGAACGGAATGAGCTGCAGGGTGGGCTCAAGCCCACCCTCGCACCCCCTAGGCGACGCCCTGCCGGATACCATTCACTTCGTGGAACATTTTGCTCACGCTCTTGGATTTTTCATGATACACAGCTGTGACGCTAGGTGGCGTTAGTGTGAATTTCGTTTGCAACTATTTCTGCTTTTGAAACTCCTATTGAAAAAATAATTTTTATCCTGCATGCCACCATTCACCACGGTAAAGATTGCGAACTTTATCTTGTTTACATAACACAGTCTTCCCGCTATATATCTAAGAACTTTTTTTCTGTATCTGTGCTTCTGGTAGTCATATTTTGAAAAATTCTTTTTCGATAGGTTTTGCTATAAAGAATATTTTGCCCATATTCTCTACTTTTTCGTTATTCACATTTTTGCCGCTAGGGGCATCAGCGTATATTGATATTTAAAAAAAAAAAAAAAATCAGAGTAAAGGATATCACGTAAGATATCCTTTACTCTGAACCGTTTTGGCCCTATTTTCTTGAAATAACCCACAGATTTCTCGCTTGAGGTAGGAAAGTTATGTCGCGTTTTCCTCTATATCACATCTTCAAATTGTTTGATTTGAAAAATTCCTTCCACCTCGGATATCTTGCGATATGAGGAACATTTCGTATATAATTTGTAATTTTTCATAACACGCAGTTCTGTCGCCATTGGCCATAAGTAGCTATTTTTATTTGTGGATTACCAAGTGTAGAAATCTGGTTTAATTATTTTCATTTATTTTTGGTAGCTGGTTCTATTTACTATGAAAAAGCATTTCTCATATTGCGTATTTTAAATAATGCGCAGGTTTTTTTTTTTTTTTTACCAGACTACGCAAATGCATTCCTTTTCGCTGATTTTTTTCTTTCTGTAGAAATTTTCTTTGGGAAATTCCTTTCGTGTCAGAAAAGATTTTAAAATTACGCGTTATTACGCCCTAATATTCGGGGTCATCTTTCTTGTTAGATATTTATTCAAACGAAACGTCTCTCTGAATTTCGCTGGGTTTTTAGAAAAATCTCTCTCTCAGTTGCTCATTGATTTACAGATTTCCATGTTGTGGTACGTTTTTCACAGACGTTGTTTCCTTAAATTCTTTCATTTGGTTTTAAGTAGAATTCCCGAGGGGTGCAACTTCTCTGCTAATTTTGTTCTCGTCATTCCAAGTATTTAAAATTTTTGCTAACTTTATGATGAACACCCTATTAACATTTTCTTCTGTTGTTAACGTTTCATATTTTTGTATTTAATCTGGAACAGTGAAAAAATTGACCTTACATACCATTTACAGTTTGCATCCTTTCCATGTTATGTTAAAGATTACCAGATAAAAGTGTTCAAGGAGGTTATAAAAATTGCGTACTTCGAGTGTTGATACATTTTATTTCTCCAGTCTTAGTTAATCAGTACAATGCAAAAACCTTTTTTTATTAAAAATATATCTGCCGCTCCGGTGTCGCAGTGGTCTAAGTGCTGGCTTCTCACCATTCGTCCGATATAGTTTTGGGTTCGAATCCCGTGAGGCATCGATGGTGTGCTTTGTCGCAAGACACTGGCTCTCTCCGTTCTCTGGAAACAGTGGCCCTAAATTATTAACGGGCCACTACTTATAGCCCATTGAGTTGCTCACGGTGGTAGACAAACCCTAATATATATATATATGCACACACGGTCGAGTCACATTAATGTGACCACTAGCTAATATCCAGAGTAACCGCCGTGTGCACCGCGGACAGCAGCTAGACGGGCTGGGAGTGACTCAATAAGGTGCTAGAAGGTGTTCACGGGTATGTGGAACCATGCTGACTGCAGCGCATCTGAGAGCTGCTGGAGGGTGCGTGGTGGAGGATCCATAGAGCGAACAACACGATCGAGGTGATCCCATAGATGCTCAATTGGGTACAAGTCTGGGGAATTAGGGGGCGAGGGATGTACTTTGAAGTCTTCATCGTGCTCTTCCAAAAACTCTCGGACATTTCTAGCGTTGTGACACATCGCATTGTCATGCTGAAAGATCCCATCTGCCCCAGGGAAGACAATCAGCATGTATGAATGTACGTGGTCTGCAAGGTGGTTTCATAATGAATTCGGTCCATAGTGCCTTCCACAGGTATGAGTGGACCCAGAGAATGCCACGAAAACATTCGCCAGACCATAACGCTGCCGCACCAGCTTCTGTTGTTCCAGCAATGGTTGAAGAGTGTTTCTCCGATGTTTCTCGCCTTATACGCAAACGTCCATCCGTTCGATGAAGCAGAAAACGTGACTCATCGGAGAAGACAATCCTTTGCCTATCAGCGGAGGTCCAATTCCGATACTGCCGTGCAAATTTCAGCCTTTTCTGCCGATGCACCTTCGTTAGCATAGGTGCAGTAACATCCGTGTGCATCGGAGCCCTACACGCAGCAGAGTTTGCTGAACTATCGTTTTAGACACACTTCCGGTAGCCCCTGGTTCATTCGGCAAGAGAGTTGCTCCACTGTAGCGTGTCGATCGGCCCTCGTGCACCTTCGTAGCCGACGTTCACCTCTCACATCAATGGCACGTGGTGCTCCGCAGTTTTCACGTCGCTTATTCGCAATGGTGCCATTTCTCCAATCACGATACACTTTAACCACAGCAGCACGCGAACAGTTCACAAACTGCGCTGTTTCAGAAATACTGCCACCCTTTTTGCAAATCTGATAAATCACTGCTTTTATCCGTGACAGCAACGAGTGATATGTTTTCAGAATGCCTACAGCACACCTTATATACCCTCCAACCCAGTTCACGACATGTGCTTTTTTCATTGGCAAGGTGCTGTTGACGTCAAAAGTAGGATGTGGTCACAATAATGCGACTCGACTGTGTATATATATACCTTTAATTAAAATCAAAGATTGACTGATAGCTCTCGCCCACCTGAATTTTCCCTAAGTTTCAGAAATTTTCAGAAGTAATGAAAGCAGAATGCTACTTGAATTCGTTTAGTATTGACAACGATCAGATGCAAGCCAAAATAAATTAAAAAAAAATCCTTGAACAGCAAAATAATGACTCTGAGGGGTGTTCCAATCAAATTGGAGCATAAAACCAATCAATTTATTGAACAAATTCTTAGGATGTTTCAATCAAATTGGAACATCTCTCAGAGTTATCAAGAGAAACATCCGGCAGTGTTACCGAAGATGGCCAAAATATATCGACACTATCCAAAGTTTAGCCGGGTGGCGCAATGGCCTCTGATCATTCGCCCAAAAGGGGTCCGGGTTCGAAACCCGGTAAGGCATGGATGTGGTGTTTGTCTTACGGCACTAGCTTTCTCCCTTCCCTGGAGCAAGTGACCCTAAATTAGGGACGGGAGACTGCTTATTGCCCATTGAGTTGCTCACGGTGGCCGTTAAAACCACCAATCCAAAAAATAAAAAAATAAAAAAAAATCCAAGGTTTTGTAACGAAAATACGAGCCGCATTAGACCGCACGTACACTTATACGAACAAGCGCTTCAGTCGTAAACCCTCGAAAGAGTACATTTTGTCTACAGCTGACTGATGAAAACTTCGATGCTGTGATTTCAAATTGTTTGTTAGTTCTTAAAAGGCATTTAAGAGTTAGCTAAGGGCATACAATTTCAGAAACTATGTTAAATAGTGTGAACAAAAGGACGAAGCACATGAAGCCCTGGGTATTTTTATGACGCTAAGTTTTTGTTTAAGTCTCATTTTTATCTAGGCTGACAAGTGTCAAAGTTGTAGCGATTCTCCTTCATTTTGAAGAATGAATCGTCCTGGTTGCAATTAAACCGTAGCACATCGTTAGTTCTTCAATGCCGTGTGGATTATTTTCTGCGAAGACAAAACGATGCCTTCAAATAATTCCTTATTTGTACATTGAACCAGATTTTTTCCTGTTGGTGTCTGTGATTACATTCCCTGGGTTTAGTTTTCGGTACAACATTGAAATTTTCGAACCGCTTATCAAATAAGGCTATCTGCAGGATTTGGAGCTACCTAATTGGTATTCATCACCTTTTATTCATCGCAAAAGTGAGTTTTTCGTGTCGCTTTTGTGCCAGTATTACTGATACAAGGGAAGTGTGGTACACTTAGGAAGGAAATGCTGTTGTGTGCGGAACTTCTCGGACACGCGATGCTTAGGTTCTTTGGCAGAACTTGACATTCAGGCTGCAACGCACAATATTTACACGCAAGTGCGTGAAGATTGCAACGAACTAGTTCCATTTCCACTGTTGGCACACAAAGGCCATACAAAATGAGTTAATGCCGTTTCTGCGAAACGAGGAAATCGCCAGCAAATTGCTCTCCTTGATGCCCTTGTTTAGAGAAGTTCCACCTCACAAGGCTTCTGTTTGTCTTTTTCACCTGTTATCATTGTTTTCCTTAAGTTCTCTCTCACACACACATACATGCACACACTGAAAGAAAATATATAATAACAACTGAGAACTCTACATCAATTTTACTTCCCTCTTTTCCCAAATGTATTTACCCTGCTTCTCTGTTGTACTTCCCACTGTTGCAGGTCTGAGAAGTGCTCTGTTGATGAGAGTTAACGGTTCAAAACCGTAAATGTAAAAAATTATATTTTACGGTTTTGAACCGTTAACGATATTGCCCTCACAAAATCATGAAGCTAACAGTTTTATTCTGTATTATTTGCAGGAAATTACCGTAAAAGAACAGTTATGTACCGTAAATCTCACAATTACATTACTGTGTAATTTACTGCACAGAAGGTGACGTTTTCATGTTCAGAAACGGGTCAAAAATTTTGGACCCGGACACGGCCGTCACATAATTGGACCCGACCCGGACAAATATGTTTTTAGCTATAAACTCGAATATATCATCATTATCAATCTACTGCTGGATGAAGGTCTCCCCACGTTTCTTCTACAACAGACTGTCTTGAATTAGTCTCCTTCATCCCCTCATCTCCCACGTGGCCTTCTTCTGGATCTTTTCCTGTACCTTGGAATCCAGTCTGAAATTTTGGTTGTTTATCGATGGTGCGTTCTCCTGGCAATATGTCTGGCCCATTGCCATTTCAGGGATATTACTTTGATCGTGATGTCTTCCACTCTTGTTATTTTCCTAATCCAGGAGCTCTTTTAACCTTTCTTGGTTACACCAAGCATGCATCTCTCCATGCTTCTTTCAGTTGCCTGCAGTCTTTGTATGTTTTTTTTAGTTAAGGTCCACGTTTCTAATGCTTACGTAAGCATTGGTAGGATGCATTGATTAAACACTTTTCTTTTAAGACATAGTGGCATATTGCTCTTAAAAATTGTACCGTTTCTTCCAAAAGCTCTCCAACCAAATTTTATACGTCGATTAATTTCTTCATCAATGTGACCTTGCTTGATATCTGCTGTCCAAGGTAAATGTAGGTATCGGTTATCTCCAGCTTTTTCCCGTCAATTGATAAATCTTCATTCCTGTTAAAAGCATTGTACATCAGTTTTGTCTTCTGGAAGTTCATTTTTCTGGAAGTTCATTTCTTTACCCTTCTCAGCACGTTCCTGGATCATACTCTGCAGCTGTGAAGTATTATTACTTAAAAGACCTATGAAGGGTTTTTTGAAATATTTCTTTTCTATTCAAAAATAAAACAGAAATAAAACCGGGTCAAAATCGGGTCAGGAACACCTTGACCCGACCCGTTTGACCCGCAAGAAATTGTCTACCCAGTGACCCGTTTCCATCTCTGGTTCAGATAGCATTGGTCTTTCACTCAAAAAAAAAAAAAAAAAAAAATGCATGGTCTTGGTTGACATGAGATCTAAAATTATAATTTTTATACCTTCTGCTGCACGTTGAATTTTTTAAGGCTTCACCACAGGAAAATTGAACGTTATGTACATTTTGGTAAACTTTCTTGTGATACACGTAAGCCTTACCACATGTGTTCGAGAAAAGGCCAATTTCACAACTGTTTATGATCTCCCCCACCCCAAATGCGTACCATACCAAATGAAAAAGAAATATTTAATTTGAACGTACCGTTTCTACTCATTTGGTCTCTGGTGTGACAACACGTGCTGTTAAGTAGCCACAACAACAATTCAAGCTGTCAATAAGCATGCGCAATTTCCCTGTTTCGTTCCAGTTGACCAGTTGCCAACCCCATAACTGTAAATTCTACAGTTGTAAACTGTTGAATTTGAGTACAATATTTTTTTAATTATGCAGCAATTTTCGGTAAAAGCTACCTTTTTTATGTGCAGTGTAGAGTGGCATTTTCCGATTCCCTTTAGGTCGAGATAGTCTATATACGTACATATAAAGAGTTGTGTTTCCTCTTAAATTTTCAGCAAAATCACTTCCTGCTGTGTTGATACTTAAATTCCTCTAGTTTCAAAAAAGCGTTGTGAAGTGTTTAATGACCGACAAATAGGTTCAAATTAATGCAGTCTCGTACCTTCTGAAATTACGCTAGCGGTATGATGATCCAGTAGTGCTTGGTAAATGTTAGTCGTAGTCTATCGCAGTGGGAAACTGCGTACTACAAAGATATACGCAGGTCACTGTATAAACCAATTTTTTGGCTTTAAAATTAGGTAGGATATAATCTTTTTTATAATTATTAACTTGCTACAGCGTGATTAGCCCCGCATACACACAACAAGGTGGGGTTGCTGTTGCCGATTTTCCTTCTCCAACTAGCTGTTTTGCGTCACCTCATTGGGATTTTTATTTTCATCTCGTTTACATACTGTATTTCCTCCATCTCATCTTAGAGGTCTTCCTTCTCTTTCGTGGTTCATTACTCCATTTCACGTCCCTTTTGATCCTTCTTACTTTGATGTCCCTATACCAGCACAGAACTTGCTTCTTAGGCTTTTTCTGAATCTCAGTTATTTTATCTCGGTGTCACCAAAACGGATAGATTCTGGATATTCCAGATTCTATCCTTTTTGTGGCACTGTACATCCATCTCAGCGTCTTCGTTCCTTCGGTGTTTAGCTTATTATTCGTGTGTGTCGTCATGGGCAAGTCTCACCACTGCCGGTCATAAAATATTCCTATAAACTTTGATTTTTGGCCTGACATTGCAAATCTAAGAACTGTATTGAAAATTGGACTTCTTGGCATTTCAAAATACACCGGATTTTCACCGCCAGTTATTTCATCCTACCTGCTCATAGGTGTTCACATTTTTTACGAGTCACACTTCCTCCAATATCTTCCAGATAATTCGGTCTTTTTTTCTCAATACTCGTTCTTTGATGTTAATATAAGGTGACCAGATTTTTGAGAACGAAATTGAGGACATGTTGTCCTCAATTTCAATGCAAAATTGAGGACAATTTCTTTTAAAAATGAGGACGTCTGACATATTATGGTAAAGTTGAAAGTTAACAAAGAATTTATGAACTGTATCATAATTGTCCAATTACATTGTAAAACGTGCGATGAATCTGAAGGATAATTTTCATGTGAAATAAGTATGAAATAGGAATAAAGTACTATCATGCAGAATATAAATTTTGAATGTTACTGATAGGGCGCAGCACATAAAAACAAAGCTACATTTTGATTTTGTACTGAAATTTCATTGTGATTCTGTACAAGAAAATATCTAAAGCCAGAATATTGCTGTACGCGAGAAGGAATATTCCTAAGTCCAGTAACTGTGCTTGAAGAAATAGTTTAATGAAAAAAATATACTTAACAAAAAGTTGTAGAACTCTCAATGGAAAATGCAATCAAATTTGGCATCATTTACTTATTTAATTGCAAGAAAGTGGATGCTGAAAAAGATATTTATTCCTCATTTTTAAAATATTTCAGTTAAAACAGAAACGAAATAACACCACGATTATCGAGATGACCTAGTTCGATGATTCGGCATGTCTCCCATTAATATAGCATATTTTCTAAATTCAAGGGAAAATTCATCCGCTTCAAAAAATAGTTCCATACCCTTATGAGTTCCATACCCTTATCTTGCAATTAAATAAGTAATTGATGCCAAATTTGGTTGCACTGGTATATTCAATTGAGTTCTCACAGATTCTTCCTATTTCAATTATTTTGGGAAATTTCAAAAATTGAGGGCAAAATGTCCTCAATAAGTTTTAGCGGAATTGAGGACAAAGTATGAAAATTGAGGACTGTTCCCAGAAAATGAAGACGTCTGGTCACCTTATGTTAATACCGTGATCTCGGGCATGGTCCACGGGTCAGCCAGGACCATGTGTCGCTGTAGGCAGTCATCTGCTGAAGAACGTAAATTAATTTTGGTGTGTGGAGCGTAACATCACACACATTTTTTTTTTTTAATTTTTCGAAGCGCTGAAGAAGCAATTCTTATTTTTCCTGTCTCGCGGTGTGGAAAGAACATCGCACCATTGCGAGAACTTTAACGGCCAGGTCATTCTTGCAGTTCGGACGCCAATATAACGAAGTAAATTTCTCCGTCATTTTTGTCCACGCCGGCATCGAACCCGGGCCCCATCATTCCGTAATAAGTCGATCTCCCAACTGAGCTACGCGGACGTTATGCTCTCGCTGCTATCTGCCTTTATCTCATGTGCGTCCTGCTGTGCAGGCACGTCAGTCACAATGTGTACTTACGCGACGTGACTGTTGTGAAAGAATTTAATACATTGTACTCATGAATCGTCCAGCTGCAAATGGTGTTTTCATTGTTCTTACTTTTAATAAAAATACATATTTCAGAAAAGGAGTTAACCACAAATGTAATTATTTTATCTATTGCTATGTTATAGCGTCAGAGAATGTATTTTAGAACAAATTCTATAATGTGTGATTGCGGCAATTATGAAAATTGAAATTCATCAATTAAGAAAATCAGAGAACAGTTAGAGGGTTAGGAATCTCTCGTGTCGGACACCGATGGTGTCGGAATCATATTACAAAATACTTGGCTTCATGGGGGGTGGGGGTGTCCGGACCCGGGGACCCCTCCTTGGGTGAGCCCCTGTTAGGAGCAGAAAGTAAGGTCCAACCAAACTGTATTACGTTGCAGATGCGCAGTAAACATGTGCGCATATTTTGCCCTGTGTGGTCGCTAAATCCACAATGGAGGTGACACACGGTGAACAATAGGCGGTTGGGAAATTCTGCTCTCGTCACAAGAAAACGTCGGAAATGGAACAGCAAATCCGACCTGCGGCGGCTCAACCACGTAGCTTACAAGAGTTAAAGGATCTGCTGAATTGATAAAACAAGACACCTTTAGAAATCTTGTAGCGTCTATGCCTCGCCGGGTGAGAGCTGGTTTCGCGGCAAATAGAGGACCAACACCATATTAAGCAGGTAGTCATAATGTTTTGGCTCTTCGGTGTATTCTTAAGTGTTCATGTGTGACGCTAAACCCCAAGACAATAGTCTCGGAAGCCGGGTGGTACGAAAAGCTGGCTTCTAACCATTCGTCCGAGGTGGGCAGGGTTCGAATCCCGATGAGGCATAGATGGTGTGTTAATCTTACAGCACTGCCCCACCCCCCAATAAAAAAACGAAACCATAAAAACAATACCTCTGTGCTTGTAACAGTGACCATCAGTGGGAAGGGGGGGGGGTCCAACGGGTCCGGACCTCCTTAAAATAATAATGACCCTAAGGTTGAAGGTATTTGTTATGAAGCATTGAACGAAATAAGAAAAAAGCCGGACTTGACTTTGCGCTGTGAAAAACAAAAATACAGCTGATTTAATTGTTAACTTCTTTATGAACGTGACAACCTTCAGCTGAAACAGTCACCCAGACATAACGTACCACCAGCAAAGTACTTATACGAGGTGAGAGTTATGTTAGATCCCTAAAGGCTATCCAGAAATTTCCAAGTCTACATCTCAGACTGCTCCCGGGATATTCATGAAAAATATGGGACAGACGGACGAACACACAGACACAAAAAATGCAAAGGTGCTATGACAGTTTACTCCAACTCTTAAAAGCCCTCCAGAAATTTCAGATCTCAAACTGGTCCCGAGAGGTGAGATATTTATCAAAAAAGATGGAAGTACGGACAAATTTGCAAACGGATAACAAAATGCTAACATGGTGTTTGGTGCGAGAGTGGCTTACTGTACTAAAAGTAATCGTGGAAATTTCAAATCCCATATGAAAATGGTCTCAAACGCATGGCGCTTAACTTAAACTCGCTCTGTAATCGCCAACCAAGAAGGCCCAACTGAGTATAAGTATCCAATCCATAATAATTTTGTCCGTCAGTATCTATTTAATACGAGGGCTATGTGTGTGAGTGCGTTGAATCAAAAAGACATTATTTTCTGCACCCCCCTCGCAGTAAAAAAATCCTTCATCTCGACCACCTGTAAACGTTGCGCAGAAATCTGGCGAGCCTTTGCGTGATCCTAGAACAATGCATACAATCGACCTTGTATAAACTCCATAAAACCCAACATGATATCATAATAATGATTTTAACTGACTTTTAATTGCCAGCAGGCTCCATAAAATACGAAGCAATGTAATGGTATTGATTTTAATTGCCTTCTAATAGCAACAGTTTTATTATTATTATTATTTTGAATGCTTAAGTGATTGTTAGAAACGTGCCATACATATGAATTCTCAGTCCTCTGGAGGAAATGATCCGTGACGAAGCTCAACCGTAACTGAGTGAAAGCACAGTAGTAGTTAGTAGCCTATTAATACGTCGGGTTGAAATATTTAGTACGTTGCTATGTGTTACCCAATGACGTTGTAAAATATCTGATGAAGTTCAAAAACCCCAAAATAAAGGCATAATGTTTCTTTGTTTTGTTTTTTTAAGAAATTGGTGGTTTTGCAGTTGTAAAGATATGTTTTACCACTGTGAAAAAACGAAGATTTAAGGTATTTGTTGAAAAAAGTTTGTTTTTAATTCTTGCTCGTAGAAGTTGCAAGCTGTACGCTTCCAAACTTGAATATGAACTTGTAATTGTCATTAACTATACACTCTTAAGTATAGAACATTATTATACGGTCCAGAGTCAATGAATCAGAAAGCAGTACTTAAAATATCAATGTCCCAGTTGTGTTCCTCTTATTGGCACATCATTTGTAGAATATTGATTTTCAATCATTTCTCAATAACAAATGCTGCTATCAGCATGCACACCAAACTACACGGTCAAGTCACATTATTGTGACTACCAGCTAATATCCAGAGTAACTGCCGTGTGCAGCGCCGACAGCAGCTTGACGGGCTGGGAGTGACTCAATAAGGTGTTGAAAGGTGTTCACAGGTATGTGAAGCTATGCTGACTGCAGTGCATCTGACAGCTGCTAGAGGTTGCGTGGTGGAGGATCCATAGCGCGAGCAACACGATCGAGGTGGTCCCACAGATGCTCAATTGGTTTTAAGTCTGGGGAATTAGGGGGCCAGGGAAGTACTTTGAAGTCTTCATCGTGCTCTTTTAACCACTCTCGGACATTTCTAGCTGTGTGACACGTGGGCATTGCCGTGCTGGAAGATCCCATCCGCCCCAGGGAAGGCAATCAGCATGTATGGGTGTACGTGGTCTGCAAGGATGGATTCATAACGAATCCGGTCCATAGTGCCTTCCACAGGTATGATTGGACCCAGGGAATGCCACGAAAACATTCCCCAGACCATAACGAGTAACTTTCCTGGTCATTAAGTTGGAACTGGCTCTTCGAGAGACTCCTGATTTTGTCAAAACCAAAATTTTCAAAGAAAAAAGTTGTCCGGTACAACACCCATGGTTTGATGCTGAATTCAATCATGAGCGGATTTAAAAAATATTTTACCGTTAAATTGTTGTTAAAATTCTTTCACGACTGAATTCGTTTTAAAATGCATTTTTCGACTGTTCTCTTTCATCCAGGAGGTAATAGAATTTTTTTCACATGAGGGCATTTATGAGGTATTCACCTGTGTGTTGTGTTGTGTGTGCCACACACACAACTGAAATTCCTGGCCTGGCCTGGTTTGGTCGTCCCAATCCACCCCTGCTTCGTATTACTGCTTGCGAGACAAGTATTGCAATTACGCTATGGTTTCTTACAACTGCTATTCCATAGTTATTTGTGCTAGAGAAACTGTTCACGGAACCAGCTATCAGCAGCCAGTATCGTTTTCTTCAAGAGACTTTTAAATCTAAAAATGTTCTTCATCGATAAAAAGCTAATACGAGGGAGCATTCAGTAAAGATCCATATTCGGGTAGAAAAAATTATAAAAAAACAGTATCCTGTTTGTTTGTTTTTTTTTTTGTTTTTTTTTTCAGTTTATCGTTCATAACCTACGTAGTAGTGACACAAAAGTATGGTTAGATTGTAGTGAGCGATGTTCTTGTTGCTGGTGGTAGAGAGAGCTAAGTGAGGCGTAAGTATTGACAAGCTTGAGTCATGATTCGAAGCGCATTCTTAGCCATTCAACAAAGAAGGCATTCGTAAGTGTATCCATCGCTGGGAAAAGTTTGTTTCTTTGGGTGGTGACTATGTAGGAGAGGATTAATCACTCTACTTCAGCTTTCCAGCATCAGTATACGTGGGTGAATGTATAACTTTATTGAACGCCCCTCAAATATCATAGCTATTCAGTAGAGAAATTGTTTCCAGTTTGCAGGTTTTGAATGCTGGTTTCGCCTACACGAAGCTTTAAAACAGCTTTCCGGTTGAGGAATTCAACACACCCACGTTTTAAAAAATGAATATGTAGTTTACAAAATGTACATAAAAAAAAACAAAATAAAAACTAGTGAGTGTGCCCTGGAATCTCTCTTAAACTTCATAAACAGCGATTTAATTTCCTTCTCTCAAGCACAGGTGTCAAATATGCACTGTCGTGTATCTTAAATTAAGTTCCTGTTGGGTTAGGCTTTTTCATTGCTACGGTGTGGTTTACTACGTCGAGTATGGGTTTATTTTCCAAGTAAAGAAATTGCCGAGACTTCGATATTTATTTTAGTACAGGATGGGCTATTATTGCCCATTCATGTCTTATATCGTAAAAATTGTCATCTGTTGATATCGGATTTTTTTGTTGAGAGTGTGGTCATTATGTGTGTTCGGCGAAAAACAATGAAATTTCAACGAAACAGGCATTAATTTACAAATGAGCACGCAATCGAGGGATCTTTTTTATTTTACGATATTTTGCTGATTTCAGATTTTTCACCATTCTTCGGGTATAAATGAGTGATCTTTATATTTGCTGATTTTTTTTATATATTTATAATTGCCCTTTTTTCCCTTTCAGTTTTGATGACAGCAGTTCCATCAGCAGTGGTGTTAGTGACACGTTCCCAGAATTCAGCACTGACGAGAATTTGACGGGCTCTTCTCTTAGCTCTGACACTAACGTGTACGGTAGCCTCAAGAGAAATCCTCGAAACGGACCGAGCTATAACGTTGTTTGTTCCTCCTCACCATCTGCTGCTGCTAAACCCGCTCTCACAGTGGAAAAAGGGCGTAAGACGAGTGATGAGCAGTCAGGACACCCTTCCAACTCTAGCAACAGCCAGACTAAAACAAAGCAAGCCCACGTGAAAAAAACTGACAGCTCCATGCAGACCGATTCCAGCGCTTTCCATCATGTTTCGTCAAGTACATGGAAAAAATATGTTCAACAGCAAGATTCAAATCATCAAGGGAAAAACAACGATGTAAAATCAGATAAAGCTAAGGAACGAAAAGGGGGAAAGTTGATGGAAGTATTAAAAAAATATCGTCCGATAAAAGTGATTCCCATAAGCCGTCCAAACATAAACTGGTTGTTATTCGGTCTGCGGAGGGCGACCGACATCGGCCTGAAGCAGATTCTATTGATTCAAAAAGTGGACTGCATAGGGGCAGCGCAGGACGCAGCTCCAGCCCTAAGTCTTCACGTGGTAGTTGTGAGAGCCTGCCGACTTCAGCTTTAGGTAATGGCCGTACTGCAGCACACGGGGAAAATAAAAAGTCGTCTTCATCACGGAGTGGCGTTTCTGGAACATCGTCTTTTAAAAGACCCTCACAAGGAAATGCCTCCCAGTCTTCCAGCGCAGCATATCTCTCATGTAATGGCGGAAATAAGAGCGGCTCGAGTTCCTCACCATCGGGAAGTGCAAAAAGCAACTCCAAACGAAGTTCTGCTGAGAAATTGGCCGATGTCGGAAGAGCCCCTTCGTTTTCATGTGACGAAATATCCAACAAAGAAATACCTTCTGATATGCCGCGTCAGGCTCCAGTGACACCAAACAACAATAGCAAGACAACTATAGAAAGAAAAGGTAAAGTTAAAGTATGCGCCAACACCCAAACTACCAGCGATCTTTCATCGGGGGGTGTACATTCAGATAGTGAGTACAGTTCCTTAGGACGCAAGTACCCTCCGAAACAGTACTTTATGACCACACCTGGACCTGGTACAGGATTGAAAGAACGAGTGTATGGCAGTCGTTCGATACTAAATGGATCGCCAACTCCTCCTCTGTCTGACTATGTGATGATGTCTGCCAGAGCACCTCGACTCTCTGCACCTCTCAGGGACATGGACAATTATGCTAGCTTAGAACATGGTGCTGGTGGACATTTCTCTTGGCTTAGGCATAGTTCTAGTTGTGGTACTTCAGTGACATCTTCAGCAGTTGGAGCCAATAGAAGTTTAGTTGGTACAACTCTTACAGAAGCTGACAGCATGGAATCGTTATCGTCAACATCTTCTAGCATTCACGCTCAGGTATGTATTAATAAGTGGGAAAATAATGACTTGTGCTTTTAAATAAGTTTAGTTTAAGTTTCATATATCTGTATGTTTTTGTTACCTTCTTCAGACTAACCTGTGTAGGCTGTGAACAGCAATTACTGTACGCCATAACCTCGAATAGTATTTTAGCAAGACTACACAATTTAGGAATGAGTCTTTCAAGAAATGGGTGTGTGTTACCATGCATAATCATTATTGAGCGAAACTTGTTTTCGTTGAAGTGTTTGAAAAGGCACCGACGGATATTCTTTTGATAAAGATTTCGAAAATTATCCTTGTGGAAGAGTTTACAAGATAGTGGTATTTCTTTTTGTTGTACATAAGTTGTTACGTATTTGTGCTTGTATTGTTGCCATACTCTCTTCAGCTTAAAAAACAAAACAAAAAAAAACATGGTAAACTCAACTGTTACTTGGAGTTTCTGCGCATTTTCAGTAACGTTTATATAGATCTTTCTGACTCTTAAAAAGAAAGTCTCTTCAGCAGCCAAAGCGATGTTGCAAAAAAATTTCCCTAACGTGTGAGCCGATTACGTGATTTTATTTTTTGAAGCTCTGTTATTATAGTAACCGCGCAAGAAAAAATGCAAATCCAATCGGAATATATCTGTGTTAGTGAGAATTTGCACATTGATAAAACAAACTTTAAGTTATAGCATGGGATACTTAATACTTGCTAAAACATAAGTTCCATAATTAAGCAATCCAACATTTGTTTGTCTACTGACATCATCATCGTACAGGTCCCGCCATCTATTAACAGGTCTGAACATTACTCAAAGAAAAATGATTGATTTTATAGTATAATTACGGCTATGTTTTAGAAAGTATTAAGTATCCCACTAGTTTTTGCCGCCCCGGTGGTGTGCTGGTCTAAGCGATGGCCTCTGTTCATTCTTCCGGAAAGGGGTCCGGGTTCGAATCCCGGTGAGGCATGGATGTTGTGTTTGTCTTACGGCACTGGCTTCATCCCTTCCCTGGAACCAGTGACCCTAAATTAGGGACGGGCGACTGCTTATAACCCACTGAGTTGCTCACGGTGGTCGTTAAACCTCCCCCCTCCAAAGTTTTATCGATGTGCAAATTTTCATCCTTGGAAATACATTAATTGCAGAAGAAAATATGTAAATAAGTTTTACCATTGGAAACATAAGGTAGAGATTTTAGGTGGAACCACCTTAAAGAGTGTTTTCTCTTTTGAAAGACAGAAAATGGAAAATTTTCAACGCCAAACGATTTGATAATTTTTCGTGCAGTGTTATTCTTTAGCACACTGACTGCCACACTAGAAAAAAAAAAAAAAAGATTCCTTGGGGCCACGGTGTTTTCACGAACCAACTGCAGGGTTTAGTCCATGGGGCCACCCATCACGTAAGATGTATGTTACAGCATGGCAGCGTGAGTTGCCCATTCACCACTTGTGAGTTAGTATATGCTTCACGAGGCTCCGGGCTCAAAACTAGCGTGAGTTAAATGCAACTCACATTGCAGTTAATGTGTTAAGTACTGATGTAATTACTAAACTTTTAATAAATACAGTATAATTCTTGAAAATACAGTCAAACTTCTACCCGTGCTTTTCGCCTGCTGAAACAGTGGAACATATTTTTCTCAATAGCGGCGCATTGGAAATTCCCTCGATGAATCTCCACCTTGCTGTCCGCCAACCGCCCATACACTGAGAAACACCAAGTATTTTCAAAACGTTTTAAACACACTTTTTAGATCTCCATCTGCGCAGGAAACAAGTCAAGAAGCTTATCTCGTGTACTTTTCTTTTGTCATTCAAAGAGTTTGCCAAATTTCAATAAGCGAAACTTTAGTAAAATCAAAAAATTTAATTCGTGAACACGTACAAAAAGAATAAATTCGTTCTAAATAAAGCAAGCAGTGTACTGCAAATAATTTTTCAAATTTATTTGTGATACGTATAAGCAGGCGGATAGTGTAGAATATCCTAAATGAAAAAAAAAAAACCCAAGTGTAATGGTCTTAGAAAAATCATTACACTCAGTATAGAAAATAAAAAATGGATAACATAAGCTGGGAGCAAGCAAGCCCTAGTCGTACGCTTAGAACAAATCAACGCCGAACATAGTATCATCACAGATGAAATTACTTATTCCCGAAAAGGCAGGGTAATTTAGTTTACAGATGTAAACTGGAACTCTTTCAGCCCCCCCCCCCCCCCCGGTGGCGCAGTGGTCTAAGGCGCTGGCCTCTGATCATTCGCCCGTAAGGGGGTCCGGGTTCGAATCCCGGTCAGGCATGGATGTTGTATTTGTCTTACGGCACTGGCTCTCTCTCTTCCCTGGAACCAGTGACCCTAAATTAGGGACGGGCGACTGCTTATAGCCCATTGAGTTGCTCACGGTGGTCGTTAGACCTCCAATAAAAAAAAAAAAAAAAAAACCTCATATATTTCTTTATACAAAGTTTCTCACTAAGAATGAAATTTTAAATTATTGTTATCACTCACAATTGGCGGCGATACCTACCGGGATAGGAATCCTCGTCAAAATGTTGTTTGCCGCCCCGGTGGCGCAGTGGTCTAAGGCGTTGGCCTCTGATCATTCGTCCGTAAGGGGTGCGGGTTCGAATCCCGGTCAGGCATGGATGTTGTGTTTGTCTTACGGCACTGGCTCCCTCCCTTCCCTGGAACCAGTGACCCTAAATTAGGGACGGGCGACTGCTTATAGCCCATTGAGTTGCTCACGGCGGTCGTTAAACCTCCAATCAAAAAAAAAAAAAAATGTTTCAGAAAATTCATTTTTTCTCTAAATTTTCATTAGGGGGGGGATTTGAAAACTGTTCGAAAAGACTTAATTATAGGAAATACAATAAATATATATATATAATAACTATCCGCTGTAAATATGAATGTTTGTTAAGAAACATAATTCCCCACCCAGTATTTTTGAAAAATCGCTGCCATTGTCACTTTATACCGCTACCCTCACTTTCCGCGAGAAAAACATACGAAACAAACGTTAGCGGTTTAACAAGGTTAGATTGTTCACTGTGTGCCCGTTAAGTAATGAAACAAACAAAAATTATTATATCAAAGCAACAAACTGTATTTTGAATTGTCACTTTACACAAATTCAAAATAATCTCTATCCAACTCCATACAATGGTGAGATCTTTCGTACAGGGGTTCGAAGGCATGGTGGAAGACCGACCTGAAGCGGAATCTCCTTCAGTCAATTGGTCACACCTTGTTGGATGCCTTTTTTGGGGGGGGATTGGAAGTTTAACGACCACCGTGAGCAACTCAATGGGCTATTATAAGCAGTCGCCCGTCCCTAATTTAGGGTCACTGGTTCCAGGGAAGGGAGAGAGCCAGTGCCGTAAGACAAACACAACATCCATGCCTTACCGGGATTCGAACCCGGACCCCGTTCGGACGGATGATCAGAGGCCATCGCTTAGACCACTGCGCCACCGGGGCCGGCTTTGTTGGATGTCCTCAATGTTGCTGAAGCGCTCCCCGTCAAGGCAAACTTCACCTTTGCAGGGCTGCCAATGGCAGCTTTGCTACTATTTTTGATGACAGGCGACTATGGCTACTATTTCCTACAAAAAACAGCCAAAACCAACTATTTTCAGAAAAACCCTTAACTATTTTAATTGGAGGGCTATTTAAAAAAAAAACATAATATGTGTTGCATATATCGATGTGCTTTATAACATCAGATTTGATATCGATACACGTGAATATCAACTTTGATATCGATATGTCTTGTTCAGTCCATTGCTTTCTGCTCTATTGCAAGTATCATGGAGGAAAGCCAATGGCAAGTGTAGACTAGATCTACGTGTGATTAGAGAAACGACCTACACAAATCAAGATATTCCGCCGAAAAAGTTTCCCCTTTTTTCTGTTTGGAATACCGTCGGCAGAGATTGATTATTCGAATGAGATTGTTGATATACCTCATATCAGATAACTACGATTATGTCTACAGAACAAAACAAGTGATCATCATAACACTGAATGACCACAATTATGACCTTTGAAAGAAGAAATGCACATTTTTTTTTAACACAGTGTATGAAGCCCACTTGGAAAGTCTTATATTTTTTTACCAACCACAAAAGCAGAAGAAAGCTCTCCGTACTGGCTTGATACAAATGAGAACATCTGACGTCCAGAACAATGACAAAGAAGAAAGTGTTTTCTAATTCCAAAGTTTGTATCAGGTTAGTTTATGTAAGTAGTTTTTGGTATATAATTGAATAGAGTATTTTTTGGGTGTAATTTCCATAACCTTTATAGTTCTGAGTGTCTTGAATAGCATTATTATATTAAAACTTAGATGCCCTTTTTGTAGTGTGTGTGTATATATCATCATCATTGTCAACCATTATCAATACACTGCTGGACGAAGGTCTCCCCAAATTTCCTCCACAACGGTCTGTCTTGTGCCAGTCTCCTCCATGTCACTCCTGCATACTTTCGAATTTCATCCACCCATCTCCCATGTGGTCTTCTTCTGGGTCTTTTCCTGTCCCTTGGAATCCAATCTGAAATTTCGGCTGTCAATCGATGATCTGTCCTTCTGGCAGTATGTCCAGCTCATTGCCATTTCAGGGATTTAACTCTGATCATGATGTCTTCCACTCTTGTCATTTTTCGGATCCACGTGTTCCTCTTCTTATCTCTCCTGGTTACACCAAGCATGCACCTGTCCATGTTTCTTTGAGTTGTCTGCAGCCTTTGTATGTCTCTTTTACTTAAGGTCCATGTCTCTGCACCATACGCAAGCACTGGAAGGATGCATTGATCAAAAACTTTTCTTTTAAGACATAATGGCATATTGCTCTTGAAAATTATGCGGTTTCTTCCAAAAGCTCTCCAGGCAAGTTTTGTACGCCGATTAATTTCTTCATCAATGTGACCCTCACCTGATATCTGTTGTCCAAGATAAACATACGTGTCTGTTATCTCCAGCTTTTCTCCATCAATCGATAAATCTTCATTTCTTGTAACAGCATTGAACATCACTTTTGTCTTCTGAAAGTTCATTTTTAATCCCACTTCTTTACTCTTGTCAGCAAGTTCCTGGATCATACTCTGCAGCTCTGATGGGGGTAGTTGCAAAAATGACTACGTCATCAGCAAAACGAAGGTGAGTTAGATAATCTCCATTAATCTTTATCCCCTTGTTTTCCCAGCTCAGCGACTGAAAGACTCCCTCTAATGTGGCATTAAAGAGCTTCGGAGATATGGTGTCACCTTGTCTCACTCCCTTTCCAATTTTTATGTGTGTTGTATTTTCAAACAGCCGAATCTTTGCACTTGCATTTTCATAGATGTTATTAATAATATTAATGTATGCATCTTCAATACCGCAGGATTTCAGAGCCATTGTAACTGCTGATGGTTTCACCGAATCAAAGGCCTTTTCATAATCGATAAAAGCCATGCACAATGGAAGTTCATATTCCCTCGCTCTTTCAATTAGTTCTCTCAGTACGTGGATATGATCTATTGTGCTGTAGCCACTCATGAATCCAGCTTGTTCTCTCGGTTGAGCCATGTCCAGTGTTACCTTCAAGCGGTGTGAAAGAACTTTAGTGAAGATTTTTTAAACCACTGATAGGTCTGCAGTTCTCGAGATTCTCAATGTCACCTTTTTTATGTAGCAGGATCATTGTAGCGTTGTTCCAATCCTCAGGAATCTTCCCTTCATTAAGGCATCGAGTGAAAATTTGGGCGAGTACTGTTTCGATTTCTCCACTTGCTTCCTGTATGATGTCTACAGTAATTCCATCTTCTCCTGGAGCTTTTTCCCCCTTCATGTTCTTGATTGCATGTGCAACTTCTGCTGGGAGGACTGGAGGAACTCTGGTACTGGTACCTTTCATGATGTCTGGAGTACATGTATCATCCCTTTCATATAATTTGGAGTAGAAATCTTTCACTGTTGTCAAAATTTCGCCTCTATTTCTTGTTACAGAACCATCTACTTTTCTCAGTACCATAATCTGTTTTCTTCCCTTACTGAGATGTCCCTTTGCTATCTTTAGGCTTTGGTTGTTTTCAATTGCTTTCCTCACTAGTTCACAGTTGAATTTCCTTACGTCTTCAGTGATACTTTTTCGTACTGTCTTGCATAGCTCTATATATTCCACTTTGGAAGTCACATCTTCTTTAGTTGTCCTCATCTCTCTTCTTTTTTGCATCAGCATTTTGGTTTTTCCTGATAATTTGTTCACATGCAACTTGTTCTTAGACCCGGCTAATTTTGTTGCTGTTTCCATAAGAGCTTTGGTTACTTTTCTGTTAACTTCAGAAATATCCACTTCTTCTGATGTTAGGCCTTCTAAAGCAGAGAATTTGTTCTTCAGTTCCAACTTGAAGGTATTCTGGTGTTTTTTAAGGTTGGTTATGTCAATAGATTTTGTTTGTCTTATGAGCTTGCCACGTTCAAGTTTAGTGTTGAGGTGTATCTTACATCTCACGAATCTATGGTCACTACCTGTGTTGAACTTGTTTAGCACACTGCAGTCTTCAATGACGAATTTTTTGTTACACATAATAAAATCAATTTCACTTGTCGTCCCATTTGGATGTCTCCATGTCCATTTCCTGTGTGGCTTTTTCTTGAAAAAGGAGTTCAAGATGAAAAGCCCTTCTGCCTCTGCAAACTCAACGAGAGTATTTCCACGCTGGTTTCTGTTGCCGTGACCGAATTTACCTACTGAAGTTTCATGCTGTTGTCGTTACCCTATTTTTGCATTGAAATCTCCCATAATTATCTTCAAGTGCTGCTTACCTTTATTATTTAGATGACGAATTTCTTCATAAAATTCTTCAATTTTTTCTTCAGGATGACTTGTGGTGGGTGCATAAGTTTGAATAATCTGAGCCTGGTATCTTCTCGAGAGTTGGATAACGAGTCGTGCAGCTCTGTCAGAGGAACTTTCAACTTCTACAACTTTATCCTTCAGTTTCTTGTTTATTATAAATCCAACACCACTAGTTCTGCCAGTATCTGTCCCACGATAGTAGAAGAGATGTCCACTTTTCAGTTCAATGAGATCTTCTCCTTTTCTCCTTACCTCGCTTAGCCCGACGATGTCCCACTTGATCCTCTGTAGTTCCTCTTCCAATTCAAGAAGCTTTGATTCAGAAGATAGAGAGCGTCCATTATACGTAGCCAAGGTCAGCATCAGATGGCAGCCTAGTCAGGTCCTCCGGGGATTCTTTGCACCCTCTGCCTTCATGTCGCACTGGCCGCTGCCTTGACCAGGTACATTCCACCTGCCGGAGACTGAGGGCCAAGATTTAAGTTGTGGAGTAATTTTGGAGGGGTTTGGCCATAACTCACCACGCTGGCCAAGCGGGTTGGTGAGTGTGATGGGATAGCATTTCCTCTAATCCCGATGGTATAGTTATACCGCTATTGGCGGTCGTCAGAGCCCCTTTAGTGGGAACAGGATGCACCACGAGAAGGCGGGGTTGACATTTGTCAAGGAGAGGCTGTGATGTTACGCATCACTTGACCTTACATCCCGTGTGTATATGTATATAACTTTTTTTTTCTTTCACCAAAACGTGAAAATGGGCTAATTTTGTCGCCGTGGTTTGAAATAAATAAAAAGAAATAACAATTTTTTTTTTTAATTTGGAGAAACCTTTTTAAAATTACTATTTTTTTATTTTTTGTAATGTACTAAAAAAAAATTTTTTAGTACATTCTTGAAACACGCTTTTGGGAAACTATTTTAGTCATTAACATACGTTTAGGCTACTATTTAGGCTACTATTTTTACCATTGTGGCTACTAAAGTAACTATTTTCTTGGGTGTGATAGGCTCGCAGCCCTTTCTTTGGGAAGAGGAGAAAAAGTCTGCCGAATCCAAATCTGGCGAGTAGGGTGGATATTCGATCACACGGATGGACTTCGAAGCCAGAAACTGCCTCACAGGCAGCGCCCAGTGGGCGGGCACGGTGTCGTGCACCAGAAACAAATTGTTTTTGTGGAACAGTTATTTCCTGACTCGTCACGGCATGCGGGTGTTACAGACGTTGCATTACTTCGAAATAATACTGACCGTACACTGTGGTGCGTGCCCTCAGGAACAAATTCACGGCGGATAATTTCAGCAGAGTTGAAAAAAAAATTGACCATTTTTCTTGACACATGATTTTTTGCAATCGGACGTTCTTCTGCCGTAAAGAAAACGTTCCACGATATTTCACGCTCTGGCGCGTTTTTTTTTTTTTTTAAGGATCAAACTGAAAACACAAACGTTTTCAGAACCTGTGACAATTCTTTGCAACAAATCACGGTCTTGATGAACTGCATGGATGAAATTTTGACATGGAAACTGGTGCTATCTCTGTTCCTGTGTCAAAAAACCTAACCTCAAACGAATTTTCCTCTTGTGCAGATCTTTCTAAGATTACCTTGGCCGTTTCCTTACCGACACCAAGCTGTTCAGCGAGTAGCCTTATCGTCTAACATGGGCAATAATTTCGCCAACCTTCACCACATTTTTATTTGTCCGTGTAGAAACTGGACGTCCTGTGCGTGATTCATCCTCGAGGGACTAGAAAACCAGTGGAAAACGTCTGCACAGCTCAGTCAGTTATCGCTGTAAACTTCTGTAGGGTACGTTTATACTGCAGCGTCGCTGCTGGCACATCGCCAAGCTGTGCACATGGATGCCTGGCGATGATGAAACAAAACCACAAATCTTTACAGGCTCATTTATCGTAGAGCAGCGGTGCTATCTGCGCTGCTAGCTGCGATCATCGCCACAGCGATGATATCAAAGTGGTTTGTTTTCCGAGCCTCTACCATCGCCAGGCATCCTCAAACTTACGCTGTGATTGGTTCCTTCAAGGCCTCTCTTCCCGTCCATTGACCCACTTTCACAACCGGCTGTGAAACTACGCAGTCATCTCTCTTGTATCTTTAAAAACCGTGTTGTGTTTTTATAGAAGCAAGTTTTATTTGTGGAGTTTTCCTGTGATTTGAACTTATATTTTTTGGAACTCCTCGGATTGATCAAGAGTTTTCCTAGCATAAGGCTTCATCATGTATCTCAGTAAGGGATAGGCTTCATCACCTATGAACACAAAGGAGGCTTGGATGTCAGTACTCGGTAGGAAGTTATCTTCAGGAATGTTAAACACACCCTTTTTCATTGTCACACAAGGGAGACTTCCTAAAAGTGCCCCATCACTTTGTTATCCGTAGGCTCCGACCTCAATGAAAATAAATTTACAATGTGCATCACTGACGGCCTGCTGAACAATTGAAAAGTAGCTTTTATAGTTAAAGATTATGGAGCCTGACCATTGAGGGCGAAGTATTCGGATGTGCTTTCCATCGATAGAATCTAGACAGTTAAGGAATCCCCATTTCTTGTAAAACATATCAGCGATTTCTTTGAATTCTTCTGCAGTTGGTGGCTTCATATGCAGTGGTTGTAAAACTTGCCATAACACTGGTAAAGTCTGTTTGACAATAGGAGATACAGTCGTGATTCCTATAATAATAAAAGCGATGTGAACAGCTGCAGGGTAAATGCTCCATGGCGAGCATCACAGCTACATGCAAGCAGCGAGGTGCCTGAGCGAGCATCTATGTGCCAGCAGCGAGGCTGTAGCATAAACGTACACTTAGGTATTGGTACACTTCCGTGGCAGTTTTCCTTAATTTTCAGTAAAAAAATTCCCAGCTCCTTGCTACATTACGCAACTTCTGACATGCTCTAGCCACACAGTCTTAGGCGGTTACCAGACTAAAACTGCTGTATCACCCGTCTCGAAAGTTTCTCCTGCGATTACAGCATACTCTGGCGGTCAAAACACGTTTGTTACTTTAATTCAAAGGGCTGTCCCGTAAAAAAACAGTCTCATTACTTAACAGGCACATTGTGTACTTGAAATATGCTTTTATTGTGAGTTTGCAGATATTTTTTTTAGGGGAACATCTTTGAGTCATATTATAGTGCATGGTCTCGTGCAGAGCTCAATGAAGTCGACTCAATACTAAAATTACAGCAGTGTCTGTGAGGATCTCTGGCATCACAAGGTTTATCAGCAGTTAGTTAGCAGTGATGTGATAAGAATGTTCCTGTATTGTCAGGGTAAGGGGCGGTGACTGTAATAGTTGATTTTTAATTTTAACATATTGTTAATAACCGTGAAACTTCTGAATTAACGGTTACCACTCTGACCGGAAAAAATGTGAACGCTATTGGGAGGTAGCCATTGCTTGGAGGTTAGGCCTAAATTAAAATCGTTTGTCAGTTACGTTTGGGCTGAGCAAATACTAGGCTGAGCAAATACTAGAAGTCAATGCGGAATTATAAGAGACAGGTTTAATCACAACTGCAGCAATGCGTAGATCAGAATGCAGAGCCCTACAGAAAAATGAACTTAGTTCAAGAGTGAAAAATGTGTATATTTTAAACAGTAAATGCAACTAATGGTTTGCGACTAAATTTCTGAACCAGTAAAATGAATAACAAGCATGACGAGCAATTAAGTGAAAGAGTTCTCGTTATCTCCACTTATTGTTCAATCGAACTGGGTGACCTCCAGCTAAACACTAACAATTAATCGTCGTGTAGAGGATTTTCGGAAAGCAAGTGTTTGACCCCAGGTCTTAAACATCCGTTAGAAATAGCAAGCTAAGATATTAGGTTTAGTGTCCCCTATAGGAAAGAAAACAAGAACAATTTTAGAGACGGTGAAATGTAACTGCACAGTTAGGCAGCTGCGCGCGGGAAAGTAGGAAAAGAACCCACAGGGATAAAATCAAGAGACACCACCGCGAACGGGCAGTATTTGTGGCACCCATGACCGCTATGGGGGTCTGAGCATATACATACATACACGGGAACTCGCCTCAAGTAATTACCGTCAAGCGTCAGACTAAACTTTATACCAGTGTTTCCCAACCGGGCTTCTGCGAAATTTTAAAAGACCTATATTTACACTGGACTAAATGTATATGTTGCTTACAAGACGTAAGAATAATGGCAATCAAATGTAAATTTTGTCTGTGTGGAGAGCGCCGCCATGACGGAGTAATTTTTGCCTATGAGGAAAATTTCGTTGGCCCACTTGCTGCTGCTTCAAGCGCAAGAATGCACTTGTGGTGACCAGCCTCGTGCTATGTGACACAGCGCCAGTAGTTCTGAAAATCGGTGAGGTTCCCATCCGTCTCCTGGAAATCTCTACTCTAGAAACATCCAGGCTCATCACTTCTAAAGTTCTCGAACATTCCAAACTTCCTCTATCGGCCCATACATGCCTGTGTTTATGGTGTCCGAATATTTTTCAAGCTATACCGTTAACAGGGTTGTTGGGAAGTTACGCGTAAAATACGCTTAAAAATGCGTAATTTATGTCATAAATGTAAAAAATATAATAAATTTAAAACTTGCTTTAAATACAATAAAAAAAGTGTTACAATGTTACTCGAGTTCCCAGGCTAACTGCAACACGTGCGTGGGTTACCTGCGGCAAATCAAACGAGCTCTCCGTATTACGTTTTTCATTTCTTCTTTCCTTTTCAACGACACGCCGACACCACACATTGGGTTTGCTGTGTTGCTTTGCTACTCACCGACACAGACCTTTGTGTATGATATACAACGTTATTGCTATTCATCAAAGGCTGCAGACAATTTTCATCATGTGGATTTTGTCACTTTGTGTTTCCCACCAGAAGCCGGCATCTTTTGTCTTTTTGTTTTATGCTCAACTCATTATTTTCGCATTGCTGCAATTTTTATAAATGAAAATAGTGTCTTCGTTTATTTCCCTTTATTCCAATGAAGTCGTCCTGTTCACAGCGGCAACTTAAAAGAGAATACACAAAATTTAATGTTTACTTATAGAACTCTTTGTGGATACTTTCCCAGAGGCGGCATCTTTAGACGTATATTACACTCTAAAAATGAAAGGTGAAAAATGTGATGATTATGAAAAAGTACTAAGAAAAATCAGAATGTCTGTCGGTAGATGGCGTTCAAGAGTTTTCTGAGAAAACTTTTTTCTCGAAAAGGAGGGTTTGTTTACCGAGGGGAGAATATGAAAAATTATCCACGGCAAAAAAAAAAAGATTGAAGAGTTTCAACCGGTCGGGAAGTAGGGGAATGATGGGTGGGGGGTAGGTGAGGAAACGGAATTATGGATTATGTGGTTAGTGGAGAAGCCGAGGTGTGTGTGTGGGGGGGGGGCGGAGATTTTATTGCACTGGGGCCCGAGCTCGCTCTCCACGGCCCTGGGCCCATAGTGCGTTAATCAGTGATATTGTACTTTAGTTCTGTTGCTTGTGTAAATACTTTTGTGAATGTGGTGTAACTTGGGTGTTTGGAAGATGTGGAAGTTCGTAAAACGTATTCGTACATCACAGGATCAAGAACACATTGCAAAAAAAAGTATACTTACCAGTGATTGAAGTAAGGTAAGTGATAGCGTTTAGATGTCCAAACCAAGTACAAGTAGCGGGAGCCTTTAGATAACGGACCCTAGGAAGAATCGCCTTTATTGTGAACGCGTAGCCTCACTTCCCCTATACCATTTCCCCTAATTCCCGTTTGCTCTAATCACGTTTACCCCAATGGCGTTTCCCCGAAATCGCTTTTACCCGAATTTCCATTTCCCCTAATTCCCGTTTGCCCTAATCTCGCTTCCCCTAATTCCCGTTTGCCCTAATCTCGCTTCCCCTAATTCCCGTTTGCCCTAAACCCGTTTACCCCAATGACATTTCCCCGAAATCGCTTTTACCCTAATTCACGTTTCCCCCTAATTCACGTTTCCCCCTAATTCACGTTTCCCCTAATTCACGTTTCCCCTAAACACGTTTGCCCTAATGGCGTTTCCCCGAAATCGCTTTTACCCGAATTCCCATTTCCCCTAATCTCGTTTCCCCTAATTCACGTTTGCCCGTATCAAGTTTTTCCTAACTCGCGTTTGCCCTACTTCATGTTTGTCCTAATTTTTATTAACCGAAATAAAACGGTGGGTCTTGATATCTCAAGAGAATTCTTTCCTTTCTTGTTGATGATGTCGATAACCATGCCAACAAAAGTGTAAAGAAGTGCACATGGTGAGGACCATTATACGGTTAGCCCTTATTTTGTATCCGTCACACGCCCCCCCCCACCCCGCTGCCCTCTCTTACAGATAAAGTACTACATCGCATTAAACTTTTAATAAAGCAAGAAATAGTATTGAAAAGCATTCGCTAGAATAGTGAACGCAGAAGGCCCACTTTTAAAGAGTTCTTAGCGTACTAGACCCCTCCCTCTCCCCACCGTACGAAACTCTAAGCATGATCCGTGGAAATGATTTTTGCTAATTGAGTTCTACCTTAACAGTAGACGTCAGTTTGTCCAGTTTAAATGTTTTCCCAGTTAGCACCATCACTGATTGGGTGTAAGAGAACTGGCCATCGGTAAACTGGCCACAAAAATTTTAACAGGCCGTATAAAAATTGCGTTTTCGACCGCTTCGTGGCCACGTTCCCGGAAGTTAATTATCTGAATCACATCAAGTTTCCGTAATTTCGTCTTTTCCTTAAGTGCGATTATTAATGTAATTCTTTATAAAAAATGTTTATGATCTACAACCAAACAAAAGATTTCAGTATTTACAAACTGCAAGTCTGCAATTAATTATCCGAGCGCATTTGCTGCCTCACGAAACCTTTCCGATCTTGAGATTTTCAGCATCTACAACCTGCAAATCAACAAATTATCTGAGGGCATGTGCTGCTTCAAGAAAACTGTCGGGTTAGTCGCGTTTAATGAATTTGCGGAAGTCTTTTTTTACAATGAATTTACAATGAATTTGCGGGTCTTTTTATTAAAGCAAAAGATTTAGGGGATATTGGAATTCGGGTAAAGCGATTTCGGGGAAACGCCATTGGGGTAAACGTGATTAGGGAAAACGGGAATTAGGGGGAACGGATTACGGGAAGCGGGTGTTCACCATTGTGAAAGCTATTTAGCAAAGCGTTTTATTTAGACTGGTGCTAAAAATTGCCCCATTCCACTGTGTATTATGTGTGACAAAAAACTAACTAACACTGCTTAAAAAACTAACTAACATGGCCCAGCAGAACTGAATCGACATTTTATAACTAATCACGGCCATTTGACTAACAAAACTGCTAATTCTTTTAAACTATAAAAACAAAAGTAAGGCTTTCGTGAAAACAGTAAATGTTAGTGAGAAAGCTCAGGAAGCAAGCTACGAGGGTGGATCGAAAAGTAACGCACACCATTTTTTTTTTTTTTTTTTTTTGGCAGCAGTTTAATAGATAGGCAAAACAAGACATATACACAGTGAAACTACATTTCTTAGCTATTTTTTAACATAAGAACCCAGATGCTCGAGAGATACACCGTAGTGCCAGAAAAACTGGTACAGACGAGCTTAAGCAAAATACATAGCAACGTCACCTATACGCGTACTCGGTTGCGTCCGCCAGTGCGTATATAAAGCGATAGACATCCTTGCCAGCTGTTAGAGCTGTTTTCGGCATGAGAATGACAAGTAATAACGATTTAAGTGATTTTCAATGCGGTGTCATAGTTGGCGCTCGTGAGATGGGCCATAGTATTTCGGAGGTAGAAACGAAGTTCGGATTTTCACGGACGACCATTGCAAGGGTGTACCGTGACTACAAGAATTCCGGCAAAACCTCCAACCTACGATACCAGTGTGGCCGTAAAAAGACATTGGGTGAATGTGGCCATCGTCGGCTGTCAAGAATCGTTTCACGCGATAGGCGTGCAACACTCTCGCAGGTATAATCAGAATTCAATGCTGGAGCCTCAACAAGCATCAGCGTCCGGACTGTGCAACGTACCCTGTACGATATGGGCTTTGGGAGCCGACGCCCAACTCGAGTCCCCTTGATGGGTGCACGACACAGAGCTATGCGCCTCGCTTAGGTACGGCAACACCGCCACCGGACACTTGATGACTGGAAACAAGTAGCCTGGTCTGACGAGTCAAGTTTCCAACTGTATCGGGCAGATGGAAGGATTCGTGTGTGGCTCAAACCCCATGAAGCCATGGATCCCGCTTGTCAATAGGGAACTGTACCGGCTGGTGGGGGGGGGGGTCCGTAATGGTATGGGGTGTGTTTAGCTGTACTTCACTGGGACCCCTGGTACGTCTACAAACGTCTGTGACCGGCGAACGCTATGTGCGCATCCTTTCTGACGAGGTACACCCGTTCATGTCCTGCTTTCATGCTGATGGGTTGAGCCTGTTCCAACAGGACAATGCACCTCCACACAAGTGTCGGGACGTCACATTATGGTTAGAAGAGCATTCATCTGAGTTTAGGGTGTTGCCATTGCCACCCAAGTCCCCAGATCAGAACGTGATAGAACACATTTGGGATGCCATGCAACGCGCTATCGAACACAGGAATCCGAGACCTCGGAATACAACCGAATTGTGGAACGCTCTGCAGGAAGTATGGTGTGCATTGCCTACAGCATATTTCCAGAAGCTAGTGGAGTCCATTCCCCGTCGCATTTCTGCAGTCTTGCGCTCCCGTGGGGGACCTACCAAGTATAAGACTGGTGTACCAGTTTTTCTGGCACTTCAGTGTATATCCCAGCGTGGTATCAATTTTAGTATACCTTGTTCATAAAGTTCGTTTTCTGGGCGTGTAGCCAACTGCGGACAACCGATTTGACTTCGTCAGCCGAATCGAAGCGTTGGCCGCCCAGGAATCTTTTTCGAGGGACCAAAAGATGAAAGTCCGAAGGAGTCGGGTCCGGACTGTACGGTGGATGCTGGAGCAACTCCCAGCCAAGTTGCGCAATTTTGTCTCCAACGTGTTGTGCAACATGTGGACGAGCGTTGTCATGAAACAGTCTGACATTTGCAGCGTCTCCGTTGAGTGTTTTGTCTTGAAGGGCACGACGCAACTGTGTCAATGTGTTAGCGTAAGTTTTGGTATTCACAGTGGTCCCCGTTTGGTGAAACTCCACCAGGAGAACGCCATGCATGTCCCAGAGCACCGTCACGAGGAGTTTTTGTACAGATTGGGTTACTCTGAATTTTTTTTTGGTGTCGGGGAGTCTGAATGTTTCCCCACCATACTGGCCTTCTTCGCTTCGGGAGTGTAGTGGTACGCCCAGGACTCTTCACCCGTCACTACACCTGCCAGAAATGAGTCCTTCTTTTGTGTAACGCATCAAGTGGTCCAATGATGACATCATTCCCTGTCCCTTCTGGTCATCTGTCAAGTTCTTGGGCACCCATCGCGCACTGACCTTGCGAAATTGCAATTTGTCATGCACAATATCGTACGCTATACCGTACGAAATGTTGAACTTCTGTGCCAATGTATGCAGATGGATCCGCCGTCACTCAGAATTGCCCGTTTAATGCCTCTCACAGTGGCAGGTGATGACGCAGTTACAGGTCGACCGGAGCGTGGTGAATCGGTAAGGTTGCCACGGCCCTCAGCAAAGAAACTGCACCATCTAGAGATGTTGCCGCGGTTAAGGTAATCACCACCATACACTTTGACCATTTCTTCGTGAATTTTCGTCTGAGTTTTCCGTTTAGCCCACAAAAATCGGACTACACCACGTTGCTCTTCATTCGTAGACGACGCTAACAAACGCGACATCTTTGTGCTGTCGTTCACACTGTCTTCCACCATGGCGACATCTGATGCAGCCAAACCGGTCTGTAACATAATATTCAAACTCGTCTGCCAAACTGCAACCTGCAAAGAGAAAAAAATTGCTGTGCGTTACTTTTCGATCCTCTCTCATATTTAAGTTGTTGCCGCGGAACTACTTCATAGTTCGGGCCACATTGTTTGGCGGCTTATTTAATTACAAAGACCAGGGGTAATTAATTTACTTTTAATTATTTTCCCCTTAATTTAAATTATTTTTCCTTTGCTCTTTTTCGGCCTCATAAACCCCCTTTTCCCCGTTGGAGCAGAAAGCCCAGGTGGTCAAGGCGGTTTACCGCGGTTTCCCCGGACACCCGTGGAGAATGACCAAGGAATTTATCTTCTTTTCACTCTTGTGAGAAGAAGCACGGCATTCACGAAATTTACGAAATGGCCCCAATGCTAGCGTTGCTGGTGGGACAAAACATCCCGGTATTTCAGGAGTGCACATGGAAGAGTCCGAACCGCGGTCAGAAGAATAGGCGAGTTACGGTTTACGACCATCTCCTCGACGAAGGAGGCACCAGCGAAAGTACATCGCGGTGTCACTAGAAAGTCTTAACTCTGTCAGAGGGAAGCCCCGTCAAATTCTTCGCCGCTATTCATCCGAGCTCAGGAATTATGTCCTATTGAATTTCCGGAAGTCTCACCTGCCCCAACCTGCCAGCTGCTGCGAAAAGGTAGCTAAGTGGACCAGAGGGTCAACCAATAGCCACCAAGCTCGAGCACTGGTCAGCTTAGCTGACCAATCCAGACCTCAGGCGAAGAGTTCTTAGAGGGTTGTAGGCACGCCCCTACCACGTGGAAAATTAAAGGGACGGAAATATATATACAGAAAAAAGACATAGTCAGGGGTTATTCACATATAGATTTCGGCGGACATACTCGGAGATAGATATTCGGGACATATTCGGAGGATAGGTACTTCAGAGAGATTATTCAGCGAGGATTTGAGAGAGAAAATATGCAGGGACTAGAACACTTGAGCACGGAGTTATGAGACTTAGATGTGAAGTTTCGCAAGCGTAGGCGTATGGATGAACATACGAGGATACGGAGTTAGGCATAGCTAGGAAACTGAAAGCCCAGTACGCGGTCACCGTGGGACCTCAAGGAGCGACAACCCAACCGACGGAAGGTAAGATGACGTTGTTTTCCCCAATTCCAGTTCCAATGGTATCTGTATATATACTCGTACATGTGCATGGTCGCTATGCCTCTTCGAGATAGATTGAGGGATTTATTTTAAAATTAAGCTCAGGGGTGTAACAGGCTTACGCAGCAGTGGACCAGTCAACATGGCTAATTTTATTATTTTAATTTAACGTAACTTTTATTTGGGCTGTAATTGCTTAAATATACTTTTCTTATAATAAACATTGTTAATTACTTAACCTGGTGTAGCTAACTTTTCTAGGCTGTGTATATTTCTCTAATTCACAATTTGCGGCATATGGGTTTTTTACAAATACCTCGTAACGAACCTATATGAAATACAACGCGACGTCCGTAAACTTTGAGATTGGGTTCCTTACATTTATGGGAACGCAACCTCGCTGTTTATCCAATTAGACGATGATTAAGTATTCCGCGACCACCGTACTACCGGGAGCGTGGTAATAAAGTACAGAATTAGTTGCTCAAAAAATGAGTAGTCATACTAGTGTGGAAAGCCTACATGTAAAATTATGGTCAAAACAATGCTTGGGGAAGAGGCTGAAAATAAAAATAAGAAATATTCCCATGGCATTGAAGAAGTGTTATCTTAGTCCCCTAAAATTTGTAACTTTGCATTAGAAATTGATGAGTCAACGACATCACAAATAAAGCTCAACTTCTGGCAGTTGTACGATTTGAGTACGAGGGAGAAATTGTAGAAAACTTTCGTTGTTGCAAAGAACTATCGCTAAACTATCGAGGACAAGATGTTTTCGATATTTTAACTTCGTATCTGAAGTCAAACGGTTTATCGTGGAATCGCTGTGTTGGAATCTGCACGGATGGTGCTCTTTCAGTGATTGGCTCGATAAAAGGCCTTGTTACTCCTGTTAGAGACAAAAGTCCAAATGTCATCACAACTCATTGCTTTCTTCATAGGGAGGTTCCAGTCTCAAAAACGATCAGTGAGAAACTTAAACAAGTACTTGATACAACAGTAAACATGGTTAACGTCATTAAACAGCGTCCACTTCAGTCACTGTTATTTACTAAACTTTGTGAAGACATGGGGAAAGATCATGTTACTCTCCTTCACACGGAAACGCGAGGAAAAATTTTAACACGGGTGTTGGAACTGCGAGGTCAACTACAATGTTTTTTTTAAAGAGAACACAAAAGCATGTTTTTCTGATTTATTTGATGACAAGATGTGGCTCTGAAAGTTGGCATACTTAACAGATATTTACCTGCTTCTCAGTTCAATGAATATTAACACGCAAGGACGCAAAGAAAATATTTAAACCTCAACTGATATAAACTTTCGCATTCGAAAGCAAATTATCTGCTTGAAGAAAACGCATCTCAACTGATAATGTCGAAATATTTCCTCTGTTAAGCCAGCTGTGGAGTCGCGTGGAGGAAAAACATGCCCAAATTAAACATCTTATATCCCAATATTTGGAATTACTGGCTGACAAATTAGAAAATTACTTTCCTCTTTTGTCAGCTGGGTCAGGAACCCTTTCGTAGAAAGTTCAAGTACTAACGAAAACGTTTTTACTTTGCAAGAAGTGGAACAACTAATTGAACTGAAATGTGATCGCGCACTAAAAAGAAAATACGAGTTGCCCCTTGATGTTGTTCTGGCTCTCCATCAAAAATGAATTCCCAGTTATTTCACAAAAAGTAATAAATGTGCTTCTTCAGTTCTCCACTTCATATCTATGTGAGCAAGCCTTTTCTTGTTAGACGAATATAAAAGTTAACTGAGTTTCTTCTGTTTTTTTGTTTTTTTTCTGGTTTTCTTTTTCTGTTTTTTTTTTATTGATTTTTTATCAGTTGAAGCCGAGCTTCGTGTCTGTTTGTCAACCATCCTACCTCGGATAAAATTATTCTGCAGTAAAAGACAAGCGCAAGTATTTCACTGATTTATGAAATAACTTTTAAGTACTAATAAATTTAGTTCAAGTGTATTTTTGTTATACTTGTATTTTTACTTAATAATATAATTTGTGTGAGAATCGTTGTTTATATCTTTTTCCATCCCAATTCAATATTACTTATGTCATTTTATTCGTTCATTTTGGATAATCTGATAAAATAAGCAAAATATTACTCAAATGGCTTAACATCGTGTAGGCCTGGCGTAATTATGCGAGCTGGGCAGTCGCAATACCTCCAGACCTACTTCAAGGGTACTGCGAAGTAAAAAAGGTTGGGAAACAGTGCTTTATACTCTCAAAATCTCATACCGTCTCTCTTATGTTTTGTTTTTTTCACTTAAGCACGCCGCTGTACCCGCCGTAATGCAATCTATCCTGCCGGTGTAGTTACTTTAGCAACGTTCTTTGTCCCCATTTTGCGCACCCGCTGAAGTACCAAAGTAAATTCCTATGAGACAAGGTGTCAGATATCATTCCGGATTGACTGGGGTGTCCGTTGACGGCTGTTAAGAGGTTCCGTTGTTCGGAGGCTGTCTCTACTGTTAATCCTACTGCAACTGTTCTGTACCAAACGAAACTTCCCGTTGTTCAATTGTAGGTTACCGTTGATCCTAGGCGTCAGTTAATGGAGTTTTCGAAATGGTGAATAAATTTCAAATACGTGGAGATAATATAAATGTACGATGTCATCGCTCTGTCCACGTTATTTTATAAACAACGGATAGCAACTTAAAAATTTTTCATCGACACCGCTGGGATCGAACCCCAGATCTCTCGATAACTAGCCGAGTGCGTTCGCTCTACGCTACGGTGCCAACAATTGACAGCGCTATTCGTGGTTTATCCGGAACGGTCTTTAGAGTTTAGATACGATAAAGAATATTTCCAATCAGGATTTCTAGCATCGAAAAAGCGAAATACATTGGCTGTAACGTTACAGTAAAACGACCTCGCGGACTCGAAAGTGAATCATATCCAAGGTTCGTGAACTCTCAGGACATAGATATCCTTTATGAATATAGATAGAATCTCTAAAGCACTGCTGATAAACGGAAAACATGCGTGAGGATCAGCCATGGCTTTATTTTGTGTCTACGGTTTTATTCGATGCTTATCAAAACAGAAAACTCTTTATTTATGCAATACGTGCTTTAAAAATTAGAGCAAGTGTGATTTAAACATTTTTTCCGGTGTTCGACGATCTCAAAAAATGAAGCATATTACGTATTATACCTACGAAAAGGCACGTGTACGATTCAATGATATTTAAAATCTGAGTGATCAGAGGTGAGTTCGTGTTGGTTCTGGGTTCGAGTCTGGAATGAGGTATGGGTGGTATGCTTTTCCTACAGCGCGTCCCTTTCCTGGAACCAATGGCCCTAAATATAAATGGCAGAAAACTACTCTCTGGGTTATAAATAGTTCAGTTGAAGGAAGGTAATTAAGGTAGACTTCCTCGAGTGTATTTTGTCGCTGAAGGAAAACTTTTTTTGAGGAAATCTATTTGATGTCTTCAGAAATCTCAAGTTATTTTTGAAATTAGAGAATATAAAACTTGAAGGTGCGACATCTTCCCCATTTTGATGATTGTCTTTAAATCTGATTAGAATGTAAAGAAAACAGTGCTGAGTTATGGTTTGTTTGGATGAATTCACAGGGTGTTCGAGTTCGTGACATGACGATTTTTATTATTTTATTCAAATTAAAGCATTCCTGTGGTGAAAATAATGCAAGACAATTGAAAGTTTGTATCCTTGTATTCAGGTAAATCACTGACGAAAAACTCCTGCAGACGACGTCGAACGGTACGTGCTGTCCACAGGTTGTTTCGCAACACACCCTAATTCCTGCGCTAACGTTCGTGATGTGGCGGTGCGAGCCGTCAGTGCCCGCCGCACAACATGCCGGTCCTCTCGTTCGGTGGTGTGCCGCGGCTGAGGCAATCGCTCACGTCGGTCCGTCCGTCCGTCCCTCCCTCCTGCACCCACCGAATCCATACTCGCCTCACTGTGGCTGGATGTCGTCCCACACGGGCGCCTATGTCTCAGTACGATAAACCGCTGTCGCGATAAGCCACTATTCGTCCTCTGTCGAAATCCGAAACGTGCTGGAATGACTGCCGTATTATGCAACAAGGCATCAGGAAGCTTCCCACGCACAGGTCCGGCAGCAGAACACACTTCCAATACTTACACCCCCGCCTTCTGTGCACCCTTCTTATAGTACTTCTCGGTGGCGTGCAGTGCTGTGGAATTATTGACCCTAAATTAGGGAAGATTGACTGCTTAAAACCCTCAGGGTTGCTCACTATGAGCGTTTAACTCTGATTTAATAAAAAAAATCATTCAGAGGGTGATCAAAAAAATTATGCCTTCATATTTGTATACAAACCCAGTGGCAAGGTATCAAATTGAAACAAAACGAAAACAAAGCTCAGAATTTCTACTTTAGTCACATATTTTATTTTTATCACGTCTTCTGTAAAAAAAGATCGTGCTTATGTTATCGATTTGTCCGTCTATAGACACCATATCTGTAACTATTAGTCCGATTTGAAAAATTCTTTTTGCATTGGGAACCTTGAAATGTGCGAATGATAATCCTTCATTTCATTTTTATTTTTTTATTTTTTTTTACGATGTACAATTTCGCCGCTGGAGGGCGTAAATGCAGATGATGTCGAATTCAAAATACATTTTATTCCATATATTTGCTTCTAAGTATGCGATTGAAAAAATTCTTTTATCTTTCGATTTCTATTTATATCGAAGAGTATTTTAGGTATAGTTACTTCAAGTTACGCATAGATTTTCCGCTTGGGGGCGTTAAATTAAATTACGTTTTTCCCGATATCTCTTCTTCTAATACTCCGATTTGAAATTTTTTTCCTTCAGCGGGTACAGCTTCTGATGAAAAATCTTTTGCATATAATTTCTAGTTTTTGGTATATAATACTTTGGCAACCAGGGGGCGTAAGTGTCAGTTTTTGCTTCTGATGTATTTGCCGTAAAAACTGAGCTTCTAAATTCTCGATTGAAAATTTTCATTCGTGGACCGATACTACTCACGTCAACAAACCTATTCGGAATAGTTTCTTCTTAAAATATTGCATGGTGTCTCCGCCAGGGGGCGTGTATATATACCTTATTTTTGGCAATATCTCTGCTTCTAATATTCCGATTTGAAAAAGTATTTCTTTATTAAATAAAGTTTTCAGTGTGACATATTTTCCATATAATTTCAAAAATTTCAAGTAATTCATATACTTTCCGCTAGGGGGCGTAAAGGTAAATTGCGTTTCCCCCGATATCTCTGCTTCTAAAACTCCAATTTGAAAAATTCTTTCTGAACCGGATACAATTCCTCATGGAAAATCCTTTGCATGTAATTTCTAATTTTTGGTAAAAAATGGTTTGGCCACCAGGGGGCGTAAGTCTTAATTTCCGCTTCTGATGTATTTGCAGCAAAATCTGAGCGTCTGAAATCTCGATTGAAAAAAATTCGTTTGTGGACCGATACCACTCACGTCAACAAACCATTTAAAAATATTTTCTTCTTAAAATAATGCATGGTTTCTACGCCAGGGGCATAGATGCATATCTTTTCTTTTTTCCTTTTTTTTTTTTTTTTTTTTTTTTTTTAATTGGAAATTTAACGACCACCGTGAGCAACTTAATGGGCTATAAGCAGTCGCCCGTCCCTAATTTAGGGACACTGGTTCCAGGGAAGGGAGAGAGCCAGTGCCATAAGACAAACACAACATCCATGCCTCACCGGGATTCGAACCCGGACCCCTTTCTGACGAGTAATCAGAGGCCATCGCTTAGACCACTGCGCCACCGGGGCGGGCTTATTTTTGTCAATATCTCATCATTTCATTTATTTATTCATTTTTCAGTTGCCACATATTACAATTCAAAATACAAACAATATAATCAATTACAAAATATGTAGCAACCAGGAGGAGGAGGGAAAAGGCCGTAAGGCCTAACATAGCCCTCCCACACCTACTACTAAAAAAAAAAAAAAGGGCACGAACAACAAATAACAGTACAAAAGACAAGTCAAAGGCACATTGAATATAACTGAAAGATTAAATAAATACATAAGTGTATATAGATGCAAGGTCTATTCATAAGCCGTGAAATCAATCCAGGGACCAGATCAGGTCAACTCAGCACTAATTGAGAGACTTGTTAATAAGGTCTGCTTCTAGAAGTGAGAGCGTTTCCGCTGCGAAATGTTTCTCGAATAAATTCAAATTTTTCTTAACTCATAAGTCTACAACCAGAGGGCATACGTTCACGATTCCGTTTACAACAATGTCTGCCGGGTTAAAAACCCGATTTCTTTCTTCGGTCAGATACTATTGTTTACCATTCCGGTTCTATTGACTTTGAATAGCTTTGATAAATTTAATTTGCGTCAGAACGGATTCAAAAGACGTGCTCATTACACCCGAAAATTCGGTGTCATCTTTTTTGGTCTACATGGTCTCGCTCACGCTCAATACAGATACGCCTACGTTTAGCAAGGTTTTTTAAACCTGTCTATGTAAAAAATCTTTAAGTTGTTCTCGGAACCATTTCGTCGTAGTGGCTTGAACATACATTTTCGTCACAGGTGAACTGAATTCCGTTCAGATGTCTCCTGAGAGCAGAAAACAAACAGAAGTCGAACGGCACCAAATCCAGGCTTGTAGGTAGGGTGCTCAAAAACTTCAAACCCGATTTTCTGTATGGCCTCCGAAGTGAAAGTACTGGCGTGGGGTTTGGCGTTCTGTTGCAGAATCATTGGCTTATTTTCCCCACGCATACAGTTTATTCTTTGCTTTTCCTTTTTTCAAGATATGTACGTAGCTCTGAGTTGATAGTCGTACCTTTGACCATGTACTCCTCATGAGTAATGCCTCTGTATTCCTAAAACACCGTGAGCATGCACTTAACGGCAGAAATTTGAGTTTTGAATGTTTTTGCTCGAGGATAAGATAGGTGTTGGTATTCCAACGATTGATTTTTCATCTCTGGGTCATAATGGTGAACCCAACTCTCATCACCAGTCACAGTGCTTTGGAGAAAATCACTTCCATATTTTTCATAGCGAGCAGGCAACCTTTGGTCTAATTTATGTCTTGCTTTCTTCATTTCAGTCGTTAGGTGACGTGGTACCCAAAGAGCACACATTTTGTTGTATCTCAAACCGTTAACAGTGTTATTGGCACTGCCGAAACTAATGTTCAGCTTACCGGCTATTGTTCTCTGAGTTATTCTTTGATTTTCCCTGAAGAGCTCATCGACCTTTTGCTTGTTCAAATCGCAAGTTTCGATTACGGGCGTTTCGCTCCGCGGTTGATCCTTTACGGCCAACATTCCTCCACTGTCCTTTGATTTTCTTACCCAACGACGAATAGTGCTTATATCCAAAGTTCCAGAACCATAAACTGCCACTATTCTTGCGTGCCTTTCTTTGGGAGGTACATTTCCATGTGTTAAAAACTCAGTGATCGTTGTTTGACACAGCTGCAAAAGAATTATCTATTTTAAACAATTAAATACTAAAAGATGAACGGAGTTCTTTTACGCAGTTAAATTGAGCAAAGTGCACAAAGATTCATTTGCCATGTGACTGGTTGCTAGGCAACAAGTCATGTGCGAGACACTTGCGCGGAAGCATTATTTGAACACACCTCGTAGACTTCAGTGCATGTAATGCTAACTTTTCTTCGGTATACGCGTTCTGGAAAACCACTACCTGCTGCTCATGGTGGCCGAGTGGTCAGAGTCTCTGGGGCTTCTGGATAATCATGCGAGTTGTGCCCCTAATTCGAGTCATGGGTGAGACATGGGAGAATTGTTCTTGCCCCACGGTGGCGCTGACCTGAAACCAGTGTCTCAGTGGCTATAAATTAGACTGGGGACTCCTTATAGCCTTAGATGCACATGGGCTTCGTTAAACCTCGAAACTAAAGCAAATAGAAATTGTTCGTATGTTAATTTTTTACTGAGTGATGCTGTCACACCAATATATTAAACGCCGTTCGAAAAAAAAAAAAATGTTCGTCGTTATTTGAATGTTCCGTAAAAGCATGGGGAGACTGGTGAAACTCGTGTAGCGAAATGGAACAAAACGGTAAACCCATGCGGGGCGACCTGCGACGTTTGTGCGATTCACGAACCATTAGCAACAAATTACGGATTTGATTTCTCATTGCACTGTTGGCCCCGCAAAAGCTCTCAAAAATAGAACGTATAGCGAAACTGAGCTTCACTTCTATTGTTACTCTCCATGTAGACTTTGTGACTTCACAATTTTGATTGTTTGGTCTGTCACTAGATGGATGGTTAACATTTTGACAATGATGTATGCTTGAAGAGAGCTGAAAGAGGGGAGGAGGGTATGGATAGGTGTATGAAATATAAGAACTCCTACTCTTATTTGTAGTTGTACTAAATTCATTGAAGAAGAGGATCAGTTAGGAAAAGAGAGAATAATAATAATTAATTAGCGTGACTGAATTTGTCCGACCATCTGCATGTCGCGTTTATCTAACGCGCAGTGTAGCAGGCAGATTTTTCTGGCGGGGGTTCGAACTCTGGTCTACCGTCATCCAATATCTTTGGTTTCTCCCGGTGTTGTCCGCAGATTCCCTGGGCGTGCGAATGCGTGAATGTTTATGAAGTCTGCTCCGGATGTACTTTCCCCTGCTCAGCCTTCGGCTATAGCCTCCCAAACTGGATATCCACTGGCTTTGATACCTCGGTCATAGCTTGCTTCGATGGGGGCGGTAATGGATCGGAATTGGTCCGAAATGCCATTGAAGTAAGTTTGTCCATCCACAATTGTAGATTTTGTTTTTGTTTAGACTGACTCTTTAGACTACTAACCTTATCATAAATGTATCCTTACCTCAGTGGTTATTTTTTCTTTTATATTACTGGTTCTCAATCCCTCACCCTAAATAAAGTACATGTAGGATTCCATTTTTTTTACCAGATTCAGCACGCCAGGGCAAATAGCCTTACCCATGCCCGTCTGATGCTGCATCAGAGAGAGCTGGCTGCCTCTCCTCGTCTGTCCCGATCTAATTCTATCCGATCAACAAAATCGGAGAAACTGTATTCTTCGTACATGCTACAGAGGTCTTCCGAAGATGCTGAATCCGGCGTTAACTCCAGTAATAACGCTTACCATGGGAATGGAAATTCTTCCAATGCTAGCCAACCCACATCTCCAAGTTCTGCCCCTCAGGTAGGTTAACTTCTTGTCTACTCGTGTCCTATTATACTTTTTCATTTCCGTATCATAACCAGTATAGCAAATTGTACTTACGATTGTAGTGTGAGCACTAGGGTGATAGAGCTCGGCTGTAATTGAAAGAGGAACTGGAGAGGGCTGTGAAAGTCAAGCCCCCCTTTGTGTGTGTGTTCGCGCGCGTGCAAGATGGATGTTGTTATAAATCACTTTTCGTGCTTCACGAAAATTGCTGTGATATTTCATTAGAAGTGTTAATATTTTATCTTATTTCTTTATGTGTTCAACTTTTTTAAGGCAAAATTCAGATGAAAACAGCACAGACAATGGGTAACTGAAAAGGAAACTTCGACTTCTTAAGGTGAACCAGAAGGAACGGTTGGGCCTAAAATTCCTTGATGCATGGCCACAGGGATTGTTAATGCTAAGTGTCAGAGAAAGAAGAAACATGTGTCCGTTGTCTGGAACGCGAAATTCGGAAGAAAACTACGTATGTACGTGCATATAAACTACGTATACAGTGTCGGCGGAGTTGCTCTGAAGACTGAAGCAAAGTGCTGTTATAAAACTTCCAAGAGTTCAAGTGCCCACAAATTGTATGCGTGACTTCCTCAAAGTTTTATAACAGCAAGATTTTACTGTTAGTCGAGAATACGTAGATGTACTAATTTTTAAGTGTGAACAAAATTAAACTTCAGCATTTGATTTTTATAACTTCATTATTTTACACAGGAAAAAATTGTTTCCAAAGTTAGTCTACAAAGTTTCCCAGTAAGTTTAGCAAATTTTCTGTCAGATAATGATTTTTAAAACAATTTTCATCTCATTCATTTTAATGCTTAGTCTTAGGTTTTCACGCTCGTAACGTAAGCTGCTTTCTTGATAACATATCAAGCTTCGGAATATGTTTCAGAGCAATACTAATTTTCACCAGCTTCTGATGAGTTGAAAGTTTCCAAAATGTCGATGTTGATTTCATCATTGCCCCCTCAGAAGGAAGGAACACTCATGAAATCAACATTCGCATTTTTTAAACTCTCAGCTAATCCAAGCTTGTGGAAATTGGTGTTGCTGTGAAACACGTTCTGGTTTCTTAATGAGACTAAATAACTTTCAGCATTTACTCTCTTTTGTTTTCAGCAAGCACGTATTTGTTGGCCTCGACGCCTTTTCAATCCCCTTAATATTAAATTCAACCATATTAACAAAGAAGGCATAATTTCGACACGATATGCAATGGAACGAGATGTTAGCACGTCGAACGAAAATTCCTGAATGCTCAATGCAAAAGATGCGATGTGAAAAGTAACTCCCGGGCTTAAAATGTGGCACATGCAGTGTGAGAGAGGGAATCAGCAGGGCGACAGGCGTTTGCTTCTATCTTGCTGCGGACAATCGCACTGAAAACAAACTCGAAGGAAGTACCATTTTATGGCATGTCGGTTGAAAACTTCGTTGCTTTAAGAAAGCGACGGGAATAGTTTTGTATGACAAAGCATTTTTCACCCGGCTGACACCAGTATCGAGCAAAAAATTTCACAATACGCATTTTTCTTTGAAATATACTAGCAGTTATGCCCGTTCTCCGAACGGTGAGTCTAATTTTTTGAACATAAAATTAAAGAAAGGAAAAGTAATTTCAGATCCGTAACTGTTTCATTATTTAGAACAGGGTCATGACGTCAGTGCATACGGTTTGACATAAAACGGATCAGGCTTTGGCGCCTCTTAATTTTAAATCAAAATTTCATGAAATTTTTACAGCATTTCAACGTTTTTGTCATAATTATCATTAAACCTATCAGCATTTTGAACAGTAAAGCTAAGTGTTGGAAGCAAAATTATTTAAAATAAATTTAGTCCAACATGCACGTGCAAAAGGGGATAGCCCCAGGGGATGTCGGATGGGTTGCAAGATTCGATGCGGTCAGCCGCCTAGAAGAGAGCGAGGTGACCTTGACCTCCGCGGATTAGGTCAAATACCCAGAAGGTCAAGTGACCTTGGCATCTTTCTATGGAAAAGTAAACAACGCGGGAAATACGTAGGGTTACACGACGAAAATCACTAGAATCATTGTTACTTGGCAAAGTCCAGATTATATTTTAAAGTTAAAAAATTGGAAAATGGCACATCTCTCTCTCAGGACAAAAAAAAAAAAAAAAAATTCTGGGTGGGCAACCCTCGCACCTCTTAACGTGCAGGCATAGTGAAAACATACGCTCGTACTATTCTCCCAAAAGACTTACTGAAGAAAACAGCAATTTTTTTATTTTTTTTTTTAAAGATTGCTATCGTGCACATTTTTGATTATTGTATAATAGTATTCGCATAGCCGGCGAGCGGGTGGGACTTGGGAGGGCTAACCCCCCCCTCCCCCAATCCCCTTTAGCATCCTCAAAAATCTATTACTGTCGGAAAGGAGTTTCATATGGGACTGCAGCCGCCCCCATGTGTAAATAAGCTGTACCCATGAGTTTCGGTAGCATTGAGAATATGATTAGAACCTTCATTCTCTGAAATGACGCTCCAGTGGCGCAGCGGTCTAAGCGCTGGCTTCTGCCCGTTCGTCCGAGATGGGTCCTGGTTTGCTGCAGTCGTTGCTACTCGTGTGAGAGTGGTCTGTACAACATATTAGGAAAGGGTAAGTTGCAGGTGATTCTGCTTCGGGAGTTCAAATTTGGTCGTAATGCGGCACAAACTTACCGTAATGTTGGTCGAGGCATGCGGCGAGGAGGAAACATCTGAACGTGCTGTTCGTCTGTGGTTTGAAAAGTTTCGTTCCGGTCACACGAGCCTACAAGATGTGGAGGGCCGCGGTCGACATTCGGTCATTGATAACGACGCTCTGAAGGCAAATGTGGAGGCAAATCTTCGCATGGCACAGTCAGAAAACTCGCCAATCAGTACAATGTGTCAACCATTTCCGAACACCTCTACCAAATTGATAAGACCAAGAAGCTCGATACGTAGGTCCCACATGAACTGACGGAGCATCAGAAACAACAACGGTTTGAGCTGTGTGTGCAGTAGCTTTCTGTTTCCGAACGAAAAGGAGCCCCTACTTGATCGCATTGTAACCTGTGATGAAAAGTGGTTACTATACGACAACCGTAAGCGATCTGGACAGTGGCTGAATGAACTACGGTGAACCACCAAAACAACATCCTAAACCAAGGTTGACTCCCAAAAAAGGTTTTGTTGCCAGTGTGGCGGACTGTTCATGATGGTGTCATACATTACAGGTTCTTGAATGCTGGTGAAAGCATTACCTCAGTCACATACTGTGAAGAAATTCACCGAATACACCAGTAGTTGTGTTCCAAACAGCCATCTTTGGTGAACAGGATGGGTCCTATCTTCCTCCTGATAACGCGAGACCACAAATGACGAAACAGAAACTAAACGAACTGAGGTTCGAAACCCACCCACATCTAGCCTACTCTCCTGACTTGGCACCTACCGATTTCCACCTGTTCATGCATTATAGCAATTACCTCAAGGACAGGACCTTCAGAAACCGAGAGGAGGCCAGAACTGCATTCCGGGAACCAGATTTCTTCCGGACTGGCATTGAAGCATTTGTCACTCGCGGGCAGAGGTGTGCAGCTGCTGAAGGTGCCTGTTTCGAATAAAACAAGGTTGCGTGCTATAAGGCATGTCTCTTTCATTTTTACGCTCCAAATCGGTCATTATTTTCCGAACGAACTGGTATTTGTCGATTTATCATTGAGAGTTTGTTTCTATTATTATTTATTTCTAATTTTTCCTCACGTCAGATCAGTTTTTAATATCTACGCTACACCAAGAACACACACTAAACACATGAAATGCGAGATTTATGTAAAGGATTTTAGGAAGAGAGTGTCTGACCCAAGGTCTTAACGAACCGTTAGAAGTAGAAAGCAAAGAAATTTGAGCCAGAGTGCCCTACAGGAAAGTTACACGGAAGCGTAGTAGAAAGAGGGAGGAACAGACGCTTTTAATTTTATTACAGGCGTGGAGGGGGCAGTACACGGGGTCCGTCGGCTAAACGTGCTCGTTTAGCCGACGGACCACAGCGGCCATTCAGTCGTTCGAGAGTTTCTACCAATTAGGTTAGAAGAAGAGGAGGTGAAGGGACCCGTTTTGAGTGAAGCCAAAACAGATCAGCTGTTTCTATCCTCTCTCTGAGGTGGTGGGAGTCTACGCTGCGAGAGTTCGGGAACGCGACGTCACTTCCTGTGGCTTAGCAGTTTTGCTTAGCGCATGCAAACCAAGGATGGAAAGAAGGAATATTTCGGACTTCTTATTTCTTAACATTAGGCTTTTGGTTATATTTTAAACATGGTTACTTGCACATGGGCAGTAAGTAACCATGCGCACACTATGCACTTCCGCTCTCAAAAAATCATTATTTTATTCAATTTTTTAAAGAAATACCAACACATATTTTACTGTTTTTTCTAGAAATTTTGTATTATGGGAATGAATATTTCAGCCTCAATTTTTTTCATGCCTGTATGGGTAGAGTAGGGGTCCGAGAAACCCGTTCAAAATCGCGATTTCCCCATAAAGATATACAGGAGATTCTTAGGTTGGGCGCATTGGCGTAGTCAGCTGATAAAAAGTGGCGTCACGCCAGAAGCACAGGGAGAGGGGCTGTTGCCATCTCTTCTTACTTCTAGCCTCCTTGGTTTCTACCTGCCCAGGATCGAACATAGTCCTTTGCAGCAGCGCTGACCACTATTCCATCCGCGGCACCTCATGAAATGAGAGAGGCTGGCTCACGCCTTTGTACTCTCGTTTCAGCCCGTAGCTCCTGGAGGAACTCTCAGAGTGAGACTTGTGATTTCACAACCAGCTGTTCCTCCGCATGACAACCTGCAGGACGCTGGGAGAAGAAAACAAGGGCAAGGGATTTCTTCAGGTAAGTATCATGGGCTCAAAATACATTTTCATAGAAATCCCTTGCTGACGTCTGCGTTGAAAGCTGGAGAGAGAGCTAAACTGGAGCTTATGATTTGGGCTAATTTTGCTATTGTGTCTGAAAATTTCATCAAAACTTTGTGCTTTCTACAGGTTTAACCAGATTCGTGCGCGACGGCAAGTACAAGGCCGTAAGATACGGTTCCCCCTGCCTCCTATAGCTCCAGTATCGTTTTTTCTTCGAGATATATGTATAAGCTTTTTTATTGCTCGTGTGTGCCTTTTCTATTGTTTGTCTCTACGAGATTATCTGTGTGTTTTAAATTTATAGATTGAAATACAGAATGTCACAAAGTATTCATAAAAATAAGCTCTAATCTGATATTAAATGGACCCTATTTAAATACTTTTAATGTCTAGAACCAAAGCCCATGAGAAGCCTCTGGGCCTATCTGCGAATCGGGACTCTTATACAATTGTATTTTACAGATCTACATAAAACAGTATGTTTTTGTTCCACACAATGCACTTTGAAATTTTTTGGGGCTTCCTGAAAATGGGGCCCTGCGCGCGGAGTTTACTCCCGTGCTTAAGTGGGGCCCTGTCTAGTGCTGAAATTAAACTTGGAAAAAAAAAAAAAAAAAACTGCCGTCGCGTTGCTTCAGATGTCTTAAAATACACTGTAAAAAATAAGTGGTGTGAATTCACTGAAAATTCCTGAAAATAACGTGCGGCGAAGTTGCGAGTAGGTGTCCGCCTTTTAACGAAATTTTAGATTGTAAATGTTCCCGGTTTTTTTGTTTTTTTTTTATTAACTTCTGTATTTGCACAAATTTTCCGTAGTTATTACGTTTATTTCAGAAAAGTCCATTTCGAGTTTTCCGTATTTATACAGAAATTTTTCGAAATTGAAGATCTTGAATTTTTCAGCCTCCTTACATGAGAGAATCCTTTCCTTTTTTGCGTGGTGGGATTCGATCCCAGGTCGTTTGCGTTGTCTCAACAGAAAACGCGCGTCTTAACTGTGAGCCAGAAAAGCTCAAAAGTCACAGTGACGTTCAAGGCAGAATTCCAATTGCGCGGTGATGAAATGTTTTTTATCATTAACGCGAGTGAATTAGTCATTTTATTTTCTGTTTGAGTTTATTATTTTTTCGAATAGGTTTGTAATAATTTCATTTTTTCTATAGGAGGACTTATCGCAAATTACATATTTTTTTCGCGTAGCCTCACTTCCCCTAATCCATTTCCCCTAATTCCCGTTTGCCCTAATCCCGTTTACCCCAATGGCGTTTCCCTGAAATCGCTTTTACCCGAATTCCCATTTCCCCTAATTTCGTTTGCCCTAATCTCGTTTCCCCTAAATCTCGTTTCCCCTAAATCTCGTTTGCCCTAAACGCGTTTACACCAATGGCGTTTCCCCGAAATCGCTTTTACCCGAATTCCCATTCCCCTAATTTTGTTTGCCCTAATCTCGTTTCCCCTGAATCTCATTCCCCTAATTCACATTTGCCTTAAGCACGTTTACCCCAATGGCGTTTCCCCGAAATCGCTTTTACCCGAATTCCCATTTGCCCTAATTTCGCTTGCCCTAATCTCGTTTCCCCTAAATCGCTTTTACCCGAATTCCCATTTCCCCTAATTTCGCTTGACCTAATCTCGTTTCCCCTAAATCTCATTTCCCCTAATTCACTTTTGCCCTAAACACGTTTACCCCAATGGCGTTTCCCCGAAATCGCTTTTACCCGAATTCCCATTTCCCCTAATTTCGTTTGCCCTAATCTCGTTTCCCTTAAATCGCGTTTCCCCTATTTCACGTTTGCCGGATCAAGTTTTTCCTAATTCGCGTTTGCCTTATTTCGCGTTTGCCCTAATTTATATTTGTCCTAATTTTTATTAACCGAAATAAAACGGTGGGTCTTGATATCTCAAGAGAATTATTCTTTCCTTTCTTGTTGATGACTTCGATAATCATGCCAACAAAAGTTTAAAGAAGTGCACATGGTGAGGACCATTATACGGTTTGTCCTTAACGCAGCCATTGTATCCGTCACGCCCCCATAGATAAAGTACTACATCGCACTAAACTTTTATTAAAGCAAGAAATAGAATTGTGAACGCGGAAGGCCCACTTTTCCACTTTTTAAGAGTTCTTAGCGTACTAGACCCCTCCCCTCTCCCAACCTTTCGTCCCCTGGTGGCCAAACCATTTTTACCAAAAAATTAGAAACTGTAATCCATATGATTTCACATCAGGAGCTGTATATTACGCCCTTTAGCCAAAAATCTATGCGAAACATGAAAAAGTGACTATGCCTAAAAAATAGTCTTTGACATAAACGGAATCGAAAGTTAAAAGTATTTTTTTCAATTGGATGTTTAGAAGCAAATATATGGAATAAAATGTATTTCTAATTCAACATCACCTGCATTTACGCCCTCTAGCAGCGAAATTGTGCATCGTATAAAAAAACGACATGTAGGATCATCATTCGCACATTTCAAGCTTTCCAACGCAAAAAGAATATTTTAAATCGGACTAATAGTTGCGGAGATATTGTGTCCACAGACGGACGGACAAACAGAAAACATAAACACGATCTGTTTTACAAACTACGTGCTACAAATATTCTCTTACACGGCGCGGCAAATGTCCTTCGCTCGCCGTTGTTTGGATGGATGAATGGAGGGCTTTTGGAAGAAACAATACAATTTTAAAGAGCAATACGCCATTATGTCTCAAAAAGAAAAGTGTTTAATCAATGTATCCTTCGAGTTGTTACATATGGATGGGAGACATGGATCTTAACTAAATAAAAAAGACATAGAAAGGCTGCAGACAACTGAAAGAGAAAGGCTGCAGACAACTGAAAGGAGCATGGAGAAATACATGCTTGGTGCAACCAGGAGAAATGAGAAAAGGAACTCATGAATAAGGAAAATGACGAGAGTGGAAGACATGATCAGAGTAAAATCTTTGAAAAGGCAATCGGCTGGACATGTTGCCAGAAGAACGGACCTCCGACGGACGACCGAAATTCTGGACTGGATTCCAAAGGACAGGAAAAGACCCAGAAGAGGACCACATTGGAGATGGGTGGATGAAATTCGAAAGCATGCGTGAGTGAGATGGAGACTGGGGCAAGACAGACCGTAGTGGAAGAAACTTGTTGAGATCTCCATTCATCCAGCAGTAGATTGATAACGGTTTATGATGATGATTAAATATACATATATTTTCCTAAATTTGACGATAAAAAATTACATACAACGATTTTTCTCCTAAATTTGACGATAAACCCGATTTTTTTTCCTGAATTTTGGCGATAAAAGAAACGTTTTATTTCGCTCAACGAAAATCAGGACAAACATGAATTACGGAAAACATGAATTTGGGAAAACGCGAATCAAGGCAAAGGAGAATTAGAACAAACTTGATACAGTAAATGTTTTTAGGGTAAACTTTGACACGGACAAACTTGTTAAGGGCAAACGTGAATTAGGGGAAACGCGATTTTAGGGGAAACGAGATTAGGGCAAACGAAATTAGGGGAAATGGGAATTCGGGTAAAAACGATTTCGGGGAAACGCCATTGGGGTAATCGTGTTTAGGGCAAATGTGAATTAGGGGAAATGAGATTTAGGGGAAACGAGATTAGGGAAACGAAATTAGGGGAAATGGGAATTCGGGTAAAAGCGATTTCGGGGAAACGCCATTGAGATAAACGTGTTTAGGGCAAACGTGGATTAGGGGAAATGAAATTAGGGGAAATGGGAATTCGGGTAAAAGCGATTTCGGGGAAACGCCATTGGGGTAAACGTGTTTAGGACAAACGTGAATTAGGGGAAACGAAGTTAGGGGAAATGGGAATTCGGGTAAAAGCGATTTCGAGGAAACGCCATTGGGTAAGCGTGATTAGGGCAAACGGGAATTAGGGGAAACGGATTAAGGGAAATGGGTGTTCACCATTTTTTTCATGGTGATTTTTCGAAATAACAGAATGTTTTGGAACTTGATCTTTTTATAAACTGACAATGCCTTTCATTCATCTTTAAGAAAAGGTGAAATGTACTGCTTTACAGTATTATTTCACAAAACTCCTAAATATAAAATTCCCTTTTGGTAACTATAATAGCTTTTGTCTTACAGGGTCTAAAGACTGATACAACATACAGTCATCTGTACAATAATTTTAGTACCTGGTTTCTTACAATAACGCAACATACAATAACTGGTGCACAAAGTGGGGGAGAGGGGAAGAAATGACCGATGCCACAATAACCAAAATCTCATGCGATACTCCATCCACAATATCCGGTCCCGCTACAGAACTTCAAAGTCAGATCCTGCGACAGACGATTGAAATTTAACAGTTAATCAAACCTCAAGTATTCCCGCTGATCGCTCCTATTACCGGAAATTTTTCTTCATACCGATACGGAAAATGTGAGAACTGAGTTTTTACGTTAACATACGAAAGGAATTGCGGAAAGGTTCCTGACAGTTGCAAATTTTCCGAGCGTATGAAAAACCTGAGAATTTCAGTTTTTTCATTTCGTGGAAAAGGTTGTATTAGGAATATGCTTCGTTAATTTACGAAACGAATCACGGAAATTGGCTCGTGAATTTCATAACCGTCGGAGCTCCAGTTTCAGGGGAGGGAACAGCAAGAGGTCGCAAGGAGCCAGATCTGGTGAATAAAGTGGCTGTAGCATTTGCCATCTTTCTTCCAGGAATTCTCTAAAGTCCATGGCCGTTTGGCCTAGGGCCAGTGATTCCTGCCTACCCGTAAACCGGTTATACCAGTCTTACACGGCTTATTTCTTTAGCTTATAAATACACCGATGAGCCATTACATAATGACCACCTACCGAATAAGCTAAAGGACCCCCTTTAGCCTGCAAAACAGTAGCCACTCGGCGGAGCATCGATTCGATGAGGTGGCGATAGGTATCCTGGGCTATCTGGTACCATAACGTCACCAGCAGGTCCTCCAGTTCCCGTACATTTCGGGGTGGTGGTGATTCAGCGTAAACCCGCTTTTCCAAGTCGAACCACAAATGTTCGATTAGGTTCATGTCAGGTGAATTTGGAGGTCAGGGAATTAACAGAAAGTCACCAGCATGTTCCTCGAACCACTCTTTGGTGATTCTGGCAGTGTGGTAATGACCATCAACAGCAGGGAACACAGTTGCCATGAATGGGTGAACTTGGTCCGCAACGATGTTCGTATACCTGACAGCTGTCGGGGATTGTGCTATTGGGATAATGGGGCCTAAAGTGTACCAAAAACATCGCCCACAGTGTAAAACTGCCGCCGCTGGCCTCTTTCCACCCAACAGTGCATCCAGGTGCCATGGCCTCAGTTGGTAATCGACGTATCCGCGCTCGGCCATTTTTGTGATCCACCAGGAATCTTGATTCGTCAGACCAGGCCCCTTTCTTCCAGTTATCCACGGTCCAATCTCGATGATCTTGTGCCCATTTCATGGGTTGCTGGCTATGACGTGCAGTGAGCATGGGAACCCGGCTGGGTCTCCGGTTACGCAGGTCCATGCGCAGAAGGCTGCGATGAACTGTGTGCTGTGACACATTGTTCGGATCACCATTGTTGTAGCTGCGGATGATTTGTCGCACTGTGGCCATGCGGTCGCTGTGAATAATGCGCGATATATTCTCCGCTCTCCTCTGGCGTCGATGAGCTGCGGACGAAACACCCATGTGTGCACCACTTTTGATACGTACTCACTACAGCGGCACGTGAACAAGCCGCGCCGTTTCCGAGATCGTAGTTCCGAGGCGCCGTGACATCACAATTTGTCCTTTATCAAACTCCGATAAATCGTCAGCTTTTCCCATTCTGACTCTGGGCACTGTACTAACCGGAAGCCGGTTCTCGGGTTGTTTATTTTGGGTTGATACATACAAAAGTTCATGACGTTTTATTTCACGAGTGTTTCCCAGGTCAGTAGTGACGGTGCAGGTGGCCAGTTGATGTGGCCAGTAATATCGTGTGTCTAAATCATATTGCTTTGTGCGATTGTGGCTATTGGTTTTTTGGTTCGGAAGTATGGAGTGTCAAGTAAAGAGGAATGAACATTTCCGACATCTACTCCTCTACGAGTTCAACAAGGGATCCACAGCCGCCGAGGCTACTCGAAAAATTTGTGCTGTGTATGGGGAGGATGCTATTGCTCCGAAGACAGCCGACAAATGGTTTGAGCGGTTCCGAGATGACAATTTTGACCTCAACGACTCTCCACGCTCAGGTCGTCCATCTCACTTTGATGAGAATCGTTTAAACCATCTCATCCACTTGGATCCGCGTCAAACCACACGCAAATTGGCCACCGAGATAGACTGTAATCAGGCCACAGTGGTGCTACACCTGGAACTTTATGGGAAAGGTCTAGAAACTGAGGTCTTGGGTGCCTCGCACTCTCACAAAGGACAAGAATCAACGTGTTGCCATATGCGGTTCCTTGCTCGCCCGTTATTGCGAATGTTCTCAGCAACACAAACCCTTTCTGTCACGTATTTTTACTGGAGATGAAAAGTGGTACCTGAACGTGAATTTCAGGCGTCGGAGGGAATGGTTAAACCCAAACAAGACTCCTACATCATGTCCAAAACCTGACCTTCATCCTGCAAAGATCATTCATCCTGCACATGACCTTCATCTTGCGAAGAAGACATTATTCAGTGGGAAATGCTGCCGAAGAATCGGGCCATCAACGCTGCTCTCTATTGTGAGCAACTCCGCTGTGTGGAGGGAGCAATTCAGCAGAAACGGCCGCATCAGCGCCATGGTGTCCTTCTCCAACATGATAACCCTCACAGTGCAAACATGACCTAAATGGCCATTCAGGGTATGAAATGGGAGATCCTTCCACATCCGTCCTATTCCCCAGATGTCGCCCCCGTTCGCACTATCACCTGTTCCGATCTCTGTCGAATGCACTCCGTGGAAGAACGTTTAACAATGATGTTGATCTCCAGAATTTCTTTGATTTCTTCGCAGCAAAACCTGCACATTTTTTCAAGAATGGCATTGCAGACCAATCCAGACGTTGGGACACCATCGTAAACAATGGGAGGGGATACATAGTTGATTGATTTCCGTTTTCTCCTTCTGAAAAACGTCGTGAACTTATGCATCAACCCAATATATACTGCCCTGTGAACTTCATCTGCGCCACTGTTCGGTCTCCAGGCGTGCTCATTTCATTTCTCTAGGCTGGGGGTGGTCATAATGCGGAATGACACATCGGTGTAGACTTAAACAGTGTTCAAGCTTGTAGCGTTTCTTCGGCTCTGTTTTCTAGCTTGCACATCAATTTAAAGTTTTTCTTGTGGGCTAAATATCTTCATCGTAAATGTTGATTCTGCTAAAACTCTTCCATTACGTGACTAACGCAATTATGCCTGCTTCCACGTCACGTGTTAACTGCTCATCCGTGCGCAGCACGCATGTCTGAGAACTTTGATATCCTTAACGCGCAGTAAACGTTTGTAACACCTAGCTCATTTACTATTTTTTTAGGACTACTAATAATGCGTTCCTATTTTTTTTTCTTTTAGGGTAACAACAGGTACATGTTTCCTTTGTCTCCGGGTGTGCCGTTGGGACCCACCTCTGGAAGTTCAGCGAATACGAACGGCCGTAGTTCAATGTCTCCATATATGACTGGACTATTGTCGAAAATGACTAATAAAGACGATGATAGTAAGTACTGAAGGCTGTTTATTCAAAGTAATTTTTTTTATATTTATTTTCGAAGTCTTCTGCCAGGGTGGTGAGTAATTTATTTTCTACCATGCGTAAAATTGATGCTGGTAGATCTTTATTACTTCTGCATAATTTTTATCTCAAATTACTTACGTATGTTTAATATTACTTGTGATATTTTTCAGTATGTTATTAATAATGACCCACGTGGACCAACTAATTCACAAATTTCTTTAGCGATAGTCATAAACAAGTTAGTAAAATCATGCAATGCATTGATTATGATACGCTTTCCAACATACCAGAAATCATTACTCAAGTTATGAGGATAATGGCTGCGGAATAAATCTCGCTCCTGTGCCCCGACTTTTGACCCCATTTCGATGATATTCAACAGAGCCTGTTCAGTATACCTCCGGAACCACATAAGTTTTTGTCGCAATCGAAGCATTTTTACGTAAGTTATGACGCATAAGAGCGATGGAATGGATCTCGCTTCTATGTAATGACCTTTGACCCCATTTCGTCCATTTCCAATAGGGTTCGTCCCCAGGTTGTCCCCTACCACATACTAAAATTTCATCGAAATCGAACCATTTTTACGTGAGTTATCGTGCGGGTAGACAGACATACGGACAAAGCTGGAGCATATACGCTTCTTCAACCTACAGTTGGAAAGCGTAAAAAATGAAGATCAGTTTTATGGACCTGATCGTCATACTGATGAAGATCGGAAATAAGTCGCAGAGAAAAATGGTTTAAAGATACTTTTTACGGAAGGTTTGGATAAACGCTATAAGTCATACGACTGGTCCTCATGTTTTCTTCAGTGATAAGAGTTTTGTTTCATCTTTAACCTCGTTATAATTGTGTGTACGTTATGTTGTTTTATGACGCCATCGCAGTATATTATGATATATATCGCTGCTTCATATTGAGATTATGAAAGTATGGGCAAGGATGTGTAGTGTATAGCGTGCACATTTTGGGGTCGGAGATTCCCCTGCTCGTGTCCTTTCGACTCCAGACACCCGTCGTGGTTCGGAAGTGACATTAAGCCGTAGGTTCTGGGGTATTAGCTCCATCTCTGGGTAAGCCGACCAACTAAAATTTTTATTTTGAACAGGGCTGCGCAACAGCAATGAAAAGTCTTCCCCAATGTAAATTTCATCGCCTTGGTTAGCCCTTGTTCCCAATAGGATGCAGCTAATCTGGTAGGGAAGTAAAATGTATCATATGCAGTGTCAGAATTCACGTGTTAGAACTTAATGAAGAGCCTTATATTATGACTGTGGAAAAGTGGATCACTTTTGAATGCAATATATTTTGGAAATACTGTACTAACAATGTTTTTGTAAGTCTTTTACGCAATGTTATAAATTCGGAATAGCTACTCGACGGGGGAAAAATATATATATATATATATTATAGAAAGAAATGCCCTATTCACATAATTTTGAGTTTAGACAATTTCAAATCTCAGGGATGAAGTGTCTCGAAAAAAGAAACAGGAGTTACTGTTTACTGCATGAGTCTCTTCTTCCTTTCAGCTTCCTTATACGTATCCACTGCTACCAACACAGTCGGACGGTATGGTAAGAACGATCCACGTGGCGGGTAATACGGCGCGCCGACCACCCTGCGGTTGTCAGCTCGATGATCAGGCCTCTCTCAAAGTCAGTCAGTTGCGCAAATCGACGTCTCTGGCGATTACCCGCCATTCTTGTCACGGTATTCTTGCTTGCGTCGGCCGGTGCTTTTCGCTTACATGGGGCATCGACTACACGCCGGTTTATAAGGCTACCGGTTCGTGCTTGTACCACCACCATGCAAATGATCCACGTTTCGTTGGGTGCGGTCATGCGCACTCGCACGAAACGTGGATCATTTGCATACCAGCAAGCACTTTAGCTATTTGCAAAGTTTTGCGGTTGTAGCATGTTTTCTTCTAGGTGCGCAAATTTCATTGTCCGTGAGTGTGGCAATAACTTGGTAACATATTTGTACCAAATTTTCTGGACTGCAGCATATGATAGCCTATCCCTAGTAAAACTTAATGTAAAGAAAAAAGGCATTAATTCCGTTACTGAAGCAATAGCATACTTGCCAATTTTTACGGATTTCTGCTTAATTTTACTGATTTACGGATAGAAGTCTTTTTTTTACGGATTTTTTTAATATTTCGATTGCTCAATCGAAATATTTCAATTGCTCAATCGAAATATTTCAATCCCCTGCAACAATCCACTTAGATTTTCTACCGAACCTTACGGGCGCTGTGTTACGCGATGATGTCATCTTTGACTCGCCGGCATCGTGCGGGAGCCATCAAGTATAACGATGCGATGGCTCCACTTCGTAACGTCGTGGGCCGCGGGTGGCCTAGTGGGCAACGTTCGAGACTGCCACGGAAAGCACCTCAGGTTCGATCCCAGCAGGTACGAACGCTCGATCCACTAAATATCCGCCGTGCGTCGGATGGACACGTTAAGCCGTCGGACCCCGGGTACTGGGTCCCCGCTAATAAATAAGGGCGTCTTCCTCCCCCTTTCTACTTCGCTTCCGTGTCACTTTCCTATCGGGCACTCTAGCCCAAATCTCCTAGCTTCCTATTTCTAAGGGTTGTTTTTAAGACCTGGGGTCAGATACTCCCTTCCTACAATCCTCTACATATTATCTGATCTAATCTTTGTGACGTCGTGCAGTAGCCCTCTCTCCACGTGAGTGCTCAAGTGACGTGCCGACCAGAGTTCTCCAAAATGCGTAATTGCGCGTCTAGTACGCATCGAAATTTTACCAACGCGTAAAAATACGCATCGGGGATTTTTCTCGACGCGTAAAAGTACGGCGCGTAAAAATACTCATCGAGAATTTTCTCGGCGCGTAAAAATACGCATCGAGAATTTTTCTCGGCGCGTGAAACTACGCATCGAAGAATTTTACCAATTCGTAAAAATATGCATCGGGAACGGTATTTCGTCTTTCAGAAACGGAAGTAAACGAAATCAAGATTTTTTTCCGTAATCGTGATTTCTTTTTCCTGTGATGTTGCCTCTGTCCAGTATTGTTGTTGTATATCATTTTATTACATAAATATTTGTATTTCAGTTTGAAAATGGAAGAAAAATTTCCGAAAACGGAAATTCGACGGCGAAAAAATTTCGCTGTAATCTTTTTAGGCATGAGAGTACGACGGCTTCGAGGAATTTCTCATTTTCCGTTAGAATTTGGGTTAACCTCGAGATCGATGCATAACGGAACAGAAATTTTGGGGCAATTAGTAGTGGTGGAGGATTTTTCAGCCTGAAACTTTCTAAACTTTTCGAAAGAGGAAGTTTCGTCTTTCAAAACTTTCGAAAACGGAATTAGACGCAATGAAGATTTCTCCCATAATCGTAATTTTATTTTTCACGTGATGTTTCCTCTGCCTAGTATTGTTGTTAAATATAATTTTATTTAATAAATATTTGTATTTCAACTTGAAAATGGAGGGAAATTGTCCGAAAACGGAAATCGGACGTAGAAAATATTTCCCCCGTAACTGTAATCCCCCCCCAAAAGATGATCAGAACATGTATCCTGTATTCTTAAATACCCCCCCCCCCCAAAAAAAAAAAGGTTTTGCGTTTCAGTTTGATAAATGACGGGGGGGGGGGTCCGAAATCGAAACTGACGAAGCTGAAAATTTTGAAAAAATTGATGCATGGTGTTCAAAAGTATTTATATTTTCAAAATTACACTATTCATCTTTTATCTAAAATAGTGAAAGCTGTCATGCATTCATGATGGATAAAATTGTCATCCACGGGCATTAAAAACAAAACGATAATAAAGAAATGGGAAGGGAAACAAAGATATCAGCACATGAAAATTTTAGTTTAGTATTGAAACACCACAGGTTTGCCAGGCTAACATTGAACAAAATTAAGATTTTACTTTATGGGTTTTTTTTTAAATAATATTTTAAACGCAGATAATACTAGTTTAGTTATTGTGGCATATGCAGCGATTTTTACTGCGATTTGTTTTGTGGTAAATGGCGTGTTCGCGCAAAAGTTTTACTGATGCACATTTTCCAAAGTCGGCAAGTATTCAATAGACAGGGGCACAGGGTACGCTTTTTAAGAGACCGACTGTCGAAGACTACTACTGTTACAAATTTTTTTACAATAACTAAATTCAAATTTGTAAAAACTTTTGGCTTTTGGTGAGGAAGAAACTCCAAATGTACCCAGAATTAAAAAAATTTTCAAGACATAAACAAATTAATTACGAAACATCCTCTTGAAAAAAAATTTTAAATCTGGGAACTTCAAAATTTTGAAGCAAATTTGTTAAGTAATGTAAATTAAAGTATGCAGAAACTGGTGTTTATTTTAATTCCTTTCCAGTGGGGAAAAAAGCATTTTTACTACAGCTGAAACAGACTTTTCAAAACAGCAGTTCAAGAATTCGTGCAACTGCAGCGCCCAAATTTTTTGCGCCCGGGGCAAACCTCAAAATATTGCGCCCCTCCATCTATCTTTTTATTTCATAGACTATGTGTATATATTTCTGCATGCTTTGCTTGTTTTCCCTGTTTGTTTGCACTGCATTTTAATTTTTTTATCCCTCCCCTGTTTTTTGGCTCCGTGTTTTTTTAAAGTGGCTTTTTATTTTTAGTTTTGTTGTTTTGCTGAAAACTCTTCTCTGTTCTGCTTGTTGGCGTTTAAGTGTTCAGGTTTCTAAATATATTTTTTTTGTGTGTTTTTGTTTCCGGGTGTTCGTTTACAGCTATATATACATATATTATTATTTTAATAGTGTATGTTAGTATACATCGAAAAATAGAAAAATATCCATATTACTGGACATAACAAAATTAAAGTCACACGCCGGTGTTGGCTTTATGGGAAGGCGCAATCAAACTGTGAGTGTTTGTGCGGCTTGTCCCAAGTACTTCGGACGTTCGGCACCACATCAAACTGATCGAATGCAGCGCGAATTGATGGCTCGTAGTCGTACTAATGATCAAATAGCCCCCAGAGAACTTTCAACAATGTGAACGACATTCAGGTGTGAATTTAGAAAAGTCAAGGGGGCTCCCCTCTCCCGAAAAGTGTTTCATTTTTGTTAAAATGCGACTTGCATTAGAAAACTGTTTGAATTTAATAAAAGTGCATCAACTTACATTGGAAAATAATGCTTCAGTTTTTTCTTTTGCTTTTCATTAACTTTTATTTTGTCCTGGTGGATTTCAAAAGCTTTCATTTTCTGTCTCCCTCCCCTCCCCGAAAAACATTCTATATACGCCCCTGACGACGACGCTCTTATCTTACAGTGAACGTACGACCCCGCCTGTCCCGCCTTCACTTTTGAATGCAAGCAACTAATATGCCCGGAACGTTTTGAGGAAAAAATGGGAATATTAGGGTGCCAAGCCTACCAAAACTGGCGTAACGTTATTATAAGCAATTTCTGTGAATGAACATATGATGAAGTACAGCGGGGGAAAAAAAAGCTGTACAAGAAACTGGTGCAAAAGTTTCAATTACAATTTTATTCAGTTTGTAAGCAGGTGATTCTTGAGCTGCGCCTAGGGCAGCCGCCTCCGCCTTCCCCACCCTAATTATGCCTCCGGCCCAAAAATTAATTTATCGGATGCAGACCCGTAAAAAAAAAAGAGGGTATAATTAAGTATCATCATCATCATCATTGTCAACCATTATCAATCCACTGCTGGACGAAGGTCTCCCCAAGTTTCCTCCACAACGGTCTGTCTTGTGCCAGTCTCCTCCATGTCACTCCCGCATATTTACGAATTTCATCCACCCATCTCCCATGTGGTCTTTTTCTGGGTCTTTTCCTGTCCCTTGGAATCCAATCTAAAATTTCGGCTGTCCATCTATGGTCTGTCCTTCTGGCAGTATGTCCAGCCCATTGCCATTTCAGGGATTTAACTCTGATCATGATGTCTTCCACTCTCGTCATTTTTCGGATCCACGAGTTCCTCTTCTTATCTCTCCTGGTTATACCAAGCATGCACCTCTCCATGCTTCTTTGAGTTGTCTGCAGCCTTTGTATGTCTCTTTTAGTTAAGGTCCACGTCTCTGCACCATACGTAAGCACTGGAAGGATGCATTGATCAAACACTTTTCTTTTAAGACATAATGGCATATTGCTCTTGAAAATTATGCTGTTTCTTCCAAAAGCTCTCCAGGCAAGTTTTGTACGCCGATTAATTTCTTCATCAATGTGACCCTCACTTGATATCTGCTGTCCAAGATAAACATACGTATCTGTTATCTCCAGTTTTTCTCCATCAATCGATAAATCTTCATTTCTTGTAAAAGCATTAAACATCACTTTTGTCTTCTGAAAGTTCATTTTTAATCCCACTTCTTTACTCTTGTCAGCAAGTTCCTGGATCATACTCTGCAGCTCTGATGGGGTAGTTGCAAAAATGACTACGTCATCAGCAAAACGAAGGTGGGTTAGATAATCTCCATTAATCTTTATCCCCTTGTTTTCCCAGCTAAGCGACTGAAAAACACCCTCCAATGTGGCATTAAAGAGCTTCGGAGATATGGTGTCACCTTGTCTCACTCCCTTTCCAATTTTTATGTGTGTTGTATTTTCAAACAGCCGAATCTTTGCACTTGCATTTTCATAGATGTTATTAATAATATTAATGTATGCATCTTCAATACCGCAGGATTTCAGAGCCGTGGTAACTGCTGATGGTTTCACCGAATCAAAGGCTTTTTCATAATCGATAAAAGCCATGCACAATGGAAGTTCATATTCCCTCGCTCTTTCAATTAGTTCTCTCAGTACGTGGATATGATCTATTGTGCTGTAGCCACTCCTGAATCCAGCTTGTTCTCTCGGTTGAGCCATGTCCAGTGTTACCTTCAAGCGGTGTGAAAGAACTTTAGTGAAGATTTTATAAACCACTGATAGGAGGCTGATAGGTCTGTAGTTCCTGAGATCCTCAATGTCACCTTTTTTATGTAGCAGGATCATTGTAGCATTGTTCCAATCCTCAGGAATCTTCCCTTCATTAAGGCATCGAGTGAAAATTTGGGCGAGTACTGTTTCAATTTCTCCACTTGCTTCTTGTATGATGTCTATAGTAATTCCATCTTCTCCTGGAGCTTTCCCCCGCTTCATGTTCTTGATTGCATGTGCAACTTCTGCTGGGAGGACTGGAAGAACTCTGGTACCTTTCATGATGTCTGGAGTACATGTATCATCCCTTTCATATAATTTGGAGTAGAAATCTTTCACTCTTGTCAAAATTTCGCCTCTATTTCTTGTTATAGAACCATCTTCTTTTCTCAGAGCCATAATCTGTTTTCTTCCCTTACTGAGATGTCCCTTTGCTATCTTTAGGCTTTGGTTGTTTTCAATTGCTTTCCTCACTAGCTCACAGTTGAATTTCCTTACGTCTTCAGTGATACTTTTTCGTGCTGTCTTGCATAGCTCTATATATTCCACTTTGGAAGTCACATCTTCTTTAGTTGTCCTCATCTCTCTTCTTTTTTGCATCAACATTTTGGTTTTTCCTGATAATTTGTTTACATGCAACTTGTTCTTAGACCCAGCTAATTTTGTTGCTGTTTCCATAAGAGCTTTGGTTACTTTTCTGTTAACTTCCGAAATATCCACTTCTTCCGATGTTAGGCCTTCTAAAGCAGAGAATCTGTTCTTCAGTTCCAACTTGAAAGTATTATGGTGTTTTTTAAGGTTGGTTATGTCAATACATTTTGTTTGTCTTATGAGCTTGCCACGTTCCAGTTTAGTGTTGAGGTGCATCTTACATCTCACCAATCTATGGTCACTACCTGACCATAGATTGGTGAGATGTAAGATGCACCTCAACACTAAACTGGAACGTGGCAAGCTCATAAGACAAACAAAATGTATTGACATAACCAACCTTAAAAAACACCATAATACTTTCAAGTTGGAACTGAAGAACAGATTCTCTGCTTTAGAAGGCCTAACATCGGAAGAAGTGGATATTTCGGAAGTTAACAGAAAAGTAACCAAAGCTCTTATGGAAACAGCAACAAAATTAGCTGGGTCTAAGAACAAGTTGCATGTAAACAAATTATCAGGAAAAACCAAAATGTTGATGCAAAAAAGAAGAGAGATGAGGACAACTAAAGAAGATGTGACTTCCAAAGTGGAATATATAGAGCTATGCAAGACAGCACGAAAAAGTATCACTGAAGACGTAAGGAAATTCAACTGTGAGCTAGTGAGGAAAGCAATTGAAAACAACCAAAGCCTAAAGATAGCAAAGGGACATCTCAGTAAGGGAAGAAAACAGATTATGGCTCTGAGAAAAGAAGATGGTTCTATTAATTAAGTATACAAGGCATTAAGTATACAAGGCAACCCCAAAAGTTTGCCATATAAAATGAATTTCGTATACATAAGACAACCCCAAACTTTTGCCATGTACAAAGAATTTTGAATTTCTTTCCCAGATTTAAAATATAAATAATAAATACATTCGTCGGATTAGAAAAGCAAAATTAACTTTAATTTTAACTAAAAAATAAAATTAATTTTAACTAAATATACAAAATTAAATTTAACCCTAAACTTTTAGATTTTTGATTTCATGATATACACTATATTGAAAAAAGTCACCGGACACCGCTTCAAAAACAAATGAACGGATCCACTGCGTTGTTAAGATGCGCCGGTACAGCTGCAAACGGTATAAAAACAAGGCTGCAGCTGACCGCGATCATATCGCACTGTGAGGTTGAGTGAAAATGTCGCTCAACCTCACAGTGACAAAAGTCATCGGACACCGCTTCAAAAACAAATGAACGGATCCACTGCGTTGTTAAGATTCGCCGGTACAGCTGCAAACGGTATAAAAACAAGCCTGCAGCTGACCGCGATCATATCGCACTGTGAGGTTGAGTGAAAATGTCGCGGCGGGAGAGAACTGACTTTGAGAAAGGAAAGATTGTTGGGTGTTATATTAGTGGGTTGTCCATAAGAGAAACCGAGAGGCGTTTTAACATACCCAAGTCAACTGTTTTGGATGTACTGAATAAGTGGAAGACACATGGCGTGCCTGAAGCACCAAAACGTACCAGGAGACCGAAGAAAATCAGGGATAGAGGACGTCAAAGCGTCAGAAGAGTCGTTACAGCTAATCGACGGAGTACTGCACAAGACCTCAGTGTACAGGTGAGTAAAAATGCTGGAACCTCAGTATGTACACGTACCATTCGCAGAGAACTTCATTCCATGGGTTACCGTGGTCGTGCGGCTGCTCATAAACCTTTCATCTCCACTCGGAATGCTGCTCGTCGTTTAGCATGGTGTAAAGAACATTTATCGTGGACCGTAGATCAATGGCAATGGGTCCTATGGACTGATGGATCCAGATATACGATCCATCAGTCTGATAGCCGTGTGTGGTTATGGCGGCAGCCGGGGCAACGCTATTTACTGCAGTGTACTGTTCCTACTGTCAAGTTTGGAGCTGGCACTGTACTCGTGTGGGAGTGTTTTTCGTGGAATGGTCCCAGCCCATTGATTATCGGAGACAAACCTGTTAACCAGCGCGTCTACCTCGATATTCTGGAGAATTATGCCCCACCAACTCAAATGCGATACTATGGAACCGAGCCTTGTTGGTACCAGCAGGATAATGCACCGAGCCATAAAGCAAGGACTGTTGCGGCGTGGTTTGACGATAATTCTGTATCGTGTGTGGACTGGCCAGCACAGAGCCCTGATCTTAATCCCATAGAGCACTTATGGGATGAATTAGAGCGCCGCATAAGAAGTTTGGAACCAAGGCCTACTACTAAGCAACAGTTAGCGTCAGCATTATGTACTGAATGGAAGCGCATACCTATTGCTGTGTTCCCAAAACCTTGTCGGAAGCATGTCTCGAAGGGTCAGTGTATGCATTAAGGCCAAAGGTGGACCGACACCGTACTAATGTATGTCAATAAATGCTATGTTGTGTTTCTCTTCTAGGTGTCCGGTGACTTTTATCAATATAGTTTATATACTGTATATGTGTGTGTGTTTATTTAATCAATGCACCCTGTGTCGTGCTTACGTGTGGAGCAGAGACATGGACCTTAACTAAAAAAGATATACAAAGGCTGCAGACAACTCAAAATATGCATGGAGGGATTCATGCTTGGTGCAACTAGGAAAGATAAGAAGAGGAACTTGTGGATAAGGAAAATGACAAGAGTGGACGACCTCATGACCAGAGTGAAATTACTGAAATGGCAATGTGCTGGACATGTTGCCAGAAGAACAGACTACCGATGGACAACTGAAATTTTAGACTGGATTCCAAGGGACAGACGAAGACCCCAGGGAGATGGATGAATGAAATTCGAAAGCATGCCGTAGTGACATGGAGGAGACAGGCTTAGACAGACAATTGTGGAAGAAACTTGGGGAGACCTTCATCCAGCAGTGGATTGATAATGGTTGACGATGATGATATATATCGAAATCAGTGTAGGGTGCATTCGCGTTAACGTTCGGCACTGCCATTTTAACTTCTGTAGCATGCACATAGCACAAATCTGGACTCGAGAGATCTCGGACAAAGACCCGTCGTGAGGCGGATACATCACCACGTGACATCAATAACTCTACCATCTGTTCCTGTTTTAAGCAGGGGAGAATGCCTTTGTGTTAGAACCACAGGATCGTGCAGTTCAACAAGCCCCAGACATCTGCTTGTTCGCTTCAGCCGAGCGACCAGAGGTGACAACTGGGTTGCAAAACCGCGTATTTTTTTTTCCCTCCGAAAAAATGTATTTTATAACTTTTTCATTGAACAAAGTGTTTCTATATACTTGGTAGATGAGGGTACAGTCCGGATTCTTTAAAAACGTCTTCTCGAAGCAGAACTTTACCACAAAAACTGAAGCCAATAATGGATAGATCTCACCACAATCGCTAACAATGGAATGGAGGGGGAAAAGGAAAAAAAAAAAAAAAAAAAAAACATTTTTAGGTTTTAAATAATGGCAGCCGTAGTTAACTGCTGTGTAAAACTGAATAAATTATATTAGCGGCAGTCCTTTCTGTTTTCAAAAATAGTGATGGTGTTTGATAGTAATTATGAGTATGCTATTTTGTTAGCCATGCTTTTTAGAAACTTCTAAAACTTCAAGTTGGGTAGGATCTGACAACTCATGTTGAGTAGCGTGAAAAGTTTTTTCGTTGTCATATTTGTAGGCAAAAGTGTAAGACGGAACTTATACATACCATTAACACTTTATTTATCAACTGTGCCTTGTTATTTTCCAGTACCTCTTGCCATGCATTGGGTATTTTCTGGATTTCATCCTCCCAGAACTTTGCCGGTTTGGGGACAGAGAACCGGTAAAGATGATTTCTGTAGGCCCCCAAGAAAGCGAAGCTCTTTCCGTTGAACACAAGTTCTGTAGAGATCGGGATAAATGGATTTCTGAAGACTCAAAGGACGGGTGAGGCAGGAGACCCCAGCCAAGCTCCAACGTTTTTTTCTTTTTTTTTTTTTGTATTTTTCTCTCTAGTGACCAAAAAGTTACGAGATCTGGCGATGTTCTGAGGAAAGAGAACGCCCAACTTGTTGATCGTTTCTGGACATTTGACATCAAGTGCGGCCTGCAGTTAGCTCAATTGGAGACATTCATATCACGATTGATCGTTCGTCTGATCGGCAAGAGTTTGAAATAGTACCTTCCAGTCCCACCACATACCGGCCTTTGGCGTGGTTAATTAATGACGACTCATCCAGCGGCCTCCACGATTTTTTAAGCTCCACGTCAGTGTACACAATCCATTTCTCATCGCCGTTACCATTCGTTTCAGAAATAGAGCGGTTTCATTCCGTTTGAGCAGTAAATCACAAACAGATGTGCAGTGGAGTCCATTTCTCACACTCAAATCGTGCGGAGTCCGTACATCAAGGCGATTCAAATATCCAGGCTTTCCCAAATACAGTGGCGCGGTTGGATGTCCGCAGTGTCTGCGCAATTACTCCGATCGTATTGTGTGGGTTGCTTTCTATCAGAGGCGCAACTAGGAAGGGCCAAACGGGACGGCCGTCCCGAGCGCAGCTCAACAGAGTCCGCAAAAACCACTGCTAGCAATCTGATTAAAATTGGAATTGATACTTTTTCACTAGTTTCTGGTACATTTAAAATTCGAATTTCTTCCTCAAAATGTTCAAGAGCTGCTAGTTACTCACATTCAGAAATGAAAGATAGGTTCTATAGTCCTTCCAACTAAAGAACCCCGGCCTTTGTCGTCAACAATGGAGATTGCGATTTTTCTTTAATAGATAAAATGAGAACGTCGTTCACGTTGTTAAAGATTCTCTGGGAGGTATTCGAACATTACTATGACAGTGAGTCACGACTACAAATTGCATTCGATCCGTTTTATGTGGAACCGAATGTCCGAACTCTGAATATAAGATGGAAAGACGCATGGTGGTGGAATATTTTGTGGTTTGCCCCGGGTGCAGAAATACCTATAGTTGTGCCTTGATTTGGACATAGTCAAATTCAGCGGGTCTTTCACAGCTGTGTTCGTCAGCGCGTGAGTAATTTCCGCGACGAAACTTTGTAAACCAATACTGACACAATCAAACGCTTCCAGCATCCTGACTGTACACAGCACATAACCAACCTCATTTTTCCGTTCGCATCCCATTTTTACCTTTGCGATAGAAAAACATTAAATGACTGAAATTAACCTAATCGTCTCCCATTTTCAAATTTACGCCAAATGAACACAACTAGATCGATCACTCCGAGCTCCGGTGTCGGAACTTCACCATTTAGAATATGTAAATATCATTTGTCTGCAGTGTAAATTAACCTTCTAAAATTTGTGCCAACAACATGTATCGCCGAAGTCTTTTTGCATAACCTAATACTGTTCTAAATAGCACATATCTTCAGTATTTGAAGCCACACCGGGCCCTTTGATTTTGTTGTCAGAAAAAAGAAACTTGTGAAACCCTTAAGCCATGATCCGGAAAAATCAGCAGCACGAAGCAAATTGGCTGGCTGCTCAAAACGCAGAGTGCGATGAAATGACGGCAGACAGCGCGTCTGATGTTAACGTGCCAGCTCAATACAAAAGTTTCGATTGGTTTCTATATCACGTACTATCATTAATCAGTGTTTAATTCTGCTGTGTTGACTTTTTAACGTTTTCCAACCGTAAGTTGAAGAAGCGTAATGCTCCAGCTTTGTCAGTCTCTCCGCACGATAACTCGCGTAAAAATGGTTCGATTTCGATGAAATTTTAGTATGTGGTAGGGGACAACCTGGGGACGAACCCTGTTGAAAATGGACGAAATGGGGTCAAAGGTCAGGACGGACATAGGAGCGGGATCCATTCCATCGCTCTTATGCGTCGTAACTTACGTAAAAATGTTTCGCTTGCGACAAAACTTTATCACGTTGTTCCGGAGGTATACTGAACCAGTTCTGTTGAATATCATCGAAATGGGGTCAAACGTCAGGACACAGGAGCGAGATTTATTCCACAGCCATTATCCTCATAACTTGAGTAATGATTTCTGGTATGTTGGAAAGCGTATCATAATCAATGCATTGCATGATTTTACTAACTTGTTGATCTACTGCTGGAAAGAAAAATTAATAAAAGTAAATCCTATTTACGGCAAATTACCTCTGACTTGTGTTTGAGTGCAAAATGTATTGTTAAAAATCGTGATCTTGCTGCTCTGGACTTCAAAGTACGTAGTTCAAACATAGTCTAGCGGGAAGAGTACCAACCAAAGAAAATTTTACCAGCTATGCGTTTGGCTTTGTGGCTGTGATGTTAAGAACACGTTGTGCTGCTTTTGATGTTTGTTCATCGGTAGTTTTGTTTGTTTCTTTGTTCGTTCGTTTGTTTGGGGATTTTAACGACACTGTGAGCAACGTGATGGGCTGTGAGCAGTCGCCCATCCTTAATTTAGGGTCACTGGTTCCAGGGATGAGAGAGAGCTAGTGCTGTAAAACAAAGACAACATCTGTGCCTCACGGAATTCGAACCCGGACCCATCTTGTACAAATGGTCCGAAGCTAGTTCTTAGAGCTTTGCGCCACCGGGGCGGCTCGGTAGTGAATACACACCTACACCTTCAGCGTTTAGAAGGACGTGCGCGCCCGCTCTCACGTCCTTCCACAGTTTAATACTCTGACGGAAAAAAATCCCAACACCAAGAAGGGGTTGTGTTAGATAAACGACAGTTGGTAGGCGCTGAGAGTACATCTGTAAGATGACGTCTATGCAAATTTCGCGCTCGGCGCATACGTGTGACGCTAGTAGCGCCCCTCGGAACATGCAAAGCAGGTTTGCTGTAAATACGCGCTGTAACGTTCGTGAGCGTTAGTTATCGTTGAGATTCGACGTAGTGTGTTGATGTTAGTCAAGAATGCCTTTAAGAAGACGAAGAAGCTATTATCAACAGCTCACGGAGTTTGAACGAGGCCGCGTAATAGGGCTACGAGAAGGTGGATTTTCGTTCCGCAATATTGCAGAACGACTTGGCAGGAATATAGCCACTGTGCATGATTGTTGGCAGCGGTGGTCAAGGGAAGGTACTGCCTCAAGAAGACCGGGTTCCGGCCGGCCACGTGGCACTACTGAGAGGGAAGACCGCCGTGTACGGCGTATGGCCGTGGCGCATCGTACCGCGTCTGCGGCAGCAATTCGAGCTGCAGTTGCCACGACAGTGACACAACGAACTGTTACAAATTGGTTACTTGAAGGACAGCTCCGAGCCAGACTATCTGTAGCGTGCATTCCACTTACTCCAAACCACCGCCGTTTGCGACGTCAGTGGTGTCAAGCTAGAGCTCATTGGAGGACGGAGTGGAGATCTGTTGTGTTTTCTGATGAAAGCCGGTTCTGCCTGGGTGCCAGTGATGGCCGTGTGTTGGTTAGAAGGAGGCCAGGTGAGCGCTTGCAACCAACCTGTCTGCGGCCGAGACACACTGGACTTACACGTGAAGTTATGGTCTGGGGAGCAATTTCCTATGACAGCAGGAGCACTCTCGTGGTTATCCCACGCACCCTGAAGGCACAGTTGTACGTCGGTCTGGTGATTCAACCTGTTGTGCTGCCATTCATGAACAGCATTCCAGGGGTGTTTTCCAACAGGATAACGCTCGCCCGCATACCGCTGTTGTAACCCAACATGCTCTACAGAGTGTCAACATGTTGCCATGGCCTGCTAGATCACCAGATCTTTCACCAATCGAGCATGTATGGGACATCATTGAACGACAACTCCAGCGTCACCCCCCAACCAGCATTTACCGTCCCTGTATTGACCGACCAAGTGAGTAGTATATGTCCCATACTATGGGACACATCATATACTACAAAAAACCTCAAAATCAGGCGTTTTTTGATTTTTCAGACCTCAATAATCACGAACATTTTAAGGCTTTTTATGAACAAAAACACCATATTTTCATTAAAAATCATTGATTTTTTAGCATAAAATAGTCAAAAACATCAGATTTTTGAAAATTGAAGTTTTTACTCTGTTTTTCATCAAACTAGAACATCATAAAAACACACATTTTAAGTCATTTTTGTGAACATTTTTGAACAATTGCAATCATTTTGAACTTTGAATAGCTTTGATTTTAAAAGTGATGAAATGATGGTTTCAGTGATGAAAATCAATAGAAAAGTTGTAAAACAAACTACTTTGAATTGGTACTTTGCAAAGTCCTTTTTAAAAATGCATTAAAAAAAGGGGTACCCAAAACGGATACCCCTTATAGGAAGATAAAAAGTGTAGGAAGATTAAAAAATATTTAAATTTTATGACATATCTTTGCAAGTAGATACACAACAAGTTTTTTATAGTTTACATTTATAAAATCATCAGAGAATTTTCTATTGATAACAATATCACACCAGTTAATTTTATCTTTATATTTCATAATAAAATCTTCTGTTAATTCTTGATTTCTTGTAACTTCTTTCCAATCAATAAAATCACTAAGAAAATCTATAGTTTCTTCACTTAATTTTTGTTTTATTGGAATTACTGACATGTCTAAGAATCGAAAGTTTTCTTTTATAAAATCATTACTTAATTTCTGATACATAGAAATTCTTCTCATATCTAATTTATCAATATTCATTAATATAAAACCCTCAGAAAGTGTTTGATATTGAGAAATCAAAGACCAGTTTAATTCATTGTTATTCATAAAATATTCAGAAAGAATCTGATATTGAGAAATTTTATCCCAGTTCACTTTATCACGAAATTCTGAAATAAAATCTTCAGATAATTTTTGATATTCTGATATTAAATCCCAATTTACTGCATCTTTTACACTTCTAATTATATCTTCTGAAAGTTCATTATCTTTAGAAAATGAATCCCAATTAATACTGCTCCTAATTAGTCTATCCATTTACATAGAATGTATTTTTATAAATGGAATGTTATTTTTTCAATTTCTAAGTAAGGTTTAAAAATGTTTAATTCTAAATAAGACATGACTTGTATACTTAATTCATCATTCTGTTTTCCTGATGCAAAGAGTATTAAAGGTTTATCGGTGTAGGCATCACCATTAAATAATATATTCTCCCCAAGTGTAATTAAAACTTCTGATTTCCCATTAGTATAATTAGGACGTAAATAAAATGTAATTTTCATATCCATATTTTCACTCAGTTTCATATTTCTGTCAAGGAGATTGCTACTAAATTTCATAAAAACGACTGTTTCCCAGTAACGCATAGCACCAAGAGTATTATATGCTTTTTTATCTTCTTGAATTGTTGCATAACATTTTTGATTATCCACGTAATTTTTATTAACTGCGTCATACATATCCTGAGGAGATGGAATATTCACTAGTCTTTTATTTTGAACATCAAACTTTTCATCTTTTAAAATTAAAACATTGTTTTCTAAATACCTCTTATTCACTGCATTCTTATCTGCTGTAGGATCAGCAACATTTCCTATTCTTTTACCTTTTGCATTAATTACATTCCCATCTTGAATATGTAAATATTTTTGATCCAAATTACTTAATTCACCTTTAAGTACAGCATCTAAATCTCTTATTCTTACAGCAGTTTCTTGAACAAAATCTGAAAAACTACCATTAATATTTTTTTCTATTTCACTTTTAACTTCCAGATTATTCTCTCTCATTTGTTTTAAAACATATTCTCTTGTAGTAACATCATGTTCATCTATAGGTTCTTTACAATTTTTTAAATTTTTTCTTCCATATCATAATTACCATCATCTGTTAATTTAAATCCATTTCCAGGAGGTCCAGATGGTCCAATTCCAAATTCTTCATAAGACGAACCAAAAGGGTACCAATTCATTTATTTAATCTAAAGTTTTCAAAGTTTTAAATTCCTTATTAGCCATATTAAGTGATCCTCTTTTTCTTTCATTCACGATGAAATAAAATCTATATGGTTTACCTGGATTCGATCCTAATCTCCAGTTAAATTCTAGTCTTAAATTCGAAATATTAGTATACTCTGGATGATTAGATAAATTAAAATAAAAGATTGGATACAATCTCGCATAATTTACATAACTTATAAGACATCCACTTTCAGTATTATGAGTATTTAATCCAGCTGCTAATAATTCAGAATAACATCTATTATAATCTAACTGCCCATCTTTAAAATTCGTTTTATAAATTTCTTCTGGAACTTTTTTATTATTACATAATATCCAGCATTCAAGGAGATCTAAATTATCAAAAACCATATTGTTCTGATTTTGATTGCTTTCTTTTTCTACATACTGTGGAATGACAAGAACACTTAACACCTCATCAGATGTAGTTCTTATATGACATGCACCACTTGATGTTGTTTGCTGATTACTTTTCTCAATTGAAGCAGAACACCAAGTAATTTCAATAGGTGTAGAATTCAAAGCTATACTTTTAAATTCAGCCTCAATGGATGGGTACAACTCTACATAAGGTAACCATAATTGAATATCAGATATAATAACTTTATAATTAGGATTTGCAACATCTGTGTATAACATATCATTATGACTATTTCTTTGAAATTCAAATGTAACTTTTATATCAGAAATTAATCTTCTAAAATCGTTGAGGAACCCAAAAAGTTGTCTTAAAGGAATCCAAAATTTTATTACATTACTGTTTTTTGTTAAAAGCCATCTCTGTCTAAATCCTTTATTATAAGAGGCATTTTCTTTTAATTTGATATCTGATCCTTTCTTTACATCTTTATTAGGATCATCTATTACTATTTTATCTTTATCAGCTGATTCTGATGTATCAACATAATACATCATATTTGTAGCCTCTGAAGTGGAATAATCTTTTGTGAAATTTATAAGTCCATTAATTTGATGAATTAATGAAGCACATTCAATATTAGAATCAGTTTGTTCTTTTCCTATAGTTAATGAAGCGGATCTAAACAGATTCCCACCATTTACAAATGTAACATTATCAGCTCCTATAGTATCATTATTATTTTTTACTATTTTACTTTCTAAGCATATATAACCGTTACTATATAATATAGGTGAATTTGTATCTTTAATAGTAAACTTATATTGATCAGATTCTTTTACATTAGTACTATCTTCATTATGTTTTATATATTCATACTTAGCAATTTTATTACTATAATAATCTGGAATAGATTTTAAGTCCCAAAGTTTTTCCATTTATTAGGATAAAAAACTCATTTATACCGTTTCAAACCAGATCCATATCGATCCTGAATTTTCTTCTTAGCTAATATATCATTAACAGTTACAGAGGGTTTAGATAATATATCATTAACAGTTACAGAGGGTTTAGATAATATATTTTCAAGTTTATTTTGAATAACTTTTTTAGTTTTATCTTCAATTGATTTACCTAAAACTTCTAATATTTTTTTCCCAACAGTTTTGATTCCTTCAGTGAAGATATTACCACCATATCGTTTTGCATATAATCTATGTTTGTTATAATTCATTTATTAAGCTGAAAAGCCTGCGCTTAAGCTAAAATTAATCTATATAAAACTCTCATATTATTCAAGTCTATCAGTTCATTATCTTGATTCGTGATATACATTCGAATTCTATGAATATAATTTCGTCTATTAACAGGTAAAAATAAAGGATTTATTTCATCAATTTTTATTAAACTACCAGGAGGATTAGATGGCGTAAAAGAATATAAAATATCTGAATTAATATTATTATATAAAGTTCCTGTAATTACATCACAATGAATATGTATGTCATCAACTCCTCTAGAAATGTTTGCCATATATTTTCCTTCTTGATGATTATCTTCATATATTTCTGATTCAAATCCTAAAATTTCATGTAATTTACTCTCTCTAAGATCAATTTTATATTCATCTTTTAATTCAATTATAAAGCGCTGTGTAGCAAAATTAGCTTTAAATTTAATTGGTGGTTCATCTCCAAATCGTTTTATTAAAAAGTTATTTAACTCCCTTAATGTGTAATTTCCATTATCTAAAGTTATTTCATGCCATAAACTACCATCAAAATACTTAAATGTATTATTTTCTTCATCAATATTGTTCCATGAAACCCACATAGACATAGATTTTAAAGCTATTTTTGAATTTTCATTAACAGGAATAGGAGGGACATATTCAATTGTAAAATCTTCTGATTTCTCAAAATTTTTTGAATCTAAAATTAACATTTATTAAGCACAAAATCTTCATTATAACCACTTGGTTCTTGGGTAAAAGAATATAAAACTTCAACAGGTGATTTACCTTTATTCCTTTGAGTTATGTATTTCATACAATAAAAACCACATTTAACAGATGTTGGTTCTTGTAAAAAACTCGAATTATATCTAATTCCTTTATTAGATGTTTCAAGATATTTTACAATATTTTTAGGTATGAAAATGTTATTCAATTTAATGTCTTTATATTTATATTCTCCAAATGGATCAAAATATTCCACAAAATTATATTTAGGATCATTATAATAACACACCCAATGAGTCCCAGGTCCTGTAGATATATCTAAATTAACAATTCCACTTTCAAATATCTTAATCTTTTTAGGTAATAAATCTGATGTAAATACACCCCTGAATCCTTTTACATCTTTCATATTTTGTTCTATCGTTTTATTGGATATACCTCGTAATTCTGAAGAACTCCCTTTCCAGAATGTTTTTTTTAAGGTTACAACCTGATCCAGTTACTTTACTTAAAGCTTTATTCACACCCCAACCTGCAGCACCAGATAGAGCTCCTGTTGCTAAACTAGTAAGAATAGGAATTAGAAAGGGTAGAAATCCACCGTTCTTCTTTAACTGTGTCTTACTTATAGTTATTCGTTTACCGTTTTTAATTTGATTAATTTGAGTTTTTGTTAAATACATATCATGATTAGCACTTTTAGTTTTATCAATTTGCAATGTAATTTCTTCACCTTTCTTTAATGCTGATTTTAATTTATTTTTCTGACCTTCACTCAAATGAACTCTAGTTTTAATATAATTACTCATTTATTAAGATAGAAATTTTGAATAATATTGTTTTACTTTTTCTTTGAATAAAGCTCATATTGAGAAATGGCTTCCTAGTTTAATTGAATTAATAATCTAAAGCAACTTATGGGAATTTACTAGGAAAATTTTTTTTTTTCATTTATAGCAAATTTTCGGAGAAAACTCTTCTCCTTCTTCAGGCTCTCTTGTTGTTGTCACTTTTTGCTTGTCACTATCATGGTTACGGTTTACCTTGACGGTTACGGTTAACCTTGACGGTTTAGGTTATTTTTCAACAAATCCTGCCAGATGTTAGGCAGGGAAAATCCTTTGCAGTCATTGATGATGGAATTTTGATTTTTCTCAATCTCTATTCCTTCTTTCAGTTTTCTTTTTGGAAATTGCTTTGGAAACTGATTACTTTAAGGGAATTCCAATCCATGCTGTGCCCAGTTTCTCTAACATGCCTATCTAATCCAGTCTTGTTGGAGCAATTTTTTATAGCTGCTTTATGCTCAGCTATACGAGTTTCTAGTCTGCGACCTGTTTCACCTATGTAAGATAGTCCACAACTACAATTTACTTCATAAACTACTCCTTGCATTTTTAAAATATCTTCTTCTCTTTGAACTATTTTAGGGAAAAATTTTTTAACTTTGTTCTCTAAACTTGGAGCTAGCCTAATATTGTATTTTTTACTAATTCTCTTTAAAGCCTCAAATAAACCCTCGTGATAAGAAATTTTTCTAGTGAATTTTACTTCTTGCTTTTGTGGGTTCTTCTTACCATTAAAATTCAGAAGCAAGTCAGTTTTTAGAAAAATTAATAAAATAGTTTCTACTGCAGATAAAAAAGAAGCCCATAAAGAAGAGCTTAAAGTCATACTTGCAGAAAATAACTATCCTAAAGAAGAAATTGAGAAGCTTCTGAATTTTAATGGTAAGAAGAACCCACAAAAGCAAGAAGTAAAATTCACTAGAAAAATTTCTTATCACTAGGGTTTATTTGAGGCTTTAAAGAGAATTAGTAAAAAATACAATATTAGGCTAGCTCCAAGTTTAGAGAACAAAGTTAAAAAATTTTTCCCTAAAATAGTTCAAAGAGAAGAAGATATTTTAAAAATGCAAGGAGTAGTTTATGAAGTAAATTGTAGTTGTGGACTATCTTACATAGGTGAAACAGGTCGCAGACTAGAAACTCGTATAGCTGAGCATAAAGCAGCTATAAAAAATTGCTCCAACAAGACTGGATTAGATAGGCATGTTAGAGAAACTGGGCACAGCATGGATTGGAATTCCCTTAAAGTAATCAGTTTCCAAAGCAATTTCCAAAAGAAAACTGAAAGAAGGAATAGAGATTGAGAAAAATCAAAATTCCATCATCAATGACTGCAAAGGATTTTCCCTGCCTAACATCTGGCAGGATTTGTTGAAAAATAACCTAAACCGTCAAGGTTAACCGTAACCGTCAAGGTAAACCGTAACCATGATAGTGACAAGCAAAAAGTGACAACAACAAGAGAGCCTGAAGAAGGAGAAGAGTTTTCTCCGAAAATTTGCTATAAATGAAAAAAATTTTCCTAGTAAATTCCCATAAGTTGCTTTAGATTATTAATTGTTTTACTTGCTCATTAGTCATTTTACCCTCTTTCAATAATATATCTAGTATTTGAACTACTTGGTTATATACTTTCTTATTTTTAGTTCCCTTACATATTTTATCTGTTAATTTATCTAAAATATTAAGACCCTCACCCATATAGTAATTCCCCATTTTGAGAGCTTCTAATGCTGTAATATATTTTCGAACCTCAGCCATTTTATAATCGAAACGATCAATTTTTTTCTGTAATTTTTTCTTTTTTTCTTCATCTTTAGTATTATTAAATGCTTTTACTTGAGGACCTTTTAGACGTCCGATTTCGCTGTTTTTTTCATTTGCTTGATTTATTATTTCATCAATCTCTTCATCAGATTTATTGACTAATTCTGAAGGTAAATCAAATCCCAACTTTCTTTTAATAAGTGATATATTCAAGTTTTTGTTTAAGTTAATTTTATGAATTCCTGCTTCTCTCTCATACATTTCTTTAGCATCTGAAATAGGTTCTTCAACATCTTCTAAGGCAGGAATTCTTGAAGATTCTCCAATTGGTTGAAATGAAAGTTCTTCAATTGCATCTTGAATAGCTTTTAAATTTTCTTTTCTAGATACATCTTGATATTCTAATTTTTCAACTATAGGTTTATGAAATTTTGTGATTGCCTCTTCATATCCTAAATCTTCTAATTGCTTTTCCTTATTTCGTTTTCTTAGTTCAGCATTTACTTTTGCTAATTTTAATAAATCTTGTATCACTTTACTCATTTATTTAACTGAAAATTTGCTTCCAAGCAAATTATTTTACTTCCAAGCAAATTATTTTACTTCCAAGCAAATTATTTTACTTCCAAGCAAATTATTTTACTTCCAAGCAAATTATTTTACTTATATAAATGGAAGATTTTGAACAAATTGAAGAATATTTATCTTTTGCTGAAATGGCATTATATCTAGCTGAATGTTATTTATCTCAAGGAATACCAGCTGAAGACTTATTATTTGAAGCTGAAATGTTTATTGAAGATGCTGAATTTCTATTAAATAAATATGATTAAGCCTTGCAGCATTAAAATAAAAGATTATTCCGAACCAGAAGAATTTATAGATCCAAATCAAAATCCAATGTTACCTATTCATCCTTTTAAACTTTTAATAACAGGATCTTCAGGATGTGGAAAAACAAATTTACTATTAAATTTAATATATGATCATTTAAATTTTGATGCATTATTCATATGTGCAAAAGATATTAACGAACCTAAATACTCTAAATTAAAAGAAAATTACTCAGTGTTTGATGATATAGAAGAGGAAGACATTTTAAAAATAAAGGGAAAGAATAAAAATAAGTTATTAAAATTATTTAAAAAGTTTAAGAAAGAAACATTATTTAGTTCAGACATAAATGAATTTATTACTGTAGATGACTTAGATCCTTCATTAAAAAATCTAGTTATTTTTGATGACTGTGTAAAAGAAAAAGATCAAAACGAAATTGAAAAATTTTTTATAAGAGGAAGGAAGAAAATGCATCCATTATTTATTTATCACAGACCTATTATTCAACACCTATTGATATAAGAAACAACTGTGATTACTTTATATTTTTTAAACTTCAGCACAGAGAAATTAAACAAATTATTAGAGAAATTGATGGTGATTTTAATATAGATCCTTATCAAAAAAGTATTAAAAAACCTTATGATTTCTTCATGTTAGATTTGAAAAATCCTCATATGAGATACAGACATAACTTTGATCCTATATAAATGGAAGAATATTTAGAAAAGAAAATGTATGTATACAGAAAAAGTTTTAATTACTATAATAAAATTAGTATATCATTATCAGTAGGCAAATTTATATTTAGTGCTTCAGGTTTATCAGCTTTTGCATTTATTCCTTTAGCAGCACTTTCTTTAGGAGCAGGAGTCATTGAAGTTGTCGATAAAACTCTAAATATTTCAGAAAGAAAAGAAGAATATAAACAAGCTTACAAATTTTATAAACAGATATTAAATTTAATAAACGCTAATTCAATTTCAGAACAGGATGCTTACGTTAGAGAAGAGGATTTTATAAAAAATATGAAGTATTTTCCTTTAGAGAAATATGTAAAACAAACGCAACTAAATGGTTATAGATATGTAAAATAGATTTACACTTAAATAAATGGAATTACAAGGAGGTGATATAGTAGGATGGTTACAAGATAAATTAAATCCGCCTGAAATGCATATACCTGGTTACCAGTATTGTGGTCCATTTACAAAATTAGAAAAGAGATTAAAAAGAGGTGATCCAGGAATTAACAGAGTTGATAAAGCTTGTAAAAAACATGATGTAGCTTATAGTAAAACTAAAGATACTAAACAGAGACATATTGCTGATCAAGAACTCTTAAACGATTTAGATTCAATTGAAAATACTACAAGTGGATTCTATCCATTAGGAGAGAAACAAGCTAAAGCTGTTATAAAACCAATTATAAAAGCAAAGAAAACATTTGGTTTAGGAATTTCATCCTATATGTATTGCTTAAAGTGCAAACAGAAAACTGAAACTAAAGATATTCAAGAAACAGTAGCTAAAAATGGAAGACCGATGGCAAAAGGAAAGTGTAAAGTTTGTGGAACTAAAAAGAGTGTTTTTTAAAGACGTAGACCTTAAAAATATTTATTATACACCAGAAACTGGTTATTGTGGTATTAATGAATTACAAAGAAAAACTAAATTACCCAGGAAAGATATAGAAGAGTTTTTACATCAACAAGATGTATATACAAAACATAAACCACTTATTCATAGATTTAAAAGAAGAAGAATTTATGTTTCTCATGTCAATGACCAATTTCAAGCTGACCTTATAGATATGCAAGAATTTAAATCCTTTAATAATGACACAAATTATATTTTATCAGTGATTGATATATTCAGTAAATATGCTTGGACAATTCCGATTAAAAGAAAAACAGGTGAAGAGGTAACTAGAGCATTTAAAAAAATATTTAAAGAAAGAAAACCAGAAAAACTTCAAACAGATAAGGGTACAGAGTTTATAAATAAACAAACTCAAAAGTTATTCAAGGATGAAAATATTCACTGGTTTACAACTGAAAATATTGAGATTAAATGTGCTGTTATTGAAAGATTCAATAGAACTTTAAAGACTAAAATGTGGAAGTATTTCACAGCAAATAATACTAGAAAGTGGATAAATGTACTAGATAAATTAATTAAGAATTATAATAATTCTTATCATAGATCCATTAAAATGACACCTATAGAAGCAAGTAAGGAAGAAAATGAATTAAAAGTTTATAATAATTTGTATAAAGAAAAAGAGAAAAATAAACCAAAATATCAAAAAGGAGATAAAATAAGAATTTCAAAATATAAAAGAGAATTTAAGAAAGGTTATCTTCCAACATTTACAGAAGAAATATTTATAATTTCCGATATATTGAACACAGATCCTCCGACATATAAAATAAAAGATTTAAATAATGAAGAAATTACAGGAACATTTTATGAAAAGGAACTGGTTAAATATGATAAGAAAGATGAGGTTTATAAGATTGAAAAAATTATTAGAAAGAAAGGAAATAAATACTTAGTTAAATGGTTGGGATATCCTGATGAATTTAACAGTTGGGTTGACGCTGTAATTTGAAAAATTTTTGCAAAACGCCCTTTCGGTGGAGGGTCTATGCTTCATTTTTTTATTTATTTGTACCTGGCCAGCCAGGTGGGCGTTAACTCTTTCGACCCTCCACCGCACACACTCTCTACCATCAGATGTTATTCACGCACACGCTCTACCATGAACCAAACTTATTTTCAAAGTTTGAACAGGGAGCCATTCTACCGTATCGAGTTTCGAACCTGAGACCTTTTGCATGCATGCCTGACTCGCTACCACTCGGCCAACACAGGCCGATGAATTCTTGCTTGAAACATATATTTATGTCGAAGCTTGGCTATGATCCAAAGTTGTTACGTAACGAAGAACTGCTTTTTTCCGAGGACACGTTACGTAATCGCGCGCCGCGGAGAATATTGGCAGCGATTCAACTTATGTAAACATTTTCGCTCGCAGCTTATCAGTGTTATGTAATGACTGTTTTTTGCAACTAAGAAAGAAAGAGAGATAATGCCTTGTGCTGACATCTATATGTGAAAGAAAAAACTGTTATATGAAAATAATGAATACTGACGATATTAAAAGAATAAAATGATATCTAATAAATGGCTTCATTAAAAGATGTATGTTATGAAAATATTAAAGATAATTATTATTATGGTCTCTTTGGAGATTTTAAATTAATAATAGATAAAAATACTGGATATTTTAAACTTTGTAAAGATGGAGGTAAGAGATTTAAAAAATGGCTTCAGAAGATTTAATTAAAGATATTTCCACGGCTGGAATTCCAACCATGGGAAAAAATGATGTAATATATGAAATTAAAGGTGGTTTAACTGAAAAGTATAATGTAAATGGTTCTTATGTGTCTGATGATAAAAATTGTGGTGGCCCGAATTCGGGCCGCCATAAAAATGATCAATTTGGTTAAGAATTTAGACGGCCCGAATTCGGGCCGTGAAAATATACATGAAATAAGAGGTAAAACAGCAATAAAATATAACTTTAATGGTACATATGTCAGTGAAGATTTAATTACAAATATAGCTTGTTGGGTTTCAAATGATTTTTATGATAAAGTTAACAAGATTGTTAAAGATTATTATGTTAAAAAATTAAAAAGTTTTTAATAAAATGATATCTAATAAATGAATTATTTTAATGAAGAAACTAATTACTTTTCTTCTTCAGAAGAACAACAAATTGAAATTCCTGAAAATTTTAAAAAAGTAATGAAACAAATAAAGAAAATGAAATATGATGAAGAGGAAGACTGTTATTATATAGATTATAATAAATATTTAAAAAGTAGATATGTTAGTAGAATAAGATATTTTAATCAGTTTAAAAGAAAAAGTAACCTTAAATTTAATAAGGAAGCAGAAGATTTATTTTTAAAATTACTAGATTTTATGTACTATGAGAAAAATTTAAAATATACATATTTTATTAAAAAAATTTGTGACTATTGTAATATATCAAATGATATTAAAATTAATATAAATCCAAATAATGAAAAGATCTGGGAAGACTTTAAAGCAGCAAACTTTTCAGCTTAAGTATTTATAAAATTTGTTTCCTAATAAATGGAAGACAAAACATGCACAAGTTGTAAACAAACAAAACCTATTGATGAATTTTATGTTCAACATCGTTATGGTAAAGTTGATAGACAGCATTTTTGCAAATCTTGTCAGTGCATAATTTTATATAGAAAAATAAATTGTGATTGTGGTAAACAATATACTTATACTCATAAACAAAGACATTTAAGAAGTAAATTGCACAAACGTCGTTTAGCTTTTATCACTTTTTGATTTCGAAAATCCCTTTATAAATTTACTCCCTAATAAATGGATAAAACTTTGAAGCCAATTATTGTGCATCTTAAAAGTGCTCTGAATGCTATTAGTGTTCAGAAACTTGGAAATGTTTTAAAAAGATTAAATATCAAAAAACGAAATGTAAAAAAAGATGATTTAATTAAATCGTTGATAAAATATATTAGAAAGACAGGTGATTATAAGTCTGTTTTAGTAGATATCCTTGGATTAGATACATCAGAATATTTAGATAGAAAAAGAAAAATATTTATTAATCATCCAGAGAGAAGAAATAGAATTAAAAAATTATTTGATTCTTTTAACTTGAAATTCAAAGATAACAAACTGAAACCAAGAAAAGAAAAGAAAATTAAAACAGCTGTAAATCTTGAAAAATTATTTAAACCTGATTATGAAATTATTGAAACAAAAGGAAAATATATTAAAAAATATATGGTACATAGAAAGAATTATAGAGTAGCTGGAGTAAACATTAAACCTGAACAATATTTCAATATTTTACAAGATATATTTAGAAAAGCAATTGGTAAAATTCATGGAAAAGTAGATATAATAGTATACAGTCCTAATCTCAATAAACCATTTCATGATAAAATGATGTCAACAAATGATGCTTATGAATATTATATATATAAATTATCTGATCAAATAGAATATAAAGAATTAGATATTACAGACTGTATATTTGATTTTAATGTGGTTGAATTACCTGAAGGAGGAAAACATTTAATAATAGTTAAAGAAGACGATATTGTAAATAAAAGAAGTATATGCCAAATAAAAAATAATGATAATATTTGTTTAGCTAGATCAATTGTAACAGCATTAGCAATTCAAAATCCTGAGGTGTTATGTAATAAATTAAACCATGAAAAAATATCAAAGAATGATATAACATATATTAGAAAAGGTAGAGTTTTACAAAAATCATTAGCTGTAAAATTACATGAACTATGCAATATTCCATTAGAAATATGTTGTTTAGAAGAGGTTAAAATATTTGAAGAATTCTTAGATATTCAAATTAATATATTTTGTAGAGAGAATTTTAACGAAAGAATATATAGTGGTGCTTATAAACCTACATGTATCTATATATTTAAAAATAGAAATCATTTTGATGTTATTACTTCTATTAAAGGATTTTTAGGTAGAAGAAATTATTGTGATTACTGTCAAATAAGTTATGATAAAAAAGATAAACATAAATGTCCTCTTAAATGTGATAGATGTTTTACAACAGATAGCAAATATTGTAATAGTGATGAAATATTTTGTAAAAAATGTAATAGATTATTTAAAGGTAAAGAGTGTTTTATATACCATGAAATGAAAGATAAAAAAGGTATAAGTGTTTGTAATAGTTTATGGAAATGTTTAAACTGTAAACGAATTATTAATCAATATGAGAGGAAATCAAAAGAACATAGATGTGGTGAAAAACGATGTAAAAACTGCTGGCAATGGGTTCTAAATGATCATAAATGTTTTATGAAACGTAAAGATACAAAAGGTGGTAAATGTATAAAAGACTGTGTTGAAAATATTCCATTTAAAGATAAATGGTGTGAAAAATGTAAATATGAATATACTGAAAAATATTTCTTTTTTGATGTTGAAACGAAACAAGAAACAGGAATTCATGAAGTAAATCTAGTTATAAATCATGGTTTTAAAGGAGATGAAAATATATTTAAAAATGAAGATGAATATTGTGAATGGTTATTTGATAAAAAACATTACGGCTATACAGTATTAGCACATTATGGAAAAGGATTTGATTTTCAATTCTTAGCTAAGTATTGTTTTAAAAATAAAATTGAAGTATTCACTATATATAATGGAAATAAACTTAATTATATGCAAATTCCTTGTTTAAATATGAGATTTATTGATTCTATTAATTTTACATTAGTTCCATTAAGAAATTTTCCTAAAACATTTGGATTAGATGAACTAGCAAAAGGATATTTTCCTCATTTATTCAATACATCAAATAATCAAAATTATGTAGGTCTATATCCTAAAAAATATTACTATGGTTATGATAGTATGACATCAGAACAGAGAGAAATGTTTGATAAATGGTATAATACTGTAAGACATGAAACATTTGATTTTCAAAAAGAATTCATTAAATACTGTAGATCAGATGTAGATATTTTAAGGAGAGGATGCTTAGAATTTAGAAAATTATTTTTAGAAATTGCAAACATAGATCCCTTTAAATATGTTACATTAGCAGGTGTATGTATGGCTATTTACAGAGATAAATTCCTAAAAGAAAATACAATTGCTGTTGATGACGATATAATTCATAAAGATAAATATAGTAAAAAATCTATTGTTTGGTTAGATTATTTATCTCAGAAACATAATATTAATATTCAACATGCTTTAAATGGTGGAGAAAAGAAATTAAAATTAGGTAATAAATATTATAAAGTAGATGGATTTTATAATAATATAGTGTATCAGTTTCAAGGATGTCACTGGCATGGATGTCCTAAATGTTATAGAGAATCAACTATAAATATTCAAAATCAGATATGTATGAAAGACTTATATAATAGAACAAAAAAGATAAATAAGAAGATAAAAAATAATGGATATGAATTAATTGAAATATGGGAATGTGATTTTGATAATAATAAGGAAATTAAAAAATATATGAAAACTGAATGAAATAGAGATTTTGTAGATCCTTTAAATCCTAGAGATGCTTTTTATGGTGGTAGATGTGAACCAACAAAATTGAAATATGAATTCAAAGGAAATGAAAAAGGTAGATATATAGATGTGTGTTCATTATATCCAACAGTTAATTATTTTGATAATTATCCAATTGGTCACCCTACAAAAATATTTAATCCTAAGAAGTATGATAAGAAATGGTTTGGATTAATAAAATGTAAAGTCTTACCACCTAGGAAATTATATCATCCTGTGTTACCATATAAAGGCGAAAAATTAATATTCACTCTATGTAAATCATGTTCTCAAACTATAAAATGTAATCATTTTAAATCGAATCAAATTGTAGAAAAGAAAAGATGTAAAGACTGTTATGAAGTCAGAAATAAAGAATGTAATCATAAAAGAGACGAAAGATGTTTCACTAGTACATGGACTACTGATGAAATGAATTTAGCAATTAAAAAAAGATATAAAATTTTAAGAATATATGAGGTTTGGAATTTTGAAAATAAAACTGATGAACTATTTAGAGATTACGTTAAAATGTTTTTGAAAATTAAATTAGAAACTGATGATAAATGGTCTGAAAATTTTAAAACTGAAAAGGAATATAAGAGATGTGTTAAAGAAAAATTAGATATAAAATTAGAAAAAATAGAAAAAAATCCTGGTTTAAGATTTATAAGTAAGATATGTTTAAACTCTTTATGGGGTAAGTTTGGACAACGAAAAAATATGAAACAAACTGAATATGTAATGGAATTAGAAGATTTTTATAGAATTATATTGAATGATAATATTAAGGAATTAAACATGATATTCATGAATGACGATTGTGTAGAAATGACTTATAAAAAGAAAGACCAATATGCCGAAAATAATTTTAATACAAATGTTTATATAGCAGCATTTACAACTAGTTCTGCAAGAATAAGATTATATAAAATGCTTGATAAATTAGGAGATAAAGTGATATATTATGATACCGATAGTATTGTATATATTGAAGATGGTACAAATAAAATAAAAACAGGATGTATGTTGGGTGAATGGACTGATGAATTAGGAGATGATAAACATATGAAATCATGGATATCTGGAGCCTCTAAAGATTATGGATATATATTAAATGATGGAATTGTAAAAGGAAAAGTTAAAGGATTTAAAATGAGTTATGAGAGTGAAACTGTTTTAAATTTCGATGAGAGAATGAAAGTAATTACAGGAGAAACAGAGTATTTAGATGTGAAAAGTAATCAATTTCAAATTCAAAAAGATAGAAATATTATGGTTAAGAAAACAAATAAAAGATACATGTTTGGATTTGATAAAAGAAGAATTTTAGATGATTATAATACTGTGCCTTTTGGATATTAAATCTTTGAATGTTTTAAACTTCTGAATTTTTAATCTTTCTATTTATAAAAATTATTCTATATAAATGGATGACATTACACTGATTTTCAATTTTCAAGGATTTATTCTTCCTAATAAAAGTATAATCAGAGAGATAAGTTGGTGTCATTTACATCAACCTGTAGGGGAAACAATTCAAGTATTTGAACCTCATTATATATTAAATGATAGAGAGCGAAGAATTATATATAAATGTACAAGAGATATTCATGGATTAAAATTTAAAAGATTTCCAGATCAAAAATCTCTATGGATAAGTACTGATGAGATTAAAAATTATATAAAAAACTTGTATGAATATTATGGTGGTAAGTTTGTATATAAAGGAGGAATAATGGAAAAACAAATATTTGATGAGTTAGAAATTCCTTCTATAGATCTTGAATTAACTAAATGTGCAAAAATTTTAGGTACTGGATGCTCTATGTATAGATGTATGTTTTACAAGAATTGTATTTCAAAAAAATGAAACCTTATAAATGGATTTATTAGGAGATATGAGAGCTCTCTTTACTGATCGTAAAGGAATCAAATATAGTGATGATATAAGATGTTTATCTCATTTATGTGAAGATTTAATATATGTGAGTAAAGATTATAATAATGAATATCCTGATCTTATTAAATTGATTGCTAAATATCTTAAAAAGATGCATAAACTAATTTTGAAAATAAGAACAAATGAAGAGGTTAAAAATAAAGGATTAGAAATATTTGATGAGATTACAAAAGAAATTACATTTGTGACAAATATATTTTAAAAATATTTATAAAAATGTTTCCTAATAAATGGATGAATTCAACAACATCAGATCATATCCTGAAACTTTCAAATTAAAAGATTTGAATACAGGAAAATATAAACTCATATCATTGAAAAAAATCCAAACAAAATTTGGAGATACAACAATTGCAAAATTAGAAGTTAATGATGAAGAAAGAGATTATTTTCTTAAAAAATGTCATGGAAAACTGTCAGATAAAACAATTAAAAAACTCAATAAAGGTAATTATGTTTTTAACTTTAAAGGCAAAATTGATGATAAATATTATGATTATGAATTAGAACTTTAATCTTCCTACACTTTTTATCTTCCTATTTTTTTAATCTTCCTATTTTTTTAATCTTCCTATAAGGGGTATCCGTTTTGGGTACCCCTTTTTTTAATGCATTTTTAAAAAGGACTTTGCAAAGTACCAATTCAAAGTAGTTTGTTTTACAACTTTTCTATTGATTTTCATCACTGAAACCATCATTTCATCACTTTTAAAATCAAAGCTATTCAAAGTTCAAAATGATTGCAATTGTTCAAAAATGTTCACAAAAATGACTTAAAATGTGTGTTTTTATGATGTTCTAGTTTGATGAAAAACAGAGTAAAAACTTCAATTTTCAAAAATCTGATGTTTTTGACTATTTTATGCTAAAAAATCAATGATTTTTAATGAAAATATGGTGTTTTTGTTCATAAAAAGCCTTAAAATGTTCGTGATTATTGAGGTCTGAAAAATCAAAAAACGCCTGATTTTGAGGTTTTTTGTAGTATATGATGTGTCCCATAGTATGGGACATATACTACTCAAGTGCAACAGGCATGGAACTCCATCCCACAAACTGACATCCAGCGTACGACACAATGCATGAACGTTTGCGTGCTTGCATTCAACATTCTGGCGGTTACACCAGTTATTAATGTACCAGCATTTCACATTTAAAATGGCTCTTCTCGCGCTTACATTGAGTTGTGATCTTGAAGCCTTAACCAGAAGAAAAGGTTGGAGTCCGAGAAAGGAAAACTAACCAACCAAGGAGTCAAGAAGTATTTGTGCGATGCGACAAAGGATAGGAAGCACTATTTCTCGACGTAATTACCCTGATGATTCAGGCATTTGTCGGACCGCACGACCAGCTTGTCCATCCTGGACCGAAAAAATTCAAGTCCCTGCTGATGTAGCTAGTTTGTCGCAGCTGTTTTCACGTCATCGTCACACGTGAAGTTTGTACCAGACAGGTGCTGTTTCGAGGCAGGAAAGAAGTGAAAGTCACTAGGAGCCAAGTCCGGGCTGCAGGCCGCGTGCTTTCACACCACCTACCGGAATTTGTGAATCAACTGCTGCGTGGTGTTGGCTGCGTGCGGCCTTTCGTTATCGTGAAGAATGACACCATCGCTCAGCAGATCTGGTCGTTTTCGTTGGATGCTCTCATGGAATTTTTTCAGCATGGCACCGTGCCGATCAGCGTTGATGGTGTGTCCATGTTCTAAAAAGTCCACCAAAAGCGCACCCGAGGAATCCCAGAAAACAGACGCCAGGATTTTTCCAGCTGACGGTGTGACTGTAAACTTTCTCCCGGCGGTGAAGCAGCGTTTTTCCATTGCATGGAATTTCTCTTGCTGGTGAAAGCGAAATGGTGGAGCCAAATCTCTTCCCTAGTCACGATACGGTCAAGGAAGCTCTGTCCGTCTTCAGCGCAACGCGTCAGGAACTTCAAACATGTCATCATTGGTGCTGCTTTGTGATCGACGGATAATGAACGTGGCACCCATCTGGCACAAACCTTTGTGTACTGCAAAACATCCACCACAAGATGTTAAACAACGCTATAGCTCAGTCCCAGCTCGGACGCAATATGGCCCAAAGTTACCCTTCGGTCGTCTTTAATCATTTCGTCCACACGTGCCGTGTTGATCTTTGTCAACGACGAACTTGGACGTCCACTGTTCGTGCGATGTCGGTTCCTCACATCATCCCTGTCGGAAAGAAACGAAACGCACCATTGCGCCACGTGTTGTCGAGACATCACGTTATTGCTATAAACTTCGACGAGCTGCCGATTAATTTCTACTGTGGGCACATTCTTGGCCCATAAAAACCTTATCCCTGCTCTCACTTTGACCTAAGACCACGTTTCCTACCGCGTCGCCATTTCGAAATGTCACTGCGCAGCTAACGCTGTGCCCAGGAGTTCACAGAGGTGCCTGGAGCACTGGCGCTATCTCTCGAACGAACATGCCATGTATGCCACTCGTATGACATCCCGCATTTATTTTATACCCCGTTTTTTCTGATCGACTTACATATATTACACACACAGCGAGTAATCACTGAATTATAGGACCACATACCTAATACTTCGTTCGTCCTCCTTTTGCCCTCAGTACAGCAGCTATCCGACTTGGCATCGGTTCAGTAACATGCCTGAAACATTTGCGAGATATGGCCAACCAAGCTGTGTGTAATGCGGGCAGGGAGCATACACCAATCACCTCCATACCTAAATGCAGGTATGGAGGCGATTGGTGTATCCAGACTCCTGATGTGCTGTTCCATGGTGTCCCACAAGTGCTCTCTGGGATTGATATGAGGGGGGCGGGGTGTCGGAGCCCAATTGATAAGCTGCAAGTCTGAACTTATATTCCTTAGAACATTCCTGCACAACATTGGACCTGTGACTCGGCGCATTGCCATCTTGGAAAATGCTATTCGGGAAAAGTGCAACAATGCTGGGTGTACAGAGTCAGCAAGCAATTCACGATAGTGGGCGCCAGTCATACGTTGATCCACATGCACCAGGGGTCCAAGTTCCTGCCAGGTAAACATGCCTCACACCATACAACCTCCTCCATTGGCTTGCACTGTGGAGACCATGCAGGATGGATCGAGTGCCTCATGTTGTTTGCGCCAAATACGTACACGACCATCCACCGAGTGGAGTATAAAACGCGACTAGTCAGACCAACACACTTTTCTCCAGTCATCCGATGTCCAACTTGCATTATCTTTGCACCAGGCGGGTCTTTGGGGTCGATGAAACGAGTCTTTTGCGTCGATGAATCTTTGCACCAGGCGAGTCTTTGGGGTCGATTAACCGAGTCTTTTGCGTCGATGAATCTTTGCACCAGGCGAGTCTTTGGCGCCAATGAACCGTGGTTAGGAGAGGATGTCTGCTGTTATAGCCCATACATGTGACCGTGCGATGTATGGTTATGACAGATACCGGTCCGGGTTGACCTCTGTTGTATTGAGTAGTCAACTGTTGAACAGTGCTGCGTCTGTTGGCCTGTACGCATCGTCGGACCCAGCGCTCACCTCTCACATCAACTTTTCGCTGTCCTGTGCAGTTTTACCTGCGGTTCGCCGTTTGAACATTTTCACGCCAGTCCTGATACACTTTAGCTACAGCGGCTCGCGAACAATCCACCAGTTCAGCTGTTTTGGAGATCAAGGCACCAGCTCTACGAGCTCCCACAATCTGTCCCTTCTCACAGTCCGGTAAATCCTTCCGTTTACGCACCACGCTCCGAATTTTACTACCCACTGCTCCAATCATACCGTATATGTGCTACAGCGGTCAACAAATCGCGCCCCACGCGTAAATCACGTGGTCAACGAGCCGCATCCAATTTTGATAGGTTGTTCATAATCCAGTGATAACTCGGTGTTATGTAAACGTGCTCGCACGCCCTTCCACAGTGTAATCAATTTGGCTGTAATAGAAAAAGTGAGTATTACCATCGAGATCAAGGAGCTTGATAAAGTGCAAATAAAACATAATGAATTTGTTAGCAAGAGATGCACTCTATCGGAAGCAATTGATTATATCAAGTGCTGTAGGAATTCTGGAGGTGTGCGTTTATCTTACTACATCCCGATCTATCATCCCCATCGCAGATCCTATAAACTCAGAATCTAATCCTTGAAACAAACAGGAACGACGCAGTTAGTCATATCTTGAACTCGGAACAGACAAACACGATGTCAATACTGTAGTAATTATTGTGTAGCGCTGTATAAAGACGCAAGTAAATCCTAATGAAAAATTGCGATACCCAAAACTGCTGAAATATTACACCACACATGAGGAAACAACACAGTAACTGGCACCCATTTCTGGTGTTCCGTAAATCCGAATTTATTTATTTTTAATTACAACTAGATAATTACGGATTATTATTATTTTTATTTTTATATCATCATCATCATCATTGTCAACCATTATCAATCCACTGCTGGACGAAGGTCTCCCCAAGTTTCCTCCACAACGGTCTGTCTTGTGCCAGTCTCCTCCATGTCACCCCTGCATACTTTCGAATTTCATCCACCCATCTCCCATGTGGTCGTCTTCTGGGTCTTTTCCTGTCCCTTGGAATCCAATCTAAAATTTCGGCTGTCCATCGATGATCTGTCCTTCTGGCAGTATGTCCAGCCCATTGCCATTTCAGGATTTAACTCTGATCATGATGTCTTCCACTCTTGTCATTTTTCGGATCCACGAGTTCCTCTTCTTATCTCTCCTGGTTACACCAAGCATGCACCTCTCCATGCTACTTTGAGTTGTCTGCAGCCTTTGTATGTCTCTTTTAGTTAAGGTCCACGTCTCTGCACCATACGTAAGCACTGGAAGGATGCATTGATCAAACACTTTTCTTTTAAGACATAATGGCATATTGCTCTTGAAAATTATGCTGTTTCTTCCAAAAGCTCTGCAGGCAAGTTTTGTACGCCGATTAATTTCTTCACCAATGTGACCCTCACTTGATATCTGCTGTCCAAGATAAACATACGTGTCTGTTATCTCCAGCTTTTCTCCATCAATCGATAAATCTTCATTTCTTGTAAAAGCATTGAACATCACTTTTGTCTTCTGAAAGTTCATTTTTAATCCCACTTCTTTACTCTTGTCAGCAAGTTCCTGGATCATACTCTGCAGCTCTGATGGGGTAGTTGCAAAAATGACTACGTCATCAGCAAAACGAAGGTAGGTTAGATAATCTCCATTAATTTTTATCCCTTTGTTTTCCCAGCTCAGCGACTGAAAAACACCCTCCAATGTGGCATTAAAGAGCTTCAGAGATATGGTGTCACCTTGTCTCACTCCCTTTCCAATTTTTACGTGTGTTGTATTTTCAAACAGCCTAATCTTTGCACTTGCATTTTCATAGATGTTATTAATAATATTAATGTATGCATCTTCAATACCGCAGGTTTTCAGAGCCATTGTAACTGCTGATGGTTTCACCGAATCAAAGGCTTTTTCATAATCGATAAAAGCCATGCACAATGGAAGTTCATATTCCCTCGCTCTTTCAATTAGTTCTCTCAGCACGTGGATATGATCTATTGTGCTGTAGCCACTCCTGAATCCAGCTTGTTCTCTCGGTTGAGCCATGTCCAGTGTTACCTTCAAGCGGTGTGAAAGAACTTTAGTGAAGATTTTATAAACTACTGATAGGAGGCTGATAGGTCTGTAGTTTCAGAGATCCTCAATGTCACCTTTCTTATGTAGCAGGATCATTGTAGCGGTGTTCCAATCCTCAGGAATCTTTCCTTCATTAAGGCATCGAGTGAAAATTTGGGCGAGTACTGTTTCGATTTCTCCACTTGCTTCTTGTATGATGTCTACAGTAATTCCATCTTCTCCTGGAGCTTTTCCTCGCTTCATGTTCTTGATTGCATGTGCAACTTCTGCTGGAAGGACTGGAGGAACTCTGGTACTGGTATCTTTCATGATGTCTGGAGTGCATATATCATCCCTTTCATATAATTTGGAGTAGAAATCTTTCACTCTTGTCAAAATTTCGCCTCTATTTCTTGTTACAGAACCATCTTCTTTTCTCAGTGCCATAATCTGTTTTCTTCCCTTACTGAGATGTCCCTTTGCTATCTTCAGGCTTTGGTTGTTTTCAATTGCTTTCCTCACTAGTTCACAGTTGAATTTCCTTACGTCTTCAGTGATACTTTTTCTTACTGTCTTGCATAGCTCTATATATTCCACTTTAGAAGTCACATCTTCTTTAGTTGTCCTCATCTCTCTTCTTTTTTGCATCAACATTTTGGTTTTTCCTGATAATTTGTTCACATGCAACTTGTTCTTAGACCCAGCTAATTTTGTTGCTGTTTCCATAAGAGCTTTGGTTACTTTTCTGTTAACTTCGGAGATGTCCACTTCTTCCGATGTTAGGCCTTCTAAAGCAGAGAACCTGTTCTTCAGTTCCAACTTGAAGGTATTATGGTGTTTTTTAAGGTTGGTTATGTCAATAGATTTTGTTTGTCTTATGAGCTTGCCACGTTCAAGTTTAGTGTTGAGGTGCATCTTACATCTCACCAATCTATGGTCACTACCTGTGTTGAACTTGTTTAGCACACTGCAGTCTTCTATGACGAATTTTTTGTTACACATAATAAAATCAATTTCACTTGTCGTCCCATTTGGATGTCTCCATGTCCATTTCCTGTGTGGCTTTTTCTTGAAGAAGGAGTTCAAGATGAAAAACCCTTCTGCCTCTGCAAACTCAACGAGAGTATTTCCACGCTGGTTTCTGTTGCCATGACCGAATTTACCTACTGAAGTTTCATTCTGTTGCCGTTGCCCTATTTTTGCATTGAAATCTCCCATAATTATTTTCAAGTGCTGCTTACCTTTATTATTTAGATGACAAATTTCCTCATAAAATTCTTTAATTTCTTCTTCAGGATGACTTGTGGTGGGTGCATAAGTTTGAATAATCTGAGCCTGGTATCTTTTCGAGAGTTGGATAACAAGTCGTGCAGCTCTGTCAGAGGAACTTTCAACTTCTACAACTTTATCCTTCAGTTTCTTGTTTATTATAAATCCCACACCACTAGTTCTGCCAGTATCTGTCCCACGATAGCAGAAGAGATGTCCACTTTTCAGTTCGATGAGATCTTCTCCTTTTCTCCTTACCTCACTTAGCCCCACGATGTCCCACTTGATCCTTTGTAGTTCCTCTTCCAATTCAAGAAGCCTTGAATCAGAAGATAGGGAGCGTCCATTGTAAGTAGCCAAGGTCAGCATCAGAGGGCAGCCTAGTCCGGTCCTCCGGGGATTCTTAGCACCCTCTGCCTTCATGTCGCACTGGCCGCTGCCTTGGCCAGGTACATTCCAGCTGCCGGAGACTGAGGGCCAAGATTTAAGTTGTGGAATCATTTTGGAGGGGTTTGGCCATAACTCACCACGCTGGCCAAGCGGGTTGGTGAGTGTGGGATAGAATTTCCTCTAATCCCGATGGTATAGTTATACCGCTATGGGCGGTCGTCAGAGCCCCTTTAGTGGGAACAGGATGCACCACGAGAAGGCGGGGTTGACATTTGTCAAGGGTATATATATATATATATATATATATATATATATATATTTTTTTTTTTGCTGTTTTAGAAAAGAGCCATTATGCTGTCTGTCTCTAAAATTCTTAAAAATCACATACTTCTCGTAAATTTTTTAGGACATTTACTGTAAAGGTAACATTCGTGCAGAGCTGGCTTATGATCATTCGTCCGAGTAGGGTCAGGGTTCGAATCCCCGTGAGGCATGCATACTGTGTTTGTCTTATGGCACTGGCTGTCTCCCTTCCCTGGAGCTAGTGGCTCTAAATTAGGGACGGGCGATTGCTTATAGCCCACTGAGTTGCTCCTCACGGTGGTCGTTAAACCTTCAACCAAAAACTAACGTTCGTGCGCGAAGGCTATCGCTTATCTGGAAATGAGAGGCCACGTGCCATATGGTGCCCTGCTTTACTGCAGAAAGGAAAATCGACCAGTATCACGTGTCCAATGACCCTGTCACGTGGAAGCTTCGGCTGTTTCATTTCTCGTTAAAAGCGGCTCTGCGTCACCTACGGCAACCAATCGAAAACAGAGGCGTCCCTAGAAATTATTTTTAGGGGTGCATCTTGTTTAATCGATTAAAAATTTCGATTAATAATATTATTACTGTCATTGATCATGGTATAACTATTATAAGGCACTGTTAATTAAAAAAACAAACTAGTTTTCGTATAAAAAATACTTCAAAGGTGTTCTGCGTATCCTGCTATTCATAGAGACGACATTTCTCGCGGGCATCGGAGACTGACTCTCCCCTGTAAAGAAAAAAATTTAATGTCTCGACGAGCAAAATACCCTTAGCCCTAATAAAACTCCATTCACTTCCGCATGGTGGCCTAGTTCAATAAAAATACAGTCAACAACGGGCAAGACCACCCACAATGAAATAAGACGCCCGTTAGGCAAATAAAATACTTGCCGCCAGCTTACGAACATTTCACTCATCTTCAGGTGTATTACATGTACGAAATACACTGTAAAAAATTCTGAAATTCATGAGCCATTTTCCGTGATTCTTTCGTGAATGAACGAAGCATATTGCTGATATAACTTTTTCCGTGAAATGATGGATGAGGCATGGATGTTTTGCTTGTCTTACGGCATGAGCAGTTTGGCGGAATGACGTTAGTTTATAGTATACTTTAACCACAAAATTCACATACAATTATAATATACTTTAACTACATTTACATGTCAACTTTCCTCCCAATATCAATGCACACCCCTTGAAGTTAACCTAAGTGTCGACAGAATCAAGAACATTCAAGTCAATGACAAATATTATAGAAAGCTTTGACACAGTTTCACATTTTTTCTATCTTAGTAGGAGCAGCAGCAGCTAGCTATCTGGAAACAGCAGTAAGAAACTCGGGGCATACCCGGACGAAATAATAAAGAAAATCCGAGTTGTTTAAAACACAGAACAACTATTTAAAGTTCTAAAAGAAAGTGTATAAATGAACGAAAGGAGACCAAAAATTTGACTGCATTTTTTTTGTCTGAACACATGGGAGGCATGAGCTTAATAATATTTTTAATACTATCAGTAGTGCACACCGTAATATCACTTTCACAACGGATTTAGGAGAAAATGGGAGATTCCCTTTCGTGGATCCAGAAATCGTAGCCATTCGTTGGATATTTAAGTGTACTACGTATAAACCAATAGCGAATCCCAACATCATTCCGCCAAATTCTTCATGCCCATGTCGGTATTTACAAAACCGCTGTCTTCAGATCATGGATGCGTAGGGCTCTAACGCTATGCTCGTCTGATAATTTAAAGAATCGGGAAATCTCCAACATTGTGAAGAAAGGAATTTTAGCAGGTTTTCAAGAAATGGGAACTACACGATATATTCCAAAAAGTGAAAAGAAGCCTTTCAAAGGTAAGTATAAATAAAACTAACATGAAATTTACAAGCAGTATTTCGTATATTCCCAATTCTCATTCTGTGTCAAGAATTTACTTAAGCCGCCCCCGGTGGCGCAGTTGTCTAAGCGATGGCCTCTGATCATTCGTCCGAAAGGGGTCCGGGTTCGAATCCCGGTCAGGCATGGATGTTGTGTTTGTCTTACGGCACTGGCTCTCTCCCTTCCCTGGAACCAGTGACCCTAAATTAGGGACGGGCGACTGCTTATAGCCCGTTGAGTTGCTCACGGTGGTCGTTAAACCTCCAATCAAAAAAAAAAGAATTTACTTAAGGAAGCATGGTACTGAAGTAGCGCTGAAGCCACCGAAAGCCATTGGTAAAATATTAACTACAAATAACAAGAAAACAGACGAAGACTATCTGCAGGGGCATATACTATTACAGTAAAACTCCTAGATTGCTCAAAGTCCTACGCCGGCATCACGAGAGCATCTTTTTTTTTTTTTTTTTTTGATTGGAGGTTTAACGACTACCGTGAGCAACTCAATGGGCTATAAGCAGTCGCCCGTCCCTAATTTAGGGCCACTGGTTCCAGGGAAGGGAGAGAACCAGTGCCGTAAGACAAACACAACATCCATGCCTCACGGGATTCGAACCAGGACCCCTTCTGGACGAATGATCAGAGGCCATCGCTTAGACCACTGCGCCACCGGGGCGGCCACGAGAGCATTTTTATATGTGCAACGTACAGAGCATATGAGGGACGTACAGGAAGAAAGAGAAGCAACAGCTATAGCAAAGGAAGTACTTTACAACGCAGCAGTTCCCTCCCCTATGGAATGAAAAGAAACTGGTGGCCCCGTTCACTACTTATAGAGAAACTATGATTAGGGAATCTATTGAGATTATCACAAGAGATGATGTATGCAATGATGGTGTGTATCCGTTGAACTGCCATCACCGTGGACCTCCATCTTCCGCAAGATATGACCTCGAGACAAACCTAAATTATGACTTGATTTCTTGCCTCTTATACTATGCGAACACTAGACACACGTAATGACTAACGCAAATTCGCGTGTTTGTAGTGCTATATTTATGTTTTTAATACTCGTACTATTATCCGAGTTTTTGATTTTGAACTTCAAACGGATTGTTGTTCGTCCCTTAAGGTGGTTCCACCTAAAATCGCTGCCTTATGTTTCCAATGGTAAAACTTCTTTACATATTTTCTTCGCAATTAATGTATTTCCAAGGATGAAAATTTGCACATCGATAAAACTAACTTTAAGTTATAGCGTGGGATACTTAATACTTGCTAAAACATAACCATAAAGTACGCAATCGAACAATTGTTTGTCTACTGACGTCATCAATGCACAGTCGCTCCATCTATTAATAGGTCTGAACATTAATCAGAAAAATTATTGATTTCTAATATAATTATGGTTATGTTTTAGCAAGTATTAAGTATCCCATGCTATAACTTAAAGTTAGTTTTATCGGTGTGCAAATTTTCATCCTTGGGAATACATAAATTGCGAAGAAAATATGTAAAGAAGTTTTACCATTGGAAACATAAGGCAGAGATTTTAGGTGGAGCCACCTTAAGAAAACTTGTACTGTATAAATTCGAAAAATCCAGAAACGGACTTTGCTGAAATAAACGAAATTACTGACTACGGGAAATATAGCAAAATACGCATGTTGGAAGAAAGGGGTACTTTTGAAAACTGAAATTTCGTTATAAGGCGAGCGCCTATCGGCAACTTTGCTGCACGTTATTTTCAGAAATTTTACCGGAATTCACACCACTTGCTTTTTACAGTGTATAGTTTACAGATTTTCCGTTGTCAGTAATTCCGTTTATTCCAGAAAAGTCCGTTTCAATTTTTTCCGTATTTAGACTGAAATTTCGCAAAATCCAACAAGCTGAATATTTCAGTTCTTACACAGAGATTCCTCTTACGCCGATAGTGGGGATCGAGCCCGGGCCGTTCAGTTTGAAATCGTGCATCTTAACCTCAAAGCGAGAATTCTTTGGCCAAACATTGCCCTTGCGCCATAAAAATCAATCAAAGCCAGAATGCCAGACGAGCCCAGACTCACGTTCAAGGTAATACTTAATTCCGCGATGGTTATTTTTTTTATTATTATTATTAATGCGAGTGGTTTAGTCATTGTATTTTCTATTAGAGCTTGTTATTTTTTTAATACGTTTCTAATAAATTTTTTTCGAGGTCTTATTACAAATACGTACTTTTTCATCGTGATATTTCGAAGCAACTGAATGCTTTGGAACTTGAGATTTTTTTTTTTTACTGACAACTTTCAATTATCTTTAAGAAAAGGTTAAATGTACTTGTTTTATAGTATTATTTCACAAAACTTCTGAATATAAATTTTACTCTAGATAGCAATATAGCTTTTATTTAAGGACTCCACAGACTGTGATACATAGACGTCGTACAATCACTTGTGCAATAAATTAAGTACCCGGTTTCTTACGGTAACACAATATATAATAGTTGGTGCACAAAATGGGGAAAAAATTTCTTGTGCCACAGTAACCAAAATTCATGCGATATACCATCCACAATATCCGATCTCGCTACAGAACTTCAAAATCAAATACTTCGACAGACTATTGAAATTTAACAGTTAATCAACCCCCAAGTATCCTCCTGAATCTCTCGTATTAACTGAAAATTTTCATCATATCGATACGGGAAAAGTGGGAACGGAGTTTTTTCGTCAATATAAGAAAGGAATTGCGGAAAGGTTTCTGAAAACTCAGAATTTTCCGTTAACACCTTGAAAACGATAATTTACTGTTAGTATTAGAAAGAAATTGTGGAAAAGTTTCTGAAAATTAAGAATTTCTCTGGCGTACGAAAAATCCGTGAAATTCAGTTTTTTCCGTCATTTCACGGAAAAAGTTGTATTAGAAACATGCTTCGTTAATTCACGAAAGAAATCACGGAAAGTGGCTCGTGAATTTTTGATTTCTTTTTTACAATATACCCGTATACTACTTCTTAGAAATATACTTCTGGAGATGCCCTGGTTTCTTAACTGTGAAGCCGCAAGGTGTGGGAATTTGCAGTTGTTTACATGATACCTATGTAATTTCAACTGTTTGTATTTTGGAATTGCGTGGTTTTTGGTTGCAAAAACCGTGTTAATATCAAACCGGAATGAATTATACTTTTTACAGGAGTGAAGTTTACAATTTTAACGTTATGTTTTTTTAGAATTCGCACCAATGTTCGTGTACTTCAATTTTAAATAAAACTGGGAAGGAGCCTCAAAATAATTAAGAATTTTATAAATTCAGCATTTTCTCACACATTGGCAACAAGCTACGATGCAAAATTGGAAACATTTGGGGCAAGAGAAGGCGATTCGGCCAACACAAAATGCATTGCAATAGCCTTGAAAACCTAGAACTTTCCCACACTTTGACGGCCGTCGCTCGCGGTTATAGGCTTCACGCAAAGTGGTACTGCTTCATTAACAAGGGCATCTCCAGATATTCTAACCTCCTTGTGTTCCAGCTAGTCTTCAGACAGCCGACATTGGCTCCTCAGAATGCGTTACCTTCTAGCGGCCGTAAAAATCACTTGGTCTGTACCCAGCTGAACACATCTGGGACACGCCCAAAATAATTACCCTAAATTCGGTGCCTGAATTTTAAATGTTTCATCTGAGAGCTCAATTGTAATAGGCTCGTTATGACGTACCCCGCAAAATGACATCCGACACTTCTTTGACCTGATGCTATCCGTGTATTTACACAGGTCCCGATAGTAATTTATTGAAAATTTACTTTTTACATTATCGCCGACTTCGGTCAAAATCCTATTGGTGCCCATGAGCGTGAAAGTAATTGAACTTGTGTGCTGCAGAAAATAGAAATGTTCTTTTTGTGATTTATGATAGTCTTTAACAAAATATTGAAGTTTAGTGTTATAATATTTTCTTTTGTGTGTATTTGAGCTGGAATTCAAATTAACCATTGCAATGATGGATAAATAACTTAGGTTTTTTTTATTTTTCAGTTCACGGCTCGGCGCTGTCTCTTGTGTCCACCAGTTCTTCCATTTATTCCACGGTAAGCAACATCTTGTGTGTCTGCGCGTGTTATTGTTGCCCGTGCTCCATGTCGTTCAGATTTAACGTGCTTCAGTTTTACTAAGTGTTTCGCTTTCGTAATATATTTGCATTATTAAATTTTAATGGCAGAAGTAGGAAACAATTGAGAAAGCAGCATAAATTGCCTGCTAGGTAAAAACGCAATATTTAGCAGATACGGGATACTATCGGGAAAACAATGTGCAAAAAATTAGCAAAGAAGTTTACCGCTGGGATGAATCGGCTGTGCGAGGATACAAGACCACACAGCTGGCCCGCGTTCCAGCAGCAGAGGGGGAATCTAGTTGTGGGGGCTTGACTAGTTTGTGCAACGAAATAGGGGGAGAAGTGTAATTTAACGAAAATTCATTACTGGTTGAACAGTAGTGGCCAGAGCTTTGATGCATCTGTTTGGTACGTAGTAATTTTGTCTGGCTTGTGTACGTGCGCCGCAGTGGTGAAGATGTTCATGGAATGGAAGATTGAAGGAAAAACAGCAACGCATTACACTTCAATAATAGACGGTATCTGGCAGTAACTGCACACGACGAGAGGCAAGTGAAACGCCTTGACCTCCCAGCAGACAAATTTCCGCCTGGACCCTGCGTCGTACTTAGCAACAGTTGCAGTACAGGAATCGACGATCCAGTCACCATCCTGTTTTCGCTGCTAGTCACAAACGACTGCAGCTGGTTTAGTGTCAAGGGGCGTTCATTGATGTGTTAAAGGCTTGGTGGTCTGATGAGTTCAGTTAACGGCTGCGTCAAGCCTACGACAGGTTCCACATTTGAAGAAAACAGGACAAGGCTGGAGCCTGCTCATGGTGCAGACCTTCCATGCAAACTGTTGTCACGTTATGACGTGGGGAGTCTTCTACTGGGAGTTTTAAGGACTTCTTGGGAATATCGAAACCCGACGAAATGGTGATAACTAATGGGATATAACTTATGGTCTTTTGCACGCAGTCGCTCTAATGGCCGAGTGGTTAGAGACGCTGATTTCTGGCTAGTAGGCTGAGCTGCGCCCGGGTTGGAGTGTCCCGGATGAGGCATGGGTGCTGTGTTTGCCCTACGGTGCTGGCCCCTCCTTGGAATCAATGGTTTCAAATTAGGGATGGGCAACTGTTTTTAGACCCTTAGGCTGCTTATGGTGGTCGTTAACTGGAAAAATGCGCTCCTTAATGCACACTATATTTTCGCCCAACGATAGTTTTTTCCAATAGTAAAACGTAACCTGCAGCCGTTCCCAGTGTGTCTAGGCATGGCTGGTAGAGCATCCTGGGTTTTTTGTGTCCTGTCTCGACCGCCGGACTCGCCAGAAGTGAATCCCGAGAAATATCTCTTAGACGACTTGTAGCGAACTATCAGGCGCTGCGGTGTTTCCCATTGCTAAATTATGGGGTGTTCTGTACTGTCTGCGTGCCTGGACATCTCTACGGATGTGATCCTACGTTTTATCGAGGCATTCGACTACGAATCGCCACGCTTTTGCGTGACAGATAGGTCCACGCGTTTCTAGGTAAATTGCCGTATTTGCTTTTTTCCTACCTGAGTGCAAAATACCACGGTGGAAGAAAAAGGAATTTTAGGAGATTTTTTAGTATAAAAGTCTTTAAATTTCGTTACACAACCTTAATGTTAAATTTATCGTACTATAGTTCTAAAATCAAGAATAAAAAAAAAAAAAGATGCAAATTGGCGAAATTTTGGGGTTACTGATGCGCGCAAGCCATTAAGTGTACAATATATACACTTAACGGCTTGAACCGTTAAGTGTATAATTGTACAGTTAAGTGTACAAGTTTTTAACACATTAAGTGTACAATATACGTGGTGGGTAGTGCTTCTGGAGGTACATTATTGTTCCTCTGGGTGTAAAAGCTAAATCTTGAAGTGAGGAACAAAGACTCAAAGCGAGGTTGAGTGCTAACAGTTGAACGCTTATGAGGTAAGAACAACCTTTTAAAAATCGATGTAAAATTTTTTACTCCACTTTACAGGATGTTCTTAAGCCAGGTTTTATATCTGCACCGAAGAAAAATCATCCCACCAGAGATGCATGTACTGGAGTGACTAATAATTAACCACGCGTGAACTAATAACAGTGTGTCATATTGTGGTAATAATAGTAAAACGAAGTCCAGCTTCTGGGATAGTTTCGTGAAAAAATGCTTTGCAAACATGTCTGAAGCACATGCACTTCACGCCAGTTACTCACGAAATTACAAGAATGCTTGAAACTCAGTCATGTGTGGTTATTTTCTCTTGCAGAGAGATTTTGAATTTGGATAAGGGCCAAAATGCATGGATCCTTGAAACTTGATCGTTGAATGAAAGTATCTGTAAAATAGCTATGCAGTTGTTTTTTTCTCATTTTTATCAAATTTATTAGCATACCACCTCGTGACTGGTATCTTATAAACTTTTTTTATCTTCAGTAAACTGTAAAAAGAAGACTAGAGCTCTCATTTAACGATATTTTTTCATGATAGACCGTCATGACAACAAGCACTCACCAAGTATCAGAAGGGATAGCATTCTGAGTTCTTTAGCCGAGATTCTGGAATAGAACTTCGATTTGAAATATAATTAGTGAAGTATGGCAAATGGGTAACAATGCGTTCAACTAGTTACTTTGTTCGCTTAATTTTTACAGTGTTTTTCTCGTTCTATTAATCACATTTTATATTACTCTGGTCATTGTCTCGTATTTGATTTCAGCCACGTTGAAATGTGAGCAAATAACAAATATTTTTCATCCAGATAGCATTTGCAGTGTGTAGGTCATGTTTTCAATATAAAATGATGAAATGAAGCACTGCAGTGGTGCAAATAATACTGGAAATAGCGCTTTTTAAAGTGTCAACATATGTTGACTTCTCGCAAAAAAAAAAAAAAAAAAAAATGCAGAACTTAATTATTCTCACTGGTAAAAGTGGGCAGGAACAGTAAGGAATTGGGTTACCTTAAAAAATGTTTAGGCAAAATGGCCTGAATGAAATGAAATGGGCTTAAATGAAATAGTTGAGCACGAAAGTATGTAGAATTTTTGAATATCCTCTCAGCAGACAAAACATTAAAGAGATGGGCAGTTGACATAGGCATCCCCACGCAGAGTAGAACAGACCCAAACCGAACGCTGGCGATAAATAGATGTTCGGCGATTGTGATACACTGTTGGACTTCCCAACAGTGTATCACAATCGCCGAACATGGGTAAACGTGGTGATCTGAGTGGCTTTGGTCGTGGACGCATTGTCGGCGCAAGACCGATGGGTCATTCTATCGTTCAAGTGGTAAAAACCCTAAGGTTTCTGAGGACAACAGTATCAAGGGTGTACAGCGAGTATACCATCGACGGACGTATCAACACCCAGAGAACAATGGGTGGCAGACCACACGCCATTGATGACCGGAGTCGACGTAGTCTATCCAGGCTCGCATAGGCCAACCGCTTGGCAACGGCGGTGCAAATCACATCCAGGTTAAATGTCACAGGCCCAAGCAGCGTCAGTGAGCAAATGGTATGGCGCACGCTGCATGCACTGCGCTACGGGAGTCGACGTCCCTACTCGTGTGCCAGTGTTGACTTCTCGTCATCGGGTAATACGCTTCGCCTGGTGCCGGGATCAAAACTGGACCTCTGTAGAGTGGCGCCGCGTCGTGTGGTCAGATGAATCCCGTTTCCAGCTGTACCGAGTTGATGGGAGGTACGGGTGTGGCGTCGACAGCATGAGGCCATGGCCACGTCGGCTCTGTTCAAGGCGGTGTTGGCTGTGTGATGGTTTGGAGAGCTTTCTCTTGGGACACATTATCTCCCTTAGTGTGTCTGGAGAAGTCTTTAACCGCTGCGCGCTACCAGCATGTGCTGGCTGATCGCCTTCGCGCATCCTGCGGTCGATGATCTGTTTCAGAAGGACAATGCGCCGCTCCACCGGGCCACAACCACCCAAACGTGGATCGAGGAACACTCATCTGAGTTTGGAACCATCCAGTGTCCCCCATAGTTCGCGGATTTAAGCCTTGTGGAAGCTCTCTGGGCTACTGTGGAGTGGAATAGCAGATCCATGGGTCCTGGAACGATATTTCGAGCGGAGTTGTGGACAATTCTGCAACAGGCAGTCTATGCCACAGCGTGTACAGGCGCTAGAGGGGGACCAACACGCTATTAGGTAGGTATATTCCATTAAGTGTATATACATGCATAGATGCCAACATGTACGGATTTTCCGTAATATTACGAATTTTTGGATGGAATTACGGACATGAAAGATGAAATTACGGGAAATCGCCGTTTGATTTTCCAGCTTTGGAAACAGGCACGTGATTCTCCCACGGAATTCCACGTTTTCGTATCATTTGGGTTATTTACGAGATCGATGCTGTACTGAATAGAATTTGGAAAGCGGGTTCGTTTTTTTTTGGCCCATTTCTGTTCAATATAATTTTTTGCATAAATATTAATATTCCAGCTTGAAAATGGAGGGAAAACTTCAGTCGGACGGAGCGCGAATTTCTGCCGTAATCGTGTACTTTTACTTTTTTATTTTTATTTATTTGTTTATTTATTTTTTGAGATGTTTCCACTGACCTGTATTGTTGTTGAGTATTACTTTCCCCCATGAATGTTTGCATTTCAGCTTGGTAAGGGAGGGGAAGTTTTCCGAAAACGGAAGCGACGAAGTTAGAAAATTTGTAAGAATTGATCTATGGTGTGCGAAAGTATTCGTGTTCTGAAAGTTACACCATTTATCTAAAATTGTGAAAGCTTTTTATTATGCATTTATGGTCCTCAGGCTAAAAGTTCTGTGAGTATGATGGATGAAATTATAGTCATAAGTCAGGAAGAATGAACATCAAAACCTATTTGGCTATATACAAACTGTGAACTGCAAACTTTGAAACACAGGGAAAGTCTACAGTCTAGTTCTTCAGTCAAATGGGTTGTATAGGAGAAGTAGTTGATTCTAACTGCCCCAAAATTTGAAGACGTTGAGAGAGAGAGAGAGAATATAAAAGATTACCTTCAATATCTCTTTAAATTTTTCCTAAATAGACAGCATTTTTAATTTTACACTGACAAATTATTGTTCAATGTATTTGTTCTTTTTTCTGTAATAATTGTGACAGACTGGAATTACCGTAGTTGTCATGCTAGATACCCAAATTTGCTGCCGTGTGCTGGATTATTGAAAAAGAGTCAAATTACATGGCCCAGTCAAAAAATTAAGTTGCGAAAACGTGCTCTAACGCTGCTGTTGACACAACTAAAATCCCATCTTCAGCGGCGTTCAAGTCAGGAATAGTTCGAGGATTTGTCGCAAATACTTGTCCTTCATATTACCCTTCAGATACAAATCACTGGGGTTCGAGTGTCGTCTGTATCGTTTTTGCACAGAAACAATTGAATTCCCACCCTTGTAGTATTCTTTCACAATGATCACTTTTTCCTCAATTACTGTTCAATACCATCTTCACAGCAGCTGCTGAGTATGCACTGTTACCAATTAAATCCCTTAAGTTTTCTCTATGCACGGATGATGGTGTTTTCACTCAACCGTTTAAATGTGCCGCTGTGAAAAGAAAGGAAATGATACAATGAAAAAAATCACTGTGTATCCAGCATAGCATAGAAATGGGAATAATTTTTCCATTGCCCTCGCGCATGACATATTTACTGATACATTGCTTCAAGCTGATTTCTAGGACTTTACGTTGATATCTGACATTGTGAGGTTTTTCCTTTACGATGACACGTTGAAGCTGTGCCTACGGAAGCAGAGGACTTTGTAATACATAGAACTTTAGTGCTGCATGGAGATTCTGTGGGGCCGATAGTCGCGAGAGTACCCCTCTCCCGGAATTCCCACTTTTGGAGCTTGGTACTCGTGTTTGAAGCTCCGTGTGAAGAAGGAAGTACCCAACCAACATGTTGTGGATGGGAGATTATCGAGCGGGGATTCCATAAATCTGAGCTCTGAAGGACTGGCGCAAGTGTGCCACACCTGGACACGAGGCTGCGGCTTGTTCTTCAGTCCAGCGTCAGGGCAGAGGACGTTCAGATTGCTAACCGGAAGGTGCTGTTAGACTGCTTGTGTCTGACCACCATGAAGGACAGTGCATACCTGAAATTATGGAGCCAGTTCCTGTGTTTACTGGAGAAATTAGGGTTTAAGAAACATTTAAGTAACGAAATGTTAAAAGAAAAAGGCGGTTCAAACTCCGTGGGTGTGTTCATATGGATAGGTCACATGGGGTGGAATTGGATACTGCCATCTGCAGAACCACACAAGTGTGTATCGCTGTCATGGCGGTCTGAATGACCATTCACAACGGTAAGAGCAAACCATTAATGAAGAAGAGTCACTCGTTGTGAACGAATCATTTACAAATGGTCCATCACTATTGAACTGTTAAGAATGGTGTTTGGTAGCTTCCATAAACAGTACTCAAAGTCAATGTTACGGTACTTACTATTCAGAATTAGATAGGCAAACATTCATTCAGTTCTAAATCTTTTGAAGAAAGGCCTTTCTTTCTTGAAAACAGGCCTTTTCTCAAGAATATCTGCGCTCGGATGTCATGTCTTGGAGAGGGTGTTAAAAGAGCTACACATGATAATTTGGTAACCGTCGGTTTCAGTCTTCAGAATGACGAAGAGGACAAAATTTTTGTCTGTGTCTTTGGAGTGATTTTGTGCTAAAATGATTACAATGTATAATAACGGTGTGTATCTGTCTTTAATTGTAAATAAAATGGTATTTGATATCAGAGGTGTATAACCAGATATTTTCTTGGGTGTTGCATCTTTTTTTAATTGATTAAAAAATTACATTAGTAGTATTTTTACTGTTACTTATCATACTATTATTTATAAGGCTTTGATAATTAAAACAAAAATGGTTTTCGTATTTAAAAAAAAAAAAACTTTACCTCAAAGGGGGCCTGCAATACGACCTTCTACTAAAAATGAAACTTCTCCCGGGCACATATCCTTGGCATAAAACCGGAGCATCGCCACGTGAAATACCCCTAACCCTCCGTTCACTTCCCGAATTGTTTGTGCTCAGTGCAATAAAATGATGCAGCTGACAATTGTTACAGGACTTAGTGCTGAGTTATATCTCGGCGCCCTGTGTGAAGGGTTCGTTGATACCTCGCCTTTAGAGAGTTTTTGTATCGGGAGTTTAACCACTATTTTATCCGACTGGAGTGCATAAATAAAAAAAATATAATTAAAGTATCAGCTAAAGTTATAACTCGCTCTTGCAGTGAGGAATGTATTTATTCAGATGTTTATGGGGTAGGTCTCAAACATTGTCCGAATTTCCATTCATTCTCTATATTAGTAACACACTGAATCCGCTTTTCTATAGCGGCCAGTATTCGCTTTCCTATTTTTGCATTCTCCTTTGCTGATCAGCATTATCTCCGTTTCGTACTCTGGGGGAAATCTCGACACCTCCCACGCTTTCTGCCTTAAAACAGAATCCCCCAGAAAAGTGAAATCCTCGGCCTCTAGTGTTTTTTCCCTCACAGGAAAGTGTCAACGTAAAACACACTTCCCCCTCGATTAGGACGACTAAAGAGCAAACATAGCCCCCAGTTCGTTATTCCTAGAAGGCGCAGGTTTTCCTCCACTCTCTTCTCTGACCCCTCTCTAGATCATTATCCAATTCCACCCTCGCACTACGACGAAACCCATAAATCTCTCTTTTCTTCGAATGGGACGCTGAGAAGTGAGCCATCCCCATTGACGCAGCTGCATCGAAATGGCGGGAAAAGTGCTTAGGAAAACATTGGGCAAGACCATCCACAAATGGACAAGGCGTCGTCCATTAGGCAAGTGGTATTCCTATGCACAGATTCTTCTATCGTTTTACAGTTATTTAAAATTTGGAAAAACGGTAAGCTGGATGATGTACACGCAATGAAACACCAGGACACAAGAAATTTCGCAGGTTGCAAATGCTCCTTTTCATCCCTTGGGTATGCTATGGTATGGTTATGAATTAAACAAAGGATCAGACTTTCATTAACTGTTCCTGTGTATGTAAGTAAGCTGTTGTTAAGAAACACTCCTTATAGAGTGTTCTAAAAAGCAGCATCAATTAAGCTGGGTTTTTTTTTCTGTTGATAAATCACTTACATTATAATTTTTACAGGCTGAAGAAAAGCAAGCACACGAAATCAGAAAGTTGAAGAGAGAACTAGATCAGGCCCATGAAAAAGTGGCGACGCTAACATCTCAACTAACCACAAATGTAAGTTTCTGAAATTTTTATTAATGCAGTTTTATTTCTGCTTATGTACCTTAGTTTTTCAGTCTCGTGAGTAGTACAATCTTCAGAGTCTATTCCCAGACTGAATCCAACGGTGATTATTCCCACATCTTTCATGCGGCAACTCTTGAGAGAGTCCAATAACCTGACGAATTTTATTGCAGAGCTTTCTTGTAGCAAAGCATGGAATCCTCCTCCGCGTTAAAGGAAATGCAAGGTGTATAGCAGAAACTGACGCTTCCAGTAGTTTATGGGACGTTTGCACTGGCATATCACATCGGTCTTATTATCGCTCTGATGTAAAATAACGCCTTTCTGTTAAATATGGTGACAGCTATAGGCGAACAAGCGTCGCCTGGCGGGGGGGGGGGGGCTATATTTATTCCAAAGGCACACTGGGTATGTGCTTAGAAAAATAAGGGGAATTTTGTTTTGTGAATTGAACAAAACACACACACACAGATCCGTAAAAACATCAACGTATAGCAAAAATTTTATGGTAAAATCCATCGTTTTTTAATTTCGTTCTGTATTAATTTTTTGGCAGAATCAATCTTTTTTTATTTTGTATTAATTGCGTATTGTTTTTGGAAAAATCCATTGTTATTTTTTTGTATTGATTCTTTGGAGAAATCAATCTATTTTTATTTTGTATTATTTGCTTAATTTTTTGGCAAAATCCGTCGTTAATTTCTTGTTTTGATTCTATAGCAAAATCAATCAGGTTTTTTTATTTTTATTTTTTATTAATTGCTGAATGTTTTGGCAAAATCCATCGTTTAATTTTTTTATTTTATTTTTTTATTTAGTGTATGGCAAAATTAGTGATCTACCCTAAAGTTCAGGTGGGCAATAAAGATATATGGTTCGTGTTTTCTAGAACTTGTTCTAAACAAAAAATGGTTAGTTTAAAAGGTGAACCTCGACTTGTCAGTCATTAATTTTTTTTTTTTTTTTTTTTTTTTTACTTCCAGAGATCAGAAACCACGACTTTTCATGAACGGAAAATACAGGGTGACAAATTCAAGAATGTTTTGATGCTCAAACAACACAATATTTTTTACCCTGTCCGAACCTCTTATCAAAGTATTAAAATTATTCTGTTGTGGTTCACACAATGGAAAATTTGCAACGTAAATAATTTGTTTCTATTATTTTTATTTGTTTTGCAAATGCTCGTACATGCAAAACAGTTTCCACCGTAATTAAAATAAATGGCCATTAAACACAGTCAAAAGTGTGCATGAATTTAAGTGCACCTAGCAGGAAATTTGGGACCTAAACAAATAATGAAAACTCATGAAAATGTACCGTTTTGCGTGACCTCGTCAGAAAGAATTTACTTTGTTCTATCTGAAACAGACCTCTTCGGAACGTCATTTCAAAAATTCCAATCCTCGGGCCCCCTAGCGGAAAATTAAGGACTGAATAAAAAAATGCAAATACCCCAAAATTTTGATGCACTTAAATTGCTATTTTTTAGGCCTAATGAATTATCCTCACTTTTCTTTTAATCTCCAGAGAAAAAACTATTTGCACACTGATTGATAGAAGTGGTTACATTAAAACAATTTATCAAGGCTTCTTTTTTGTAAGGCAATAAATTAAAAAAACACTAAAGGAATGAGCGGCGTCCGAATCTGCCATTAGAGGGGTAAAAAAGTTCGATTTGTCTCTGATCACATATCGCAACTCAACTTCAGTATCTAGGTGATTTAGCAGACTACTAGTTTTTTCAGACCACTGGTGCTTTAGACTGCTCGACATAAAAAATGCCACACCAGAAAGTATTTGCTGGAGCGCCACGCAAATTGGTTGATATGTGTGGACAGTCGGGTTATGTAAATGATCGCAGTTGCGAAGCAATTACATGTTAGGTGAGTAAAAGGGGAAAACTATTTAGCTAAGTTTCGTCGTGCTGACCTGGGTGCAGGGCTATAAAACCTGGGCGTGCGAACCTCTGCTTCGGAGTGATCTCTGTGTCGAAAGCACGTGTGTGTAAGGAGTGAGAATGCCTGAGTGACTTCATACAGAATCCTACCATCATGCAGTCACCTTCACCAGAGGCTTCATCATAGTGATACGTACGTCTGGTTGGTCCCTGCGTCGCATCGCGGCGGAAAAGCATCTGGATGCAACAACTGTTGGGCGAATTTGGCGACAGGGGGTAGAGAAAGGTAACTAGCGCCGCCGATGTGGGACTGGTGCACGTAGGCGACCATCCAAATGCCTGGATCGCCGCATTCAACGGCAAGCCGAAGCAGCTCCACATTCCACTGCGGGCGACATTCGACGAGGTGTACAGACAGCTATGGGCATCGCCGTATTGAAACGGACTATGAATCGCAGATTGGCTGAAGCAAGTTTGCGCTCTCGTCAGACATTGCGACGACTGACACTCCGGATATGCGTGGCTGGACGAATGGAACTATGTCGTATTCAGTGACGAGTCTAGTCTCAGCGCCGACAATAGCCAATTGAGAGTCTGAAGACGACGTGTTCACAGTCTTATCTTGTTACCATCTATGAGCGTCATACGACTGCTCAGCCTGGTGTCATGGTTTGCGGCGTCATCAGTTTCAGCAGCCGTTCACGTCTCGGACGCATAGTGAGTACAATGACAGCACGACGATACGTCGATGAGGTTCTGTTGCCCGTTTTGTTGCCGTTTCTCCGTGGTATCCCTGATGACCAGTTTTAACAAGATAACCCCTGTCCGCAAACTGCCAATATCAGCGGACTATGTCTACAAGGTGTCCAGGTGCTGGCCTGTCCAGCTTAATTCCCCGAGTTCTCCCCATGGACGTCACTAGACTTCGAAATCAGCATGGGCGATGGGTGGGCGAGCATAATTTTTGGTGGAGTAAGCTTGATAGCAAATGTTTTTTTTTTTTTGTTTTTTTTTACGAAACACTGAAAGAGCAAATTTTTAATGCTTTTTTTTCTTTTAATTGAAGGTTTAACGACTATACCGTCAGTATCACAGTGGGCTATAAGCAGTCGCCCGTCCCTAATTTAGGGTCACTGATTCCAGGGAAGGGAGAGAGCCCGTGCCGTAAGACAAACATAACAGCCATGCATTACCGGAATTCGAATCAAGACTCTTCTCTGACGAATGTCGTAATCCAGCGCTTAGACCACTGCACCACCGGTGCGGTTTCAATGCTTGTCATTACCGGCTACAAAAGGATTCGTGCAATTCCGATCCCCTCCACCTGGAGTTACGCCACGGATATAAGATACAAGTGTTGGCGGAATGTCGCCTTCAACTTTTTTACTTGCTCTGGAGTTAATACGAAAATAGTACTGTACTGAACAATTTATTTAAAACAAAATGTCGCTTTTGTTCATCTAAATCAAATTTTAACGTTGTGCCCCGCAGACACAATACCTCACCGCTCCTTAACTTCCTTCCTTCCAGCCAGCGACTTGGCCTTGCACTTCTCTCATACAACGCAGTCGTCAGTCACTTTCTGCACTTTTACTGGCAGCCTTAAGGACGTCAGTGTAGCTTTAGACTCCACTTTTCCTGTTGAAATCCCCTATTTTTGTAAAGAAAACAAACAGAACAAGTAGTAGTGACCCCCTCAGGGATTCCTATCCACCCTCCTCATTAGCCCCCTGGCCATATGAACATGAAAAAGAGGCAGAAACTAAAGAATTGGAAGAGTGGAGAACAACTGAATTTTCATGGTCCTGCAGTGCTATTTTGATAACCTTTTTTTGGAGACGTAAAAACGCACTTCCTAAGGGGGAATACGTAGGGTTACATGAAATAAAACACAAGCCTTATTACTTCGCAAAGTGCAGATTATATTTTAAAGTTACATTTATTGAAAAATGACACACTTTGAAGTGGGTGGGCGGCAGGGTTGGCAAGACAAATTTCAGGATGGGTTTGAGCCCACCCTCGCATCCCCTTGGCGACGTCCCTGGTTCTCCCCAATAGAGAACGTGTGGAACGTCATTGGCAGACGATCTACGCTACCCCTCATAATGTCGATGAATTATGCATACGGGTCAACGACGCATGGTCAGGGATACCTGAGGACACCATCCGGGACTTTTCCACTCGGTACCATGCCATCTTGGCGAATGTATAGCCCAGCATGGCGGGCATGCAACCAACTGACTCAGGCCACACTGTACTGTCTCCTCGCCTATCTCATTCATGTAATCCCTTAAAAATTAATTTCTTCTTTCCCACCTAATAGTGTACAAATGCATGGTAAACTTCTCATTTCGTGCATTCCTTCATAGTGAGGCATTTTCAGCGTCGAACAGTATATCTTATAGTTGTTAAATTTCAACATCTGTAATAGTACATTTTAACAGTTAGGCAGAAATTCGAATAGGCTTATCTCATCTTGGAGTCATTTGTGTTCTGAACGGTCCTATGTTTCGAATTGTTCATTGAGAACATATCTAAACTTAAGATAGTCTGTATTAAATTGTATGTAAACAACAGAATGTGCATCATACACTCATTAGTTGTGAGAGTCTATTAAAAATGGGAAGCGCTGCCTGAGACAACCTATTTTTGTGTCCTACTCCATTGTTTTTTTTTTTCTTTTTGCTTGGTTTCATTTTTCTTGCCAAGTTTTTTTAGAGCTTCAAACTGGGAGTTGGTTTAACCCTCACACGGCTTTACACCCTTTCTAACGATTTTCCACCAACACTAATTCAAGGAAAGAAAGTAAGAACAAAAAAGGCGTCAGTCTTAATTAATATTCCCTTTTCCAATTTCATCTTGCTTGTAGATGTCACACCTGCCCTGTAAATAATAGCAATTGAACACACGCTGAAGTGAAAACAAGTCTTTTTGAAGTTTTACTCTTCATTTAATATTCTGTCTCGATTGATAGGTTCGGAACAATCAAGATTCTGCTTTCAGCAAAAAAATAGAAGAAGAAAAAAACTTCAATCTTTAAATGCTATGCTAGTAGGAACTTTTTATGTTTAGGAAGGAACAAGTAAAAACCGACTGAGGTCTGAAGCGGTTGGTTTACAAGAATACTAGGCGGCGGCCATTCAGTAAGCTGCAATTGTGAGCAAGAAACACTGATTTGCCTTCTGCTAGCAATTTTTCATTTTTTTCCTTCCGTTCTTCATCGCCTCTGTGAATTTTGTATTAGTATCATTTCGTCTACATGCTCTGTAATTTGTATTCTGTCAGTACCTGTGCGTAAAAATAAGAGCGCAGATCTGTAGATAAGTTTCAGGATTGGCAAGTAAAACTATTTCAGTAACTGCTAGAAATTCCTTGCCTCCCCCCGACATGTGTCTTGCATGTTATTCGACCATTTTTTCCCCACTTCTTTCTCCTGGATGTGGATACATTCACGTACAAGCGAATTTGTGGTTTCTTAAACTGAGGCCGCTTCTCATGGCAAATTAATTTCAAAATTGTTTTAAAACGAGCACAGCCGTTTTTGCTCTGCATGTGATCATGTTTTTTATATTGCTTGTTTTAGTCGACTGGTTGTCAAATTTAAGACACTTTTTTTCTTAATGCTCAGCCTCTTAGTAAAACGTTTCACAGTTCAGTTTAACTTTTAAGAATTTTGGTATTATCAGTTTCTTTCACTTAAGAGACGCGCAAAAGTTTACCGTAGTTTTGTGCAATGTTTCGTAATTTAACTATTAATGTTTTCCAGAATACTGGTAAACCAGTTTCTTTGATGTGACGTACATGTGCACGTTTCCTTACCACTTTTCCGGAATTTTTCACGTTTACTGTGGAACGTTCCACAATCTTTTTTTTTTTTTTTTTTATTGGGGGTGTAACTACTACTGTGACAATGGGCTATAAGCAGTCGCCCGTCCCTAATTTAGGGCCACTGTTTCCGGAGAAGGGAGAGAGCCAGCCAGTGCCATAAGATAAATACAGCATCAATGTCTCACCGGGATTCGAACCCTGATCCATCTCGGACGAATGATCATAAGCCACCGCTTTGACCACTGCGGCTTCTACAATATCACCCTGGCACAAAGTTTGTCTTCTCAAAATTGTGTGGAACATTTTTAGAATTTCTTGCATAACGTTTTCAAAAATGTTGAAGCAGATTTTTGCGTGTAATGTATTAAAGATTTTTTTTTACTGTGTTGTCCCGAGTGAGATATATTTGTTATATACAAGTCACTAACCGTTCATCTGAAATGGGCTTCTGTTCTTCGCCATCGATGATGTAGGTGTCATTTGTGACGTAATGCAGAGGTGAAGCACGTGTCAAGACGACACATCTGCAGCGATACATTCTGTCGGTGTAGTTTAGTTAGTCAGACCAGCTGGCTCCGGAGCGAGGAAACGCGGTTCGATCTCCGTCACCGACAAATGGATGTACTGGCCGTTGGATTCTTCGAAAAGTGGGTCAAGTTTGTTCCACAAAATCGTCTGAAATAAATTAAAATTCCTTTTTCGCATTAAAAAGAAAAAGTTTAAGAGGGGGATGATGTTACGTACTACAGAGGTGAAGCACACACACACACACGTTTCAAGACCAGGGCCGGATTGAGGCCTTAGTGGGCCCCTAGGCTAAGACATTTGAGTAGGCTCTCAAAGAACTTATGACGGGGCACCATTATGAAGTTCGTTAAAACACGAAACTCTAACTACTAAATTATCTGCCATGTTTTCAGAATAAGTCATTGTATATTTCGTTGTTCTCGTAAGAACATGAGTTAAATGCTTAAGATTCCTAGATTTTATCTTGGATTTTCTAATAATTTAACATTGTATACTTTTCTTAGTGCATTTTCTTTGTTATTCAATATGAAGCCACAGGGGATTTTGACGATTAACGGTTTCAAGTGCAAATTGGGAGGTGTGGGTGGATGGTAGTGAAAAAGCTGAAACTGTCTCGCCTACGTCGCCTGTACACAGCGACATGAAACCATATTACCCTTGGGGAGTCACTGCCTTGAAATCTGTTAGTCTTCCAGCTTGTGTTTCTGACCAAGTGGAAATCATGCGAAACAAAACTGGAACTATTTTATAAAGCATAAACCTCTGTCTCTATATCTATTATTTTTCCAGGCATAAGTCCTAGGCCCTTGGTCATGGTGGGCCCCAAGTCTATAGACCTCCCCTTAATCCGGCCCTGATCAAGACAACTAATCGGCAGCGATACATTGCGTCGATGTAGTTTAGTCGGTTAGAACAAATGGTTCCGGAGCGAAGAGGAGCAAGTTCGATTCCTGTCGCCGACAAATTTGTGTTTTCACACAATGAACTATAAAAAAAAAAAAAAAAAAAAGTGTGGTACTGAGTTTCTTGCCGTTGTCAACAGATGGCTTTAATTATTTTTGTTGTGTGGAATCGCAGAATCACGCAGCACTTTCCAAGTTACATAGTAGGTTTTATATTTTCTCATACACAAATATAACCGGAGATTATATAAACGATTGTTCTGTCGTACGCAAATAATGGTTAAAAGATAATAGTTCTGTCTGTACACAAATAGTGGTTAAAAAATAATAGTTCTGACGGTGCGATAATAATGGTGTATTATAATTCATTTATTATTGGTCTGGTTTAACTTGTTAATGTAGAATATCAAAGTAAAAGCAAAATTTGGTAATATATAATTTTTTTTAAATTAAAGTCAGTGAAAACTGCTATTTACTTTTTATTCATTACCTTTTTGTTATTTGATGGTACGTTGTTTAACCGTAATAATAAATATTTTGAAGAAATACTTATGTCTATAGCAAATAAAAAAAAATGTAGTCAACAAAATGAAGAAAATAAGTTGTTTATATTCAAGAATTTGCATATTTATTGTAATGAAGTCAGTGACATTTTACATTATTATATTTTCTGTCAATCGTTTTTTTCAAAAAGTGAAACAGCCTCAGAAGTTAATCTTGAGTTAACATCCTGCAATACCAAGTGATATGTTCGTGTATGTATAAAATTTGACGAAAGGAGTAAAATCGTTTTCAGTTGCAAAATTTTAATCTTTCTCATTGATATACTTGAGGGAGGTAAATATACATTTTAAAACAGCCATACACAAAATAACAACGCCACCTTTGAAAACGCTTTTTAAAGAAACATGTTTTTTTTTTTTTTTTTGTGAACCAACCATACCAGGTTAAAGCAGAGAATACATTTTCTTAAACGCAATTTTATTCGAAATATTATATAATGCAGCTATTTTGTAAAGCATATAACGTTTTAGAGATGTTCCGGATAAGAATTTTTAGTTTTCCTTATTGAAACATACAGTTCAGGAAATCCTTAAAACGTAGTACTTTTATCTATTAACGAAGCTCATTCCCTTATCATTTCGCGGCGGAAATTGAATTACTTCGATCTATTTTTTTATTTAAGGTAAGTTGATTCCAGAAAAGGAACCAGAAATGAACTTAAAAAAAAAATGAAAAAAAAAATAGCCGTTTGAAATACAATTGAAACCTTGGCTTCCAGCGTGAGAAGCTAGTGGCTAAATCGTGGGGGCTGTTGTTGAAGTAATGGATGGACATAATACTTACCAGCGGCGTAGGGTGACCTAAAATTTATTCGGGGCTAAATATTTTTTAAAATTGCTGTCAACCTTCTTCCGCACTGTGAAAAACACTTTCAGTGGATTGTGAGGTTTACAAAAGCCACCTGCTAAAATCATACTTAACCACAAAGAATGAAGTAGATATTTTGTTTATATATACGCAGTGCTGTACAACATTAAAAAAAAAAAAACAGTAGAAGACTTGGTTAAACCTGCGGCCGCGGAAAAGGATGACTTCGTGATGCACAGTGATTTTATGCCGTATGGAGAATTGTGGGACCAATAGTACGGGATCATATCCCTCTCCCGGAGTTCATTTTTGAAATCTGGGACATGTGCGGCTCCATATGAAAACGGGCGCTTTCCATTTTCTTGAGGATGGAGGTTTTCAAGAGAAGATATAACTTCAGGTTTGATCCCAGGCAGGTACGAAAGCTCGAACCACTAAATATCCGCCGTGCGTCGGATGGGCACATAAAGCCGTCGGACCCCGGTACTCCCCCCCCCCCGGTAATAAATAAGGGCGTCTTCCTCCCCGTTTCTGCCTCGCTTCCGTGTCACTTTCCTATCGGGCACTCTAGCCCAAATCTCCTAGCTTCTTATTTCTAAGGGTTGTTTAAGACCTGGGGTCAGACACTCCCTTCCTAAAATCCTCTACATATAATTTGATCAAGAGAAGATTACATACACTGGAGTTACAACGATCTACCAAAAATGTACTAACCCGAGACATAAAATAGCGACATGTTCTTCAACCCTACGTAAGGGTGAAGGACTTTCTTTTTGATGGCCATGAAGGGCTGTACACATTAGCGGGACAGGAGCTAGCTCATGTGTCGGACCATCAGCATAAAGTACAGTGTACGCTGAGGATGCTGTGTGAGTGCCTGTGTCTAACCACCAAGAAGGCCAATCTGTACTTAATAGTATAGATAAACAACCAACACGTTCATTAAAAAAAAAAGAAAAAAACATTTACGGAACCTAAAGCCGCGAAGGGTTTTAAGAAAAATGCAGTTCGATGCTCTGGACGTTCCTATGGATAGGTTGTTAGGTGGTGCTGTTGAATGGAAATGACTGCTCTTTCACGGAATCCGAGACTTATGTGGTTAAGGACACTGTATCTGATAAGTCTCGATGGCAGACACTTGTTATAGTCATTAACGCGGTAATCAGAATAGCCTGAATTGCCTAGTTTACTGTTCCACGTGTAACATCATTTCATAAAAAACTTGAAAATTACGTCGCCCTGGACAGGAATCGAACCCTCATCTCCATCTTCAGATACTTCGTTGTCGTGGGTGGTGTAACGGATAGCATGCTCCAACGGAAATTAAGAGATTCAGGTTCGATTTCCGCTCCAGGGCGATGTAGTTTTCTGAAATGATCTTGCACGTTGAACAGTAAACCACGCAATTCATTCTGATTGTCGTGTTAATAATCCTGTAGTTGTTCTGTGTATACTGCTGGCCACCCAAAATGCAACACCAAGAAGGAAGCATCCGATTGGCCTGAAATTCGCAGCATGCGTCGCCCGCGAGAGGACATGCAAACGATTAGCATTGCAGGGCATATGCAAATCATATGCGCCCGGCGCGCCACCGAGAAGCACTATAAGAAGGGTGCACAGAAGGCGGGGTGTAAGTAGTGGAAGTGTGATGTGTGCCGGACCTGTGCGTGGGAAGCTTCCTGATGCCTCGTCGCAGAATACGGCAGTCATTCCAGCACGTTTCGGGGTTCGACAGAGGACGAATAGTGGCGTATCGCGACAGCGGTTTATCGTACCGCGACATCGGCGCCCGTGTGGTACGACATCCAGCCACAGTTAAGCGAGTATAGATTCGGTGGGTGCAGGAGGGACGGAATGACCGACGTGAGCGATTGCCGCAGCCGCGGCACACCACCAAACGAGAGGACCGGCATGTCGTTTGGCGGGCATTGACGGCTCGCACCGCCACATCACGAACGTTAGCGCAGGAATTAGGGTGTGTTGCGCAACAACTTGTGTCAGCACGTACCGTTCGACGTCGTCTTCGTCTGCAGGAGTGGGGACTTGTCGCACGGCGCCCAGTGCTCCGATTACTATTGACGTTACACCACGGGCGAGTGCGGCGGCGGTGGGCCGTTGAACGCCGCACCTGGACTACGGAATGCCACGACATTGTCTTCTCCGACGAATCCCGCTTCTGCCTTCAACACCACGATGCCTGCATTATGCATCGCCATACCGGTCCGTCGCCTGGCGTTATGGTTTGGGGCGCAATTGGATATGACTCCCGCACCTCTCTGGTACGCATCGCCGGTACAATCAACAGCCACCACTACGTCTCCGACGTTTTGGAGCCTGTAATCCTCCCTTACCTGCAGGACCTGCCAGCGGCCACGTTTCAACAGAACAATGCACGCCCGCACGTGGCACGCATCGTGCAACAATTCTTAACGGCCCACCAGGTGTCACTGCTGCCGTGGCCCGCCTGTTCTCCCGAAATGTCGCCCATCGAACACGTCTGGTCACTGATCGGCAACCGAGTGGCCCGGCAAGCACCATCCGCGGCTACGCGGGATGAACTGTGGCAACGTGTGGAAGCAGCCTGGACCGACATATACCCCAAGCCCACATCCAAAGCCTCTTTCGTTCGATGCCGCGGCGTGTAGCGGCCATTATTGCCAGCCATGGGGGGGATTGATGTCTGCGTGTTCCGCAAGTCGCACGGGCCTGTAAGCTCAATCGTTTCATCTTTGTATCTCTTGTTATGTGTCCAGTAAATCTGGCGTTGCTATCTCGTGTCCTTCTTGGTGTTGCATTTTGGGTGGCCAGCAGTGTATTTGTAGATAATATTTCTTCTATAGTTACTCGTTATAGTGTCAGGTGGAGAGGTCCTTTTTGGTTCTGAGGCCCGACGGTCGATACCTGAAAACGAACGTGGTTTTCTGGCCGGACTCCTTAGCTCAACATAAAGGAGCCCAGGATTTGAGCTACTCGACAAAATGACGTTCTATTACGAACTCTACTGTAACGCAACAAGTGTTGTGCATTGCTGTAATGAAGTGTAGTAGGGGTTAACAGGTTTACCTGTTGGTTGGTGCTCTTTGGCCAAATATGGCCTTTGTATGCACCACTTTTGCTAATAAGTAAACAATTCAAACTAAGGCACTTGGCGCATGCGTGTGCAAAATTGTGACACCACTGGAGGTAAATGTTGAGTTATAGGGTGTTTCTTAATTAGAGCACCAAGTTTTAATAGTGTGATAAATGAATAATTAAAGTTGCAGTGCGCATGAGCCGTGAAGACGTATCCATGCTATCTCTTTGTGTTTGTCATAGCATGGATACGCCACGCCGTACAAGGGAGAGATTAGGCTTCTAAAATTTCTTACAAATCTATGCCACTGTGCATATCAGAAAAGTTAATGTAAACCTATTATTGTTACTATTCCCAGCAACTCAGTGAAGCCCCCTGTATGTACGTAAACTAAAAGCAAATAACTTCCTTTATTGTGCGGTCTAGAATAACTCGTGGGAAAATATCTGTTTCATTTCTTAAACTTTGACATATGGACTTCTTTGGTCGAAACCTACTTTTCCGTCTTTCAAATCAAAACTAGGTTTCGACCAAATCAGTCCATATGTCTACGATTTTATTTGGGTGATTTTACTGATCTATGTTACGTTTTAGGAATTCTGTTAATAACTTAAAAGTGATTTTTGTCAGATTGTCATTGTCAAATTACAAATGAAAAGTGAGGTAAATTATCCGTCAATTATGTTCTCTTAGAATTAACGACTTCCGTCTAGTTCTATCGTGCAACTAGACGGAAGTCGTTAATTCTGATATTTGCAGCACGAATTTTTATATGTGAAATTATGTACTCTTGTGTGCCTTAGCATGTGCGGCAATAACGAAAAAACAAAAAACAAAAAAAACACTCGCGTCGTTTTTTTTTTTTATAACATGCGGGATATACACACTGCCGCAATCAGTTTTTCTTCCCATCACTCTTTCTACGCAACTTTTTAAAAAAATTTAACTCCCTACTAGCTATAGCTTTAACCATTTCAATTTTCCTTTGGTTTTTCCTATCATTTTTAGAATCTTACTGGAACTCATTTTTGAAATGTTACTTTCACTATTTATTCGACCAGAATAGGGCATTCAGCTAGTTTGCTCATAATTTGTAAGAGATTATCTTGCAATTTCGTTGGAGGCCTGATTACCTTGTTGAAGCGTTTCGCGTTTAAGGATCACTATGCACGCAATTGATTTCTTGTAAAACATCACTCATTTCTAATGAGATACCAGTCACATAAACAAATTTCACTCGTAACCGTCCATTATGCAAAATCAAGTAAAACACATGGTGGCTTTCTACCTTACAATTTAGAGATACGTTAAGAGTTGGTTCACCGGCATTAAAAAGCTGTTGAGAGTTAATATTTTCACTATCGCCGTAGAACTTTATCTTAACGTTTGGAATCCTGTCCGTCTACTTTCAAGACAAGTACCAAGTTGAATCAAAACTCGATTAATTTCTTATAAATATTCATAAATCTGGTACTGGAATCATTCAAACTCTTTGCAGTTCCCGAGAATCTAAAATATGATTTACTCTTCGCATAAACCGGTATTTCGTGGATGGTATGCAGCTTCACCATTCCCTACGTTAGCAAACGGGGAAGCAAAGAAAATACTAAGTTGTCTACCATTAAAACAATTGTATGCTCGTGCTGACCTTTGTACGTCCATTCAAACGGTGAGGCAATTTTAGGGAGAACTTGTCACCAATGATGAATTTCTTGTGAATCATTTTATACCTATCTTGCAAGCCGAGCATTCATAACGTTCCGCACTTTAATTATGTCGTTATTTTTTTATTTTATTTTTACACAGTGTGTAGGAAAATTGTTTCGAAAATAGTTGTCAGAAAGCGCACGAATTCGAAACGATCGTGGCCTTGTGGCCTGTTGGTTGGGTAAGACATGTGCCGCCATGCTTCCTTAATCTGGTATTCTGGATGCGTTCAGTAGGAGCGTTGGTGTTTTAGAAGAAGATACAGAGCTGTTATTTTATGCGAATTTGAATTATGCGATTTTGAAATGGTGTGATGTGAAAAATATCAGTGTCACTCTATGCTCAAAATATGAAAAAGTGCGAATCCCAGAAAATTAAAAAAAGTTCAAGAATCACGAAACTTCAAAGGGTTCGAGTGGCGACATGAGGCTTGTCATTACCCTGTTGAAGGAACTCCCGCTTTCGGTTGTATAAAGCATGGCACGGTTGCTTGTCTGTTGTAAACCCTTGTAACACAGTTTTTGGCGCCCACAGCTTTACCACCAGTAGCGAGCTGAAAGTGGGTCGCACCCTCGTAACGCAGCCTGACGTTTTCCTCGAAGCGTCCGCGTGTGAGGGACGGTGTTCTCCTGGGTCCAACTACTGGTTTTGGAGGTGTCTGGATTTCTTATGTAGATCCACTGTTCATCCCCAGTAACTAGTCTCTTGATGAACCTTCTTGAGCAGTTTCTTGCAGACCTCCACGCGTTATTAAGCCTGTCAGCTCATGCTGCATTTTGTTCCTACTAGTCAGCGATGATGGATTTGGAAACTCTCAGTCCGCCTAATTTGAGTACTTGTTGAATTTTCTTCAACAACCGTGAGCATGACGTCCAAATCTACCACACTGGGATTTCCCTAACCTTTCTTATTCTCCTAGCTCATGTATGTCTCCAGCCGGAAACTTCTCGCACCAAGTTTGAGCTGCCTGAGTAACCGCAAAACCACCTTTTTCGTTTTTGCAATAAAGGAGTGTCCGAGCGTTTCGCTGTAAGTAGATTTCGCTGTTTATCCCGATGAGCGTGTTTAACGACGAGTCTTTGCCCGTTCTTAATGGAGAGTTACTGACTCCAGGAAAGAGGGAAAACAAAAGTGACTGATACCCCATTGGAGCAGTGGTATAAGCGCTGGCTTATGACCGCTTCGTCGGAGATGGGCGCTGGTTCGAGCCCCGATAAGGCATGGTTGGTGTGCTTGTCTGCATTCCCTGGAACCAGTGGCCCCAAAACAGGGATGACGATTATTCATAGAGTTTCATACAGTGGTCGTTAAACCCTGAAATGGCGGCCTCGGTGGCGCAGTGGTCTAAGCAATGGCCTCTGATCATTCGTCCGAAAAGGGTCCGGGTTCGAATCCCGGTGCTCACGGTGGTCGTTAAACCTCCAATCAAACAAAAAAACAAAACAAAAACGAAATGAAGTGGGGAAAGGGAGTGGGGTAAACACAACTCCAATGCCCATGGGCGCACATATAGGGGGAAAAAGGGGGCATTTGCCCTCTCCTGGAAATCTAGCGATAATATTATAATTGCTAGTTTTTCTGTAGAACTTCTGGATGCATGTGCAGCAGTAAAAAATGAAAAAACGTTGGGAATTTCCAATAGAAAAAGCCAAAATTTACAGTCGAAAGTAATATGGAAATTTCTTATTGCATGTTGGAGAACAGCTTACATGCGTACAGCGTAGGAAAGTATGAAAGGCGAAGAAATGAAAAGTATATCATTCTTTGCAGCAGCTTTTCACTACTGCAAGGACAAAGATATCTCGGAATTTTTTCCAGAAATTTGTCTCGTGGGTATTATTTCATTATTCATGACCAGTTGAGTGATCTCTGGTGTTTCGTGTTGCATGTGAACAAAAGGATCGGAAGAACGACAAAGAAATTTCCTCATTGCCCTAACATGCTCCTCTAATTTCATTTATCCATCTATCTTATGTACTTTTTTGGGTCTTCTGGTTTTCAGTTAAATTTGCCTTTGAAGTTTGGTAAAAACGGCTAGATAACAAGAAGACAACAGTGTAAATTTGCATATGTTATTCGTATTTACATTCTGTCTTCCCCTCCTTGAAAATTAAACTATGGGCGCCAATGCCCTTTCGAGCACCCTATTGAGGTTAAACTAGTTGCCTATCCACCTCGAAGCAACTATTTTTAAGAACTGTTATGTACACATGTCTCTGGTAACGCGAAAAATGGAATGTTAGGTGAAGTCATTAAATTCTGAAACCTGTAGATGCATAATCATTTTGCGTTTTATTTGGTTCGTTAAATGTACTTCCGCATTACTGGTTTCTGCGACGTAATTTTATTGTTTGTTCCTTGTTTTCTGCGTTTCTACAATTTTGCTTCGCAGGTGGAGAACAAAAAGAACATACCCTTGATTGTATCATGTGTTTGTGACCTTGACGCTGCTGCGCTCATCATACTTCGCCTAAGTAGGTTTCTTTTGTCATCACGACTTGGCTCGCATGCAGAATACATCTTTTTAAGAAATGGAAAATTGAAGACATCGTAGGATTTATGGCTTTAATGACAACATGCAGTAAAGTGGCGTGTCCGGCAAAGCAAACGCATGTTATGGAAGTAGGTAGGTTCTCAAAAATGCAAGGTGCAAGGCCGCTGGTACATGAGCTCGCTGCAGTGTTCATAAAGAGGGTATTATCGATCAGACATAAATAAAAAAATATATAAATAAGGCCAGAAAATTTGTAACGTAATAAAAAAGATGTTGTTTTTACCCACTTTGCTAGTGCTGTGTGGTGCAAAAGCGTTTTCACTGTAATTAAAATAGTCTAAAAAATTTAAAAACGCAGCCTTTCTAACTGGAAATTTCGGAAATAGAATAAAAAAACGCACAAAAGAAATAGCAGTTTCTCGTGAACTATCAGACAATTTTTTGTTGTTGTTCTGACTCTTCACAACGGCACTTCAAAATAGGGCCGTAACTAGGGCAGTGCCGTCGGTGCCCATGCGCAAGGCCGCAGGGGGCGCAAAAGATTAAATCATACTGTGATTTTTTCTTTGACTATGCCGGGTGGGGGGGGGGGGATTAACTCGCACCGGGCGCAACATGGGCTAGTTGCTTCAAAAAATTCATACTTTCGGAACCCCAACGTGGGATATTATGAACCGTATTAAAATTGAAATGATACAATTTTTTTGACGCATTTGAGACTTTTGAAGATCTCAAAATAAATAAATGGAAATGCACGAAAGACTGATTGACAAACATGTTGCATTCGCAAGTTCTTCACAAAAAGCGCTTAGAAATCAATCAAATAGCAGCGTAATTAAAACAAATTATCTAGGAATTCGGGAGTGGCATCCAAATCGGTGCCTTAGGAAAAGAGAAAAAAAAAAAATCACGTTTGTCTCTGATCACATGGACAAACATTTGGCACATCGCGTATACTTGGAAGATCCCGTTTTTTCCCGATGGGCAATGCTCCTTCTCTCATCCTTTCTCGAATACATAATTTTGTCATTTACCGTCAGACGTAGATCCAAGGACCTTTGTTAAATCATGATACAAAATTTACGTTAGACATTGTATATAATGAAATTTTCAGTTAAAAAATAAATAAATCTGAAAACGTTCATAGTCTGTTGTTCTGTATCTTCCGGCTGGGATTGTAGGTGCTTTTTCGCGTTTAAAAACATGGTGGGTAATATAACAAAAATTGAGGACTTGCAACCTGGGCTAATCTTTAACTTTGAACCTGTTACTGACGTATTGAAATTTATAAGTTTTTAGTGTTACTTTGTGAAGATATCTGTTAATTGCTTATGTTGCACCACAAACCCAACATTGCTTCACTTTTAAAACACAGTGGCGTAGGGTGACCTAAAATTTATCAGGGGCTAAATATCTTTAAAATTGCTCTCGTCCTCCTTCCATACTTGAAATATAATTTTAGTGGATTGTGAGTGTTAAATGTCCAAATGTTCGTTCAACTGACTCCAATTTTGCAAATTTCACTAACTAAATTGAGAAACACGCCTTTGTTAAGAGAATCTTCACATTCATTATGATATCTTAAATCAAGCTCATTACTTCCCAAACTTTTAAACAGTCAGTAATTCTATTTAAAACATATCAATTTTTGTCAGCCTGTTCATTATGAACTCTAATGAAAGCTTATACCCTTCATCAAGCTATGTTCTTATATCTACTTTGCCCTTGGCCAAATAATTTAAATTTTACACAATTTGACTTGTGGCGAGATGTTTGTTGTGACTTTTAATTCGTTCCGAAAGATGCTTTTAAGTATCTTTTTCCATGTATGGCCCAGCATACATCACCACTAAATAGTAAACAGTAGAAACAAAACGAAGTATGTCTGCTTCCGCTTCCAGTTAACCAGGATATTTTGCTATAACATTAAAAGTTCTAGACTGATTCTTACGGTTTTGCACAAAGCAAATATTTGGTCGATGTGGGCCCAAGTCTTACTTTTGTTTTTCTTCATTCCGTAATAAACTAAAAGGGTGTTCCAATAAAAAGTCTACTATGTTTGTTTTACTTACGCGAGCTAACCTAGTAGCTGAACTCCAGAAACGAAAATCAGCTGCTCACTCTCAGAAAATTGATACTGTTAAACATAAAAGCGACCAGCCCCGAAAAACAGTTTTACGCATGCGCAGTTCAGCGCGCGTCTGCTCGCTCATTATTGTTCTTCGAAGCTTCAACAAGGCGATGAGTTGACGAAAGTCGCCTCTCCTGGAAATGCTGTTTTCAATGCGCTGTATGTAGTAAATGGCTATGGGGACTGGCTACTAATACGGTTTTTCTTTCAGAATTTTTCCAATTAAAAGAAAAAACATTTTTTTTTCTCTCATTTTTACGCTGGGTTTATCTCCTGATGCCCATAATGATCCGACGTCACTGCTACCGCACTTCCTGACTTAGGCGTAATGCTACTGCAGAACTTGACTTCACTGTGAATTTTGACATTGTGCTTCCGCAACGGTGATTACACCAAGCTCTATACTTTATTAGAGACTTGCGATTGGTCCGATCTTTATAAGCAAACTGATAGCGTAGATGCCTTGAACTGCTTTTATGACAAGTTCTACAGTATCCTCAATGAATGTATTCCCAAGTGCAAAGCTTCCAGGAATAAGTACCCCCCCCCGTGGTTCAATGGGTATATTATAAAAACTCTTGCTCTGAAAAAACACTACAGAAGAAAATTCATAAAACATAACAATATTGATGACTACAGACAGTATAAAGATCTCCAGGCCGAAGTTAAAAAAGCGGTAAAAGCTGTCGTATCTCGTTTACGAGAGAAACTAAAGAACTTATCACTCGTGATCCATCCAAATTCCGGGAATTTACAATTCTTAAGAAGAAGCGATGTGTCCCACTCAATATACTTAATCGCAATAACACCAGGATTGAGGGTGGCCGGACATCGCTAATGGCCTTGCAGATTTTTTCCGTTCTGTCTTCGTTACAGATAATTCTTTTTTCCACCAACCTGATATATTCCCTGTAACTGCTGAAGGTCAGTGAGAACAGCTTGACATTCTTAACATTGACCACTTCACTGAGAATGAGATCCTACACGCTATCAAGAAACTGAAAGGAAGTAGAGCTGTTGGTCCTGATATGATTCCTTCGTACATTGTCAAAGGGTGTGGTCAGACACTTTGTAAGCCACTGTTTCATATTTATAATCTAATTGTCATTACTGGAATTTTCCCTCCAGATCTGAAAAAAGCGAAAATTATTCCTGTTTTCAAAAAAGGCAGCCAAGGCTCTATTGAGAATTATCGACTTATCACAATTATTTCTGTCCTGGTGAAAATAGTTGAGTCTCTTATTTTTTCTAAGCTATATGATCACTTCAAACATGTCCTCAGCTCTGCACAGCATGGTTTTGTGAAGAAACGCTCAACGCTTACCAACCTGTTCCACATCACAGAAGATATTACGTCATCTATTGACAGAGAATTACAAGTTGAATTTATTTACACTGACTTTGCTAAAGCTTTTGACAAAGTTCATCATGTCATTTTACTCAAGAAATTGAACTGTCTTGGCCTCAGTGATAACCTGATGTCCTTGTTTAAGTCCTATCTTTTCAACCGATCCAAGTCTGTTATTTATAACAACCATGTTTCTGATACCTATGTTGCCACATCTAGAATACCCCAAGGCTCTAATTTAGGACCACTCCTGTTTTCCATATACATTAATGACCTTCCTTTTTGCATTCACGACTCATGTCTCTTGTTTGCTTATGAACTCAAGCTTTATCACAATGTACAGACTCCAGTTGACCGTCTTGCTCTTCAAACTGACGTCAATAACATGCTTCAGTGGTGTACATTAAACCATCCCCACCTCAACATCTCCAAGTGTCATGTCGTTTCCTTTTCGCGGAAAAGAAAACCAATTCTTTTTGGCTACAAAGTTGGCGACTATACTCTTAGCCGGACAAACGATGCCTAGGACTTGGGAGCCACGTTCGATTTGAACTTGGACTTTAAAAGTTATATCAAAAGAACTGTACGTACAGCATACAGAAATCTTGGATTTATCGTGAGGCATTTCAAGTATTTCTCGAATACTCAGACTCGTATTCGCATTTTTGAGACTACTGTAAGATCCTCACTGGAATATGCGGCGATCAGTTGGAGCCCTAACTCTAGTAAATGAAATCGAGAAAGTTCAGAAAAGTTTCTTCGACACCTTTTTATAAATCGATCGGTGTTTATAAAGCGGACATCTCGACTGCTGACCTTCTGACATTCTTCAAGATGACTTCTCTGCAATCGAGAAGGAAGGCTTTCCAGCTCAAGTTCCTGTACGGCATCATCAATGGAGAGATAGACGATACTCAAATTGTAAACCAATTAAGTTTCCGTGTCCCATGTTTACCGAGGACAAAATGTGAACTATATGCAGTGCCATTTTGCAGAACTGATGCTAGAAAAAATTCTCCGTTATGTAAAATTTATAGGCTTCACAACTCACTTGAAGAATGTCCGGATATTTTAAATGTAAGTAATGATTTTTTTCATAAAGCATGATGTGTTGCAAGATTGTAAATATCACTTGGTAATTATTACTGTAAATATAGCAATTCCTGTAACTATATTTACCGTCTGTAGGGATATGTTTACAATAAATAAATAAATAAATTGCTTAAATAAAACACGTTGAGCAGTTAATTAGGCACTAAATAGCACTAACTGCTAGGTAAATAAATGGTCTTGTACTTGCAGTAATGAGCTTGTTCATTAGATCCACTCTAGTCACTTTAAATTGTTAGCACCACATCACAGAACCATCAAGTACTTCGACATCTGAATACAGATGATTGGCATAACAAGAATACTCTTGAAGTCTTACAGCTCTACGGCGATTTGACTTCACTGATTAAACAAACGTAGTATTCAACGTGAAACGATTAATCAAACTGTATTAGACCAAACGTTAATCGCATAACATCAGAGTAGTCTGAGCTCTCTCAACAATCTATCTCCAAAGCAATTACAACGATTTCACACTATCTGACTTCCAACGAGAACTCTGATACAATCGTAAACAACCAGAGTAATGAGTATGTACCTAAAAAGGTATTTTGAAAATGCCAGTTCATAAACCGATTACTTTCAGCTCCCCAAACGGGAAAATTGCAAACTAATTACAGAAGGGCCTGCAGCCTCCGCTGTTTTTAAGCACCCAATGATTGATATACAGAGGGTGAGTCGAAAGTTTTGCAATATTTGCATAAACGCATGTGCTGCGGCGGGTATGTCACGTGTTTAAACTAGTTCAAATCGTGCACTGCAGTCAGTCGAAAGGGATATAAAGTGGTAGTAGCTGCTGTGAACAGCATTGCATGTCGTCGTTCTGTCAGTGGTTGGGACGCATCAAAGATAAACAGCCACAACCGGCTAATTAGGGAACTTTTGCTTTACGAGTTTGAACTCTGCCATAACGCTGCTCAAGCAACACGAAACATTTGTCAAGCGAAAGGGAAAGGTTCCGTGGACCACAGCACCGCAACCAGATGGTTCAAGAAACTACGTTCAGGTGACAGAAACCTCGAGATCAGCCAAGGTCAGGTAGCTCACGAACCGTGGATTCAGAGGGCGTGCAGGCAAATCCGACAACCAGCACTCTGAGATTATCAGACGAGCTGGGCATATCACAAACCACCGTGGTTGGTCACCTTCAGGACCTCTGCAAGGTCTCCAGGAGCTGCAGCATTGTCCTTCACGAACTGACGCCAGCTGAAGCAAACAGCCGAGTGGAAGTGTGCCCGAAACTCCTAGAAAACCCGCGCGATGTACGTTTCATCAAGAGAATTGTTACGCGCGATGAAAAGTGAGTCTATTTCCGTAATACTAACACACAACGGCAGTGCTTGAGCCCGGGCCAGCTTCCTGAACCTGTTGCCAAATGTAGTAGCTTCGAGCACAAAGTGATGCTCTGCGTCTGGTGGGATTTCGAGGGTTATAATTCATTACAAATTTGTTCCAGACGGTCGGACCATCAACGCCAACCTCTGCTGTGATCAGCTGGAGCGGATGCATGCCGTTTTGGATTAGAAGTACCAGGCATTGGTAAACAGAAAACGCGTTCTCCTACAGCAGCACAATGCTCTGCCTCAAATCGCGCCAACGACCCGGGCAAAACTCCAGGAACTTAAGGGCATCGAACTGATGCCACACCCTGCATATAGTCCGGATCTTGCCCCGTCGGATTATTACGTGTTCCGGTCCATGGCCCACATCCTTCGCGGGCTGCACTTCAACAACCAGGAGGAGGTGGCAGCTGGGGTGAAGGAGTTCTTCGCCTCGAAGGACACAAGAACTGGCTGACAGATGGCTGAAGACGGTGCAACACGATGGCCTATACTTTGAATGCTAGTCAGCTTTCGTCGTAAAGGTACGTATGAAGACATAAAGTGATTCAAATATTGCAAAACTTTTAACTCACCCTCTGTATTTCCTCCTATTTATTACTTTTTTTAATTATTTAAACATACTAAGGCCTAGGTGCTTTGCACGAGTGCCTTGATCAAAGTGTGGCAAATCTTTTATTAGTATTTATCCCCGTGTACGTAAACGAAATATTAAGCATTTAACTGGAAAATTGCCAAAAAGGCCCGAGGCCTAGGTGCCTTTTAAGCACCTAAGGATTGGTGTGCTGCTTCTCCTATTTCAGTTTTAGTATGTATAGTATGCACACTCACCACCCCAAAATTTAAGACTGGAAAAGTTAAATTTCGTTGAAAAGTCGTAGGCATTGCCGCATGGAATTTCTGCAGGGCCCAGGGCGAAATTTCATTGCGGGGCACGGAGCAAAAATTCATTGTGGCCTGTGGGGCACGGAGCAAAAATTCATGGCGAGCCCTAGTAAATTCATTTCAGATTTCAATAAAGTCGTTACGTGAAGAATGTCGTCCGTAAAGAACACACATGAAAACTGTCATAAAGGAAAACTTATCCCAAAGAAGTATTTGCTTTTCTCTCTATTCTAAAAAAAAGTAACTGCTGCTGTTTTAGAAATTTCGCGACACTCTTTCTTTCTTAGCTCGCGACGCAAAACGTATTGAACACAAAAATATGAAATTTACATCGTTTGTAGAGAATTGTTTGGAGAACACGCTGAAATAAACTGTTTCTCGATTCTGGCGAAACTTCAAGAGCTATTGTATTTTCAAAGTTAAGGTAAGCAAAAAGGTGAGATATCAGGTCGCTTCCGGACACACTAACAGCAACAGAACCACGAAACTTTGTAGACATATAGTGCCATGACCGAATTTTTGCACCTCGTCGCCCTTTTTTGAATTTTGATTTAGTTTACCAGAAATTAAATTTCTAAATTTCACAAAATTCTCTATTTCGCGATGGGATCCATTTAAAAAAACGGGTATATGGCAAACTATAAATTATAACGCATTGAAATTTTTACAGCATAAACTTACAACTATCGTCCCATTTTTACAAAAAAAAAAAAAAAAAAAATTAAGAAACAGTAATTTTCTGATTTTTAAAATTTTTTTAAAGACGCTAAGGAAAGAAACGAACGGCTTGGCTATCTTCACGATAGCCACATAGGAACGTTCTGGTCTCGTGACCTGCTGCCATGGTGACGCAGAGAATTTGTTATGCATATAGTTTGTTGGTAAAGCTATCTCAGTTGTTTAAGGTGGACGTCAAGTAATTTTGCTTCCTATACTTCCAATGGGAAAACTTCTGTACACATTTTCTTCACAATTAATGCGTTCCCAAGGATGAAAATTTGAACATCGATTAAAATAACTTCATTTTATAACTTGGAGTACTTAATATTTTCTAAAACATAACCATAAGTATTCAATCCAACATTTGTTTGCCTACTGACGTCATCAAAGTACGGGTCGCACCGTCTTTTTGCTGGACAATTAATGCGTTCCCAAGGATGAAAATTTGAACATCGATTAAAATAGCTTCATTTTATAACTTAATATTTTCTAAAACATAACCATAATTATGCAATCCAACATTTGTTTGTGTACTGACGTCATCAAAGTATAGGTCGCGCCGTCTTTTTTCTGGACAATTAATGCGTTCCCAAGGATAAAAATTTGAACATGGATTAAAATAGCTTCATTTTATAACTTGGAATACTTAATATTTTCTAAATCATAACCATAATTATGTAATCCAAAATTTGTCTACTGACGTCATCAAAGTACAGGTCGCGCCATCTTTTTTCTGGTTCCAACACCACCAAAGGAAAAGTTATTGATTTTTTATATAATTATGGTTATGTTTTAGAAAATATTAAGTATTCCAAGTTATAATATGAAGTTATTTTAATCGATGTTCAAATGTTCATCCTTGGGAACACAATAATTGTGAAGGAAATGTGTACAAAAGTTTTTCCATTGGAAGTATAGGAAGCAAAATTACTTGACGTCCACCTTAACGGTTTAGCATAACGGTTTACGGAAATGCTTTTTGGACCGCTTTCGTTTTTCTTGATAAATTTAGTAAGTGCCATTAGTTCAAATGACAAAAGTCCGACCCTCCAAAAATTAACGACAGTAAAAAAAAAACTGAAATTTCGGAATAACAAACCTTATTTGCTTAGACGTGCAATAAAAATTGAAATTTATATGAATTTTCCAGTTTTTATTTCATGTGATATACTTGGTGATCGGGCTGCAGGGCCCGAGCGCTACTCTGGAAACGAGCCTACAGGCGCAGCCCCTAGTTAAGAAAAAGAAAAGATCATAATATGCAGTGAAAGTTCAGAGAGTAAATAGTGAAAATCTTCCAATGTAAATAGACAAAATCATCGCTCTTATAACTGCGTTTTTCTTTAGCCAACACAGCAGCGTGGTTAAAAAACAAACAAACGCGGAAAGAGCGATGACTTTGTCTATTTACATAATTGTCTCCACGTATTTGGAAGATTTTCTCCATTTTTCTAGTCCTTTGGATTTAGTAGCTATAAATAAATAGCTTGTTCTGTTAAGCCCCACCAGATGGAGACATCTCAGTTGCTAAGCCCATCCCTATGGATTTGTGATGTCAGATGGTGACAGATAAACACACATTGCGCCGTGGATTGTTAGCACCGTAGCGTATGGCGAACGCACTCGGCTTGTTATCGAGAGATCTGGGGTTCGATCCCAGCGGTGTCGAATAACAATTTCTCGGCTGCTGCGTGGTTAAAGAGAGTAAATAGTGTTAAAATCAATTATTTTCTTTCTGGAAAAGGAAGGGGTGGTTTGCGATTCTTATAAAAACTTCCTTACAAAATGATAAAAAGAAAACTTCAACTAATCTGCGTAGCGAATAATAAGGATTTCTAAAATAAATTCATATTAAATAGTTTTTTTGACCTTGATACGTGTTTTAGTGATTAATTTTTGATGCAAAGTGAAATAATTGACAAAGTAGTGGCTTTATATATATATACGCGCTCATACATATTTTTTTTAATTTCAAGTACTGTTTTTAAAGTTACTGAACAATTGGCTTCCATAGATAGCACAAAAAACAACTTTGATATTATTCTTTTTATTTATTAAAATTGAAGTATCTGGTTTACACACAAATTGTTGAATATATACAAGTAGGAAGCCACAAAGGAGAAGCTAAAATGAAACCTAAAACAGAGAAAGAAAAAAATGAGGTGGAAGTAAGAGAAAAACTGGAAAGAGCATAAACATAAATAATATAAAAAAACCTACCGAATATGATAGTTTTCTTTTCCTGACCCCATGAAGGCTCAGTGCAACAGCCCCGATTTCCGCGATGGTCTAGTTGGCCCAGGTCATAGACGTGGAGACTTTGTAAGTAAGCGTTTCGGGTTCAATGCGTTACTGGCTTTTAATAATATTTTATTACATGTTCACACTTACGAAATATTTTGTTGTATTCTTTTGAACAGTGAGCCTCTTCTGCCATTTTTGGGGAAAAAACTATACGATGTCCTGTGTCCCATGTATGTAATTCTAGGTAACGTTTTGGGGTTGAGCAGAGGAAATGTCTGACTAGTTTTGTCGATTGCTCAGTTGAAATCAAGATATTTCATGAAATTAGAAAAGACCCTGTTTCTAACAGGTGCAAGAACACACCCGTCAACAGCTGGCGTATTTTTCTGTTTTCAAGATGTGGGCATTTTTTCCCATTTTCGAGAAATGGGTATTCTTTCCTCATACCCAGTTTGCACCACTAAAATTAATCGTATTTCGGGCGGTGGGCCGCGAAGTATTTTTTTTAGTGAAATCAGAAGTACGTATAGTCGAGTCCTCAAATTCGGTAAATTTTTGATCGAGCTTTCAGTCAGATTTTGGGCAATTGAAGGGTTAACTTTTATGGCAACTTTCCGACGGATTCTCTACTTGTCTCAAATCGTCTTCAGTAGGTGCTGTTTCGTCAAGATAAATTTCGACAAGTGCTATTTGGGGGGGGGGGTTAGGTTTTTTAAAATCGTTGGCTATTATTAAGTCTCTCTCTCTTTTTTTTTTTTTTTTACTGCGACCCTTTTTTATCACCACACATTCACATCAAAAGCAAAAATTCACTTAAAGATCGTAAAAATCCAGTGTAATTGAGAAAGAAAACGCAGGGTTGGATTTCTTGTAAAACGATCCGTCAGTAACAAATTTTCTTAATTCATCCGAAAAAAAAAAATAACAGATGGTAGCCAATAATATAATGGTCCATCGTATGAGAAATTCAGCCTTGACGAGTTTCATTGTTTATGTTCTTTTCTTCCTGCGGGCAATTCTACCTCCCTCCCTCCCTCAAGGTTAGGGGGAAGGAAAGGGGAAACGTGGGTCACGCAAAGTTGCCTTTTCTATGACTCATTCTCGTTCACCCCCAGGTTTGCGTTCTCGCCACAGTTCTTATGTTCGTCCTTTTCCTCATGATGCTCCTGCTCTTTTATACCCTCTGGCTGGTAGGTTGGCATCCCCATTCCTCCCCCATTTTTTTTTTCTTCTGCTGCTGCTTCTTGTTCCTCTCTCTCTCTCTCTCTCTCCTCTCGGCTTAAGTGTACGTGTCAACCGGGATGGAGAAAAGCAGGATTATCAGTGGTCTGTTTTAGTTGCTCCAGGGCTATCGCTGGGATAGATAGATATACTCACATGCTCTTATGTCCTAGCTTCTAAGTTCTAAGTACAAACACTTGTGCACTTGGTTCTTGTGCATGTTACGGTGCAGATGCTTCTTTGTGCGAGATGGTCTTGTAGTATTAGAACAGTTGTAGTTCCCATGTAAGTCTGATTTTTTCCCTTCCTGATTTTTAAAAAAACTTTGAGCCACACCGAACGGAAAAAAAAAAAAAACGTCAGAAGAGACTGGTTTAAAGGCGATATTCACAATTTGCCACTAAATTATGGCATGGCCATTGTTTTACAGCGTAATTTGTATTTTGGACAAAAATTGTGCTCCTAACTACAGCTCCCTACTATTGAAATTCAACACCAATGTCGTGAGGAGGGAATGTGAACTAGAAAATAAAAGATACGTACTAATTCTGGAGATATCAACTGATTAAGGACGCAAACAACATAAAAAAAAAAAAAAAAAGACGTCAAAATTTAAAATCGAAAAGTCAGTTGACAAGACTGCTGTCCAAATACATGAGAAAAACGTTTAGTTACTACTATTGCAAGGAGTTTAATGGAACCTTGTCATTTAAAAAAGTTTCAATGAAATTTTCAGTATAATTTATGTAGCAGAACTTTTGGAAAATCAACTTTAGTACATCTAACAAAAGAGAAATTTTAAGCTTTTGCGTGGTATGTGTGAAACACACCAGCGGTAGACTATGCACTTAATAAATGCTATAAATTCGAATAAAGACTTCCATGGTTTTAAGAAAACCTCGCATTTAGGAAAAGTTGTGTGGCAAATGGGGGAGATAACGAGCCAGTGACTGAAAGAAAAGAAAATAGATTTGTGGACCTTATTAGTTTTCAGGAAATCGAAACACTCATACGTGAAAGTGTCATCGGCAATACATTTTTGTGTTTATCGCCATTCACTGATCCTTACGTGGGTGAATTTTTGTTCAATTTTCATATATTTATACTTCCGTAGTATGTAATGTAAAAACTGATTCGTCACAGAATCTTCGACGTATTATATGTGTGAAAATGTCAAGTAGAATATTAGTAATGAAGTTTAAAAAGAAGTGTCGGCTTTCACTCTTTTGAAAATTACTTCGTTCAAAGGATTAAATTATCTGCGTTAGATCGCTTATGATTAAAAAATCGTAAATACACACTTTCGAAAAGCTAATAAAGTTATAACTAACATTAAGAGTGAAAATCAATGCGAGTTCGTGCACCGTAGAAGTAGGTTAAATGTCGTATCGAGGAGGCCTGATCATCAACAAACTCGTATCCAACGTCAAACGCATACAGTGTTTTTCTTTTAGCAGCTTCGATCTGGCCTATGTTTGTGCCCTGTAGCAACGAGCGATTTCTCCAGTAACGCTGCTGCAGAAGAGAAGACAGCCGAAACTTGCGGCAGACGCTGTTTTACCACTCGTGATGCTTTCGTGAACTGGTGCCAGCTGCAAGTTGTCTTTTGTCACACTGATTCAAAGGTAGCTGGCTATTCACTTAAGAAACGGAGTCATACGCGCACATGCTGAGTTGAGGGCAGAGCACTCCTGCACCTGTTTATTGTTGGCGTACAGACAAGGACACAAGCAGTCGTCACCCCTCCCCCGACCATCTCTGGGGGAGTGGATTCGGTTCAGTGACGGACCTCTCTCTCCTCACCTCGCGAGTCAGTCAGCTCTGCTGCTGTGGTTTATTTTCAGTTTCTCTCACTGAGGTAGGGGGAATGCCTCAGTGTGGCGTTGGCCGTGTTGCTGACATGGTAGTCCCAAGTTCCTGTTTTTGCGACACGTGTTTGTTGGAAGTTGTGATGTGTGTTGCAAAAATTCTGCATGCGCGATCAACCAGTTGTGTGTTTACTGATGGAAGAGTTTTATTTTCCTCGCCTTGTGGGTGCAAACATCGTTTAACTTTCAACGAACGTGCATTGGCGATGTTTCGGAATTTCCATTTTGTGTCAGTGGGATGTAATATTTAATATCTGAATTGCTAATTTCATCTGACATTGTGAGTGCTCATTCTTCGAAGGCGACATGTGCATTGGATATCCCTGTGAAAGGTTAACAATTAGAGAAGATATGACATGGAGTGCGTGTGCGGAATAAAATTACTCATCAGCTCGTTGTAACCAGTTCTAACAAAGACCTGCATTTCTATTGGTAAGAAATGAATAATTGTGTGCTGTCCGCGCTTCGTTGATTGATAATATGTTTGGGATTTAAACCGTGAAGTGTTTTATGGTAAACGATTGATAGCCACTTTATTTTCGCTGAAGGAAATGTACTGTTAATTAGCTAGCTCAAGGAAATATTGCGTTAATTGAAGTAATTACAATAGAAGCATTCGATTACGTTTGTGTCTACATGCTATCACGATTATTGTTGAAGTTATTAGGTACCGCACAAGGCAATAGTTATGTGTTTTTTGATCATGCCATCTTCATTTCAAAGCAAGGACAAATCTGCAGCGAAAATTTGAAGTAACCTTCAAATATTTTTCGTTTTCTTAACGACGATTTGAAATATTAATAAACGAAAAAAAAGTCCTACGATAAGTATTAAAGGTAGAATTTTATATCTTCTTAAAAAGATTGTAAATTGAATTCACGTGGATCTACAACCTTGGCAGAAACGAAGAATACCTCAGATTGAAGATTTTGTATTTGCCTCATAATAAGTTTGTGTTGTTGAATAAGTTTGTGTTTATGTGAATCTGAAACAGATCGAAACACTTTCAGCTAAATTGAAAAAAATTATAAATAGCCACCTCATGAAATTTCACGTTAGGGTAAAACTTCTGCTCATCATGGTGTGGAATTTTTGATGTGTTGTGATTTAAATAATTAAACCTGTGGTCGTTTTGGCAAAATGTCTAACTTCCGCCACAGCTTTACATTACCGAGTTCTCTTAGAAAATCAAAACGGCGCAACAACAAAACCGATTCATACATCCCTTTTGCGTTAAGACCTGACAGTCCTGTTTTATCCAGGTCTGAGACGAACCTTTATGACTGTGAGATTTCTGGTGGTGCCAATGAGAGAGAAACCTCATCTCACTATCCAGTGAATCGAATTGAGGATGCTTTACCAAAGAGAAGCAACTTTCCGGATTTTTATGGTGGTCATCCTCTTCCCGATTATAGTCCGCCTGTAGTGTCTTCTACAGCTGTCGACGAAAATTCGGATTACGGTAGTGATGGCCTTGCCCATTCTGAGGTTGAGAGCATCATAACTGATAACGGATCTTTTTCTATAATAACGTCGAGTTCCAGTGATGCTGCCAGTGATCTGGATTTTAAAAGTCCCGATGGCGATTTCCACAGTAACAGTAGCACAAGTGGAATGGACGCTGAGCTTCCTTCTTCAGATTGGTCAGTTATTGGAAATATACTTCCATGCCACTGCTGTTGCTCATCCGGTTTCTGCAGCTCGTGTGACACACCCGTGTACAGGATGAAATTGCCTTGCTGTCGTCCCATGGAACCTCTATGGGAAGCTGCAGACGACAGCGAAGTCACGTATCGACCTAACAAGAAAACAGTCAACTGGTACGACCGAAAGCTGAAACACAGGTCTTGCCCTGTGTTCCAAATAAATGGAAATCAAGTACGTTGTTTTTTTGTTATTCATTAATTAGTGTTCATATTGATCCGGCAGTGCACTCAGATGCAACGCCACCATCCGGATAGTGTATATATATTATAATAGTAAAACTAAGTTATAATGTCAACCCAGGGTCGGTGGTCTTATATTTATTTTTAAGTGCAGTGCCGGACTGACGCACCATAAACTACCCTGGAAGTAGAATTTTTGCGGCCCACTGTTTGGGGAAAACTATGAACTTACCCGAACAATAAAATTAACTTTCTATCAGCTTCACCATTTTGTGTATAAACGTCTTTTCAATGCAAGTTTAAGAATCACTTCAGTGTTTATGTGAGGCGAAAATTAACAAAATGTTACCCATTTTTCTGGACTGCAACACAAGATATCCCTAGTAAAATTTAATGTAAAGCAAAAGCATTACCTCTATTGCTCAAGCAATAGATCGGGTACGTTTTTTGGCAGAAACTGCCGAAAATTGTATTCCACAGTTATTACTTTTATTGCAACAGCTGAATTCAGAATTGTAAAAGTTTCTTCGATTTTAGTGTAAAGAGAAATCGAAATCTGTTTACATTTCATTTTTTTCAAGACCTATCATAAGCAAAATAAGTTCGAAAAAATCTCTAATAAATTAAAAATTTCGAGAATAACAGAGCAAATTTATAAAGTGAAGGAAATTAAAGAGTGTGGAAATTGATGTTTATTTAATTTCTTCCAAATGAAAAGACATTTATTTTTGCTGTTGTGAAACAGGATTATTTTTTATACTGCAATTCAAGAATTATATATTATTTTTGCATAAAGCAACCTCAATGCATTTGTATACAACGAATTTGGAGTTTCTATCTCACATTTAAATAATACATTCGTGGTATTACAAAAGGAAAATTTAGTGCTTTCATTAATTTCACGCGGCCATGTTGATCGCATATTTGATTATGATTATTATTCAATTACAGTTAGGGAAATCGCGTGAGATACGTGAAATCGTCTGAAAAGGACAGAGCTGAAGTTTGAACGTCGGGGTGAGTGTATGAAAAACAGTATTTGGCTAAAAAAAAAAAAATTCTACGCGTAAGTCTTTTTTTTTTTTTCTGAAGCCGTCAAAGAGGCACACTTAATTTTCTACATATATGTACCTGTACGTTTTTGCCCAAGCTAATGTGCACGAATTGCATTTTATTAATCTGAAAACTGTAGTTTAGAATACAAATTATTTCCATGTTGTGACGAATTAGAGGTACACGTCACCAGGCCCGGATTGGGGAAGGGGGTCTAGCGAGGCTATAGCTAGCGAGGCCACTACCTATAGGCAGGTCGCTACACCACAAATAATACACAGCTTAAATATATATGGAGAGAGAGGTTCATAATATAGTTTTAGTTTGTTTCTTATGATTTCTACTTGATTACAGACTGAAGCTGGAAAACAAACATATTTTCAAGGCAGTGACTAAGGGCAAACGTTTCATGTCTGTGTACAGCGGGCACGGCGAGATAGTTTCTGCTTTTTCACCAGCATCCATCCACACTTCCCTATTTGAACTTAGAACCGTTAATGGTCGAAATCTCCTATGTCTTCGCATTGCATAACGAAAAAGATGCACGAAGAAAAGTATACAATGATAAATCATTAAAAAAAACAAGACAAAATCTAGGAATCTTAAGCTTCTAACTCATGTTATTGTGAGAACAATGGAAAATATATACAGTGACTTCTTATGAAAACTCTGTATATTATTTATTAGTTTGAAGAATGCACTACGAATTAATTATCATAAGCATACTGCTACCGCCTCTTGTTTTAATGATGGACTCGATGATTCTTCGTCATAAGTTCATTGGGGGAGGAGGGGGCTCAATGCCCTAGCCTAGGAGCCTACTAAAATGTCTTAGCCTAGAGACCCACTAAGGCTTTAATCCGGCCATGCACGTCACAATATATAAACAGGAAATTAAACATCACTATTTTCCTGGAATGAACACATCTATGAAGCTGAATACTGTATTATATGACGGTGAATGAAGCATGTAATAATTTTCTCGATTGCTTTTCTTATGAGATGGAGGTCTGCACGGGAATTAATTTGAAAAGCGCGACCCGACCCGACCCGTTTCAGACTTTCATCAAGTGTTCTCTGCCACTTATTGCAAATAAAGCAAGGCTTCCTCTAGATCAGGATTTTTCAACCCGCAGCCCAGGAGCACTATTTAATGGCCCGTGAGATGTCCAAAATTCTAAAATGGAAAAATTAACATTTTTAAAATCGAGAAATAAAGCTCCAGATACCTTGGGTGTGCGGATTTTAAATTCTCAAATCTGCTATGAGCTGCATTGCGATAAATAAATTATGTAACTGAAAATTTTTAGAGTTCTAAAAACCATAGGCATATCAAATATCCACGTCGGAATTTTTTGTAACGTAGATATCATGTTAACTGCGCATCGTTTCTTTTTCCGAAAGTTAAGTTTTAGGATTCAAAATCATTCTGAAATGATAGATATTCAAAATAAACACACGCATTTTTACTTTTCTTTTTCATGTGACCTGTAAGTGCTATTCCATTTTGTCTTGTCCGCGATTCAGAACAAGCTGAAGGCCTGCTGAGAGACGTGCGTAAAATTAAAAATCATAGAAATTCCTCCCACAGATGAGATTCGGGGTAACATTCGTTTCCCAAATACGTAAACAAATACAGTGGAACCTCGGTTATGCGTTTCTCAGATATACGTTTTTCACTTTTATACGTAATTCTGCGTTAGTCCCGATAGTTTACCGTGGTTCCTAACGCTTTTTTAACTCCGTTCTGCGAAATTCGTTTTATACGCTTTTTGCGATTATACGCAATAATTTGAATTTCAGATTATCAAAAATACACGGTTATTTTACACGTACGTAACCTGATATGTTACAATTTTGAGAGAAATGAGACAGTGTTGGTGCAGCCAAAGTTGAATCTTGATCCCATCAGAGAAGGGTATGTGTTTTACTTTCGGTTTGGATGAAAAGTTGGTTTCGCATTTCATGACTCACACACATACGCGCTGTTTAAAAATTCATAAATCTCTGGGTTGTAACTTTGTGTCTCCACCATTTCGTGGAATACTAGAATAGAATCCCCTAAATGTATCCTCAATATGAAACATTCTGGTTTCAAATAGATGCACTCAGGGTCCACAGAAAAAAGATTTAATTCATCAGTTCCATACTGAAGCACTGGTCTGATTTTTAGTTGTGAGGATTTCACTTAATTTAGAATCAGGATTTTTATAGACAGAGTTGTCAAAAGACAAGTTTGATTTTCATAGGATTTATGATTTTTGCAATGCGATAATTTTTAATATATATATATATATATATATATATATTTGCAAACCACTGGTCCGTAAAAAGCAAAACAAAAAAACCTTAGACATTTACAATATAGGCCTATGCGGAAAATAACGTACATCATTTCAATGGAATTATCTCCAGTATTTGTTTTTAAAACATCTAATTTTAAAGCGCAACTCACAGAACAAAGAATGTTTCCAGAATAAGATTCTGGTAGATCGATGACATAGCAAAGTAACGCAGTGCATTCCCAGTCTGTTTTTAAGTAAGAAAGGAATGAGAGGACTTCAAGGGTACAAAAATTCACATACATTAGCATCTTTCTTTTTATATGTTTTATTGTTTAGGGTTTAGCTTCTTTTTCTTATTTTAGTCTTACTGCTCATCCCTCTACTTTCCCATGAAGTTAGTTTCAGTCCCTCATTGAACACTGTTTCATGTGAATTGCTCTTTTACAAAAATTACCTTCACGCATCCAGTTGAAGTCCTCCACCAGTGTGTTTTCTTGGGGCAGAAACAAAAGCTGGCTTGTGCCTGGTTTCAGTATCTGCAGCATTCACAAAGGCAGGTGAATTCAAGGAAAAGCACGATATTTATTGTGCTTACTTCTGCTCATTATGAGTGGTGGAGATGGAGGTAACGAAAAGCATTGCAAGACAAGAACTGGGAAACTGCCTTTCTGTATTTGTTGTTTCTCCCACTCTTTAAGAATTATGAAGGATAAAAAGAATAGCTGTTATCCAATAGCATTTCATGAACCTATCACTAGTTTGCAGCCTAAAAAGGAAACCGTACAGCAAGGTAAAAGAAATAGAAATTCATTTTTTAACTTGTGACAACTTGGGGGGGGGGCTTACTGGCCATCTTGGTCTGTAAAATCAATAGTTCACTGGTGCGGCGGAAGTTTTACTGGCCAATGGCCAGCTGACCACTGGGTAATTCAAACGCTGTAATACAATTTGTAACGTTTTTTGTTGTTGTTATTTCGCTGTCGATTCGACTTTAAATAAATCATTATTCAGGAACACTTTATATTCCTTTAAAGTATAAATTTTACAGTAGTACTTAACATTTTGACATTTCGTTTATACGATTTTTATGTACTTTTATACGTTTTTTAAGGCATCCTGCAGGAAAACTTATAACCAAGGGTTTCACTGTACTTCGAATTTAAAGAAATAAACCATCCCATTTCAAGTTCTTACCGTACAGCTCGGACTGTCGGTTTCATCTATAATTAATCAATGCACCTGGTGGCTGACAAGGTTTGTCATTCTATTCACTGAACATAAAAATCTGATTTTTTAACAAGTCAGTCTTGGTTTCGTGAAAGGAATTTTTTTAATGCAGGACAAATAGGCTAAAAACCTTCCAGTATAGCCCTTGCAGACCTCTGTAAAGTCCAGTGATCGCGTTCAAAGTTGTCTTTGATATCAGTGATCCTCCCCACCCCCAGTGTCTGTATTCCTTGATCATCTTTTCTAGTTTGATCGACTCTCGATATTATCTTTTGCACTAGGTTTTTCCTCATCTTCGCTAGCAATGTTTTCGTGACAATTTTTAAGTTGCTGGAAGATAATAAATTCTGTTTGTTCCTCTGCAGTTGAGAAATTTCCATTTGCACCTAAGAATTCATGTAAGTATTTCGCAACACAACTTCAAGACACACTGTTACATATCTGCTCTCTTCTGATGCAAAGAAACAGTAATGGAATCAGTCACTTGAATGTATTTTTCTGTCTTGTGTCCATGCTTTTTGCTTTAACAAAAAAGCAAATGGCATTTAGCCAGCTTATTACACCGCAATCTTTCGATGCATTCTGAAAAATTTATCGGAAAATGCTTGGAGTATTTGCGTGCATTTTAAACTTCAGACGACCTCTTGATCCATAGGCAAAACTCGTACAGTTTGGCGGAAGAAACACTTCTTTGTAAATCTACCGTGGCTGACGCAGTGGTCTAAGCGCTGGTTTATGACCATTCGTCCGAAAATTGCCCGGGTTCGAATCCCGGTGAGGCATGGATGTTGTGTTTGTCTTTCGGCCCTGGTTCTCTCCCTTCCCTGGAACCAGTGGCCCTAAATTAGGGACGGGAGACTGCTTATAACCCATTGAGTTGCACATAGTGGTCGTTAAACCTTCAATCATAAAAAAAAAAATCTAGTGTTACAAATAGTCGGTTAAGAATACATATTTAACTGCCGAAAGAGAAAGTGTAGATTTTTTAAGTTAGCTTCATATACGTTACGAATGACAAGAACTGAAAGGAAAGTGCTGAACGTCACTAAAACTGACAGAATTTTATAAGCGAGATTAATAAATATAATCTATAGCAGCAAATGTTTCGAGACCGAAATATGTTAACTTTTTTGACGTTATAGCCGTGGTGTTATCTAAAGGGAAATGGTTACTACTATAAAATGTATTCAAAAAATGAAACTCACACACGATTGCCAAAGATATTAACGATGAGGAATTCTCTCGCGTGGAGCTACTGTGTTGTGAAGTATTGTAGTGGGTTTGTGTTGAGGTGCTCGTAAAAACGCATGTATCACCCTCAGCTGAGTCAAATTTAAATCGTGAACACATAAGTGTCACCAGGGGAGTTGTTAATATCAAATATTTGATATGAGTTCGGATAGATGTTCAAATAAATGGAAGTGAACTGAAGAGAAAAAGGATGTTCTGCCCTTTAGATCATGTTTTTATGGGTTTTGCTTATGGTAAAGCCGTTTGGTATGAAAACTGCTTTTATGGGTTTTGCTCTTCAATTACCTGATGAGAGGGGAGTAATGAGTAAGGACCTGTGCATATCTTGTGCGTAATGAGCCTAGCAGAGGATTATGAGCATGGGTCTCCTAACGCAACGCAATCCTGGATAATAAAAATGCACGAGTCAGTTCTAAGGTTTTGGTATTCAAAGCCTTTGAATGCGGCGGCAGTGTCGAAATACTATACAAAAGTTAACACGGGTTATCCAGGAATTTCAAAGTGGAAGAGTACTGATTTTTTGGGGGAAGGGGTTGAAAAAGCATTTTTTTTTTTTTAAGGCTGAATTTTTTTTTTTTTTTTGTAGGGGAATATCTAGGCCAGAGGTTGGGAATATTTTCATGTTGGAAGGCCGCATTAAGTTAACTGTAATCTAATAAAGCAGCATTCAAGAAATTTCAATTAGATATATTTCAAAATGTACATTATTTTGTAAAAATCCAACTATGTACTAACTTTTAAAAAATGAAAAAAAAAAAATTTAGTTCCAAAGTTAACTTCCTTTTTAAATGACTGTTGTGACTGCTTTGTTGGAAAGCATTTGAATATTTTGGTTGCAACTTGGTGGTCCGCAGTTTCAGCTGATCCTCTATAGATGGGTATCCGTCATGTGTGATCTTAAGAGCGTCTTGATTTGGATTAGACAAGAGAATGTAGATTCGCAGCAAAAAATGGTTGAAAAGCATGAAAGCATTTTTCATGCATGTTGCCGAAGGTATGGGTATTCTATTGCATTTTTCCATATTTCAATTGGATCTTACTTAGCGTCAAATAAGGATTTTAAAATGTCGTCTTCTGAGAGCTCAATCAATTCCATTTGTAGTTCTTTATGAGCCATGGAGACATCAACTAGGGTGAAGTGCACGAAGTCATTGAGTATCCTGAAGGTCCTCTCCCGAACATCTTGGGGAGCTGACAGGTGCTCAATGCTTCGCATTTACCACTCTCTCATTCGGTCTAAGTTCGACTTCGGATGCATTACGTACGGTTCAGCGCGTCCATCGGTTTTACAGCCTTTGGACCCCGTCCATCACCAGGCATTGCGGCTATGTACTGGTGCTTTCCGCACCTCTCCCGTGCATAGCCTGTATGCGGAGGCTCATGAGCCGCCGTTATGCATCCGTCGTAAGCAGCTGTCTCTTCAGTTTTATACAAAACTGAAATCTTTTCCTGATCATCCACTGTATGGTTCCATCTTCCAACCGGACTGTGTCCGCTTATTTTCCAACCGCCCCTCCTGTGTTCCGACGTTCGGGATTCGGATGTCTGCCATAGTGCGCGATGCTGGTCTAGACTTGTCAAGGATTGGTTTGACCCGGTTCTACAATGAACCGCCTTGGCAGCCGGTTCAAGCAACGGCTGACCTTTCCCTTTGTGTGTGGCCAAAGTCTTCCACTCCTGCTATGGTGTACCAGCAGCTCTTTGCCGAGAAACAGTCTCTCTTCCCGGATTTCGTGCCTGTATTTACTGACGGGTCGAAATCCGGCGAGGTTGTTGGAGCCGCTTTCGTGTGTGGCGATGCCTCCCATGCTGAGAGGCTTCCGCCTGAATCTACCGTCTTTTCGGCAGAGATGCGTGCGGTACACCTCGCTTTGTGCCACATACAGTCTCGGTCACATCGTCGCGCTATGGTTTGCTCTGATTCCCAGTCCGTCATCCATGTTTTATCTTCTCCAGAGGACACGGACTCACCTGTCATCCGTGATGTCCGTCGTCTTCTTGGAACTTTGGAGGGTGATGGCTTCCTGGTCCGATTCTGTTGGGTTCCTGGCCATGTTGGGATCCGGGGTAACGAGCTGGCAGATCTCTCTGCTAGGTCTGTTTCCTCCATGTCGCCAGCTCGGCTGCCACCGTCTTTCCGAGATTATCGGCCATTGATCCGGACTTTTGTTATGGATGAGTGGCAGTCCCTGTGGTCTCAGCAGGGCAGCAATAAACTCTATGCCATCAAACCACGGATCGAACTATGGAAGTCTAGTTTGCGGAAGAACCGTCGTGAGGAAGTTGTTCTTGCACGTCTCCGCATTGGGCACTGTCGTTTTACTCACCGCTTTTTGCTGTGTGGCGAGAGTGTCCCGGTGTGTGAGGCGTGCGACTGTCGTCTCACCGTCCTTCATGTTTTGTGTACTTGTGTTCGTTTTTGTGCTCATCGTTTTCGTCATTTTCACTCTCATCTGTTGGACGAAGGAGCAGCTACGCTGCAAACTATTATCGGTGAAGCCTGCGATACGAGAGCAGTGTTTTCATTTTTACGGGAAATTGACTTTTATAAACTCGTCTAGATTTTAACTTCTTCATTCTCATGTTTCATTTTTACTACCTCAGCCTGTTTTTAACCTTGTGTACGTTTTTATTGCTTTAGTTTTGTTTTGATGTCTTTTGTTTGGCGCTCTTTGGCCAACCATGGCCCTTGCGCCATTAAACTCAATCAACCAACCAACCAACCAACCAACCAACCAACGACATCAACTAGGTGAGGTTGAAATGCTAATTTGAGTGTGATGTCATGATTCTCAAAGTCATTGAACCTTTCATTGTATTCTCCAATTAATAAGTCTATAAACAGCTGAGTATTCTTCAAATGATTCGTATGAATCCTCCTGCTCATCAGTAACTTTTGCTAATTGGGGAAAATGTTCATCTGAAATTTATTTTTGAAGAAGAGTTTTGAAAAGATAGCTTTTTCGAAATGCTTGGAATTTTTGTCACGTATCATACGTATATAGACTTAGTTTTACCTTGCAAAGAAATATTAAAGTCATTTTGATTTGACATGATATCACACAGGAATGCAGTATTTCTATAGAAATCTTTCAATAATTCACATTGTTGGTTCTGTTCTTCATAAAATTTAACTATCTGTTCTCACAAAGATAACATTTTTACTAACACCTGTCCCTGCGACAGCCAACTCACTTTAGAATGATACGGCAAATCCACACTGAATAATACCTCATTAGTGTTTTAAATACGGTCATTTTAAGATTAAAATTTAAATAATAAAAGACGCAAAAAAATATTAATAAAAATAAAAGGATTTGTGCAAAGTTTGTATTTACTTAAAAGGCCGCACTTAATGGCCTAGAAAGCCGCATGCGACCTTAAGGCCACAGGCTCCCCACCCCTGATCTAGGCTTTAAACCAAGGATTAAAAAGCGGGAAAACTTCAAGAAATGGAGATCTGTTTACTTTTTTTTTTTTTTTTAGTTAAGACTGGTTAAAACCGGGAAATCTTCAATTCAAAATGACCCACGGTTATCTTATTTTCCTACTACTTTCATTTGTTAAACTGCTTTCCTAAACAAGGCTAAAAGCAAATAAGTATTAACATGCGTTGCTGAAGCAGTAGATATTGATATTTTCACAAATCTTGTGCATGCTGAAATGATTCAGAAGTGTATCTGCAAACACTTCTTGATTTTTTTAGGGGTGGTCTGATGGACTTTGGGGGTGTTATGAATCCCCAGTTAGCTGTCGACACGGGCAGTAAGAACTAGTCAGCTGAAGCACACGAACTGGAACCGTGCGGATCTGCGATCTTAAACTTAGATCATAATTTGTTCAAGAAATGTCTCATCTCTTCAGTGGGCTTGCTGTTAAGTTACTATGCAATCTTCTTCATTCAAAAAATCTTGAGAGTTGTGATTCATTCCGCTCTAAAAGCAAGCTTTATGTAACTTTGAGAGCTACACCGATAAGCCAAAACATTATGATCACCTGCTTAATATGATGTTGGTTCGTGCCGCCAAAGCAGCTCTTACCTGGCGAGATATGGCTGCTACAATATTTCTAAAGGTGTCTTGTGGTATCTGGTACCAACAACACGTTACCAGCCGATCCTTTAGCCCTTGTAGGTTACGTGGTTGAGCTACTGCAGATCGGATTTGCTGTTCCATCACGAACCACAGATGCTCGATTGGATTGATGTCTGAGATATTTGGAGACCAGGTCAATACCTGGAAGTCGTCCTCATGTTCCGCGAACCATTCTCAAACTATCGGCACAGTGTGGCGTGGCGCATTGTTACTATACTCGGGACAAGGCTAACCTGACTATGGAGTTTAAGTTACGGAGTGTGTACTTCCACTGCATAATATAGTTCCACTTTAAAAGCCGTGTTCGAGTTTGAACTAAGACCTAAAAAAGCATATGGATATATAGATGTTCTAAATGTCGGACGTACGCACGTTAAAAAAATGAAGATCCCAGTTTCGGTCGCGTTTCTAAAAAATACAAATATTAGCATTTTGGCGGCGTCATTGTCACTTCTGTTTTGCTTCAGAGAGGCTATACATTAACCAAGGATAATAGACAGTAAGGTTTGCTCATCCCGCCTTCCTCGCAGACGAATAATCGTGACGTCACTGAGTCACATCAGCGTCCTAACATGTGAATCGTAGATCCGAACTGTAGCTATGGAGGAAGATGTCTTGCCAACAATTTTCATAACTCAAACACAGGACAAAAGCACATTTACATTAAATACAGAAGAAGTCCACAGTCATGTGGATATTTTAGTAACTGAGATTTCAAAAATACCTCCCGCACATTTTTGTTGCGTAAAGGGCGAGAAAACGGTTATACTTTTAAATGTTAATTTAGTTACAAGGGAAATTTTTGCTGTTTTTAAATAAATTTAGAAAGGAAAATGCATAGCACGACACATAAGAATTTATTTATGAGGAATAGGAAACACATCTCGGCAGCATTCTCCAATTTAGAATTTATGAAGATTATTCCAGCTGGTGTACGAATAATAATGATGCAAAGAAATGTGGCGATTTGGACAGTGACGTCACAAAGCAATCACCGGAAATGCAGGATGAGCATAACCTTGCTATCTACTAACCTTGTACGTTAACAAGAGGATATTTACTGCGACTGGAAGGGTAAAATTGTTAGCCGGAGACAGAGATAATGGCTTGGTGGTCATTGTAATGAGCTTACTCCTTTCTTCGTGGTTGCTGTTTTAAAATGCTCATTTAGAGATTGTTTGTCTGGTGGTCGGCAAGGTTTGAGAAGGTGTGCGGGTGGAGGGGGACATCGTGATTGAACACGGGAAGTTTTCTTTTGTCTCGCTTTCAGTCACCCTTAGGGGGAAGGGTCGCCCACACACAGCAGCACCCCATTAGTGCGCGGAGAAATAATGATAAACTTTATGTCGGTGAATCGGTTTCACAACCTTACCAGTGTAATCAGGTTAGCTTGGCCCCGAGTATAGAGAGGAATACCGTTGCCATAAAAGAATGTACCTGGTCTGCAGTGATGTTTAGGTAGGTGGTAGGTGTCATACTTTCCAGCATGTGAATGACTGAACCCAGGGTTCCCAGCCGAGCATTGCCCAAAGCATTACACTTCCTCTATACAGGCTTGTTTTGGTCCCCTCGGCGCATCCTGATACCAACACTTCCCCAAGTAAACGACGTACACGCCGTCCACATGGTGCAACAGGAAACGGGGTTCATCGGACCAGACGACTTTCTTCATATTATTCAAGGTTCAGTTTTGATGCTCGTGTGGTTATTGTAGGTGCTTTCAATGGTGAACCGAGGTTAGCATGGACACTCGGAGCGGCCTGAGATTACGCAGCCCCAATTTCATCAGGCTTAGATGTACTGTTTGTTGCTCCTATCACCCGTATTCAAATTACCGGCTATAGTTGCGCCATAGTATACCTTCTGTTGGCTCGTACCTTCGCCCACCTCTAGCATCGATGAGCCGTGGTCTGCTCACACCTTATAGGCGGCAGTGACGGATCCAGTAGGGGGCGATCCCCCCAAACCTTAACGAAGTTTCTACGTTTAAAATAGCGAAGATCGTAAATGATTAACTTTGCGTATTTTGTCTTCAGTTTTTCTAAAAAAAAATTTTTAAATTAAACTTACTACGGAATTGGATTTAAAATACGTATTACATTGATTTTGCTTCAGTAAAAAAAGAAAGAGAAGGGAGTAGAATAGAGAGAGAGAGAGAGAGAGAGAGAGAGAGAGAGAGAGAAAGGGAAGACAGGGACAGTGGGGGGAAAGCATGGGGGTATTCTTCTTTGTTAGTTCTTTGCTATTGTCATATGGTCTAGCGTCTGTAACGTCTCGAAACAGGGTAAGGCTCTCGTTGAGGTATTTAACAATTTAACATTCCTGAAGCCAGTGAAGCCGTGGATGGCCTAGTGGTCAGTGTTCGTGACTGCCGTGGAGGAGCCTCAGGTTCGATCCCAGGCAGGGGCGAACGCTCGAACCATTAAATATCCGCCGTGCGTCGAATGGGCACATTAAGCCGTCAGACCCCGGGTACACCCCCCCCCCCCGGTTGTAAATAAGGGCGTCTTTCTTCCCCTTTCTACCTCTCTTCCGTGTAACTTTTCTGTTGAGCATTCTAGCCAAATCTAGCTTCCTATTTTTAAGGGTTGTTAAGACCTGGGGAACACTCTCTTCCTAAAATCCTTGACATACATATGATCTGATCTGAAACAAGTGAAAGTGTTTTAAAGACCTTGCAAAGGAATGCCAGATAGGAGCAGCACCGCTAATATGTATAATGTATATCTAAAAAACCCTTCCATAATGTGTCCCCCCCTTTTTATACCCCCCCCCCGAAGCCTGAATAAACTTCTGGATCCGCCCCTGATAGGCGGTTGGTGTCCCCATCCCTCGGACCACATTTTGAAGGTACTAAACCACGGCTGACCGTGAGTACCTGACAAGCCGGAAATGCTCTGACCCAGTCGTCTGGCCATTACAATTTGGCCTTTGTCAAACGCACTTAATTCCGCTGCTTTTCCCATCTGAAGAACAAGAATTACATTGATTAACAGAGCTCAGTATTAGGTGTTATTTATAACGCTTCATTATCTTCACACGCGCCGTCGTATACCTGCAGTTGCTGCGATTTGCTTATAGACGAGCTGGTCATAATGTTTTTGGCTCTTCGGTGTATTTTATTTTTAATGTTTTTTTTTCAAAGTGTAATTACTTCTGTCTCATCCGTGCTTTGCTGTGTAAAGTAATTCTTTGCGATCTACAATGGCTTTCAAATCCTAAAATACTGCTTAAGGTTTAAAAAAAAGAAACAAGCTGGGTCGTTAAAAATAATAGTTACTTTAATTGCATGCTAACTACCGATAATTAGCGGCTTTCGGTCCAAATGATGCATTCAGAGTCTCCGGTCAGTTTCAAAATACGAACTCTGAATATAATCGCTATTTGTGAAAAAGCAAGTCTCTTTACGAACTACTTATTCATTAGATTTTTTTTTATCAGTTTCCGAAATTTTCCTACGTTTTTCTTTCACGTGCATTCTCTGAATAAAGGCCAAAGCCGTGAAAAAAGAATTAACTAACAGGTCTGGGCAGTTAAAATAACTCAGGAAATGATTCATAACGAAGTTATTCCATTAAAAGATTACACGGAATTAAAGAAAAGCATTTCGACTCGCGAAAATGAAGTGACTTGATTATTTAAGCTGTCATTGTCGGAACAGTAACGATAATTACGTAAGCTGTTATTGCCAAATACGTACGGTAACGATAATTTTACGATAGAAAGTTACCATTATAAAAAAAAAAGAAAAATGGTAAAAATGTGATACTTTTAGTTAAGTGAAAAACGTTATTTGAAGAAACTTTCTGTTGTCACCGACAAAAATTTTTCCCGATATTTTTTTTTTTTTTTTTTTTGTAGCTCGCGTGGCGTCGCTGTGTAGTGCAGAAGGAGCGACATGATATTTCGCTTAAAAAGTTTTTCCCAATTGCTTTCCTCAGAGTATCTTTTTGCGATATGATTCAGTGGAACAGGCATTTTCCTCATTTTTTTTTAAGCGAAATTGAAGTTTAAAATCCGCACTTTATAATCTCCCTGTCAACCATACTTTAGTTACCTGTGAAGTTGTTTTCACGTCAGTGACATAAGAATTGCTTTCACTAACAGATTGTAAAATTCTTCAGTTGCAAAAAGTTTAAAAAACAAAAATGTTAATTTAGCACTGGCTGTTAGACTTATTAGAAACCGTAGAATCCATAAATGTAGTCGAATCAAGTTTGCTGTTATAGTCGGTCGCATTAAAGGAATCATAATTTTATTTTTTTTAGCGTGAAACATCGTTGCTGCTTTTAGCTGCAGTCTTTCAGTGTTAGCCGTTAAAAAATTACACACGTTGAACAACCCGCTGCAGAAACTTAGTTTCATGTTTCTTTGTATTTAAAATGTTGCAAGACAGTCGATTTGTCCACCTTGCGCAATGGTGAATACACTCCTCAGATCTTACATACGCTCCTTGTTTAATTTTCCTTTCGGAATGAAATTCCACTGCGTGAGATTGATGTCACTGAAGTTTTGTTTTAACATTTTATTTTACTGGGCTTACTACCTACGATGGAATTTCTATCGAATCCAGTCTATACTGTGGCAGACGGAGAGGACCACATGTGGATTGGGGAAACTGTGCTTGCTGTCGTGGGAAAGTAAATGGTGACGATAGTTTTGTGCTGGAACTGCCTCCATCATAATCTGTTCTGTTTATGTTAATAATAATAAGAAGAATTCGATCTTGAAGAATGTAAGATGTTTTCGTAATTTCGTAGAAATGCGTTAGAATTTTTGCAAAAAGGTCTTTTATCGGAATTTTGTAAAACTGCGGGTCATCATTTGAACGTTCCGACAAAACCTTAAAATAAGTAATGAAATTTGGTGGTAGTAACCCCGTGTGTGAACGTCTGGCAACCTACGTTTCGTTAAAAATGCCCAATTGAAACACTTTCCTTTAAACATCAGCTGCGTGTTGTATAAATACTCGCACTTCAAGCACAAATGATTTTCGAGTAACCCGTTACAGTGAGTGTAAGAAAACATGACAATCTTTCAAATAGAAGTCATCGCTCTTTCCACGCTTATAGAAGTGAGTCACGGAAAAATTCTAATCGGCCTCCACCGGGAATCGAACCCAGTGTCTTCCAGTTACGCGCCGGACATGCTTCCACTGCACCACAGCGGCCTCGAAATTCTGTCGTATGTGAGTCTGGAAAATTTCGAGGCCGCTGTGGTGCAGTGGAAGCATGCGTAACTGGAAGACACTGGGTTCGATTCCCGGTGAAGGCCGATGAGAATTTTTCCGTGACTTACTTCTAAACGTGGAAAGAGCGATCGATGGCTTCTATTTGATGTTCCTAATCCACGTCAACTGTGTATTTATTATGACAATTTTTAATGACGCAGAACTTGGACCGTTTTGTAATTTCGTTTTAGCAGTAGAACCATAAGGTTTTTAATACTGGTAAATAAATTTGTTCGTCATTTTTCTTCAGTTACTTTGTGTAGGTTATGGAAAGCATATAGACTTTGAGAAATTTTTTTGTTTTCTACGTAGAGTTATGAAATAACGTTCAGGAACTTATCAAAGGCAATGTACCTAGCAACTTCGCAGAAGCTCTGCTTTTGTTAGTAAATAAACAAAGCGGAAAAAAGTTTATACAGTGACAGTAGGAAAACTAAAAACTCAGGAAGCATAAATACATGTGCATGTTATTTATTCTGGTAACTAAGTGTTCCGGAAGATGAATACGAAATGCTTGCACATTTAACGGAATATCTATTTCTGAGTCGCAAAAAGTTAGAACGAAAATAAACTTGTCGCCTTCCTCCTTGATATATTTCAAACCGAAGTTAAAAAAAAAAAAAGCTTCAGTGTACTTCTTGTTTATATTTGAAGAAAGAAGACCTCGTGTGGAGGTGCTTGTAATTTTGGAAAGTATCTTTTACGCTTCCAGAACGTCTCAAGAGAGTAGCTACCCAGATGGGACCTCCTAATGCACCTTCAAGTTGAAAATGGGGGAGAGGGGAATATAAAGGAAGGGAGAAAAAAGAAACTGGCATGTGCTTTCAGGAAACTTCTTTGCCCGTTTTGCTTGGTAGAATCCGAACAATTGAGCTTTTCTTTCTCACACACATGTCCGCGAATTTTTCTTTTCAACATCCCCCCACCCTCTTTCGGAATATGTTAGTTGAAAAAGGTGAGAGGGGGCAGAAAGAATGGGAGGCCGCAACACTTATTCGTAATTACCCTGATGGTCGATTCTTGGTTCTCACAAATGCTTTTGAACCAATAGCTTAGTCTCAAGAAAATTAAAGTTTTGTAATATTTAATGTTGTTATCAGACTAAGTCCAATACCTGGAAGTTAGGCACGTGCAGGACGCTTTTATAACAGACAGATTAAACTTCCTCCTTTTTTTTTTTTTTTGAGAAAAAGGAACATCTGAAACCGTGTACTGTACTCTCAAAGGTCCTCATGTTCCTAGCCCAGTCTGGTTTAGATGTTTTAGCGTTTTGCTTTTGAATTAAAAAAAAAAGAAAAAGGAAAAGACCGATGTAAGCTGATATATTGGTTGTTTGTGACATAATCAGTTCTTTATAATACCTTCCCATATGCCTGGCCTTAGTACTTCGGTGGATGTATGCAAAGATTGACTTGGTGGCTCCTAATAGACCTTTTTTCCTTTCTTTTTTTTTGCCTGAAAACATGTATGGTTCTAAATCGTTAAAATATCAGTTTTCAATCATATTTGAGCAACAGATTTTTCCGTCAGTGGTAGAGAACTAAAATTTAAAAGAAACGCATGTAAGTTTTTTTCTTTTTGATTGGGTATTTAACAACCACCGTGAGCAACTCAATGGACTATAATCATAATCAGTCGTCCATCCCTAATTTGGGGTCACTGCCTCCAGGGAAGGGAAAGAGCCAGCGTCGTAAGGCAAACACAACATCCATTCCTCACCGGGATTCGAGCCCAGACCCATCCCGGACGAATGATCAGAAGCCAGCACTTAGACCACTACGCCACCGGGGTCGCAAAGTTGTTAAATATACGAACTTAACGGTTTACTTGTAATTTGAACTTCTCCGAATGCTACCTACTTACTTGCAAATGTCATTGTATTGTACATTGCTTTCGTGATTAAGATGATTGCATATAAGGAACATATTCAGATTTACCCTAGTCAAAACGATCTGACGTAACCTGTGGTCCAAAAGTGAGAGAACTGTAATCCTATTGAATCTAAGGATTTTGCTTTTCATTCAACTCAGGAAATTTTATGTCGTTTGTTTATAGACTACTCATTGCTCCTTCGTTATTGCCACTTTATTTGTAAAGCTGGCGGTAAAAGATACTAACCTTCACTTCAAAGCAGAAAAAATGGAAAAGCTTTTTCATATAGCTTCACTTAACGGCAATCGTAAGGTCTAGTTCGATTATTAATCTTTTTAGCGATTCTATTTATTTCTTTTTTTTTTCCAAAGATAATACAGATAAAATGATAAAAAGATGATAAAAAGAGTACATATAATTAAAATCCGCTGCTCCTCTAGACAGCAGCCTTGCTCGCCTATGCTACCTCTGCTGCTATCTCTCTCTCTCTAAAAAAAAAAAACTGACAACAAAGGATAGTTAAATAAACACTAGATTTTCTGTTACTGACTTACGATTTGAAGTACGGCATCGGTGCTCATGCGTTGTTATTGTGTTGGTGCGAATGAAATGTCCGGCGCGAACGAGCAGTGGAGACAGGCCCCCACTACAGCGGAATGGAACAACTCACAGGTGTTGCAGGTATTACGTCACAGAGTCACTATAAATAGCTAGTACGTGTGTGAAGAACAAGGTTCGGTCGTGGTTTGTTTGGACGTAACGGGGCTTGCAAAGGAAACATGCAGAAGCCGGATTTGAGAGTCATCTTCCTGTATGAATTTTAACTGCGCCATTCTGCAGGAATTGCCGCTCGAAACGTTAGCAAAGCGTTTGGGGAGAATACAGCCAACGAGCGAACCATTCGGCTATGGTTTCGAAGCGGAGATACGGACCTGCAAAACGAAGCACGTGGTCACCGACTTTTTGCTGTTTCTGACGATGTTCTGTTACGTGTGGTTGAAGCGGAGATACGGACCTGCAAAACGAAGCACGTGGTCACCGACTTTTTGCTGTTTCTGACGATGTTCTGTTACGTGTGGTTGAAGCGGAGATACGGACCTGCAAAACGAAGCACGTGGTCACCGACTTGTTGCTGTTTCTGACGATGTTCTGTAACGTGTGGTTGAAGCGGAGATACGGACCTGCAAAACGAAGCACGTGGTCACCGACTTTTTGCTGTTTCTGACGATGTTCTGTTACGTGTGGTTGAAGCGGAGATACGGACCTGCAAAACGAAGCACGTGGTCACCGACTTTTTGCTGTTTCTGACGATGTTCTGTAACGTGTGGTTGAAGCGGAGATACGGACCTGCAAAACGAAGCACGTGGTCACCGACTTTTTGCTGTTTCTGACGATGTTCTGTTACGTGTGGTTGAAGCGGAGATACGGACCTGCAAAACGAAGCACGTGGTCACCGACTTTTTGCTGTTTCTGACGATGTTCTGTTACGTGTGGTTGAAGCGGAGATACGGACCTGCAAAACGAAGCACGTGGTCACCGACTTTTTGCTGTTTCTGACGATGTTCTGTTACGTGTGGTTGAAGCGGAGATACGGACCTGCAAAACGAAGCACGTGGTCACCGACTTTTTGCTGTTTCTGACGATGTTCTGTTACGTGTGGTTGAAGCGGAGATACGGACCTGCAAAACGAAGCACGTGGTCACCGACTTTTTGCTGTTTCTGACGATGTTCTGTAACGTGTGGTTGAAGCGGAGATACGGACCTGCAAAACGAAGCACGTGGTCACCGACTTTTTGCTGTTTCTGACGATGTTCTGTTACGTGTGGTTGAAGCGGAGATACGGACCTGCAAAACGAAACACGTGGTCACCGACTTTTTGCTGTTTCTGACGATGTTCTGTAACGTGTGGTTGAAGCGGAGATACGGACCTGCAAAACGAAGCACGTGGTCACCGACTTTTTGCTGTTTCTGACGATGTTCTGTTACGTGTGGTTGAAGCGGAGATACGGACCTGCAAAACGAAGCAGGTGGTCACCGACTTTTGCTGTTTCTGACGATGTTCTGTTACGTGTGGTTGAAGCGGAGATACGGACCTGCAAAACGAAGCACGTGGTCACCGACTTTTTGCTGTTTCTGACGATGTTCTGTTACGTGTGGTTGAAGCGGAGATACGGACCTGCAAAACGAAGCACGTGGTCACCGACTTTTTGCTGTTTCTGACGATGTTCTGTTACGTGTGGTTGAAGCGGAGATACGGACCTGCAAAACGAAGCACGTGGTCACCGACTTTTTGCTGTTTCTGACGATGTTCTGTTACGTGTGGTTGAAGCGGACTCCCGGAAAACGTATTGTGAGATAGCAGCAGAGGTAGTTGTCCACCACACGACATTTGTTCGGCGTATGGCTGCGCTGGGTAAGGTCAAAAAGCTGGACATGTGGCTGCCGCATGAGTTGACAATTGCCAACAAGACTAAGCGTTTGGAAGTTTGCGCGTCGCTGCTTGCCAGGAATAAACAGGAACCTCTACTGCATCGAATCGTCACCTGCGATGAGAAATGGGTCCTTTATGATAATCGGAAACGATCTGCACAATGGTTAAGCAAGGCACAGCCTGCTGGACGGCATCTTAAGCCACCCCTACACACCAAGAAGATGATGCTCCTTGTCTGGTGGTCCACAGCCGGGATAATTTATCGGAGTTTCTTGGCAAGGAGCCAAACCATCGCTGAAGAACGTTATTGTGCTGAATTACACTAGATACACTGGAAATTGCTGCAGAAACAACCGGCTTTGGTCAACAGACATGGCGTTCTTCTGCTCTAGGACAATGCCCCGCCCTCATGTCGCACAACGGGCAATGAAGCACCGTCTCATCATGCCTATTACCCGAACTTCTCTCTGACAGACTATGATCTGTTTCGCCGCCTGGATCACTTTCTGTCCGGGAAAGAGTTCACGACAGACAACGAGGTTCAGCGTGCAGTTGATGACTTCTTCGAGTCTCAACCACAAGACTTCTTTCGTTCTGGATTCATGGCCTTGCCGGACAGATGGCATCCATGTGTCGATGCCGAGGGAGATTATTTTGCCTAGGTAAGTTGTCCTACTTTTCCGTTCTCGCCGTCTACGTGTGCTGGTCCTTTGCCGGACATTTCATTCGCACCAACCCAATATGTAGGTAACTCCTCTCTAAGGTAAAGCAGAATGGCTTTCTGCTCTCATATATCTGCAACATTCAGGACTGGTGAGAAACAAACTTGACGCGTTCGACGAATGGCTCCTTAACAAACAAAATTTTGTTAAGTGCTGCTGGAATTTGAAGAGCTGAAAGTCTCTCAATGCAAAATAAATACATAAATATGTGTAGAAGATGTTCTGAAGAATTGAAATTCTGGATCAAGGGATTATCTGAAGTTTAAAATTCAAGTACTGCAAACCAGAGGTATGTTCCAAACCCTAGATTAAATAGCTACGCAAAGATGCGACACGGAGATCTCCTGAAATTTAGTCCCCCTGCCAGCGTGAAGGAGTACATGTATGGCCTCGTGGGGGTCTGGTTCGTGCTGCTTCGGCCGCAATCTTTAAGACTTGTCATCTGATATTGAGCAGTTGATGGCTTTCAGGCCCGTTAAATAAGTAATTTTCGTTTTTCGCTAGTTACAGTGGCCAAAGATGCACGACGTTGTCAGGCTTTGTTTTGTAAAAATACGAAACAAAGTTGGGATTTAACATTTTTCGTATTTCCCATGAATAATCCTGGAAAGTGAGTTCATGTTTGCGTATGAATTCGAATTTTCTTAATCTGGTTTAGTCTCCTGCAGAAAATATTCTCGCCATTTGAAAAAAAAAAAAAAGATTTTTTTAATAATTTTTATACCGATGGTTTAAACTAATCGAAGCGCATGCGCCATTGTTGATTTCATAGTTATTCCCCCTTACACCTGGCGGCGCTGTTAATTTTCACCAAAAGGCCACAGAGTATCTTTGCTTAGATATTATTGCTTACATATTTATTATTTAGATATTTAATCTATGGTTCATGCACACTTGCCACGTGCCTAAAGGGCAAGAATTTTTTCGCAACTTCAAAAGAAAACGCATGGATGCATAAAGCCATGGCAATGCGTAGTAAAAATTAAAATGCGGCATCAGTTTTTAATTCGGTTACAAAAAATAGAAATCATTGCAGTGAGTTCAGGTTTGTGAGGAGGAAGTGTGTTTCTCAAGAAGCTGTTAGAAACAAAAGGGGCAGTATTTAAACAGGGCCGCCCCGGTGGCGCAGTGGTCTAAGCGATGGCCTCTAATCATTCGTTCGAAAGGGGTCCGGGTTCGAATCCCGGTGAGGCATGGATGTTGTGTTTGTCTTACGGCACTGGCCCTCTCCCTTCCCTGGAACCAGTGACCCTAGGGACGGGCGACTGCTTATAGCCCATTGAGTTGCTCACGGTGGTCGTTAAACCTCCAATCAAAAAAAAAAAAATTTAAACAGGAGTACCTTGACCATGTCAGCCGTTACTGTGCTTTCGTGTAGAATTCTAAAACCACCAGGACTTTTCAGATTCTCGCGGGAGATTTAAGTACGAGAAATAAAAGTGTACGAACGCTATGAAAATTTTATGATCGATTTGATACAAAACCTTAACAAGTTCATTTCAACATGTAATTTTCTTACTGCAGGTCCCACAACGGGAAATTCGTAACGCAAACAAAAATGTAAGGATTTTCAGTTATTTGCTTTTGCAAGGTGCGAAAATGATTTTAGCTGTAACTTAAATGGTCTTTAAATGCAAGATCAAAAGTATGAAGCTGTCCTAGTGGAAAACTTGAGAAGTAAATGTAAAATAAAAACGTGCAAAAATCGCCATATCGAATGACTTACTAGACAAAATGAGTTCTGCCCTAATTAAAAAAAATAGCGTCGTCATAGCCTCACATAAAAAAATTTCGACTTTCAAAGAAAGTTATTTTAGCTGAAAACTTGTGAGCTATATTTAAAATGCAAATGTGTCAAATTTTTAAAGATTTCTTGATGTGCTGTCATCCACACAAAAAGAATTAATGAAATCATCCCCACTCTCCCGAAAAAACGTTTGATGTGCGCGGACTGGCGGACAGACAAAGCGATTACATTAGGACTTTTTATTTTCTTGTACAAAACACGTTAATTAAATGATTACCAGTCAAATAGCATAATTAAAATGCATTACTTAAGGCTTTTTTTTTTTTTTTTTTTAAAGGCACTAAAGCATTGAAGAGCGGCATTCTATTTGGTGCATTTGATGGAAAAAGAAAAAAAAAAAAAAAAAAAAAAGAGTCTAATTTGTCTCTATCGCAAACTAGTTTTGATGAGATTTATAGAGTGCATTTGAGAAAGCAAACAAAATAATAATACAGGTTTGCTGGACACCAATCATTTTTTAGACAAAGCATGGAGGCTAGTGTCAGAAGAGACCGTAACGTCTGTAAATAAACGCATTTGTTTCACCTCTACTCCAATCATAAGTGTTTTCTACAAAGAAAAGTAGTAGAGAATGTTTTTATATATGGTTCAAAACTTTAGTTAGCAGAAGTGAATTACCAACGATGGTGAATTTTTTATCTTTCTCTGTTTGGGAGTTGAACGGCAACCGTGAGCACAACTCGGTGGGCTATAATCAGTCGCCCGTCCCTAATTCATGGCCACTGATTCAAGAGAAGGCAGAGAGCCAGTGCCGTAAGACAAGCACAAAATGCTTGCCTCACGGGATTCGAACCAGGACCACCCATCTCGGAAGAATTGTCGCAAGCCAGAGGTCAGACTACTTCGCCAACGGTGAATTTTATGTGGGCTGCATTATTACAGAAATGGTACATGACTTTTATTATCTGTGAATATCACACCACGTATACGACAAGTGCTTGTATTTGTTAAGAGAATGCACTCGGAATTAAATACACTGCTGGTCACCCAAAATGCAACACCAAGAAGGAAGCATCCGATTGGCCTGAAATTCGCAGCATGCGTCGCCCGCGAGAGGACATGCAAACTATTAGCATTGCAGGGCATATGCAAATCATGTGCGCCCGGCACGCCACCGAGAAGCACTATAAGAAGGGTGCACAGAAGGCGGGGTGCAAGTAGTGGAAGTGTGATGTGCTGCCGTACCTGTGCGTGGGAAGCTTCCTGATGCCTCGTCGTAGAATACGGCAGTCATTCCAGCACGTTTCGGGGTTCGACAGAGGACGAATAGTGGCTTATCGCGGAAGCGGTTTATCTTACCAAGACATCGGCGCCCGTGTGGGACGACATCCAGCCAGAGTTAAGTGAGTATAGATTCGGTGGGTGCAGAAGGGACGGACGGACCGACGTGAGCGATTGCCGCAGCCGCGGCACACCATCAGACTAGAGGACCGGCATGTTGTGCGGCGCGCATTGACAGCTCGCACCGCCACATCACGAACGTTAGCGCAGGAATTAGGGTGTGTTGCGCAACAACCTGTGTCAGCACGTACCGTTCGACGTCGTCTTCGTCTGCAGGAGCGGGGACTTGTCGCACTGCGCCCATTGCTCCGATTACCATTGACGTTACACCACCGGCGAGTGCGGCGGCGGTGGGCCGTTGAACGCCACACCTGGACGACGGAACGGCACGACATTGTCTTCTTCGACGAATCCTGCATTTGCCTGCAACACCACGATGGTCGGATCTGCGTGCTGCTGCACCGCGGCGAGAGACTGTATGACGTCTGCATTATGCATTGCCATACCGGTCCGTTGCCTGGCGTTATGATGTGGGGCGCAATTGGATACGACACCCGCACTCCTCTGATACGCATCGCCGGTACACTCAACAGCCACCGCTAAATCTCCGACGTTTTGGAGCCTGTAGTCCTCCCTTACCTGCAGGACCTGCCAGCGGCCACGTTTCAACAGGACAATGCGCGCCCGCACGTGGCACGCATCGTGCAACAATTCTTCACGGCCCACCAGGTGTCACTGCTGTTGTGGCCCGCCTGTTCTCCCGATATGTCGCCCATCGAAGACGTCTGGTCGCTGATCGGCAACCGAGTGGCCCGGCAAGCACCACCTGCGGCTACGTCTGATGAACTGTGGCAACGTGTGGAAGCAGCCTAGACCGACATACCCCAAGCCCACATCCAAAGCTTCTTTCGTTCGATGCCGCGGCGTGTAGCGGCCGATATTGCTAGCCATGGGGGCCACACGAACTATTGATGTCTGCGTGTTCCGCAAGTCGCACGGGCCTGTAAGCTCAGTCGTTTCATCTTTGTGTTTGCTGTCATGTGTCCAGTAAATCTGGCTTTGCTATCTCGTGTCCTTCTTGGTGTTACATTTTGGGTGGCTAGCAGTGTAGATTTTGATATGTGGATCATTTGTTTTAAATGGTAGTGTTAATTGTATGTGTCTTTGAGGGCAGGGAAGAAAAATCGTATTAGGGCTGCATTAAAAATGCCCCAGGTTTCCACAATTTCTACGTTTCGTATGTATGAATCTCTTATGGCTGTGAAAGTTTTCTTCCCTTTCTGGGACGGAATTTTGTCGTTCAAAAATTTCCGAAAACTGAAATTAGACGGAGCGAAAGTTGCTCCCGAAATCGTAAAATTTTCCTTCGTGAATGTTCCTCTGTCTTTTATTGTTGTTAAATATCGTTTCATTCCTTAAATGTCGTTTTCTGCTTGCAAAAGAAGTTAAGCGGAAAGAATTTGCATCGGGACTGATTTGGTGCTTTGAAGAGTGTCAACGAATGTACGTTATGTTATGTACTTGGCTGCAATGTGGTTGTGCCAATGTCATACCTGTGCCAATGTGGTTACCGACGCACCAACCAGACGGGCTCCTACAATCTGCTCTCTTTGGAACTCCGACAGGTTACTACGCATTGTGCCTTCACCTGGAATGAAATTATGCAAAGACCGATTTACAATGCAATCACACAGACCCTTGAGACTATAAGCAACACTTATGTACAAAAAACAATTGTAGCTACATGTTCTAGCTAAATATAAAACCATATTTGCACGTTCTACGAAATGTACGTGAGGCACATACTTTTATTAAAATGCTATTGTATATACATAAGATAAAAACATTAGTACTTCCAAACTACTTTAGTTCATCATCAGATGTAGTACAAAAATATGAAGGCCTACATGGTGTATGTACTGTATGTGCAAGAACATGTTCGTTTTACTCGAAAAGCAGCACATACCAAAGTCAATGTTTTCAGCGAGGTGTTTCCATTATTTTGGACAACCCCTGTATTTTTTTTATTCGATTGAAATTTTGACCATTTGGATATGTGATGATAAACAAATTTATAGGGAGTAAAAAATCTGAAAAATTCGTAAATAAGTTTTGCACAGAATAGTGGCACTTTAATATATACACTAGGAGCAAACCTATGTGGCTACCTACCTAGTGTTGTGTGGTTCCTCCGTGAGCCGCGCACCACTGTTGCCATGCGACGAGGCACGGATTCCACAAGTCTTCGGAAGGTGTCTACTGGTATGCCGTTCCACATCCGTATAAGTGCAGCCCATAGCTCGTCCAGTGGTAGTGGTGGAGGGTTCATGCGCCCTAGCTGCCGATTCACGTGGCCCCAGATTTGTTCAGCTGGGTTCATGTCGCGCGACATGGGCAGCCATGGAAGTCATCCTGGTGTTCTTCGAGCCAGTCCATGGACGGTACGGGCCTTATGTCATGTTGTATTTTTCTGTTGGAACTCTCGATCTGGAAATACTCTCGGCATAAACTAATGAACCTGGTCTATGATAACGCGTTGACGTTCAGGGAACTGATGGTGTTCCAGGAAAACACTTCCCGTATCATTATCTGCCTGTACACGAGGGCCCACGGCATCTTGTACCATATTCTCCGCAGCTGTTGGCCTTTCCCACCACAGTCTGTCCACTCGATGCAGTAGGAAACGTGATTCATCAGAGACTGCAACTTTGTTCCAGTCTTCCACGGTCCATTAACGTTGTTTTCTGGGAAAATCCAGTCTTTGTCGCATTTAATGGCTTTCTATGGATTAGAGATGGGCAAACCGATTCTTTTGAAAGAATCGATCCTTTTCGATTCGACTCACTAAAAATATTCGTTCGTTTCAATTCTTCCGGTTTAGAGAACGATTTGTATCTAGGAAAACGATTGAGTCGGATCCTTTTGTTCGTTGATAGTTTCCGGTTTAGTAGCCGATTTTAAGTTTAAATTTGTTTTTAATTCTCACGGAGAATTTATTCCTCGGTTTTCTTATAAGTTCATTTCGAAACGTTCACGTAATTTATAACCTTTGTACACTTCTGAATTAGGAAAGATTTTCTGACTAGAACATGAACTTCACCCAGACAACCGTGGGGAAATTTTGATGTCTATTAAGAAATAATTTTGACTGATTCATTCAGGGAATCGGCTCTTTTGCGGAATCTATTCTTTTCAGGAAAGGTTCGTTCGCCAATGACTCAGTTTGCTGGTTCGTTCTTTTCGGGAAAGGTTCGTTCGCCAATGACTCAGTTTGCTGGTTCGTTCTTTTCAGGAAAGGTTCGTTCGCCAATGACTCAGTTTGCTGGTTCGTTCTTTTCAAAACGAATCGTTCGCGAACGACACATCTCTACTATAGATACACTTCTCTCTTCTCCCTAGTTGCAGACTATAGTCAGCAGTGCTGAGATAGAGCACGCCTATTGTCAGGATAACACGGCCGAGCCGCCTCTCTTCCGTAGCATTAAACAGCCGTAGCCGTGCAATACCCACCCGTCGGTTATGCGTTGCACCTCTTTCCATCCGCACTATTTGACTACGGCAACCCGTGAACAGCAGCCAAAATTCGCAGTTTCCCTGATACCTGAGTAGTGTATAAAAGGGCGGTTCTGGGCCAGTGGAGGGTCAATGTTAACCTATGGGACCCTCCACTTTGGTAGGTGGAGGGTCATGGAGTGGCGGAGGGTCACATCTTACGCCATCTTGGGTGATTGCTTGGGACCGATAACGTCGTGGGGGTGTCGCAGGGGATTCGGAGATAAGACTGCGTCGCCTTAATATGCGGGTGGGTAACATCATGGGGTTGTGGAGTTGGTGTTATGTTTAAATTAGTATTTCGCAATACTTTTTCGGTACGGAAGGTAGATAATGCTACAAATGTTTAATTTTTTTATCTAACACGTGCGTAGAAACTTTTTTTTTTTTTTTTAATCCATCATCTAGTGAATTTCTTTTTCTACTTCCTTCGGATGATTTTTTTAAATTTTGAATGGGTTTTTCCCCAAATAATTTGTTTTTCCTCATGGGTTTTTAATATTCTTTACAATTCTTCGAAAAAATAGATATGTCCTGGCGTTGGATGACATCGCTGTTCTGGTGGATGAAATGTTAACCCGCCCAGCTTCATTTTTCCATCAGAAAATTTTACTAGGTATTTTTTATTCTTGTTTTATTGTACCAAACCTTTTAATAGATAATTTATTATGATAATTCATTATTGTACCAAACCTTTTAATATATAATTCATTATTTTTCCAACTTAAAGAATTTTTTTATTTAACGACTTTCGGGGGCTTTGTTAGCGAAGGAATATTCGGAGTTGATTGTATTCGCAATTCGATCGGGTATTATTGCCTAGCCTATGACTTTTTTTTAATGCAATTTTTGCTCGTGATTCATGAATTTCTTTTGTCTCCGTCCTCTACTAGGAAATTCTAGTGATTTTTTTTCTTAAAGGTTCTTTTTTTTTATTTCACAAAGTATTTTTTCCATAAAATGAAATTTTTCACATCGGGAATTTTGTTGTGTGTGTGTGTGTGTGCGAGCGCGCGCATGTTGCTCTCATTGCGACAAAAAGATTTACAGCAGCGATTTTATCGGGCAAATGACTACTTCGGGTCATCAGCAGGAAACCATATTATTTACAGCCGAGGCCCACCCATTAGAGGGTGCCCTTACGTAGTCGCCCATATTTTCCTTTTCGGCCTCTCCTCCTGAAAGGATGTTAAGTATATCTTTTATCTTTATTTTTTAAATTTTAATAGGAGTGTATAAAGTTTTTCAAAGATTTTACCATCATACACTATACGATTAATTTATTACAATAAGAATGATTATGCTATTCTGTTTTCAGTACACTTCACACCATTTTAGGTTTCAGATATGACACATACTTGTGATTCACTTGTATGCATTGAGGTTTACGGAGCAGTTAAGCCTAAGCCAGTGACCTCCACTGAGGTTTACGGAACAATTAAGCCCACGCCAGTGACCTCATTCAGGTTTACGGAGCAGTTAAGCTCACGCCAGTGAAGCTTTCACTTCCTATCATAATTAGGTTTCACTTGTCGCCATCTTAGGTCTCAGACGCATTCAAAGTTATGACACATGCTTGTGATTCACTTATATACGTTCAGGTTTACGAAGCAATTAAGCCCACGCCAGTGACCTCCATTCAGGTTTGCGGAACAATTAAGCTCACGCCAGTGACCTCCATTCACACGCACACATTCGCTCTCTAGATTCACAAATAATTAAGTCTTAATGTTACATTGAAACACATACGTGTTTACATAGAAATTTTAACGTTCAAGCAAACAATCATATCCAATTTTAAATTCACATATCATATATAACGGCAAAATACGAAAACTTCATACGACTCCAAGAAATCCGAGATTTATATTTTCTGGCTAGTTTTAAATATTTTCAGCTTTTCTTTAATTTTCAATAAGAATATTTCACTTAAGGTCCTTTATACTTACCACATACTTCCTTTCTTTTTCCCTAATTATCTTCAGAATTTTTAGTAATTTTATAGTGACCATAGGCTAATGTGTCACATCCGTTTGAAAGAATATACCTCTTATCATCAGCTGGGCATAAACTTTGCTTTTTTATCCTCAGAGTATACAATTTATGTCCCTTACTCTGAATCTGCTGCATACTGGTGAAGAACAATTTATTCTGAAATAAAGAAGTTTTATATGTTTCATGCCTGAGATTTTCTTAACAGCAGCTTTTACAACACCTTTAGCGGTTAATTTTTCACCGCACTCGCTTTTAAGCTATACATCTTAGACCTTAAACCTACAAATTCCATTATTTGCTTCCCATTCATCTCATCCTTCATCTTTCCAATCACTTTCTTATTAGTTTGGTTATACAGAAAGTGGCTGGTGGGATAATCAGATGTGTCAAATTTGTCTAGATCATGCAACATGTCTTTATAAACATCATCTGTATGTATTTCATATGTCAACGAATCGGTATCAGTAAACAGAAGTTTAACATGATCTCCATATTTTCTTCTGATGTAGTTATAATGAAAGTCATACATCAATGTTTTGCTGATGTCTAAAATTGTAAACCCAACATAAATTGGGCGCACCAAATGTAGGCTTACCTGTTTCATATGAACAGCAACTAAGTCTTCACTAAATCTTGTGAATGAATGAAATGATGGGGATGCTATTAACTTAAGTAATTGCTTTTCTGTTTGCACTAATTTTACATTAACACGTTTCCGCAAATTCTCCATGGTTTTACCAAAAACAGCGTTGTTCAACAACTTAAAAAAATCCCGTTCAAAGCCATTTTTCGCCTGTGCCCTTTTTTCCGTATTGAAATTTATATATTCCCTCAACCAGGGACTTTGAACAAATTCAAGAACTCTATGTATTTTCCCTAATTTCATCCCAAGCTCTAAATATAATTGCAAATTTCTATAATGTAAAACATATTTCTTTTTATCATTTAAGCTGCTCACAAGTTTCACATTTTGAGAGTTATTAACAAGATTTAGCACCTCCATTATTTCTTTTGAATGGTCAGATAACATATCATAACTAATATTCATTTTTTCAGGAGCTAGGGGGTAGTCATTATGGTAATCGTGAAGTTCTTTTGGGTAATGAAGGTCAACTTCTAAAATATACCCCAGATCATTTCCCTCAGGGACATGTGTAACGTCCAATTTTCGAATTTCATCATCACATAACCATCTAAAGTTTTTAACACCTACATATTGGCTCATTTCATATGCATAAAGGTTATTGGCATCAAAGTACATTATATACTTCGAGGGTTCTGAAGGAATATATGCTTCAAGATATTTATTATTTGCTTTACTGTATCTGTTACTAATCATCGACATTCCTCCCCTTATACCTTTTTCGATAAAAAGATACATATCAACATCAGTTAGAAGTTCAAGTTCAACACCTGTCATTTTTAAACAGGCTTGAAAAGCTAATCCAGGTGCTGTATACATGTGCAGACAATCGAGACGGTAGAATTTTAAAGCCAAATCACGGAAATTTTCAAAAACATCTGCTAAAAGTAAAACATCAGTTAACATATACAAATCATGGTATTCACCAAGATTGCATATTTCAAAACAGCACCATACCTTTCGCGCATGGGCATAATCTTCAGAACTTACGTTTTCCTCCGTAATGCTGTTGTAAAAATATCGTTCTTCAGGAAGTTGTGTGTCTTCAAATTTCTTCTCACAATCAACATAATCATAGGGATAAACACCTTTCCTTAAAAGAAGCTCAACCTTGTCATCAGAAAAATTTTGGCTTAATATCCTAAACTTATCCTTTCCTTCATGTGCCAAATTATTTACAAGTTTTTCTAAAGAAGTGTTTAAAAACTTAAACGAATCTATAAAATGCAAGTGACCTAATGAGAAAGAAATATACTTTTCAGTATTAGACGAAATGCATCCAATAGCTCTATCCTTAATTTTCCCTATTTCCTGCATAATTAAATGTGAATCATAACCCTGTAGATTATGAAAAACTACAGGTATTTTAGCTGTGTGACGATAATTTAAGTTACAACTATTATGTGCAGCCCCACGATAAACTGAACTCAAGTGACAGTGATCACGTACTTTATTGCCGTTTAAAGGTTTATCACAAATATGACAGGTGATCGCCTCATTAAATGCAATTTCATCAGCTACTGTCATTTTCAAAGGCTTGTTAGTTTTTAAAAGTACTTTTATCTTCTTTTCTTCCTCCAACAACGAGTTCAAGAAATGCTCCACAACATTAATTCCTCGATAAATTACAGGCTTATTAATACACACCCCGTTATAGTCAATAACTGTATAACAATATCCAGAAGGGATATGTTGGGCAAGTTTAACAGTTCCTTTACTTTCATCAGCTTCAGCAAGTTTTTGAACAAAACATTCAAAATCGGCATAAATCACATATGGAACTCTCAGTTGCATGAAATAATTTTTAAATTTTAACTGATTATCCTCCTGGCTTGGAAGTTTGACTTTTTGGGCACCATGGATACTACATAAAGTCTTGTGTTCTTCGCACAAAGACTCTGTACTATACCTTTTATAGAAGACAGTAAGGGCAAAAATATTTGCGCTGCTCATGCTTTGTCAAAGAATGTAAAAGTCTATTCAAATCTTTTATCAAGCAAAAGTGTGTCTTATCACCATCTGCTATATACAGAAGATCAACATGTGTGGAAAATTTCTCTTTCGTAATATATAAAGGGAAAATTTCATGTTCATACCCAAAGACATTGATGGAAATTGAATTAAGCTTTTCAAATTTGCCAACTTGGGCGATTTGCATAGGGAAATTAATACCTTCAACGTTTAACTCATTTTCATATTTCATATATTTTCCAACACGATAAGAATGTTGCCCTCTTGAAACTGGATGGACTGCAGCTAACACAGACCAAAGAAAGCATTTTTGATCACCATTTTTTACATTTATTATGGCATGCTTTAATTCCAGCTCCCTTGGAAGAGGGATATAACTGGACCCTTTAAGAGGCATAAATCTACCAATTTTTATTTCAAGAAACTCGACACTATCAAACACCCACCCACTGCCATCTCTCTGAAAATCCTGAGAAGAATTTATTATTTTAGTAAAAGAACTGGAAATATCCTCAGTGATTTCAGTGTCTGAGAGGGTGATATTGCATTTGCTTCTAAAACAGGGTATTGCTTCCTGCATATCACCGTCAACGTTGATACGTGTATATTTAACATGAATTGCAGTATACCATTTCAAACCCTTTTCATTATGCAGCTTATTTTTTAGGGTTTGCTCTAGTTTTTGACGATGCACATTTAAAAATATATTAATATCTTGATTTTCAGGTTTTTTACCAACAAACTTATATGTAACAACAGCCTCATTTAACGCCGAAGCAAACTCGCAAGTTTCATCATTTGTATCTGAGTGACATGGTGAATCATTTTCATTTTGCAGCTTCATTTTCTTATTACATACACCTTCAGACTTTTCATCGTCAACAGAACGTTTTTTGTTATGAACATTTAAATGTTTCTGTAAAACATCCTTTCTCGCAAACATTCTATCACATATTTCACATTTATAGGAATCAACCCTATGACTCAATGCATGCCTTGCCAAATTATCTTTTCTGTTAAAGGTTTTACCACATTCATTACAGTTGAAATTTTCACTTCCAGCTTTATGATTTATCTTATGATGACGAACGAGATGCGTCAACTGAGTGAAACGCTTTCCACACTCTGTGCAAGAATGAGACATCGCTAAATACAGAATACGCGTTAAGAATAAAAAACAATGTAGAAATTAGACTAATCAAAATTATATTAACCCAGCATCAACCTTCGCTGTTGCATTTAAGGACTGAAAATTAAAAAAACCCTTAATTTGAAAATAAAAAACTACTGATGATTTCAAACAACGTGGAAAATTATTACATTAATAACACAATTTATAGAAAACCAACCCTTCTTATTCCCCTAATTATTTTATTTAAGTCAATAAGAGCAAGAATATTTGCACGTTGAAAGAGTTGAAAAAACAAAAAAACGATGCTAGGTAGTTTTCTTCAACTGCTTATGTAAACAGTGATAATAGTTATGCAATTCGGTAACTATAGTTTAGATACGTTCCTATATACTCAACAATTATCAATATTAAACAGAAATTGATATTTTCAATAGAAATATCCACAAAACCTATTAAAAGTAGAAAAAAACTGAAATTTACTTGCAATTCACGAAGAAGATGCAGCTATATCGCAGAAGTAATATATTTCTAACAGGCAATGCAACAAAATTCCCCCGCCTTCATCAAGAGCTGACTGAGGAATGAAAATTTTGTTTAAGGAAAAACCTTTTATAAAAGAAAAAAAAAAAAAGAAAAAAGAAAACGGTTACGGTTATTTTGCATTTAACATTAATTTCATACAAAGCAAAATCGCTGCCAGTGTGTAACACTATGAACTAAAAATGGCCTAAGTACGTTAAGCGAGCGCAAAATATCTTTTCTTTGAAAAGACTCAAAATACCAAAAATTATTATAAAGCAATGTTAATTTGTTTAATACAACGATTAGATGGCAACACGATTGCGATAACAAACCTTATCTCACATCAAAGCTATCCAGTGGAAGAATATCCATACAGCGACATAAATCTAACGCACCTAAAAACTCAGGACACTCACACACTTTCAAGCATGCACGTGGAGATCGACCTCTGAATCGCTACAACATGATTTCACGTGCTCCATGGAACGATAACATCCCTTGTGTATGACTGATATCCAGCAATTTCCTGACGCATAGCCGGACGACCTGCTGTATGCCCTCAGAGGTGGTGACAACACTGGCGCGAGCGTAAACTTTCAAATTTGTATCGCAAAGATCCGAACCCCGAAGGGTGGGGGGTGGGGAGTAGGACAACGTGTTGTTTAGTGGGGTGAAAAAAGATAGGAACGCGGGACTGATTAGCCTGAATAACAGATAATTGAACTTTCACGGTTGATAACAAGATACACATACAAAAATAAATAAAAATTAAAAATCGGTGATTTCTGTCTTCTGACACATGTCGATTCAGTTTGAGATGTGTAAGCGTTTCTAAATTACATTCGTAGAATTAAAGTAATACGCGTATGACAAACAGCATGTTTAAACAAATGTTTCCATCAAATGGTTTCATTTAGAATCAAAATCAGGAAATATAGTTTGTTCGTTTTCTTGAAATTCACTAAAATTGCTGAATTTTTATACGTTTCACTGAAAAATATACCTTCTTTTGAAGAATGGAAAGAAAAAAACCCTATGAGGTGTGGATGAATCACAATAAAAAGAGCCACATTTTCACAGAAAATAATCTATAAAGTATGTATAAAATGTTTAGAAACGTAAGAAAAAAAACCTAAGTTTTTTTTTTATATAGAAAAGAAATCTCTATGAAAAATATATACACCCGAGAAGAAATAGTGTGGACACCTCGTATAATATGTCTAGCATATTCAAATAACAACTTTGACTTTCTCGATTACAATAGCGGCCAATGTAAATTTGCAATGCGGGATGAGTTTTCCATAATGAAAGCTGTTTTAATAATCCACATAACTTTGGGAAAAATTTAAGGTTTCTTCTTCATATCAATGAGTACACATATTTTTAAAACTCTTTCGACATAGTTTTTCAATTCTTCCATAAAACATTTTTAAATTATTAATTATGTTAAAATTGCATGCATTTACTATTATTAAAAGAGAAATATTTAATGAAATAGCATATGGTATTAATTTAAGTGTTCCACTGATTTCTCAATATCTTCCGAGCCGGGAAAACATTTCATGATCAGACAGGAAAATATATACCAATGTCAGAGGGAAGACGGATTATTACACCAGTTGAATTCTTTAGGACTAACGAAGGATTCCGTAGTTATTCTTTTCGGCTATAACGTTCCTTCAGTTTATGGGGAAAACCCATTAGATTCATACACATCATCACAGTTTCTTATATCGCAACCTCAAGTGGGCTCGGTTCATTTTTTCGTGAAATCACTTCATTTTTTTTCAACTTTCTCTGGTAGAATCTAACAGTTTTTCCCTTGACAGAAGCCTATGCCAATTAAGATTGAATTTTCTATCAAAACTACTGGGTCACAAACCAATCAATTTCACACATCTCCAAAAAGTAGACATCAAAATTTCTTATTCTTGCATAACAAACTTTCTTATTCTTGCAAGAAGGAGCAGGCCCGAAGGAGCCGAAGGAGAAGGGTGTGTGGCAGGTAGGGAGCTCCTTCGAGCCTGCTCCTTCTTGCAAGAATAAGAAAGTTTGTTATGCAAGAATAAGAAATTTTGATGTCTACTTTTTGGAGATGTGTGAAATTGATTGGTTTGTGACCCAGTAGTTTTGATAGAAAATTCAATCTTAATTGGCATAGGCTTCTGTCAAGGGAAAAAACTGTTAGATTCTACCAGAGAAAGTTGAAAAAAAAATGAAGTGATTTCACGAAAAATGAACCGAGCCCACTTGAGGTTGCGATATAAGAAACTGTGATGATGTGTATGAATCTAATGGGTTTTCCCCATAAACTGAAGGAACGTTATAGCCGAAAAGAATAACTACGGAATCCTTCGTTAGTCCTAAAGAATTCAACTGGTGTAATAATCCGTCTTCCCTCTGACATTGGTATATATTTTCCCTGTCTGATCATGAAATGTTTTCCCGGCTCGGAAGATATTGAGAAATCAGTGGAACACTTAAATTAATACCATATGCTATTTCATTAAATATTTCTCTTTTAATAATAGTAAATGCATGCAATTTTAACATAATTAATAATTTAAAAAAATGTTTTATGGAAGAATTGAAAAACTATGTCGAAAGAGTTTTAAAAATATGTGTACTCATTGATATGAAGAAGAAACCTTAAATTTTTCCCAAAGTTATGTGGATTATTAAAACAGCTTTCATTATGGAAAACTCATCCCGCATTGCAAATTTACATTGGCCACTATTGTAATCGAGAAAGTCAAAGTTGTTATTTGAATATGCTAGACATATTATACGAGGTGTCCACACTATTTCTTCTCGGGTGTATATATTTTTCATAGAGATTTCTTTTCTATATAAAAAAAAAAACTTAGGTTTTTTTTTCTTACGTTTCTAAACATTTTATACATACTTTATAGATTATTTTCTGTGAAAATGTGGCTCTTTTTATTGTGATTCATCCACACCTCATAGGGTTTTTTTCTTTCCATTCTTCAAAAGAAGGTATATTTTTCAGTGAAACGTATAAAAATTCAGCAATTTTAGTGAATTTCAAGAAAACGAACAAACTATATTTCCTGATTTTGATTCTAAATGAAACCATTTGATGGAAACATTTGTTTAAACATGCTGTTTGTCATACGCGTATTACTTTAATTCTACGAATGTAATTTAGAAACGCTTACACATCTCAAACTGAATCGACATGTGTCAGAAGACAGAAATCACCGATTTTTAATTTTTATTTATTTTTGTATGTGTATCTTGTTATCAACCGTGAAAGTTCAATTATCTGTTATTCAGGCTAATCAGTCCCGCGTTCCTATCTTTTTTCACCCCACTAAACAACACGTTGTCCTACTCCCCACCCCCCACCCTTCGGGGGTTCGGATCTTTGCGATACAAATTTGAAAGTTTACGCTCGCGCCAGTGTTGTCACCACCTCTGAGGGCATACAGCAGGTCGTCCGGCTATGCGTCAGGAAATTGCTGGATATCAGTCATACACAAGGGATGTTATCGTTCCATGGAGCACGTGAAATCATGTTGTAGCGATTCAGAGGTCGATCTCCACGTGCATGCTTGAAAGTGTGTGAGTGTCCTGAGTTTTTAGGTGCGTTAGATTTATGTCGCTGTATGGATATTCTTCCACTGGATAGCTTTGATGTGAGATAAGGTTTGTTATCGCAATCGTGTTGCCATCTAATCGTTGTATTAAACAAATTAACATTGCTTTATAATAATTTTTGGTATTTTGAGTCTTTTCAAAGAAAAGATATTTTGCGCTCGCTTAACGTACTTAGGCCATTTTTAGTTCATAGTGTTACACACTGGCAGCGATTTTGCTTTGTATGAAATTAATGTTAAATGCAAAATAACCGTAACCGTTTTCTTTTTTCTTTTTTTTTTCTTTTATAAAAGGTTTTTCCTTAAACAAAATTTTCATTCCTCAGTCAGCTCTTGATGAAGGCGGGGAATTTTGTTGCATTGCCTGTTAGAAATATATTACTTCTGCGATATAGCTGCATCTTCTTCGTGAATTGCAAGTAAATTTCAGTTTTTTTCTACTTTTAATAGGTTTTGTGGATATTTCTATTGAAAATATCAATTTCTGTTTAATATTGATAATTGTTGAGTATATAGGAACGTATCTAAACTATAGTTACCGAATTGCATAACTATTATCACTGTTTACATAAGCAGTTGAAGAAAACTACCCTAGCATCGTTTTTTGTTTTTTCAACTCTTTCAACGTGCAAATATTCTTGCTCTTATTGACTTAAATAAAATAATTAGGGGAATAAGAAGGGTTGGTTTTCTATAAATTGTGTTATTAATGTAATAATTTTCCACGTTGTTTGAAATCATCAGTAGTTTTTTATTTTCAAATTAAGGGTTTTTTTAATTTTCAGTCCTTAAATGCAACAGCGAAGGTTGATGCTGGGTTAATATAATTTTGATTAGTCTAATTTCTACATTGTTTTTTATTCTTAACGCGTATTCTGTATTTAGCGATGTCTCATTCTTGCACAGAGTGTGGAAAGCGTTTCACTCAGTTGACGCATCTCGTTCGTCATCATAAGATAAATCATAAAGCTGGAAGTGAAAATTTCAACTGTAATGAATGTGGTAAAACCTTTAACAGAAAAGATAATTTGGCAAGGCATGCATTGAGTCATAGGGTTGATTCCTATAAATGTGAAATATGTGATAGAATGTTTGCGAGAAAGGATGTTTTACAGAAACATTTAAATGTTCATAACAAAAAACGTTCTGTTGACGATGAAAAGTCTGAAGGTGTATGTAATAAGAAAATGAAGCTGCAAAATGAAAATGATTCACCATGTCACTCAGATACAAATGATGAAACTTGCGAGTTTGCTTCGGCGTTAAATGAGGCTGTTGTTACATATAAGTTTGTTGGTAAAAAACCTGAAAATCAAGATATTAATATATTTTTAAATGTGCATCGTCAAAAACTAGAGCAAACCCTAAAAAATAAGCTGCATAATGAAAAGGGTTTGAAATGGTATACTGCAATTCATGTTAAATATACACGTATCAACGTTGACGGTGATATGCAGGAAGCAATACCCTGTTTTAGAAGCAAATGCAATATCACCCTCTCAGACACTGAAATCACTGAGGATATTTCCAGTTCTTTTACTAAAATAATAAATTCTTCTCAGGATTTTCAGAGAGATGGCAGTGGGTGGGTGTTTGATAGTGTCGAGTTTCTTGAAATAAAAATTGGTAGATTTATGCCTCTTAAAGGGTCCAGTTATATCCCTCTTCCAAGGGAGCTGGAATTAAAGCATGCCATAATAAATGTAAAAAATGGTGATCAAAAATGCTTTCTTTGGTCTGTGTTAGCTGCAGTCCATCCAGTTTCAAGAGGGCAACATTCTTATCGTGTTGGAAAATATATGAAATATGAAAATGAGTTAAACGTTGAAGGTATTAATTTCCCTATGCAAATCGCCCAAGTTGGCAAATTTGAAAAGCTTAATTCAATTTCCATCAATGTCTTTGGGTATGAACATGAAATTTTCCCTTTATATATTACGAAAGAGAAATTTTCCACACATGTTGATCTTCTGTATATAGCAGATGGTGATAAGACACACTTTTGCTTGATAAAAGATTTGAATAGACTTTTACATTCTTTGACAAAGCATGAGCAGCGCAAATATTTTTGCCCTTACTGTCTTCATGGGTATAGTACAGAGTCTTTGTGCGAAGAACACAAGACTTTATGTAGTATCCATGGTGCCCAAAAAGTCAAACTTCCAAGCCAGGAGGATAATCAGTTAAAATTTAAAATTATTTCATGCAACTGAGAGTTCCATATGTGATTTATGCCGATTTTGAATGTTTTGTTCAAAAACTTGCTGAAGCTGATGAAAGTAAAGGAACTGTTAAACTTGCCCAACATATCCCTTCTGGATATTGTTATACAGTTATTGACTATAACGGGGTGTGTATTAATAAGCCTGTAATTTATCGAGGAATTAATGTTGTGGAGCATTTCTTGAACTCGTTGTTGGAGGAAGAAAAGAAGATAAAAGTACTTTTAAAAACTAACAAGCCTTTGAAAATGACAGTAGCTGATGAAATTGCATTTAATGAGGCGATCACCTGTCATATTTGTGATAAACCTTTAAACGGCGATAAAGTACGTGATCACTGTCACTTGAGTTCAGTTTATCGTGGGGCTGCACATAATAGTTGTAACTTAAATTATCGTCACACAGCTAAAATACCTGTAGTTTTTCATAATCTACAGGGTTATGATTCACATTTAATTATGCAGGAAATAGGGAAAATTAAGGATAGAGCTATTGGATGCATTCCGTCTAATACTGAAAAGTATATTTCTTTCTCATTAGGTCACTTGCATTTTATAGATTCGTTTAAGTTTTTAAACACTTCTTTAGAAAAACTTGTAAATAATTTGGCACATGAAGGAAAGGATAAGTTTAGGATATTAAGCCAAAATTTTTCTGATGACAAGGTTGAGCTTCTTTTAAGGAAAGGTGTTTATCCCTATGATTATGTTGATTGTGAGAAGAAATTTGAAGACACACAACTTCCTGAAGAACGATATTTTTACAACAGCATTACGGAGGAAAACGTAAGTTCTGAAGATTATGCCCATGCGCGAAAGGTATGGTGCTGTTTTGAAATATGCAATCTTGGTGAATACCATGATTTGTATATGTTAACTGATGTTTTACTTTTAGCAGATGTTTTTGAAAATTTCCGTGATTTGGCTTTAAAATTCTACCGTCTCGATTGTCTGCACATGTATACAGCACCTGGATTAGCTTTTCAAGCCTGTTTAAAAATGACAGGTGTTGAACTTGAACTTCTAACTGATGTTGATATGTATCTTTTTATCGAAAAAGGTATAAGGGGAGGAATGTCGATGATTAGTAACAGATACAGTAAAGCAAATAATAAATATCTTGAAGCATATATTCCTTCAGAACCCTCGAAGTATATAATGTACTTTGATGCCAATAACCTTTATGCATATGAAATGAGCCAATATGTAGGTGTTAAAAACTTTAGATGGTTATGTGATGATGAAATTCGAAAATTGGACGTTACACATGTCCCTGAGGGAAATGATCTGGGGTATATTTTAGAAGTTGACCTTCATTACCCAAAAGAACTTCACGATTACCATAATGACTACCCCCTAGCTCCTGAAAAAATGAATATTAGTTATGATATGTTATCTGACCATTCAAAAGAAATAATGGAGGTGCTAAATCTTGTTAATAACTCTCAAAATGTGAAACTTGTGAGCAGCTTAAATGATAAAAAGAAATATGTTTTACATTATAGAAATTTGCAATTATATTTAGAGCTTGGGATGAAATTAGGGAAAATACATAGAGTTCTTGAATTTGTTCAAAGTCCCTGGTTGAGGGAATATATAAATTTCAATACGGAAAAAAGGGCACAGGCGAAAAATGGCTTTGAACGGGATTTTTTAAGTTGTTGAACAACGCTGTTTTTGGTAAAACCATGGAGAATTTGCGGAAACGTGTTAATGTAAAATTAGTGCAAACAGAAAAGCAATTACTTAAGTTAATAGCATCCCCATCATTTCATTCATTCACAAGATTTAGTGAAGACTTAGTTGCTGTTCATATGAAACAGGTAAGCCTACATTTGGTGCGCCCAATTTATGTTGGGTTTACAATTTTAGACATCAGCAAAACATTGATGTATGACTTTCATTATAACTACATCAGAAGAAAATATGGAGATCATGTTAAACTTCTGTTTACTGATACCGATTCGTTGACATATGAAATACATACAGATGATGTTTATAAAGACATGTTGCATGATCTAGACAAATTTGACACATCTGATTATCCCACCAGCCACTTTCTGTATAACCAAACTAATAAGAAAGTGATTGGAAAGATGAAGGATGAGATGAATGGGAAGCAAATAATGGAATTTGTAGGTTTAAGGTCTAAGATGTATAGCTTAAAAAGCGAGTGCGGTGAAAAATTAACCGCTAAAGGTGTTGTAAAAGCTGCTGTTAAGAAAAATCTCAGGCATGAAACATATAAAACTTCTTTATTTCAGAATAAATTGTTCTTCACCAGTATGCAGCAGATTCAGAGTAAGGGACATAAATTGTATACTCTGAGGATAAAAAAGCAAAGTTTATGCCCAGCTGATGATAAGAGGTATATTCTTTCAAACGGATGTGACACATTAGCCTATGGTCACTATAAAATTACTAAAAATTCTGAAGATAATTAGGGAAAAAGAAAGGAAGTATGTGGTAAGTATAAAGGACCTTAAGTGAAATATTCTGATTGAAAATTAAAGAAAAGCTGAAAATATTTAAAACTAGCCAGAAAATATAAATCTCGGATTTCTTGGAGTCGTATGAAGTTTTCGTATTTTGCCGTTATATATGATATGTGAATTTAAAATTGGATATGATTGTTTGCTTGAACGTTAAAATTTCTATGTAAACACGTATGTGTTTCAATGTAACATTAAGACTTAATTATTTGTGAATCTAGAGAGCGAATGTGTGCGTGTGAATGGAGGTCACTGGCGTGAGCTTAATTGTTCCGCAAACCTGAATGGAGGTCACTGGCGTGGGCTTAATTGCTTCGTAAACCTGAACGTATATAAGTGAATCACAAGCATGTGTCATAACTTTGAATGCGTCTGAGACCTAAGATGGCGACAAGTGAAACCTAATTATGATAGGAAGTGAAAGCTTCACTGGCGTGAGCTTAACTGCTCCGTAAACCTGAATGAGGTCACTGGCGTGGGCTTAATTGTTCCGTAAACCTCAGTGGAGGTCACTGGCTTGGGCTTAACTGCTCCGTAAACCTCAATGCATACAAGTGAATCACAAGTATGTGTCATATCTGAAACCTAAAATGGTGTGAAGTGTACTGAAAACAGAATAGCATAATCATTCTTATTGTAATAAATTAATCGTATAGTGTATGATAGTAAAATCTTTGAAAAACATTTTATACACTCCTATTAAAATTTAAAAATAAAGATAAAAGATATACTTAACATCCTTTCAGGAGGAGAGGCCGAAAAGGAAAATATGAGCGACTACGTAAGGGCACCCTCTAATGGGTGGGCCTCGGCTGTAAATAATATGGTTTCCTGCTGATGACCCGAAGTAGTCATTTGCCCGATAAAATCGCTGCTGTAAATCTTTTTGTCGCAGTGAGAGCAACATGCGCGCGCTCGCACACACACACACACACAACAAAATTCCCCGATGTGAAAAATTTCATTTTATGGAAAAAATACTTTGTGAAATAAAAAAAAAGAACCTTTAAGAAAAAAAATCACTAAAATTTCCTAGTAGAGGACGGAGACAAAAGAATTTCATGAATCACGAGCAAAAATTGCATTAAAAAAGTCATAGGCTAGGCAATAATACCCGATCGAATTGCGAATACAATCAACTCCGAATATTCCTTCGCTAACAAAGCCCCCGAAAGTCGTTAAATAAAAAAATTCTTTAAGTTGGAAAAATAATGAATTATATATTAAAAGGTTTGGTACAATAATGAATTATCATAATAAATTATCTATTAAAAGGTTTGGTACAATAAAACAAGAATAAAAAATACCTAGTAAAATTTTCTGATGGAAAAATGAAGCTGGGCGGGTTAACATTTCATCCACCAGAACAGCGATGTCATCCAACGCCAGGACATATCTATTTTTTCGAAGAATTGTAAAGAATATTAAAAACCCATGAGGAAAAACAAATTATTTGGGGAAAAACCCATTCAAAATTTAAAAAAATCATCCGAAGGAAGTAGAAAAAGAAATTCACTAGATGATGGATTAAAAAAAAAAAAGTTTCTACGCACGTGTTAGATAAAAAAATTAAACATTTGTAGCATTATCTACCTTCCGTACCGAAAAAGTATTGCGAAATACTAATTTAAACATAACACCAACTCCACAACCCCATGATGTTACCCACCCGCATATTAAGGCGACGCAGTCTTATCTCCGAATCCCCCTGCGACACCCCCACGACGTTATCGGTCCCAAGCAATCACCCAAGATGGCGTAAGATGTGACCCTCCGCCACTCCATGACCCTCCACCTACCAAAGTGGAGGGTCCCATAGGTTAACATTGACCCTCCACTGGCCCAGAACCGCCCTTTTATACACTACTTACCTGCCACCCTTCGCCCTGTGTCCGCTGAACATGCCCTTTTCCAATGGGATCAAATCTCATTCCTTACCCATTACAATCCCATTTTCAGTTCCGACTGATATTGCGCATGTCACAGATAGCGCTGTATGCGCCCTCAACCTTCACACGTGCTCACCGCCGCGCCGGAATTGATCCAAACGTCAGATAAGAGGGGTTAGAATGTTTTGGTCACACTGTGTGTTACCGAATCCACATCTTGAACTTGCTGTGTGACTACCCTCGTGCTGTTCGCAGACTCATCTGCATAGTGCTGTTTGTGTACATCTCGCCTTTTAAGGGGGGGGGGTGAGGTATAACTCGACCAGTTCTGTCAAAGATTTCTTTGTTCTCAGTCGATATGATAAAAATTAAATTCGAAAGTTGATTTTGTTCATGAATATCCGGTCACAAAAATCAGCTGTGTGCTCTAAGAAAGACCAGTGCATTAAAGCGCATGCAGTGGGATTTTTTCTCTTCGTTTTCATACGACTGAACATGCGATTCCTGGCGTGCCGTAGTTCTGGTTATACAATACTTACTGAAGAAATGGTATAATACTGTTCAAATTTTAGTCAAGCCATAATTCCTGCAGCTTCTACAGTTTACATTTTGTCAGCTTGCCAGGTAAAACATTTCTTGATAATTTAATCGTTTCCTCTTCCCTCCCCTCTTCCAACATCGTGCAGACTTGTTTAGTTTCGGTTCTTGAGGAAACGCATTTTACCCCCTCCTCCTTCCTTACCTTTCGATTCCCACGAATTTACGTGCGTCATTTTCAGAAGGCACTCAGGTGTTTCGGCATGCAACGGCGTTACGGTACTTTCCTTTCGCGTACGTACGTACATACATACATACACGCTGCTACTCATGCAATGGGATGATAATCGATTAAGTGGCTGATTGGTATGCTTGACTTCAAAACCAGCTGAGAGTGTAACGCTCTCCTTCGTGGGAAACAAACGTGCGTCACAACCTGATGAGCGGATTCCAAAATGGTCTTCATGACACCTGACTTAATTGAAAATGCGTCCTGTTACAGGTTTTAGCAACATCTGTCAGACTTCATTATGCAATTGCACTTCATGGGCACCGACTTATTGTGCTGTGGACTTATTTCTGTGGGATTCTATTCAGACAATCTTCGACACTTCAAATTTAAGCACGATCTGTTTTCGTTATTGGAAAGACTTACTGGGAGACCTTTGCACCCAGTGGAAAAGTTTAGAACAACGAAAGCTGGGAAATGCGTATTGGTTTTTGTATCTGTTATTCTATGCAAAAACTGACTTTCCAATGTAAACTTTTAGAATGTAAAATCCCGGAACTTTCGAAATTCTTTACAAACGAATGTCTAACGAGCCCTTTGAGATAGAGGCACTGAAACATAATTCAGTGAAGAGCCCTGTAACAACTATGTCTCAGTTTCTATAATGATATGACTGAAATTTTATTTTGTAGTCTCCTATTGGTGGATTGATCTAGGGCGCTGGGTTCTGACATCTCGTACTGTTGAATCTGATTTCGAATAACGTCTAGTAAATACCGAATGAGAACGGACTTTATAAAAATAGAGAACATTTAATTAAATTATACTAGCCTCCCCGCTCAAAATAATTCCTATCTAAAGTCCCCACAAAATAAATAATTAAATCTAATAAAAGCGGGCTCAAGAGTGTGGTGCTAGCGAAATCGCTGTCTGGACCCGATAAGAAAATTTAAGTTGTGAGCGCAGGAGTCTCATAATAATGAAAATGGGAAAACCTAAAACACGCAAATAAAATTACTAGAACCCTACGCTCTTAGCAATTTGAACCTAACCAGTTTTGCAGGGAATATACACTATATTGACAAAGGTCACCGGACACCTAGAAGAGAAGCACAACATAGCATTTATTGACATACATTAGTACGGTGTCGGTCCACCTTTACCCTTAATGCATGCACTGACATTTCGAGACATGCTTTCGACAAGGTTTTGGAACACAGCGATAGGTATGCGCTTCCATTCAGAACATAATGCAGCCGCTAACTGTTGCTTAGCAGTAGGCCTTGGTTCCAAACTTCTTATGCGGCACTCTAATTCATCCCATAGGTGCTCTATGGGATTAAGATCAGGGCTCTGTGCATGCCAGTCCACACACGATACACACGATACGGAATTATCGTCAAACCATGCCGTAACAGTCCTTGCTTTATGGCTCGGTGCATTATCCTGCTGGTACTAACAAGGCTCGATTCCATAGTGTTGCCACAGTGTTGGTAGGGCATAATTTTCCAGTCCCCGCATGGGGATAACTGGTTTCCAGTTATTTGGGGAGCGGCGCCCCCACGGCCCGAGCTAACCTTGTGACGGTTTCTCTTGCCTCTGCGGCTTTAACGATTACATAACCGAAGGGACAGCTGTTCATCCAGCTGATGGGGGATGGCGTCCCCACGGCCCGAGCCGATTTTCTCTTATTGTTTTGCTTTTTTCGTCTTTAGTTCATATATTGACATGTACCCGCCTCAGTTGTAGGCTGCTGGGGTTGTGATGAGGTGCCAGCTCCGGGTTTTGTTCCTCGTTCCCTCCCCTGTCTTTTCTCTTTTCTGTTATATTTTCTGTTTTTCCGGAGTTGTCTCCAGATGCCAACACTCCTCTTTGCCCTCAGCTTCACGCTAAACGGGAGGCTGGGAGCTAACCCACTCCTAGTCAGGAAGTCTGTGGCCGAGTGGCGTCCAGACTTCTAGCGGCTTGTCGTTCTGTTCGGCAGGGTGAGTTTGGGGGTAGGGTGGGCATGCCAAAGGGGTGTTCCCCGGGCACGGGAAAGTCTGGGTGCACGCCGAGCGTATGTCTGCCCTACCAACTTGCTATATCCGCTGACTATCCCTAGAGCCGTGTCCTGCGTCCTCTTGGGCTTGCGGACCTCCGGCTCTCCCTCGTTGGGCTTGGTAGTGGGTGGGGAGGTCGGCGGACGAATCTTTTCTCTTTTTCATGGCTAACCAAAGTGTTTCCCATGCTAACAACTTAAAGCGCCCTGTGGAGGAAGGTTCCTCAACAAAGAAACTTATCTCAACTACTTGCAATGCTCTGTTTCTGTTAATCAAATCTGGTGACTCTTCACAGTCCCTTAGTAGCAAGAGTCCTTTCTGGATCAACAAGGCTCTGCAGGCCGTTGCTGGCTCTCCAAAGAGTGTCAAGAAGCTCCCTTCCGGGGATCTTCTCGTGGAAACCTCTAATCCACGCCACAGTGCCACCTTGCTGGAAACGACCGTTTTGCTTGGCATTCCTGTTCAGGTTTCTCCCCATGGTTACCTCAATTCCTCTCGCGGTGTAGTCAACTCCCGCGACCTGCTTGAGTGCAGTGATGAGGAATTGCTGGAGGAACTTGGTGAACAGCATGTCATTGGGGTTCGACGGATTCTTTTTAGGCGGGATGGGAAATCTATTCCCTCACGTAACATCATCCTAACTTTTGACTCACCAACCCTGCCTACTTCCATCAAGGCAGGTTATTTACGGCTTGATGTTCGGCCGTATATCCCGAACCCCTTGCGATGTTTCAGGTGCCAGCATTACGGTCACTCCCAGCAGTCTTGCCGTAATGTTGCAAAGTGTGGTCGCTGTGGTTCCACAGAACACTCTTTGGCGGAATGCTCCGCAGAGTCTGATCATTGTGTCAACTGCGAAGGGACTCATCCTGCATCTTCTAAGCAGTGTCCAAAGTGGATAGAGGAACAGGCAATCCAACGCCTGAAGACAACTGAGCATCTCTCGTATCCCGAAGCTAGACGGCGGATCGCCCCTTTACAACCAGGCCGGCGGTCATATGCTTCAGTTGTGGTGCAGAAGGCTTCAGTGGCGGTCCAGACTGAGGTGACCATCCCAGCGCGGTGTCCTTATGATTTTGAGGACATCGTTGCTGCTGGATTGGAGGCACTGAAGTCTCGCCGCATTGCATCCAAGGCGACATCAACATCGTCGCCTAAACCTTCCTCTATGCCGAAAACATCTTCTGCCAGCACAGGGACCCAGGGCACTGCAAAGAAGAAACCGGAGAAGTTGAAACCAGGATCATCCTCCCCGAAACAGAGCAGGCACAAACCACCTCTCAACACAGGGGGTAAACACAGCCCTGTGTTACCTCCAGACACTGCTGATGGATTAGAGGTGACGGACGACATGGAGACTTTCTAGTCGTCTGTCTTCATTCTCTCATTTCATTTTTCATTATGGCCACGCTCATTCAGTGGAATTGCCGAGGTCTGCGATCACGCATTGATGATTTGAAAGGCTTACTGTCTTTGCACACACCCGTGTGCGTTTGTCTCCAGGAGACAAAGCTTCGCACGACGGACACTCCTTCGCTGCGGAGACATTCCCTTTTCCGCAATGATCACCAGGATGGCGTTATCGCCTGCGGAGGAGTGGCCGTCGTTGTTCCTCATGGTGTTCCTGTCACTGCAGTTGCCCTTCGGACGACTTTGCAGGCAGTGGCAGTGAGATTATCTGTGAACACTCTGTTCACGGTGTGTTCTGTTTACATACCACCAGATGAAGCTGTGAGCCTTTCGGATCTGGAAGATTTGGTCGACCAACTGCCGCCTGCTTTCTTCATCTTAGGGGATTTTAACGCACACAATCCGTTGTGGGGTTCTACCACTCGAGACTCCAGGGGCCGTGTTGTTGAGTCCCTTTTCTCCAACACGTCCCTCTGTCTCCACAACACCGGGGCAGTCACTTATATTCATGAACCCACCCACTCGTACTCAGCCATTGATCTGTCCTTTAGTTCGCCATCGTTATATCCTGACTGGTCCTGGAGCGTGTCTGATGATCCCCTTGGCAGTGATCACTTTCCCATCTTTCTCCGTCTAGCGAGTGGCGGGTACCGTTACCCTACTCGCCCTGCTAGATGGAATACTGATCGAGCCAAGTGAGACACATTCACGGCTTCAGCAATTATTACTCCAGCTATGGTGACCTCAGGAACGGTCAATGCCGCTGTTGCGGCGGTAACGGATTGTATTGTGCAAGCGGCAGAACTTACCATCCCCAGGACGTCGACTAAACTTCCACGTTGCCCGAGACCTTGGTGGAATTCCACTTGCATGGCAGCTCGTCAGGCACAACATCGGGCTTGGGGTAGGTTTCGTCGGTACCCCACCGACGCGAACCTACTTGCTTTCAAGAAAGCCAAATCCTACGCGCGATTGGTTCGTAGGCGTAGTCAACGGGAGTCCTTGATACAATATGTATCCGGGATTAATACCAATACTAGCCCTAAGATCGTTTGGGACAGGATCCGTAAGATTCGGGGACAGTACCCATCTGGGGAAATATCCATTCTTGAGAGTGATGGAGGAACGGTTGCTGACGCTCAGGGTATTGCTGACTGTCTGGGCGCCGCTTTTTCTTCGGTGTCCGGCAGCAGCAATTACCCTGCTTCGTTCCGGCAGTTACAGCCGCGGCTTGAACGGTCCAAGATTTCTTTTGGACCGTTTTCTTCCGCAGATTATAACAGCCCGCTGACTGCCGTGGAGCTGAAGACCGCTCTGAATCGGTCCGGCCGGACATCTGTCGGACCAGATAACATCCATTACGAAATGCTGAAGCACCTTTCTCCGTCCTCTCTTGAACGTCTGCTAATCCTGTTTAACAGGATTTGGCAAGAGAATGCCTTTCCCGAGTCTTGGCGCACAGCCATTGTCGTTCCTGTTCCCAAACCTGGTAAAGATCCCACCAACCCGTTGAACTACCGGCCAATTGCTATGACGAGCTGCCTTTGCAAAGTACTCGAGCGCATCATTAATCTTCGTCTCATTTTTTATTTGGAGTTTCATCACATTTTTTCGCCTCATCAGAGTGGATTTCGCAAATATCGATCCACCACCGATCATAATCTTCGCCTTGAGACATCTGTCAGGGAGGCGTTTGTCCGGCGTCAGCACATGGTCTCCGTGTTCTTTGACATGGAGAAAGCGTATGACCGCACCTGGAGATACGACATTCTCCGTGATCTGCACGAGTGCGGATTGCGGGGAAACTTACCATCTTTCATCGCCGGATTTCTCCAGGACCGGAGTTTCCGTGTGCGCGTCGGGTCGACCTTCTCTGCGATGTACCCACAAGAAAAGGGTGTTCCTCAGGGATCCGTTCTTTCCGTTACATTGTTCATCCTTCGTGTCAACCATATTTTCCAACTGCTTCCTCCGACGGTTCGTGGAACCATGTACGTGGATGATCTGCAGATCTCTTGCGCCTCTGTTAACATGCGCACCATCGAGAGACAGCTCCAGTCTGCCATTACCAAGATCTCTCACTGGGCTTCCCAAAATGGATTTGGCTTCTCGACGCAGAAGACCGTTTGCGTGTATTTTTGGCGCAAACGGGGTCTTCACCCAGACCCCAGCCTCCGTCTGGGGTGCTCTACCATCCCTGTGGTGTCAGAAGTCAAGTTCCTTGGGCTAACTTTTGACCGAACGCTCACCTTCCGGCCTCACATCCAGTCTTTGAAGGTGAAGTGCACGAAGTCATTGAGTATCCTGAAGGTCCTCTCTCGAACATCTTGGGGGGCTGACAGGTGCTCAATGCTTCGCATTTACCATTCTCTGATTCGGTCAAAGTTAGACTTCGGTTGCATAACGTACGGTTCGACACGTCCTTCCGTGTTGCGGCCTCTGGATCCTGTCCATCACCAGGCTCTGCGGCTATGCACTGGTGCTTTCCGTACCTCACCCGTGCATAGCCTGTATGTCGAGGCCCATGAACCGCCGTTATGCATCCGTCGTAAGCAGCTGTCTCTTCAGTTTTATACAAAACTGAAATCTCATCCTGATCATCCACTGCCTGGTTCCATCTTCCAACCGGACTGTGTCCGCTTGTTTTTCCACCGCCCCTCCTGTGTTCCGACGTTCGGGATTCGGATGTCTGACATAGTGCGCGATGCTGGTCTAAACTTGTCTGGGATTGGTTTTACCACCTTTTTTAACCAACCTCCTTGGCAGCCCGTTCAAGTAACGGCTGACCTTTCTCTTTGTGTGTGACCAAAGTCGTCCACTCCTGCTCTGGTGTACCAGCAGCTCTTTGCCGAATTACAGTCTGTCTACCCGGATTTCGTGCCTGTGTTCACCGATGGCTCGAAGTCCGGGGATGTCGTTGGATCCGTTTTTGTGTGTGGCGATGCCTCACATGCTGAGAGGCTTCCGCCGGAATCCACCGTCTTTTCGGCAGAGATGCGTGCGGTACACCTCGCTTTGTGCCACATACAGTCTCGATCACATCGTCGCGCTATGGTTTGCTCTGATTCCCAGTCCGTCATCCAGGTTTTATCTTCTCCGGAGGACACGGACTCACCTGTCACCCGTGATGTCCGTCGTCATCTTGGAACTTTGGAGGGTGATGGCTTCCTGGTCCGATTCTGTTGGGTTCCTGGCCATGTTGGGATCCGGGGTAACGAGCTGGCAGATCTCTCTGCCAGGTCTGTTTACTCCATGTCGCCAGCTCGGCTGCCACTGTCTTTCCGCGATTTTAGACCTTTGATCCGGACATTTCTCCTGGACGAGTGGCAGTCCCTGTGGTCTCAGCAGGGCAGCAATAAGCTGCATTCTATCAAACCACAGATCGGACTTTGGAAGTCTAGTTTGTGGAAGAACCGTCGTGAGGAAGTTGTTCTTGCACGTCTCCGCATTGGACACTGTCGTTTTACTCACCGCTTTTTGCTGTGTGGCGAGGGTGTCCCGATGTGTGAGGCGTGCAACTGTCGTCTCACTGTCCTTCATGTTTTGTACACTTGTGTTCGGTTTTGTGATCATCGTTTTCGTCATTTTCACTCTCATCTGTTGGGCGAAGGAGCAGCTACGCTGCAAACTATTATTGGCGAAGCTTGCGACATGAAAGCAGTGTTTTCGTTTTTACAAGAAATTGACTTTTTCAAACTTATCTAGATTTTAACTTGTTCACTATCATACTTCATTTTTACCACATCAGCCTGTTTTTAACCTTGTGTACGTTTTTTATTGATTTTGTTTTGTTTTGATGTCCTTTGTTTGGCGCTCTTTGGCCAACCATGGCCCTTGCGCCATTAAAATCTATTAACCAACCAACCATAATTGTCCAGAATATCGAAGTAGACGTGCTGGTTAACAGGTTTGTCCCCGATAACCAATGGGCCGGGACCATACCACAAAAAACACCCCCACACGAGTACACTGCCAGCTCCAAACTTGACCGGAAGAACATTACTCTGTGGTAAATAGCGTTCCCCCGGCTGCCTCCATACCCCACACACGGCCATCAATCAGACTGATGGATCGTGTATCTAGATTCATCAGTCCATAGGACCCGTTTCCAGTGATCTACGGTCTACGATAAATGTTCTTTACACCATGCTAAACGACGAGTAGCATTCAGAGTGAAGATGAAAGGCTTATGAGCAGCCGCACGACCACGGTAACCCATGGAATGACGTTCTCTGCGAATGGTACGTGTACATACTGAGGTTCCAGCATTTTTACTCATCTGTACACTGAGGTCTTGTGCAATACTCCGTCGATTAGCTGTAACGCCTCTCCTGAGGCTTCGATGTCCTCTATCACTGATTTTCATTGGTCTGCAGGCACGCCACGTGTCTTCCACTTATTCAGTACATCCAAAACAGTTGACTTGGGTATGTTTAAACGCCTCTCGGTTTCTCTTATGGACAACCCACTAATATAACATCCAACAATCTTTCCTTTCTCCAAGTCAGTTCTCTCCCGCCGCGACATTTTCACTCAACCTCACAGTGCGATATGATCGCGGTCAGCTGCAGGCTTGTTTTTATACCGTTTACAGCTGTACCACGCATATCAACAACGCAGCGGAGCCGGTCATTTGCTTTGTCCGATCAGTTTTGTCAATATAGTGTATATAAAAAACAAAATGCCAAAACGAATGACTCCCCCTCCCCCCGACAGCTGCACTTTGTCGAAGGCCTCACATTTTCGGACTATCTGTGAGTAGCATTTAGCCGTTAAGTGGCGTGAATTTCAATTTAGCAGGATAGTCGAGAAATGGGGTAATAAAAGGGAAGGGGGGGGGGACTAGGAAATTTTTGCTTTTAAAAAATTACTTTGAAGTATCTTTTCATTGCACCAGACAGTGTAGTCACATCTTTTTTATTTCGAGTAGCCTATGTTTGGGATTCTCAGTCGTCACTCTTGAATCTATTTAAAACATTTTTATTGAATGTCGAAGAAGACGTAATATTAGATAAGCGGCGTATCCGTTGTATCAGATTTCTCGACTTTGAAAGAACAATATGCTGTTACTTCAGTGGAAGCTTTTCACTTCCCGTTCTTTTTTCTTCTTTTTTTTTTCTTCTTTTTTTTAGGTCGTGTGAAAATGCCATAGCTTCATTCTGAACTCCATGAAGCGTACAACTGTCACTTCTAGTGGGTAGTGCTGTATAATAGATATAGAGTTATCTTTTGCTGTAACATGAGGTGGAACGTTGGTTTGAATGTCATGCTTCAGCCATCTTTCCGCTAGACAACATTGTTGAGGATAAGTTATGTAAAAGCGTTAAAATTTAATATCACCCGTGAATCATAAGATACGCTTCTAACAATGGCCGCGTGTTTAACTTTCTGAATAAAATGAATGAAATTTAATACACCCGTCGGACATAGTATGGCCGAAATGAGGCCGAACTTGATACGGCCCTCATTTCAAACAACATTGAATAATAATTGCTTGATTAACAAACAAACAAACAATACGGGCGGAATGTTAGCGAGTTCGTTTGTTTTTGTCTCCCACCCAGCATACGGAGCAGTTTTATCTCCAATCAAAACAATCAGGCTTGTTGAGCGTGGGCTTTAACATTGCGCTGATTTTTAGGTTATTGATTTATATCTCACCAAAAAAGCATTGTATTTATCTTTTGCTCCTCGAGAAAGTATTACATAAATTTGTCAAAAGGAGCTTTGCCACGATTAGGACTATAGAAACTGAAATTAATGCAGCCTGCTTGGTCTGGATAAACAGCTAAATGAAAATTTTGCCACCTTTTTTGTGTTTTCTGCCCCCCCCTTTAAATGTACATACATGTATACTCACACGAAAATTTCTTTTTTCAAAAAAACAAGCAAACAAACAAACATCTAACATGGAGAAGTGGAAGCGTCATGAGTGGCGTCAAAGAGCGGGGAACAAAACTGCGCCTTTCTCAGTCAACATCGCGTAGCCAGCTAGTTTGGGAGTATTGTTGGGCAGATTCCGACTCTTCAATGAAATGGTTCTTTACGGTGGGGTCTGTAAAGTAGTTCTCAAATGGTTTGAATCTCGTGACTGACCGTGTCCTCGGGGAATAGCTTTCGCGAACGTTGTTTTGCGACCGGCTGTTTCAGAAAGGATTGGACGCGAGCTACATACATTGAGGAAATGTAAATCTTCTTGTTTCTTTCGATGAACCCCCTGTCCGAGCTGGAATCCAGCTGAAAACCTCTGACTTTTTCAAAAGACCAGCACTCAAATATTACTGCTGCGCCCGAGAGCAAAAGAGCTAAAAATGTAGCTCGGATCAATACTAGTTTATCTATAAATTTGATTGCTGTTACATTTATTCGACGTATGAAAAACAAAGCTCTCCCCGTTTCTCATGTGGAAGCGTAAATGCAGCAGCGGCAGACAGATTACTGTGAGACATAGAGGATAAAGGTACTAACTTTTTCTCATGCTCTTGAATATGAATGTCCAAAGGCATGTGAAAGCGCTAGTTCTGTCTCTTCCTTAGAACCGGTGGCTCTAAATTAAGGAGATGGGCGACCCCGAAGCAGTCAGTCGATCCAATTTTAGCAGCAACATCATTGCAACCTCTTCGGCGCCAGCTTAGATAGGCGCCCGGAAGCAACTACTTCTCTCTTTTCCTATCGCTACGCCTTTGAATGTATTTCTTTTCAAAAATGTACAAATTCAATTGTTTTTATATTCATTATGTGAAATACTTGGAAATGTTATCGAAGGAAAAACCAGTTGTGTTTCAGGAGACATACAAAGGCTTTAGTTATTCTAGTTACTATTCTAATTATGCAGAAATCGTAAGTTATTTAGCTATGCACAGGCACTACGGCTGGATAATCTGGTACATGACATCAGGCTGACTGTCTACTTCATCTGTTTTTTTCTCATACTCAACCCTTGACTTAAGCATTGCATCAGTTTGGTGTGCCGCGTAGTAAGGTTTCTGCATTTACAGCTATAGCCATTAAGTTATCGTTTTTTATGGTGTACCGTAGATGGTAACATAAGTGCGGACACGGCTGCCTCACAAAGACAAAATCATGTTGGACTATTCGTCCACGTACAATTTGTTTCCAGCCAAGAAAGGAACCCTTTTTTTTTTATTTACTTTCTGCCGTTTTAGTGCTTCTCGAACTGGACTGCTGTATTATAAAAGAACTATATTAAAAGGCGTGGGTATTTTTTACGGATCTGCCTCAGACATCGTTCGTAAACATCTCACTCTTTGATTTCACATCGAAAGATTACAGAGACTTTAGAAAACATCTTAGCTTCTGCCAGAGCATAATTAGATAGCGAAATAACGGCCAAGTAATGTTTTTCGAAAAAGAAAAGTAGGGCTACGTTTATTGGCTTGGGGCATGAAAAAAGACCTGATGCAGCTGACTCGTTTTTTGGTTAATGATCAAACGGCTCTTCCGTAGCAGTCTTTTCTGCAGCATGTACTCCGCCCACAAACGTCACTAGCAAGTGCATCATTACATCTCGTTACAAACCAATCCCAGATGGTTTAACCGCCATTCGTCCTCGGCAGATAGGAATGGAATGTGTGTTTATTTTTATTCCACACGATGTTCAACAACAAAAAGAAAACCTGGCAAAAACTGTGCCTGCTGTGAAATCACAGTGTAAAGTATAATTATTATACTTAAAGAGCAATGACCGCACAGCTTACCCATAGCATTTTTGTTTCTTTGTTTTAATAACTGAGCAACACTTCTAAGGAAGTATATTCTCGAGGATAAACTTAAATGCTTTTATTGTCATACCCTTTTGTTATTTCACGTAATCGCCATCTTTTTCATTGGTTTTGTTGTCTAACTTGTAGAAAATGTTTACCAGCTGTTTATTACCGGCATTTTTAGCAAGTATTTTGAAATTTAAAAACGAGGATGACAACATATTCTCGGATACAATGAGTACGTTGTACAGGAAATATGAAAGTTAGCATGTGACGTACCTGCCAGCAGGACGCACACGACATAAAGGCAGATAGGAATCAGAATAAAACGTCCGCGTAGCTTAATTGGTAGAGCAACTTATTCCGGAATGAGTGGACCCGGGTTCGAATCCTGGCGCGGATAAAAATGACGGAGAAATTTACTTCGTTATAATGGCGCCCGAACTATTCGGATGACCCGGCCGTTCAAAATCTCGCATTGGTGTGATGTTATTTCCACACCGCGAGACAGGAAAAATCAGAGAATTCCTTCTCCAGCGCTTCGAAAAATAAAAATGTGTGATGTTGCATTCCACACAGCAGATTGACTGGGAGTTCTCAAGTGCACGTTCTACAGTGGATAACTGCCTGCAACGATTCATGGTCACGGCTGACCCGTGGGCCATGCCCCCGGCCCTCTTTCGGGGGGGGGGAGATGTGACGTACCTGCCAGCAGGACGCACACGACATAAAGGCAGATAGGAATCAGAATAATCGTCTGCGTAGCTCAGTTGGTAGAGCGACTTGTTCCGGAATAAGCGGCCTCGGGTTCGAATCCCGGCGTAGACCAAAAATGACGGAGAAATTTACTTCGTTATAAGCATTCTAAGAGAAATAGCCCGCAGTTTTCTAAAAGCCGAAGGTTTCTCAGAATCCTTTTGTTTCAGCATTTCTGAAAAAAGAACTTGCATAGTATCACTATGCTCGTCAGTCCGTCTGTCTGTACCATATCTCTGAACCTGTTAGTCCAATATTTTTTTTTATTGATTTTTTTTGTCGACCACCGTGAGCAATTCAATGGGCCATAAGCAGTTTCCCGTCCCTAATTTAGGACCAAAAAATTCAGTGGTCTATAAGCAGTCTCCCGTCCCTAATTTAGGACCAAAAAATTCAGTGGTCTATAAGCAGTCTCCCCTCCCTAATTTAGGACCATTGGTTCCAGGGAAGGGAGAAAGCCAGTGCCGGAAGACAAACACAACATCCATGCCTCACTTGATTCGAGCCCGGACCCTTCTCAGACGAATGGTCATAAGTCAGCGCTTAGACCTGCGCAGCGTTCCATTCAGAGAGTTTCTTCCGGGAGGCAATTACGAATTCGGGGGGGGGGGGGGGGGCTGAAACTTGTTGACTGATTATATACACATAATCACAATTTTGTTATTTATATATACGTGCATTAACACATATAAAATTTTTAAATAGAGTATAAGAACTTTCTTATGCTCGTATATCGCAAATGCGAATTCCAAGAAATCTGCACATACGAGTGATTAAAAACGTAAAAATGTTATACCTTATGCTTTAATTCAGTAACGCACCACGGATTTTACCATGGGATGGTGTAAAATATTGAGGATGCTAGTAAGATAAAGCTGTGCTGGAGAAAATCCCCAATCCCAACATTAGGAGTAATAAAAATGTCCTGGCCTTACTACATGCTGTTTCTGATTATTAAGAAATCATTACAGCGTTACCTGAAAACGTATGGTGTAAAGTGTAAACCATTCCCCTGCCGTTTGACTTCAGTTCCTTTAGATTATTAGATAAGCACATAGTAAATAAAAAAACAACAACTAACTAATCGTTTGTGTGTGTGAATGTCAGTTTGAGGTGCCTTTATTTATTTATTTTTTGTTACAGAGCGTAGATCACCCACCGCCAGGGGAAAAAAAAACAACAACAACTAACAAACGAAAAAAACTCCCCTTTTTATGGGAACAATTTCTCCTAATTTGCCATTGTTAAAAATTAGGTAGCAAATATTTTGTTGTATTGGAAGCACTAACATCGCGTTAGATACACTGAGGCATAATCGTATACATGGAAAGTCGGCATCCAGAAGACTGAAATAAAGCTGAATGCCAGTCTCCAAAATATGATGATGTATTGCAGTGCAAACATCTCTACTCTGTGGAATTAGGTTTTTATTGCGGTAGAAGACAGAGAGTGCATGAAAAACAGCCCCTTCAGCGAGGACTGTTTAATGTTTTATTGAAGGGTGATAGAAATTTCAGATTGAAGTCCATGTGGATGTTTTTTTTTTAATTTTATTTTTATTACTATAATGTTTTTCCTCATTTCCTTACGTTTTTTCTTTTAATTAATTTCTCCAAATATTCAGCAATAAACGAAAACAATTAGATTAAATATAAAAAGAGATTGTCCTAAAACCAACGGGGGGGGGGGGGTTTGTCGGATTTTCGGGGGCTAAGCACCCCCGAGAAGATGCCTGAATACATTACTGCCTCTGCGCCACCGGGGGCGGCTTCGTCCGATTTGAAAAATTGTGTTTGGTTTGGAAAGCTGGAACTGTGATAACGAAGATCCACCCATTTTTGGTCTTTTTCCGACGCATAGTCTTGCTGCTATGGAGTGTAAATGCGGGTGTTACTGAATCCAAAATACATTGTATACCATATCATTGCTCCTAAAAATCCGATTGAAAAAAATCGTTTTCGATATTCCTTACCACAATGACCATTTTACGTAGTTTCTGCTACAAATTATGCACATCTGTGCCGCTAGGGGGCGTAAATATATACCTTATTTTTCTCGGTATGTCTTTTAAAAGTCAATCTGAAAAAATCTTTTTGCGACCGCTAGGGTTCGTAGTGAAGAATATTTTTCGTGTAATTTTTGATTTTTCCCAAGGCATACATTTCCCATTTGGCGGCATAAGTGCGTATTTATGTTTCAGTGTATCTGCAGCCGTATCGACGCTTTTACAAAACCGATAAAAAAAAAGTTATTTTGTGGTAAGACAACACTCACTGCGGAAAACGTTTTTATTTGCTGCTGAAATAATGCGCAGTTTTTCAGCTCGGGAAAGTAAATGATTTTTCCGATATGTTTGCAGGGTGGTGATGCAACAACGATTGTGGCGTTGCATCAAGGGTAGCGTTGTATCAAATTTGCTAATTATTTTTAAGTAACCCAAAGTTTGATTACGGTTCGTCGAAAATCATAGTTAGCATTAAGAAAAGTATGTTAATTAGAAAACTGCAGTTATATAAAATGCGCACTGTAGTTTGAAGTGTCCGTTTTCATCTCGAAAGCTTTTGATATTTATTAAATGCGGAAATTTACTTTGCATATTGGGAAGACAAAGTTAACATTTGAATCATAAGGAAATGAATAAAAAATCATGTTACAGTAATAAAACTTTATCTAGTGAAAATGATCAGCATTACACAAAATCGTTTTACACAGCTTAGTTTCTTTTGCGTTTTAGATTTCAGCTCAGTTTTTTCCAGGGCACAATCTAGTTTAACAAGTGCTTTTGAAACGTTGCCGTCCTGCGAATTTGCTTAAAAAAAACTTCTTAATATAAAAAGATTTTTATTCGCATCTTTGATTGAATCAGTTCCTTTAACATTAAGGTTCGCCACAGTTGAATCATGGCCCGAAAAAAACGAGAAGGGAATTCTCACACAGCGTGCAAGTGGAGGTACATCAAGTATATTTTGTGTTGGAAAAGATAGGTTGGCGCAGTAATATATATTGGCGGTATATCATGGGATGTTTTATATAAAGCACGTCTGTTCAGAACCGAAGGGTGGTGGTAAATTGAAGGGGCAGTACATTTCAGAAATACTGCCACCCTTGACCCGAAAGCCGATAATCACCCCTTTTTGCAAATCTGATAAATCGCTCCTTTTATCCATGACAGCAACGAGTGATATGTTTTCAGATCAGATCAGATGTAGAGGATTTTAGGAAGGGAGTGACTGACCCTAGGTCTTAAAAAACACTTAGAAATAGGAAGCTATGAGATTTGGGTTAGAGTGCCCGATAGGAAAGTGACACGGAAGTGAGGTAGAAAGGAGGAGGAAGACGCCTTTATAACCGGGGGGGGGGGTCAGCACCGGGGGTCCGACGGCTTAACGTGCCCATCCGACGCACGGCGGATTTTTAGTGGTTCGAACGTTCGTACCTGCCTGGGATCGAACCTGAGATTTCTCCGTGGCAGTAACGAACGCTGACCACTAGGCCATCCGCGGGCCGATATGTTTTCAGAATGCCTACACCACACCTTATATACTCTCCAAGCCAGCTCACGTCACGTGCCTTCTTTCATTGGCTACTCGCTGTTAACGTCAAAAGTAGGAGGTAGTCTCAATAATGTTACTCGACTGTGTATATATATACATACAGCCGCAAGGACCGGCAAAAAGTATATATAATTATATATGTATATACGCAATTCTCAAAAGCAATTTACCATTATATCTTAAAAAATGTGTTTAATTAATGCATCCTTCCTGTTCTTACGTACGGAGCAGAAGACATGAACCTAAACTAAGAAAGACACAGAGGTGACGGACAACTGAAAGAAGCCTGGAGATATCGTGTTTGATGTAACCAGAAAGTATAAGAAGAGGAACTCGTGTATCAGGAAAACGGCAAGAGTGGAAGACATCACGATCAAAGTACAATACCTGGGCATATTGCTCGAAGAACGGACCACCGATGGGCAACTGAAATATTAGACTGGATACCAAGGGACAGAAAAAAGATCCAGAAGGGGAGACACGTGGGAGTTGGATGGATGAAATTCGAAAGCATGCCGGAGTGACGTGGAGACTAGCTCAAGACAGACAGTTGTGGAAAAAACTTTGGGAGACCTTCATCTTTTAGTGGATCGATATGGTTGATGATGATATAAGCGTCTGATCATTTGCCCGACCGAAATCATCTGCCGTCCGTCCCAGCGTCTGGTAACGGGCCTAGTTAGAGGCCTGTTTACTTCGACTGGCTGAAATCGATTGATCTGATGAAATAAAGATAGAAGTGAAGGCTGCTTTTTCTAAGTATTGTCTCAATGGGAAGCTCTGTTGCAGACTTGGGCTTGTTATGGTAGACATCCTTGAAGCTATAGCAGGACATTTTCAATTTCTCTCTTAGCATCTGGAAAGTTCTTATTATTGTATCGTGGTCAACGAATGGGATCGTGACGCAATTTATCAACCTAAATGCTCGTGACTTTTTTGAGTGCTCTCACATGCTCAGTGTTCTGGTAGTGGAAGTTAGATTCATCTCTGATGTTCAGTTTTAGAGCTTTGTTGCCGAGGTATTCTCAATGATTCAAACAACTCGTCCGTATTTCCTTTGTTGGTTTCCTCAAATCCAAACTAAGTGGTAGCCTCGACCCCCCCCCCCCCATTGTTAATGGTGATTTATTATAATTCTTCTGACATATTTTATAGCCTGTGGCTAATGTTTTTTCGCATACTATTCTAACAAAGAGCAGTGAGTATTTCCCAAGCTTTACGATGATATCAATAGCCTTCCTCAAAGTTAAATTGGCGCTAGTATTAGATAGTGAATACGGATATTACGGTATTTGTGTACAACCGCTACTAAAAGAGCTTGTAGCACGAACCAGCCATACAAAAGCAATATTACGGAGGCGCCTAGCGCCGCTTTTCCTTGTACTGGTTAATTTGGAAATAAGAGCTGAACAAAACAGTCGCTGAACATCATTGGTATGACGTTTTTGTGCAGATTATCCTACAACGCCGGCCATTTGGTTAAAAGGAGAAACCTTTTGTGATTAGTAATGGTGAAAATCAAATAAGGAAATATCTACAGGAGTGGACTTATTAATGGAAACATCTATAATGAAGAGCTACAGGTATGCTTGAACAGAGTGTTTGGCTACCCTTTGCCTTTACAGTAGCTTGTATTTGATGTTTAATAGATTTAAATGAATCATACACAGTTTTCAGAAGAATACTGTTCTAATCCTTTTGGGGAAAAGTCTTAGAGATCCTTTAGTGGCAATGGTGGAGGAAATCTGCTTCTTACTCATCTCTCCAGTTCTATCCACAAGGGCTCAATAATGTTTAAATCTATAGTGATTATGAAGGCTAGAGATGTTTAACGTCAGTTTTATGCTCATCAAATCAAGATTAAACGTATCAGGATGCATGTATTGGACCATCGTCCTCTTGAAGGGTGGCATTTTTTCTGGAAATAATATTTGCACCATGGGATAAACCTGGTCACCCAGAACATCAAAGTATGTAGTGGCTGTTAACTCGTCCGTTCAGGGTGAAAACAGGACCTAAAGAATACGAAGAAATTGCTGCACAAAGCATTGTTGATCCCACACAATGACGGTTGGCACAAGACAGTCGGAATTATGCGCTTCCTTCGGCACTCGCCAAAGGTAAACTTTCTCCGAAGTCGAAAAAAGTGTGAATGGTGATTCGTGCGAGCAAATCGCATGCTACGAATAGTTCAGGTTATGTGCTCGTACTATTGCAGCAGTTGCGCTGACTTCTTTTAAGTTTTCGCCAACTTATTCGCCAAATTCACATTTTTTTTCCGCCAAAGTATTGTAACAGTACAAAATGATAATCACCAAAACTTTTTTTCCATCGCCAAAACTATTTCTTTTTCACAAATTGCGAAGAATGCGATCGGCAGCGAGACCCCTGCCATTGCATCTTCCTCTTTGCATTAGCATATGTAACGATTGGCTTGTAAATGCCGGCTTTGTGAAGTTCCAGTCGAACTGTTTTAATTCATACTGGATTGCTGAGACTCGCACTAATTTGTGCAGCTATTTTTGCGTCAGTAGTTTCGTGTATATGTAGTATACAATCCGTTTCTTTGGCCGAAGGTCTCCTGTCAGCTTCGATTTCCTGCCACAATTCGTCCTGTCGGATGTGTTTTTTTTAAGACTTGGTGAATGCAGTTATAACTTTCGATACAGTTGCTCAGGATACATCTTTAACAAATCTGCAGTTTCAGTCACCGATTCCCTTACCAGACGGGCTTCAACAATTTGCCATTTTTGTAATTTTGCCTCATGTACGATTTTTTTTATCACCACTAAAAAAAGCTACTGCTTGTTGTATTCTAGTGCCTTGGTAGTAACTACGCGCAAGAAACAAACAAACAACAACAAAATTTCGTCAGTGCATGTTCATAAAATAAATATAAAATAAAATAATAATAAAGTAGTACTTTCATAGCAGGTGTTTCCATTATTTTGTCCGCCCCATATATATTCATTCAATGTCATTATGCATCTGGTAATCCATTTACGATCTCTGAATTAGGTATTATTTAAAATCACTTCCCGTCGTTAATTCAAAATTGCGTCATGTTCTGAGAATAACTTTTTATTTCTTGTAATAACTTCAGTGGCATATATGAGAAGCTAACACCACTTCCTACATTAACAAAAAAATTTCCGGTTCTCGAACAGTTCTGATTATCATGGAGCAGAGAATAATGGTGATTTTCATTTCCCTTGAAAAATTGCGCATTGTTTTGTTAACCTCGCTATCATATCTGTTCAGGCTGACAAAATAATTTTGTAACGCAAAGCAGTTTGTTTATACGGATTCGTGAATCAGTACCTATTCAGATTTTTATTTGTGTTGGTCGTGCAGTAAAAGTGTTAGCACAACTGGATGAATCATTGTATGGCACAAAAAATAATGACCTGCTACTGTATTAGGTGAAATGAAATTTGGGGGATATAAAATGCTGTCTTTTAAGTTGGACTCTCCCACTTTCCGGGATGTTGTCAACCAATCTTAAAATCCGGAAATTTCTTTCATCATTGTAACCATTTTTACAACCGTTTCTAAAACACAAGCATCCTACATTTTTAGCACGTCTTTGGTAAAAAAATAAATAAATAAATAAAGTGCGTGCTTTTGTAGTACCACTTTGTCCATCTTCCCTATCTCTGCCACTATTAGTCTGATTTGAAAAAATCTTTTTGCACTGGGAAGCCTGAAATACGAGAACGTTTATCCTTTCTTTCCGGTCCTTTTCTAGAGCGCGTAAATGCAGATGCTATGAATTCGAAATACATTTTATTCCATATTTTTGCTTCTAAATATACGACTGAAAATTTTTTTCCTTCGATACTATTTATAACGAGGACTATTTTACATAGTTTCTTATTCATGTGAAGCACAGTTTTTCCGCCAGGGGCGTAAAGCTAAATTGCGGTTTCTCTTATATCTCCGCTTCTAGAAATCTAATTTTAGAAGTCTTTTTTGCGTAGAATAGAGTTTCTGGTGCGAAACGTTCTACATATAATTTCTAATTTTGATGAAGAATCGTTTTGCCAGTAGAGGACGTAAGTGCACATGTTTCCAATGTATTTGCAGCAATATTTGCGCTTCTGAAAACTCGAGTGAAAAAGGTCCTTTTCGGACAAATACCGCTCATCACAGAAAACTTTTTATGCATATTTTCTGCTTAAAATAATGTTTTTTTTTTTATGGGGCGTAGATGTATGTCTTATTTTTCTTGAGATCTCTGTTTCTAACAGTCCAATAAATTCTTCCCATGTTAGACAGCGTATCTCACGCGGAATGTTTTGCATATAATTTCAATTTTCCTTTAACGCATAAGTTTGTCACTAGAGTACATAAGTCACGTTTCCTTTTACAGCACATTTGCAGCAATATCTACGCATCTAAAAAACCCGATTGAAATAAATAGGTTTCGGTGAGATTCTACTAAATACAAAAACATTTTATGCACATTTTCTGCCGAAATTATTACACAATTTTCCCGCTAGGGTCGCGAATGTTTATTTTTTTTTTTTGATATCTCTGCTTCTAGAAGTCCGATTTAAAAATTTATTTCAGCACCGAATTCCATTCACCTTGTTTAATGATTTTCATGCACTTATGGTTTTTGTAGTTCATAGTTCTGGCGCTAGGTGGTGTTGGTGTGTACTTCCGTTTGCAACTGCATCTCCGCTTCCAAAAATCCCGTTGGATATTTTTTTTTTCAATGTTATGCCATTCGCTACAATAAATCCTCGTTAATTAAATAATGCACAGTTTTCCTGCTGGGGGGGGGGGGGGCATAAATGTCAGAACTTTTTTCTCGCCGTCTCTACTCCGAGTAGATGTATTTAAAAATTATTTTTTTCTTAGCATGCCTTTTGCTATAAAGAATAATTTTCGGGTATTTCCTACTTTTCCGTTATTCAAAGTTCAGCCACCTGGAGCCGTCTGCGTATATCTCCATTTCAAAGAGTTTATTCGATTCTAAAAATCCCTTAGAAAAATCCTTTTTTAATATTTTACAGCAATTTTCTTTTTTAAGTAACGCCCAGCTTTTTCGCTAGGGCGCGTTATACTTATAATCTGTTTTTCTAATTGTTCAATTTAAAATTCCGTTCTGCCTCTGATTTGTTAATTTTCATAACACACTTTTCAGCTGCTAGTAGGAGCAAGTAGTTATTTCCATTTGTGGATTTTACCGATTGTAAAAATGCGGTAAATTTTTTTTTTTCAACGGGCTCCATCCGTTATCAATAACCCCGCTGACATTGCTCATTTTAAATTATGCGAAGTGTGTTCCTAGGTGGTGTAAGCGTATTTTCTTTTTAACTGAATTGTTAGGTGTTTTTACAAATCTGCTTTGAAATATTTTTTTCGTGTTGAAAAAGGATTCAAAAGATGTACTCAACAACCGAAAACTCAGTGTCACCGTTCTTGTTTTTTCTACCTCTAAAAATAGCATGGCACCTTTTAACGATGTCCTAAGTTTTTGTTTGGTCTCAATAAGGCCTCCTGTCATAGTATCATTTATTGTAATAAATGCATAGGATAAAAATTTTGTTTTTGCCGCCCGGTGGCGCAATGCTCTAAAGCGCCGGCTTCTGACCTTTCGTCCAAGATGGGTCCGCGTGATACTGACATAGATGGGGTATATATATCATCATTATCAACAATTATCAATCCACTGCTGGATGAAGGTCTCCCTAAGTTTCTTCCACAACGGTTTGTCTTGAGCCAGTTTCCTCCATGTTACTCCCGCATGCTTTCGAATTTCATCCATTCATCTCCCAATGTGGTCTTCTTCTGGATCTCTTCCTGTCCCTTGGAATCCCGTCTAAAATTTCGGTTGTCCGTCGGTGGTCCGTCCTTCTGGCAAATATGTCCAGCCCATTGCCATGTCAGGGATTTTGCTCTGATCATGATGTCTTACACTCTTGTCATTTTCGCCGCTCCGGTGGCACAGGGGTCTAAGCGATGGCCTCTGATCATTCGTCCGAAAGGGGTCCGGGTTCGAATCCCGGTGAGGCATGGATGTTGTGTTTGTCTTACGGCATTGGCTCTATCCCTTCCCTGGAACCAGTAGCCCTAAATTAGGGACGGGCGACTGCTTATAGCCCATTGAGTTGCTTACGGTGGTCGTTAAACCTTCAATAATAATAAAAAAAACCTCTTGTTATTTTCCTTTTCCACCAGTTCCTCATCTTATCTTTCCTGCCTACACCAAGCATGCATCTCTCCGTCTTTTTTCAATTGTCTGCAGTCTTTGTCATTGTAACTGTAGCTGCTGATGGTTTCACGGAATCAAAGGCCTTTTCATAATTATATATATAAGGACAAGGGAAAACAAGAGTCACATTGTTGTGACCACCTACTTTTGACGTCAACAGCTTGTAGCCACTGAAAGAAGGCACGTGTCGTGAGCTGGCTTGGAGGGTATATAAGGTGTGCTGTAGGCATTCTGAAAGCAAATCACTCGTTGCTGTCATGGATAAAAGGAGCGATTTATCAGTTTTGCAAAAAGGGATGATTATCGGCTTTCGGGCCAAGGGTGGCGGTATTTCTGAAACATCGCGTGCTGCTGTGGTTAAAGTGTATCGTGATTGGAGAAATGTTAAACCACAATACGCACTATGAAATCAGCCATGTTGCTTGCTCGGCTACTGTGCCGCCACTTCGTGACCTATAAGAATGAAACAGTCGTACCTCAAAACACTTGAGGATGTAATGCACACATTAATGCGGGTTTTCGTAACTGTAGTTGGGCTGGATGCGGTGTAAAAAAAAAAAATTAAATTTGTTGACAAAGTTTGCAATTCCCCTGTAAAACATTCAAACCTAAGAGAGATTTCAGAGTTGGTATAGTCCATTCTCATTAGTATTAAAGGTTAAGCCACGCGAAGCCCTCAATTTAGACCTTCCCCCTTCCAAAACAGGTTGAAAATAAAATGAACAAAAGCATTCACACCCCTCTAATCAAACCCGGTGAGTTTACTGGAGTAATTACACAATTTTATATTTGCGTTTGACTGAGACGTACATCGCGGAATACCGAACAAATTAAAGACAGAGAAAGTGGAAATAAATATTAATACGCAGTCGGCTTTGAAACTGCTGCAAGGGCGAAAAGTATATGCGAGATTAACGGTTCTTCTGTTTTGCTCATGACTGGAAAAAATTCGTGGAAGTCCTTCAGTGAAGCAGAAAACGACTGCTTCACTTTAATCCATTTTTGTTATTAGGCATTGCCTCCCTCCCCTCTTGTCTGGTTATCTCATTTCCAGGAGACTATCCCTGAAAATACTTGGCGACATGCTCTGCTTCAAGGTCATAGAACAAAGGCCATTACAGATTCAGAAAAACTGAAACTGCGAAGAAACGAACGTTTTCTTTCTTTCTTTTAAAATTCGTGAAATGCTTCAGTGGAGTCACCGTCACGGATTTGTTTATTTAAACCGAACAATCAAGGAAGACGCGTGGGGAATACGAAGTACCTAAAAGAGGTTCGAAGCTGTGAAGTTCAACAACATTTTCATATTCCAATTACGGTAGTATTTTTTTCCCTTATTATTCCTATTATTCCATCCAATTACGCTAGACGAATTCTTAAAAAAAAAAGAAAAACACACACACATTAAAGAAAAATCTTATTCATAGAATATAATGCAGGAGATTATGAACTGACTCCTACTTTAATTAGTACATTTTTCTGTAAAAAAAAAAACAAAAAAAAAAAACAATTCTTCCGTGTGGTTTTCCTCAACTCTTTCGGTTACCAGTACACACACACAAACAAAAAAACAGAACGTATTGCGCACTTCTGTGACAGCAGAGAATCGTAAGTAATACGCAACATCAGGTACTGCTAAGAAATATTTATGATTTTGTTAACATCTATATCAGGTGTTTACAAAAACAATAAGGCAATTGAGAACAACTGCAAATTCTTTTCTGGTCTACTATGGTGTAACCGCAAAGGTCAGCTGATGTTTGTATACATACAATGCGTTGCGGCGTTCTTTTTGGCCCTTTGCACGCCAACAAACTAACTACACTGGTGTACAAAAATTAAGGACGAAGAGGAGAAATTAGCATAGCAGCGGAACGAGCAGGCAGAACGGACCGAAAGACCATTCTGGAGATAGACTAAGGTCCGGTACGGTGGGATATGCAGCATGACGTAGGGGGTGGGAAGGGTATAAAGCACACGGGCGGTGTACGCTCAGCAATTCGGTGAAAGCTATTGCACGGTGTACATCGGTTTGAACGACGTCGAGTTGCTGCCACCGTGTGATATGGCCAACAGGCAATCCAGTAGACGACATCTGGATGACTTTACCCGATGTTGCGTCATTGGGAAGTTGGAAGAAAATCGAAGTGTTGCTAGTGTGGCCGAAGAGTTCGGGTTCGCTCACAGCATCGTTTCACGAGCTTGGAGAGCATTTCAAACGACAGGAACAGCTGTTCGAGAGTTTAGCAGTGGTCGTCCACGAGCAACCACGGCGGCGGACGACCGGTATATTGTCCTACAAGCGAGAAGAGACAGACGGCAGACAGCGGCAGAAATCGCAAGGCACATGCAACAGACAACTGGACATCCGTTATCGCTTTTTACCGTGGACAGGAGGCTGCACAAAGGTGGTCTATTTGCACGACGACCAGTACGGTGTGTGCCATTAAAGCCTGCTCATCGGAGACGGCGGTTTCTGTGGTGCCAGGAACACAAGAACCGGACACATCAGCAATGGGGTCGAGTTTTCTTTATGGATGAGAGCCGATTTAGTCTGACGAGCGGTTCTGGACGTATACACATCTGGAGAGAGCAGGGAACACGCAATCACATCTCATCATCATCGAAAGGGTCCGGTTTGGAGGTGGCGGAGTTCTCGTTTGCGGCGGTATCATGCTTGGTAGCCGTACTGACCTCCACATCTTCCAAGGAGGTTCAGTCACTGGTGTCCGCTATTGTACCGAAGTTCTCCTGCCTCACGTGCGTTTGTTTAGAGGTGCTGTGGTTCCTGAGTTCCTCTTCATGGACGACAACGCTACACCTCATCGTACAGTGGCTGTCGCAGAGCTGTTGGAGAGTGAAGATATTCAACGCATGGATTTGCCCGCAAGGTCCCCGGACCTAAATCCAATCGAACACGTATGGGACCTTCTCGGGAGACGCTTGGCAGCACGTCAACAGCCGCCAGCACCGATTCTGCAGCTGTGATTAGCGCTATAAGAGGAATGTGCCGCGATGCCTCAATAGCTCCGTGACAACCTCGTCATCAGCATGGACAGACGTTGTAAATCCTGCAACGCATTCAGGGGTGATCATATCTCCTACTAAAGACTGGATTTTTCTTGGCAGCCTACTGTCACATGGACGCTTCTGTCTTCTGTCCAGTTGTGTTCGAAGCTACCTTTTCAATAAAGTGCCTTTGTATCCTTTGGATTCCTTGTTTGGACGGTTTTGCTCACTTGTCCCATATTCTTACATCTTGGGGATCTTATGGTATGATTTGAGTCAATGTGGAGCACTTCTGCACGACGTTACATTCGAAAAACCGTCTCGTCCTTAATTTTTGCACGCCAGTGTATGTACTACAGCGTTAAGAACACTGTCCCAACTTCATCAGGACGGGATTGATAGCTTATTAGTTCTTTCTCTCTCTCTCTTTTTTAAACACGAAATGCCATTTCTGGGCAAAGTGCGCAAAAATGAGAAAATTAGAACACTAAGACAGTGCTAAAAAATCTATAACGAAACATCACTAGGTGCGAGTTTTGAACACCACACCCCAAGAAACATCTGTCAGTGTGACGGCTGCGCACCTGTCACCTAATTAAAACAAAACCTTCACGGATTCCCCCACCAGCTTGTGTTCTTCTAGCAGTGGTTGAAGATTTCTCACAATACTTGGCAAGGATCCCCCCCCCGCAAGACTGTTATGTTAAGAATACTGTATGTGCTTCCGATGCTCACAGCGTTGCTGAGTTGAAAGCCCCGGTCTTCGAAGTTTTGTTTCAAGTGGATAAAGGCCGCCCTGGTGACGCAGTGGTTTAAGCTATGGCTTCTGATCATTCGTCCTAAAGGGGTCCGGGTTCGAATTCCGTGAGGCATGGATGTTGTGTTTGTCTTACGGCACTGGCTCTCTCCTTTCCCTGGAACCAGTGGCCCTAAATTAGGGACGGACGACAGCTTGTAGCCCATTGAGTTGCTCACGGTGGTCGTTAAATCTCCGATAAAAAAAAAAAAAAAAAATGGATAAAGCAATACTGGACAGGATCTGGTAGAAACTGAATTACTGCTGCGAAACACGCCGTGTTAACAAGGGAGCGTATATTGAACACATGGGGGGAGGCTATGTACTTTAGTATACTGTACATTCCTGTTAATTGAGCCATCGGTAAATCGGCCCAGCCGGTTATTTGGAATAATTCTTGAACACTCCAAATTAGCTCTTTAGGATAAATCTTCGCATAATTTGGGCAGCTGTTTAATTGGGCCAAAGTGTTCTATCCCCGATGTGTCCCAATTAACCAGAATCTACTGTATTCTGAGTTTCAATTTCAAATATATAGAGTTGAACATAAGCTACGGATTTTTGAAGTTGTTACCAAAGTTCCTAATTACCTTGTACATGCTGCCTGGGGTCGCCTTTAATGGGAAACTAGGCATTTCTGCGCCTAGTTCCGTTTTAATTATTGGGCAAAAATTTCCTAGAAAAACATTTTTTTTTTTTTTTTTTTTTTTGGTTCCTCCTCCTAAAGGACATGGTGAACTCTGAAACTCAAAATTTTTGCCTTCTGTTGCATCTGCATCCTGTTCAAAATGTCCATTCTGTTCATCACCTTAAGGCTGATGTTCAGAGTCGTAACTAGGCATTTCTGCGTCATGGGCAAACCATAAGATATTGCGCCCCATTTGTTTTTTCCATATATGTATTACTAATTTAATAATTGCACACACACACACACACATATAAGTACATTCAGTGCTCAACAAAACGAAATTTATGTCATATAATACTGTTACTGTGTGTACAGCTTCTATAAACTGCTTTGGAGATCGGACGTTCGATAGCATATCAAACGTCCCGAATGCAGCTAGAAGTTGTGTCTCGCAGCCACAGGTAATGACCGAAAAGCCCCCAGAGAATATTCAACAAGGTGAACGACATCCTTTTCTTTTCAACGTACGTATAGTCCATCCAACTAAAAAAAAAATGCAGGCCCCACTGCAATCGAAGAAACCTTTGTTTCTTATTTAGTTTGGGAGACTATACAACCCTCCTTCATTTCGAAATGTGAGCAACTAACATCCACTGAACATGTTGAGGAAGAAATGCGAATTTTAAGCTGCCGAAACTGGCGACTTTTAAGGCTACTGAAACTGGCGAAACATACTATAAGCAAATTCTTTGAATGGGTAGGTGACAAGGTATGGCGTTAAAAAAAAAAAAAAAACTTCAAGAGAAACTGGTGCAAAAGTTTCAATTCCAGTTTTAATAAAATTGCAAGCAGTGATTTTCGCGCCTTCTTTTGAGATGCGCCCGTGGCAGCCCTCAGCCTACCCCGCCCCAATTACGCCTCTCCTGATGTTTTCCACGTGGCTTGCGCCGCCCCGGTGGCGCAGTGGTCTAAGTTTTGGCTTCTGATCATTCGCCCGAGTTGGTTCCTTGTTCGAATCCCGGCGAAGCATGCAGTGGCGGATCCAGCGGGGGCGACCCCCAAACCCTAACAAAGTTTTTACGTTTAAAGTAGCGAAGATCGTAAAGGATTAACTTTGCATATTTTGTGTTTAGTTTTTCGAAAAAAAAATTAACAATTAAACTTACTACGGAATTGGATTTAAAATACGTATTATACATTGATTTAGCTTCAGTAAAAAAAGAAAGAAGGGAATAGAATAAAGAGGATGAGAGAGAGAGAGAGAGAGAGAGAGATAAAGGGAAGACAGGGACAGGGGGGGGAGGTATTCTTTGTTAGTTCTTTGCTATTGTCAATTGTCATATTGCCTAGCGTCTGTAACGTCTTGAAACGGGGAAAGGCAGAGCTTTGTACTGAAATCAGAGTAGGTGGGAGAAACTGTGAATAACAATATGATCTACGTACGTATCTTAATTGGGTCGTAAACAAAATTCGTAAAAATGATAGTCTATTCTGAACTGGTCTGACGGCTTAGCGTGCCTATCTGACGCACGGCGGATATTTAGTGGTTCGAACGTTTTACCTGCCTGGGATCGAACCTGAAGTTTCTCTGAGGCAGTCACGAACGTGGACCACTAGGCCATCCGCGGCCCATCCCTTCCAATAATGTCTTCTCCCCCCGTTTTTATACCTGAAAAAACCGCTCTCTCCCCTAGAGTAAACTTTTGGAACCGCCCCTGGAAGCATGAATGTTGTGTTTGTCTAACGACCCTGGCTTTCTTTTTTCTTTAACTCCCCTGGATGGAGTCATGGCGCAAAATTACCGACGGGCGACTACTTATAACCCATCAGGTTGCTCACGGTGGTTGTTAAACCTCCAAACAACAACAAAAACGTCCTTTGCCAGGCTTTGATTTGGATTCAATCAAGTGCTTTATAAAAAAAAAAAAAAAAAATGAATTATAAGAAAATAATAAAAACAGCAGTCTCACAATTGCACTTCTCTTCTGTAGACGTTATCGGTCTATGTTCTATAGCCAGTTTCGCCAAGGTCATGGTAATGAGTTGCGGATCAGGAAGGTGTAAATTTTTTTCTGTAATGGAGAGATTATCCGGCAAAGCTTATATCTCCAAGCGTGTTGATTTCAAGTTGCCTGTTCGCGTCAAGTGCTGATCATTATTTGATATTGTCTTGTCATCGGTGTTTTGTGCTCGTGTATTGCATTTGTTGTCGCTTGCGTCTCCATTTTGTGTTTGTGTGATATGTTTTTCTTCTTCGTCTCCATTCGTTGTAAATCTATGGATGTTTAACTATTGTTCTTTTTGTTCTGTTGTTTTTTTTTTACTATGATTTGTTCCTTGACAGAAATCAAATAATGATCTAAACCGCTACCACTGGACAGCTGGAAATGCGTTCGATGACGTCCGAAATGCCTTCTTCGAGAGGATACCTTTGTTTCACAAAGGTTGTCTTGACGGAAGCCGATAGGAAAAACAAGCTTCTGTGTGACTTACCTGTCGGGCACTCTAGCCCAAATATCCTAGCTTCCTACTTCTAAGGTTGTTTAAGGTGGTTCCACCTAAAATCTCTGCCTTATGTTTCCAATGGTAAAACTTCTTTGCATATTTTCTTAGCAATTAATGTATTCCTAAGGTTGAAAATTTGCACATCGATAAAACTAACTTTAAGTTATAGCATGGGATACTTAATACTTGCTAAAACATAACCATAATTTAGAAATCCAACATATGTTTGTCCACTCGCGTCATCAATGTACAGGTAGCTCCGTATATTAACATATCTGAACATTACTCAAAGAAAAATGATTGATTTTTAATATAATTATCGTTATGTTTTAGCAAGTATCCCATGCTATAACGACCATGACCCAAAAATGTTGTCACTCTAAATACCATAACGCCCGAAACTGTCTGTTGGTTAACTTGTTTGTTTAATAACAATATTGACCGAGGGTGACTTCTGCTGGTCCCTCATGGGTCGAAAAAATTTGAAGAACAAGGAAGGGTAGGAAATCGGACTCACTCTAGACAGGCGTTTCGGGTGGCGCCGTTTGTACGTACTGGCGTTATGGTCGTTAAAGGGTTAAAGTTAGTTTTATCGATGTGCAAATTTTCATTCGTTGGAATACATTAATTGCGAAGAAAATATGTAAAGAAGTTTTACCATTGGAAACATAAATGAATTATAAGAAAATAATAAAAACGGCAGTCTCACAATTGCACTTCTTTAGATATTTTAGGTGGAACCACCTTAATAGCAAAAATCGCCTCTTTTAGACTTTCACTGTTTCCTCATCCTGCAAATTAACCAATGTCTTTCTCAAGTGGAAAAGTGAACTGTATCTGTTTTTGTAGTATAGCCGTAGATTTCTTTGCCGGCTGCCCTGCAATCTACGTACGTTGTTCAACAAAATTAGCTGAGAACTGGTAGCGTGCTGCTTCCGAGCTGTGTCCAAGAGTAGGGTTGCTGGTTCCTGGGAAAGGAATGAACCAGAACAATACTCAGGTTTCACTCGGTGATTGAACTCATTGCCGTGGCTTGCGTAGTTGAGATACTTCAAAGAATATGGCTTTGCTAAAATACAAAACATTTACATTGTGTTAAAAAAATATTTGTACTGGTGTGATTAACATAAACTACATTAATTTGGGACTTTTCAGAAGTCGGATGCATAGTATTCATTTTTCTTTTGCTGTCGGGAAGGCAAAATCACCGCAGAATGAAAACAAATCAGTTTTAACCAGGGGCTGGAACCCAGTCTCTAGTGATCTTTGCTCCTCAGTTTTATTTCGCGTTCTTTACTTAACTAGCAACCTAAAATTATGATAGCCGGAACTGTCCAAGCGTAATTTGTGTAAGGAGGTCGTTAAACCAAGCAGGAAAGAAGTTTTAACAGTGGTTCTGATAAACCACTCACCATCCAACCTCTGCTCTTGCAATTGCATGTCGCGAATATGAAAACCCTGTGGAGACTGCCTTACGGTATACACACCCTTGTTGTGTGATATTGAAGGAAAATGGCTGACAAGATCTGAATAAAAGCAGTTAAACTTGGTCGTGACGGGGGTAGAAAACTTCCGAATGTAAAGTGTGCAGGGCCCGAAAGACGAAGGTCTGTGCTGTGAGGATGTAACTCCTGAGTAGTTTGGTGTGTCATGATTAATTAATCTCAAAGTAAGTATGTTGTATAGAGCAGATCGTCCTATGGCTGACCCGTTAGGATGGTATGCTTTGCAAATTATGGAGAGTCGTGCCCCCATGGCCCTAGCTGAGTTGTTGCTGGTATCTTTCCTTTTTAGTTGGTATCATTATATCATGTGAGATCCCATCTTAATCGTAGGATGCTGAATAAGCCCTTGCATGGGCGTACACGGGAATTGCTTTCGTGAGAAGGGAAAGGACCCAGATCCATGTGACCTCATTCGTGTTTACGCCTCCCCAAACTAATCATCATGGTTATGCACAAAAAATGATTTGTAAAAGAAAATCATTTTCTGTGCATAACCAAGTAGAATGTTATATTATTTGAAACAATATATGAAATCAATGCTTTAAAAATATCTGAAAAGTTACATGCCCTGTTGGGCATGATTATTTACATGCCCAGGTAGTAAAAACTAGATGACCAGGAAAATTTATAAGATAGCAAACCAGAACCCTCAATTTTTTTTTTTTTTTTTAAGTTGAGAAATATGATGAACCTTTTTTACACGTTTTGTATTTCCCTTTTAAGGGTCTGTATTCAAAATATTCAGTGTACCTCAAGTTTTAAGATGATGATGCTGAAATTGGTATTTGAGAAATTCAGTGATTCTGCCATGTTTCTTTCGCTAAAGTTTTCATATTTCCCAGTAAACACCGGAGGCATGCATCTCGTCGCTGACTATAACAACATTTAGAGCAAAACTACATATGGTTCACGTTTCTGGACCTAGAGCATAATATAATTGAAGAAGTGATATTCTCCTGTCCTTGGCACTCCGTTGATGATTAGATGGCTTGCGACGACGTCTGTTTTTTTGGTTTTTTTTCTTGTAGTTTTTCTATTCCTAACTTTTTTATTTTTAAATTTAGTTGCCCAGGCCAATAATTTACATGCTCCGGGCATCTCTGCCATGGTATTTTTCAAGCCCTGAAAATGCCATTCTTCTTCTTTTTTTTTTTTTTTTTTTGAAGAACATATTTTTGGGGGTGTCAACCCCTCATCCCCCCGCTCGGTATACCTCTTTGCTGGTTCCATCACCATATCTGCCGCGTGCGAAGTAAGTTGAGGAAAAGACATCTGGATGCTGAGGCTTCAGTTGGCAGAATTCAAGGCAGTGATCAGAACTTACCTTTGGCCTGATTCATTTATAGCCGAGTCATTATTCAAACTAGCTTATTTATTCAATAGATCAAACTAGCTCTTTTATTCAATAGATCGAGTTGATCCATTCACTAGTCAGAAAACATATAAAGTAGGACAAATTCAGAAACTGCGACGCTTACGAAGACCTGCCACCGTGGTCTTAGTGGGTGCCATGGTAATCTAGATTACCGTTGCTTAGTTATATTCTAATAATATTACAGTTACTAGATTACAGTTACGCAGTTATATTCTAACCAAAAATAAAATTTAAAATAAAATTTATGATACAGAAATTATTGACATTTATTTATTGAGTTTTTGAGTTCCACGTTAATAGATGGCGACGTTGGCTCACAGCTTTCTGAAATTTTCCCGAGCAGTCGGTTATGGAATTTGATACGACGGGCTGTCTGTTCGTTATGTGTTTTGTAAAACCTTTAGTCCCTATTTCGTTAACACTTCCTTGCACACAACATTTTTCGTATAAGCTGACTGTGAGCTCTGTATCAATTTCCCCTGTTCTTTTCCGTGAACTATTTTTATCTTGACGTCTTCAGATCGTCATACTCTTGACGTTGCCACATACAGATGGCTAAACACCGGTTCAGGTAATGAACCAAAATTCCTGATGTAAAGTTTTCGTATCTCTAAAGAGTTGACCGTGTGACGTAACGCATCTCTGACATCATGTGAGAATGATTTGGATCAGATGACGTCACACCAGCAGCTGTGTTCTTTGTTGCTATGACAACAAAACAAAGTGATGTACACGTGGACTGTGCGCGTGTAGGTGATGACGTCACCCACACAAAAACCTAAGCGTGATGTCACAGACATTTGTTTCTCGGTTGTTGCTATGACGACTTAAAAAGTGGCACGGAGGAGGAAGGTTCTAGCAAATTATATATTAGGATAAGTATCTTTGGACGTGCCGACCTTCAGCTGTGCCCCTGTCTTTATGATTGGTCAGTGTATGTCTGGTTCGTCGTTTGCAGACGAACTTTTGCTATCAAATGGATATACATATGCAGAAAAAGAAAGAGCTCCGATTTGGAGTTGTAGTTTATTCCGGTTAGTTTGGGCTGAGTTTATTGCAAGATACATGTGCTTGAATGTTTTACTGTTTTAATTAAGTTCTTTTCCGTGTTGTAATAAATGAGGCTAATAACCAAGCAAATGTCGGTCAGTAGGCCCAATCGTACTTCATTTCGTCATTTTAACTCGAAGACAATGAAAAAAATAAAAAGTGATTACGGCACAACGAAGACATTCGAAGTTCCCGAATTGTGCGTGAATCTCTAACCATCTTAAAATGTCTACTCCTGCCTTCAGAGCTATATACCGAACCGCTGCTTTAATTATTACAATTAAATTACGATGTGAACCCACTCGACAGATTGTATGTCAAAGTACACACAGTGAGCTGCGGTGAGACAGGTGCCTGAAGGAAGCTTTAATAAACAAAGAAAACTGGTTTTATTTTAATTCATTGATCATGTTAATGACTCTTAATTGCCTGCCTTGAACTTTACCCCTCTGGCTTTCGTGTTATATCTGAAAGGCAGCACGTCGCTTAAAGAATATATTGTTAAAAAGAACAGAGATAAACACTTGACCGGTTGAAAGGGTTAATCGTGTAAACGATGGCAAAAAAAGTTCTGAGATTGTGATATTTTGTTAGTTGTGTCTCAAAGCCCATTTAAGTTTTTTGACGTAGAACTACGTCTAACTCCGTGGATAGTATGGGGCGACTTACGGCCGACCGCCTGTGACAAAAATAGGTCCAAATTCAAATCGTTATAGCGTTAAAAATACGTGCCGCACGCTAATTGTGTTAGCATATTCGTAAACAACATGGAGTCCAATTCACCTACTGCACAATACATTGTGCGCGCAACTCTCCCTGTGCGCGAGGGAGATGATGCAATATTCCTGGGTGTGCCGCCGCGTTTGACTCTGTATATCTAAGCAACCGTGAGCGCAACACGACTGTGCGTGGTATCGTTCTAAAGCTCTCGACGAGGTCTATTCAAATATACGAAGAACATTTCGCAATGGTTTGAACTGAACATTTAAAAAATTGTTTTCTTGTGAACCGGTGAACACTCTTGGCAATATCGTGGTTTTTCTGGACAACCGTGAGTGCAAAATGACTGTGCGTGGTATCGTTTTAAAGCTCTCGATGAGATCTATTCAAATATATAAAGAACATATCGCAGTGGTTTAAACTATTTTTTTTAAATTGTTATGTTTAAAGTATGCATGGTATTTGTAACAAGATAAAAATTTCAATAAAAAAAACTGTAGGAATTTCTCGTCCTGTTTTTTTTTTTTTGTTAGTATAAAAAAAATTGAAATGTCGACCCACAGTATACCAGGGGTGAGCAGAAGTGTGCGTGCATAACTGTTGAATGCAGTGGCGGAGCAGAATGCCATTTATCAGGCTGTGACCTTGGAACCTATTGCACGTGCGTCTGCCGAGAGAACGCTGTCGGCCAGCGCCTTTTGTGTTGTTTGGAGTCTAGTCTGATCGGCGTGTCGCATTAACGATGTCTGAGAAAGTTGAGCAACGCATTTGCGTCAAATTCTGTCAGAAACTTCGGGATTCTTGCAAAGAAACTTATGAAAAGTTACTGAGAGTGTAGGGGGGGGGGGGGGTCTGCACGAGTCACGCGTCCTTGAGTGTACGATTGGTACAAACGTTTCGAAAATGGCCGTGAAAGTGTCCCAAGTGACAATCGTTGTGGAAGGTCCACTACAAGCAGGATAAAGAAACGTCCAAGAAGTTCGTTCAGCTGTGAAGGAGAAAACAAACTTTATGAAAAAGATTGTTACTGGCGACGAAACATGGGTTTATGGATATTACCCAGAAACAAAGGCTCATTCCTCACAGTGGAAGTCCACCAATCTAACTAAGACCCCAAAAGCTTGCCAGACATTGTTAATGCAAACACGTCAATCAGACTAGACTCAAACAACTGGGCACAGCACAAACGGGGCTGTGCCAACAGCGTTCTCTCTGCAGGCGCATGTGCTGTAGGTTCCAGCCTGTAAAAGGGCATTCTTCTCCATTTAACAGTTATGCACGCAGTATTGATACTTTTTGATCACCCCTCGTATACTGTGTGTGGAACAAACTCTTAGTATTGATACTTTTTGATCACCCCTCGTATACTGTGTGTGGAACAAACTCTTACGTGAGGGAGCAATGCCTCTCTTCTTTTAGATACAGAGTACTACACCAGCGATTATGTGCATGCACAGACATTACCCCCCCCCCCTTTTTGCACTGTAATATAAAATATTTGTTAGACTTGAATTCTAATTTCCAAGATTTGAAATTCTCCTTTTTATCCCCCCCCTTTTTTTTTGGTAGAAATAAGACTAATTTCTTTCTTCCTTTTTCTTTTCTTTAAATCTTGTTCTAATACATTTTTTTTATATAACCCTTTCCAGAAGTAACAGAATAAGTTACATAAAAACCACACTTCAACACTTCATAATTTTCCACCTTAAACTAAATTTTTATTTTATTTCCTGGACAAAAAGACTGGACTCACAGGATGCTTGTTTCTATCTTTTGAACTGGCAGGGTGCTTTGTTAGTATTTTTTAACAATCTGGACCCCCCCCCCCACTTACACACACAGTCTGAATACTGAACTTTACTGCTCTGGCTATGAAAAGGAAGTATTATATCAGAAAGTACCTACCCTAAAGAATACATTATTTAAAACAGAAAAGGAATATAAACACTTGACTAAACCAAAAAGGTAAATCATGTATCAGTTGTTCTTTTTTTCTTTTTACTCACACCAGTCAATACATAACCTTTTCTATGTTGTACTTGGTATGAGTTAAAAATTTTTTTTAGCTTCAGTTTCTTCTTAATAGAATGTGAATTCTGAATTTTCATAACTGCTGTGTTGCACGTTTTGATCTTCAGGTTGTTTTGCAACTTTCGTTTTAAATTGTAAAGTTTTTCTTATGTATTCGGCTTTACTCTTTAGTATATGTATATTCTATTAAGAAGAGACCTAAGCAAAAAAATATTTTTTGACTCATACCAAGTACAACATAGAAGAAGTTATGTATCTACCGGTGTGAGTAAAAAGAGAAAAAAATAAAAATAAAATAAAACAACTGAATGTGGAAAGTGTCGAATACTGAGCCTTGGCTTTATCAAGGACCAGCAAAAACTCTGCATTTTCTCACTTTCACATAGACCTAGTTGGAAATGGGTTTCTGCAAAGCCATAGATGCAAGTAATAAGCCCACCAAAAATTTTTTTAAAATTATATATATATGTCATGACCTCCGCAGAGTTGTATGACATAGCTCTAGTTTACAATTTAGCTTGCATCCATAACTTTTCTGGCCCGACCCATGCTCTTCATCTGTTACGATTAAACAGAAAGAAGAAGATTAAAGAAAACTCAAGTTGTGAGAGTGACATAATAATTAGAAATAATGTTCAGCAATAACGAAATGCCAAGTTCGCCTGAGAGAGAATTTAAACCTGAATAGCAATGCAAAAGTTTTCCAAATTCTTACATTGCAATTAAAAAAGAAAATATTAATTATTTAAAACTCAGATTCTTGAAAGAAAACTTGATTCTAAAACCCCCTACTCCACAACTTCTGACAACACAAAAACGAGTATAAATTAAAGACAATAATTAACTAAAGAAATGCTTTGTGAAGGTTATATGACATAAACAATTAGTTGCAATATGTACAAAGTATTTCAGAAGTGCTTTAAGTGCATAATTAAGTAGTTATTAAGAACTTAACTACTTTGAAAACACAGCGCAAAGTACAAGAACTATGAATGGCCAGCTGCTTGGCCTAAGTTTCCTAAAAATCGCGCAAAGTTACCAAGAAAAGAAAGAGAGTTAAAATCCGCAAAAAAGTTAACAGACTTGCCAGTGCCTAAATGCTAAAAAGCAAAAAATAACAGAGAAAAAAGTACAAGAAGTACAAACATTGAACTTGGAAAACCTAAAACCCAAAGACAATGAAGAGAGCTTACCTCTTATGCAGCTGAACTTTCTCCACACAAGAGGAAACATGGCCGTCCTTTTCCCCAAACTTCCAACAAACTCTTTTGCCACTCCCTAGTCGCTGGGGGGCAGTGTGGGTGGGGCTGAAGGCCTCCACACACTGAAAGAATCCAACTCGCAGAGATTTTAACCAGAGAAAAAATATATATACTTAAGACTGTGGACCTGTATGATCAGAAAGAGCAGAATTAACTCTCCAGAATACATGAGAAATATTATAAAATACGCAGGTAGTGTATTTAATAATCTTTGCATGTTTTTAATCACCTTAGTGAGCTTCTATAGATTATCCAGAATCCTATTAATTTTAATGTTAGTTTTACTATTTTTAGTATAGCTATTCTAGTGAGTGAATAACTAGTTTTCTTTTATATTTGTTTTTATTTTCTTTTATAAACAGATTTTTAAGCTTTTTTGTGATTTTGTCTATATTATTTAATTTTTTATTTTAATAGGACCTACATATCGATAGCACTAAGGTTCCTTTTAGTAGTTAATAGGCATCATCTAGCCAACTTCCAAACGGCTTTCATTGGTCAGAATCATATTATTAACTGTGTAGAAAATTAAAGCAGATCTGCCAACCTTACTCTATTATTCAGAATAATTTTTCTTAAAGTTTTTTTGATGAAAGAAGAAGGAATTTCGTTCTCTAGAAAACTATCTAATAGTATATTAATGTGGTAATTGAAGTCCAAATTGTTGCTGCAAATTCTTGAAATTCTTAGGACCTGAGAAATTAGTACATTCTCAATTACTTTGGTTGATATGTTATTATTCCAGTGTAGATATTTAATTACTTTGAAAGCAAAATTAACTCTTTTATCAAAGAGGCTAATAGATGGGTTACCGCTGTTGAGCTTAATGCTTAAGTCTAGGAACTCAAGTTCCTGATTACTGTGGTTGGTTTTACATAAGTTAAGAGAGCTAGGATAGATATTATCAAAATCACTCTCTATAACTTCTGAATTATTGATACACAGCAGATCATCAATATATCTAAATGTGTGAAGGTAGTTATCGGAGCAGGTGGAGTGATTTTCAATGAATTTATATTCCTTAAAGAACAGGAATAGATTAGCAATACTTGTGGAGGTTGATGTTCCCATTGGTATACCGTTCACTTGCTTATAGAGAGTATTATTAAATAAGATATGGTTATTTTTTATGCAGCAATTGAGATAAGAGTTCCAGGCTCCTACATTAACAAATTGGTTAAGTTTAAATTCTGCATACAGCTCTTTAAAGGTAGTGATTATATCTGATAGAGGCAGATTAGTATATAGGTTCTCAAAATCATAACTATTAATATCTAAGGGACTTACTTTGAGTATAGTGGAAATTACATCTGCATTATTATTAATTATCCAAAAATCTCTGTACTTCAAATTAGTACAGTTTCTAATGTGTTTCAAAACCTACTTCAAGATATCTTCAAAAGCAAGATCTATTTTCTTTTATGACTCCTTACTCCACTAGCTATGAACCTGAACTTCACTGGATCTTTATGAAACTTAACCGTTGCAAAAAGAAATCGAAATTCAGGCTCATATCTTCTTGTTTGTGGAATTTTAAGTTTCTTGAAGAATGCCTTAAACCGATTTTCTAACTGCTTGGTAGAATAACTTACGGGCTTGTAGGTTACTCTATTATTGAGTTCCATAGTTAACAATTCAAAATAGAACTTCTTACAGATAATTGCAAAATTATTGCTAGCTTTATCCGTAGTGGTAAAAATAAATAGGTCTTGTAGTTTGGAGAGTGACCTTTTAGCATCTCCAGAGAAAAAGAGATTTCTATCGAAACAAAAGTCCAGACCTTTCAACTCACAAGTGAAGCTATTGATTACATTATATTTCCATTCTGCAAAGGCCTCAATAAGCTGATTGTATGTTAAACTGGTTTTTACAATGTACCTATTAACATCTTGAGTGAAGCTCTCAAGAATTCTCTCTTTGGAAATTGGGAAGGAAGGTCTAAATTTAGAACCATACTCTAATAAATTCCTAAGCTGTCATTTTCAATAAAACTCAAGTTTCCAGTGATAATATGGTTGTAATTCTTATCATAGTGAACTGTTTCTTTATGTTCATCACAAGAACATGTAGTAACTACAGGAATGTAACCCGAAGAATTAAGTTTGTAGTTTTTAACCATTGACCCTAAGGTCTTAACATATTTAAAACTTACAATAGATTGGTGCCTGTGGATGGGAAAAAAATTGCATTATTGTAGAACAGCTTCCTAACATTGAGATGATCATAGGTTTTATTTAGAAACCTGATGGTTACATAATTACTGGAAAATTCTTTAAGAGAAATTTTATCTTTAAGAATATGCTTAAGAATGTCTAGAACCAAAGCAAAAACATGCTTATCAACATGGTCAGCAGTTTCTTTCCAGAATTTGAAAAAACTTTTAAGGACAGAGTGCTTGAAGGATTTAAGTATTTTGTAAGTATTTTTAACAAAATTAGTGCCAGTTTTAAAGCTTTCCAGAGTTATTTGCAAGTTAGCAAAATCAACCTTGCTTGATGTGCGAAATAACCTCTGTCCTCTATTACCTCTAGTGCAGCTCTTGTTATTAACAAGAAAGAAGAGTTCACGTATAGAAAATTTATGCTGATTATGCTTATTGTCAGAAAGAGTGGAATTAAGACCATAGGGATAAAGAGACTAATGCTGCAAAATTTCAAGGGATTCAGTTTCAAGCCGAGCAGAGAGGTCAGGGATAATATGCAGTACCTCTATTTTCACTTTGTCAAAACCATGAGTATGGAAATGCTCTAATTCAAAGGTAGAGTACTGGTTAGCATTTGTGGAGGGGTTCACTCCAGAAGTAGAGAACTTATTAACCAGAGACCTGTGACCATTTATCCTAAGATGAAGAGGATTTTTGCTTTGGCCAATATAGCTAAGGTTGCAGACAGTACAGGTGAGCTTATAGATGGTATTGTAGGCTTTGCAAAACTTGTTGGACTTTTCATTCATACATCACAAATGCTAAATGTTTTTACTCCCATGGCTTTTGTATTTTGTAAATAAATTTCTATGTTTTCTGATTTTAAGTCATATGGCTGTGTCTACATATCTGCTTATTACATAGCTTAACCACAAGTAATATATGTATATAATGTAATTAAGGTATTGTACCAATATTTTGTTCAGAGTAAGTTTTAAAGAAGTGTTTCTCAGTATTGTTGGGAAAAATATTTTTTTTTCAGTTTTTAGGAGTTTATATTTTTCTGTTAATGAAAAATAAAAATTGTTTTGTTCCATTAAAACCTTTGTTTTTTCATAGGCCCATATGGTTGCTGCCTTTGAACAGTCCTTATCAAATATGACAAGCAGACTACAACATCTCACTGCAAGTGCTGAACAAAAGGTGAAACATTCATTAAAATTGATCGAACTCATTTTTATTAAACTCATGTATGTAGATATTCGTATTTACCAACTTTGTTGTAGTTGCCCTAGTGGCTGATTGGTCAGAAGCATAGGCTGCTGCTAGTCATTGAAGCTGGACCTGTGTTCAAGTCCCTGAGAAGGCATGGGTGATATGTGTTTATCTTATGCTGTTGGCCCTGTCCATACTTACCTGGAACCAGTAGCCCCAAACTGAGGATGGGTATTTCCTTTTATAGTCTTTAGAGCTGTTAATGAAGGTTGTTAACCCTGAAATGAAAATACAAACATAATAATAAAAACAAATGAAATCTAATATAATATAGTTGATGTGCAAAAAAGGTAATCAACTTTGTATTCTATAGCTTTGAAATATTTGCTTGTTTCAGTAAGCTGTATATAAAACATCTTTATGAATGGGTAAATATTCTGAAATTAATAACTTCATATAGTTTTCTAACTGGAATAGTTCAAAACGAAGAAAGCATTTTTCAAAAACTGCCAAATTATTTTTTAGCTTCACATTTCTCCATAAAATTTCAGTGCAACCTTAAGTCTTTTTCATTGCTACAAAACAGTTGATATTTACATGAAACACTTACATTCTTAGCTGGTATTATTGAATCAGTTTTCAATAGAGAATAGCACTCAGTTTTGTAACAAGTCTGTTTAATGACAACTACTTTACTGTTATTGTCAGTTAATATATGATTTATTTGGGTTAAGTATATCCTAAAACTTTTAAAGCTAGTAAACATTTGCTCAAAACTAAATCTGTGTTATGAACTATTAGTTTAAATCTCAGTTGTAATTAAAACATTTTTAAGATACTTAATGTGTTTAAAATAATTTGAGCTTTTATTTCCCATGAATGTGCAAGAAAAACTTTGATGGTTGGAAAAATATGCCCCCCCTCCAAAGGAAAAAAAGAAAAGAAAAGAAAGCGCTGCTCTTAAGAAGATATTAAGTTCTCTGGTGCCTTAATTTAGTTTGATTTAGAACTCGTGCATGTCTATTTGAACAGGAGTGAATTGTGAATCCAGCTTCTGCTATGTATCACAAAAGAAATGTTATGATCATTACTACACTGATGCATAAAATCATATACTGATGCTAATATGTTGACAATGAATTCACCTGTGAGACTTTTTTGGTCAGTATTGCTACTGATGGTCCCACATTTGTTAGATCTTATTTTTTTTAGAGCTCATTGTCATGATTGTTATCATATATTTGTCCATTAGTACAAATGATTGTGAATATCTAGTGTGTGCATTGTTGTTGACTTTGCAGTGACTGAGCCTGCTGTTTACAAATCCCTACTGCTTTTCAATGATATTTATCCATTTATCTAGCATTGAATCTTTAATTCGTTGTAATGCTTTCTGTAATGTTAGGTAAGATATTAAGAATAAGTTAGCATCATCGTACAAAGTCGAATATAGCTTTTTATGAAAAAGGGCAAGTGGTTACCTTTTTCAGATTGTGCAAGTGCCACTAAGAATGAACTGACTAGATTAAGTGATTGCAACAATGAAAAATGTTTGGGTGACACAAATAACTTCAAAGATGAACATTTAAGAAGAGATGACCCTGAATCCTCATTGTGTGATCTGCAGATCTAGAGGGATCATCAGGCCTCCATCCCAATATAGACTTGTATTGAGATTGTGTTTTAAACTTCTGCTTTCAGGAAGTAGAGATGTAATATAATTATAATTGTGATATACAACCAGATCCAGAGCACTTGGATCTTTATGCCTGCCCCTCAATAAAAATACTTGTCTTCCAATATTTTCTAAGAAAAATCAAGATTTTTCATTTTCTTGTTGAAGGATGGTGAGGTGAACCTTGAAACTATTTATTATCTTCTGTAATTCATTCCTGACAACCTCATCCTCCAAAGAACTTTTATGCTCTGTTGCCTTGACCAGGATTGTGAGTAACTTGTAATGTGTTTTGCTGATTCTTTGTAGTTGTCCCGTAATGTACTGTTATTCAAGCCTTTTGGGGCTGTCAACAACATGCAAGCATGAATTCGATTTTTAATACAATGTTAGAGAGATTTTAGAGTTCATTCATTTCCAGGAATTGTAGGGAATATTCAACAATAGGTCTTTCTTTATCAGTCAGCATGGGAAACTTCAACGAAGAGATGCTTATCGGTAGTGATCATTAGTGGAATTGTGAAACATCATTTCCCAAGCAATTGACCTTAGTATATTGGCTAAGTGTTTTTATTATTTTATTGTGTGTACATTGCGATCCAAAGGGAGTCCCAGAGTATACATATTGACATTATTGCTTTTCTTGGTGACATGCCCTGGCCTTCAAGCAATGAATTGTTAGGGGTTGAGAGAGAGGACAAGGAGGGGGTCACACAGAGAAAGGAGTGTGACAGAAGTTTTGAGAGAGTGACCAGGAAAGACATGGGCCTCTGAATGGCCAATGTAAAAGAATTAAATGTTAAGTTGAATTGAAGTTGATTCGAAAGAGGAATAATTAAGAAACAAAATAAGCAGTGAGAATACATTAATTGAAACTGCACCTTTTCTCATATATTCCTTAGTTATGTACTTTCTACAATGAGCTGCAATTAGGCTTAAATATTGAACCTGAATGTGAAGTTAAAATCCAGCTTACAACAGCAAGCCAACAATGGCAAGGTCTTAATAAGAGGCTGGCTTCAGAGTTAGCAGAGAGCAAAAATTGTGCAAACCCTTACTCATTAAATATTCAAAGGATGTAGCATGAGCACAATAAACATGTATTATAAGCTATTTACATGCATGCACATAATGAAGCTCCAAATCTATTGCAAATAATAATAACACAGGTGTCTAAAACAATTGTTAAAGATAAGAGTACTGCAATTCCTTTCTAGTTTTGTCATCTGCAACATGTTTTGTATGTACTACGAGTGCTGGAAATAGTTCCATTCTCTTCTCTACAGTATCCCTTGCTCAGTTCTAAGTCTGTTTGCTGAATACTACCACACTGGTAAAAAGTAATTACCTAACAAGGTCATTAGTGTATGATGATGCAAAACTCACTACACACAGAGGCATGGTCATTCAGTTGCTCACATGTATGAAATACCTAATCTAGCTCTGATTAATTTTGAATGGATGGAGGAAAACAAACAGGATGGCAATCCTGTTGCAATTTAGAATAGCCATCCCCTCTTGAAAGTGTGAAGCTCCTGGATTTGCAGTTAACCTCAAGTCAGTAACTCTATGAACCTTCATTTGACCTCAGGTCAGTAACTCTATGAACCTTCATTTTCTGGTGTTGGCACACCTCTGGAATTTGCCATGATGAGATGGAAGTCAGGAACAGACTTCATTTAGGCTTTCTCTTTCATGTGGGTTTAAGATGATTGCCATCTCTATCTCTCTCTCTCTCATTCATTAGAACTTCTTTCCTTGGATTCTGAGAACACAGTGAATTATCACACCAGCTGTGTATTGTTTCTCTGGCTTGTCTCTTTCACAAAGCAAGTACACACACAGCCTCTGTGCTTCTGCAGCCACTTTTTACCTTCTCTTCACTCCACTCGCTTTTGGCCCATAAGAATGATCAGTACAGACCCATGCCTGCATGTTTCCAAAGACATTGACAGAAGGAACTAGTAAACAAGCACATTTACTGTTGCAGATGGCCATCTGCTATTTCTCATTGTGTGTCTCTGGATGATGGAGACATGGATATTTTCAGATGGACATGCAATGGTTTGTCCTGCTCTTATCAGACATGCTAACTTTTGACTTCAGCTTACAATTTTGCGTAAAAAAATAGTGTAAAAAAAAAAAGTGTCTGAGGCTGGAAAAACAAGTAAACTAAACAGGGAAACTGGTGTAGACCTTGGCATATTTATTGCCTGATTTTTCACTTCTATGATTCTCCTTTTTGGGAGGCGTATTTGAGGAAATAACAGTTTTAAAATGCCTTATTTTTTACAAGCAAGTTAGCCATTTTGCTCTGTTTAACCCTAATTCTAAATTTCTCAGCATAACAGCATCATTAAAGGTAGAAATAATTAAAGAGCTCTGCTAATATTTTTGTGCTGGAGCATTAACAATTCCATGTAAAATATATTCCAATTTTATATATGTAAAATATATATATTTATATATGTAAAATATATTCCAATTCCATCCAAAACATATCCATTGTTTTCTGTTATGTATAAAGTGTGTGAAAATTAAAACATTTTAATTTATGGAGTCAACAAATTAATAAAAGGCAAGCCAATTTGTTTATTTTCATGCATAAATCCATTTTTCTTTTCTGTTTCAGGATTCTGAATTAACTGAACTACGAAAGACTATTGAAGCTCTCAAGCAACAAAGTGCAGAGGCTGGTCTTACTAAAGTGGCTCTTCAATCCATGCAAGCTGTTCAAAGAAGTACGGGTGCTTCTAACTTAGTCCGCCGCCATACTTTTAATACTACTAAAGATACGGGTGAGACATGCAACTAACACTGAATGTGCTGTGCTGCATGTGCTATGCGTGATGCTGCCTTGCATGTCTGCCTGTAACAATAAACAATGTTTGTTTTACTTAGATATTTTGCTATATGCTGAAGACTTTGCATACTTGCTCCATTGCTTTGTCTTCCAAGCTCTAACAACTCTAGTTGCTCTCGAACAACTTTTTTTTTTCTGCTAGGTAGCCTCACATTTTAGCATTTTTGTAGCAAACAGTGTAATGTGAAATGGTAAAAAAAAAAAAAAAAAAAAAAAATGGTTTGTTGAGATTGGTTTTTCAGCATCCGATTAAAGTAAACGCTCATAGGATTGAAATTCATTTGATATATTGTCACCAAGACATGCATAACGTAATGATTTTGCCACCCCTGTGGCACAGTGTTCTAAGCGCTGGCTTATGACCATTCATCTGCGAAGGGTCCGGGTTCAAATCCCAGTGAGGCATGAATGTTGTGTTTGTCTTACGGCACTGGCTCTCTCCCTTGCCTGCTGGCCACTCACCCTAAATTAGGGACAAGTTACTGCTTATAGCCCTCATAACTTGTTAGAAGTCTAACATTGAAATTACTGTTTCTCGTGTTATATAAGTCTTGAATGGATGGGTTTCCCCAAAACAATGACAACATGTGGTAGTTAACATGAGAAGAAATTTTGTTAATAATACAATTCACTGAAATTCACAAGGTAAAAATCATACTACTTACAATGGTCAGATGATATATCAGTATTTCAGTATAACTAGATGTTATCTTCAGATATTGTCTTGAGTTATGCTGAAATACTAATATATCATCCGACCATCATAAGTAGTATAATTTTTACCTTGTGAATTTCAGCGAATTCTATTATTAACAAAATTTCTTCTCATGTTAACTACCGCATGTTATCATTGTTTTGGGGTAACCCATCCATTCAAGATTTATATAACGTGAGAAACAGTAATTTCAACATTAGACTTCTAACAAGTTATGAATATATAAGCCACATAATATGAATGTTCAAATAACCATTAGCTTGAACTAGCTTATAATGCTTATATATAGCCCATTGAGTTGCTCATAGTGGTCATTAAACCTTCAATCAAAAAAAAAAAAAAGCATAATGATTTCAATTTGTCTTTTTATATTTTATAATGATTTCAATTTGTCTTTTTACAATGCAATGCGTAGCTGTGTTAGATTGTAAAATATTTGCAAGTTTTTCTGGCTTTTGGTTTCCCGGGAGACTTGCTGTTTTAAATACGATTTCAAGTGTATCCAATCATGTCAGCTTTCTTTGCTTTGGAAATGCATAGTGACAACTTGAAAGTTGCTTTTTCCTTGGGACAGAATCCAGATGAGAAACTGACAATACTTAGCATTTTGTGTGTTTCAAGCATTGTAGTTCGGCAGCAGCAGAAAACTTTTGTCTTTTATGGATATATTTGTGGATGTGGCTTATTTTTGGATATCACTCCAGACATCAAGATTTCATGGAGTATTTACTGAGAGCTGCATGGCATATTTTTTTTCTTACACTTTATATTTTAATTCCTCTGAGGATCTGACTTTCAAGAAAATGCACAAAACTACGTAATTAAATTATGAAATAGTTGCAATGATAATCATATCTTAGAGGCAAGAATGTGGAAAGTGTGCGTTTGTGTGTGTGTCTAGTTTAGCTGGTCTCTGAAGTCATGGGTTAATTTGACTAATAGAGGTTATTGACAAATAACATGTGAAAAAAAAATATATATATATATGGTATATTAAGCATGCACCCTTCCAGTGCTTACGTATGGTGCAGAGACATGGACCTTAACTAAAAGAGACATACAAAGGCTGCAGACAACTCTAAAGAAGCATGGAGAGGTGCATGCTTGGTGTAACCAGGAGAGATAAGAAGAGAAACTCGTGGATCCGAAAAATGACAAGAGTGGAAGACATCATGATCAGAGTTAAATCCCTGAAATGGCAATGGGCTGGACATACTGCCAGGAGGACAGACCATCGATGGACAGCCGAAATTTTAGATTGGATTCCAAGGGACAGGAAAAGACCCAGAAGAAGACCACATGAGAGATGGGTAGATGAAATTCGAAAGTATGCGGGAGTGACATGGAGGAGACTGGCACAAGACAGACCGTTATGGAGGAAACTTGGGGAGACCTTCGTCCAGCAGTGGATTGATAATGGTTGACGATGATGATGATACGGTATATATATATATATATTTTTTTTAGCACTTAGTGCTCTATAGGCCACTACAGGTGGTGGGCTTTAGCATACTCAACTTTTCTTTGGGTCTCCACCCCAATATTTAAGCACTGAAAACACATGGTGAGTGCAGCCATCTAATATTTTAGGGAATTTGGATGAATGTATGTGAAATTTTCAAATTCACTGAAATTTTGTTATATAAAATGAATTTTTTGTAAAATTTAGTATTCTATTTTGGGAAATGTGGAGAGAATCTGAGTAAATATCTAAATTAGTAGTAAAAAGACACCATTTTCATATTTATGGTTTTGAAAGATGACTGATTTTTAGATTCATTTTAGTATAAACAAATTTTTAAAACAATGAAGTTCATATGTGGGAGAGGGGACTGTGCACAGTTATTTCAAGGCCTAGGAAAAGCAAAATTATTGTTCTACTTATGGTGCATCACTAGCAAAAATCAAAGGCTCAGTAACTTGTTTATTTGGAATATTGGTAATTAAGCTACTTCTCTGTAATGGCACGTACTTAGCCTTTGAACTTAAATGCATGTGTTCAGATGTCTTGCTTGCTAATTACAGTACTTTAGGTGAGCTGCCATATATTAATATTTATCATTAGGTGAAGTTCATTTTCACTCACAGTGCAATCTGTGTGATTACACCTGGCTCATGTACCATAAAACACTCTAATCTCAAATCAATAAAGCTAAATGCTTAGCAGTTTGTTCAGTTTGCCTACTATGCATTGTGCTTCTTTTGTTACAGAAGCTAGCAATTTTTTTACTCGCAGTTTAGGCTTGCCATTATCCTGTATTGCTTCCCCCCATGTAATGCTTAATCATGTGATCAGAATATGTATAGGTCTTATAATCTTTTGCATATCTAACCCTTAAAAATAAACAATGTGCTTTTTTTTTCCACACTCCAAATAACTAAGTTCTTGTCAAAGCAGCAGCTTAGCATAGCTACAGATGTTTATTCACCACATTTTTGTATGTTATTGTACTTCAGCACAGTATATGATAACACAATAATAGGCTGTAATTTTCATTTACTTCTGTATTATTTTTACAAACTTGTTTTGTATGGATAATCCTCATGCATGCACTCTGTATTTGTCTTTATGAACATGTTAATAGTCCTTTTGAGATTAATGATACAATACATTTTATCAGTGGTGTAGCCAGAAATTTCTTAGGGTGTGTGTCCATGGATTTGCATCATTGGTAAAACAGACTGCTGGAAAAAATAGTCTGAATGAGAATATGCATTGGCAAACCTATCCAATGTGTATATCTGTTTAAGCAATATTTTTTTATTAAATGTAAATATTTAAATGGGAAAGGGAGACATTGCTTAAGGGATGGGTGTCCAGTCCTGAGGACCACACTATTGGTTACACCTCTGCATTGTAATATGTAATATTAACTATAAAAGTAAAAAATCCTTATGCATGTTTTAATGCATGCATGAAGTAATGAACCATGTTTGTTATTTTGTAAATGATGCCATCTTAAGTACAACTTTTCTCCCCTCCTCTCCCATAACAGGAAACTTATAGAATTTGGGAAATCTTTCACTAGGTATAATGAATTAACTTCTGAATTGATTTAAGTGTTAGCTAATGAAATAAAATTTTATCTGGTAAGAACTGCAACCATTCCAGATCTGTGTAAGCTTTGCAATAAAAATTGCATCTTACAGGAAGAGGTAACATGAATGTTCTTGTTAATTTGTTGTTGATTTGTTTTTCTTTGGTTTTCTAATTTTTGAAAGTGTCCAATATTGGCAAAATTTTCCAAAAAAAAAAAAAAAAAAGGAGGGGGGTGCTTCTCATTTTCATTATTTCAGGTAGTAGAGATTTTGTTGTATCTGTCTGGTACTTTTTTTTAGGAGTGTTTTAATCTGACCATTTTTGTTGGTTTACAAAAGGACTTTAATGGTATTTTCGTATTTCTTTTTCTCATAAAGGTTCTATTTTTGAAAAAAAAAAAAAAAAAAAAAAAAGCCATGATAAATGCTGCTTGTAATGCAAATTTTGTATGCAGTAATAAAATCATGCTTTCAAATAAGTGCAACTACTCCACAGGAAGAGAAGGTGATGAAAATACTCCCCAGGCATACTTAGTTTCACATTTTTGGTTTCTGTATAAACTTCCAGGAGCATTGTATCCTACAATGCACACTTGTTTGGCAGTGTAGTCTTCTTTTTGTTTTTAGTAGGTACTTTGTAAACATGTTTCATTACTTAAAATTCAATATTATCTTCTGATATGTGTCAGAAAGCAGTACTTCCATTTTCTTTGAAGAGCCTTAGTTCCATATTTAATTAATGAAGGATGTTGTCTTATTTTACTTGAAAAGGCCCATGGATTCATAGTCCTTTTTACTGATTTGTTTCATTCCTTTAAGCATGATACATGTTTACATAAGATATCTGCTACTCCTTGTGCTATGTGTTATATTCTTACTGAATTCAAACTCATAGATGAATTTGCCCAAGTGTTCTTTCCAGAGAAACAGAACAAGTTAACTAAATAAAACTAAAGAGTATTTGCAAAAACTAAATTTGTTGCTAAATATTTATTTCATGAAGAAATTTAAATTGCAGTAAGATATTTTGGTTGCATTGATAAGTGACTGAATATAGCATTTTCATATTAGATCTTGGTCTCATAACTGTTGCTGTTAGAGATTTCCAGATTACTGAAATGTAGAGTGCATCTGAATTACATGGGTGCATGGCTGTGAAGCAACTCCCCTTCAATATTTTTCACTTTCTCAAATGATTATATTTTTATTACTTTCAAAACATGCATTAAAAAAACCACTAGAGTTGTAACTTTGTAACTTTATGTTAAAATTGCAGTGAGAATTCACACTCGTAAATTTCAAAAAAAAAAAAAAAAAAAAAATGAAATTTAGGTATGCCCCTTCCCCAGGAATAGCCTAGATTTCGCTTACTTCTGTGGATAAGAATTCAAGAACTTTTCAGTGCTCATCCTGTAGTACAGTGATTTTGCTGATGAATGAAGCAGTGCACTTTATATTGTTTTTGTCTGGTGTAACTTGAGGTTTCTGTTAGAGTGAAAATGGAGAGAGATTTAGATAGCTGCCGTTTTTTATTTTTTCGTGATTCTGGAATGAATAGAATGTAAAGTATTACTAATGTAGGATTTATTCCTGAGGTTGAAGAATTTTGGACAGAGGATATACCTCCTTAACTGGGCAGTCTAAGGAGTCAACAAATAGTTTATCTTTGGTTATTGTTTGGATCATGACTATGGGAAGAATTAATTCTTAAATTGTACTCAGTGTCTAAAGAGTTTTGAGCTTGTAGGTGAATTCCAAATGGTAGGAAATGGAGCCAATGAATTACAGTGATGTTGGTGGAAGGCAATAACTGACGGTTCATTTATGGTGAAAATTTATTTCTTAATTGGTGGTATACCTCCTTTTTGTAAAGGGAGAATGTCAGTAGGGATGAATAGGTTTGCATTGTAGTTGAAAGATTTTACTGCTGTAAGTTTGAGTTTGTAAGAAAAGTCAGTATTGAAGTAATGTATTAAGTAATAATGTTTGCGACAGTTTTTCTGTGAACTGAATTACAGAGTTGACTGTTTTTCCTGGTCATTTAAATACTAGAAATTCATTACTGTTGGCTTCTTTGTGGAAAATTTTATGATGGAAAATTTAGGAGAGATGAAAGGAGTGGTTTATATCATTTGGCCATATCACAAAGGCAACAAAAATGGACCAAAGTTTGAGGAGAGGGTATGCTTTTATAATAGTATTCTTTTATGCTGCATAAAATATTTTCATAAAGAGTAAGGAGAGTACCAATTCAACTTCTTGGATCAAAGAGAAATGTTTGTTGTAGGTGAAGTAATTATTTTCTTGTAAGGAATATATAAAGGCTGTCATATAAATGTCTTTGATGAGTTCACCAGGTAAGTGTACATTTTGCATTAGGTTTAGTTTTTATTTTATTTTTCATAAGAAGCATGAATGCATCAGAGAATAGACCAAAGGGTAACAAAGGATGCTACATCCTAGGTAAGAATTTGATCATATTTTTTTTTAGCTGGAGTAGGGTAATTATTGGACAAAATCTTTTCTGATTTTTTTGGAGAACATGTGGTCTTTAGTAAGAATATTGCATTTTCTAATGATTTTCTTTTCAAAAAGTATAGCAGGGGAAGTAGATATATTCAACAAAATTTTGAAGGGGGAAATTTTTATTTTGCTAGCATGAACTAAATACTTGCTATTTACATAGCAATTTCCTGTGGTAAACCAATAGAAAAGACAAACACAAAATGTGAGTTTTTCTTTTTAACAAATCAAGTAGTGTTAAGGTAATACTTTAACAAAAAAGAAGAGTCAAGGCATCAAGAATTGAATGGAAAATTTAGGAAGTGAAAAATTCTGCTTAAGATTTGTGCCCTTTTAGTAGTTGTTTTACTTTGTGTGTGGTAAGGTTTTTCTCACAAACTTCCACTTGAAGTAGTGAAGGTAGCTCAATGGTAATAGTTTATTTATAAATATCAGGTAAGAGTGTAATCTTTTATTCATAAAAGCTCCACTAGTATTTCAGAATAATGGGCATTTTTTTCTGTGCCTACATATTTATGAAATATTAACACAGGATTCAGTGTTTGTGGTTATCAGCAAATGTGAAATTTGATGTGCAAAAATTATTTTAAGATTGAGCATTTGGGTGACAAATTTTTTTAATATTATTAAATGCAATTTATTCCTTCATGAAAGCTTAAATTTATATGGTTGAAGTCCTGGAAAAGTCCAAGGATATTTTTCTGATGAACCTATATAAACTCAAGAGGGGAGTGTATTGGAACATGATGAATATATGTGTGAAACAACAACTTGCAATTAGAGCTCAAAGCAGAACTAGGTAATAGTCAAAATGGTGAATACAGCTTCTGTACGGCAACAGTGGCACTCCCTGTGTTGTTTAGTTTTTGATCAAACACAAATGTGAATGGTGGATCCTATGGTTAAAGAAGAGTGTGGTTTAACCTTGAAGGGTTCATTAGGGAAAACTTTGCAGTTTAATTTTTGGTTGCATGAAAAATTGTTTTAAATGTCATTTCAGTATAATTTGAATCAAGAAAATGGAGTTTTGTAACATAATCTATGGTAAAAATGCCAGGGTCCGAAAATTTGTTTTACTGTTTTGAAAACTTTACATCCATGTATTAATATCTGTATACATTATGCTGAGGCACTTTTTTTCATTGTATCACGGCTTGAAAACTATCATGCCCAATATGCCTGAGGCATGTAAAGTATTATCCTGGGCAAGTAAAAAAAAAAAAAAAAAAAAGAAATCCAGTTGCCTGTCTGAGCAACTAAATTTAAAAATAAAGTTTGGAATAGAATTTCCTACTATAAGAAAAAATACAGTTGTTACATGTCATGTTTCAATTCACTGCTAATCACCAGAAGTTGTATTATTGCTACGGAGTGCCAAAGGCAGAAGAATATCGCTTCTTGAATTATATTATGCTCTAGGTCCAGAAATTGAAACCAAATATTGTTCACTGGCAAAGGGACACATGTCCTTGATGGAACTAGCCTCCAGTGTTTAGTGGCAAAGGGGCGAAAACTTCAACGATAGGAACATGTTAAATGATAGATTAGAGAGAAGCAGAAAATTTTTGCCTCCTGCATGTCTAACTTCCTAGATACTTTTTTTTTTTTTTTTTTTTTTTGGCCTTATTGGCATTATTTTTTTGCAGAATTTAGGCAACATTCTTTTCATATTTTTTTTTATGAATTTACAAATCCTCAAGATTTTGTACTGCCTTTTAAGATCAGAAGTGTATCTTCCAAGGTAAGTTTTACTAGCACTATATTGTTTAATTTTTTTCCACTATCTGATTGTCTTATATTTTATGAGTAGTAGAGTACTAATAATGGATGTTATTTTTTATGATAATTTAAATGTAAAATACTTTGATCCAAGAAATTCAACATATAATTTATTTTTATTCCTAATATTACTGTGCAATACAATTAGTCTCCAAAATTAAGAAACTGTCACTAAAAAAATGTACTTCGAGCGAAACTGTAGCATATATTTTTTACAATGTTTACATGTCACAGGCACAAGCTGGTATCATTTTTAGATACTAATTAATTTTCTTTCTTCCCCAGTGTATGGAATTGGTGGATGGGAAGTTATTTGAGACATCCCTGAAGACTATGCAATTTAATTTCCTCTCTTTGGGGATGTGTTCTGTACACGAGGCTCTGTGGAAACATTTGCCATTCTATCCTATATAGAGATTATGTGCACACTTAAGGGAGGCATCTAGTAATTTCACTCCCTTTACTTCTTGTGGAAAATTTTTTGACTCCATTTCTTCAGCGAAGAAATATTTCTTTTAAATCAAAATTGACCCACTGCTAAAAAGCATCCAAACATAAATTATACAATTGGTATTTTTTGCAAATAAAACTTTCCTGAACTATATTAAAAAATCAATAGCTTTACTTCAATGTAGTTATGATACTTGCTTACAGTTAGAGCCACTCTTCCTTACCACTATATCGAAGTAAAGTTGTTGATTTTTAATATGTCATAGCTCAGGAAAGTTTTTTGCAAAAAACACACCGATTATACAATCTAAATTAAGACTCTTGTTATCAGGGGGCCAATTCTGATGTGTGGGAAACCTTTCTTCATTGAGGAAATGAGGTCAAAAATTTTTCCATTGGAAGTATAGGGAGAAAAATCATTTTACTCGGAGCAAAGCTAACCTGATTACACTGTTAACACGGTGAAACCGATTCACCGACAAGTCTGTATCTCTTGTTTAACTGTATTTCTCCACACATTAATGGGGTGCCAAGTATCACTGACCCTTCCCCTAAGACCCTAAGGGGATGGGAGGAAAGACAAAAAGGAATCTTCCCGCTCATGCTTCCATCACGATGTTCCCCTCAGCTGCCAACCACCAAACAAACGATTTCTTTCTTTTCAAAAACGCATCTGGGTGGATAAGATAAACACCTTTGTTAAACATATTCCTTACTATTCCATTTCATCAGTTGTACATAAGCTTTCGGTGTTCCTAAAGTGTTCCAAAGATATATTTTTTTAGTTACATATTAAACGTGTATGCAGTACGCATTTTTTTTTATTAAAAATACATTGGACTGAGCTATGTTTCCAGATGTACTGATAAACACCAAGTCCTAGACAGAATGAGTATTTTGAGACAGCAACCAGGAAAAAAGGGGCAAGCTTAGTGATCGCCGTCACCCATTATCTCCCCTTTTACCCTCCAGCTCAATTCTCACCTCCCGCGCGCTCAGTAAATATCCTCTGTGTATACGGTATAGCCTGTCTTTCAGCAAGACAGAAGTGACAATGACTTGAAAATATGAATATTTGTATTTTTTAGGAACGAGACCCAAACTTGGATCTTAATTTTTTTTAATGTTATGTATGAACAACATTTACAACATCGGTATATCCATGTGCTTTTTAGGTCTCCGTTACAGTTCAAACATCATCTTTTCAACTGGAACTATATTATGCAGTAGAAGTACACACTCCGTAACTTTATCTCCATAGTCAGGTTAGCCTTGCCCCGAGTACAGATTTCTCCTTAATCACTCACACTCACTTTTCCATGCAAAGGTATGGGCAGAGTCAGTCCATTTAGTATCTGCCATGTTCATGTTGTTTTCATATACAAACCACCTGAAAACAATAGCTTACATTCTGCTTCATATATTCTGCATGTAATTTGTATCGTTTTAAAGCTCTTCAAAGTAAGCAGATTGCTTAATGATTACTTGAATTCACTCACAAGGTTTTTTCCCACTTTATCAGTTATTGTATTTATTAGAGAGTATGCTGCATGTTTCACTAATAAATCAATGCAGCAATACTAATTTTATAAATGGCCATTAATTATATAGTATTATTATTAGGAAATCCAAGCAAGATTTTGTAGTTAATTTAAAAATCATTGTAATTTTATTTATCCCATTATAAGCATTAGGTATTTTTCATCTAAATTTATTCCCCACCTCCATGGTCAGATATTACACTATTTGTCACTTGATACTGCATTCTATAATATCCTTGCTCAAGAGAAACACTCCCTGTTATCTAGCCTTGATAAGACCAGACTGCTGCCAGGATAAGTGGAAGGCTAGTTAATCTGAAAATTTAAAAAAATGGTTATAAAATTTTAAAAAGCATGTTTTGTTTACAAATATTTGTGTATTGCTACTAAAATACAATATCTTTTTACCATAGATTATGCAGCGTAAATACTGAAAAACATATAAAATGATATAACTGTGTGCATGTACATTAGACACTGTAAAAATAGTACATAATATTTTTATATAAAAAAAAGTATAATTTTCACTTGCTTTGTGGCATTTACTACTTGTTTAGCAACAAAATCTCTCCATTTTTTAGCATGTCTTTTGTAAAAAAGATCGTGCTTATGTTATCGGTTTGTCCGTCCGTACCCTCGATATCTCTGCAACTATTAGTCTGATTTGAAAAAATTCTTTTTGCATTGGGAAGCTTGAAATATGTGATAATGATCCTTCATTTCGTTTTTTTTTTATACGATGTATTATTTCGCAGCTAGAGGGCGAAAATGCAGATGATGTCGAATTCAAAAATACGTTTTAATCCATATATTTGCTTCTAAACATCCAATTGAAAAAAATCTTTTATCTTTCGATTCCATTTATGTCGAAGAGTATTTTAGATATAGTTACTTTTTCAAATTACGCATAGATTTTCTACTATGGGGCGTAAAACCCCGATAACTCTTCTTCTAAAACTCCGATTTGAAAAAAAAATTCTTCAGCGGATACACCTCCTGATGGAAAATCTTTTGCATATAATTTCAAATTTTTGGTAAAGAATACTTTGGCCACCAGGGGCGTAAGTGTTAATTTTTTAATTTTTGCTTCTGATATATTTACCATAAAATCTGAGCTTCTAAAATATTGATTGAAAAAATCTTTCATAGGCTGATGCCACTCACATCAATAAACCTTTTCGGAATATTTTCTTCTTAAAATATTCCACAGTTTCTCCGCCAGGGGGCGTAGATGTACATCTTATTTTCGGCAATATCTCTGTCTAGAAGTCCAATTTGAAAAATTTCTTCTTTGTTGGATAGTGTTTTCAGTGTGACATGTTTTTCATATAATTTCAAAATTTTCAAGTAATTCATATACTTTTCGCTGAGGGGCGTAGAGGTAAATTGCGTTTCCCCCTATATTTGTGCTCCTAAATCTCCGATTTGAAAAATTCTTTCTGCACTGGATACAGCTCCTGATGGGAAATCGTTTGCACATTTCTAATTTTTGTGAAAAAATGGTTTGGCCACCAGGGGGCGTAAATCTTAATTTCCGCTTCTGATGTATTTGCAGCAAAATATGAGCTTCTAAAATCTCGATTGAAAAAAACGTCGTTTGGAGACCGATAGTACTCATGTCGACAAACCGTTTAGAAACATTTTCTTAAAATAATGCATGGTTTCTACGCCGGGGGCGTAGATGTATATCTTATTTTTGTCAATATCTCTACTTCTAGGAGTCCGATTTGAAAAATTCCTTCTTTGTTGGACAGTGTTTCTAGTGTGACATGTTTTTCATATAATTTGAAAATTTTCAGACTTTCTGCTAGGGGTCGTAAAGGTAAATCCCCCCTCCCCGATATATCTGCTTCTAAATCTCCGATTTGAAAAATTCTTTCTGCACCAGATACAGCTAATGATGGGAAATCCTTTGCACATAGTTTGAAATGTTTGTAAAAAATGGTTTGGCCACCAGGTAGCGTAAGTCTTAATTTCCGCTTCTGATGTATTTACAGCAAAATATGAGCTTCTAAAATCTCAATTGAAAAAAAAGTTATTTGTTGACCATACTACTCATGTCAACAAACCTTTTAGGAACATTTTCTTCTTGAAATAATGCATGGTTTCTACATCCCTGGCGTAGATGTATATCTTATTTTTGTCAATATCTCTACTTCTGGGAGTCCGATTTGGAAAATTCCTTCTTTGTTGGATAGTGTTTCCGATGCAAAATGTTTTTCCTAAAAATTCAAAATTTTCAAGTAAATCATAGACTTTCCGCTAGGGGGCACAAAGGCAAATTGTGTTTTCTGTGTTATTTCTGCTTTTAAAACTATGATTTGAAAAATTCTTCCTGTATTGCATACAAGACCTGATGGAAAATATTTTTCACATAATTTCTAATGTTTGGTAAAGAATAGTTTGGCCACCAGGGGGCATAAGCGTTAATTTCCGCTTCTGATATATTTATAGCAAAATCTGGGCTCCTGAAAACTCGACTAATTTTTTTTTTTTTCGTGGACCGATACCGCTGATATGGAAAATCCTTTTGAGAATACTTTCTTCCTAAAATAATGCATGGTTTTCCCACCAGAGGACGTAAAGTCACATCTTATTTTTGTCGATATCTCTGTTTCTATCTTATTTTTGTCGATATCTCTATTTCTAAGAGTCCAATTTGAAAAATGCTTTCTGTGTTGGTGAGCGTTTCCGGTGCGAAATGTTTCTCATATAAATTCATGTTTTTCTTAACACTCAAGTCTGCAACCAGAGGGCATAAGCTCACGTTCCGTTTACAGCAATATCTGAGGGATTAAAAACCAGATTTAAAAACTTCTTTCTTCCGTCGGGTACTATTGTTTTCCATACCGGCTACATTGACTTTGAATAGCTTTGATAAATTTAATTTGCGTCAGAACGGATTCAAAAGACGTGCTTATTACACCCGAAAATTCGGTGTCATCTTTCTTGTTTCATAATCATTTTGGTAAACTGCAATCTATTACTATTCCACACCCCCAATGTATCTTAATCCCATTTCAGTAGCTTTTTTTCCCTATACTGTGGCTAATATTTCCATTTTTGTTGCTTTTTGAAATATTTTCTTTTCCATCCTCTTGAAATCTGATTTGATGTCATTGTTATCCAATATCTTATTGTCCAAAGGGTCATCATTTCCTATCCATTTTTCAATATCTTCTTCAAAAGTGATACAACTTGGTAGAAATTTGAAATCATTTAACAAGGACTTATTGTCTAAGCTCCAATATTCCTTCAAAAATAGTGGGTTCATTTGGCACATACTGATTGTCATTTTCATTGTTCTGTAGGTATTTCTCAGCTTCTTGGCTAAAGCCTCCCCCTCCTCCCAGACACACACACAACCACCACCATTATTTTATGAATGTTGAACGAGACATTTCTTCAAAGACACTTGCACATAGACAATAACTTTAATGTTTACAGCTTTTTCAAAGCTTCCGAAAGTCTTGCTTCTTCATTTTCCAACTGTTCAAAAATTATTAAAAAGCTTTCTTTTTCAAATGTACAAGTATACCTTGATCCTTATGTTGAACAATAGAAGTAATATTCTCTGGCACAAATGTGGCTGTTATATCACCAGAAATGAGTTCAGTCACAGTTGAATGAGATGGTGCTTTGTCGAGAATAAGTATAGCTTCAATAGGCATTTTGAGTTTTGTCACTGCTCGAACAAAAAGAACTATTTTTCAGAATATTTCTTGGCAGCTGATAAACTAATTTCTCACCACACAGAAAGATGGACACCATGCCTTTTTTTTTCCCCCAGAGAGAAAGCCATCCCTCACTCCCCACAAAATCCACATTCATCAATTTTAGAATGAAGGATTAATGCTTTTTCATAAAGACTGGTCCACTGATTGATGTTCCTTTATAGTGTTCCTGCATGAACCATAACCAAAGAGCATCATTGACAGATTCATTTTTGTGTTTTTAAGAGAGCACTAATAGAGAGCGTTTTTCTGAATTGATTCAAGTGCAAAATTTTTGCGCAGGTTTCCTGTTCCTTCACCATGCATTTACAGTGCTTTTTTACTGACACCTAGTTCTTCTAGATATTTCATGTATATCTTCCATATTAGGAAGTCACATGCTATACATGGTTGAAATACTTGATATAAAAAGATTCAGTATCTCTGTATAATTACTATTGCGCACTTCGAAACGTGGACTTGTGATTATGGTGGTGCAGAAAGTTATCACTATTATTATTTTAAAAACTAGGTAAGAGCAATTACTTACATATATACATCCTGAGGTTGCTATCATTCTTCCACTTGTATATACCATAAGTTGTTCAGTCCCAGATGTTCAGCGGCTATGTATTGCAAACAGTCCCATGGTGGCCATTATAAAACGATTAGCAGCGCAAAGGTAGTGGTAGTAGTCAGCCTCAATATCCATGCGTTATGATGCAATAAATGGCATGCATATTGAGGCCAACTACTACCTTTGCGTTGCTAATCATTTTATAATGGTCCCTAGGGACTGTTTGCAATGCATGGCTGCTGAACATCTGGGACTTAACAACTTATGGTATATACGAGTGGAAGAATGATAGCAACCTCAGGATGTATATATGTAAGCAATTGCTCTTACCTAGTTTTATTTTTTAAAATAATAATAGTGATAACTTTCTGCACCACCATAATCACAAGTCCACGTTTCGACGTGCGTAATAGTAATTATACAGAGGTACTGAATCTCTTTATATCAACCTAGTTCTTCTGCAGTACAAATAACTGGCACACTTTCATCAATCTGCTCCAATGCTTATAGTTTCATTTGCATTGTCACAACATTTTCCTTATGTTTAGTGTACTACTCATGATAAACCACACGATTCTTAACAGAAGATCAAACACAAAAATTGCAGAGAGTGCAACATAAACCATACCGTCAATCTGAAGAAGCACAAAGTCACACAGCTCAAAATCTCTGCATATGTGCCGCTCAAGGAGCACAAAGAGAACTCATCTGTAACTGATGTTTCTGTGCAAGTGTGAGCTATCCAAAGAAGCACAAATGACTTAACTGTGTGCTCACCAAATAATGGCAGTAGTGCTCACCACACATGTATAAAAATATATGCATACTCCTTCTTCCTAATTCTGATTCATCACTTTCATCAATCTACCCATGTGTGCTATCCCATCCCTTTTCACAGCAATGGTGCCAGCGAAACCAGGGGCTGATTGATTGGAGGCTGGATAAGAGGGAGTCAACTTTAATTGGTTTTCCTATGTCATGATACCAAAATTTCTAAAATATATTTAAAATTGCACCAAATTCTTACACTGACTGTTACTTTCCCCTTATGTATACAATGTATTTGCTCCTGATCAATGAAATTGAAAAGAACAAATGTTAAGATTTTTTTTTTCTTGCAGTGCGAAAGTAAGTGTGTGGAAGAGGATTTTGACTCTTTATGTACAAAATATGTGTATAATAAGTTTTTCTGGTGCCAGTGTAGTAACTACCAAGTGATTTTTGAATAGACTCATTAGCTGTTCATAAGCCAGACTGCCTCATATGGAATTATGACTAGAAAAGTCTTCCTCAGTGTCTGTGTTATTTTTGTGTTAGTTGATAAAGAGTTTTCATGTTGAATTGCAATGTTCCAGACCGCTAATTATGTCTATCTCTGCACAGCACTCCAGGAACACAGGATATCTCGTCAGTTCTCAACTGACTCCATGTCGAGTGTTAATTCTTTCTCCAGTGCCTGTAGTGGAAATAGTGGGCAATCACGGGATGCACTGAACAGCAAGAAAAAGAAAAAGAAAGGATGGGTTAGTATTTTTCGGAGCTCATCTAAGGTTGCCATTTATTCCATATTTAATTGTAATACTTTCATCCCTTATCAGGTTGAGGGAAGAAGTATTGTCAGTTTTCCAACCATAATGTAAGCAAACAATATTTCATCATAAAACGCAATATTTTCGCTGTATGAATCTTCTACTTCAAAATCCTTCCATCTTTCTACAAGTTTCTTCATACTGGACTTCAAGAAATTAATGCTGTAAACTTGAATGATGAAGAAATCAAGTTTTTGAGTTTGTTACTTCAATAAATTTCAAATTCTTTTTCACTGTTCCATTTGGCAACATGCTACTGGTGCAAGAAATCGTCAAAGGATAGAAACACGTGGTAGTCTAGTCTGTAGTGCAAGTGCCTTGTGAGTAGAATTTGTGATGTAGTGTTTCATAACCCAAATTTTTTTGAGGTTTTAAAGGCATGGATGGCATTGAGCTTTGCCATATAATAGCAGTGAGATTTTTCATTGTACCAAACACTAGCTGTCTCTTTTATAGTTTTTGGTTAACAACTTAAAATTGCTGACAGCAGATACGTAGGGATGGTTTAGGCAATTTTCAGGAATGCTGAATAAAAAATGTTAGGCATAGTCTGTTGGGTACTGATTTACATTATCTTCGGATGGTCTTGTTTCTATGCCTCTGTGCATAGATATTGTCACAGCACTAGCCTGGATATTGAGAATTGTCATGCATAATTGATAACTGTTGTGCATAATTTTTTTTAATGACATGCTTTACCTATGGAATGGCTGGCTTATATATATATAAAGTGCTGAACAGATTGGTAGGCTCGAAGTCTTGTTCTTAAGTTTTTGTAAGTTCACAATGATGAGTACTAGCTATATACAGTAGGTGTTGCTGCCGCACCTAGTTTTTCAGCAGTATGTTCCACTGGAAAGACAAGGAAATTGTAGTAGGATTATATTCAGGAATGTTTAAGAGAGAAGAATGTAAATAAGTGTTAAACTGCAAGAGTTTGTGTGAATGTTTTTCAGATGTGTATGAAACAAAAGGTGAATGTTAAAATTGTTATAAGTTGAGGCAAGTGATTTGTCTGCAGTAATTAAAAGTTGAAAGTCTGTTTTTTGAATAGCTAACTTGTGAATTTCAAAGAACAACTGAATGGTATGTGAATGATGTGATTCTAAATTGTTGCTATAGCCATTCTGAAAATGTCTAAGTTCTTGAAGGTCACATACGTTTTGCACTTCTGACACTGGTTTCAATTTCATAATGCTTTTGTTTATAACAAATGACTAGTTGGACAATGTCTCTGAAGCATATTTTTTAAGAGTAGTTGAGCATCATGCTCACTCTTGAACTTATTTCCATGCTTGATAAATGTTGCACAAAGCAAAGATTTATTCTTGTACAAAAGGCATTTAAATTTGTGCCAGTAAATAACTTATCCTGAATTTATGAAAAATGAGCAATGTAGAAGTACAGAAATTTATGATGTGCTCTTTTGAATTTTGATCTTCAAAAACTGACAATACCTTTCCCTCAGCCTGATAGTATCACTAAGAGCACATTGCTATATTTCAGAAAACAGAAACATTGTGTCACTTAAAAGAATGCTACTAATGTAGATTTTCTGCTGTACACCAGAAAAACCATTTGACATTAGTTGAAACAGACTTATTTTATGCCATTTTAAGGATATAGAAAATTGTAAAGAAGTTTCTCTCTCTCAAGCAGTAAAAATACCCAGTTTAATTTGCTCAAGTATTTTTAAGTATTCTATGCAGCAGAACCACAAATTATTGTATAATAGAGGAATTTGATTTAAATCAATAAAAATCTAATTTTAGAATATTCCTTAATTTTTCCAAAATCAACAGAACAGTTATCAAACTGTACTATATAGGAAGGGAAGTCTGTTACTTTTCTGCTTTAAAAAGTCACCTAGGAGTTGAGATGATATGTAGTTACAGTGAAAAAATGCTATGTATCAGGGGTACACTTTCCTAAGTTTTGTGTTTCATTAGTCAATTGATGATTTGCAAAATGATATCCAGTGGTGTCATGTGATTGAGGTACTAGTTTCATATTCTATGGAACCTGGGTTCAAGTCCTTGATAAGACATGGATAGTATGTGTCACTGATGGTTCTCTCTGTCATCTGTTCATGGGGCCAGTAGCCCTAAAAAATTATAAGAACACATCTTATTTTACTCAGAAGTACTTGTTGGGATCAGAAAACTTCTGGGATTCCACTCTTGAAATAACTGGTGTGCCATGACCCCACTCTGGAAAAGCATGGGGAGCAAGATTTCTAAGTAATAAATCTTATGACTAAAAAGTGAGTCCTAAAATGTATTAATTTGAAATCTAGTTGGGTGAGGGTGTGTGACTCTCTATTGTTCCTCTGTGTTTGGCACTCTTACATTTTGTCTCAGTTCATTTAATTTAGTTTCCAACTATAGATATATTTTTTTCAATGGCATAATTTGGTTAATCATTTGAAGTATCTACTGTCTGCTTGTTCGGTATGGGAAGACTTTTTAAATGGGAGTAATGTTTTTATCAGTGTCATTTGTATCTTACTACTCAAATGCATAGGCAACTAATGTAATTTTTGCAAAATTATTACTCCAGATCTTAAAAACTAGTAGAGAAACAGCAGCACTCTGAAAGTTAAGAATATGTTTTGTTTAATTTTTGTTTTTTTGAATGCAGCCTTGATAATGTGCCATCAACTGTGATGTATGTAAGAAGGGGGTGGGGGACTGTAGTTTTCTTCTGCTCATATACAGATAATATATAATCAGTTTGCTAATAAAACTTTCATATCATATGTATTGAGATGAAATTTCTTTTTGTGTTTTGTCACTTTTAAATTAAGGGGTCTCAGAAACACATTCAGTATTGGAATTGCAAGGTAGGCTGATAACCAGTGGGGTTCAGCATGGACAGCTTCCCAACAGCCAGCGTTGCATTCTGAGACTGGGGGGGGGGGCAATTACAAATTTTGAGGGAGCTTAAACTTGTTGACTGATTATGTGCATACAATCACACTTTTTGTCTATATATACATTAATATGTATAACATTTTAAATAGAGTATAAAAATTTTCTTATGCTCTTATATCTCAAATGCAAATTCCAAGAAATCTTCACATACAAGTGATTAAAAATGTGAAAATGTTATACCTTTGCTTTAATTCAGTAATGCATCATGGATTTCAGCATGGGGTGGTGTAAAATATTAAGGATCCTAGTAAGATAATGCTGTGCTGGAGAAAATCCCCCTTCCCCCTCATAAAACATTAGGAGTGGTAAAAATGTCCTTGCCTTACTACAAGCATGTTTCCGATTTCTGAGGAATCATTACAGTGTTACTTGAAAACTTATGGTGCAAACCATTCCCCTGCCACTTGGTTTCAGCCCCTTTAGATTATTTAGATTAGCACATAGTAGTACAAAACAAAAAAACTGGCGAACCGTTTGGATCCCAGTTTGAGGTTCCCGATTTTTTTTTGTAACAAAGTGTAAACTACTTCCGCCAGAAAAAAAAACAAAAAACTTTTTGTGGGAATAATTTCTAATAATTTGCTATTGTTAAAAATTAGTAGCAAATATTTTGTTGTATGTAAAAGCACTAACGGCACGTTAGCTATACTGAGTCTTAACCGTATACATGGAAAGTCCACATAAACACTGAAATAAAGCTGAATGCCAGCTTCCAAAGTATGATGATGTGTTGCAGTGCAAACATCTCTACTCTGTGGAATTAGGTTTTTATTGCTGAAGTAGTCGGAGCTGTTAGTGCTTGAAAACTTGCCCCTTCAGCGAGGACTATTCAATGTTTTATTAAAGGACGATGGAAATTTCAAATTGAAGTCCATGTGGATGTTGTTTTTTTCTTTATTATTATTATAATATTTTCCCTGATTTCTCATTTTTTAAAATTAATTTTTCCAAATATTCAGCTATAAACGAAAATGATAACCCAAAAACCTACGGGGGTTCATGAATTGGGGGGGGTTAGCACCCCCAAAAAGATGCCTGAATACATCACTGCCAACAGCCCCATGCCCAATAAGCTCTTGCATTTTTCACCTGAAGTTCATCAATTGGTTTGAATTTTTGGAATTCTTGTATTTGCTCAGCCAGGTAAAGAAAAATATTTGAATAGCATAAATTTCATTGGGCAGGGACGCTTTTTAAAATCAAGTCACCATTATATCAATAAGTTTACAGTCAAACCCATGTATAACGAGCTCACATAATACAAAATTCCGCATAAACTGAAATTTTTATAGATCCCTTGAACTTCATAATATTCTCCCTTGTCATTTTAACTGCATATTATGAACAATGATTTTTGGGGAAACCGCATATATCGAAATTCAGCATGGTTATCAGCAAACAAAATAAGTGGCATTCATCCAGTTTTTTAAGCCTTCATCTTGCACTGGAAAACAAGGAATTACCTGCTATTGATGACTCCCTGTGATTCACCTTGCAGATCAGTCAGTTTGTATGAAGACAAGAATGTTACTTACCCCCCCCCCCACACACACACACCTAACACACTTGCCTGGCATACATCTCCTGGGTAAATATTGTCTTCTAACACCTCCTCTCACTACCTTTCAATCACTAAACCTCTATTTAGAAAATCTTAGAGATTATTTTGCATGTAGAAACACCTAGAGATTATTTTGCATGTAGAAACACCTTAACCACCATGTCAGAGGACGTTGAAAAACATTTACAACAGCATTCATGATAAGCACAACATAAGTAAAAATTGGCTCATATCTGATTCTGAAATTTCAAATTTTTGGTAGTTATTTTAAATTTTTACATTCATTACATGTTTTATTTATTGCAGATCTCGTTCGTATTATTTTGCTAGCTGTAGTTTTTCAATTGACAAGTACTATTTACCTTCAATTAATTGATAAATAATATATGATTAAAGAGTTTCATTTAACAAAATGTAATACACCAAAAATACCTCACCCCCCCCCCTTTTTTGTCCAGTTAAAATGAAGTTCACATGTGTCGAATGTTTTTGACGGTTCTTTCAACTTTGTTACATATGGGTTGAACTGTATCTCTCTCTTCTGCACAAAACTATGTAGAAGAACATCTCTGCTTGGGCAGTGGTTTTCTTTGTCACCATGATGCAAAGCTGTCAAGCTTTTTGGAGGAGGGGGAAATAAAAGAATTAAATAACCCCTTGACCACACTGAATGCCCACTAATCCCTAATGAACTTATTTCTCAAAGTGTGCCTAAATTTAAGAAAGGGAAATAGGATATAATAACATAAAATGATTGAATACCACAGAAGTCACTATTGAGAAGGATCTGAACAAAACTAGATCATAAAATCACGTTTGGTCAAACTAAGACAATAAACTTTCACTGCTAATGCTCAAGGAATAGACAGTATAAAGAGCAGGTGGTAGGGCTTGGAAGTAAGGGAGTAGAAATAGTTGCAAGCCACAAAGGGGAAGAATGAGAGCTAGATATATTGCAAGTTCTCAAAGTTATAAACTTAACATACACAGGATGGGAGCACTAAATGAAAGAAAAATGTTAAAGGAGTATGTAACTGAAATAAATAACCCCTGTTGATCAGATATTGTCAGAAATATGTACAGCTATGTTCTCTTTTGTAAAAGTTTGCATTAAATGTTGGCATAATATTTGTACTTGACACTACAATTTGATTCAACCAAATGCACACACACACACACAGTGGACATGGGACGCAGTTGTTTCTTATTAGGACCCCAAAAATAAGAAATAGCAGATAAACACAAATTAGAACAAAGTAATAAAGAAAAAGGAAAAGATGGCAGAGATCTAAGAGAATTGCCTTTGATGTCCTATGTCCTTCTCATGTGCATTATGATCCTGTTACTAGCTGAAGTGAATGCAATGTTTTTCCCTCATGTGGTCTGGTAATGAAAGTATGTAAAGATTGTAAATGGACTGCAACACAGCTTACAAGGTAAGTAAATATTTGTGTTTTTTTATAATTCTTTGATATTTCCAGCCTCTTTCTCTTTTTAAATGCTGAGGTAAGTACAACCAAGTAAACTGTTCAGGCTTTTCTTGAGATTAAAGGCAGGATTGCCATTGGCATGCTTCATGGTAAGTTTTTTTAAGTAAAATTTCAATCTTAATGATGATTTGTTAATTGCACGTATCTTTTAGCACATCTGAAAAAAATACATGCTTATAGTGTATAATATTGCTTTGTCCATTCATGTCTGCAGACAGGGTGTTGTTGCACTTGTAAGTTGGTTTACGGAAATGGATTGTGTTGTGCAAATTGTGAAGACAATTCTTGCTCTTTTGAATTTCTGCATTTGCATATTTTCTTACTAGGTAATCTCATTTTTATATTTGGCATTTTGTTACTAAAAGTTTGGATTGGAAAAAAATATTTTCCCATATGATAGCTGGAACTATGAGTAAAACTTTCTGTGCAGTTGCTGCTTTCCATGATTATGACTTTACCATTGGGTGAAGCAAACTTTTCAAAGTTATGTGTAACATATATTTTCATTTGGCAGTATACATAACTCCTAGAGGTTTGATCTGATAAATGATTTTTTACATCCAATAGCTCTAATTGCTAAAAATTCAGGCATTTCTGAATCTTTATTGTTGGAAAATGTCCCTGCCAGGTTGCATAAATTTAGATTTTTAGCATTATTTCTTCACTTTTTAACTATGAGGTCAGAAAAATTCTCTTCATATTGGCTAGTTTTAGTCACAGCATCCGATTTTGCAAAGCATTGTTTCACCAATACAGCAGTGTCACTATATATTTGCATCTGAAACCATCTGATTGCTGAACATCGCTTTTCCAATGGGGGAAGGGGTTTACAATATATTTGTATTTAAAAATACATCTGTGCTTCTAAATAATCCAATTAAAATAATTCTTCATGAATCTGACAGCTGTAACCTATATACAAAGTACCATAGTTATCTAATTACTTTTTGTGCTTTTCTAGTGCAACACTTTTGCACAAAGTAGTATAACTTTGCTTTTCCAGTTGATAGGATCTCAGAATCCAGAAGTTAGATTCTATATACTGAGGTATCATAGCATTTTCCCTCTAGGAGGCATAAATTTGTATTTTTGTTGTTGTTGTTCGATGATACCTGAGCACCAGCTAGACAGATTTGACAAATCCTTTTAACTATATCAGTTCTAATTATGATCAGTATAATCCATATGACTGCTGATTTTGTAAATGTTTTTCCAATTAGGGGTGAAATATGTCTGTATTGTATTTGTCACTACATCTGCACTTATGAAAATCCCATTTTCAAAATTATTTTCTTACTATGTGGTTGTAACTATGACTTTTTCATATGTTTTCAGCATTTTTGATATAAAATTTCCATGTTAGGTGCCGTAAGTTGATTTTTTTTCCTTTTTGTTAGAAAGATGTGGAAGATGTTCTTGCATCTGAGAATTTGGTGCCATGCTTCTTCTTTTGCTTTGTTATTTAAGCCCAAAGAAATATTTGCATACTTCCTGCACAAAAAGTGAGCAATAAATATGAAATTATGATTGTGTTTTAGTCACATAAGCCAAAACAAAAGCATCTTATTGATACATAAATAAAAGGAACCAATAAAAATAATTTAATTTTCAATTTGAATGCCACCTAACATTTTTTGTGCTGATTGCAAATGTTTAAACAGTGTGGAAGTATTTAGGTGGAAGCACCTTTATTATGAATTTTTTTTTTTTCATTCTGAATTTAGAAGACTACAGCCTAGTGTGTTAGTTCCATCAGAAATTATATTTTTTATTTTGTTGGATATAAACATGTGGTTTTAGTCAGTTATGTTTCCCTAGTTGTAGTAGACTACAGTACTTTTATCACAATGTCATTGCCTCTTATAACCTCAAATCATACAAATTACCACACAAAACTGCATGCTGAGTTGCTGTTCAAGTTTATCAGTTGTCTATATAATAAAAATAACTTTGGTAATTACATGTTTAATAAGTATTTTGATGACTAGCTTAATTTGAAGGAAAAATATTTTGGCCAGTCATATAACATGTATAGCAATCATAAATAATAAATTTGTGAAAAATGATTGTCTTCTATAATTTTGTGTATTTATATTTTTCTTCACACAGTTAAGAAGTTCTTTCAGCAAAGCATTTTCGCGCAGTAAGAAGAATAAGAATGGATCAGTATCTGATGTGGAAGATCTGCGACAACTGCAGTCCGATTCTTCTACTCCAAACTCACCATTACTAGGGGCTGCAGCTCATCCAAATGGTATATTGCTAAACCAGCCCATGAAGCAGTCACATTCATCTTCAGCGTGAGACCTTTTTTCATTTTTAAATTCTTTTTAATGTGAATGCAAATAAATGCACTGTTCAGCAATAAATGTGCTTGAATATTTAGAATATTGTACTTATTAGGCTCCATACTTTGAGTGAATATATATATTTTTTATTAGAGCTCTTTAAAAAAATGTGTGAAACTTTCATTCAGAAAGTTACTATTTACATCTTTCCAATAGGTACTCTTATCTACCTTGCAAACAATCATACCCTATAGAAATTCGTTCAACGTTATACAACCTTTCTTCTGTTAATGCTCTAAAAATTATTTTGGTTTCTTCACTTTTATTCTAACCCCATTAATTTGTTTTCAGCTCCAGAGATCAACAACATTTTTTTGTAATACCACATTTGAAATTTATCTGCATTAATTTTATCAGTTTTTCTAAGACTCAAACTTTTGCACCCATGAAACATTAAAAAGCAGAAAATAATTAAATTTTTATTCCTCAGTTTTTCTCTACAGGAAAGATCTCTATCTTTTCACATCTCAGTAAACTCAGGAAAACGAGTTGTGCCAATACCTTAACTCATTTTAATATGAGTTAATGACTCATGTTGATCTGTGGTTCTCAAAAGTTAAATTCTTGAAGGCTGCTCCAGTGGTCGCAGATACTGGCTTCTGATTAAGTAGTCTGAATTGGGCCCAGGTTCAAGTCTCAGATGATGCATTTGTGGTGTGTTTGGTCTACAGTTCTGGCCATCCACCCCTTCCTAAAATAGCAGCCTCAATTTAGAAGCAGGTGACTGCATATAGCCCTTAGATGCTCATGATGGTTGACAACCCCCCCCCCTCCCTCCAAAAAAATTCTTGAAGCCAAAGCTGTAATTATTGGAAGAAGAAGTGCTACTATCTCTGCAATCGCTGTAGCTTTTGCGTTGCTTAAATTTGGAATAAATATATATTCTCTTTTTTGAAGGCTATTTATTTTTTCCCAGCCTCTTTTGACACCACTGTCAGCATCTTCCAATGCCTTAAACCTGACATTTTCAGCTTATGAACTGAAAAGGTGAAGAAATTCAGCCTTGCCAGAACCCTACAATTTTGAATTATTTTGCATAATTCTTTTAATATTCTTTCAGTTGCATCTTGTTTATGATTTACCTAGGTAAATGGTTTAATGCTTTCATAGAAATTAAGGAAGAAATATCCTTCAGAAATACATGGGAAATTCACTAGATTATTCAAAGCAATTAGAAGTGTGTACTGAATTGCCTGTAGTTTACTTGAAAAAAATTAGGAGATGGGGGTTCGATTCCCGCTCCAGGGCGATGTAATTTTCAAATTTTCTGAGGAGATGTTACATGGTGACCAGTAAAACCACAGACAGTTCAGTACACAATTCTAATTGCTTCGAATAATCCAATTCTTTTATGTGCTCTGGAAACTCCATATTTTTTGTTTTCCATAACTCAGTGGTTCTCAGGGGGGATTGCAGCAAGGAGTATCTCTGGTGTTACATCCAAAAATGGCAGATTTTCTGCAGACTCACTCACAGAAAGCAATAATTGATGGTCTCATACAGCTGTTGATCTCTTTTGAAGTATAATTTCTTGCTAATACAAATACTGAAAATTAAAGGTGGGTAGCTCACACTTTCTTGAAAATATGAAACTACCCTGTCCTTATCCACAGAAAAACTGATTGATATCTCATGTGGCACATCACTCCACAAAAGTTTTTTTTTTTTTTTTTAGTGTTCCACTGTCTTCATTTTGGGTTAGTTTGTTAGACTGTTTCCCTTGTATAGCAGACAATACAGTACATAAACTTTGACCATTTGTGACAACATGGGTTTGCCAAATATTGTGACATAAAATCAAAAAAGAGAAACAGATTGATACTTTTGCAGACATTTGCTGTCAATCTTTGACACCTAATTTCAGCAAAATCATTGAAAATCTGTTGCAGGAGGTCTATCATTATATTCATGTCTGTTTTTTATTTGGAGTCTTAGTAATACTTGCAGTTTTTTTTAGTTTAAAATTTTAAGAGCAGCATTTTTGGGGGTAGTGGTGGCATTGTACTGTAATGCAGTACATAATGCTGAAAATTAAAAAAACATTCCTCTCTTAGCATTCTATACCTGCCAATAAGACCCTCAAGTAAAGTACCTTGGCTAAAAAGGTTGAACCACTACCCTAAATGATCATGGCCACTCATTCAAATGCCTTGGTCTAACCTATAAGCTTGCATTTTTTAATAACAAGGTATATGCTAAACAGTTTTGTCATGGGATCTCTCTCCTGAAAACTATGTACACTACTTATTCTTCTGACATTTCTTTGCCTAATCAAACACATTCTATATGAAAAGTTATTTTGAAAAGGAGAGTTAAATTTCTAATTCTGTAGTTTGGATACTCATTTAGGGTTTTTTTAAAATAAAAATTGTAATTATCTATAAACAGTTAACTGACAAAATTCAGCCAAGCCTTCCAGAGTTTCTTGGAAGTTTCCATGGTAAGCATCTAACTTCCACTTCATATGAATTTGCTAAAACTAGTTCATAAGTGACTGACTGTTCTCTCTCTCTCTCTCTCTCTCTGTTAATTTCATCACTTCTAAAATGACTAATGGTTCCTATCATGATTCGAACGATACTCCCTGTATCATTTATATTCTGCTGTTCACAGAATAGCAGTTTAATGCATAACAATTTTGTTATTCAGCAATATATGAAACATTGGTAGTGTATTGTTGCCTGCATCTTGGATATCACTGTTTATCAAGAAGCTTCTGCTTCCAGAAGTAGTGTGCATGTTGTGCTTCATTCTAAGCAGTTAGGAAGTATCTTGAAAGTCAGAACCCATCTTTTTGACCTTTTAGAGTGATGATCAATTGCAACAGTGCCTTCCTGATGGCGGAACTGAGGGTTGCTCATCATCGATCTAGTAGCATAACTTTCAGGTCAGATAGCATCTAGTATGACATGTTAGTTACAATGTTTAAGACCATCGCCTTTCATACATTATCTATAGATATTCAATAATCTGGTCATAGGATCTCTTCCTTGATCCTGGTGAATGGCTTTTGCCCTCAGAGTTGGGTAGAAATCCCTGTATTTCATAAAACTGCTGGCTTATTGCACTAACTGGCTGTCTCTGCAAGATAATGGAATGCATGGTAACTTCTTGTTCTATATGCACTCGTGAGCCATAATATTATCACCACCTACCTAGTGGTGGGTTGCACTACATTTTGCCATGAGAAGTGCTTGTACTTGGTGTGGCATCAGCTCTACTAGACTACAGAAGGTGTTCACTGGCATTTTGTACTATCTGATAGAATGAGGTCACAGAGTTTGGCAACAGAGCTAGGCACTGGCATGAATCAGCAAGTGATGCATTCTGTTATATCCTGCAAGTGTTTGGTGGGATTCAAGTCAGGGGAATCTGCTGGCCAGGGCAGCATATAAAATGCTTTGACATGATCCTCGAACCATACCTGCACAGTCCAGGCTTTGTGACATGGGGCACTGATTTGTTGAAAGAGTCCAGTGCCATAAGGATAAATGGTCACCATGTAGGGAAACACTTGGTCCAAAACACTGCCTAGGTAGGATATGGTGGTAAGCATGTTTTCAATGGGAATGAAGGTACTCAGTGGTGTTCATGAGAGCAATCACCATACCATGATATTGCCAGCCTGTTTCCATCTAACTACATAGTCTAATTTCAGCTGTTTATCAGCATGTTGAAGCTGGAACTCTTACTGAACAGACCAGTCAACTCTTTTTTCAGTCATCCAATGTCCATCACAGTACTTCCGTGCCTATTGCAGGTGCAGCAGTTAACAACAGCTGGTCAGTGTGAGCACATGAATGGGGCCTCAATTTCTCAGGCCTAACAAATAAAGGTAACTTGATCACACTAGTTACGTTACATGAAAAAACTTTTACAAGAAAGTTCGTAAGTTGGGAGCTTTCGACCCTATCTTTGGTGTTTATCACTTACGAACTTTCTTGTAAAAGTTTTTTTCATGTAACGTAACTAGCATGATCAAGTTACTTTTATTTGTTATTATTGTTACATGTTTTGCCCATCCTCGTCAAATTCTCAGGCCTATTTCCAAGATGCTGGATTGTGTGCTTGGAAGCATTTCTATGTGTTCCTTGGTTGTAGTCTAGCATTAATTGAGGGTTCATAATCCATCCACTGACCTGGATTGCTGGTACTAACCGACATTCACCTTCACTCTGAACCAATAGTGATCTTCCATTTTCAGCACATTGGACGGATGTGTGTTCCTCTTGAAACCATTTCTTCCATACCTTCATTGCAGTGGCTCTCTCCACCAACAATGTGGATTTTATGTATTTCTTTGTTCATTTTATGAATTAACAATATCTTGCAAAAGCTTCTCCCATATGTCTGGTACTCTGTATGTGGATGGGTATGCATATTTATTGCTTGTTTGTCTTGACCCCCTCCTCTTTTTTTTTTTTTTTTTTTCAATATAGAGTTGTTTGTGTTTACTTGATACTGTCTGTATAACCTCAGGTGCTCTTTTCAAATTTTCTGTATGTGTGTATCCTTTTTATGCACTAATCATATATACACTGGCGGAAAGTGAAAAAAGAACACCAAGAAGGAAGCGTCTGATACCAACAAAATTTATACAGCATAATAACGGACTACATGATCAAAACATTATGGCAAAATACAGCTGTATTTGCTGGTAAACTTAAAAATAACATTTCCATGTAACATGGTTAGTACGAGGTTGAACCGCCATGAACTGCGTCACACTGTGCAATTCTGGCATGGAGTCTGTCGTACAGATGTTGGATGTAAGTTTGGGGTATTGAGTTTCAAGCATCCTCAACCTGGACGCGTAAATCAGGGATGGTTGTGGCTGGCCGTGGAGACCGGATAAGTCGTTTTCCCATTAAATCCCACTGGTGCTCAATGGGGGACAAATCCGGTGAACGTGCATGCCATGGAAGTTGTCTCACACCCTGAAGCGCATGTTGCGTTGCACGTGCCGTGTGTGGGCGTGCGTTATCTTGCTGGAAAACACCACGTTGGACCGACCTTACAAATGGCACAACAACGGGCTAAATGATGTTGTTGATGTAGGAGGTGCTGTTTAACGTACCCGGTACAAACACTAGTTGTGTACGGGAGTGATAGCTGATCGCTCCCCACACCAGGAGACCAGGTGTAGGCCATGTGTGTCACTGGCGGATGCAAGAAGGGTGGAGACGCTCCCCTGTGCGTCGGCGAACGTGCATACTGCCATCGGAGGCTCCCAAGCAGAATCTGCTTTCATCGCTGAACACGACAGATCGCCATTGTGTTCTCCAGTGCAGACGTTGGTGACACCACTGCAGCCGTTCCTGACAGTGGGCTGGAGTCAGAGGTACACATGCCAGAGGCACACGTGCACGTAGTCCTGCATCCAGTAGATGGTTGCGGATTGTTCGCACAGTCACCTCAGGTACAATGGCAGCTCGGATTTGCGTCGCAGTGGATGTTCTGCTTGACAACGCCGCTCTTCTTATGCGTCGATCTGTCCGCTCATCAGTCCGTTTGTGACTCCCGGTTCCACGTCTTCTGGTGTGGGAATGTTCCTCGAACCATCTACGCCACCATCGTACCACCACCGATACTTCCCGTCAAATTCGCTCCACAATACGACAATACGACCACCCGGCCTCGCGGAGTCCGACTAGACGACCTCGCTCTAAGTCCGTTAAATGCTGAAATCGTACACGTCTTCCATGTCCAGGCATTGCAGCTTCTTCAGGGCCTTCGCACTTGTCCGTACGCCGACGACTGATTACATTCGCTTCGCCGTACTCCTTAAATACCACCGACGATAATTTGCATATTATGCCGTGCTGTGGCATAAGCGCTCACCGGTTGGTCCCGAAATTAACATCACACCTAATTAAACTCTACCCCATTAACATATGTAAATTTCATGATCGTCCGTCAATTCCTTCTTGGTGTTCTTTTTTCACTTTCCGCCAGTGTATTTGTAAGAACTTTAACTTTCAGTGTTTATTATTTCAAGTTCTTCCTCTTAATCCTTGTGGTCAGTGAGTGCTCTGTAAACTTACAAAGCTATATGTGTGAGAAGATATAGAAAAACAAAAAAAATATCCAGTTTTGTAGAGTGTCTGATAATGGCAAGTTTGGTTGTTTTATGCCTGTTTTGTGTGAAATCCATAGTTTATTCTCAAAGACCACTCACTTTTTGACAGATTCTGATCTAAATGTAACTATGCTTCTCAAATGACTGCATCAGTTGTTGAGTGGTCAGAAGTGCAGGATTGTCAAGTTTGTGCCTGGGTTTGAGCCACAGATGTGGTGTTGGCAATGTGTTTATCTTATAGCACAGGTTCTTCCCCTTCCCTGGAAAGAATCACCCTAATTTAGAGACAGGTAGCTCCTTATAACCTTAGATGCTTGTGAGGGTCATAAAACTCTGAAACACAACAACAGTTTTCATGGGGACTTGTGGTCTTACATTGTTCCCTTCTTTCATTGGACTGGCTAAATAGCTATACATACTATAGTGATCAAGGAATGGGAACACTTTTCCAACTGTGTGATAGAATGCTCTAGCTTATAAATACATCTTTTGTATTGTTATTTTTTACACATAGTTGATGGATAATGTGCAACATGATAAATTTGAACATAAGCACATAACCAAAATGCTTGTTGAATAATATGCAATTTTTTGTACATGAAATTAATGTCTAATGAACAGTTTTTTTCTCCTCATAATATTTCATTAACACTTTCCATATTACAGCCTTTATGAGAAAGAGGACGAATCTTCTCCAGAGGTGGTGAAAGAGCTGAAAAAGCAACTGCGAGAAAAAGACATGATATTAACTGACATCAGGCTTGATGCACTGAGTTCAGCTCATCAACTAGAAAGTCTCAAGGAAACTGTGAATAAAATGAGAGTAAGTGAGATTTTTTGAAGCAAAGACAGAATTTAAAAAACTACATAATAAGATTTTTAAAAGATCGCTACTGAATTATCTGATTATTACTTTTAAAGTATCATGATTTTCCATAAATAATGACAACTTTTTACACCGTATTTTGAACTAAATTTAACTTTTAACCAAGTTCATATTTACCCTTATTCTGTGTAATCTCTTTACAAGGCTCTTAATACAGCACTTGTGCAGTTCTTTTAGTTTTAAATAAAAGAGGATGGAGAGTTCAGTTTTTTGACTGCCTCCAAACCTAAATTTCTTTCCATTCTCCCTTTCTTGAAGTTTTTCCTGCAGATTGGGTAAACTTTGTAATGAATAGCACTTCAGGGATACAGGTATGGTATGTTTCACCAAGTTTCTTGATTTCGGTCATTGTAATATGAGTGGTGTGATGACACACACTGTCTTAATGCAGCAAAATATGCTTTTGATTGACTGAAACAGGGCACTTTTGTCACAGTACAGAATGTAAATTCACTTCAAAATAAACTGCATCATGAATATCCCACCGAACACATTCCAAACTTTTTGTGGGATGCAGTACTAGGCTGTGATATGTCTGAATTCTCAAGACTAAACAACTGTCATTGTCATGAAATATAATAAAGCATCCATTTTTCATTCCCTAGTAGTAGTTTAATCCACACTTGGCTCTTGAAGTTGACAGGAATGCAGTTGAGTGCGAATGTCTATTCATTGTCAAAGATTCTCTAGAAACATTTATTATTATATTAGATGTTCATGTGGCATGATGCACATAAACACAAACTATGATAGCAGAAAATTAGAATACAAAATTATCACCTACTACTTCCAGATTTCTTCTACCTCTTTGTCTATTGCAAGGTTTCTGTCTGATGTATTACTACTACCTCTATCACTAACAGCCCATTGTACACTATTAATGTATCATTTTGTAGGTTTTCGCCTTGGTCTTCAACTAGTTATATTAAAATGTAATGTCTTTCATGGTAATCTTTTTTCTCACATGATGCCTATATCCAGACCATTAAAGTAGGTTTTCATTAACTTTGTCCTCTACAGAAAGTGTCCAACTGAGATCTAATATCCACATTATTAATCTTGTTATACAACTAAATCTGTGGGTTTTTTCCCCCATAACATTCATGTCACCGCTCTCATATCATCCACATGAAACTGCCTAATGCAACCCTTATTTACACACCCAACTGTTACTGTCATAGGAAACGGTAGGTATAAATACCACACCATATGCAACTAGCTTTGTTCCTTGAACAACCTCCATCATAGTTAAAATAGTCTTACACAGCTAATGTAAGACTTTCCCTGCTATGCTAATTTCTGTTGTCAAATTCTTTATCAAGCTTTCCTTTCTCAGTCAACTGCTTAACCAAGTAGGTAAAACATGTACTAGCTCAGACATCTTTTCCTGAACTACAGAATGAATGTCTTGAGCAATTCCACCTGAAACCATTTAATACAGATAAATGTAGAGAAATCTAAGTCCTTTACAAGTCTCACCCAGCCAATTAAGATTGATTATACTGCAAGCTACTGTCACTACTATTAGTATTAACACCAAATCATCAGCCTACAGCAAACTGCTTATATTAATGCTGCCAACACAGCTTCCATAACTAGTTTATCCAAATAATTTAAAAAATTCATCTGAAACCTAATTTCCAATTTTGTCACTTTCCCCCAGTTGTTTTAAATTATCATTATTGTTGGAATGGGTAGAATTAAGGTTCCACTATTCACTGTTCAGTTTTAAAGCTCAGCCTGACGTGTATCTTCAGCTAGGCTCACTTTTTAGAATCAACATTGGATAGCAACATTTGCTCACGTTGAGAGCCTTCATACTCATTTTGAAAGTTTTGCATTGCCATCTTTGCATCATTCCCTTAAACACTCAATACATAATATATTTCTTCATATTGTTTTGAGGGTTGTAGCAAAATACAGCATTCTTCAGTACTTGAAAGTTGTGTATAGACTGATTAATTCACTGGCACTAATCATAGTCTGATACATGCTCAAGAAAATGCATGGTGTGATCTTTCCAATGACAGCAATGTAAATTACTTATGAGACAACCTGACATATGCATAAAATTCAGGTATATAAATCAACAAACAAATTCATTTATGATCCAAACTGTTGGTTGCAGCTGTTGGCCCTGAGAAGGAACAGGATTTGTTCTTAAAATGTGTCACAGGTTTGAAGTTGTCCTATGTTACAAAAACTCTTGGGCCTTATGCAAAAGCAGCTGACTTACATTCAAGACTGTTATTATTCTGGTCATATTCATTGACCTCATGTGCTTATCAATTTTACTTCATTTATTTATTTTTTAATGTTTTAAACTTTTGAAATGACCTGGAATGAAAATTAAAGATTCTATCATATTCATCATATATCACTAAGCTGTTCTCTGAGATTCAGAGGTTAGCTCCACAAAGAAATGAAATGCAAACTACCAGATAAATTTTTAACTGATTATTTACTTACTGTTGCCATGATATCAAACTTCTCCATTTACAGCGATCTTGACATACAACTTGGGCTTCACTGACATCCATCACACAATGCACACAAAACCTTCTATACTTTATACTTATTATCTTTTTCTCCTGCAGGCACTGCTGAATCTGATCCTCCCATGACTTCCTTGGCCTTCTTTCCTGCCACTTGGGCCAAAAAAAAAATAGGGGAGAAGTGGTTAGTTCACAGACAGGGGAGATGGTACAGTTAATAAGATTTATGTGTTACATGGGTCAGTTTGCAACATGACATACAGTATGAAAAAGAATAATTTACTGCTAACAAATTCAGCAGCTTGATAGTAAGGTCTCTGAAGATGTGCATTATCTGTTTGCAGCCAGCCTTAGTAATTCGGTAGCATGATGCCATAATTAGATAAACTAAGTAAGCTTTGGTTGTTAATTCAGAACACCACACACTATTTATATACTCCTACTCTTTATGCCCCAGTGGTGGCATAAGATGTAGGAGTAATAATGGGTTAAAACTTTCATCCCCATGTGATTCACAAAACAATACACACATTGTCTGGCAAGCTGCTTTAAGTTTAGGGGGGGGTGAACATATCCCCAAATTTTTAATACCTCAAAAGATAAGTGTCACCTACTATTGTTTCTTACACACTGAAGCTAAAAATTTAAAAACATGAAGTATTGCATATAGTGAAATTGTGATAGCTTGTTTTACGTGTTTATGTAACTTGATAGTGAATAAATCAAAACAGAAGTCATTACTGAGGTTGTCTTGATTGAAAAGTAGTTTTGACATGTATACATATTTTTCATTTTGCACTTTAGCGTAGTTTTGCATGTTTATGTGCCAGGTAAAGAAATGATACTTTATGTGAAACCCATTTTGAGGAAAAGATATTCTTCTCTGGCTTTAATAGAAAAGATTATTTAAAAGCAGATTGAACTCGGAGAAATTAGTTTTAAACCTTAATCATTAATTTTTAATGGTATTAATGTAGAAACACATTTGAAATTGAAGTTGGTTGATTAGTCTTAACATGTTAAATAATATGTATATATTCTTCTACTGTTGTTTTTTACACTCAGTGATTGCAGTAAACTTCTAACATTTATAATAATGTATCCCTGTGAATATGCAGTATGTGTTTTTATTAAAAATAACATTTTGAACACAGCAGTTTCTTTGTATGTAGTTCATGTTGCACACAATCAATAAATGTGTGTTTGCTAGTGAGAAATAACATTCAGATTAATGTCATCGTACATGTAAATAATGTAATATCGTGTACGATGACAGTAATGTACTGATATTACATTTACACACAAGTACTTGTAAATGTAATATCAGTACAAAATGCAGTTCAGGGCTTTGTGCCCCTATACATAATAAGAAGTTGATGTATCTGTTATTATAATTTAGGGATTGCATGGATTCTGTGAGTATGCCAGTGAAAAAGGCTGTATTGTTTCTTTGTGTGTAGAAGTATTAGGAAAGATTTACAGCTGTGTACAAATTTTGATCACTTTTTAGTTCTGTTATACATCACCCATGCCTACACAAACAATATTGTCACTTAAAACTAAAATAAGAAAGCCTAGATCAAGACAATAGTTGCAATAGTCTTTCCAGTTAGGTAATTTAATTTTTTTGCCACCTCTGTCTCTATATTTTAAATGGTAAATCTAGTATTCATACAGAAATCATTTTCAAAGTACTCTGTATGCACTGAGAGCATGTTTTTTGCTGTTGTAAAAATATATATTTATTTACAGTCATTATGATACAATAATACCAAAATATGTTTACAAGAATGATTTACTCATCAGCAGTTTGCTTCAGTTGCAAATGAAACTAAATTGATGAGATAATTATCATTAAGTCATGTGCAGACTATGCATGGAGTGAAGACACACATTAGAGAGACATCACTGATAGATCAGTTTAATATCAGTGAGCTTCAGTTTCGTTAGAAAAACTAAGGGTTATTTGCTAAAAGATAGAGCCTGGATTTCAACTAGTGAAGGAGCTGGAATAGCAAAAACAATACCTAAGTGGAGAGAAATAAATTAAATTGACTGGGCAAGACTGCTTATTTTACTTGTATTGCATTAAAAGGATAATGAAATATTTTTATGTTGATGTTTTATAGCCAATGTGTGAAAATCTATGATAGAGAATCTGAAAAACTTCATGTGCAAAATATATGCATTTGCAAATTTTCCTTTGTGACACTGAATTATTTCATACGTGCATTTGCTAGTTGTACCTACAACATAAAAACATATCCTAGGTACAATATGTAAAAGCATGTATTATGTACAGAAAGGTATACACATTGTACCTATGAAATCTAATATATGCAGGTTCTACCTATGACATGCTTTTCATATTTTTTTAGTTCTGATTAACTATTCTTATAATTTGATCTGCATGTATTCTGTTCAGTAGTTGTTTTAGTGTTTGTTTGTTGTTAAATATACACACAGACACACACACATAGCTTGACAAAAAATAAATAAGACCCTAATATTTGGAAAAGTGCACAAGATGAATAGCTTACGAAATAACCTGTTTTCAGGAAAACTCAATAAAACTCGATTAAGTGCCCCAATTTAGCATTTTGTTATCATATTATGGGAACATGGGAGATCATGAAAGTTTTTCTGCTATTAAAAGTTTTTGAATATCATCCAATTCTGAAAAGCATATACATGCAAGAACACTGAATAAGTTTATTTAAACAATAATTCTGTTGTTTTTGCTTTAATTTTCAGACTGTCTTCAAGATGGGGAACAGATAACTTTTCACATTCTTATAACCTGATAAACAACTGTTAGATTTGAGCACTTTTGAAACATATTTGGTCTTATTCAATCATCAGTGTATGTTTTTTTTTTTTTCATAAAAAATCATTATTCTAATGGTTTTTGGTCTATGTCTCTTATTTAGATATTGCAGATGAGTAAAGCTTAACCTTTTGAGTATTGAGTAGAGGTACTATTATTTTTGTAGCCAGCCTCTGAAGTATTGACCAGTACATTTTTGTACATGATTTTATTTTCAATCTAGAATGAAATGCTATCCCTAAAGAATGATAATGATAGACTTCAGAGGTTAGTATCATCTAAGTCACTGACATCATCCCAAAGTTCCTTACCTCAACGCAACAGTGTAGAAAGCTTAGAAAAAAGGTTGAGTGCCTCAGAAAATTCTGGTGAACCCAGTGTAGGTAAGTACATAGTGTCACCTTTTAGTCTGTTTTTCTCTCTGTATGTGTGTGTATGTTTATTATTCTCCAATATTTTAATGTTGCAGAAGTCAAGTCTATGAAGTATATTTTTTGAAAATTTATGTATATAACTCCTTCCACTAATCTGAAACTCCTAAGAATAAGAAGACTGTCATTTCATTAGATAAGTAAAAATAAAAATAAAAAAATGCTTCAAAGTTTGAAATAAACGTTTGCACCAATATTAATACACACAATGTGAAATGAAAACTAAATTTGTATTGAAACTACTGTAATCATTCGTCACACACAAGGTGAGGATTGTCCTAAAAGTAATGCTTCTTTGCAAATAACTTCTGTCAGTTGAGACATTTTAATGAAATTTAGTGAAAAAACACATTGAAATCTGTTGAGCGTAATGGTGCTACTTAAAATAGTCCATATAAGCATTGATGCCATCATTCAGCTCAACATGTGTAACAAGTTTGAAAAAATTCCTCTGACTGTTGTTTGGTCCAGGATCTTAGTGTGTGTAGCTGCATCTGTATCCTCAAAATATTGACCATGCTGACTTTTGCTCCATGGGACTGAACAACTGAAAGTCAGGTGGTGCCAAATCAGGGATGTATGGCAGATGTGGGATTATTGTCCAGCTCATTTTGGCAATGGCCTGAGATGTTTCAAATGAGGTTGGGTGTTGTCATAGTGTTCCTGAGTCTGGTCCTTCCATAACTTCTTCAGCCTTTCTCTACCATTCTTTCCTGCCACTTGAAATGAATAAATTGCATTAATTAGCACATCACTCATTCTTTCCGCAATGCCAAACCACTACAAAATACTTAGTCTCCACTGTACTAACATTTTGCTTCACATTACACATTGCAACACATGTTCGTTCTTCATAGGATCAAAACATGTCTTACTTGACAAAACCTTCTCCATAAGTAACATACATCTCTTCAGCACACAAACTACTCCTATGTCTCTCCTTCAGCATACAGGTTTCACTGCTGTATATCAGAGTAGGAATAATTATACTTTCATACTCAGCCATTCAGGATATTTCTGACAACCCATCAATCGTGTGTAATCCTCCTGAAGCAGCTGTGACGTGCAAAGCTGAATTCAGATGCCTACTTATTTCACCATCTAATCTGTTCACTCTCTCAGATATTCTTCATAAATGCAAACTCATCCACCTGGTCTAACTCTGTACCATTAAGACTGAATTTGCATTAAGTACTAACAGTTTCTTACTCAAAAACTATAACTTTGATTTTTCTTCATTTATACTTAATACAAACTTCATACAACTGGGACAACATATTCTGCAACTCACTTTTGCTCTCCACCAACAGGACTGTGTCATCAGAACACTGCAACTTGCACACACAAAAAGTACCTCGACACAAACTAGTACTGTTTGTTTGGCATCGTGCGTGAATGTGTCCATAATATGTTGAATGACTGTGGTGACATTGGACAGCCGTGTCAGACACCTGCACCAATAGAAAACGATTTTAATAATGGCAGTTAGGGATGGGACATTCGAATCCCGTGAATCTTGAAAAGATTCAAAAACTCGAATCTTCGAGCTTTTTTCGTCATTTGAATCTTAACCTAAAAAACTTGGCGTTCAGTGCTTGTTCTAGAGTGATATTTCTTCGAATTTTTGTCAGCATGAAGAGTTCTGACATTAGAAAACAATCGAAGAAGATCATCTACAGTGTGTACCCAGCTATTTGAAATAGTTTGTTACTTCTAAACCGGATGCAACAGTGAAAGAATTGTTCAGCCAAACACAGAGGAGCCACCGAAGGTAACGGGCGCCTCCCATCGGACAGTGCCTTAGCCACCGTACCTCAAGTATAGTGGGAAAAGTGACTTAGCCATATTTTATCACTTTTCCGGCAACCATTACCGTGGGAACAGAGGGGGTGACCTTGAGCCCCGTCGCGCATATGACTCAAGTTACTATGTCTACAGCTCAGCGTTTCTAGTTTTACTCAACCCTTCGCAGCATCTCACTTGTACACGCTACCAGTATACACTTGGTGTTATCCGGTCTCTATTTTTGTCTCAATCTCAGCGTTTCTCATGCTTTATTGTTTTTATTCCTACGTAGTTTCTATCGCTAACCACCACATTTCACATACTTCGGAACGATTTATCGTGTGCCTGTCGCACAACCACCACATCTCCTATAACCTGTAACGAATGTCATCCCATCAGATGACATCATCTCAAGTATCTTCTAATATCTGGAACTATTTCCAAATTTCAGATATAATGAAAATTAAGCGAACTGCGGTCTGTGTTCTTCAAAATTTTTCACGGGAAAAGGGTCACATACCACTTCAGCAATGTGGAAATGTTTGAAAACCAAACATTTATCGGAATTTCAAGAACTGAAAGATAGAAGTTTACCATCCCCATTACTGAGTCCAGCTTCCTTAAGCCCTTTGACTGTCAGAGTTGACACCCAATTGGAAGACAATAATGACCCAGATGATCCAGCTGTCATTGGGAGTCTTGCATTTGTTAGTTCAACTCCTAGTCCAGGTTCAGCAGTTTCTTCTTAAGGAGAACAAAGCCCATTTGAAGCATCACCAGTAAAACACAAAGCAGTATCTTCTAACCAACCGACTCTGTAAACATTTATTGATAAAATGCAAAGTTTTAAACCTGGAGACAAAAAAGCTAAAACAATTACCAGATTAGTCACCGAAATGATCTGCAAAGATAACCAACTATTGTCCATAGTAGAAGATAAAGGTTTTCAAAAGTTGATAAACCACTTTGGGCCAAGATATATCATCCCAAGCAGGAAATGCTTTGCTCTAAAGGTAATTCCAGAGATGTATGAAGAAGAAAAAATAAAAGTTGTGAATCTTTTAGAAAAAACAAGAGTTTATTGCAGTCACAACAGACATGTGGACATCAACATCTTCTGACGATTACCTCAGTTTCACAGTTCACTTCATAGATGAAAACTTTGAGTATCATCACTTGTGCTTAGAATGTATTCCCTTCGCAGAAGTTTCACATACAGCACCTGCAATAGAAACTTTCATTACCAACTCTATGAAAGAATGGAATCTCTTAGAAAAGTTGTGTGTTTCATGAGAGACAATGGGCCTAATATGGTTGCAGCTTTAGAATGCAGTACCTTTGGCCACTTATCATGCCTTGCCCATACATTTCAATTAGTTCTCAAAGATGCTTTACTGAACAAGAGTCAAATTAAGGAAATAATGTCAACCTGCTGGAGTTTTGTGGGATATTTCAAACACTTTTCTAAAGCCATAAAAGTTTTACGAGTTTCTCAAGGTAAGCTAAGTTGTAAATCCCATCGTTTGATATAAGACGAACCAACTAGATGGAATTCTCAGCTTCACATGCTCATTCGTCTCGTGGAACAAAAGCAAGCTGTTTTATTATCTGCTTCAGAGTTAAATGTTCAGGTAGATCTTAGTGCTCAACAGTGGACAACTGTAGAAGAAGTGATACGAATCCTAGATGTGTTCGATAGAGCTACATTTGTGGCCATTTCCAGCGAAGTAACAATCTCAGAAATAATTCCTTTAGTGAATAGCACCATTAATATTCTACAAAACTTCAAATCAACTTTAGGTTCCATACAGGGTTTTCGAAATGACTTGTTTACATTTGTAAAAAGGTGCTATCAGTTTGTTGAGACCAAAAAATTGTATGCTCTTGGAACTATACTGGATCCCAGATTCAAAGTAAGTGTATTTTTGAGCAAAGAAAACCTTGAGCAAGTTAAATCAACACTGGCCATTGAAATTTCTGATATTAGTATTTTGCATGCAGATGAAAGTGATCTGCAGTCATCAGAACAAAGTCAAAGAGATACCACTCAAAAATCGTTAACTCAACAAAAAGGAGTTCATAGCATGTGGAGTCACTATTCTCAATAAATGATACCATCTACCAGCAGAAGAAGAAATAAATGCCTACTTAGCAGAAACACTGCTTCCACCATCTTTGGACACCTTTAAATCCTGAAAAGACAACAAGAAATATCAAAATTTGAGGAAACTCTAAAAGTTCTTAATCACACCACCAAACAGTAATGTCAGAAAGACTATTCAGCACATCAGGTGTCATAGCTGATAAAAAAAAAAAACGAGGTAGGCTAGACCCAGAGCTAGATCGAATACTAGTGTTTTTAAATAAAAAATCTCCATTAAAGGTTCCTGATTTCTTTACATTGCCCTGAAAGAGTTCAGTGTTTTATATTAACTGTTAAAGCAAACATGTTTTTGATTTTTCTTAATTTTCTGGAAATAATTTACTCAATTTAGTGTTCCATGTTTATTTACATTAACTCTTGAAATAATCCTCCCCACCTCTACACTTGGGTTTTGGAACTTCTGTTATAAAAGATAAATGTCAAAAATGTGAATTGTTACTCAAATATTTTTTTGTCATTTCTGACATTTTTTGTGCAAGTTAGCTAAAAACTACAAAAAAACAAAAAAAACCCCAAAAACATTGGGAATCTAGGAAACCTAGTCCCTTCCCCCAGTAGGAGTTTCAAACAATGAGTACATTTCCAAGTTTTTTGCTCATCAGAAAGTAGACAATTAACATTAACACAAGATAGTTAAAAACTGCAAAAATGTAAGGAGGAAAAATCCTAATGGGAATTTGTGAAATGTAATTATATTTTTTATTTGTGCACTACTGAACATTTTAATTCATGCTGTAATAACAGTGGAATAACAGTTTTACACAATTACTGATTAATTTTAATTAATAACAGCTATTTGTTTCAGGTTTTACAGGAGAGATTGCTTTGATTTATATAACTCATACATTTCTTTTTTATATTTAATTCTTCCACAGATGTTTTTATGGATGATTGTAAGGCTGACAATGATGGAAAGTTAGTTACTGTTTCTGTCTACCTCGGATGTCATGGTGACAGTTCCTTATTTCAAAAGAAAACTATGGTAAATATATTTTTTCCCCTTTATTATTAGTTGGTTTTTAAAAGCATTCATTCCTGCATATGCACATACATATGTACTCATAATCAATTTAGTGAAAGCACATCTATGTTTTCTTTAAAGCATGAGTAAAAAAGTGCAATTTCTTTTAAAGTAGCATTTTCTTGAGCACTGTTCTTCAACTAATTCACAGAACTTGACTGTGCACCCAACTGCACTTTTTTTACTTGTAGCCTTCAAACTTTATCTGTGAAATGCAGTTTGATTTTCAGTTTTTATGAAGTATACCAATTATATTTTTATGAAAGTGTAGTATTCAATCATCTGTTAAGTACAATTTAATTTTCATAAAGATAACAATTTTCAAATTGTGTACATATCAGTCAGCTAGAATTTAACCAGATTGCTGTGATCAATGACTTCATGGCTTCCTCTAATTACTATCAGTAACAAAAAAACTTAACACTTAATGGGAATTGTAGCAGATAAATTTATTAAGGTACATTACCTGTCAAATTTTTTATCTATGCATTACATCATCATCAGGAGAAATCCTGACAATGATCTAGTGTATAGATCGAAAATCTGAGAGGTAATGTATTTTAATAAATTTATCCTCTATAATTCCCATTGTTTTTTCATTACAGATTGCTGTATTTCAGAAAATTTGGAGAGCAAAAAAATATATTCCTGCATCTAAATTAAAAAACAATGCCATTTTATGCACGATCTAAAAATTTAACATTAAAAAATATATACACATATTAGACCTTTTGAGTTTACAATAAACTCATCCTCAGATGTAATGTATGGTGCATTGTATCACATCTGAGGATGAGTTTATTGTAAACTCGAAAGGTCTAATGTGTACATATTTTAACTTGTATATATTTTTTAACATTAAAGTTTTAGATCGTGCGTAAGATGGCATTGTTTTTTAACTTAGATCATTTTTAGTTCGAAAATATCCTATTTGATATATACCTGCAGCTATTCTGGTAATTGTGCTAATTTGTCAATATCATAATGATGATTACTTTATTATAAGAAAGTTTTCAGCATGAATTTCTTTTGAAAAGGGCTGTCTAACAGCATCATTTTAAAATAGAAAGATTGTGCATAGTTTTATTGAATATTTGCACTGCTATATGGTCAAAGTTTAAAGAAACATGTATGTTTCCATAATTTTAAGATTCTGTTGCTGATATGAATGAGTACATTACAATTCTACTGAATTCTGTTCATTCCTGGAAATTTATGTGGTTTGGTATGGTTGATGTTTGTATTATTTTGTTTTGTAACCATGCCAGTGCTATATGTGGAAATACTGCTTTTATTTTAGCCACTTCAAGAAGTACTTGTAGGAAATATCTCAGTGAGTTCCAAAACAAAGTGGGATGTACTTGATAATCTTGTCAGAAGGACTTTTAAGGTATGAACTCATTATCTTTGTTTTTAAATTTCTATAATTTATCTGATGAGTTATTTTAACTACTAATATTAATGTTTTATTCGTATGTGATTTCTTACTCTACTTTAGTTTTGTAATATTCCCTGTTGTCATTGTGTTTTTAGAAACATTTCATAAAATGTGCCATTTTCTGTTTCTGATTCTGTGTAAATGGTAGTTGAATTGATTTGCACATGTATTCTTAATTTGACTTGACTAAAATGTCTATTTTCCCCTTTAACTTAATCACATTCTCAAGTTAGGCTCCAAAAGTTCTTCTATTATTAGTAGTATGACAAAACCACGCTTACAGAGTAGTACCACCAATATACCATCTAGTGGAACAGTACAACATATGATAGAATGCATAAAAACATGTGTCTGGGACCCTTCCCCCACATCAACAGTATGCAAAAAGTCAAACTCTGTTGAAGTATCTGGGGCAGGGTAATCCATATCCAAAACTGAAAATTCTTAGATTCACTGAAAAGTTTTATTAAAAGATGTGAAAGACAAAATTATGCTGTTTGTGGAAAAAAAATGCACATACTAATGGGATGTTTCATTTTTAGTACGTATATTTGCATTTATTATTCCTTGAAAACATATCTTTTACATTTTAAACAAGGCTTTCACAATTTTTAATGAAATATTCCTCATTCCACTTTCATTAAAAACTTTGAACTCAATGTTTTTCTTTTGCATGACAATTTTAGAGGTTAACAATGATCATCTGTTTTATGGAAATGTTGATAGATCCACAGCAATTACCTCACCTAACTGTGGGACTAAAAATGTTGTAGGAGAAGAGAAAAAAACAAAGGAAGGTGGATCTATTGAACAGCATTTTTTTTTCTGTGCCAAAACAGGGAGATGGGTGGTACTGTGTGATGTGATGAAAATATTACTAAAAAGTCTATTAAGGTGTGAATATTAAACAGTAGCATGCAATACATGGCTGTTAGTGCATGCAATATGGTTTGACTTCATAGAAATGTTATTTTAAACTGGTTCCTAGATATATCACCATGGGATGAATACTTATAATTGTTACCAGTCCCTTCTAAAATTATATCTCCAGGGCAATGTAATTTTCAAGTTTTCTGAAGGTATGTTACACGAAGACTAGTAAACCACAGGCAATTCAGTACATATTTTTCTGATTGCTTTGCATATTCTGGTATGTTTCCATGTATTTCTGAGGAATATTTCTTCCTCAATTTCTACTTCTGATACATGTTTTACTCAAAAGCAACTGAAAGAAGTGAAATCTTAAGAACTAGTTACTAGTGGGAATATCATTTTAAGTATGGTTGGTAGCATTGCATATATGCAAAAATTTAAACCACTGAAGTTTGGTCAACTTTTAATTTGTACACTTCTTTCTTCAACACAGGAGTATGTGCTGAGGGTGGATCCTGTTTCAAATTTAGGTCTCAGTGCTGAAAGTGTAGTGTCCTATCAAGTTGGTGAAATCATCCGGTCAAAAGGTGAGTAAAGTCATGAAATAGTTTACTTTTTATATACATGTATGCAGAATTGATAATGTGTGGCTCATGAAGAAAATTTTGAAACCATAGCCTGTGGGACTTTTGTAGTTTCAAATTTTTGGTAGTTTTTAAATTCCATTAACATCTAAAGCAAGGTCATAATATCTGTAGTATGTTACAAGTGAACTACTGCATGTGATATAAACTTAGAACAATATATGAATATGTCCATCAGTTTTTGTCATGTTCATCTCTCCCCCACATGTGTTTACACTTTACCAAGCTTTCCTTCATTATTAATAATGCATATAATTAAAGGAATAAAGAACAGAATTAGTAACAATGTAACCAGCTGTACAAGATTATATCCACTGAGCAGTAGTTTGAACGACATACTTGCTGCATGTAATGTTTGTATCTACTGTTATTCGTGGTATTGATAGTTGGGTGCAAAGTATAGAAATTGTTAGTGGTAAAAGCAATGTGACAGCAAAACGAATATACTCAGTTGCAAGGCAGGAATTCAGATCTGAGATATGAACTTTGTATTTCTTTTGCAGAAGACGAAGCTAATGTAAACTTCAGACGATTTGCTCATGTGTATTGTGCTGAAAACAGGGCATATGTTGTATTTTTAAGTAGAATGCCTCAAGCCAAATGAGACAGCTAGAAAATGATAAACCGATTACATAAATTTGCCTATTGGTGATAGCACTTTTCTAGGGATAGAAAATCTTAAAATGAACTGCACAGGACTTGCAAAAGCATTTGTAGTTAACCATCATGATTTTTTTTTTTTCCTCCTTTGAATTTTCTTTTAAAGTTGGTATATGTGTTAAGTTCCACTTCAGGTAGAAACACCATAGAAATCCATTAAGGATTAATCTTGAGTTCACATGGAAGGCAAGAAACTCTTTATTTTTCATCATAAAGATGCCAGAATTAACTTTCATTCCTGTAATCAACTCTTCAAAAAAACTAGAATGTAAATTATATAGTCATGGAGAAATTGAATGGAAATTGGGAGATGTGGGTTTGATTCATAGCTCCTGCAATGCAATTTAAAAAATTTCTGAAGAGTTGGCTACTCAGATGAAATTTGATTCCAACATCTCTGTGCCAAGAAATAATGAATACCACTTCAGTCTGGACAGAAGTTTATTTAGTAGGTGTGAAATCTAAGCAGGTGGTCCATCCATCTGTCCTGGAGCAGAACTTTAATTCAGATCTCATGATATTTGTCCTTTATAGCTCAAAGACTCCGGTTATATAGTGTTCCCATCCCTTATAGTTAAGAGTCTAATCATCAGGTTATTTTCAGTTTAAAAATTCCTGCTGTGAAAAGGAAAAATTTCTGTTTTAAACTTTTAACACTTGCAATTCTGATTATTTACTGGAACTCTTTTATGGAATTAAGACCTTTTTTTAAAAGAGCATCTAATAGTTCTTCGTACTGTTCATGTTTAAAGTGTTGTAATACTGTATATACAGTAAAACCTCAAAAATCCGGCAACTTCAGAAATCCAGCACTTTTCTGATTTCGTTTTCGGAAGAACATCGTCAGAACATCCGATGTTTCACCAGTAACCTTGGAAATCTCCCGATGTACCATCTCAACAACGTATCGCGAGATCATCCGATCTCAGTGTGCGAATTGCCGATAGCTGCTTACGTGTAACACTGGGAGGTTTTCTCTAATTCGTCACCCTCTGGACCGCGCTGAAATGACGTGGACCATGAAGTGACAAATCAGCATGTACGTTTGAAATGCGTGTCGAACGTGTGATGCTGATCTGTGCTTGGTGGTGGTAGTATGTGGATTCAATCGTGTAATGACATCTGTATCGGCCTCCGCGATGTATCATAGTTTCGTCTGTGGAAAACTAATATCGATGTAAAATTCACATTGGGTATTCACGATGTTTCGATACATCGCCCAACCCCTAGCGGTTGCTCTGACTTTTTTTCAAGTTTTTGCCAAATCATTTGCCAAATTCAATTTTTTTTTGACAGAGTTTTATAATAAATTGTACAAAAAGGTAATCACCAATATTTTCGCCAAAATATTTTTTTTATCGCCAAAACAACTTTTTTTAGCAAATTGCGAAGAATGCAATCGGCAGCATGACCGCTGCATATATATAAGGTGTAGAAGCGCAAATTTTCATTAAAATGACCTGTTACACGTAAATATGTGTTTTACTTAGTGATATGTGTTTTACTTTTTGTATAGCTTCAGAAATCCAGAATTTTCATAAATCCGACACTCTTCTGGTCCCGTCAATGCCGGATTTTTGAGGTTTTACAGTACTTGAGTATAAGCTGAAAGTTTTTGGAAGAAATCCGCTTTCAAAGTGAGGGGGTCTGTTGATATGCAGGTCAGTAATAAATAAGGCTGGACTTCTGAAGTGTTACATGAATTCTCCTGCAGAATTTACTGGTAGGTTTGTTTATGCTTTAGACCACGGCTTCCCGCATGTTACTGCGCAATAGCTTTCTGACCTACTGTCGGTTATATCTTCAGCAGCTGTGTCCCCAATTTTGAAGGGGCAGTAGCTATGGATAATGATAGCTGGTAGGTATGGTTATTCTGCTCTCAAGACATTGTGGAGAAATGACACTCCTTCCATCCATCAATGGTGTACACGCAATACAAAAGGAGGCATTGAATTTACACCAAAGTAAGAAGAAAATTATGATTACAGATATTTTTTACATTCAATTCTATATATTTTACTTATATTCACTGATATATATACTGAAGTGCCAGAAAAACTGGTACACCAGTCTAATACTTGGTAGGTCCCCCACGGGAGCGCAGGACTGCAGAAATACGACGGGGCATGAACTCCACTAGCTTCTGAAAATATGCTGTAGGCAATGCACACCATACTTCCTGCAGAGCATTCCATAATTCGGGTGTATTCCGAGGTCTCGGATTCCAGCACGTTGCATGGCATCCCAAATGTGTTCTATCACATTCAGATCTGGGGACTTGGGTGGGAATGACAACACCCCAAACTCAGATGAATGCTCCTCTAACCATAATGAGGCGTCCCGGCACTTGTGTGGAGGTGCATTGTCCTGTTGGAAAAGGCTCAACTCATCAGCATGAATGCAGGACATGAACTGGTGTACCTCGTCAAAAAGGATGCGCACATAGCGTTGGCTGGTCACAGACGTTTGTAGACATATCAGGGGTCCCAGTGAAGTCTAGTTAAACACACCCCATACCATTACGGACCCACCACCAGACGGTACAGTTCCCTGTTGACAGGTGGGATCCATGGCTTCATGGGGTTTGCGCCACACACGAATCCTTCCATCTGCCCGATGCAGTTGGAAACGCGACTCGTCAGACCAGGCTACTTGTTTCCAGTCATCAAGTGTCCAGTGGCGGTGTTGCCGTGCCCAAGCAAGGTGAATAGCTCTGTGTTGTGCACCCATCATGGGGACTCGAGTTGGGCATCAGCTCCCAAAGCCCATATCGTGCAGGGTACCTTGCACAGTCTGGACGCTGATGCTTGTTGAGGCTCCAGCATTGAATTCCGATGATACCTGCGAGAGTGTTGCACATCTATTACGTGAAACGATTCTTGACAGCCGACGATGGTCACGTTCACCCAATGTCTTTTTACGGACACACTGGTATCGTAGGTTGGAGGTTTTGCCGGAATTCTTGTAGTCACGGCACACCTTTGCAATGGTCGTCCATGAAAATCCGAACTTCGTTTCTACCTCCGAAATACTATGGCCCATCTCACGAGCGCCAACTATGACACTGCGTTGAAAATCGCTTAAATCATTATTACTTGTCATTCTCATGCCAAAAACAGCTCTGACAGCTGGCAAGGATGTCCATCACTTTATATACGCACTGGTGGACACAACCGAGTACGCACATAGGTGACGTTGCTATGTATTTTGCATAAGCTCGTCTGTACCAGTTTTTCTGGCACTTCAGTGTATATGTATGTATTCTCTTAAAAAAATTCCGACCCTGATATGTATGTATGTTTTCTCTTTAAAAAATTCTGTTTTGCACTTATACTACATAGTGGCACATGGAAAACTGAAGTCTCAAAGTATACAAATTGCCAGCAACTGCAGTACGAGGATTGACGTAACACTTCTTTTGAAGTATTGTACTTCCAAAAAAAAAAAAAAAAAATTAAATACGAAATATTTTTTCACCTAGAGTAGGATTCCTATGGCAAATATGTGCTGCTAAATATAGTCGGACACCACATGAATCACTTGGCTGTTGAGGTGAGAGCTGCAGCCAATTGGGCATCTCTCCTCTCCTCTCCTAAGTTTTCACAACAAGCATGGGTATGCATGTTTCTGCTGCATGCTTGCAAAAGCCATCAGCACCATAGAAGGGTAAAGCCACAGTGTTTTACAAAAGGTGGTACCTTGAAAAATGCTGACATGGCCTTGTTACTTCTTGGGTGAAAGAATTGTGGGGTGCAATATCACCACAAATGGTTAATAAAGTCTTTCAAAAAGTGCTGAATAAGTATGCAATGAATGTTACTGGGGTTATTTGTAAACTTCGATAGTGAATCATACTTTGAAGGTTTTTACAGAAGATAATCTCAGAAATTGGCATAATTCATTTCAACAAATATATTTTCAGAAATCATGAAATTTATGGTCAGCTGGGTCAAGGTTTTTCACAATTTGTAAGTTCTTGAAGTAGGGAGATCAGCTTATACACGAGTATATACGGTAGTTTATTTTTTATTTAACTCTTATTCTTTTTTGTCTCAGACTTTTTCCATTGTTTGTGATAGAGGTAGCTCTTACATTTTTATAACTTCTGTATTTTCATTTTTGCTCTTTTACATATGAGAAACCTTAGAATTCTGGTAAGGCCAGTTTACTGAAACAACTGGTTTATATGTGATAATCCATTCTCCCAAGGATTTTGCTTTCCTTTAGTTCATCTTGAATAATTTCAGTATCTGTATTCATGTTATATTGGTTAGTGAGTGCAATGTACTAATTTAAAGTGATATCTTTTCTGTTAAATCTTCGTTCAATGTTTTATAGCAGCTTTGACACTTTAGGATTCTAGTTTTTAGCAGGTTTATTTTTTTGCCTTTGTTTTTGCTTTCTTAATTAGGAATTTTTATTTCATGTTACCCTGCTAAATGAAAGCACTTATATATTGCTTCAAAAGTGTTAATGAATAAATCACATGCTTAACACCCATGGAAAAGACTAATTGTGATAACAAAATTGCCCGGATTTCCATATTAACATTTTTATATAATTGTTTACCCGTCATTTTTCGTCTTCCTGGTAATCTTGACTTAAAATACCAGCTCGATTAAGTTATATTCTTAGGTAAAAGCATATTTCCATTTGGTCAGAACAAAAGATAAGCAAATTATAAACGAAGAGAGTATCGCAAAGAAGCATACTCGGAAAGTGGTTTCATCAAAATAATAACACAAGGAACTTTACACCAACTATAAAAAAGATAGTATAATTGTACTAGTGATCTGAATTTGCTGTCTACTTTCCTTGAAAAAATCCATCTAGTTTATGTGTAAAAGCTTGGAAACTGATTTTTATCTATGCCTATAAACTTGGATCACTAGTATAGTTATACTATCTTATGTGGTTTCATCATTTATTGCATACATTCACCAGTCAATTTAAAACTCATTGACTTTTCTTTCTTTTACAGAGGCTGAAGTTCCTGAGCTTTTACCTTGTGGGTACATCGTGGGGGATAACATGCATATTAAACTTGTACTTAAAGGTAAGGTATTTTTAAAAATACCTGCAATTTCACTGTTAATTTTTTAAATTAAAATTATTTACATTTATGTTCATTTTGTAGAAGTGTGTATGTGTGCACAAACTGATTTGTTCCCATTGTGTAAAGAAATGACTATATTAAAGTGGAAGTAAAAGTAATAATATTGTAACTCTCTGTCTCTCTTGGCGAGTTAAGAGAATTAGGAATGTAAAATTAGTAATTATGATTTTTAACTGTTAAAAAAAAATCTTCTGGTGAAATTCTGCTGTTGCACCATTATGTCTGGGTTGGCTCTGAAATAAAAGAACTTGTGAACTTTGAGGAATAAGTGCTTTTAGCCATTACTCACAGCAGTTTGGGAGAAAAAAAAAAAAGATACTGCCACCAACTAAGACCCAGAGCAACACTGTGAGTAAGGAAATTCCTCTTACAGGACAGCAGAAAGGTATAAGCAGATATAAACAAGCTGCAAAATTGTGTTGAAGGATTTTGGCCGTAAAGATGTACATTCCATTTTTAAGTGGTTAAAGCTTTGTCTCACAATTCTGTTTTCTGTTTAACCTGCATTGCTCAGGTCAAGAATACTTACATTATTACTCAGGTGGGGTTCCACACACCCAAAATTATTTTCTAAAATTTTACTGGTATTTTCAAGGACTGTGTGAAATGCATAAAACAAACACTTCTTTTAATCTTGATTAACTAATGTAACCATAATTTTTTGCAAAATTATAGTCCACGTGTCTGAAATAGAGGATAATTTATTTATTAACATTTGGACAATTTGCAACTTGAATGAAACAAATACCTTTATATGGTTAAAAAGTTGTCACTATCGTATTAAATGGTTATACAAATTCATTAAGGAAGAGTATTTAATAAAAAAACATACTACACATTGTAGAATGTTCAGAATATTGATTTATGCAATTTTCCAAACTGTTCAGAGTCACTTTCAGAGTAGCAGTCTTTACACAATGGGAAAATGCGTTCTAAACAAATAAGTTTTCCACATTTTTTACATTTTACACTGAATCTACGAGCAGCTCAATGAAATAGATCTGCAGGGGTTTACCACACCCCACGTGAGCAATGCAAGGTTAAAACAGAGATAGCAGTATGTGGTTGGATTCAGCAGAGAGTAGCCACAATATGATTCATGCTTTATTATGCTACTATTGCTGCCATCCACTACTTAAAATAGCCCTACAAGCTGATAACCAAGAGTGGAAGATGAAGACAGATGGACAAACATAAACCCGCTGCTAAACGATTTAGTCGAAATTCAGATGACCAACAAAAATCCTCAAAGCACCTAAAACACCAAGGCAAGGAATATTGGAAAGATTGCAGAAAGGGGCACCCCTCTTGCTACTGCTTCCCCCATCTTTGGCAGGAGTGCAAAGGCAGAAGCTTTACTTTGTGTCTGTGTGCTCTGCTAAAGGATATTTCTAGACTGCTACCTTCATAAACTGTAAGCAATTTGTTTTCTCTCGGATGAGTGGCTGTTAAAAAGAGTACTTGTCCTGATACTCATATTAATCTGTTGCCTAGACATTCTGCTAATAACACAGATAATTAAAAGGCAACATAGCAAGTTAACCTCATTAGTTGAGTTTTTACACTGGCGTATTGCTTGCTGTTATTACTTTGCTGCAGGTACTTGCGGATTTAGTGATCAGAACCACGCAGTGGAAAACAAAGCTGCTCAACATTCACTGTGTTGTGAGGGCCCCAGGTAATGTGCAGTTCCTAGATTTTAGAAGTGGGATTTTTGTCCCAGTCGCCCCAGAGATGGGCTACACTCATCATAATTTTGTTTCAAAAGCAGGATTCATACTCCCACAGGGCCTGCCACAGTATTTAGTTGGCAATTAACATTATTTTTTTGTGATAATTGCTTTTAAAATATTTTTGTAATGGAAAAGGTAATGACACTTTTTTTTATCAATTTTAAAACTTCACTAAATTGCTACAACATTAACTGTTGGAAAAACTGTATATCTTAAGAGCTACGTGCAGTGTTTCATTGTAGAGTGAATATGTGTTAGTTAAATTATACAGTTGCCAGAGAGAGAGAGAGAGAGAGAGAGAGAGAGTGTGTGTAATTTGCAGTGCCTTAAATATATTAAACACTATGATAATTAAAACTGAATATAAAATAATTTATTTCACATGTGGTTTTGATATTTTGTTAACAGGCACTAATGGTGTTTGGTTCAAATATTTTACCTGCACTAATTTGAAACTTATAAGCATTTTTGGCAGAATACAATTGTTTATTTTGAATGTTTTACATCTAAGCACACTGATTTTAGTGTTATTTATATTCGTGAGTAACATACAATTGTTCTTTTTCTCTGGGATAAAAATTCAGATTCATGATCTAATGTTAAGTCTGTCACAAACAGTGACATGTGTTTTCAATCTTGAAAATTCTGATTGCTTAAACTTTGGTTTCAGGGACCAAACAACATTCTGTGGATGCTCTGGCATTTGAGAGTTTAATTCCAAAAGCTATTGTTCAGCGCTATATATCTCTTCTCACAGAGCATAGGAGGATAATTCTTTGTGGCCCAAGTGGGACAGGAAAGACCTATATTGCTCAGAAACTTGCTGAATATCTTGTGCTCAAGTGAGTTACATCCCATTACAACTCTTGAGGTGTCATGTTTGTATGGTAAATGTGTGTTTATACATAAGTTGTTTCTTAATTATTTTCTGAAGTCAAAAAATTTCCAAGTTTTAAAACATGTTAATCAATATTTTTATGATATCTTGTGTAATTTTATTGTAGTTCTTGTCAGTAACACCCATAAACACATGTTAATAAAATCATGACATAAAACATCCAATTATATGTTTTAGGGGTTTAAAAAAAAAACGAGAATGGAAGGCTTACTGAATTATATTATATTGACTGTAAGCTACATTAATTATAAAAAAGGAGAAAAGAAGAAAAGCACAGCAACTGTACTTCCAGAATTGTTTTTCATAGAAATTATTAATGAAATAATATTTGCTAATACATGGCAGCAGACATGCAAACTTGTTGGGTTGTCGGAAAAGTCACGACGTATTTTAGCCATGTTTTGCAAAGGTCATTTATTGATAGAAAGAACAAAGATCAATCAATGATATAATGCCCATTTTGTTCAATAACCTTTTGCCATCTTTCAGTGAGCTGCAGAATGCCTCGTTCATAGGAGCTGTCTTTCATGGCGAAAAACTGTACCAGGTGCTGATTTACAGCCTCATCTGAATTGAACGTTATACCATGCAAAGACTGTTGAAGAGAGCGAAACAAGTGGAAGTCTGACGGCGCAAGGTCACGCAAATATGCTGGGTGTGGCAACACATCCCACCCAAGCTCCAATAATTTTTGGCGGGTGACCAAACTTGTGCGTGGTTTCGTGTTGTCGTGATGGAACACAACACTTTTACGATGAACGAGCTCTGGACGTTTCTGGATGATGGATTCATTCAAACTGTCCAGTTGCCGACAGTACACATTCGAATTGATTGTTTGGTTCTGTGGTAGGAGCTCGAAAAACAAGACACCTTTAAAATCCCACCACACTGAGACCAGAACCTTCAGCTGATGAATGTCTGCTTTGGATGTCGTTTGAGGCGAAGCAGCACGTCGGGACCAAGACCGTTTGTGCAGCACATTGTTGTACACAATCCACTTTTCATCACCAGTTATCAGTCGCTTCAAAAAAGGATCATTTTCCTCACGTTTAATGAGCATATCGCACATGTTTATACGCGCCGTGAATTGAGCTTCTTTGAGTTCATGAGGAACCCACACATCGAGCTTGCTTACATATCCCAGCTTCTTCAGGTGGTCATGAACGCTTGAATGATGGATGTGCAACGTGTCTGCAATCTCTCGTGTCCTGTAACGTGGGTTTGACTCGATTTGGTCGTCATCAGCCTCGGTGGGCCTCCCGGACCGAGGAGCATTGTTGAGGTCAAAATCACCAGCACAGAATTTTGCGAACCACCGTTGGCACCGACGTTCTTGTAGAGCATTATCACCGTACACTTTACGCAACTTTTCACAAGCCTGACGTGCGTTCTTCCCTTTACGGAAGTAAAACAGTAAAATATGGCGAAAATGCACAGTTTGGTCTTCCATCTTCAACTTGATGTCAAATCTCCGCAAATCAACCAAATCGCTCACTATTCCTTTTAGACTGCAGCTAGAACTGGCACCTGTTGAATGCCATAGCGATAACAGAGCTGTGCATGCCTCTAGTACTTCAAAACTGCCCAACCCCCATCGGGTGCCAAAATATGTCATGACTTTTCCGACAACCCAATATTATTTTTGGCATAGGAATACTGTAATCAACTGTTATCATGTAGCCAGCCAGCTTTTCAGAAACTTTAAAAACTGCATCATCCTGGAGAAAGAATTGAACTCGTGTCTAATTTCCATCTAAGTATACTATACTGCTATTGAATATTGAACAACCCAGGACAATATGTTACCAAACAACTGAAGTATAGAAATCTGAACAAACAATAGATTGTGCCAGTCAAGGAAACTAGTGCCTGCTCCTAAAAAGAAAGAACCATTCTAATCTGGCAACATATGCAGGCCAGAAATAAATCATCTGATGAACAAGTACACCTCTGAGTTAGACTGGTCACTGCTAATAGAGGTAATCTGGCATTTGACTAGCACAATCTGAGGTTTGCAATTCATGAGGCAACCTTAAGGATTGTCTTATGTTATAAACATGCTTTAGATTAAATATACATAATATCTCAGGTATTGTTTACCTGATATTGATAAAGTATTTCGCACGTTGTTGCTCTGTGAGGCACGTGCTCCCGGCCCGAGAGGTCAATTATGTTACAGGTTTTTGGTTAGTTAAAATTTTTTTAGAAATAAAACAATTAGGTTATATATTTTCAGTTCAACATTCATTCGCACAATCAAATGTTTTAAATTTACTATTAAATAAAAGATTGTAGTAGAAAAAGTTATACCCATCGGGTCAGGAGACGTCTCACAAGGGGTTCACGTCACGTTGTTATGGCGAGTGCTTTCAGTATTGTCATAATACCATCATCAAGCCATTTACTTCCACACGAAGGTTTCTCGCGCGCGTGTGTAGTCACAGGAGTTGCATGTCAGAAATCGAAGGGAAGGTTTGTGGCCTGTATGTGTTAGGTGATTGTTTCTCATGTGTCGCCATCTATTGGATGTGTTGGTAGATATATCAGTCTTAAAATATGTACACAAAATGAAAAAAGAATTATACTTATGACTAATATATACCTACCAACACATCCAATAGATGGCGACACATGAGAAACAATCACCCAACACATACAGGCCGCAAACCTTCCCTTCGATTCCCAACATGCAACTCCTGCAACTACACACACGCGAGGAACCCTCGTGTGGAAGTAAATGGCCCGATGATGGTATTATGACAATACCGAAAGTGCTCGCCGTAACAACGTGACGATGAACCCTTGTGAGACGTCTCCCGACCCGATGAGTATAACTTTTTCTACTACAATCTTTTAATTAATAGTAAATTTAAAATGTTTGATTGTGCGAATGAATGAATGTTGAACTGAAAATATATAACCTAATTGTTTTATTTCTAAAAAAAATTAACTAACCAAAAACCCGTAGCATAATTGATCTCTCGGGCCGGGAGCATGTGCCTCACAGAGCAACAACGTGCAAAATACTTAATCAATATCAGGTAAACAATACCTTAGATATTATGTATATTTAATCTGAGGTTTGTTCAGATTCCTGTACTTACATTGTGTGAAAATGCATTGTTCTGTATGGTGAAATGGTAGCATGTTCGGAGCAAAATCAGAAGAAACCTATCCAATTTCTGCTTCAGGATGATGCAATTTTCAAGTTTTCTGAGGAGTTTTGCATATTGGAGCAGTTAATTATAGCATATGTATGTCAAAAATAATAAGCAGGATTGTTTTTATTTTAAAAGTGGTCTTCTTGGATGCTCTAAACTTCCAGCATGAATGAAGAGCCAACTTTCATTAATAGTCTTGCTAAGATTCACATTTATTTTACATTTTTTTTTTAGTTTATAGGTTAGCAGAACATTTGGGTCTCATGAAAGCCTTTATTCTGCAAATGGGAACTCTTATAGTTTTTATAGGTGGGGTAGTAGGGGTACTATCTCAAAATTTGCAACTCCTGCGACTACACAAAAAATTTGACTTAAAAATCTCCTTCATTCCTTAGTAAAAACTCATAATTTTGAAATAGTTGTAATGCATTAAGTCTAGGAATAGCCATGTCATAAATTATTACCAAGTTTAAAATTTTAGATAATACTTCAAGTTCTAAAGCTGTAGCATTATAGAAAGTTTTGTTGAAACAGGAACTGCAGTATTATTTAGTGTTAACTTTTCAATAATGCAGATTCAGAAGTTATGATGGTATGGTAACTATTATCAGGGATTTCTAATGTCATTAAAAATTATCCATTTTTTCAAATTTGTGAAATGCATTTATGAACTTAAATGTGCTGAAACTTTCTTGATATGAAGAAAAAAATCTTTACATGTGTTGTTTACAATCCACCAGTATTAACCTTTGTACTGCATAGAAAGAAAAAAATGTGTTACAATATAGGAACTAATGACTACTTGATTTTTGTTTTCCTTTTTGTTTTTAAGTCTCTTTAAAAAATTCTTAAATTAATTCAGATTGGACTTAATTTTATTTAGGAATGGAAAGGAGCTGAGTGCTGGTTCCATTGCCACATTCAGTGTGGACCATAAATCTGCAAAAGAACTGCGACAGTATTTATCCAATGTTGCTGAACAGTGTGAAACTAGGTAAGAGAATTTTGTGTTTCATGGGAACATTTTTGTTTTCTAATTAGTTGCTGATGTAAAATAAGTTTTCAAAGAAAATGTACATTTGAAAAAGATATTTTCACTAGAGATGAGTTGGAAATCACATCACTGTTACTGAAAAGTCACTGTTATGACCAGTGACTACACGTAACAATTCCAAAATCACTGTTAAGGTGTTACAGTTTAGGCCTTGGTGACCATCGTGTTCTAAGTCAAATCTCACCTCTGCGTGGGAGTAGAACCCTTAGGGCTGTTGACCATTCAAGATGAGCTGAACGAGATCATTGTCACCCTAATCCCTTTGGGGTAAATTGTGGGGACATGGAGAGGTGAAAGCTCTAGTCTAGTTTTTCCAAATAGGTGAACAACATCATTTTACTTTTATTTTTTCTTCCATTTAGTGTTCAGCTTCTGTCACCATTTTCTCCGCTCTGCTCCTGCTTCATATTGTTCCCCTCACAAACAGCGATTTTGTCAATGATACCAGTAAGATGGTGATCCACAATTCTGGCTTTCTTACAGCTCCATCACTACTGCCATAAATATTGACTTTTTCACTATTTAAAGTCACCATCACTCCCAGGGAACTGTGAGTGTTGTCACCATGATAGGAAATGCACTGTTAAAGCCACGTCTAATTTCCATCATGCAAGCTTCAGAATTTTGTCCATTTACAAAGAAAAAAGTGTCTACAGCTTACAGCTAAACATTTATTCAAAACCTTTTCAAAAATGGTTGTGTGTGAAGTTGTGTATACTAAGTGGGTGAAAGATGGATTATGTATGACTAATACTGTGCTTGCTACTTGCATATATATATGTTCCAGTAAAAGTGAACTGGTAATTATGACTAATGACCAGTTATTAAACATAACCACCAATAATACTGCTAATGCTAAGTGTCATATGTGACATCACAACAATCACTTGTGTTAGTTACTATGAATAATTACCGAAAGCCCATCAGTAAGTGTAACAAGTAAATATAGTAAACAACTGGTATGTTAAGTTATAGGAAACATTCTGAGACACCTCTGCTCCTTGTAGCATGCATTAATTAGTCTTCTGCTTCCCTGTGTTTCAGTTCAGAGTTGACTTAACCATCTATTTGAATCACTGATAGCTGATAGCATTGTTAACAAGTTTAGTTCATCAGCATTTTCCTCAGTCAGTGGTACCTTATTTTGCTCTTCACCTAATATCAAATGTTAAATAAATGCAGGGTTTCGCACTCACTACCTAACCCGGCATTTCTTTAATAATATTAACACCAATGAAGATATTGCAACAAAATTTGAAATGGACTTACCTCATTTCGTGCAAAATGTGATGACATCATAATATGTGCTGGAAGTGGCCACCATTTGTGTCCAGACAGCGTTGAACCCAGCACACTATATTGTTTAAAGTCCTTGCCAGAACGTCCGCTGTCACTGCTTGAATTTCTTCGGTGATGTTTGCTTTCAAGGCATCTATGGTTAGCAGTTTCTTTTGGTAAACTCTCCCTTTTAGATATCCCCATAAAAAGTAATCGGGAGGCATCAGATTGGGTGAGTGCGGTGGCCAAAGACCCTTCGAAATGACGTGGTTGCCAAAAAAGGACTGAATTTTGGCCATACTGGTGTGTGTGATGTCACTCCATCATGCTGGTAATATCCAATGGAGAGTTCTTTGTCGTCCAATTGATTTACAAAGGTGTTGAAGATTTCCATATATGCAGCTGTTGTGATGGTTGTATCGAAGAAAATGAGGCCAATTATGCAGTGTCGAGTTTTTAGCAATTTTCTGTGACTGAAGGGGTTCTTCATGTATCGCGTTGGGATTTTTACTGGCCCAAATATGGGAATTTTGAGAATTGACTTATCGGGACAGGTGAAACCACGCCTCATCCGAGAACCATGTGTAGTCCAGAATGCCCGGATTTTCCTGAAGAAATGTCTGAAACTATCGACAGTATGTCACTTGTTTCACGTGGTCAGGCTCTTTCAGTTCATGGACCATGGAGATACGGTACGCATGAAGCTTCGCTTTTTTCACAGCATGTTGACAAGTGCTTTTGGACAACCCTGTTTCCTGTGACAGTCAGCGAAGTGACTTCCTGGAAGACACAAGTAGTTGGCCCTTTACATTCTGGATTGTTTCCTTGGACACTTGTGGACGACCTCCTGCATGGTCGTCTAATAAAGTCCCCTTGGTTTCCAATTTCTTTGGCAATGCCCAAATGGTGGACTTGCTCGGCAGATGTCTGCCTGCAAACCTCTCCAGGAATTGCTGTTGACAAGACTTTATTGATTCTGTTTTCCAATAAGTGAACAATAAACACTTGCTTTTCCAGAGTATACAGATACATTTTCACATGTATGCGAACAGCCATGAGCATGAGCACTCACTATGAACAACCGAATTGTGTAGACACGCTCAGCGAAATGGCATAACAAAGCAGCAGAGAGGCGCGTCCAGCTGGCTGGCGGACTGCTCCTCAGTGGCGCCACACTTAGGAATGTGTCTGCCTCTAAAGAACACTCCGGCTGGCTGACAGTGCTGGGTTCAATGCTGTCTGGATGCAAATGGTTGCCACTTCCAGCACATGTTGTGATGTCATCACATTTCGCACGAAATGATGCAAGTCCACTTAAAATTTTGTAGCAATATCTTCATTGGTGTTAATATTATTAAAGAAATGCCAGGTTCGGTAGCGAGTGGGGCAGTATAATAATTTGTGTAACAAGAAAAAAAAAGTGCGTCTTATCCAGGATTCATTATAGGAATGTAAAAGGGCAGGGCACAAACTGAAAAATGGGAAATGTTTTTGACTCAAACTGGCATTGGTTCTTTATTTTTGTTTTTTACTGTGAACAGAATAAAGTTGCACAGAGTAATATGGAGATACCTACCACAGCTAGTTTCAGAGACATCAGGGCAGGATTTTTTAAAGCTTAAATGCTGGTGGGATGTATAATTTTAGTGTGAGGGTAGGCAGAGTGGGATTTTTCAAACCTTAGGTCCAGAGCATGCTACCTCACAATAAAAAAAAAATAAAAAAAATACTTAGATTCAGTCCTGTCTTATCATTTACCATGCCTACAATTGTTTGAAAATACATGAAATAGCTTGTAATAGTAATAAATGACCTGAAATCCATTTGGATTTATCATACACTACTGTTTGTGAAAATTGTAACACCAAGAAGGAACTACGAGATTCAAATGAAATTTATACCGCATATTACTGATATGACTGTACATAAGTGATTTAATTTTCAGAACAATACAACAATTTTTTACCTGAAAACATCAGTATCTTGTGAAGCCTGCGTGAGCTGCAATACGGAGCTTCTAGACGGCGTGGCATTGATTCAAAAAGGCGTTGGATGGTGTCCTGGGTAATTGTTTGCCAGGCGGCATGTATGCAAGTCCAAATCATTGGTACTGACCGCTGGAGGACTTTGATAGGCCAGTTGCCGAGTGACCATATCCCAGACATATTCAATAGGTGACATGTCTGGCGAACATGCAGGCCAGGGAAGGAGCGGTATCTACTGTGCTGCGAAGAGGGCTTGAACATTCCTGGCAATATGTGGTTGGGCATTGTCCTGCTGGAATATAGTACCAGGAGTGCTCTGAAGGAAGGGTATGACTTCTGCCTGCACAACTTCCCAGATGTAGTGGTCGCTATTGAGATTGCCCTCAAATTGTAACAGTCGAGATCGCGAATGGTACCCAATGACACCCCACACTATCAGACTTGGTGTTCAGCCTGTGTGATGCTCAACAATGCATGTTGGAAGAAGGTGTGCTCACCACAATACCGTCTAATGTGAATGCGGCCAGCATGGTAGCCCAAGTTGAATCGGGACTTGTCTGAAAACACATGCTGCCAATCAGCATGCCATTGTCTGTATTGAAAACCCCATTCCAGCCTGAGGCGTCCATGGGCAAAACAATCCACCACAAAGGGATGCGTGCAACCAGTCTTCGGTGCAGCAGACTGCATCAAACTGTCAAGGCAGACAATGCCACACCTGTTGCAGTGCTCCACTGTTGTGTTAACACTTGCAAAGATGCGGAACGGTTTGTCACTGCCATGAGGATGAGGTGTTGGTCATCTCGCAGTGTCGTCACATTTCTTGGTCCATTGCCCGATTGTCAATGCACCTGTTTCTCCTCAGTACACTGCCACCACACGTGCATCGCTGTCGCAGCATTATGTCCCGTCCGAACTGCAGTGTCGTGGTATGAAAATGCACCTTCACGCATACCAATCATTCGTTCTCGTTCAAACTCTGTTGTATGGTGATATTTGGCCCCTTCGTCGTCGCTGAGGCATTATTGAATCGTGGAGACCCTTTTACAACTCGCTGTCCATGATGCACTTCTGCTGTGTATCCTAAACAGCCCTCTCTTTATACCCTTCACTCGACTGTTCAGAGGGTGCTGCCGGGCCCAGACATGCACAATGACTCTGCACTTCTAATCATTTCCATGTCCTACCCTGCTCTGCATATCTTGTAAGTTTCATGTGATTATGATAATTCCTTCATAGTGTTGCAATTTTCACAAACAGTAGTTTATTTACTAGTTTCACTGGTGATAATACACTGCAGTAGCAAATTATTAGGAACACTGAATGCTATCAGACAGGTGCAATTATCACTTATGTGGCCAACTATGATGTTGAGATGGCTTCATAAACAGCCAGCCCACTGCAAAAAGATTGAGATGTGTTGTATGTGTATGCAGCAGTATGGGGTAAGACTAATGATTTAAGCAACTTTGATAGTGGAAACTAGGCTGGCAGGTGCAAGCACATCAGAAATGATAAACCCCTCTCAGCTATGCTAAAACATTTGTATCGAGGATGTACAGTGAGTGGTGTGGAAACTGCAGACAGTCAGTCAGTGGTCTTTCTTTGGGTAGAAATGTTTGGTTGATGTTTAAGGGCAATTTCAATTACTAATGACTAATTTTTGACGTTTTATCCATGGTCTAACAATCTTCAGGAACTTGAAGTAATATGTACAATAGAAATTTGAGCTTTAGAACTTCCATGGAAAAAAAAATTAGTATAGAGTATGTCTTACTGTAAACTTTGAAATGGTAATGTAAAAATGGAACTTCACTTTTGGCAATATTAATAGTTTAATGTTGTGGTGTTATTTGTTATTTTATATAAATATCAGTAGTTTAATGTTGTGGTGTCATATTTTTCTATTTCTTTTTTTTGCAGCAGTGCTTCAGATCTGCCAACTGTGATAATTCTTGATAATCTGCATCATGTAGGCTCCTTAGGAGAGGTATTTAATGGCTTCCTGAGTGCTAAGTACCAAAAATGGTAACTTTTTTTTTTAATTATCATTCTAGAAAACTAAGAAAATGTTCAAATTCTAAAGTGTTCAAACGAAATCACCATTTTTAGTGTTCCTTTTCCGAAGTTTTATGGGAGCAAATGCCATTAAAACAGAGTTGCAGCTCTAGATTTAAAGGTTCTAACTTGCATGCACTGTGAGACACTTGCGATTCATTTTGAGACAACCAAAAATCGATGAGTGGCTGATTTAGTAGAATTTATTCAAATAAGCATCAAAAGATAAAGTAACAAGTCACTGTGTTTGTGCTGTTAGGACTAAATATCTTTCTGCTGGATGTCCCAAAGATCCAGACCTGAAAAACAAAAAATAAACATTTTACATTAATTTCATTTGTCATATTACATACCATTGATAGTTATACAGATCTACACGAATGCCTCTTTGAGCATTTACTAAGATCAACAAAATCAAATAACCATGGAACTGATGGTCATTTTGACATATGATGTCAATGGTGTTTTTGCCTATAAACCCATTGCAGTCAGTCAAACTGCAAATGCACAGCATTACATAACATAACTGCAGTTCATCTCGTACAAGGTGCATTCAGAAAGTAAGGGCCAGTCATTCATGTTGGCAGCATACATGCATTGGGACTTTACATGGTTCATAGTGGAGCCAGGCGCCATGTTGTCAACCTTCAATTGTAGTTTATCATCATGTTGTTTTGTTAAAATTAGTAAGACAATAGTTAATCCCAATTGTTGTGAAGTTTGGGCCTTAATTATATTTCTGCATGCAAAAAACCTTACCTTGGCTGAAATTCACCAACTTTGTGACATTTATGGACTGCATGTGATCAATGAAGGAAAAGCAAGGAAATGGTGTAGGCAATTTAGTGGAGGGCGAACAAACATTCATGATGAAGATTGAAGTGGAGAGCTGTCTGTTGTGAGTGACATCAGTGTTGAACAATTGAACAGCAGCATTTGTGAAAACTAGAAGTTCATAATTTCTGAGTTGAGTTTCTATTTTCCTCAAAATTTGTTAACTGTGCTCTTTGAAATTGTCACCAAAAGATAACAGTACCACAAAATCTGTTCAAGGTGTGTGTGCACCCAAGAGCTTACAGACACCCACAAAAAACAGTGAATGGCTAAAGTGTTTGCCTTATTGCAATGGTACCACACTGAAGGTGGTGCATTTAACTGTATTCTCACCTATGATGAGAATTGGGCCTTGTACGAGAATGAAAGTGAACAGCAGTTCATATAGATATAGTGGATGCATACTGGATCACCGAAAGAAGCAAACAAAATTCAGACAGATATTTTTTGGCAATAAGCCCATAGCAACAGGGGGGGCAGAAAATGTGTTTTGTGCTTGTTGACTGCATGTCTCGTGGAACCACAGTCACTTCTGGAGCTTACTGTGGCATGTTGAAAGAATTAAAGAGGGCAATTCAAAACGGATAATGTTGACTGCATGTCTCGTGGAACCACAGTCACTTCTGGAGCTTACTGTGGCATGTTGAAAGAATTAAAGAGGGCAATTCAAAACTGATAACATGGCCTCTTTATCTGCATTATCTTGCTTCACGAAAATACACTTGCACCCACAGCTGTTTACACCTGCCAACTCCATGAAAATTTCAAGTGGGAATTGAATTGTTCGACCACACATCTATGGCTTGGATTTGATACCGAGTGACTACTACTTTTTCCTGCATACGAAGACATTTTTTTAAGTGCTACAACATTTCCATAACAACGATCTGAAAGCATCAGTGGAAAACTGGCTGGGTGCACTGGTGGACACATTCTTTAATCAGATACAGAAGCTAGTGGCCCAGTATTTCAAATGCCTGAATAAGTGTGGTGACTATGTCAAGAAGTAGAGTAGAGTACATGTTAACATTTGGCAATAATGATGGGGGTGGGAGGGTGGGGTGTTATTCCAGTTTTTTTTTTCTTTTTTCTTTTTAGGGATGACTGGCTTTTATTTTCTGAACAGCATACATAGTTCATGCACTAAGGAAAAAGCATCTAAAACTGGTTGACAATGCATCATCCTACACAATAATGCTGCTACAACACACACTGTATGAAAGCATTCTCTGATGGATATGTGACTCATTACCATATCCTCTCCATTTTCTTGACCATCTCAATCTATGCAACTAAGATCCGATTCTCAAACTGAAAAAAAAAAAATACTTTTCCACCCAGTGCAGAAACTTTATCCATGGTTCAGTACACATGCCATACCAAAAATCTGTGAAGAAGTGCTGTCATTTGTGCTTGCTGCTTTCCCCATCATTGGCAACAGACCACAGACAACATCAGGGATTATTTCAAAGATTGTTAACTGCAAATTATGTTGTATTACATTCTTTTTACTGTTGCAGTTTATTACAAGTTCCTGAGTTAAATCACTATAATGTCATGATACACAATGCTTAATGTTTGCTCGCATCTAACCAGTAACTGAATTACACATAATGCCATATGATGATGACAACAATGGGCAGTGGCATCACATGCTACTGAGTATCAAATGTATCTACTTGATTCCTGGCATCATCAAATTTTTTACTAAAACAGCATAGTTGCCACTACTTATGGAATGACTTTAATATTTGTCTTTGTGTTAGTAGAGGCTTCTGAGACACACTGTATAAAACATTTTAACTTGTACAAGGGAGAAGTGTAACTTGTAGAATCACAAGTATGAGAACATTTTTTAGTAAAACTCATAACCTGAATTAAATTTAGGTAAATAGGGTTTTACAAATATGAAGCTTGAAGTAAAAAAGAAGAGGTGACACATGTATGTGAATGGGTGACAATGTATGAGCAGTGTCAAAGGTATATGCTGGGAGGACTAAGTAAATAAGATGTATGAAAAAATGTGTGAATGTGGTCCTTGATAACTTATCTCACTAAATAAAAATAATCCCAAATTTATTTCTTACTTAATGGTAAAATATTCTGTGCTCAACATTGAATATTTCAAAAATTATGCAGCAAGAAAAAATATTTATATACTGTTTTCATGTGAAAGTTGTGTATTGAAAGTCAGTATTTATGAAACTACTGCCCTCTTAAATGAGCAAGAAAAACTTAATTTAACATCAGAATATGAATTATGTCTTTCCCCCATGCACTTGTTTCTGATACTGCTCTGTTTAACATCTCAACTCATGAACATTAAGCAGAAGTATTAAGGTATTTTTGCATTCATTTTTTTTTTCAGCTGATGATATTCTAGTTGATCAAGTAATGCTGTGCCCCAACAGCCGAAGCTGTTTCATATTTGGCACCCTACTTGAGGCTCTCATGCCCATAAACACCCATAACTCACTGTAAAGACTTCTGGCATATTTATTACTCTTGGTTAGAGTTTTTTGTTCTTATAAAGCAACCATCATAAGTAACTTGTGCTGCTTATGGCTTAAAATTAACATGGCTGTGTATCAAACGTTTTGCAGGCGAGGGTAGGTGCATTTTTAATTTATTTGCTATCCCTGTGTCTATAACATATTTAGAACTCCAAAACTTATCACTGTTTGGGTGAAATATTAGTTCTTTACCACAGCAACTAACTACTAAAATGAACAGCAATAGATAAAGAATTAAATGAGTTGCTGTTTGATGATGCAGCAGACATGTTCAATAGTAAGCTGTCATTTCATGTTTGCCAAATATGATCTGAGGTATGCCTCTGTTTTATGCTTGATCTTATTGTAAATTATTATGTAACATTAAAAGGGGGGAGGGGGCACGCCAGAGGGCACATTAGTTTTTCTTCCTACTGAATGCAAACATATTGTTATTTTTAATAAGTAATGATTTACTTTTACTGAAAAGACTCACTAAATCAAATTTATAATACCATACAAAAAAATGATGTACAAATTAGGCATAAACTGAAAACATTTTCAAAGTGCAAACACAATAATATCTAAAGATAGTTGGGTGAGCACATGTTCATCTATTTTTACATGGGTATTGCATACATTCCTACCTTTCATCATGCTTTTTTTGAAGTTTTCAGTACATGTCTTACCTTTTCATTTTTAAAATATGGAATCCATATTGCCAAACGTTTTTGTGGAGTTGATCTTATACATTTGTATCTTAATTGTGAATTACAAATGTATGAGCTTCAAATTTAATATTTCTTCTGTGTGTAATATGTTCTATGGCATTTATTTCATCATTTAATTATTTTCTTTGAAGAATTGATCATGAAAGACAAAACATAATGGTATATAGCATTGTGATGAATTTTTGTATTGCCATTTTAGAATGGAGAACTTCTGAAAAGTAATTTATTTGCTCTTTCTTGCTTTATAAAGTTAAAGACAATTTTTTGAGAAGGTTATAACCAGGTAATGCATTCTAAAGTTTCAATGAAGCAGGTATGAATAAATTGACAAAACACTTTCCATGGCAATCAATCAGCCATGCACAAAAGTGGGTTGAGAGTGACAGTGTAGAAAACTGCAGGCAACTTAAGGGCAATATCAATGATGGGTCCTCATTAATAATACACCAGTCTGCTATTGCTTACATGTGTGGAAAAGAAATTAAAGAGAATCTGAGTCCTAGGTTAGTAGTAATCATACAAATTGTTTTTTCTGAGCAGCATCAAGAAGTTTTAGCACTGATTTAGGTGGTTGTCTAAAATGTGGAAACTGTGCTCAGTGGTTGGATAAGCTTGAAGGAAAAGTTTTTTGTTTTTGCTTATTTTTCCGTAAAAGTAGTACTTAACAGATGCAACAGTGTAAGAAACATGGTTATGCCGAGACAAGGTAGAGGAGGTTTACGATCTGTTCTAGATCTGACCAGTGATAGGAAGTAGCACCTTACATATGTAGCATTGCAACAGTAGCATGGCATGTAGCATCACTACAAATAGAAAACTGTAGTTGTAGTACACTACAAAATAAAGTAGCTGGTAGCAAAAAATTATGCTACAATTCATGTCATGTGACATTTTCAGATTTTCTGGAACATGGGGGTTAAGTGTACCCTGCCTACAGTCATGTACCTGACTTGATGTGATGTGAAAGTTAACCAAACTGTTAACCATGAAGTATTATCTTCTTTACTTTATGCTATGTACATGGAAGTCTTCTCAAAACACAGTGTGTGAGAGATGCTTGAGGTAGCAATTTTGTTGATGACATTTTATAGCAAGGTTCGATTCTCTTAGCAAGAAAATAAATTCACAGTTACTTGTTAATAGTGTTTTGATTTGAATTCCCTGGGAATACATGCTAGCCTATAATACAAGCCACTGAATATATGATAAAATGTGTTATATATGATGATCAGAGCAGAGGTAAATACACAGATAAATTACTTGTGTAATTTACCTTGGTATTTAGCTCTGATTGCTATATGTAAGAATACACATATAAAGGTCATCTTCATAATTTTCATTTTTAACTAAAGACTAAATGTAGAAAAAGTAATGAGTAGCTACTTTTCAGAAAAAGTAATGTAAGTAGCTGCGTCAAGCTCCTTTTTCAAGAACGTAATTGTAGCAGCAACCAGCTTTCCAGTCACTGGATCTGACACTATTAGGATGTAGAACACATTAGAAGTAAGGAGTACTTCTCAGAAATTTGTGTGACATGGAAAATGGAGAAATATTTTAATCTCCTTTTCTGTGCTTGCAATAGGGAAGTAGGTTTTGTAAAGTTAAATTTCATAAAGATGTCTTCCCCTCCTTTCACATAAAGCCTCAATATCACAATTTAAAGAAGAGGCAGCATAACACATAACAAGCATGGAGGGTGGATGATATTGTCAGTGACATTGTGAACTAGATCAGCTGCAAAGTAAAGGGGATCATTGATGTACAAAAGAAACAGGATAAGAACAAAACCGGTCTCTACACAGCATTCATGCATTAACAAAAAAATTCCTTTAAACAGGTGCCTTCAATGCAAGACTATATCGAGAACCTTTGTGTGATATAAAGTACCTGAACTTGAATTTCACCAAACTTTTCCATAGTTGTATTCTGAACATGAACTGAAAATTGCTTGTCTTGACCATGTTTGGAATAAATGCTATACTGATGGTTGTTAATGAGCATTTGAAGACTCTGCAGGTGCTCATTAATTGTCTTCTCCATTACTTTGGTCCGAACCAAAGTCAGATATGATAGAAACAGTTTTCTGAGAAAGACGATGAGCCAACTTTTTAAACATTGGTGGAAATGAGTAAGCACCCAACCTACTCAAAAGATTGCTGTTCAAAGTGACAACTGAAACAAATGGTATACAAAAAACAGCTGCTAGTTTTGGTACACAAAACATAATCCAATTGGAGATATGCCATCTGTACCAGAGTCTTTAATATTTTCAATAGTCTGGAGTAGTCTATACCTCTTATGATGATGGAACACCAGTAGAAACTGGTTGACACAGGCTTTTTGGAAGGTTGGAGAATGTATTGCATCATTAACAGTAGATTTCTTAGCTAAAAAAGTGGGAGCACAATGTGACCAGCTTTTCCTTAGGGGGAAACAACAAAAGCATGTGGACAAATGAGAGAAGGAATGAAAGAGCAATGATTCTGGTCTGTAGCTTTGGCATTAGCCAAAATGAATAATCACCATTGAGGCCAGAATATAAACTTTTAGAGTTTCTTTTTTTTTTTCCTTCATGTATTGTGGGCCTGAATATATACTATTAATCCATACAATGGGGATATCAGCCCCTTGTGAAAAGCTGTAATTGTGAGAGCCACAGCCCAGGAGCTAGCTTCATTTATGGCCTTGTTACAGATATCAGAGAAAGTAATAAAAATTTTTCATTCAAACAAGTAACATATCCACAACTTCCAAAGAACATTATGGATGAAATCAGTGTAAGAAAAGCAGACCCTTATTTCATGCTTTATAGTATTACAGAACAGAAGAGCTGTCAGAAAAAGGAATCTTTTTAAGCTTTTGACTCTCAAATATGTTTCTCTTTCTATATACATATACATCTTACTAGATGAAAGCCTGTCAATAATGACGGGGAAAATAAAATTTATGGTACAGAAATTATTGACATTTATTTAGAGTTTTTGAGTTACCACGTCAATAGATGGCAACGTTGGCTCACAGCTTTCTGAAAATTTCCCAAGCAGTCGGTTATGGAATTTGATACGACGGGTTGTCTGTTATGTGTTTTGTAAAACCTTTAGTCCCTATTTCATCAACACTTTCTGGAACACAACATTTTTCGTGTACACTGACTGTGAACTATTTTTGCCGGTTCAACGCCATGCAGAGCGGCATCATTAATGCTTTCTTGTTCAACTTCATAAAGCATTTTGCATGCATCAGCAAAAGGATTATTTTGAGACATGAAAATGCTTAACTCTTGCATCAGACTTTGATTGCACTGGGCATTTTCCCTAATCCTCATTTTTTGATCACCAGTCTCTTCCGGGTCCAATATATACAGTTCAGCAAACTTTCTCTGGTCCCCATTTGCTGGGTGCAAAGCTCCTGCTCGATGGTAAATTTGTCCGTTAATTCGGAAACAACAGGCACCGTATCCAGGAGGCGGAGCAATGTTAGCTCCCATGGATGCAAACGCCAAAGCGCTATTTATTGATCTTATGTTGTCCATGAAATTTTTTGAATGTTGATACTGTTCTTTCGTTAACTGCTGAATAACAGGGGCTGATCTTATAGCATCTAATTTTACTTTGGCTTTACGACAGCATTGCGTAAAAAGTTTGTCAGATGGCTGTTCTGCCGCAAAATGTTTTGCATGACATAATTCGCAAATACTGTCCATGGAACCACAGTTATGAGCGTCTGCATTTGGTTCTACAACATTAACTGCGTCAAAAACAGCTTGGTTTCTAGTTCGTGGATTTTGTCTGCGGATTGTAAAACCACTTCTCGGGCGTAATATTTGCGATTGTGACATGTGTGCAATCTGATGTTGTTCGCGACCTTGTGTGATTTGTCCTGAAGTCGTGTTTGCAATTCGGTGTCGTTCCCGACTACGTTCAATTTGCTGAACAGTTATATTTGCTATGCGATGACGATTCTGATCGCATTCTCTTTGCACAGCAGACATACTTTCCCGACGGGCCCTTTCTTGCTCTGCCTTTCGTCTTTTTGCTGCTTCCTTCTGGAAAGCTACTTCCTCAGCAGATTTTTTCCATTTAGGAGCCATATTTGCAGTGTTGTTGTTAAAACTCACGCAAAACACAGTCTATGTTTTGAGACAAATGAACCACAATATGAATTGATGACTTAAACGCACCCCCCCCCCCCAAAAAAAACTAACTTCGAACGAAAGAAAAACAAAACATTAAACAGGAACGGTTACGGATAACACAGTTTGAACACTGGAATATAAATGTTCGTCTTTTTCTGTTAAACAGCATAATAAAGCATATCAAGGGTATATAAATAATAATAATGAATTTTATTTTTTGCTGTTACATTGTAGGCTGCAAAAAATTATATTTATTTACCCTATATGAAATAGAACCAAAATTCCTGACGTAAAGTTTTCGAATCTCTAAAAAGTTGACCGTATGACACAACGCATCTCTGATGTCATGTGAAAATGATTTGGATTAGATGATGTCACAGCAGCAGCAGTGTTCTTTGTTGCTATGACAACAAAACAAAGTCATATACGTGTAGACTGTGCGCGTGTGTGCGATGACGTCACCTACACAAAAAGCAAAGCGTGACGTTACAAACATTTGTTTCTCGGTTGTTGCTATGACAATTTAAATAGTGGCACGGAGGAGGACTCTAGCCAATTATATATTAGGATATTGCTCTAGTTTATGTTATTTCATGTATTACATACATACATATCACTAAGCTGTTCTCTGAGATTCAGAGTTTAGCTCCAAAAAGAAATACAAACTACCAGATATTTTTACTTACTGTTGTCGTATCAGACTTCTCCATTTACAGCGGTCTTGACATACAACTCGGGCTTCACTGATATCCATTACACGCTGTACACAAAATCTTTTATACTTCATAGTCATAATTTTTTTCTCATGCAGACACTCCTGAATCTGATCCACCCATGTCTGCCTTTCCTTCCTGCCACTTGGGCTAAAAAGATTTTCTTAGTAAGCATCTCATCACTCATTCTTTCAACATGGCCAAACCACCAAAGCATATTGGTCTCCACCTTGCTAACAACATTTTGCTTCACCTCACACAATCAGACCGTGTCTTGCCACAAACCCCACGTAAGTAAACGCATTTCTCCAGCACACAAACGACTCCTATGTTTCTTCTGCAGTACCCAGGTTTCACTGCCATACATCAGAGTAGGAACAATTACAGTTTCATACACAACCATGTGGGACTCTCTAGAGAACCCATCATTCCTGTGAAAACCTCAAAGAGCAGCTATGACTTTCAATGAAGAATTCACTCACCTACTAATTTCACCATCAAATTTGTTCTCTCTGTCAAACATGCTTCCTAAATATACAAACTCACTCACCTGGTCAATCACGGTGCCATTTATACTCACATTACATTCAGAGCTACCCGTTCTTCTAATAAACACCATAACTTTGGTTTTTCTCTTATTTATACTCAGTTTGAATTTCATACAAACTACATGCATCCGAGACAACATACTCTGCAAATCACTTTTTCTCTCTGCCAACAGGACAGTGTCATCACCATACAGCATTCTGCACACACGGATATCACCAAGACATAAACCACTATTATCTATTTTGGCATCATGCCTCTGTGAATTTTGGAGACGTGTAAGCTAGTTCTGTGTGACAATGGCGAAATGACCCCAACTCACTGGGTTTTTGTTCCAGAATCTTTAGGTTGAATGAACAACTGGAACCCTCAGCTGTGGGCTAATCCCCCACACTGATGTACTTACCTGATTAAAAAGACAAAAAGAAATATTAAGAATGACTCAAGTGTGGGATATGGTGGACCTACCACACTTGAGAAGGACGGTCCACCACAGAATCGACCTGGACTTTCTAAACAGCGTATGAGAAAGAGATCTCTGCTGAGTGAATGTAAGATTGGTGTATGAAATACTAGAGGTATAAATGGCAAGATGAGTGAGGTGATTGAGGAGATGAAAAAGTGTAGACTGGATGTGCTGTGTGTAAGTGAAACCAAAAAGAAGGAAATTGGGGTAGAAGAAGTGAATGGCACGGTGAGTGTGTGGTCTGGAGTATTGGATAATAAGAGAAGACAGGCGGGTGTAGGTGTGATTTTAAGTGAAAAGATGAAGAACAACTTGATTCACTATAGTTGCGTAAGTGAGAGAATTCTTTGGATTCGTTTGAAAGTGAAACTTCAGAGAATTGTAATTGTTGTAGTGTATGCTCCTTGTGACTCGGAACCTTGTGATAAGAAAGAAGATTTCTGGAATGAGCTAAAAGCTGTTTTGTGCCAATTTGGTGCTAAAGAAAAAGTTATAATAGCAGGGGATTTCAATGCTAGAGTAGGTGTGCAGAATGCAATTTCTGACAATGTTCTGGGTAAGTTTAATGATCCTTGTGTGAATGATAATGGTGAAAGATTAATTGAACTCTGCATTGAGAATGGTTTGTGTGTATCTAATACATTTTTCAACCACAAGTATATCCACACATATACTTGGGAAAATCGTACTCTTGGTCAAAAACTTAGTTGTTGACACCCGTGTGATGAGAGGTGCTGATGTTGGTTCTGATCATTACTTGGTAGTGTCACGAGTGAAACTTAATGTTGGTTGGAGGAAAAGGAATAGGAAGGGACCACGGGATAGAAAGAATAAAGGTTGATAGGCTCCTTGAAGATCATCAGCGGTATTCTGACTTACTCAGAGAACGACTGAAGGATCTGAAATCTGGTGAGAGGGATGTAGAAAAGAAGTGGGAATGTTTTAAGAACTGTGTTGTCACAGCTGCTAAAGAGGTCTGTGGCACCACAATAGTGGGTAACAATAGAGGTGATGCTTGATGGAATAGTGAGATTGAAGAGGCAGTAAAGAGAAAGAAGGAAGCCTATTTGGGGATGTTGCAAGGTAGAGACTCTGTGGATGAATATCGCTGTAAGAAGCGTGAAGCTGCTAAGCTGGTTCGCCACAGTAAGGCAAAAGATAGGAAGGAGAAAGTGGAAAGGCATGAACTGGCTTTTTGGAAAGATAGAAAGTCCTTCTGGAAGTACATGAGACTCAGGAAAAATAGGGGAAACAAAGTTGTAAGTTGTGTGAAGAATGAGATTGGGGAAATGATATGGGAGCCCAATGAGTTAAGTGAAAGATGGGGTGAATACTTCTGTGAGTTATTAGATCAGGAAAGCAAAGATTATTCTGAGACAGACGCAGATGATGTCACAATAAGGGATGAAAGCACAGGAGGGATCTCGAGAGAAGTGTGTAAAGCTCTAAAATAGCTTTGCAATGGTAAGGCTCCGGGAGTTGATGGCATAACTGCAGAGATGTTGAAATATGGTGGTGACCCTATAATTCACTGGTTAACTGAATTTTGCCAGTTGTGCTGGGAGTTAGGAATGGTCCCTCGGGATTGGAAGGATGCTATCATTGTTCCCTTGTATAAGGAAAAGGTGATCAGACTGAATGCAAGAGCTATCGTGGTATTAGCCTACTGAGTGTGGCAGGGCAAGTGTTTGGTAAGGTTGTTATTGAAAAAGTACGGGTTCTTACATCATTGAAAGTGTGGGATGTTCAGAGTGGTTTTATGCCTGGTAAAGGCTGCACTAACCAGATTTTTGCATTACGCACTATGATTGAAAAGTATCTGGCTGTTGGGAAGAAAGTTTTTACTGCCTTCATAGATTTAGAGAAAGCTTACGACAGAGTAAATGGGACACTTTTGTGGTGGAAGGTATTAAATGAATATGGTGTTACTGGGAATCTACTTAATAGTGTAAAAGCCATGTATGCTGGTAGTAGAGCTTGTTTACGAGTGAATGGTGTTTTATCAAAATGGTTTTCCATTGGTGCTGGAGTTAGACAAGGTTGTGTAATGTCACCATGGCTGTTTAATATATTTATGGATGCATGCATGCGTGATGCCAAAATAGATAATAGTGGTTTATGTCTTGATGATATCCGTGTGTGCAGATTGCTGTATGCTGATGACACTGTCCTGTTGGCAGAGAGCAAAAGTGAGTTGCAGAGTATGTTGACTCGGATGCACGAAGTTTGCATGAAATTCAAACTGAGTATAAATAAGAGAAAAACCAAAGTTATGGTGTTTGAGAGAGGAACGAGTAGCACTTAATGTAATGTAAGTATAAATGGCACTGTGATTGACCAGGTGAGTGAGTTTAGGAAACATGTTTGACAGAGAGAACAAGTTGGATGGTGAAATCAGTAGGCAAGTGAATTCTTCTTTGAAAGTCATAGCTGCTCTTTGAGGTTTTCACAGGAATGATGGGTTCTCTAGAGAGTCCCACATGGCTGTGTTTGAAAGTGTAATTGTTCCTACTCTGATGTATGGTAGTGAAACCTGGGTACTGCAGAAGAAACATAGGAGTCGTTTGTGTGCTGGAGAAATGCGTTACTTACGTGGGATTTGTGGCAAGACACGGTCTGATTGTGTGAGAAATGTAGATGTATTGCAGTTGTGTGATGTGAAGCAAAATGTTGTTAGCAAGGTGGAGACCAATATGCTTCAGTGGTTTGGCCATGTTGAAAGAATGAGTGATGAAATGCTTACTAAGAAAATCTTTTCAGCCCAAGTGGCAGGAAGGAAAGGAAGGCCAAGGAAGACATGGGTGGATCAGATTCAGGAGTGTCTGCATGAGAAAAAGATTGAGTATGAAGTATAAAAGATCTTGTGTACGGCGTGTAATGGATATTTTTGAAGCACGAGTTGTATGTCAAATTCGCTGTAAATGGAGAAGTTTGATATGACAGCAATAAGTAAAAATATCTGGTAGTTTGTATTTCTTTTTGGAGCTAACCTCTGAATCTCAGAGAACAGCTTAGTGATATGTATGTATGTATCATGCATGCATGCGTCCATAAATATATTAAACAGCCATGGTGGCATTACACAACCTTGTCTAACTCCTGCGCCAATAAAAAATCATTTTGATAAAACACCATTCACTCGTACACAAGTTCTACTACCAGCATGCATGGTTTTACACTATTAAGTAGATTCCCAGTAACACCATATTCATTCAATACCTTCCACAAAAGTGTCCTATTCACTTGGTCATAAACTTTCTCTAAATCTATGAAGGCAGCAAAAAACTTTCTTACCAACAGCCAGATACTTTTCAATCACAGTGCGTAATGCAAAAATCTGGTTAGTGCAGCCTTTACCAGGCATAAAACCACTCTGAACATCCCACACTTTCTCTGATGTAAGACCCCGTACTATTTCAGTAACAACCTTACCAAACACTTTCCCTGGCACACTTAGTAAGCTAATACCACAATAGTTCTTGTATTCAGTCTGATCGCCGTTTCCCTTATACAAGGGAACGATAATAGCATCCTTCCAATCCCGAGGGACCATTCCTAACTCCCAGCACAACTGCCAAATTTCAGTTAACCAATCAATTAGAGTCACCACCATATTTCAACATCTTGGCAGTTATGCCATCAACTCCCGGAGCCTTACCATTCTGAAGAGATTTTAGAGCTTTACACACTTCTTCTCTCGAGATCCCTCCTGTCCTTCCATCCCTCATTGTGACATCATCTACGTCTGTGCCGCCCCAGTGGCGCAGTGGTCTAAGCGATGGCCTCTGATCATTCATCCGAACGGGGTCCGGGTCTTAATCCCAGTGAGGCATGGATGTTGTGTTTGTCTTACGGCACTGGCTCTCTCCCTTCCCTGGAACCAGTGACTCTGAATTAGGGACGAGCGACTTCTTATAGCCCATTGAGTTGCTCACGGTGGTCGTTAAACCTCCAATAAAAAGAAAAAAAATCTACGTCTGTCTCAGAATCATCTTTGCTTTCCTGATCTAATAACTCACAGAAATATTCACCCCATCTTTCACGTAACTCACTGGGCTCCCATATCATTTCCCCAATCTCATTCTTCACACAACTTACAACTTTGTTTCCCCTATTTTTCCTGTCTCATATACTTCCAGAAGGACTTCCTATCTTTCCAAAAAGCCAGTTCATGCCTTTCCACTTTTGCCTTACACTGGTGAACCAGCTTAGCTGCTTCATGCTTCTTACAGCAATATTCATCCACAGAAACTACTTTGCAACATCCCCAAATAGGCTTCCTTCTTTCTCTTTACTGCCTCTTCAATCTCACTATTCCACCAAGCAACACCTCTATTGTTACCCACTATTGTGGTGCCACAGACCTCTTTAGCAGCAGTGACAACACAGTCTGGTGAGAGGGATGTAGAAAAGAAGTGGAAATGTTTCTTAAAACATTCCCACTTCTTTTCTACATCCCTCTCACCAGACTTCAGCTCCTTCAGTCGTTCTCTGAGTAAGTCAGAATAACGCTGATTATCTTCAAGGAGCCTATCAACCTTTATTCTTTCTATCCTGGGTCTCGTCTTATTCCTTTTCTTCCAACCAACATTAAGTTTCACTCGTGACACTACTAAGTAATGATCAGAACCAACATCCGCACCTCTCATCACACGGATGTCAACAACTAAGTGTTTCAGACACTGATCATAGACAACAAAGTCTGTCGCACACTCTTTTGACCAAGTGTACGATTTTCCCAAGTATATGTGTGGATATACTTGTGGTTGAAAAATGTATTAGATATGCACAAACCATTCTCAATTAATCTTTCACCATTATCATTCACACAAGGATCATTAAACTTACCCAGAACATTGCATTCTGCACACCTACTCTTGCATTGAAATCCCAAATAACTTTATCTTTAGCACCAAACTGGCTCAAAACAGCTTTTACCTCATTCCAGAAATCTTCCTTCCTATCAGAAGGTTCCAAGTCACAAGGAGCATACACTACAACAATTACAATTCTCTGAAGTTTCACTTTGAAACGGATCCAGAGAATTCTCTCACTTACGCAACTATAGTGAATCAAGTTGTTCAACTTTTCACTTAAAATCACACCTACACCAGCCTGTCCTCTCACATTATCCAATACTCCAGACCACACACTCGCCATGCCATTCACTTCTTCTACCACAATTTCCTTCTTTTGGTTTCACTTACACACAGCACATCCAGTCTATACTTATTCATCTCCTCAATCACCACCCTCATCTTGCCATTTATACACCTCTAGTATTCCATACACCAATCTTACATTCACTCAGTCGAGATCCCTTTCTCATACGCTGTTTAGAAAGTCCAGGTCGATTCCGTGGTGGACCGTCCTTCTCAAGTGTGGTAGGTCCACCATATCCCACACTTGAGTCATTCTTAATATTTCTTTTTGTCTTTTTAATCAGGTAAGTACATCAGTGAGGGGGATTAGCCCACAGCTGAGGGTTGCAGTTGGTCATTCAACCTAAGGATTCTGGAACAAAACCCAGTGAGTTGGGGTCTTTTTGCCAATGTCACACAGAACTAGCTGGCACCTCTCCAAGATTCACAGAGGCCTTAGTTGCTGTTGTATGTGCCATTGTTACCACGGAGCGCCCCGAGGAGGCAAACCCATCGCTCACTACGACCGTTATAGTGTAGTATATTGTAAAAATCTGGACATCTCTTCCAGCAAAAAGACTTCAATTTTTTTATTAAGATTCTAATAACTTCTATTAGTGTAAATAGTATAAAAGCCCAATTGAAAGACTGACTAATATAGATTAATTGTAAATTACAGGATGCTAAAAGGATTAATATAAATCTTTTATATCTCCCTGCACACTGCACACACTACTACTATGTTTTGTACATAATCATGTGAGCATTAAGGTATCAAATATTTGTCTTTGGTTTTACAAATTAATTTAGATTTTCATTATTATGATCTGTATGAGAAGAAAATTGCATTTGATAATAATGACAGAATTTTATTTTTAGCCCATACATTGTTGGAACTATGAACCAAGCAACTTGTTCCACAACGAATCTTCAACTGCATCATAATTTCAGGTATGAAAATATTTATTGTAATTTGTTAATTGCTTGGCCTTTATGCTCAAAATGATACTTTTCTGAACAGTCAGTTGCTCTTTGTTTTGTGTGTGATACAAACTGTAACTTACACAGCATAGCATCTTTACAGTATGCCTCACTGAAAGGACATCTGACACTCTTCCACAGTTCATTTCATGCAATCCATTACTTAATATGAGTGATGTATTATGCAAACATATGATCGAAATTAAATGTCACTTAAACATTAGTGATTACTCAATATTGCCTTCTTTAACATATCATTAACAGGATTTGTGATACTAATATTGGCTTTCTATGTATCACTGATGTCAATTACTGTTATCAGAAGGATATATACGTATATAATAGAAATAAATCAAGAGTAAATCTTTGTATATGAAATAACCTGTATGAAGTTATTGCAGAGATCATTCCTGTTATCTTAACATGACTTTGAACTTGAAAGAATAATAAATGTTATGTGCATAAATTAGTAATAGAGCAGTCCACTTCTCTAGTTATTTACTGTGATTATCTCCAGGTTAAATTTTGGTTTTTATTCCTCAGAGATCATGACTGTCTTAAAAAATGGCATCAATAAAAAGGATAAATATAAGGTACTGAATAAATATAGTATCACTGGGAATCTACTCAATAGTGTGAAAGCCATGTATGTTGGCAGTACAGCATGTGTAAGAGTAAATGGTGGTGTATCATAATGGTTTGTTTTCTATTGATGCTAGTCAGGGAAAGTTGTGTAATGTCGCCCTGGCTTTTTAATATATTTATGGATGCATGCATGTGTGATGCCAAAATGGACAATATATACTGGTTTATGCCTTGGTAATATCCATGTGTGCAGATTGCTGTATGCTGATGACACAGGCCTGTTAGCAGAGAGCAAAAGTGATTTGCAGAGTATGTTGGCCTGGTTGTACAGAAATCTGTATGAAATTCAAACTGAGTATAAATAAGAGAAGACCCAAAGTTATGGTTTCTGAGTGAGGAACTGTTAGTACCAAATGCAAGATAAGTCTAAATGGCACAGTTATTGACCAGGTGAAAGAGTTTGTATAGCGTGTTTGACAGAGAAAACAAATTAGATGGTGAAATTAGTAGGTGAGTGAATTCTTTACTGAAAGTCATAGCTGCTTTAGGAGGATTTCACATGAATGATGGGTTCTCAAGAGTTCCAAATGGCTGTGTATGAAAGTGTAATTGTTCCTACTCTGATGTCCAGCAGTGTAACCTGGGTACTACAGAAGAAACATAGGAGTCATTTGTGTACTGGAGAGATGCTTTACTTATGGGGAGTTTGTGGCAAGACATGCGCTAATCATGTGAGGAATGAAGATTTGTTGCAGTTGTGTAATGTGAGGCAAAATGTTGTTAGTAAGGTGGAGACTAATATTCTTAGGTGGTTTGGCCATTTTGGAAGAATGAGTGATGAGATGTTTACAAAGAGAATTTATTCAGCCCAAGTGGTAGGAAAGAAGGCCCAGGAAATCGTGGAAGGACCAAATTCGTGAATGTCTGCGCGAGAAAATGTGATGAGTATGAAGTACAAAAGGTGTGTGCTTCATGTGATGGATGTCAGTGAAACTCAAGCTGTGTGCAGAGATTGCTGTAAATGGAGACATTTGATGAGACAACAATAAGTTCCTTTTTGAGGAGCTAACCTCTGAATTTCAGAGAACAACTTAGTGATACGTATGTATGTATAAAAAGGATAGATGCTTCTGACATATCAAAACAAAAGTAAGGTTTTTCTATTTGTACTTTATTGGTATTTGCTAATGAAAAACTGAGGTTTAGTAAAAGAAAGATTAGTTCACAGAAGCTTATTTATCACTGCAAAAGTCATTGTGAACTTGAATCTCCACCCTAAATTTTTCACACATTTGGGTCAGGCAATGCAGATTGTACTGTAACTTGTTGACATGACACTCTTGCAAATTGTCACTAAGTTATCAGCATACTGCAGACTCCTAATACCAAAACCACCCATTTCAGCATTTGCTAAGTTATTTTCTTCACGCATTTTGTTCATGCTGATGCCAAACAAAAACGAGAGCAGCCTACATTTCTGTCTTACTCCAGACTTAATTTCAGACCACTAGTCTGCACTGGCAATTCATAATTCACAGTTTATTCATGTCACCTGCTTTTCAAAAAACTCAAAACAACAAGCATGTTTGCCTGCCTTGTAATTTGAGGATTTGTTCATTAATTTCTAGAGTTATTAGATTCAGCGTTTCTTACCTGTATGCTGTTACTAAGATGGAACTCTTGCTGCTATGAGGAAACACAGGTACAGGCTTGTGAATCTGGTGGAGGGGCATGCAACCCAACCCTCATTCTTTTTTTTTTTTTTTTTTTGATCTAAACATTTTACAAAAATCTGTTGAGTTGAAAACTGATAACATCTCAGTTTAATGTCAATATTTCCTGTTCTTAATCTGTGAAAAAATGTTTCAAAATGCAGAGCAATAGACTTTTATTAGCCTGGCACAAGTAAAAACTACAGTTTTTCTTACTTGCCCTCAGAACTGGAGGCGCACATGCTATCCATTTGGTTTTTTCTTTTTGTGATACTGTTACACGGCGCTAGCAGTGTTTCTGCCGAGTCGGCCGGTAACGGTGCTTGGAACCTGTTGTACAATTTTGTTGGCCGCAGCACCAGGTGAGAATCTCAGGTGCACCGCTGCACTCAAAGATTCACACCAGAACATAAAAAATGAAAAGTTGAAGAATGACCCGAAGCATAAGGCTTGGGTGAATCCACTGTGTGAACAAAAATAACAATAAAAAATAAAATAAACTAAAAAAAACGATACTTTGGGATCAGAGAGTTGTGATGAGGTTCACCCGCAATCACCAATTCGTGACTGACTGTAGTGGTCCGGATCTTACTCCGGTACATTCAATCCCCAACCAGCCAGAACAACACTCACTTTCGCAAATAACACATGATTCACAAATGCACAACACAACATTTAATTACGTTCTGTGAGATTTAAACAGATACGGCGCTCTCTGGGCGCATAGACAATTGCCCCTCTTATGTGGGCAGCACACAGTATCACACTTTACTGTCGGACAACGCAAGCCGACTGAGTCCCCACCGAACTAGCTGATCAAGAGATACTATCGTTAAGACACAAAATAGAGCAGCAGGTGATATTCATATACAATTGCTTAGTTAGAGAATGAAAAAAATTATATGCAAACGATCACATTAAAAATACTCGCGACACAAAATACACAAGCAAGTTAATTTGCGGTATACGATTATAGGTGCGAAATACTGCCAAAGTTAATTAACTAAATCTGATAAGCATGCACATGCAGATCCCTTCCCCGCTTGCATTGGCCCTGAACCAAAGTTAAAAGAAACTGTCCCGCCCAGCGGAATTTGTGGCCACACCTTCTCCCTTATTCTTGTAAAAAAAAAAATAATCAGGAAATGGGCCCTGTAAGAAATTGAAATTTGTATGTTCAGGTACTTCCTCTGAGGTTCAGTCACTCAGCATTACTGCATCTATGTCCATGCAGCTTTGGGTGTCGGGATGGCACAATTTCGCAGATGTGCGAAGAAAAATGGAAATATTCATCTACTTACAGTTTCTTGACTTTGCTGTGCAAATCCAGTGTGCATCACATAATAAAACTCAACAAAAAAAAACAACACACAAACACTTGCACCATGTGGCAGCACCGATGAATTAACACTTCACTTTGATGCTCGATGTAAGTGAAGCACACAACATGATTTAAAGTGCACAATGGAAATGGTGACATCACGCCACACTTTGTTGCGCTGATGCGAGTATACACGGATCCACTCTTGTGAAGATTTGAAGGTGGCCGTTAAACAAAATGGCCCCTCTCACATCTGCTGTTGCGGGTTCCGAGACTGATTTTCCGCATTCCTGGGAAATGATTTCTGTTGTCGTGAAGAAATGATTCTGGCCGTCAGCTGCTTGGAGAGTGGGACCCCCTCACTTCCGCTGCTGCAATAGTAGAATCCATCTGTTGCTGCCTTCTGTCCTTCTTGACCGTTCATTCCAAATTCAGTCAGTTCCTTTCCGTTAGCATAGCATCTACCCTGCCTGAGTATGCAGTTCAAATATGCACCCTCGCAGGTTTTGTTACCATTTTTTATCGAGTTGGACCTTCAGCCCTGAGATTAGTTTTCTCGGCCGAGCGAAATCAGACTTGCTTTTACCTTAAGCGTACATCAGCAACTGCCGACCAAAAACGACGCTCGAATTCCCCCTATTATTTTCAGCGATTCTATACTCTCAATTGCCCATTGTCCCTCGCAGACGTCAGAGTATCTTTCTTGCTGACAGAGTTATGTGTCTGCTGAAGGTCTCTTGGCCCACCCACTGAGGTAAACATACGGACCACAGCGTTAAGCTACAAGCGGAAAGAAGAAAAAAGAAAAGTGAAAAACCACTTCGAACAATGCTGCTTCCATCCGCATTCGAAAGCACATTTCTCTAGTTCGTTTTTCACCCCCTCGAAGACCCTTGAGATAGGAATTTTTATGTTTCACTTCTGGGCTATGTATGAGATCTAGCAATTCAAAATGGCAAAATATTACGTTTCTTGCCTTCAAAAGCATTGGAGCGACTTCCTAATTATCCCGCAATTTTGTTAAATAATTTAGAGAACAGCAGAAAGAAAAAACAACGTAAATGAGAAATAAATAAAAAAAAAGCTGTGAACTGTAAAAGAGCATGTGAGCCTGCCGAACTGTGATTCCCAGCTGCCTCATACAATACGCGACATGGCGGACAAATTTTAGAGTTTTCTTCAGGTTTTAGGATGGGGGGAGGGGATGTCCACTGTAACAATACCCCCCTTCATTTACGGTACATGTTTCAATAGGAGAAAAACTTTGAGTCATAATTCTTAGGAATGTACACATTATTCTCACACTACATTTTGACGTAACTTATTTTTGCAATTTATAGTATGTCCTCCATCTTCCAGTGCTTTGGGATAATACAATTTTTGAGTTTTTTGTGGAGATGGGCACATGAAAGAACAATTAGTTATAGCATTCCTGTGCTAATGATAATGAGCTTTCTTTGAAGATTAAGGAGTATAATAATACTTAATGTGTGCACGGTGATTAATTTATTTGACTTTTGCCTATATAAGCTAAGTCCAAACCATGAAGCACAGTAGGTTTATTAATATACTACACAAGTTAAAACACATCTGATCTTTCTGGTCCACCTCGGACCCATCCTCAGATGAATGAATGGTTCATACATCTGAGGATGGGTCTAACCAAGGTGGACCAGAAAGATCAGATGTGTGTTATCTGTTTTTAATGTCATCTAGTTTTAACTTGTGTAGTATATTAATAAACCTACTGTGCTTCATGGTGCATGAGTTAATCTAGACTATGGTAATCTTTTTTTGATATCATGCATCAAGGACGACTACCTTGGACTTAGCTTATACGTTTGCTGCACAAATATATTTAGTATATATGATTTTTGCCTATTTAAAACAAGTGGTGTCAATGCAAGCAGGTATAGTAAAATGAGTTTTGTCTTGTGATGTAAGTATCAGTAAATTATTTTATAATAATATTAGAATTATAAGCCATTGTGTCACATTATCTTCTGTAGGTGGGTCTTGTGCGCCAACCACATGGAACCTGTGAAGGGTTTTCTCGGAAGGTACTTGAAAAGAAAACTAGTAGAAGAAGAAGTAAGAAGTGGTGCTCGTAACTCAGAAGTAGCAAAAGTTATAGACTGGATGCCAAAAGTATGGCAGCATTTAAACAAATATCTTGAAACGCACAGTTCATCTGATGTTACCATAGGTAAAGAAATTTCATGTATAATTTTTTAAAGTGTTTATTATTTTCCAGATGGATTAAATAGATACAAAAATAACTCTAATTGATGGTTTGCTTTGCTGAATGTTTTAACACCACAATATACAACAGACTACATATTCAGTACCCAGCAAAAATTGTACCAAATTTTTTGGCTTTTTAAGTTGATATAGTAGTATAAAGTCAAGTGGGTTCAATTTCCCAGTTTCCTTACTTCATTTAGTGATCAGCCAATTCTGAGTATAAGGCAAAGCTAGAACAAATACAGTTAGTGTTCTGAAATTCTGTAAATATACTTTTAATGTTTCAATGTTTAAAAAGAAGAGAAAAAGTTATAGGTACCTTCCACATTTTTCTTTTCAGGAAAAAGTTGAATTTCATAAATTTTTTTTTAAGGAATTGATGCTACTGTATTCTTTTCCTCTGACTGAACAATCAGAAAAACCACTGCACAAAAGTGAAAAAAAAAAAAAAACAGCAACAAGGTCACACAAGTGTTCAAAATGATAATGATGCTTAAAGCATGAGTTATCTTTTCTAATGGTTTTTTCATTTATGAATTGCACGTAAACTATGCACACTTTGCAAGAGGTTAATACCTTAAAAGTGCAAATATAATAAATGAGTTATCTTTTGTTTCTGTCTCGGAGAGTCCAACTGAAATCGTAAACCAAGAGCTTCCGATTTCAATCAGAAACACGATGTAAATTAAGATAACTTAATTTTAATCAACTTTTGCTTCCATGTATTATGTTTGAGAGATACAACTGAGGACTGACAGAGCAAAAAAATATGTTCTTCTGTAGCCACTGGTCATTGCTGTTCTACAAGCGCATGCACTGCCCACTGTATTATCATCAGGCAATCAACTGTGAGGCAGCAACATGTTTCAGAGGTACTACTGTGAGATTAATGAGGTGCACCCATTGTAGTTTGGGTGGCTTTGCAAAACCAGGAGTGAATGCCACCCACAGGGTCTTGAAGGGATCATGAAAGGGATGCAATTAATACATGACTTCTACTCCAAATCGGTCATGGCAATTACAGTTATGTTTCTGTTGAACAGAAACATCTGTTTCAGCAGCATTTAAACAATGTACACTTTCTGAATGGTTTTGTATGAACGTAATATTGAGTTTAAAAGATCACAACCGAATTTAAGGCACAGTATTTTGTTTTTTTCTCATTGAGAAATTTCTGTGACCAATCAATAGAAGTCTATGTTGCATATAAGTTGAGGCCCAGACTTCTAAAGGAAAAAGTCTGGTCTTGTATGTTAAAAAAATATGGCAACTTGAAAGGCTATTTCATACTTCAAATGTATAAGTCAAATCAGTAACATTCAAGTAGATGAAACATTTTTAGGATTTTAATCAAATTTATTTGAAAACATTTATGCCACTTTGGTTAAAGGGAAAAAAACATCAGCTGTTTCTTAGTTAAATAATTTGACCTTAAAATACCTCTTATAAATACTAATCTAGGTATTTTATTTGCAGGACCTCGTCTTTTCTTATCATGCCCAGTTGATGTTGCAAGTTCTCAAGTGTGGTTTACAGATTTATGGAATTACAGCATTATTCCATATCTGCTGGAAGCTATTAGAGAAGGTCTTCAGGTAAGATAATTTCCACTGATTTTGCATGAATGAAATAATTCTTTGAGTCTTGACTACTGATGTCATAGAATCTTTAAGCCCCATAGCAAAAAGTTCTTGATCAGGCTGTGATGGATATAGTGCCACAAAATAATCTGCGATGACAAAAATTTTCCCCTCCATTTTCATTCTTAAATGCAAACATTTATACAACTAAATGGCTTTTAACAACCTGGGATGGGGGAATGCCACGAGTGGGGGGGGGGGGGTAAACAATCTTAGAAAAATACACCTTGGCTTCCTTTAGTCTTTAGCTTCCGTGGTTGGAAATTTTTGCCTTTTTTTTTAAAGCTGAAACACAAGCATTTAAACATCTCTGCAACAAAATTATATTTAGCAACAATATTTGAACACAGAGAACATTGCGGTAAAACAAATTATGATTATGGGATTAATTTTTGTTCTGTCCAGCTTCCATTTTCAAAATTTTTTTCCTCCATTATCGTGCTCAAATACAAACATTTATGGAATAAAACATTTAAGTACAATACAGAGCAGAATGAGCACAGCAAAAAAAAAAAAAAAAATAAAAAAAAATAAGATTACAGGTCCTTTGAGGTTGGCTCCTTTTATAGTATAACTTCCGTTTTCAGAAATTGTTGCCTCTGTTTTCAAGCTGAAGCACAAACATATATGCAATAAAATGATGTCCAACAATAACATGCACAGAACAAAAAAAAAAAATCCCTATGATTATGGGGAAAATCTTTGCTTCATCTAATTTCCATTTTTTTGAAAGACTCAATTCAGTCACCAGATGGAGAACTTTCGCTTAAGGTCACAAGTCTTCAAGACAGGATTAAAAAAAAGTTCTGGGGATGGGGTTTTTTTTTCCCCTGCTGGACCAGAATAAAGGTTCTGAGGCTTTTGTCTGCAGGACCCACACCCCAAAAAAATAAAAAATAATAATAATCTGTGATATACATCGTCCGTCGCCTCAATTCTAGTACAGAGACTCTAAGTAGTGCCATGTCCTCTAAGAATGGGCTTAAGCAGGGTTTTTGACGAATATTTCGACTATAGAGGGTTAACAGACTGCTGGTCAAAATTAAGATAACATGAAAATTTTGTGCGAATTTTTAAATTTCTGATGTTATAAAAGTACAAAGGTGTACAACAATGTATTTTTGTATAACAATAAAACAAGTATGCAACAACCCTCAGACTGACATAATTAAACATCTGCGGTAGTTTGCATCACAATAAACCATTCAGATTATAGAATTTATTAACTATATGTCAACAAAATAGTTTCCATATCATCTACTGTTTCGCACGTTACTAGAAATTCCAGCACGGGAAAAAACGTCCATATAATAAAAATTTTTATTTCAACTTGTCACTAAAATTTTTTTATTATATGGACGTTTTTTCCGTACTCGAATTTCTAGTAACATGCAAAACAGTAGATGATATGGAAACTATTTTGTTGACATATAGTTAATAATTTCTGAAACCACGTAATGATTTCGACAAATGTTGAATTAATATAACAGATTATAGAAGTTTGTGTAAGGTGCTCAAAAGATATATAGACGCATAAATTAAGGAGTATTATTCTCATGAATGGCTGAGCATGTTCCACAGTGGAGAACTATGCTCCATATAACTTCTTTAGATTAAACAATATCTGAAATTACGCTTAGGCTGTCCAGAAACAGAACTGTAGCCCATTTGTCAGGGCTTCAAATGACATGTTGGTGGCACCAGTTCTTACAACCTCTCTGCTAATTAGGGGTCAGCAGGACACATACTATGTGCCACCTGGCATAGGGTTCACCCATGTCTAGCCATTGTAATACATCTCTGTTGGTGACTATTTTTTCTCCTGTAATGGCAGCAACCTCAAGGGATGCTGCGTGGTCATCACTGTATTACATTTTGCCACTAAAGCTTAAATAACAGGTGGTTTAGGTTGATGTAACTCTTACACCAAGTAGGCAAGTTTTTTGTGTAGTGGTTCTCAATTCCTGTAACTGCTTACATAATGTTAAAATGATCTTTCTCAACTAATTAAGCCATCGTGCCACCTCTGCCTATACTGTCATTGGTGTCCAACAATCCACCATCTCAAAGAATCATTTAAACAGTGTGAGATGACTTGTCATCTTCAGTTCTGACAAAGTACCTGACCTTCTGAGCATGCAAAGATTCAGGAATAAAATAAATGTGCTAAAATCTCAAGTTCTTATACAAAGGAGTTGCATATCTGCCAAGTTTTATGGATTTTTTCCCCACAAACCTTTAGTGCTATGGACAGGACAGTCCTATTAAAAATGCAAATAAAATCACACAAAAAAGTTTATAATTTGATTAAAAAGTAAAATAAAAATAAATAAAAATTAAACTAGGTATTCGCTCACTAGAATAACTATCCTAAAAATAGAAAAACTTACGTTAAAATAAATAGGATCTTGAAGTGTCTGTAGAAGTACACTAAGGTAATTAAATACATATAAAGGTTATTAAATGCACTACTAGTGTATTTGATAATATTTTTCATGTATTCTGGAGAATTATTCTACTCTATCTGGACAAGCAGGATTTCATTCTTAGTTGTATAATTATCTTGGTAGAAATTTAATGGGCAGGGTCTTTTATGCGGAGAAAAGTTGGGAACCTCCCCCACCACACCCCTGCTTCTGGGAGCAGCCGAGAAGGGAGTTCGGCCATGTTTTTTTGACACTTGAACTGCAAGTGTGGCTTAGAAGGTAAGCTCTCATCTTTGTTCTTATACTTACTTCATTCTAAGTTTAATTAATGAACATTCTTGGCGGAAATTTTAGTTTTTTAGCATCAAGAATTAGGAGCAAGCATTTTTGATAACTTTTTGAGTTTTTTTCTCTTTCACTTAACTTGGAATTTTAGCGTGATTTGGGGCACTTTGTTTGAGTAGTTAGCCATTTTATTGTTCTTGTTGTCAACAATGTTTTTTCATTGTTGGTAGGAATATAATATCTACATTATTATACTATTAAAGCACTACTGGAATATTTATAAATATTGCAACAGTTGTTAACTTCATATTTTCCAAAGCATATATTTTTTTCTTGTGATGTCAGTTGTTGAGAAAGTTGTGGGTACCAAAATCCTGTTTACTTTTAGGAATCTCATTATAAATTTTTTTTTATTCTTTTGTTTCTTATTTTATGGCATTTTGGATAAAGCTTTTTTCACCGCAAAGCATAAGATTTTGTAGTACTTTGGTACTGTTATTCATGTTTAAAATCTCTCTCAGGCGGCTAGGTTGCTTGGCAACATGTTTTTTAGCTGAATAATTCTGATGGCTTATTCAGACACTGTCACAACTTGTGGTTTTTGTAATCGTTTTTCTGTGGCAGATCACGAGCGTGGGTTGGGCCAGGAAAGTTATAGATGCATGCAAAAACTAACTAAATGATTCCTCATGCAACTCTGAGAAAGTTATGTTAATTATAAAAATATTTTTGTGGGCTTTAAACTTGCAACTATGGCTTTGCAGAAACCCATTTCCAACTAGGTCTTTGTGGAAGTGAGAAAATGCAGAGTTTTGCTGGTCCTTGATAAAGCCAAGGCTCGGCATTCTCGACACTTTCTACATTCAGGTTGCTATTACTTTATCTCCTTTTTACTCATACCTGTTGGTTTTTGAGTATTTCTTAGTTGTTTTAGTACCAGATAAAGATTTTTTTGCATCTGTCTCTTCTTAATAGTGTGTGAATTCTGAAAATTCATAACTGCTGTGTTGCGCGTCATGATCTTCAGGTTTTTTAGCAAATTTAGTTTTAAATTCTTAGGTAAAATTTTGTCTTTGATTCTGCTCTTGGGTATATACACTGACGGGGAAAAAAATCCCAACACCAAGAAGGGGTTGTGTTAGATAAACAACAGTTGGTAGGCGGTGAGAGTACATCCGTAAGATGACGTCTATGCAAATTTCGCGCTCGGCGCATACGTGTGGCGCTAGTAGCGCCCTCGAAACATGCAAAGCAGGTTTGCTGTAAATACGCGCTGTAACGTTCGTGAGCATTAGTTATCGTCGAGATTCGACGTAGGGTGTTGATGTTAGTCAATAATGCCTTTAAGAAGACGAAGAAGCCATTATCAACAGTCACAGAGTTTGAACGAGGTCGTGTAATATGGCTACGAGAAGGTGGATTTTCTTTCCGCAATATTGCAGAACGACTTGGCAGGAATGTAGCCACTGTGCATGATTGTTGGCAGCGGTGGTCAAGGGAAGGTACTGCATCAAGAAGACCGGGTTCCGGCCGGCCACGTGGCACTACTGAGAGGGAAGACCGCCGTGTACGGCGTATGGCCATGGCGCATCGTACCGCGTCTGCGGCAGCAATTCAAGCTGCAGTTGCCACCACAGTGACACAACAAACTGTTACTTGAAGGACAGCTCCGAGCCCTGTAGCGTGCATTCCACTTACTCCAAACCACTGCCGTTTGCGACGTCAGTGGTGTCAAGCTAGAGCTCATTGGAGGACAGAGTGGAGATCTGTTGTGTTTTCTGATGAAAGGCGGTTCTGCCTGGGTGCCAGTGATGGCCGTGTGTTGGTTAGAAGGAGGCCAGGTGAGCGCTTGCAACCAACCTGTCTGCGGCCGAGACACACTGGACCTACACCTGGAGTTATGATCTGGGGAGCAATTTCCTATGACAGCAGGAGCACTCTCATGGTTATCCCACGCACCCTGATGGCATAGTTGTATGTCGGTCAGGTGATTCAACCTGTTGTGCTGCCATTCATGAACAGCATTTCAGGGGGTGTTTTCCAACAGGATAACGCTCGCCTGCATACCGCTGTTGTAACCCAACATGCTCTACAGGGTGTCGACATGTTGCCATGGCCTGCTAGATCACCAGATCTTTCACCAATCGAGCATGTATGGGACATCATTGGACGATAACTCCAGCGTCACCCCCAACCAGCATTAACCGTCCCTGTATTGACCGACCAAGTGCAACAGGCATGGAACTCCATCCCACAAACTGACATCCAGCACCTGTACGACACAATGCATGAACGTTTGCGTGCTTGCATTCAACATTCTGGCGGTTACACCGGTTATTAATGTACCAGCATTTCACATTTAAAATGGCTCTTCTCGCGCTTACAATAAGCTGTGATCTTGAAACCTTAATCGATTAAATATGTTACCTATACAAATGTATTGAAGCCATTACATTCCTCTACAACTATTTTTTCGTGGTGTTGGGATTTTTTTTCCCCCGTCAGTGTGTGTATAAATATATATATATAGCAAAATCAAAATAGGCGAATAAACAAAAACCTTTGAACAGATTGAAATTCCATAGCGCCAGAGGCTGCGTAAGAGAAAGATCAAAAAACAATAGTGCAAAAGAAAGCAAAATTTTGATCAAGCGAAACAAAAAATAATAAAAAGATCAGCAATCACCAAATACATCATCCGAACCAGGCTAGCTTCAAACGATGAAAAATACCGAATATAAGAATGCAGGAAAGCATATTAATGACTGAACCCTTGTCGGCTTCGTCAAGGGCAAGCAACAAGAAAGTCGCTCACTAATCTACTGAGACCAGAGAATTGTGGGTTTCTGCTATTTTAGTTTGCTTAAAGGACCAATTAAATTTAGTGGAATAATGTCAATAAAAGGGATTACTAATAAAAACCCAGCAAACTAAAACACATTAGCCCGACCTCACAACAAAAATAATAAAAATCAATAAAGAGAGCCAAACTCCCTAACACAAATCCAGTCAAAAATAAGCAGAAAGAACCAACATTTTTTTAAAAATATACAAAAACAAAAAATAAATAAAACTAGAAATTACACCCAACCAAATTGAAAAAGAAAGCAACAGCCAATTTTAGGAAAAAGAGTTACAAATGTATTTTCTGTAACTCCAAGAGTGAACAAGTAAACTAAGTTGCATGTCACATAGCTGCAAAGTAAAATCCTAATACCCACAGCAAAAGCTTAAAGAAATTATTCTGCAAAATAAAATAAAAAATATTTTAAACTGAATACACCAAAGGGAATGGTTTCAAGCCCCAGAAAAGCAATTTTTAATCTAATATACTCAATAAAATATAAGAATTAATCTTTGTGCAAACTCACAAATCATAAATTAAAATAAAAGAAGACTTACTTACAGTTAATGTAATGTATAACAAATTGTCTTGCTTGGCTATAACCAGCAATATATTTACAAAAAAACTTTTTTATCATTAGGCCCACAGGAAGGCCCTGAACAACTAAAAAGGTCTTCAAACAATACAAACATATGTAGGAATGCTACAGAAAGTTTGAATGCAACAAAAGAAAACTCTTAAGCTCAAGGCCTGCTGGAAATTGGTAAAAACACCCCCCCCAAATTATTCCTGAAAGAGAAGTTAAATAAGTAGCAGGAGCAAGCACATCCCCACCATGCCTGAAAACAACAATGAACCACTTGCTGCTACATCTATGGGGTGAACCAACTGAAGTCAGGGGCGCTGATCATTCGTCTGTAAGGGGTCCGGGTTCGAATCCCGGTGAGGCATGGATGTTGTGTTTGTCTTACGGCACTGGCTCTCTCCCTTTCCTGGAACCAGTGACCCTAAATTAGGGACGGGCGACTGCTTATAGCCCATTGAGTTGCTCACGGTGGTCGTTAAACCTCCAATCAAAAAATCAAAGTCAGAGGCAGGCCCTTTGCAGCGCCATCTAGCTTCCAATTTTAGAACCTTCCTGTTGGGAACAGTTTTAGCCCTTAAGTAGACTTCAAAAACCAGAATTAATTCCCTGAAAAAACCCTTACAAGTTATCAGTGAATCTAAACATTTTTTCAAAGAGAGTAAAGTATTCCAAAGGACTGTGACACCTGTAAGTTTTTGATTTCTCTGATCATAATTTCATCCAAACCTCTCTGATCTCATCCAAATTTGGAGAGAGACTGAAATAAACTTCGTAAGAATAATATTGGTGCTAAGAAAAAAAAAAAGAAAAAAAGGACTAAAGAAATTTTAAGTTGGTTTAAGAATTTTTTTTAAGCCAACCAACCAACCAACCAATATATGGCTTTATATCACTTACAGCTATAATTTTGCATTTACAAATGTTTTTTTTACATATTGTAATCTTATTATTGTACATATATTAATGCTTAATTATGTTTCTACTACTGCAAGAAATAATGCCAAACATCTTACTTTTTACTTGCTTAGCATATGAAATTGATATATCATTTGCATGATGAATCAGTTTTTAATCGATATGCTTGATACATTTTATCAGTATGTTCGATACGTTAGTCAATCTGACACATCGATTAAATGTTCACTGAACTTTTTTACGGATTTCAATTCTTGAAAGTTGGCAAGTCTGATACTGTATGGTCATATTCATATCTCTTTTGATTGGATATTTGGTTAGTGCATGGTGATTCTTCTGTGCATTGTGATTTTGTCATTACATACCATCAGGGATGTTGTTAAAATGCAAATATTAATGTAAAACACTGTTACTTTTGTTTTGCCAAACAATTTATTTTCTTTAAGCATGTACTAGTTACGAATGGTCAAAGCTATCTGCTGTGATTTGTAAAACACATACTGCAAGGAAGTTAGCTTGTTACTTTATATTAAATAATAAATGGAACTATGAAGGAACAATGATTTCACTGAAACTAGAAATTTGTTTTATCTTAAATTATATTTGCAAGAATAGATTTTAAATATTTTTTCTTGTACAAAATACCACTAGCCTGGCTCAGTTGTCTTTTCTCCAGCTTCTTGTCTGTGTGGCAGGTGACAGTTGTGCGTTCTAATCCCATTGCTGACCATTCAATTCATAGTTTTTCCAGGGTTTCCCTATGAATGTAAAGCAAATACATGGATGGATCCCCAAAAACCAGTCCTAGACATATGAGCCATTTATGGCAATTGCCCCCTGAAATTTGTGACCTTCTCCCCCTTCAAAGCTAGCTACTGATTCTGGTGCATTTTTGGCTTAGAAACCTCATATGAGGAGGTCAGGGCTCTTCATGGGTTGTCACTCCATGATGAAGTCTCGTACAAAATATGTGAACAGTTCCATTATAATGTGACTACCATTTTTAGTATTATGAGGGCAGGCTGAAAAGTTTTGCCTTCACTTCAACATTTGGGGGTAAGAAATCTAGATAAACCCAGTTTTGGGCAGCCACATTAGTTTATACCTCCAACACACCGGAGAGAGATTTCTCAGCTTCACACAGTTCCTGCTTAGTGGGAGTCAGAATAGAAGGCCCTTCAGACAGCAAGCGTCCCATTGCCATACATACATACATATCACTAAGCTGTTCTCTAAGATTCAGAGGTTAGCTCCTAAAAGAAATACAAACTATCAGATATTTTTACTTACTGTCGTCGTATCAAACTTCTCCATTTACAGCGATCTTGACACAAGATCTTTTATACTTCATACTCATTATCTTTTTCTCATGCAGACACTCCTGAATTTTATCCACCCATGTCTTCCTTGGCCTTCCTCTGCCTTTCGTTCCTGTCACTTGGGCTAAAAGATTTTCTTAGAAAGCATCTCATCACTTATTCTTTCAACATGGCCAAACCACCGAAGCATATTATAGTCTCCACTTTGCTAACAACATTTTGCTTCACGTCACACAACTGCAACACATCTTAATTCCTCACACAATCAGACCGTGTCTTGCCACAAACCCCACGTAAGTAATGCATTTCTCCAGCACACAAACATCTCCTATGTTTCTTCTGCAGTACCCAGGTTTCACTGCCATACATCAGAGTAGGAACAATTACACTTTCATACACAGCCATGCGGGACTCCCTTGAGAACCCATCATTCCTGTGAAAACCTCCCAGAGCAGCCATGACTTTCAATGAAGAATTTACTCTCCTACTAATTTCACCATCCAATTTGTTCTCTCCTAAACTCACTCACCTGGTCAATCACAGTGCCATTTATACTTACATTACATTAAGTGCTACTCATTCCTCTCTCAAACACCATAACTTTGGTTTTTCTCTTATTTATACTCAGTTTGAATTTCATGCAAACTTTGTGCATTCGAGACAACATACTCTGCAAATCACGTTTGCTCTCTGCCAACAGGACAGTGTCGTCAGCATACAGCAATCTGCACACACGGATATCACCAAAACATAAACCACTATTATCTATTTTGGCATCACGCATGCATGCATCCATAAATATATTAAACAGCCATGGTGACATTACATAACCTTGTCTAACTCCTGCACCAATAGAAAACCATTTTGATGAAACACCATTCACTTGTACACAAGCTCTACTACCAGCATACATGGCTTTTACACTATTAAGTAGATTCCCAGTAACACCATATTCATTCAATACTTCACTCGATCGTAAGCTTTCTCTAAATCTATGAAGGCAGCAAAAACTTTCTTACCAACAGCCAGATACTTTTCAATCATCATGCGTAATGCAAAAATCTGGTTAGTGCAGCCTTTACCAGGCATAAAACCACTCTGAACATCCCACACTTTCAATGATGTAAGAACCCGTACTTTTTCAATAATAACCTTACCAAACACTTTCCCTGGCACACTTAGTAGGCTAATACCATGATAGTTCTTGCATTTAGTCTGATCACCTTTTCCCTTATACAAGGGAACAATAATAGCATCCTTCCAATCCTGAGCAACCATTCCTAACTCCCAGCACAACTGCCAAATTTCAGTTAACCAGTCAATTACAGAGTCACCACCATATTTCAATATCTCGGCAGTTATGCCATCAACTCCCGGAGCCTTACCATTCTGAAGAGATTTTAGAGCTTTACGCACTTCTCTTGAGATCCTTCCTGTGCTTCCATCCATCATTGTGACATCATCTACGTCTGTCCCAGAATCATCTTTGCTTTCCTGATCTAATAACTCACAGAAGTATTCACCCCATCTTTCACTTAACTCATTGGGCCCCGATCTCATTCTTCACACAACTTACAACTTTGGTTCCCCTATTTTTCCTGAGTCTCATGTACTTCCAGAAGGACTTCCTATCTTTCCAAAAAGCCAGTTCATGCCTTTCCACCTTCTCCTTCCTATCTTTTGCTTTACTGTGGTGAACCAGCTTAGCAGCTTCACCCTTCTTACAGCGATATTCATCCACAGAAACTCTACACCGCAACATCCCCGAATAGGCTTCCTTCTTTCTCTTTACTGCCTCTTCAATCTCACTATTCCACCAAGCATCACCTCTATTGTTACCCACTATTGTGGTGCCACATACCTCTTTAGCAGCAGTGGCAACACAGTTCTTAAAACATTCCCACTTCTTTTTTACATCCCTCTCACCAGACTTCAGTTCCTTCAGTCGTTCTCTGAGTAAGTCAGAATAACGCTGACAATCTTCAAGGAGACTATCAACCTTTATTCTTTCTATCCTGGGTCTCGTCTTATTCCTTTTCTTCCAACCAACATTAAGTTTCACTCGTGACACTACTAAGTAATGATCAGAACCAACATCCGCACCTCTCATCACACGGATGTCAACAACTAAGTGTTTCAGACACTGATCATAGACAACAAAGTCTGTCACACACTCTTTTGACCAAGTGTACGATTTTCCCAAGTATATGTGTGGATATACTTGTGGTTGAAAAATGTATTAGATATGCACAAACTATTCTCAATTAATCTTTCACCATTATCATTTACACAAGGAACATTGCATTCTGCACACCTACCCTTGCATTGAAATCCCCTGCTATTATAACTTTTTCTTTAGCACCAAACTGGCTCAAAACAGCTTTTAGCTCATTCCAGAAATCTTCCTTCCTATCAGAGGGTTCAGAGTCACAAGGAGCATACACTACAACGATTACAATTCTCTGAAGTTTCACTTTCAAACGAATCCAGAGAATTATCTCACTTACGCAACTATAGTGAATCAAGTTGTTCTTCATCTTTTCACTTAAAATCACACCTACACTAGCCTGTCCTCTCACATTATCCAATACTCCAGACCACACACTCACCGTGCCATTTTGTTCTTTTTGGTTTCATTTACACACAGCACATCCAGTCTATACTTATTCCTTTAGTATTCCATACACCAATCTTACATTCACTCAGTCGAGATCTCTTTCTCATACGCCGTTTAGAAAGTCCAAGTCGATTCCGTGGTGGACCGTCCTTCTCAAGTCTGGTAGGTCCACCATATCCCACACTTGAGTCATTCTTAATATTTCTTTTTGTCTTTTTAATCAGGTAAGTACATCAGTGAGGGGGATTAGCCCACAGCTGAGGGTTGTAGTTGGTCATTCAACCTAAGGATTCTGGAACAAAACCCAGTGAGTTGGGGTCTTTTTGCCAATGTCACACAGAACTAGCTGGCACCTCTCCAAGATTCACTGAGGCCCTAGTTGCTGTTGTGTGTGCCATTGTTACCACGGAGCGCCCGGAGGAGGCAAACCCATCGCTCACTATGACTGCCTGCAACCATTGACATTCATTGAATACTAAAATCAGAGTTATGGGAATCAGTGTGTTGATGTGAGTACTGTGAGACAAGTGATTAAACAATGTAAAGACACAAAAATGGGGAAAGCAAATTTGGTCTGGGTGGCCTATAACTGCAACAGACCAATTTATCAATACTGTGTAGAAGAAATGATCCGAGGTTAATATCTTATAAAACAAAAAGAAAGGATAGGACACAATATCAGTGTTCTTGGATTTTGAAGAGTTTGTGCCATGTGGGTACTGCGCATGTTGTCTGAAGAGATATGAAGGCTGAATATGTGTGAATTTCACATGAACTCTTAAAACTTTTCAAGAATGAAGATGCGAATTTTCTGGACCAGACTGTGATGAGATGAAACATTAGTCTTCCATTGTGACCCAAAGAACAAAAGACAGTCCATGGAATATCACAATACAAAATAGAATCATCACAACCAAAAAAAATTCAGAACACGGGCCTCAGCTGGGAAGGTAATATTGTGTGCTTTTTGTAATATTGAAGGACTTGGGCCTGCTGATTTTCTGGAAAAGTAGGCTACAGTAAATTATGTGAACATTGAAACTCTGAAGAAACTGAAAACCTATATAAAGGAAAGCAAGGCAGAACAGTCAAACACTTCTCCAGCACAGCAACGCTAGGCCTCACACCACTACTTACATCACGAGCATCAGGTTTAGTAGGCTGCCACATCATCGATACAGCCCTGTTCTCACTTTTGCAATTTTCACTTGTTTTCTAAACTACAGCAATACTGAAAGGAACCATAACTTCACATCGGATGAAGACAAGTGAAATCAAAAGTACACCGGTGATTTCAGAAACAGAATCCTGAATTTTTTAAGGACGGACTTTGGTATGTTTCTTCCATGTCAATAGTTACGTGGAGAAGTAATTATGCAGCCCCCCCCCTTCTTTTTTTAATGAAAGACAAAGGTAAAATTTTGTTTCATTGAAAAAAACATTTATAATTCATTTTTTATTCAAGCGGAAGCAAAAAACGTTTTAGCCCACCTATGTAGTCAAAAAGAAGTAATTTAATAGAATTGTATAAATAAAAACAATAAAATGTGCAGTATATAATTGTGATGAAATTGCAGTATTTTTTACATTTCATTCTAGCTTTATGGTAGACGTGCACCATGGGAGGATCCAGCTGAATGGGTACATCAAACTTATCCCTGGCCTTCACAAGGATCTGGGGACTGGCCTCAGCTACTAAAACTTCGGCCAGAAGATGTTGGCTATGAAGGACATCCTGGCCCTGGAATGGGATCTAAAAGTCACCATTCAAGTGGGGCTAATGCTGATGCTGATCCTCTGGTATGTGAGAATTCAATTTCTTTGATAATGGTGCAAATTTCATTGCATACTTGACATGATTGCAGGCCTAAATATTTCTGTATGAATTGGTGCATTTTCAGCATATTTTCTGCACTGATTCTCCTTTATTTTACTGTTCATCATATAGCTATCATCTCCTCAGAAAACTATATTGGTGGTGAACTTTTTTTCTCTTTTGATGAGATCTACTATAACATTTAACTGTTTTTATCATGTAAAAGTTTTATCCAATGCAAATTTTGAAAGTATTCGTACAAATTGTTCTCCAGAAAAGTTTTCTTGAGACCTCGGTCATTAGTTGCAAGATCAGTTTCCTTAAGGAAACTATTAAGTTATCAGAAACTAAGCTTTTGAATAATATGGGTTCTTTAGATCATTTAAGTGCATCTGTACTTCTTTCTACACTTCATAATCCCTTATGTTATATTATGTTTTTAATCCATAATCACGCTGATATTTAAGCCACATCTAGGTGCTTTGCCCTCTTGGCCTTTTTTTACCTTTAAAAATACCTTCAGGTAGGATCCTTACTTTGAATCCCCATCAACATACACTGGATGTTTGGTTTATTGTTGAGACGTGTACTGCTTCACAATTGGAAATATTTGCTTCACTATAATATGAGTAGATGTAAATAGAAATTCAGATTTCCATTGGATTTACTTCTGAAAAGGTTCTTCCATTCTCCATGAATGAAGGAAGAAATTCCTAACTACAGTTTGCAATTGTACTATGCACGATAATTCATGTAGCAGCCACATCATTATAATTTTTCATGATTTGTCATAAAAGTAGCAGTGTATTCTTAACTTGCTGAACTGCTAGAAAGGGATTGTTTCTTCAAAAACCTGTGTTGTCCACGAACATGCAGAATGTCTTATTGCAGCAACCACTTTTATAAGTTTTTTTTTTTTAAAGTCACACTGACGGAAAAAAAAATCCCAACACCAAGAAGGGGTTGTGTTAGATAAACGACAGTTGGTAGGCGGTGAGAGTACATCTGTAAGATGACGTCCATGCAAATTTCGCGCTCGGCGCATACGTGTGGCGCTAGTAGCGCACCTCGGAACATGCAAAGCAGGTTTGCTGTAAATACGCGCTGTAACGTTCATGAGCGTTAGTTATCGTTGAGATTCGACATAGTGTGTTGATGTTAGTCAAGAATGCCTTTAAGAAGACGAAGAAGCCATTATCAACAGCTCACTGAGTTTGAACGAGGTCTTGTAAAAGGGCTACGAGAAGGTAGATTTTCATTCCGCAATATTGCAGAACGACTTGGCAGGAATGTAGCCACTGTGCACGATTGTTGGCAGCGGTGGTCAAAGGAAGGTACTGCCTCAAGAAGGCCGGGTTCCGGCCGGCCACGTGGCATACTGAGAGGGAAGACCACTGTGTACGGCGTATGGCCGTGGTGCATCATACTGCATCTGCAGCAGCAATTCAAGCTGCAGTTGCCACCACAGTGACACAACGAACTGTTACTTGAAGGACAGCTCCGAGCCAGACGCCCTGTAGCGTGCATTCCACTTACTCCAAACCACTGCCGTTTGCGACGTCAGTGGTGTCAAGCTAGAGCTCATTGGAGGACAGAGTGGAGATCTGTTGTGTTTTCTGATGAAAGGCGGTTCTGCCTGGGTGCCAGTGATGGCCGTGTGTTGGTTAGAAGGAGGCCAGGTGAGCGCCTGCAACCAACCTGTCTGCGGCCGAGACACACTGGACCTACACCTGGAGTTATGATCTGGGGAGCAATTTCCTATGACAGCAGGAGCACTCTCATGGTTATCCCACGCACCCTGACGGCACAGTTGTACGTCGGTCTGGTGATTCAACCTGTTGTGCTGCTATTCATGAACAGCATTCTAGGGGGTGTTTTCCAACAAGATAACGCTCTCCCGCATACCGCTGTTGTATCCCAACATGCTCTACAGAGTGTCGACATGTTGCCGTGGCCTGCTAGATCACCATATCTTTCACCAATCGAGCACGTAGGGGACATCATTGGACGACAACTCCAGCATTAACCGTCCCTGTATTGACCGACCAAGTGCAACAGGCATGGAACTCCATCCCACAAACTGACATCCAGCACCTGTACGACACAATGCACGAACGTTTGCGTGCTTGCATTTAACATTCTGGCGGTTTTACCGGTTATTAATGTACCAGCAATTAACATTTAAAATGGCTCTTCTCGCGCTTACATTAAGCTGTGATCTTGAAACCTTAATCGATTAAATAGGTTACCTATACAAATGTATTGCCGCCATTTCATTCCTCTACAACTATTTTTTCGTGGTGTTGGGGATTTTTTTTTCCGTCAGTGTATATAGTACTATTTTATGTTGCAATATATATAGAGCCCGGGCCCGAACGAGCCTGGAAACCTATTCAACCAATAATAATAATAATAATAATAAAAAAAAAATCTCCTTTTCCACACTTCCACTCTCTCCTCCTTCTGCAATTAACCAATGTATTTCTCAAATGGGAAGTGGTTGGAAGGGCCCTCTATCTATTTTTCCAGTGTAACTGGACGATTTTCTTTGACTGTTCGTTTCAACCTGAAGTGCTTTGGGCGGCTGGGCATCCAAAATGATCGGGAGGTGCTGCAATTGTATGTTGCTCAAATGATGCTAATATTATCGCGCCATAATGCGCTGCAATATATGTATGTTGCTAAACAGAATTAGCAGGGAGCTACTGCGTAGAGATAAGAGGTAAATTATCGTCGGTATGCTATCAACTATCCAATACCTATAGTTCTTAAAAAGCTTTTTCTTCTTTGCAGAAACACTAATGTGCGGCCTGTGGCATTTTCTACTCAAGCCCGGAATAAATAGCCATCTCGAATGCCTGCTCTCTAACCAGAACCAGTTACCGAAAAATTCTCTTTACCAACTATAAAGTGTCTCATTTGCTAAATCATATAAAATCACATTTATATATATAAAAAATTCCCTCGCTCTCCCCTCTCTATAAGAGCCCGAGCCTGAACCGCAGTAAATATTCTACAGCCCGAGCTCGATTTGGGCCCGGAGCTTTGCTTCAGGCTCAGCCCATCTCAGCTCTGCTGACCACCATTGTACAAGTGAAATACACTGCTGGCCACCCAAAATGTAACACCAAGAAGGACACGAGACAGCAAAGCCAGATTTACTGGACACATAACAACAGATACAAAGATGAAACAATAGAGTTTACAGGCCCGTGCGACTTGCGGAACACGCAGACATCAATAGTTTGTGTGGCCGCTACACGCCGCGGCATCGGACGAAAGAGGCTTTGGATGTGGGCTTGGGGTATGTCGGTCCAGGCTGCTTCCACACACTGCCACAGTTCATCAGGCCTAGCCGCGAGTGGTGCTTGCCGGGCCACTCGGTTGCCGATCAGTGACCAGACGTTTTCGATGGGCGACATATCGGGAGAACAGGCGGGCCATGGCAGCAGTGACACCTGGTGGGCCATGAAGAATTGTTGCACGATGTGTGCCACATGCGGGCGCGCATTGTCCTGTTGAAATGTGGCCGCTGGCAGGTCCTGCAGATGAGGGAGGACTACAGGCTCCAAAACGTTGGAGATGTAGTGGTGGCTGTTGAGTGTACTTGTGGTGCGGGTGTCATAGCCAATTGCACCCCAAACCATAACGCCAGGCGACGCATAATGCAGACGTCATACAGCCTCTCACTGCGGTGCTGCCGGCAGAAGCGGGATTCGTTAGAGAAGACAATGTCGTGCCATTTCGTAGTCCAGGGGCGGCATTTAACAGCCCACTGCCGCCGCACTCGCCAATGGAGTAACATCAATGGTAATCGGAGCATTGGGCGCCGTGTGACAAGTCCCCGCTGCTGCAGACGATGTCGAAGTACGTGCTGACACAGGTTGTTGCGCAACACACCCTAATTCCTGCACTAACGTTCGTGATGTGGCGGTGCGAGCTGTCAATGCCAGCAGCACAACATGGCGGTCCTCTCGTTCGGTGGTGTGCCGTGGCTGCGGCAATCGCTCACGTCGGTCCATCCGTCCCTCCTGCACCCACCAAATCCATACTCACCTCACTGTGGCTGGATGTCGTCCCACACGGGCGCTGATGTCTCGGTACGATAAACCGCTGTCGCGATAAGCCACTACTCGTCCTCTGTCGAACTCCGAAACGTGCTGGAATGACTGCTGTATTCTGCAACGAGGCATCAAGAAGCTTCCCACGCACAGGTCCGACAGCACAACACACTTCTACTACTTACACCCCACCTTCTGTGCACCCTTCTTTCTTATAGTGCTTCTCGGTGGCGTGCCGAGAAGCACTATAAGAAGCCCTGCGATGCTAATCCTTTGCATGTCCTCTCGCGGGCGACGCATGCTGCGGAATTCAGGCCAAGCGGATGCTTTCGTTTTGGGGTCGCATTTTGGGTGGCCAGCAGTCTATTAGACTGGATTCCAAGGGACAGGAAAACACCCAGAAGACTACCCTGTGATAGATGGGTGGATGAAATTTGAAAGTGTGCTGGAGTGACATGGAGGAGACTGGCTCAAAACAGAAAGTTGTGAAAGACTTGGAGAGACCTAGCAGTGGATTGATAATTGTTGATGGTATATATATATCATCATCATCATCATCATTGTCAACCATTATCAATCCACTGCTGGACGAAGGTCTCCCCAAGTTTCCTCCACAACGGTCTGTCTTGTGCCAGTCTCCTCCATGTCACTCCCGCATATTTACGAATTTCATCCACCCATCTCCCATGTGGTCTTTTTCTGGGTCTTTTCCTGTCCCTTGGAATCCAATCTAAAATTTCGGCTGTCCATCTATGGTCTTTCCTTCTGGCAGTATGTCCAGCCCATTGCCATTTCAGGGATTTAACTCTGATCATGATGTCTTCCACTCTCGTCATTTTTCGGATCCACGAGTTCCTCTTCTTATCTCTCCTGGTTATACCAAGCATGCACCTCTCCATGCTTCTTTGAGTTGTCTGCAGCCTTTGTATGTCTCTTTTAGTTAAGGTCCACGTCTCTGCACCATACGTAAGCACTGGAAGGATGCATTGATCAAACACTTTTCTTTTAAGACATAATGGCATATTGCTCTTGAAAATTATGCTGTTTCTTCCAAAAGCTCTCCAGGCAAGTTTTGTACGCCGATTAATTTCTTCATCAATGTGACCCTCACTTGATATCTGCTGTCCAAGATAAACATACGTATCTGTTATCTCCAGTTTTTCTCCATCAATCGATAAATCTTCATTTCTTGTAAAAGCATTGAACATCACTTTTGTCTTCTGAAAGTTCATTTTTAATCCCACTTCTTTACTCTTGTCAGCAAGTTCCTGGATCATACTCTGCAGCTCTGATGGGGTAGTTGCAAAAATGACTACGTCATCAGCAAAACGAAGGTGGGTTAGATAATCTCCATTAATCTTTATCCCTTTGTTTTCCCAGTTCAGTGATTGAAAGACATTTTCCAATGTGGCATTAAAGAGCTTCGGAGATATGGTGTCACCTTGTCTCACTCCCTTTCCAATTTTTATGTGTGTTGTATTTTCAAACAGCCGAATCTTTGCACTTGCATTTTCATAGATGTTATTAATAATATTAATGTATGCATCTTCAATACCGCAGGATTTCAGAGCCGTGGTAACTGCTGATGGTTTCACCGAATCAAAGGCTTTTTCATAATCGATAAAAGCCATGCACAATGGAAGTTCATATTCCCTCGCTCTTTCAATTAGTTCATATATATATATATATATATATATATATATATAGGCGTACAAAACTTGCCTGGAGAGCTTTTGGAAGAAACAGCATAATTTTCAAGAGCAATATGCCATTATGTCTTAAAAGAAAAGTGTTTGATCAATGCATCCTTCCAGTGCTTACGTATGGTGCAGAGACGTGGACCTTAACTAAAAGAGACATACAAAGGCTGCAGACAACTCAAAGAAGCATGGAGAGGTGCATGCTTGGTGTAACCAGGAGGGATAAGAAGAGGAACTCGTGGATCCGAAAAATGACAAGAGTGGAAGACATCATGATCAGAGTTAAATCCCTGAAATGGCAATGGGCTGGACATACTGCCAGAAGGACAGATCATCGATGGACAGCCGAAATTTTAGATTGGATTCCAAGGGACAGGAAAAGACCCAGAAGAAGACCACATGGGAGATGGGTGGATGAAATTCGAAAGTATGCAGGGGTGACATGGAGGAGACTGGCACAAGACAGACCGTTGTGGAGGAAACTTGGGGAGACCTTCGTCCAGCAGTGGATTGATAATGGTTGACAATGATGATGATGATGATATATATATATGAAAGCACCTAAGAAAGTTATGGAAATGGTAGTTCAGTCAAAGTGCTAGCTGCCTACATGAATCTGTGATTTAATGAACACGACAGTTAAAAAGTACACTGTTGAATAAAGGAGACTACGATATTCTGAATTCATGATTTCAGCTTGAATTCCTTACATATTTTATGTACAGTATAAACCAGCATATTACTAAGTTTGAAAAGGATTACTGTCTTCATAGAAATGCATAGTTGTCTGGAATTGGATTTATTTATGGTCACACTTAAGATGAGCCATATCCATAGTATAAGCTACTAATTCATAAAGTAGTTTTCTTACTTGATATGTTCTTTAATTATTCCGAATCATGACCGCAGTGAGTTCAAATTAAAAGCAGCTGCCATACTATTTGTTGCTAAGTGACTGAGGCAGAAACATTGCATAAATAGCACTATGTATGCTGTGCTGAACCTAGGGTATTCACACATGTTGTAACTTCCCCCTTTCCCCATTGTAGGATCTCTGAGCTTAAAATTCAGCAGGTGCTGCAGGAACTTCATCAAAATCTTTTTGTTTGAAGCTCACTCAAGAACAAGTGATTTAGACTTCTCAACTTTTATTCTAATTTCAAAACTCTTTAGCGGCCATACTCATTTGATATAGAATACACTACGTGATGGCACATTTGGATATTATTCCTAACAGTATTAAGTAGCACAGTTGCTGATAAAATCACCTTCCATAGTATTTAATGTGAAGTTTTTTCTTTTAACCAGTTTATCAAAACAAATATTAAAGTTGTACCAGTATATACCTGTCATTTCCCACTATCTTTTGGAATATATTGAAACTCAAAAACTAAGTACAGTGGAGTCTCAGTAATACGTTTTTGTAGGGGACAGCCTTAAAAAGAAATAAATTTCAAAATGTTAAATACTATTGTAAAATTTATGCTTTGCAGGAGTACAAGATATTCCTTAATAATGGTTTATTTAAAGTTGAATTGGCGACGAAAAAAAAAAAAAAAAAGCGTTACAAATTGTTATACTTATCGCATTGAAAAAATCATAGTGTGTGAAAATCAAATTTCTCTTTCAACAGCTCTGTCTATAAAAATACTGATTCTAGCTTAAGTGCAATACTCACAACTAAGAATCTGAGATCAGTGCTTAAACATGCAACACATGAATTAACAGGTTTTTTGGGGTTTTTTTTTTTTTTTTTTGTGGATCCTGAGTGCATCCATTTTGAAACCAGAACGATGAATATAGATGATATATCTAGGATCCTATTATGGTGTGCCAAAAAGTTACATCCCAGAGATTTATCAGTTTTTAAATAGTGCCTATGTGCATTCTCATTAGTGTGGATTAGTTAGCCGTCAGTAAACAATTACGAGTGTACTGACGGCTAACTAATCCACACAATACCTTTTAATCTTAATTCCAATTTCTCATCCAAACCAAAAGTAAACAACAGACAGACCCTTCTCTATCAAGGACCAATTTTCACTGCACCAAGAAGAGATAGCGATACTGTCTGTATCAAAATTGTGGGTTATGTATAAAAGAACCATGTAGTTTTGATATTCTGAATTTGAAATTTTAACAGATCATTGCAAAAAGTGTCAAAATGAATTATGCAAACCAAATTGAAAAAGCAATAGAAACTACAGTAAAATATCTGGGCTAATGTAGAATTCCCTATAAAAGTAAAAAATATAACTGCAAAATGTAAACTAGGGTCTTGCTGTATGTAAAATTTATTTTGCTCAAGAACCACATTATAACATGTCACAGGGTTCCCATGCAACCAGGATTTTGAAAATGGTTCCAAGAATCAGGGGGAAATGTTTTTTTTTTTACTTTGCCAAAAAACTTTTCTAGATTAATTCATGTATTAATAAGTTTTTTAAATTAATCCAAAGAATTTTTTTTTATCCTGCAATGCAAGTGGATGCTTGTTTTACGGTTTCTGCAATTCACTCATTTAACAAAAGAGCTGCATGGAGAAAGCCACCAAATCCTCTATTACATGCATATATATATATATATCATCATCATCATCATCATTGTCAACCATTATCAATCCACTGCTGGACGAAGGTCTCCCCAAGTTTCCTCCACAACGGTCTGTCTTGTGCCAGTCTCCTCCATGTCACCCCTGCATACTTTCGAATTTCATCCACCCATCTCCCATGTGGTCTTCTTCTGGGTCTTTTCCTGTCCCTTGGAATCCAATCTAAAATTTCGGCTGTCCATCGATGATCTGTCCTTCTGGCAGTATGTCCAGCCCATTGCCATTTCAGGGATTTAACTCTGATCATGATGTCTTCCACTCTTGTCATTTTTCGGATCCACGAGTTCCTCTTCTTATCTCTCCTGGTTACACCAAGCATGCACCTCTCCATGCTTCTTTGAGTTGTCTGCAGCCTTTGTATGTCTCTTTTAGTTAAGGTCCACGTCTCTGCACCATACGTAAGCACTGGAAGGATGCATTGATCAAACACTTTTCTTTTAAGACATAATGGCATATTGCTCTTGAAAATTATGCTGTTTCTTCCAAAAGCTCTCCAGGCAAGTTTTGTACGCCGATTAATTTCTTCATCAATGTGACCCTCACTTGATATCTGCTGTCCAAGATAAACGTACGTGTCTGTTATCTCCAGCTTTTCTCCATCAATCGATAAATCTTCATTTCTTGTAAAAGCATTGAACATCACTTTTGTCTTCTGAAAGTTCATTTTTAATCCCACTTCTTTACTCTTGTCAGCAAGTTCCTGGATCATACTCTGCAGCTCTGATGGGGTAGTTGCAAAAATGACTACGTCATCAGCAAAGCGAAGGTGGGTTAGATAATCTCCATTAATCTTTATCCCCTTGTTTTCCCAGCTCAGCGACTGAAAAACACCCTCCAATGTGGCATTAAAGAGCTTCGGAGATATGGTGTCACCTTGTCTCACTCCCTTTCCAATTTTTACGTGTGTTGTATTTTCAAACAGCCTAATCTTTGCACTTGCATTTTCATAGATGTTATTAATAATATTAATGTATGCATCTTCTAATACTTTACCCTATTATATATATATATAATAGCATAAATAGTTTTTTCCTTTAGTATGTGCCCATAACACCACGCATAGCTGCTGAAGCAAGAGTGAAGTAACATACATTATAAATATCACCCACAACACCCATCCCCCCACCCACAAGCACACAATAACAGGTAGACCCAACATCACATCAGAACCCACACATGCAATTGTTCCCCGAAAAAAAAAAAAAAAAAAAATGCTCCCCACCCCCGAACTACTCTTCAGGGGAAAACGCCCGGGAGTCAGGAACTAATGTGTTCGGGTTTCATAAGATGGCAATTATTTTTAAAAAATTCCAGGTAACAACCAAATTTCAACATAAAAATTTGTTTCAAAACAATATTTTTGAGAGCCATCTGCTTTCCCTACCCGAACATTTAATACAATTGAAATAGCAATATGTATAAAACCTTTTAACTCAACTGAACACAAAATAACTAATACTTTACCCTATTATCTGTAACCTCTTGAATTATAAATTCAAATGAAGGTAAACTAAAACAAACTTTCAGCACCGTGAAGACAAGCCTAATTAATATATGAGTTAAGGTTAACACTTTGAAGGTATCATGGCTATTTTTACTCACATAAGTAATTGTGTGGATTTGCTCAACAGAGGTGTGTTCGTAATATATTGACAGCTCCACAGGTCACGCCATCTACCCAATGTATGTACAAAATGTATATTGCTTTTAGAGCAAATTATTCCTAATGTATAGAAAGTAGATCCCTGTATTAAAAATTTCTCTGGGGCGACTCGGAGGAAAAAGAGTATTTTTTGGTGGTCCGAAAAAAAATTGTTAATTAAGAAAGTTTTTATCAATGTTACAAATTCTAATATTGTATAATGTTATTTTATTAGTAATATTTATTAATCTCTTATATTGCATATAACAAAAACTTTGAGGATAACCATTCTTTTTTAGTGTTATAGAAATAATTTTTAACTGTTTAATAATACCATTTCTGGTGATCCTCAAGAATTGGGATGTTAAGATATTTTTAAGTATGGATCTAGTAATTCTTGAAGACCAGCAACTCAGTAGATTAGGTTGAAAGGCAAAGTGAGATCTTTTATCATATACATCTGTTAATATTCTTCCTTGTTGTATTTTGATTTCTATACAAAAAAAACAAAAAACGATTAGAGCCTCTACCAGTTCCTCAGGATAACAAGATTGGATATCAAAGCTGTAATTCCCTGAACTAAAGCCTATAAGGTCGTCAATATATCTATAATATATTATATGTCAGTAGCTATTACATCTTTTTCATAGAAATGAAGGTATAGATTGGCAAGTATACTTTAATAAGACGTACCCATTGGGATTCCTTGTTTCTGAATTAGTAGTCTGTTGCCATCAGAAATGTAGTTGTGGAAGATACAAAAATTGCATAATAAATTCCAATAATAACCATTGATATTCATATATGTTTCATATCTCTCAAAGTACCAGTCCATATATTTTTTGAGGTCTTTAAGACTAATGGAAGTAAACAAATTATTGAAGTCATAGGTGGTTATCTCTCCACTGAATTTTGGATTCATTTTAATGAATTCGACGACCTTTCTGTTGTCATTAATAATCCATGTTGGAAACTGGACCACTTCAGAAAAATTCTGCAATAATTTCAAAAATCGTTTTCCAACCTTATTGTTATATGAATTAGTCATACAAGTAATAAATCTAAAACCGATTGGCTCTTTATGGAACTTTGGTATGGCAAATATATATGGGAACTCCAATTTATATTCCTTAATATTTAAAAGCTTGAAGTAGCTTAGAATTCTTTTTCGAATAATCTTGACATCAAAAACCTTCTCAACTTGATATACACTTTCATTGTTTATTTCACTAGTGAGTATATCATAGTATAATCTTTTACAAATAAAAGCAAAATTGCCACCACATTTATCAATTAGTAGAATAATAAACAAATTCTGTAGTTCTTTAATTTTTAGTTTAATATTTTTCCAGTTTTTTTTAAAGTATTTTCTATCATAGTGTTTATCTATGAAACTGTATATTTTCCTCAATGCTCAAAAAAATATTTTGGGGAATTAGAAGTTTCTTCCCACTTAGAGATAAATATAAAGTGTTTACCTCCTTTAAATTTGATAGAACTATAGGGAAAAGAATTTTCAGCTATAACTCCTTTTGCAAGAATGTTGGAAATATTAACACAGAAGACTTGCCTTGTTATTGTGAAGAAATGAAATATGCTGGATTTAGAGATAAAAATCATAAACACATACTAATGGGTGATTTGAGTGTAGTGGGATGTTCGGATTTGGAAAGCATTTTGAAATATGGAGTGAAGTATAGACCCGAGATCTACATCAACAAAGGAAATCTTAAAAATAATGTCTCTGGAGATTTGCATTGTTATATATACAGCGTCTCTGATAGATTTGGAATTCCAGTTCAGGAATTTTCTCAGTGGGTTTCAGGAGCAATGAGGAAAATATACAGTTTCATAGATAAACACTATGATAGAAAATACTTTAAAAAAGACTGGAAAAATATTAAACTAAAAATTAAAGAACTACAGAATTTGTTTATTATTGTACTAATTGATAAATGTGGTGGCAATTTTGCTTTTATTTGTAAAAGATTATACTATGATATACTTACTAGTGAAATAAGCAATGAAAGTGTATATCAAGTTGAGAAGGTTTTTGATGTCAAGATTATTCCAAAAAGAATTCTAAGCTACTTCAAGCTTTTAAATATTAAGGAATATAAATTGGAGTTCCCATATATATTTGCCATACCAAAGTTCCATAAAGAGCCAATCGGTTTTAGATTTCTTACTTGTGTGACTAATTCATATAACAATAAGGTTGGAAAACGATTTTTGAAATTATTGCAGAATTTTTCTGAAGTGGTCCAGTCTTCAATATGGATTATTAATGACAACAAAAAGGTCGTCGAATTCAGAGATAACCACCTATGACTTCAATAATTTGTTTACTTCCATTAGTCTCAAAGACCTCAAAAAATCTATGGACTGGTACTTTGAGAGATATGAAACATATATGAATATCAATGGTTATTATTGAAATTTATTATGCAATTTTTGTATCTTCCACAACTACATTTCTGATGGCAACAGACTACTAATTCAGAAACAAGGAATCCCAATGGGCACGTCTTATTCAAGTATACTTGCCAATCTATACCTTCATTTCTATGAAAAAGATGTAATAGCTACTGACATAATATATTATAGATATATTGACGACCTTATAGGCTTTAGTTCAGGGAATTACAGCTTTGATATCCAATCTTGTTATCCTGAGGAACTGGTAGAGGCTCTGTAATCGTTTTTTTTTTTATATAGAAATCAAAATACAACAAGGAAGAATATCAACAGATGTATATGATAAAAGATCTCACTTTGCCTGTCAACCTAATCTACTGAGTTGCTGGTCTTCAAGAATTACTAGATCCATACTTAAAAATATCTTAACATCCCAATTCTTGAGGATCACCAGAATATGCAACAACAGAAATGGTATTATTAAACGGTTAAAAATTCTTTTTATAACACTAAAAAAGAATGGTTATCCTCAAAGTTTTTGTTATACGCAATATAAGAGATTAATAAAATAACATTATACAATATTAGAATTTGTAACATTATTGATAAAAAAATACTCTTTTTTTCCTCCGAGTCGCCCGGAGAAATTTAATACAGGGCTCTACTTTCTATACATTAGGGATAATTTGCTCTAAAAGCAATATACATTTTGTACATACATTGGGTAGATGGCGTGACCTGTGGAGCTGTCAATATATTACGAACACACCTCTGTTGAGCAAATCCACACAATTACTTATGTGAGTAAAAATAGCCATGATACCTTCAAAGTGTTAACCTTAACTCATATATTAATTAGGCTTGTCTTCACGGTGCTGAAAGTTTGTTTTAGTTTACCTTCATTTGAATTTATAATTCAAGAGGTTACAGATAATAGGGTAAAGTATTAGTTATTTTGTGTTCAGTTGAGTTAAAAGGTTTTATACATATTGCTATTTCAATTGTATTAAATGTTGGTATAAAATTTTCGGGTAGGGAAAACAGATGGCTCTCAAAAATATTGTTTTGAAACAAATTTTTATGTTGAAATTTGGTTTTTACCTGGAATTTTTTAAAAATAATTGCCATCTTATGAAACCCGAACACATTGGTTCCTGACTCCCGGGCGTTTTCCCCTGAAGAGTAGTTCGGGGGTCGGGAACATTTTTTTTTTCGGGGAACAATTGCATGTGTGGGTTCTGATGTGATGTTGGGTCTACCTGTTATTGTGTGCTTGTGTGTGGGGGGAGGGGTGTTGTGGGTGATATTTATAATGTGTATATATATATATATATATATATATATACACACACACACATTATAAATATCATACTAAGTACAACATAGAAATAACCAGGAGAGATAAGAAGAGGAACTCGTGGATCCGAAAACTCATACTAAGTACAACATAGAAAAGGCTGCAGACAACTCAAAGAAGCATGGAGAGGTGCATGCTTGGTATAACCAGGAGAGATAAGAAGAGGAACTCGTGGATCCGAAAAATGACGAGAGTGGAAGACATCATGATCAGAGTTAAATCCCTGAAATGGCAATGGGCTGGACATACTGCCAGAAGGACAGACCATAGATGGACAGCCGAAATTTTAGATTGGATTCCAAGGGACAGGAAAAGACCCAGAAAAAGACCACATGGGAGATGGGTGGATGAAATTCGTAAATATGCGGGAGTGACATGGAGGAGACTGGCACAAGACAGACCGTTGTGGAGGAAACTTGGGGAGACCTTCGTCCAGCAGTGGATTGATAATGGTTGACAATGATGATGATATATATATATATATATATATATATATATATATATATATACTAAAGAGCAAAACTGAAGACTAAGGAAAAAATTTTAGAATTTAAAACGAAGGGTGCAAAATAACCTGAAAATCAAAACGCGCAACGCAGCAGTTTTGAAAATTCAGAATTCACATTCTATAAAGAAGATACCTAAGCAAAAAAATACATATATAATTTTGACTCACACCTAGTACAACATAGAAAAGGTTATGTATCTACCTGTGTGATCAAAAGGAAAAAAGGTAAAAAATAAAATAAAACAACTGAATGTAGAAGGTGTCGAGAATACTGAGCCTTGGCTTTATCAAGGACCAGCAAAAACTCTGCATTTTCTCACTTCCACAAAGACCTAGTTGGAAATGGGTTTCTGCAAGGCCATAGATGCAAGTAACAATCCCACCTAAAATAGTTTAAAAAATATATATATAAGTCATGTCCTCCTTAGAGTTGCATGACCTAGCACTAGTTAACATTTTCGCTTGCATCCATTAACCTTCCTGGCCCGACCCATACTCTTCATCTGTTACTATTAAACAGAGAGAAGAAGATTAAAGAGAACTCAAGCTGTGAGAGTGACATAGTCAAAATTATATATGTATTTTTTTGCTTAGGTATCTTCTTTATAGAATATATATATATATATATATATATATATATATATATATACACTAAAGAGCAAAACTGAAGACTAAGGAAAAAATTTTAGAATTTAAAACGAAGGGTGCAAAATAACCTGAAAATCAAAACGCGCAACGCAGCAGTTTTGAAAATTCAGAATTCACATTCTATAAAGAAGATACCTAAGCAAAAAATCTTCTTTATAGAATATATATATATATATATATACTAGGGATGTAAGGTCAGGTGATGCGTAACATCACAGCCTCTCCTTGACAAATGTCAACCCCGCCTTCTCGTGGTGCATCCTGTTCCCACTAAAGGGGCTCTGACGACCGCCCATAGCGGTATAACTATACCATCGGGATCAGAGGAAATGCTATCCCACACTCACCAACCCGCTTGGCCAGCGTGGTGAGTTATGGCCAAACCCCTCCAAAATGATTCCACAACCTAAATCTTGGCCCTCAGTCTCCGGCAGCTGGAATGTACCTGGCCAAGGCAGCGGCCAGTGCGACATGAAGGCAGAGGGTGCTAAGAATCCCCGGAGGACCGGACTAGGCTGCCATCTGATGCTGACCTTGGCTACTTACAATGGACGCTCCCTATCTTCTGATTCAAGGCTTCTTGAATTGGAAGAGGAACTACAAAGGATCAAGTGGGACATCGTGGGGCTAAGTGAGGTAAGGAGAAAAGGAGAAGATCTCATCGAACTGAAAAGTGGACATCTCTTCTACTATCGTGGGACAGATACTGGCAGAACTAGTGGTGTTGGATTTATAATAAACAAGAAACTGAAGGACAAAGTTGTAGAAGTTGAAAGTTCCTCTGACAGAGCTGCACGACTTGTTATCCAACTCTCGAAAAGATACCAGGCTCAGATTATTCAAACTTATGCACCCACCACAAGTCATCCTGAAGAAGAAATTGAAGAATTTTATGAAGAAATTTGTCATCTAAATAATAAAGGTAAGCAGCATTTGAAGATAATTATGGGAGATTTCAATGCAAAAATAGGGCAACGGCAACAGAATGAAACTTCAGTAGGTAAATTCGGTCATGGCAACAGAAACCAGCGTGGAAATACTCTCGTTGAGTTTGCAGAGGCAGAAGGGTTTTTCATCTTGAACTCCTTCTTCAAGAAAAAGCCACACAGGAAATGGACATGGAGACATCCAAATGGGACGACAAGTGAAATTGATTTTATTATGTGTAACAAAAAATTCGTCATAGAAGACTGCAGTGTGCTAAACAAGTTCAACACAGGTAGTGACCATAGATTGGTGAGATGTAAGATGCACCTCAACACTAAACTTGAACGTGGCAAGCTCATAGGACAAACAAAATCTATTGACATAACCAACCTTAAAAAACACCATAATACCTTCAAGTTAGAACTGAAGAACAGGTTCTCTGCTTTAGAAGGCCTAACATCGGAAGAAGTGGACATCTCTGAAGTTAACAGAAAAGTAACCAAAGCTCTTATGGAAACAGCAACAAAATTAGCTGGGTCTAAGAACAAGTTGCATGTGAACAAATTATCAGGAAAAACCAAAATGTTGATGCAAAAAAGAAGGGAGATGAGGACAACTAAAGAAGATGTGACTTCCAAAGTGGAATATATAGAGCTATGCAAGACAGTAAGAAAAAGTATCACTGAAGACGTAAGAAAATTCAACTGTGAACTAGTGAGGAAAGCAATTGAAAACAACCAAAGCCTAAAGATAGCAAAGGGACATCTCAGTAAGGGAAGAAAACAGATTATGGCACTGAGAAAAGAAGATGGTTCTGTAACAAGAAATAGAGGCGAAATTTTGACAAGAGTGAAAGATTTCTACTCCAAATTATATGAAAGGGATGATATATGCACTCCAGACATCATGAAAGATACCAGTACCAGAGTTCCTCCAGTCCTTCCAGCAGAAGTTGCACATGCAATCAAGAACATGAAGCGAGGAAAAGCTCCAGGAGAAGATGGAATTACTGTAGACATCATACAAGAAGCAAGTGGAGAAATCGAAACAGTACTCGCCCAAATTTTCACTCGATGCCTTAATGAAGGAAAGATTCCTGAGGATTGGAACACCGCTACAATGATCCTGCTACATAAGAAAGGTGACATTGAGGATCTCGGAAACTACAGACCTATCAGCCTCCTATCAGTAGTTTATAAAATCTTCACTAAAGTTCTTTCACACCGCTTGAAGGTAACACTGGACATGGCTCAACCGAGAGAACAAGCTGGATTCAGGAGTGGCTACAGCACAATAGATCATATCCACGTGCTGAGAGAACTAATTGAAAGAGCGAGGGAATATGAACTTCCATTGTGCATGGCTTTTATCGATTATGAAAAAGCCTTTGATTCAGTGAAACCATCAGCAGTTACAATGGCTCTGAAAACCTGCGGTATTGAAGATGCATACATTAATATTATTAATAACATCTATGAAAATGCAAGTGCAAAGATTAGGCTGTTTGAAAATACAACACACGTAAAAATTGGAAAGGGAGTGAGACAAGGTGACACCATATCTCCGAAGCTCTTTAATGCCACATTAGAGGGTGTTTTTCAGTCACTGAGCTGGGAAAACAAGGGGATGAAGATTAATGGAGATTATCTAACCCACCTTCGTTTTGCTGATGACGTAGTCATTTTTGCAACTACCCCATCAGAGCTGCAGAGTATGATCCAGGAACTTGCTGACAAGAGTAAAGAAGTGGGATTAAAAATGAACTTTCAGAAGACAAAAGTGATGTTCAATGCTTTTACAAGAAATGAAGATATATCGATTGATGGAGAAAAGCTGGAGATAACAGACACGTACGTTTATCTTGGACAGCAGATATCAAGTGAGGGTCACATTGATGAAGAAATTAATCGGCGTACAAAACTTGCCTGGAGAGCTTTTGGAAGAAACAGCATAATTTTCAAGAGCAATATGCCATTATGTCTTAAAAGAAAAGTGTTTGATCAATGCATCCTTCCAGTGCTTACGTATGGTGCGGAGACGTGGACCTTAACTAAAAGAGACATACAAAGGCTGCAGACAACTCAAAGAAGCATGGAGAGGTGCATGCTTGGTGTAACCAGGAGAGATAAGAAGAGGAACTCGTGGATCCGAAAAATGACAAGAGTGGAAGACATTATGATCAGAGTTAAATCCCTGAAATGGCAATGGGCTGGACATACTGCCAGAAGGACAGATCATCGATGGACAGCCGAAATTTTAGATTGGATTCCAAGGGACAGGAAAAGACCCAGAAGAAGACCACATGGGAGATGGGTGGATGAAATTCGAAAGTATGCAGGGGTGACATGGAGGAGACTGGCACAAGACAGACCGTTGTGGAGGAAACTTGGGGAGACCTTCGTCCAGCAGTGGATTGATAATGGTTGACAATGATGATGATGATGATATATATACTAAAGAGCAAAGCCGAATACATAAGAAAAAACTATACAATTTAAAACGAAAGTTGCAAAACAACCTGAAGATCAAAACGTGCAACGCAGCAGTTATGAAAATTCAGAATTCACATTCTATTAAGAAGAAACTGAAGCTAAAAATTTTTTTAACTCATACTAAGTACAACATAGAAAAGGTTATGTATTGACAAAGAACAACTGAATGCAGAAAGTGTCGAGAATACTGAGCCTTGGCTTTATCAAGGACCAGCAAAAACTCTGCATTTTCTCACTTCCACAAAGACCTATTTGGAAATGGGATATATATATTGTGTGTGTGTGTGTCCACAGCTGGTACAAAAGTAGCTTCCATCTGTGTAACTTATGACTCATTAATTGTGGCGTGATTAATTGTGCATGCTTTATCCGCTGGCTGTATGTTGCCAAACTTCCTAGGGACTGGGGAAAAACTTCCCCAATTATTTAAATGACTGGCTTAAATTTTTACAGTGGGTTTATAATTATGTACTGTATTACATGGTTGCTCCTTATATGTTGTCCTTTTCCGTTTTCCTCAATTTTAACAGAACCATGTATCTACATATTTCAAATAATATTTTACTGCAGGCAAGTAAACCACTTTCAACCTGCAAAAGTGTTTGCATAGTATGATAAATCCTAAAACAAGGGTCAATGCAGAGTCCAACTTGGCAGTTTTTACACCACAAACGATTTTCCATCCTAACCTTTTTTCCACCAACGACTTTTGAGCAGCATATAGCACATTTTTGCTTTGCTGCTGGCTGCTTTTGTGTGGGTGGAATGTATTCAGGGAAATGCTGTTCGTCAATCTGGATGGATTTCCGTCACTTGACGGTCGTCCTGGTTTTTGTCGAGGATATATCATGTGATATTTTTTTACTATCCTGTCAATAAGATCCAGTCGAAATGCAGATGATCCATTTTACCACCGGGCTGCCAATACAGAATGAAGGCGTTGAAGACCGATATATGAAGAAGGTGATGTAAAATTTTCATGTAATATCTCTGCTGATGTCGGACTCCAGGGTAGTATGACAGCATCTGGTCCATTCGGTCGACTCCTCCCATTGTGCTATTATAATACAGAATTACTACAAGTTTAGAAGCAGTTCCTGTCGTTGTTTGTACGTCTGTAGTCTCATTGCCATGTAGGCTACTGAGAAGAAACAGTTTTTTTTTTTTTTTTTTTTTTTGTCCATCCATGCGAGAGCCACAGTTTTTTCTCTCTGATAAGCTGTAACGTCACCTTTCTTTGGGTTTGCTGACTTCATGTCCTTTGGCATATCTTTTCGTGTCAGCTTTACTGCCCCATAAACATCAGTCTGCCATTGAACAAGAATGTCAGCAAGCTCAGGACCAGTGTAAAAATGATCTATGGTAAGACAATAACCCTTGTCGAGAAGAGGTGCAACTAAACTGAGCACAACCTTTGTTCTTAAAGCCATGTCTGTTGGATAATTGCGTGCATTTTCCAGTGTAAATGATCATATCCCACACATAGTTCAAAACATTTGATTCCAAACAGAGATCTTTTCATTGGCAAATACTGTTTCCAGCTGAGTTGCCCTTTGAAGAGAAGAAGGCTTTCATCAATGCAGATATCTCTGGAAGGAATTTATGCTTGAGAAAACTTCTGTCTAATGTAATCGAATACAGTGACAATCTTTAATATTTTTGTTAGCTTTGGATGCACGCAGGGCTTAATTAAAATGCAGAAATCTCATTAGTAGTGAAAACCTGCATTCAGACATGATTTGTGAGAAGAATGATGTTTCAATAATTTTTTGTCTGGACCAGTAAGTTTTTACATCTGGCTTCTGAACAATTCCTTGCAAAATTAACATGGCAAAGAAAGTTGTTGGCTTCATCAACAATGAGTTGTAACAATTTGCCGTAAAAAAATACTTCAAAGTAGTCTAAGGACGTTGCATTCGTAGGTAAAACACCTGCAGTAATTCCAGGGATGCCACTAAAAGCAAACCGAGATCGGCCATGGCAAACTTTCCCTGTCGAAACTCTGTACTACTGACGGGCATCGAGAACACATGTATCAACTTCATTTTCAGATGAACTACACAATAAATCTATTTCACTCTCGCCTGTGCTACTGGCAAACAGTTCTTCATAATATTTCCCAGTGACATCGTTGTCGCCACTGCTATCGTCTTCCACTAAAATGCTTTCTCTTGTGAAGGCCTGATGTCGACACCATACACACACAAACCAACACAAATGTTGCTGCTTCTTATTGCTTTTCCACCAAGATGAACTACTGTAATCTATCTAATAACTTTTGTCAACTAAGCCCATGTATTGGAATACACTGGTCACAAAAACTTCAGGACAGCAAGGTTTCAAAGTGCAAACGTGGTGTTACGCACATTTAGTGACTACTGGAGCTCGGTTATCAGCGTGGGTAGCTACATCATACGTAATTTGCATCATGACCACGTAGAAATTTGCCGAATTTATTGCCGTCTATGTGGGATTATTCTGAAATTATGCCTACACGACGCTTAAACATTGACAACAGCCATAGGATTTTCGAAATGTTGGAGGCAAAGAAACAGGGTTTGAATACATGTCTTCTGTTCAGGGCTATATAATGAAAGACAGGTCATACATACAACAATTGGATGGTCCGAAGATACAATCGTTTCCTCCGTATCAGCTTGTGGTATGTGTTCCTGTAATTGTTGTACGTTGTGCAGGTAACAGCTATGTACAGGTATCAACCCCATCACGTAAAGGAAAGCTTTGCACACACTAGACGCGTCGCTAATGCTCAAAGGGTTAAACACAGTGGCCTGATACACTTCTGAATGGAGAACCAGTCAAACCATGGATCAAAGCACTTTGTTGGTTGGTTTTCTTGTGACGTATTTTTTTGAATAAAAGCCATTCACAGTCATTAAGCTTGGCTGCATTGTGTTACAGAAAAACTGACAGATTGTCTCTTACATATGAACCATTTCTATGGGAATGTATTAACAAATTCTATGTGGGCAGTATACCACGCAGGTTCACAAAAGATTATGGTACCCACAATAATGTGTCTCGAGCATTTAGCTTTTATTAGTAAAAAGCAGGTAACTGTACGAAGATCAGTTATTTAAAGAATATACTAAAAAATGTTTTGGTGAGAAAATGCAAGTTATTGCAATGTGATTGAGGTTGCCACTCTGGAAAAACTTTAAAAACCACCTAGAAAAGTCAGATATATGTTGTTTTCACTTTTGAATGGAAACCTTGTGTGAGCTCAAAATTCTTCTTTTCATTGTACAACTTTCTACTAAGATTAATGTTCCATATAGGCTGCATAGAGTGAGATTTGTGCAGTTTAAAATGCTTCCATTCCCTGCATTACAACAGGGACAAATTAGCATGATTTTCATCCAGCTCTTTTCTTCTCTGACATTTAGCAGTAATGTGTAATTATAACAATGCTTCTTTTTTGCATATCTTTAGTTTTTATTATTTTTTGTTCTGTATTCACTCAAAGCAATGGGCTTAGTTTACCAATATGCAGGACTTGTTGCTTGTGAATGAGGTAGTCTTAATCCAATGTCCCTGCACACTTGTACAATTGTGAATCCAGCTGGAGTGCCAGTTGACTCATTAGTTTCATCCACAGCTCAAGTTGTTTGCTGACTCTGCCATTGTGTATTGGGGTGGTGCAGTATGACCACATGTAACTTCCACACCAAATCTGGTAAATGTTTCATAAGAGCAGTAAAATTTATTCTTTCAAGCAGAATGATATGTCAGTGATCAAGTGTTGACTCTTTTAATTGACAGTAGTAATGGAAATTGATTTCATTAAATTTTTTGAGTGTATAGTATATATGCTTTGTATTTAGCTGTAAGCTATGCAAAATATGTTGGGGGGGGGGTTATGACCGATCACCACGAGCAAATTCATACTATGGAAAAAACTTGTAATCTGGATTTCTCAAAGAGCAGCAACCTGTTATAAGTTAACAAATAAAGTTAAAAACTAAACACTTTTTTAACTGGTTTATCCACATAGTGAACCATTAATTATTTTCTGATTCATCAGTGACAGTTCTAATGCAGAAATGTGATGATGCATCTCACAGTAATTGTTATAGTTAAATGCCCAAGATGGGGCAGCCAAGTGGTCAGAGGTGCTGGCATAAATATGATTACTCATCCAAAATCATCATGGGTGGTGTGGCATTGGTTGTCCCACTTCCCTGGAACCAATGGCCCTAAATTAGGGAGGGGGCAACTGTTTATAACCCTTCAAGTTGCTCATGGTGGCCATTAAATCCCAAAACAGAAAATCCCTGTGTTTGGTATGTAGATACCTTTATTGGCGAGGTAGTATTGACAGCTATTACTGTGGCAAAATCTATTGATGCAATACTTCATAGTTCTACACAGCACAAGAATGTGAATAATTTGTGACCTTATCTTCATACTTTATGAAACAGTTGCCTCAGGTGAAATTTTGTGACTTTGCATTGTGTTACCTGACTATGTGACATTCTTCTGATATGATGGGCCCCTGAAAACTTTTCATGTGGAAGATGTGCAATTAAAATAATTCATTACATTGTTCTTATGGCTTGTGAAGATATTATGTTGCCTATATAGTGAGGGATAACATCTGAATATTCCCATGCCAGAGCTATTTATCTTGATGCTATGCACAAAGAGAGACTCAGAGATATATGTAGAGGATTTTAAAAAGGGAGGGTGTGACCTCAGGTCCTAAACAACCCTTAGTAGTAGGAAACAAGGAGATTAGGGCAGGAAAGTGCTTAACCTGTAAAATCTGATGCACAGCAGATATTTAAAGGTTCAAGCATTTGTACATACCTGGGATAGAACCTGAGACCTTTCCATGGCTATGCACAAAGATGGAAGTGTACCATTACCTATAGATGAGAAGCTATCAAATAATTTCATGCACTGGAGTTGTAGTAAAGGTGTGCCAAACCAGACATGAAGCTGTGACTTGTTCTTCAGTCTTGTGACTGGAAGGTGAAATTCTTATCAGTGTGAAGGACAGTGCACATTGGAGAGTACAGAGAAAGTTCTTATGTCAATTGCATTTGACATAAGAATTTTCTCTAAAAAGTTGCAAGAGAGAGAGAAAGTTATGGTGCCTAAAAACATATGAAGACACAAAAAAAAAAAAAAAGTACTATAATTTTCATTGTATAATCTACAGAATATCGGTTAAAGTTGTAAATTTAGGTTTTGTAGATAATATGCTGCTTTAAAACAAAAGTCAGAATGAGCTCATATATTTGGAAAATTACGAAAAGTAAAATGTAATGGAATACAAAGTTAGAGTTCTGCAAACAGTGGAAAGATTTTTTTTTTTTGGCTTATGTACATTTTGACAGAAAAATACAGTGCAATGAAAGTGATTTTATTTTCTCTCGTGGAGGATCACATGCTGCTGGTAGATCAGCGTTGCACACGTTCACGGGGTGTCACAGGTGTAATTACGGAACTGCAGTAATGAGGAGAAACACTCGGGATGTTTGCTTTTTATTCACTTTAAAGCAAAGCAAAAGCTGTTAATACTTTTTTCTTTTGTAATGAGATTGTTTTTTGAGGGTTGGATCATCTCATGAACTGCGACTTTTTGTTGAAAATGGCAATTCAGGATCAACATCACAGATGTAGATTATACAATTTCTTTTCTTGTTGTAAGAGTAGTGATGTGGTATGGTAAAATTCATTTCTTCACCCAGTGGAAAGGTTTCCCAATTTGTACAAACATTTGGGAATTTAAGGCTGGCTTGATTGCACAGAAGTAACAAGTGCATATGAAGTTGCAAACCGATAAGTGGTTTATTTTATGCTGTTAGTGATTAAATGTAAACTTTGCCATAACAACATGGAATGGGATGGATGGGTTTCCAGTTGAACAAGGGTGGGAATCTCCATAATATGAGCTGACCTTTGTGCCTAACGTATTGTGACACGGTGCTTTTTTAGCACGTTTTTGTAAAAAAAGATCGTGCTTCTGTTATCCGTCCACTCTGCAGCTATTAGACCAATTTGAAAAATTCTTTTTGCATTCGGAAGTTTGAAATATGCGAATGATGATCCTTTATTTTGTTGGGGTTTTTTTTACGATGTCGAATTCAAAATTATGTTTTAATCCACATATTTGCTTCTAAACATCCGATTGAAAAAATTCTTTTATATGTCGAAGAGTGTTTTAGATATAGTTTCATTTTCAAATTACGCATAGATTTTCCGCTAGGGGAAGTAAAAGTAAATTACATTTCCCCCTAAAACTCAGATTTGAAAAATTTTTTTTTCAGCGGATACATCTCCTGATGGAAAATCTTTTGCATATAATTTAGAATTTTTGGTAAAGAATACATTGGCCACCAGGGGGCGTAAGTGTTAATTTTTTGCTTCTGATGTATTTGCCATAAAATCTGAGCTAAAATATCAATTGAAAAAATTCTTTCGTGGACTGATGCCACTCGCATCGATAAACCTTTTCGGAATATTTTCTTCCTAAAATATCCCACAGTTTCTTCGCAAGGGAGCATAGATGTATATCTTATTTTTGTGAATATCTCTACTTCCAGCAGTCTGATTTGAAAAAATCCTTCTTTGTTGGATAGTGTTTTCCGTGTGACATGTTTTTCATATAATTTCAAAATTTTCGAGTAATTCATAGACTTTCCGCTAGGGGACGTAAAGGTAAATTGCGTTTCTCCCTATATCTCTGCTTCTAAATCTCCGATTTGAAAAATTCTTTCTGCACCAGATACAGCTCTTGATGAAGAAATTGTTTGCCTCTAATTTTTGTAAAAAAAAAAATGGTTTGGCCGCCAGGGGGCGTAAATCTTAATTTCCGCTTCTGATGTATTTGCAGCAAAATATGAGCTTCTAAACTCCCGATAAAAAAAAAAAAACGTCATTTGTAGACCGATACTAATCATGTCGACAAACCTTTTAGGAACATTTTCTTCTTAAAATATTGCATGGTTTCTACGCCAGGGGGCGTAGATGTATATCTTATTTTTGTCAATATCTCTAATTCTAGGGGTTCGATTTGAAAAATTCCTTCTTTGTTGGATAGTGTTTCCAGTGTGACATGTGCTTCATAGAATTTCAAAATTTTCGAGTAATTCATAGACTTTCCGCTAGGGGCGTAAAGCTAAATTGCGTTTCTCCCTATATCTCTGCTTCTAAATCTCCGATTTGAAAAATTCTTTCTGCACCGGATACAGCTCCTGATGGGAAATCGTTTGCACATAATTTCTAATTTTTGTAAGAAAAAAATGGTTTGGCCACCAGGTGGCGTAAGTCTTAATTTCTGCTTCTGATGTATTTGCAGCAAAATATGAGCTTCTAAAATCTCGATTGAAAAAAGTCTTTTGTTGACCGATGCTACTCATGTCGACAAACCTTTTAAGAACACTTTCTTCTTGAAATAATGCATGGTTTCTACGCCAGGGGGCGTAGATATACATCTTATTTTTGTCAATATCTCTACTCCTAAAAGTCCAATTTGAGAAATTCCTTCGTTGTTGGATAGTGTTTCCGATGCGAAATGTTTTTCACGTAAATCATTTAAGACTTTCCGCTAGGCCGCATAAAGGTAAATTGCGTTTTCTGCTCCTAAAACTCCGATTTGAAAAATTCTTCCTGTATCGCATACAAGACCTGATGGAAAACATTTTTCACATAATTTCTAATGTTTTGTAAAGAATGGTTTGGCCACCAGGGGTAATAAGTGTTCATTTCTGCTTCTGATGTATTTGTAGCAAAATCTGGGCTCCTGAAAACTCGACTAAATTTTTTTTTCTTGGACTGATACCGCTGATATGGATAAACTTTTTGCTAGTACTTTCTTCCTAAAATAATGCATGGTTTTCTCACCAGGGAACGTAAAGTCACATCTTATTTTTATCAATAACTCTGTTTCTCAGAGTTCGTAAGCTCAAGATTCCGTTCACACCAATATCTTAGGGATTAAAGACCCGATTGAAAAACTTCTTTCTTCCATCAGATACTATTGTTTTCCATACCGGTTCCATTGCCTTTGAATAGCTTTGATAAATTTAATTTGCGTCAGAACGGATTCAAAAGACGTGCTTATTACACCCGAAAATTCGGTGTCATCTTTCTTGTTGTTTATTTTTTGCCAAGTATGGCCCTTGCACTGTGTAACTCAGTAAATTAACAAACAATTCATGAGTAAGATCCAATATGTTAGAGATTTTTTTTGTTCAGTAAGGAATTTTAACATATGTCAAAATAATAGGCATTAAGAACATATTTTATCTATCCTAAGAGTACAGTTTTATTATTTTATTTTCTAATTTTACATTTCTGGATTTAAATTTACCATACTTTCATACCTATAATTTTCTCTGTAGCTCAACATGCTGATGAGACTTCAAGAAGCAGCAAGTTATTCAAGCCCTCATAGCAATGACAGTGATTCAACAAGCATGGACAGTCATAGTAGTGGTATACATTCTGATGAACTCTTAAACACTGGACTTGAGTCAACATTATAGACTCCAATGTGCATATAGAAATATTTCAATTGCCTTCATCTCATAAGAGAAAGCTGTTGCACAAAAGTATAGATAGTGGTGTATTAATGGAAAATCCTTTTGTACTGTTAGAAAACCCCAAGGATCAAGTGTTGGTTTGTGTGTATGTATACACACACAATCATTTTTTTCCATCATACATGTTACCTTGAGTGAAATGTCTGTATGATTTAAAATTTCATCAGACTTTATGAGTAATATAACTGCTTTCAAAGCTTATGTTATATTTGCTACATGATAATTTATTAAATAATTTTTTTAAGTCAAAATAACAGACTTTATCAGGAATTTTCTCTACATTGAGCACAATGCAATGTAAATGCTGCTGGGCAGCACTTTTTCATCAGGTGTAGTAAGATATTATTTCGTGTGAAAATTAACTATTGCACTGAGATAGTAACGGAAACTGTCGTGTTAATCTGATCACGAGTTTTTAAAACTGCAGTTACGAAGCAAGTGCTATTATTGCGGTACTGAGTGAGGCTTTGTGATCTGCTAAGTTAAATTCATTTTCATAAAATGAATTTAGTATATAAATATTAGCCCTCAAACTTTTGCTTTTCATTTTTGTAAGTACTCCATAGCATACTAATAGCTGATCTTATCGTGAATATCTGCTATGAACTATGCTAATTAGTATAAACTATGGGTGGAAAACAAATCCATAGCTAAATATCCAGTGAACTGACTTATGTATCATTTGTTTTCTAGTGTAAAATTTACCAACTATTTTGGCATACTACAAAGAAGTCTATACAATATATATTTCCCAAAATGACCCTGAGTAGGATCGAAAATCCCGTTTAAAATAGAACACTCAATAGCTATTAAATTCATGTTAAGCACTCTTCATTGTGAGTTTCCTTTGTAGTCAGTTCATTTCCAGGATATTTTCACTATAAATATCTTTGCATTATCTGCTGAAAAATATTGTGTTGCGAGTTTTCATTCATTGTAAAATATTTCATTTCTGTTTTCATATTCTCCACAGCATAAAATGCTTTTGTTTTAGTCATAACACTTCTATTAAAAAGAATGTTTAATATATCAAAACTAGGACCCAATGGTAATGTTGTAATGATTGTTTTAATTACCAAGTTAAAGCAATTCATTTAAATATATTATTACAGATGGTGCTTACATTTTTTTTAAACAAATGAGTAGCACCTCTTTGCTGAGAAACTACCCATGAAACAGTGATTTATTCAATTTAAACAGGAATCCTCTGTTTGAAGTAAAATGTTTCAAAAATGAACTTTTATGAGAAACATGAAAATTTGCTACTTTCAACTGTCATGTAATATTTATCTGCACATTTTTTCTCCCCTTTTGCATAAGCAAATCAAATACAAAAATGCAGGAAGTTAAAAAAATTTTGTATAGCAAACAATTATTTTTTTTATGTGAACCTTGTTCACCCCCAACGACCCTCAGAAAAACAAAAGTGTGTTACATTCATTAGTACAAACTTTTTTATAGATTACGGTTTTCAATACTTCCAGAAAAAAAATTGTAAGTTAGTAAATATGGAATTTATGCATTTCTGTTCACAGAAAAATCATGAGGCAATAATATTAGAATGAATACTAATTGTGGAATAACTTTTTTACGGGTCTTATAGAGATTATTTTTCATGAAAGTTGGTTGTCAAATTTTCGAACTAAAGCCTAGTTCGTCATCAGGACTATGTCACTGGAGTAGTTGCTGCCACTCAATTGGAAGAGTCCATCTGCAATTATCGTTAATTGTGGTACTTCTTCTTCTTGCTATTTCGATCCCTTCTTCTAGTTTCCTCTTTACTAAGTTTGACTGGTGGGCGATTATTTTCACTGAGTCCCAATTAATCGCCCACCAGTCAAACTTAGTAAAGAGTAAACTAGAAGAAGGGATCGAAATAGCAAGAAGAAGAAGTACCACAATTATTGATAATTGCGGATGGACTCTTCCAATTGAGTGGCAGCAACTACTCCAGTGACATAGTCCTGATGACGAACTAGGCGGCTTTAGTTTGAAAATTTGACAACCAACTTTCATGAAAAATAACCTCTATAAAACCCGTAAAAAAGTTATTCCACAATCACTATGAATAGAGGTGCCATAAATGCATTTACAACTAGGATGAATACTAAGTTTTAGAAATGTACTCTAAAATGCCCACTTTTCTGAAATAAAAAAGAAAAGCTGTTTTCAGTTGTAAGCACTTTTTTTAAGCATGTCTCTGAATTCTTAAAGTTATTAATGAAAAAATTCAGCAGCTGCAAGGATTCACACTTAAAGTCAGTTGATAGACATGATGAAACTATTATGGTAAAATCCACGGAATGTTATAATACCCAAAAGAACTGGGGGGAATATTTTATTAATGTTGTTAAGTTTCATAATGCATTCCCACAAGAATGATTTAGCTGTTGTCACCAAATATGCATGCAGAGATACAACATAGCTACAAAGTGTATTAGAACACTAGAAAGATGAGAAAGGAGAACTGGGTACCAATTCTGAGTGAAACAATCAGACGAACCCTTTTCTGGAGCAAGTTTTCTTAATGGGATGGGTTCATTTTATAGTTATGATCATAATTATGGAGAGTGAAAATTTGTAAAAAGTTAAGATGGACACTAACTTTATCACAATACAAATTTGTTGTAATTAAGAGCTTCCAATTAAAGTTTTTTTTAGTTTTGTATTGCAAAACTTTTCATGTTCCTAAACATGCATATACAAAAAAGTTACTATGAAATATTTAGCTACAAATTTTGATTATGGACTAAGTAAGCCATTGTGTTGTTTTTCTATGTCAGTAAAGAAGTGATAAAAAAATTAAACACCACCTGTAACATATGTCTCTCAATTGTCTATATGTTACATAAGAAGAATCCTGCAAGCTTGCTTCCTGATTACAAAGTCGTTTGTATAATTTAGTCTTATCCTAGTTTAGCATGCTACTTAAGAGACAGAAGGGGAAAAAGAGGGTTGCAATTCTTAAAAATAGTCTATTCCTGATTTCCTATTTTTTTTTATAAAGCAGTTGTGAGTTTACCATAATTTAAAAACTTATCTGCACGTAACTGAAATAAACTTTGATGGAAGATATAATACAAAACTCAAGATTCAGTTTTAAAAAGCATTTATGTACCTCAGCTGAATGTGATTTAATTGCAGTTCAGAGATGCTAGGGGTATGCACAATAATCAATGTTGACATTTTGTTTCTCTAAAAGCAGTGAAAAAAGAAAGGTATGCAGGACCGGGGATAATTCTAATAATACTTATTTATTTTTGCTTCAAACAGGTCAGGAGTCTTGTATTTTGAAAAAAAAAAAATCCACTTTTAAAAATCTTAATCACAGACATTGTTTTTCCAGTGTTTGTAAATTTAATAGACTTGCTCTTCGTTCATCATTTTGTATTTGTAATACAAAATTTTTTGTTCAGCTGGTATGGTATATGACTTAAGTATAGTAAAGAAAATTAAATTTCACTACATTTATACTTTCCTACAAATAGCAAAGGGTTAAGGATTATTATAAAATAGCATATTACTAAACACCATTTTGGTATACAATAAAGGTTGAAAATAAAAGTAGATCCATTGATATTAAATTCTCTTTTGGTGCTAAATATTTTAGGATTTATTTTGGGTCTGTAAAGCTGCTTTTAATATACAAAAGTGCATAACTTAGTATCTTAATTTTGAGTTCACCTTGTTTTGATTACACTATTTTTTAGCACTGCAAGGTATATAATTTTAACAGAGCGCTTGTGTGGGATAACCAGCTTTATCCTCTGACACAAAGCACCTTAGTTTTCACATGACACATTTTGTTATCTCTATATTAAGAATGAAGTACCAATTTTTGATATTGAATTTATTCAAGATCATTTTTATACTGTTTTCATACACTTTATTGCATATTTGCCTTTTCTTATTTTTATACATGTACTGTCCGAAACATTTGTACAGTTTTATGGAAAGGCTATAAATTAAATACACATCTAGTATTGAATGACACAGCAATCCAAGTTGCATCTGTAAAGATATGGTCACTGCCTTTTCTATAAGTTGCTGTGTCATCACAGTAATGTATTGTATTTATTTTGTAAGTAATGTGGAAATTATTAAGAAATATCCATACCTAGTAATGCCAAAGATGTTTGAAGTTTTTTTCTATATATATAAAGCTTTGTACAGCTGAAAGAAATAAAAGATTTGAATTGTTTTGGTATTCTCTACCACAATGCTTTTATATGCTATAGTTAAAAAGAAAAAAGTCATTGCCAATTTTTTACCCCATTAGAATTTATTTAATTACTGGGGGAAAAAAAAAAAGTTAGGAAATAATTTCAACAAGGTGGAAGGACAGCAGGAGGCAAACATCTAACATTAAAGTACAGAAATAAAATCTGTTTCAGGGTGTGAGCACAACCCTAGGTCTTGCTTTGTAGCAAAGCAGTTAAGAACCCAGTTCTCTGCACTGAGACATTGCGTGTAAGTCCATGGCGAAGTACAGATGCTGCATTTGTTTTCTTCCCTCATTAAAGCCAGTAACCCTAATTTAGGGTGTGCATGGAGGTCATCATATTAGTGGGACAGCTTGATTGCCAATGACTACACAAGTTTTCACTTGCATTTGAGTATAATTATATGAAATGAAATTAAAACAAAATTACTTGAAAAGAACTGGAGTTGATTGCAACTGTAGTTTAGCTTCAGAAACTATTATAATATATATATTTGCAGATGAATTGTGTGCTCTAATTTTTTGCCTTAAACATTAAATATTTTCAAAAAAATCAGCAGCCCTAATATAACTGCTGTAAACAAATTTAAACAATATGTATTATCAGTTAAATGTTTATTTTTCAGATGGTCTTTCTTTGAGGAGCTAAACTCTGAGAACAGCTTAATGATATGTAGTAAATTAGATTGTTTTTTCCCCAGAGAAAGCATGATCTCAGAAATGATTAGTATCACAAAAGCAGAAATTCAGCAGGTGCTGGTGTTTTCTACGAGAATTACCATTGTTTGTTACCAATATCCATTTAGAGTTTCTAATTGTCTGATGACCCCATGCCAAAGGAAACTCTAAATTTCTATTGTAGAATTTCTTTAAAAACATCATTTGTGGCCAATTTAAAATTAATATGCCACCCTCATTGACCGAAGTTAGATTTATTTGCTGGAAAATATACTGCTTAAATCAACCGTAACTGCACAACTAATTCTTAATGTATCACACCAAACTCCTTTTTGAGAAATGCATGGGAAACAGAGGTTTTGTGAAAACACCATAAACTTGTATAAAGGTAAAATAATATTTTAAGCTAGTGGTAGAGAATACTCACAGCATGTCACAAAAAGTGGTATGTCTTCAAATATACACTCAACCATGCAAAACAGATGTTTTCCAATTTAAATGTCTGAAGATTTTACAGTGTCAGGGTAAGTGTATTGTAATCTTTACAAAAAAATAATAATAGCTAAGTTGTTTTAGCTAATATTTCAGATTTGTATTAATGGTGTAAATAAAAGTAATTTTGAATGAAATAGGTGTAATGAGTGTTTATTGCTTATACTAACTACTTCTTTTGAGTCATGAAACTTCATTAAAGGGCTACACACAGCTGACTGTTTCTGTTGATCATCCCACCTAAGGATTCTGGAACAAAATCCATTGATGTGGAAGGCTTTTCACTAATGTTATGCAGCTCCAGCTAGTATCTCAACAATACATCTACTGAAATGTAAATGGCCGCCCCGGTGGCGCAGTGGTCTAAGCGATAGCCTCTGATCATTCGTCCGAACGGGGTCCAGGTTCGAATCCCGGCGAGGCATGGATGTTGTGTTTTTCTTACGGCACTGGCTCTCTCTCCCTTCCCTGGAACCAGTGACCCTAAATTAGGGACGGGTGACTGCTTATAGCCCATTGAGTTGCTCACGGTGGTCGTTAAACCTCCAATCAAAAAAAAAATAAAATGTAAATGATCTGGAATTCATAAAGGCCCATTTTTCTAGCTTATGTGTGGCACTGATGTCCCTTTGGAGAAAAGAAACTTCCACCAATGGTAAATAAACTACACTGGTTTCCATAAATTAAGCAACAAACTGAAAAATTGTGATAATTGGGTGAAATATAGTTCAAATTGCCCAATTTGAACTATGTTACGGGTGAAGGCATACAGCATTGATGTACGGAAGGCAAATGAGTGACGCTGGCAGCGCTTTATGCAAATGCACAAGAGCTTAAAAACCAGCTGTTTCAGAGGGAGTCGCCAATTTATGTGCAGCATGAATGACAAGATTTCGAGATAGCGATTTTGTTAACATGGCTTCGAGACATCATTTACCAGCAGAGTTACGCCAAAGAGCGATAGGCTGACTCGAAGCAGGGCAACGGCAGGAGGACGTCGCAAGATGGCCCAACGTAGATTGTTTTATGGTCAGCAGGATGTGGCAGCAGTTCCAAGCCACGGATGCAGCTTCTCAAAGGTACAGGCAAGGTAGGCCAAAGGCGACGTCCTTCGCGGATGACCGGTATTTGTGGCTTTCAGCACAGGATGGCTACACCGACTCATCTCAGATCTGTGCTTGTGGGAGCCCCACTGGACAGTATCATCTTAAACGGTAAGCAGAAGGACTGTATACCCGGCGAACAGTATTATGTGTGCCCCTCACCACCAGAGGGAACATTTCAATTGAGCATGAATGCATGTGAACTGGACTCAAAATCAGTGGAGGTCCGTTCTGTTCACTGACGAGTCGCGATACCATTTACAGAGTAAGTCTCGCCGAGTGGCTGGTACTCGCTATCTTTCCTCTAATATCCAGGAAAGTGATACCTATGGTGGTGTTCTGGTGTGGGCAGGCATATTGTTAGGTCACCGTACTGACCTCTGTGTGTTACCACATGAAAACCTCAATGCTCAGAGGTATAGAGATGACATCCTGGACCCTATTGTTCATCTGTATGTGGCCGCAATTGGCGATACATTTGTAGTGCAGGTGGATAATGCCCTCCCTCACACAGCTTGCCTCATGCACCAGTACCCGGAACAAGAGACTATAAGTACGTATGGAGTGGCCAGCACGCACTCCCGATCTGAATCTAATTAAGCATGTCTAGGATGCTCTCTGGAGGCATGTTGCTGGCCTGCAGCCTCCTCCGCATAACGAGCACTTCCAGGAAGGGAGAACAAGGGCGAGAGGAAAGAACAGAGATGACTTCATTTGTAAATGGTAGTCTAATAATACCCTAGGGTCGATGGCTTAACGTGCCCATCCAACAAACGATTAGTATTCAGTGGTTCAGAGCAGCTAAACCTACCTGGTATCGATCTCACTACCATCTGGTCACTCTAACCTGGCAACCCTAAGGTTATAAGATGTCTCTCATCTCTAATTTATATCCGCTGGCTCGAGGGAAGGGAGAGAATCAAATCTGGAAGGACAAACTTTGACTCAGCAGTACAAGAAGTCAAAAATCCATGCCCTAGACCACTGGTCATATTCAGAAATCACTTTTTTCTTCTTCATGGAACCATTATTTCTTTCAGAAGTCCCTCTATTTTCATGGAGCTTGTCCATAACTTGGGAAGCGTATGTACAGGACATAATAGTTGTCAGTTCCATACCTTGAATACTTTAAAACACTGATGCACAACCACCTCAAAATAATCCCCTTACGCAATGATGCACTTTCGCCAGCATTGCTGAAAGCCATGTTTTGCCTCCTGCGTTGATGTTTTTACGAAACGTCCCTGCAGATTTTGTTTCATCAGTGAAAAGAGATAAAAATGGCAGGGGGATAAATCTGGTGAATAGGCGAAATGTGGAAGCACATTAGTACAATTTCTGGCGAGGAACTCCGTGACCAGTATGGACCAATGTGAAGGCGCGTTGTCATGGAGAAGGTACCACTATCCACATCTCCGGCCGTTTACGATGGACCGACTCCTGTAAACAACGTAAAATGTCTAGATAATGTTCCTTGTTAACTGTTGTGCCCTCAGGAATAAATTTGGAATGGACAATTCCATGTAAATTAAAAAACACTTCTCCAGCATGACTTTTCCTTTGATGCGATCCTGCCTGAATTTCTTTGATCGCGGTGAAGACAGTGGATTTCCATGTTGAAGAATATCAAACAAGTAGCACATGTTTCATCACCTGTGAGGACGTTATCCAAAAACATAGGATCAATATTGGCTTTGTCGATTAATTCGCCTAATATCCGCATCCGTTCATCCTTTTGTTCAGAGGTCAAAAGGCGAGGGACAATGTTCTGCATGTTAAGATCCTCCATCAAAATGTGCTGGCATGTGGTCTCCGATAAGTTGGTTGTGTTAGCAATTTCCTCGATGCTTTAGCAACAACCCTGACAAACGCACTGTGCCACTATCGTAATGCTTTCCTCGCTCCATGCAGTCACAGGTCGACCACAGCGCTCATTATCTGTGATGGATTCTCGGCCCTCTGAAATGCTGATACCACTCTTACACCTTTGATCTCGCCATCATATAGTGACCGTACACCTTCAAAGCCATTTCTAAGGTCTCTGCAGCTGTTTTACACAAACACTGACAAAATTTAATATTTCAACGTTGCTCTTCAAAAGCCATACGACTAACCACAGCAGCAAACGTCTGTGTGCCAAACCATTCCGACTATGAAGGGGTGGGATGTATTTTAGATGCCATAACTTTAACTACATGCTTGCATTGTCATGGCTAGGCACTGTCCCCAAACTTTTTTATCCTACTCCATATGGATATGTATGCATGACACCCAAACTTGCAGTATTGGTTTATGTCTTGAGGATTTTCATATATGTAGCTTGTTGGGTACTTAACAATATAATCTGGTGTCTCAGATCAAAAATGAGTTTATGACATGTTACACTGTTCCTTGAGAGTTGTTTCATACACTTAGTAGACAAAACTACTCAGTGTATAGGGGTGATCGGCAGTTGAAGTGGGCATCACCCGTGCCGAGTGGAACAGACACAAACTGAATGCAGGCGATAAATAAGCAGACAGCAGGGCCGCCCGACAGCATATTACAGTTGATGAACATTTTGATTGTGGACTCATTGTTAGCACAAGACAGATGGGTCATTCTATCAAGGGTGTACCACAAGTATACCATCGATAGACATACTACCACCGCCCAGAGAGCAAGCAGTGGCTGATCACACGCCATTGATGACATGGGTAGATGTAGCCTACCCAGGCTCATACAGACTGACCGCTTGACAACGGCGATGCTTATCACATCCACATTAAATATCAGAGGCCAAAGCAGCTTCACTGAGTGAACAGTACAGCTCAAGCTGCATACCCTGGGCTACAGGAGCAGACACCCTACTCGTGTGCCACTGTTGACTGTTAGTCATCTGACATAATGCCTCACCTGGTGCCAGGAACATTAAAACTGGACCTCTGAAGAATGGTACCATGTCGTGTGGTATGATGAATCCCGTTTTCAGCTGCAAGCTGATGGGAGGGTGTGAGTGTGGCATCGACAGCATGAGGACATGGCACCGTCGTGCCAGGTCGGCTCTGTGATGTTTTGGGGAGCTTTTTCATGTGACACATTAGATCCCTTAGTATGTCTGGAGAGGTCCTTAACTGCTACCGGCATGTGCTGGCTGATCACCAACATGCTTTCATAGCCTTCGCACATCCTGCGACCAATGGTCTATTTCAGAAGAACAATGCGCCACCCCACTGGACTGAAACCACCCAGGCATGGCTTAAGGAACACTCACCTTAGTTTTGAACCATCCAGTGCACCCCCAAGGTTCCCAGATTTAGATCCTGTCAAAGCTTTCTGGAATGCCATGGAGCGGAACATCAGATCCATGGACCGATGTCTCAGGCTGAATTGTGGACAATGCTGCAACAGGCGGCATGGCTGGCATTACCTCCAGCATCTGGTGGAGTCGATGCCTTGGCATGTACAGGCTGTTATTTGTGCTAGAGGAGGACCAACACACTATTAGGTAGATATCTGTAATGCTTTGTTTATTGAGTGTATACAGGGTGCCCAGTGAAGTCCTTTCTCAGCCCTGTAACTTTTGAACGCCGACAGCTATAGCCATAAAAACTGTGTCTAGGTATAGTAAAGTGGCTATGCGCTGAGAATGCTTACAGCGCCTCCTAGCGGCAAAGTCAGGAGTTAGTGTGCCGATCTCGAAAACTATACGAGATACGGGGAAATAGTCAATTACAAAGTTGTAGAGCAGCATTGATTTAGTATGAAAAGACACCTTGCGCACATGAATGCTAAGAATAGAATGCGTACAATGCTCGTTTGTTTGTTCGCGATGTCGAACACTGTTACAGCACGAAACGCGTCAGAAAGGAGCAATTAGTTGTCACTAGGCACATTTACCGTCGGTGCTCTCTGTCAGCCACAATACACATTTGGACTCTAGATTGAATCTCACGCTGCACATTTTGCAGCATATCAGGTGACACGCTGGAACAAGCATCAGTTATGCAACGTTGTCGGAGGGGTCTGATACACCTGCTCTTTGAGGTAGCCCCACAGGAAGAAGTCCAATGGGGTGAGGTCCGGTGAGTGTGCAGGCCACTGTACGCAACCACCATAGCCAATGATTTGTTGCTCGAATATCTCTACCAGGTACCCTCTTACGTTTTCTGGCTGGTGCGGAGGGGCGCAGTCATGTTGGAACCAAACATTCCGCAGTTAAGGCAACGGCAGGTTGTCCAAAAGATCGGGTAATTCGTACTGTAGAAGCTCCAAGTATTGGGCTCCCATTAACATACCTTCGTAAAACACGGGTCTGATGAGGCTGTCCTTGAAAATGGTGCACTAAACATTAATGGACCACCGCACCTGATGACGAACTGGTAGACCACGTGCAGGATTTTCCAGTGCCCAGTAATGGGTGTTCTGCCTATTGTAGATGCCATTACTCCTAAAACACGCCTCATCTGTCCAAATAATGTTGGCATGGAACGTTGGCTGGACCTCTAATTTGTTCATGACAAAGTTACACCAGTCGTAATGTCACTCAGCATCCTCTGGCTGTAGTGCCTGCAACGGTGTTGGACGGAACTGATGAGCACCTGATCGCCGCAGGATTTGCCATACGTGGCTTTTTGAGAGGCCACACTTGGCACTAACCTCTCTTGCGCTGCTCTCTCAGGATTGTTGACAATGTATGCTAAGACATCCTCTGGTTGCACTTGACGGCCTACAGCAGCTGGTCTGCCAGATCGAGGTCGGTTGGTCACGCAGCCTGTCTCCCTTAACCTATTAACAGCATTGAAGATGGTCTTCCATGACGGATGCGGTCCTGCAGGAAAACGTTCAGGATATAGCAGCCTTTCTTGCATTGCGACCACATTCACCATATAGGAGCAACATCTCGCAATACTCATCATTGGAATATTTCTCCATGACCGCGAGATTAGACATACACCTCGGGAACTCTTTTATATCTGCCGAAAAGGTATTACGTTCCATATTTATTTGCATATCACAGAAATTGCATGCAACTCGCATACCAATCACGGATTGAGTTGAGTTGGTTAGTTGATGAGAGACGAATTGTCATGATCGCCACTGAGTCCACTCGTTTCTTACAGACAGCGACCCGACGAGGATTGAACCAAGGTCCTATCGCACGCGAAGAGCGCGCGCTACCACTGGTCCACAAGTCGGGCTAGTGCTTTGTGGAAGGCAATATTATCTACTTTTGTTTTGTGACATAACAGTGTTCGACATCGCGAAAAACAAACGAGCGTTGTACGCATTCTATTCTTAGCATTCATGTGTGCAAGGTGTCTTTTCGTACTAAATCGATGCTGCTCTACAACTTTGTAATTGAATATTTTCCTGTATCTCTTATAGTTTTTGAGATTGGCATGCTAACTCCTGACTTTGCCGTTAGGAGGCACTGTAAGTGGTCTCATCGAATAGCGCATAGCCACTTTACTATACCTAGACACCATTTTTATGGCTATAGCTGTTGGCGTTTGAAAGTTACTGGGGTGAGAAAGGACTTTACTGGGTACCCTGTATACAGTGTGAATGACCTGGCCTTCCCAATGGATTTGAAATTTAAAATTATAATGATGAAAATATGCCATATTTTCCTTACATAAATTAGTGCTAAGTGTAAGAAAGTACTGTAAATTTACCGTTTACACTTTCAACAAGCATAGGTTCTGTGGAATAGGAAGAGGGTAGCAATCACAAACTGCCAAACAGATATTCAACAGAGTACTATTGTGAGGCAATACATATCAACATGGATGTGGCAACGGTGGAATGGGACTTTTTGCTCCCCCAGTAAAAATATATTCTACTGAAGGCACTGACACCCAATATTTCCAAGAAAAGTATTATCTGTATGGTAAGTTTTTCAATACTTCTTTGAAACATGATGAGGTGAACTGCAAAACTATGATGATTCTTGCACATCTTGCCTTCCAAGAATTTTTAAACTGTAGCACCCTAGTATGTGAATGGTAGTTTGTTTAGTTCCATAATCTGACCCTCTACCATCAATCAGCAAATGCTTGTCTTCAGTCAACAAAAAAAGTTACTCTCCTCTTCAGTCCTGAGCGTCAATTCCTCTGGTCTGCTGCACATCTGATCTTACTGCATCTTCCCACCGGTTTTCCACACAGAAATTACCCTTACAAGGTCAGGTTCAGATGCCTTTCCTCATCTGAACTTTCAACACAACTGGACATCTCAATCTCCTCATTTTATTTGTCTGAATAATAACTTCCATTCTATATCTTCTTTGAAGTTCCTTTTCACACAGCTGCCTCTGTTCATCAGTAGTCTTCCTTCTTAGAGCAAAGTATTCTTTGGGGTATGTGGTTCCCCAAAGCTCTAAATTTGCCTTCTGAGCATTTAAATAATGTTCTAGTTATAAATTATTGTCCTGTATATTTTCAGTTTCAAACTTTTTAGAGATTTGTTCAGATAAAAAATTCCTTGTACAGAAATGTAACTGGAATACTCACTAAATAATATAGCATTAATTTCTGCAACTATAACCATTAGCTGTGGGCCGACCCCCCACACTGATGTATCTTTTTATGATTTTCAAGTCTCAAAGAAAGAATCTGAAGGATTGAAGAGTGGGATATGGTGGGCCTATGATACTTGAGAAGGCAGGTCCAGCATGGAAGTAATAAACAACATATGAGAGAAAGATGTAAGATTGATGTATGGAATACTAGAGGAATAAATGAAAAGATTAAGATGACTGAAGAAATGCATAAGTATAGATTAAATGTGTTCTTGTTAGTGTAACTAAATAGAAAACCCAATTGTGGTAGAAGTGAATGGGATAGTGGAGTGTTAGATGACAAGCTGGTGTGTGATTTTTAAATGCAAAGATGGGCAGTTTGATTCACTATAGCTGCATAAGTGAGAGAATTGTTTGGATTTGTTTGCAAGTGAAACTTCAGAGAATAATAATTGTCGTAGTGTAAGCTCCCTGTGACTCAGAACCTCCTGATAGGAAAGAAGAATTCTGGAATGAGCTGAAAGATGTTTTGAGCCAGTTTGGTGCTAAACAGAAGGTTGTTGTAGCAGGTGATTTCACTGCTAAAGTAGGTATTCAGAATGAGATTTCTGTTCTGAATAAGTTTAATGATTCCAGTATGAAAGGTTAATTGAACTCAGCATTGAGAATGGGTTGTGTGGATCTAATATATTTTTCAATGACAAAGTTATTCACATATATACATAGAAGAATCATACTCTTGGGGGGGGGGTATAATAGATTTTGTTGTTTGTGATCAGCACTTGACATTAGCGTGATGAGAGATCCAGGCATTTGCTCTGATCATTATCAGTTAATTTCACAAGTGAAGCTGAATGTTTGTTGGAGAAAATGGGAAGATGCCTATGAAGAAAAGAATAAAGTTTGAGAGGCATCCCGAGGAACATTAGCATTACTCTGAAATGCTTAGTGAATGACTGAATCAGTTGAAGGCATGTAGAAAAGTGAATGTGTTTTCACTGTTTCTGAAGAGTTTTGTGGTACTTCAACAGTGGGTAGCATTAAAGGTCATGCTTAGTGGAACAGTGATATTAAAGAAGCCATAAGAGGAAGAAAGAAGTATATATATTTAAGGAGGTTAGAAACTACAATTTCTGAGGGTGAATATCCCTGTAAAAAGTGCGAAGCAGCAAATCTGGTTTGCCAGAGGAAGGATAAGGTGGAAAGGCACGAATCAGCTTATAGAGCAAAGATTCTGGAAGTACACAAGATGTTGAACAAACAGAAATAAAGTTCAATGTTGTGTGGAGAATCATCATCATCGTCAACCATTATCAATCCACTGCTGGACGAAGGTCTCCCCAAGTTTCCTCCACAACTGTCTGTCTTGTGCCAGTCTCCTCCATGTCACCCCTGCATACTTTCGAATTTCATCCACCCATCTCCCATGTGGTCTTTTTCTGGGTCTTTTCCAGTCCCTTGGAATCCAATCTAAAATTTTGGCTGTTCATCGAGGATCTGTCCTTCTGGCAGTATGTCCAACCCATTGCCATTTCAGGGACTTAACTCTGATCATGATGTCTTCCACTCTTGTCATTTTTCGGATCCACGAGTTCCTCTTCTTATCTCTCCTGGTTACACCAAGCATGCACCTCTCCATGCTACTTTGAGTTGTCTGCAGCCTTTGTATGTCTCTTTTAGTTAAGGTCCACGTCTCTGCACCATACGTAAGCACTAGAAAGATGCATTGATCAAACACTTTTCTTTTAAGATATAATGGCATATTGCTCTTGAAAATTATGCTGTTTCTTCCAAAAGCTCTCCAGGCAAGTTTTGTACGCCGATTAATTTCTTCATCAATGTGACCCTCACTTGATATCTGCTGTCCAAGATAAACGTATGTGCCTGTTATCTCCAGCTTTTCTCCATCAATCGATAAATCTTCATTTCTTGTAAAAGCATTGAAGATCACTTTTGTCTTCTGAAAGTTCATTTTTAATCCCACTTCTTTACTCTTGTCAGCACGTTCCTGGATCATACTCTGCAGCTCTGATGGGGTAGTTGCAAAAATGACTACGTCATCAGCAAAACGAAGGTGGGTTACGTAATCTCCATTAATCTTTATTCCCTTGTTTTCCCAGCTCAGCGACTGAAAGACACCCTCCAATGTGGCATTAAAGAGCTTTGGAGATATGGTGTCACCTTGTCTCACTCCCTTTCCAATTTTTATGTGTGTTGTATTTTCAAACAGCCTAATCTTTGCACTTGCATTTTCATAGATGTTATTAATAATATTAATGTATGCATCTTCAATACCGCAGGTTTTCAGAGCCATTGTAACTGCTGATGGTTTCACCGAGTCAAAGGCTTTTTCATAATCGATAAAAGCCATGCACAATGGAAGTTCATATTCCCTCGCTCTTTCAATTAGTTCTCTCAGTACGTGGATATGATCTATTGTGCTGTAGCCACTCCTGAATCCAGCTTGTTCTTTCGGTTGAGCCATGTCCAGTGTTACCTTCTAGCGGTGTGAAAGAACTTTAGTGAAGATTTTATAAACCACTGATAGGAGGCTGATAGGTCTGTAGTTCCAGAGATCCTCAATGTCACCTTTTTTTATGTAGCAGGATAATTGTAGCGGTGTTCCAATCCTCAGGAATCTTCCCTTCATTAAGGCATAGAGTGAAAATTTGGGCGAGTACTGTTTCGATTTCTCCACTTGCTTCTTGTATGACGTCTACAGTAATTCCATCTTCTCCTGGAGCTTTCCCCCGCTTCATGTTCTTGATTGCATGTGCAACTTCTGCTGGAAGGACTGGAGGAACTCTGGTACCTTTCGTGATGTCTGAAGTGCATGTATCATCCATTTCATATAATCTGGAGTAGAAATCTTTCACTCTTGTCAAAATTTCGCCTCTATTTCTTGTTACAGAACCATCTTCTTTTCTCAGTGCCATAATCTGTTTTCTTCCCTTACTGAGATGTCCCTTTGCTATCTTTAGGCTTTGGTTGCTTTCAATTGCTTTCCTCACTAGTTCACAGTTGAATTTTCTTACGTCTTCAGTTATACTTTTTCTTACTGTCTTGCATAGCTCTATATATTCCACTTTGGAAATCACATCTTCTTTAGTTGTCCTCATCTCTCTTCTTTTTTGCATCAACATTTTGGTTTTTCCTGATAATTTGTTCACATGCAACTTGTTCTTAGACCCAGCTAATTTTGTTGCTGTTTCCATAAGGGCTTTGGTTACTTTTCTGTTAACTTCAGAAATATCCACTTCTTCTGATGTTAGGCTTTCTAAAGCAGAGAATCTGTTCTTCAGTTCCAACTTGAAGGTATTATGGTGTTTTTTAAGGTTGGTTATGTCAATAGATTTTGTTTGTCTTATGAGCTTGCCATGTTCAAGTTTAGTGTTGAGGTGCATCTTACATCTCACCAATCTATGGTCACTACCTGTGTTGAATTTGTTTAGCACACTGCAGTCTTCTATGATGAATTTTTTGTTACACATAATAAAATCAATTTCACTTGTCGTCCCATTTGGATGTCTCCATGTCCATTTCCTGTGTGGTTTTTTCTTGAAGAAGGAGTTCAAGATGAAAAACCCTTCTGCCTCTGCAAACTCAACGAGTATTTCCACGCTGATTTCTGTTGCCGTGACCGAATTTACCTACTGAAGTTTCATTCTGTTGCCGTTGCCCTATTTTTGCATTGAAATCTCCCATAATTATCTTCAAGTGCTGCTTACCTTTATTATTTAGATGACGAATTTCCTCATAAAATTCTTCAATTTCTTCTTCAGGATGACTTGTGGTGGGTGCATAAGTTTGAATAATCTGAGCCTGGTATCTTTTCGAGAGTTGGATAACGAGTCGTGCAGCTCTGTCAGAGGAACTTTCAACTTCTACAACTTTATTCTTCAGTTTCTTGTTTATTATAAATCCAACACCACTAGTTCTGCCAGCATCTGTCCCACGGTAGTAGAAGAGATGTCCACTTTTCAGTTCAATGAGATCTTCTCCTTTTCTCCTTACTTCACTTTGCCCGACAATGTCCCACTTGATCCTTTGTAGTTCCTCTTCCAATTCAAGAAGCCTTGAATCAGAAGATAGGGAGTGTCCATTATACGTAGCCAAGGTCAGCATCAGATGGCAGCCTAGTCCGGTCCTCCGGGGATTCTTAGCACCCTCTGCCTTCATGTTGCACTGGCCGCTGCCTTGGCCAGGTACATTCTAGCTGCCGGAGACTGAGGGCCAAGATTTAAGTTGTGGAATCATTTTGGAGGGGTTTGGCCATAACTCACCACGCTGGCCAAGCGGGTTGGTGAGTGTGGGATAGCATTTCCTTTAATCCCGATGTTATAGTTATACCGCTATTGGCGGTCGTCAGAGCCCCTTTATAGTGGGAACAGGATGCACCACAAGAAGGCGGGGTTGACATTTGTCAAGGAGAGGCTGTGATGTTACGCATCACCTGACCTTACATCCCTGTGTGGAGAATAGGATTGTTAAAATGATATGGGAGCCTAAGGAGTTAAGTGAAGGATGAGATGAACACTTCTGTGAGTATTAGAACATAAAAGCAATGGTGATTTTGAGATAAAAGCTGAAGCCACAGAGAGTCAACAAAGCACAGTAGGGATCTCAATGGAAGAGGTTTGTAGTCACTTCAAAATGGCAAGGCTCCAGGAGGAGTATATGGAATAATAGCTGTGATGTTAAAAGTATAACAGTGACACTAATTGATTGTTTAACTGAAATTTGCCAGTTGTGCTGGGATTTAGGAATAGTTGCTCAAGATTGGAGGGATGCTACCATTGTTCCCTTGTATAAGGGGAAAGGTGATCAAACTGAATGCAAGAACTATCATGGTATCAGCCTGCTAGGTGTGCAAGGAAGTGTTTCAAAAAGGTCATTATTGAAAAGGTTTTACATCAGAAAAGTTGTAGGGTGTACAAAGTGGTTTCATGCCAAATAAGGGATGCAAGTAACCAAATTTTTGCATTACATATGATGATTGTCTGTTGGTAAGAAAGTTTTTGTTGCCTTCATAGATTTAGGGAAAGCTTATGACCTAGTAAACAGGATGCTTCTGTGGTAGGTCTTGAATAATTACAGTATAACTGGGAATATGCTTCAATCTGTGAAATCTATGTATGTTGGCAGTGGAGCATGTGTACAAATGAAGGGTGTTTTATTAGAATGGGTTTCTCTATTGGTGCAGGAGTCAGAAAATGTTGTGCAATGTCACCATGGATGTGAACATCCATGGTGACATTGGCGAGTAAATTCATTCTTAAAGTCATAGCTGCCTTAGGATGATTTCACAGGACTGGTGGGTTCTCTAGAAGGTCCAGAATGGCTCAGTATGAAAGTGTAATTCTTCCTGCTCTGATGGATGGAAGTGAAACCTGGGTACTGCAGAAGAGATTAGCAGTCATTATTGTGCTGGAGAGATATGTTACTTAACATGGTTTGTGTGGCAAGGCATGTTCTGATCATCTGAGGAATGAAGATATTAGAAAAATGCTGTTAGTAGGGTGGAGACCAATATTCTGAGGTGGGATTAAAAGAATGAGTAGCAAGATGCTAAGAGAATTTATTTAACCCCACAGACAGGAAGGAAAGATAGATGAGTATATTGTGTAGTGGCACACAGAGAGTCAGTCTCAAAGTAAGCAAACTGCCAACAACTGCAGCAAAAGGATTCATGTTACACTTCTTTGGAAGCACTTTCAAAAACAAAAAATAATTATGAAATATTTTTTCACCCAGAGTAGGAATTCTATGGGAATAGGCGCAGCTAATATGATAGTACAAAAACCTAATACTGTTTCAAATTGAGACCATGGCATTTTTTGCTTCAAAACATGAAGAAATACCTCATTTTCTCTGTGCAACTGTGGGACACAGTCTTTTGAACTGGATATGAAGCGAGTCAAATGCTAGGAATCACTCGCCTATTGGGGATCTACATGTGATCAATCGTGCATCTTTCTTCTCCTGAGTTTTCACAGCAAGCATGGTTATGTGCATGGCCGTCTTAAGGGGTGGGCCAACGGGGCCAGTGCCCAGGGACCCCACTAAACTGGGGCCCCCAACGCCCTGAGAGTTTACAAAAATCAAATTCGTTCACCACTCACCAGAACATTATTTTTTTTTATTTAAAGAAAAGAAGAAACACTAATGCAGAAAGTTGGAAGTACTGCCGCCATTTTTTTTCAAACCTTGCTCATAGCTTTGTTTTCCCGAGGAGGCAGGAGGGAAGTTAGGTGTTAAAGTGGATCCTTTGTGACAAAATAAGAAACAAAAAAAAGCCGACCTCTCACCCTATCCTGAGTGTGGGTGAGGTTTGATGGTCAATGAGGGCGACGCACGAATCAGATTTTTTCCGAATCACTTTTTCCTTTTAAACAGTCACTTGTGTTGTCTATACGAAGAAGTGCATATATGTATATATCTCACTGAGGTTTGTCCACCTGGACTACCATATATATATATATATATATATATATATATATATATATATATATATATATAAGTAGTCCTATATAAATAGCAATAACGGGGGCTGCATATAAGCATTTTTGTCCGGTATGTCATACTGTTCAAAAACGGCGCAGGTTGATTTATTTCTTCTGCTTTTTTAATTTCATTTTCACACAGCACTGGTTGTGTGTGGTTTTCAACCCTCATGCCAACATAGCTTGCAGAAGCCATCAGTGTGGTCAGCGTTATGGAAGAGCAAAAACACTGTGCTTTACAAAAGGCGGTAATGTGAAAAGGTCGACATTGCCCTTATCATTTCTTGGGCAAAAGAGTTCTGGGATGCAATTTCACCAGAAATGGTTATAAGGTCTTTCAACAAAAGCTGCTTAAGTAATGCCACGGATGTTACAGGAATCATTTGGAAACTCCGATAGTGAATTGTACTTTGAAGGTTATTACAAAAGATTATCTCAGAAATTTGCATAATTCATTTCAATAAAATGTTTTCCAAAATTTTGAAATTAAAGGTCTGCTTATATGCAGGTCAAGGTTTTTTACAACTTTTTAGCTGTTCAAGTAGAAGTGTCTGCTTACACGCAAGTATATATATGGTAAGTAAAATCTAGCACCACCAGTTTTACATTTTAATTTGGCAGATGAGCTTTCTTTGAGGAGCTAACCTCTGAATCTTAGCAAACAGCTTAGAGATATGTATGTATGCATGTATTAAGTTCTGATAGTGCAGAATGGTTCCTGTGTATTTAAAATTAGAAAATTTTGCATAGTATGAGCTGTCATGCAATGAATAAGTTTCATATAAAATAATGCTGCACTTCCCATCAAAATGATATTCTCTTGAAATGCACTTCTTGATCTCAAGGTTGCATACCATATTTACAGGGTGAGATATTCTTCATATAATTTACAATCTTTCCCATGTGTTTATGGTATCCACATAAGATATTTTCATACTTTCATGGCAATTTTGGAAAGTCTTGTCACATTTTAGAATTTTATCTATGAGTGATGAACAAATGAGGAAAAGAGCAAATGTCACTATATATTAATACACTGGTGTGAAAAAATTAAGGACGAAGAGGAGAAATTAGCATAACAGCGGAACGAGCAGGCAGAACAGACCGAAAGACCACTCAGGAGATAGACTAGGGTTCGGTACGGGGTAGGGCATGCGCATATATGCAGCATGATGGGGGAAGGGGTGGGGGGTCGAAGGGTATAAAGCACATGGGCGGTGAAAGCTATTGCACGGTGTACATCGGTTTGAACGACGTCGAGTTGCTGCCACCGTGTGATATGGCAATCCAGTAGACAACATCTGGATGACTTTACTCGAGGTCGCGTCATTGGGAAGTAGGTCGAAGTGTGACTAGTGTGGCCGAGGAGTTCGGGATCGCTAACAGCATCGTTTCACGAGCTTGGAGAGGATTTCAAACGACAGGAACAGCTGTCCGAGAGTTTAGCAGTGGTCGTCCACGAGCAACCACCGTGGCGGACGACCGGTATATTGTCCTACAGGCGAGAAGAGACAGACGGCAGACAGCGGGAGAAATCGCAAGGCACATGCTACAGACAACTGGATGTCCGTTATCGAGTTTTACTGTGGCCAGGAGGCTGCACAAAGGTGGTCTATTTGCACGACGACCAGTATGGTGTGTGCCATTAACGCCTGCTAATCGGAGACTGTGGTTTCTGTGGTGACAGGAATACAAGAACTGGACACATCAGCAATGGGGTCGAGTTCTCTTTATGGATGAGAGCCGATTTAGTCTGACTAGCTATTCTGGACGTATACACATCTGGAGAGAACACGCAATCACACCTCCAACATCATCGAAAGGGACCGGTTTGGAGGTGGCGGAGTTCTCGTTTGGGGCGGTATCACGCTTGGTAGCCGTACTGAACTCCACATCTTCCAGACGGCAGACAGCGGGAGAAATCGCAAGGCACATGCTACAGACAACTGGATGTCCGTTATAGAGTTTTACTGTGGCCAGGAGGCTGCACAAAGGTGGTCTATTTGCACGACGACCAGTATGGTGTGTGCCATTAACGCCTGCTAATCGGAGACTGCGGTTTCTGTGGTGACAGGAATACAAGAACTGGACACATCAGCAATGGGGTCGAGTTCTCTTTATGGATGAGAGCCGATTTAGTCTGACGAGCTATTCTGGACGTATACACATCTGGAGAGAACACGCAATCACACCTCCAACATCATCGAAAGGGACCGGTTTGGAGGTGGCGGAGTTCTCGTTTGTGGCGGTATCACGCTTGGTAGCCGTACTGAACTCCACATCTTCCAAGGAGGTTCAGTCACTGGTGTTCGCTATTGTACCGAGGTTCTCCTGCCTCACGTGCATCTGTTTAGAGGTGCTGTGGGTCCTGAGTTCCTCTTCATGGACAACAACGCTACACCTCATCGTACAGTGGCTGTCGCAGAGCTGTTGGAGAGTGAAGATATTCAACGCATGGATTTGCCCGCAAGGTCCCCGGACCTAAATCCAATCGAACACGTCACCACCGCCAGCAACGATTCCACAGCTGCGACTGGCGCTACAAGAGGAATGGGCCGCGATGCCTCAACAGCTCCTTGACAACCTCGTCCTCAGCATGGACAGACGTAGTAAATCCTGCAACACAGTCAGGGGTGATCATATCCCCTACTAAAGACTGGATTTTTCTTGGCAGCCAAATGGACGTTTCTGTCTTCTGTCCAGTTGTGCTCAAAGCTACCTTTGTATCCTTTGGATTCCTTGTTTGGACGGTTTTGCTCACTTGTCCCATATTCTTACATCTTGGGGATCTTATGGTATTATTTGAGTCAATGTGGAGCACTTCTGCACGACGTTACATTCGATAAAACCGTCTCGTCCTTAATTTTTGCATGCCAGTGTAGCTGATTATGATGGATTTTTTTTTTTTTCTGATTCTCCAAAGAGATCATTCACAACCATTTAGCCCCATTGCCATTCAGCTTTGTAGAGTGCTATTTGCTTTAGCTTGGGGCTTAGGTGTGCGCCAGGTGAATGGATTGACCTAACATTGCAGTATAGTTTGCAAGCTACTTTGGTAGCCTTCTCTTTTAATCTCTTTGTTTTGAAAGAAAGCTTCCACTCTGTATTATATGGAGGTACAATAAGACAGCAGGTTTTACACCTGAACAGTTCCACATATCTTTCCTGGAGAGTATGTGAACTTTTGTCCAATTTGAATACTTAGACACTTCTGGAGAGAAAACAAACTACTATACATCCGCATAATATTAGGCTGCTCTATCCAATAAATGAAATGCATGAAAAAAAAAAAAAAAAAACAAACTGAAATGTAGCAAGCCACATGAACTCTGAGTAAAATAAGTTTTTACCTGACTTGACAAATAGCAACCATAGACACCTAGGAAGTGGAGCAATTATTTTAACACATGCTCTTTACTTTTTTGATGTATGGTAAACCATTAATATTTCCACAAAATTAAAACTAATTCCAAAGTCTGTTAGTTGTACTAATATTAACCATGCTGAAACATCATTCCACACGGTTCATTAGGAAACACACAATCTATTGCAACCACCACCTACACAGAGACAAAAAGTAATGCCTCCACAACAAAACTCAGCACAATTAAAATCTTGTACTTTACTTTTAATACAATTAGCATTTCAGACCAGATATTCTAGGGTTCAGAAACAAATTTGGCCTTATTTGACAACATTGAGCTTCCCATTAAAATACTATTCCTGATTTCTATAGAGGGTTTTCTTTTATCAAAACCACTATCTTAAAAAAAAATGTATATCACTTCAGATTACAATTTAAGTGGATATTTGACTGATAGCCTATTTTTAACATGCTTTGAAAAAATGGTGCTAAACTAACCATTTCCTTTGTCTATTCATTGATATATCCATGCACATTTTTTTAAAACTTTCAAAAACAAAAAAATTTTGTTGCTTACAGGACAACAAAAGTCATAAATTAAAAAAACTTATTTCAGTTTTTTTCTGTGTATGCAATTCATAAAAATTTTTATGTCTGACAGGTCATATAAAACAATGAATTTTGCATGTTTTTATTTTTCATTCACTTCACAGTTTTCCAATATTGGTGCTTAAATCCGTGCACATTTTTAACGACTGGGTGCATATTCTCCTTTTATTTTCTTTGCAGGCACTTCATTCTAAGAACTGTAATATACTGCTCCACCAAGGAAAGCACAAAATGGGACGAACCTTTTCAGAGGTGGAAAAGAAGTGATTTAATTTTTGGGAGATTACATGAATGCAATGGGCAAGGATACAGAATAATGTGGCCCAAGTCAAGTCATACACTCATCGAAATAGTTGCACCCAGAAGAATGTATCAGATTGCAATGCTATTTGGGAGGAAGGTAAAGGTTACCAGGAACAATAAGTGATTAAACATTGAGACTGATATGGACAATATTTATTGAGCTACACGCCAATAAGTAGTGTCTCTCAGTATGGTGTCAGGTCGCCATGTTTGCTCACACAGCATGTCAGACATCTCGGCATGGAGTTTTACAGGTTCCTAATAATGTCCTGCAATAAGCCATCCCATGCAGCTTGAATCTTCTCATGCAGTTTCTGTAGATTATACGATACGGGTGGAGTGTGGTTAATGCATCTAATAGCATCCCACACATTTTCAATCACTGATAGGTCGGGCAATATGGATGGCCATGGCAGAGTGTCCAGTGCCTTGAAGGCAAGCTCTCGAGACAGCAGTAGTATGTGGATGAGCATTGTCTTGTTGGAAAATCGCACTGGAGTGAGCGTTCAGAAAAAGTAGGGCCACTGGTTGCAGGACCTCATTAACATAATGTTGGGCTGTCAAAGTGCCTGTAATGAACACCAAAGGTGATCTGGCATGGTAGACACCCCACACCATGATGAACACCAAAGGTGATCTGTGCACCCCACACCATGACACCAAGCCTTCTGGACGTGTGTTGCTTGACAACAAACCGTTCATCTTGGTGATGACCACGATGCCTCCACACACAGATTCCGTGGTAGTTTCTTCCAAGACAAAAGCGCAATTCATCACTGAAGATCACCCGCTGCCATTTTAAGTGGCTCCTTGACAGTCTGGCATGTCTAGGTCTCCCAGACCGTTCCTCCTGTCTTTGCTGCATGCCTTGTTCTATCCACTGCCACCAACAGTGTGCTATGGTGATATCTGCATGACCGGTATGGCGCGCAATACGGCGATAAGACCATCCCACTTCCTGGAGCCCGACAATGCAGCCCCTCTCAAACTCTTGCAACTGCTCGAATTGCTTCCAAACTTTTCTCCGAGGCATACTTGCAAAGGACACAACCAACACAACAGTGCGAGTCAGAATAGCAAGCACGTGCTATGGGATGACCTTATATAGCCGGTCAGACACAGTGCTACAACCTCTCTTTGCTGGCGTTACATGTGGGGCTGAGCGTGATACTTAAATCATCTGCATATCTCACAATGTCAAACCTACCCACTGTTTCATTTCTGTCGGTTGCTTCCTTCTGGGTACAACTTTTTTTTTTATGATGAGTGTATGACAGCCATGCTGGGCTATACATTCAGCAATATGATGTGGTATCGAGTGGAAAAAAAAATCCCTGGATGGTGTCGCTGACCGGTGTCCACAATTTATAAACACTGTGAGGAGGTTGTGTAGATGAATTAAGTCAGGTGCCAACACTCTGGGCATTACTTTGTTGAAACTGTTCATTAGAAATACCACAAAGGTACGGCAACCAAATGAGCTGCAGCACCTCATCAATGTATCATTGTACTCACTATGCATATGAGTAGTGAACAGCTATTGAAACTGATAATGCCCAAAACATGACACCAGGCTAAAAAGCAATATAATGCTCACTGATGGCAGCAAGATCAGCCTGGTGACTACATTGTCTTGAGACCCTGAATCGGCAATCGTCAGCACTAAGACAAGTAAGACTCCTCGCTGAACACAACATAGTTCCATTCATTTAGCCATACATATCTGGTAAGGCACCACTGCAGTCTTGTACGATGATGTGCTGCAGTGAGTGACAGTTGTTGCAATGGCAGCCCAGAGCACAAACTTGCTTCAGCCAATCTGCGATTCACAATTCACGGTGATATATGAATGTCCTTAGCTTCCTGTATACCTTGTCAATTGTTGTTCAATGTGGATTTGGGGTCAGCTATGGCTTCAGGTCTAATGCAATGATCAAGGCTTTCAGATGTCCACCTATGTGCACCAGTCCCACTATGGCAATGTACCTTATCTTTGTTCAATAGTTGTTGAACCCGGATGTGTTTCTGCTAAATGCAACACAGGGACCAACCAGCTGTAAATAGCCCAATGAATGAAGCCTCTGGTAAAGGTGTTTGTGTGGCAATAGTATTTCTGATGACATCACCCTCACATTTCCTCTCCTCACACAAGTTTTCACCATCAAGATCACTTCAATGCAGTGGTCCACATGAGAGAGACCAAACTTACGTATGCCAAGCATTTTACCCTTTTATTTCACTCACCTACCACAATCATTTACATATCCCAACTGTCAACATATGTCCAGTAATTTCTGCACTCATGTCTTTTCTATTAGTCATAACTTCCCCTTCAGAAAGGAGATACTCTTTTCTCTGGAATGCAGGGGAAACAGTGGGCATGTTTAGTGAAGTGACTGAAGGAAATATGATTCCTCAGTGAACCTAAAACGTTGCACCATATCCTAGCAAAAATCTTGTTGATATTAAATTCACACACTATCTGGGTTGCCCTTGCACTGCAAAATCAGAGGAAGCTAATGGTCTAAAAGATCATAATCAGAGTGTGGCAAGAGCTTGTAAATTTTAGATATGAATATAACACAATTTTGAAATTCACCAATTCTATTTACAAAATTATTATTGGCTCCTTTATTTGTTTAACTCTACTTGTATACACTCACCATCCAGCATACAAGTATTTAGGGATGTGACATTATATGAAACTAATCTAAGTTAAAACTTTTTTTCTCAGGACAAAATAATAATCATACCCAAAATCATGGTTTAGCAAAATATTTTGCTATTTGTTCAGCAGCATTCCTGAGGAATTCATCAATCTTTGGCACATTGGCCAGCTTTATCTTTGCTTGAAACCTCCCACTAATAATACATCCTTTACCATCCAAAAGATCACATGCCCTGTAAAAAATTGACAGTAAATGCAATTTAAAAGGTAATTTCAAAATGCTGATTATAATAAACAAATATATCTCAAAATCAGAAGAAAGAAACAGTGGATTTACTAGTTCTCAGCTAAAACTGCATATGTAACAATTGTGTACAAGACATGATTGTAAACAGAAGTTACTCTACATTTGTGAAGCAGTATGACAGCACATCTCAAGCATGCAGCTTAAAAATGAGCGTTTAGTATTAGGAGTTAAAATAGGGGCATTTACAAATTTTAATTTATGCAATTGTTCTTAAATACAATGATAACAACTAAACACAAAGCAAGATGCTTAACTGACCTTTGTAAAATGCAGTTTGGCAAAGAGTCAAATGTTCTAAACCAATATAGTTTACATACAAATAAGCAAGATGTTAATAAGAAACTTTTGACCTTTAATTAGAGTTGGCAAAAAGACACTAAGGTAAGAGTATGCATACAAGTGTAGTGGACACCAGTGTATGCCATACATGAGATTCTAGCGCAGAATTATGGGTGTTTTTTTTTTTTGTCATCGTTTGAGGTATTCTCGAGATTGATGCAAAACTGAAGAGAAATTTTGGAGGATTAGTTGGGGGGGTGTCGTTTTTTGATCTGGGGATGGCATTTTTTTAACTTTCGAAAGTTAAATGGAGTGAAACTTTTTCCCCGTAATTGTGATTTCTTTTTCTCGCATGTTTCTTCTGCACAGTATTATTGTTAAATATAATTTTATTTCATAAATATTTGCATTTCAGCTTGAAAACGGAAGTTGGCACGAAAATTTTTCTGTGATCTTCAGGCACGAGATTCTTCAGTGTATTCGAAGAATTCCGCCATTTTCATGGTTCTCGAGATCGATGCAGAACTGAACAGAAATTTGGGAGAGATTTGTGGTGGGGTAGGTTTCCATCGATGGGCGGAATTCCGACTTTCAAAACTTCCGGAAACGGAAGTTAGACAGAGTGAAGGTTTCTCCTGTAATCATTATCCTTTTTTCTCACAGTGTTTCTTCTAGCAATAGTGTTGTTAAATATAATTTTATTTCGTAAATATTTGTTTTGCAGCTTTAAAATGAAGGAAAACTTTCCTAAAATGGAAATCTGTCAGAGCATAGATTTTGCTGGTCGTCGTAATTTTTTTCTCTGCGATGCTGTTTGTAAAAAATATGTATTTTGAATACAGTGATGTGCTCCAGCTTAATATTTACATAATAAATTTCAATGAACAATTTTGTCTTGCTCACGCCGCATTATATTCACACTGTTTCGCAACACTTTCTTATTTTTCACCAGTGTTTAAAAAGTTCAGCTTTTTTTCCCCCCTTTGTCAGTCTCGTGTATGGGATGCCAAATAATTTTACAGGAACCTTTATAACCCAGTGGTCTCAGACGGCGGCAACTGTTTTGCAGCCACGCAAGGTTGATTACAAAATAAAAATTAATCGCCCTTTTTTCAAGTACCGTATATACTCGCATATAAGTCGAGAAATTTGGGACAAAATGAGAGCTTCAAAGTAATGGGGTCGACTTATACGCGGGGTCTAAAAAAAATTGTAAGTCCAAAAGTTCTTCCCGTGAGGCAAAAGGCAATCCATCCCAAAAGAAATAAAAATGCCAATGCAGTATTTATTACGAAATCGCAACCCTCCGAAAGATAAAAAAAAAAAAAGAAAAGAAAGAAAGAAAAAACGCCGATGTGGTAGAATTACGAAATCGCGAACCTCCGAATTTCTCTGCGCTTTAAGAAGTCTCCTCTCTCCTGGCTTTGCGTATCCACAGCGCAGTCACAGCCGCGCATAGAAAGCTCCGCCCTTCCGACTACCAGTTGATTGCACTGATCTTCGACGTAACGGCAAAGAATATCACGCGAAGTGTTTATATTCTTTGGTAACGGAGCCATGCGACAGCCAGTGTTAGGTGTTGCTTGTTCTTAATCGCACGTGTCTCGCTTTTCCTATTTGGGTGACACGGATTGTGTAAAGAAACGGATGTCCTATAACGCAGGATTCAAGTTTAAAGTGGTTTCTTTTGCAGAAAATACTAACAACTGTGCTGCTTCACGTCAATTTGGCATTAACGAAAAACTGATTCGAGATTGGCGTAAAAAAAACGGACTTGGTGGAAATCCCAAAATCACAAAAGGCGCTGCGCCGTGGAACGACATCTTTCCCAGAGCTGGAAAGTGTCTTGAATGATTGGATTGTGTGCTGCAGACAAAATGGTTACATTGTAACGCGAACTGGTATACGTTTGCGAGCAATGAAGCTCGCAAAAGATGAAAAGTTTGCAGCCGCAAATAACACTTTTCGTGCCTCACCAGGTTGGTGCACAAGGTTCATGACCGCTATGGGTCGTGTCTACGCCAGCGCACCAAAATTGCACAAAAGTTACCTCGTGACCTCGAAGCAAAGATAATGGAATTTCAAAAGTATGTAATTCAAAAGAGAATGCTTTTGAACTTTCCCAAATAGGGAACATGGATGAAACCGCCATGTGTTTCGACCTTCCTGGAAATAAGACGGTGAACCAAAAGGGCGAAAAAAATATCTTGATCAAAAACGACTGGCCACGAAAAATCCAGTTTCACGGTTGTTCTTTCCTGTTCGGCCGACAGCAGTAAGCTACCTCCGGTAATTATTTTCAAACGCAAAACTCTGCCGAAAAGCATTGTGTTTCCGTCTGGTGTGCTCGTTCGTGCCCATGAAAAAGGATGGATGAACAAATCCGGAACAATTGACTGGTTAAAGAATGTGTGGAACAAAAGGCCAGGTGCACTTTTGAGGAAACCTCTTTTGGTGTGGGATATGTTTGTTGCACACCGTTGTGCAGAAGTGAAAAAAAACTGCAGAAAATTCAAAAACAACTCTTGCTGTCATCCCAGGTGGGTTGACATCTGTTCTTCAACCACTAGATGTCTGTCTTAATAAGCCCTTCAAGGACAATGTGCGGAGGTATTGGGCAGATTGGATAAGTTCCGATTTGCCGACTGAAACCAAGGGCGGAAATCTAAAGAAGCCGGATATCGTTTTGATTGCGTGATGGGTCAAGGATGCTTGGGATGCGATACCTGCGGAAATGGTCGTGAAATCATTCAAGAAATGTTGCATTAGTAACAAACTTGATGGCATAGAGGATGATGAGATTTTTATGAGTGATGATGACAGTGATTCTGATGACACAGGCATAGATGGGAATACTGATGTTTATGATGACGCGCCGATGACTGAGAAAGACTTTTTTGAACTGTTTGGCGAGTCTGACTCGAAATCAGATTTTGAAGGGTTCCGATGAAGTTTTTGGGTATGCAAATAAAATTTATTATATATATATAATTTTTTTCGTTTTCAAATGTTTTTGAATAAATTAATTGAAATTTTTTTTTCTCATTCCGGGATCGACTTATATGCGAGTTTCCGATTTCTTACGATTTTTTCCTCTGAAAGTGGGGGTCGACTTATACGGTATATTATACTATATTAAATATAATATGAACATGGTAATGCTTGGCAAAGCCATCCACTTTATAAGAAACAAGTTTATTTACAAAGAATATAACAGTATAGAAGTTTGAAAGACATGGAAAATATTTTCAATATATTCAAGTCTCCATTTCCCTATAAATGCTGACAAATACACCTGAAGATAATCAGCATGAATTAATAGGCTTTCAGTGTAATTTTTTCCTAAAAGAAAAATTCAACAGCTGCAATCTAACATAGTTTTAGCAATTAGTTTCGAAGGACAAGCATGTAACCTTTCATAACCTAGCTGCACGGGTTCTATGTTCGGAACAACATACTCATGTGAACAGTTGTTTTCAAGAATGAACCATGTAAAATGTCTTGAAAGGAATAGGTTAAAGGACAGTCACTTCTGCTCACTTTTAAAAGTAGCATGTTCAAACAACATTCTTCCAAATATCGATAAGTTAGTGACAGAGAAGCAAGCCCAAGTTTCTGGTCGGAACATGTAATATTTTCTGTACCGTGTTCAGTTGGTAAAATGTGATTGTTTTAAGATTTAAATGAAAAATAACTGTTACATAAAAGTGATTGACATAGCATTTGTTTTTCTTATTTACCCATAATTAGAAATAATATTCTACTCTAATGCCAAGCCATTGGTGTAGTTTTGTAAATTTGATATTTATTTATATTCATGCGGCCTCATACATTCCTCCAAAACTGGCCCTTCCAAGGGTCCGAGTTTGAAATCACTGCTTTTATCTATGCTAACCTCAGTTCACCAGCTAAAAGACCTACAATGGACATGGGAGCATCAAAACTGAATCTTGAATGATTGGAAGGTTGTCTGGTCCGATGAATCTCATGTTTTGTTGCACCATGTGGATAGTGGGGTACATGTGTGCCATTTACCTGGGGAAGTGTTGGCACCAAGATGCACTGTGGAACAAAAATAAGCCGGTGGAGGAAGTGTAATGCTTTGGGCAATGTTCTGCTGGAAAACTCCCTAGGGCCAGTTATTCATGTGCAGGAACCTATGACATTTACCACCTCCCTCCTTTCGTGGCAACGGTATTCCCCTCCAGTAATGCCTTCTTTCAGCAGAATAATGCACCATGTCACACTACCCAAACTGCTGGAGAAGGGTTCACAGAATATAAGGAAGGATTTCAGGTATTATCCTGGCATCCCAATTTCCGAAACATCAATCCGATCTGTGGTTCCTGTTGGAACAGCAAATCCGATCTGTGGCAGCTCAAGCATGTAACTTCCAAGAGTTAAATGATCTGCTGGTAACATTTTCGTATCAGATACCACAAGACACCATTTGAAATCTCATAGCATCTAGGCCTTGCAGGGTAAAAGCTGTTTTGCCTCTTTGGTGTACTCATGATTCAGTTTCATGCAACAGTTATGCATTTCAGCATCTTTCTTGGAAAGCAGACAAGAAATACCTGACATTGCACATCAGGAGACACAAGTATGCTTACTCTTTTGCATTACACTCTCTCCCCTCATGGATTTTCATGACTCCATATTGACATGTTCAGTAATTTTTGTTATGACATGAATCATTTTAAACAAAGTTTGGTATGTTAAACTGCTTTCTGGTCCAATTAATTTCTATGATCTGTCAATGGTAATGTTGTATAGCATAAAGCCTTACACAATTGCTACATACACTGCTGGCCACCCAAAATGCAACACCAAGAATGAAGCATTCGATTGGCCTGAAATTCGCAGCATGCGTCGCCCACAAGAGGACATGCAAACGATTAGCATTGCAGGGCATATGCAAATCATGTGCGCCCGGCACGCCACCAAGAAGCACTATAAGAAGGGTTCACAGAAGGCGGGGTGTAAGTAGTGGGAAGTGTGTTGTGCTGCCGGACCTGTGTGTGGGAAGCTTCCTGATGCCTCGTCGCAGAATACGGCAGTCATTCCAGCACGTATCGGAGTTCGACAGAGGACGAATAGTGGCTTATCGCAACAGCGGTTTATCGTACCGAGACATCGCCGCCCGTGTGGGACGACATCCAGCCACAGTGAGGCAAGTATGGATTTGGTGGGTGCAGGAGGGACGGACAGACCAATATGAGTGATTGCCGCAGCCACGGCACACCACCGAACGAGAGGACCGGCATGTTGTGCGGCGGGCATTGACGGCTCGCACCGCCACATCACGAACGTTGTGCAGCGGGCATTGAGGGCTCGCACCGCCACATCACGAACGTTGGTGCAGGAATTACGGTGTGTTGCGCAACAACCTGTGTCAGCACGTACTTCGACATCATCTGCAGCAGCGGCGACTTGTCACATGGCGCCCAGTGCTCCGATTACCATTGGTGTTACATCACCGGCGAGTGCGGCAGCAGTGGACTGTTGAACGTCACACCTGGACTACGGAATGGCACGACATTGTCTTCTCCAACGAATCCCGCTTCTGCCTGCAACACCACGATGGTCGGATCCACATGTGGTGGCACCGCGGCATGAGACTGTATGACGCCTGCATTATGCATTGCCATACCGGTCCGTCTCCTGGCGCTATGGTTTGGGGCACAATTGGATATGACACCCGCACCCCTCTGGTACTCATCGCCGGTACACTCAACGGCCACCGCTATATCTCAGACGTTTTGGAGCCTGTTGTCTTCCCTTACATGCAGGACCTGCCAGCGGCCACGTTTCAACATGACAATGCGCGCCCGCACGTGGCACGCATCGTGCAACAATTCTTCACAGCCCACTAGGTGTCACTGCTGCCGTGGCCCGCCTGTTCTCCCGATATGTCGCCCATCGATCACGTCTGGTCGCTGATCGGCAACCGAGTGACCCGACAAGCACCACCCGCGGCTACGCCTGATAAACTGTGGCAACGTGTGGAAGCAGCCTGGACCGACATACCCCAAGCCCACATCCAAAGCCTCTTTTGTTAGATGCCGTGGCGTGTAGCGGCCGTTATTGCCAGCCATGGGGGCCACACGAACTATTGATGTCTGCGTGTTCCGCAAGTCGCACGGGCCTGTAAGCTCAATCGTTTCATCTTTGTATCTGTGTCCAGTAAATCTGGCTTTGCTGTCTCGTGTCCTGCTTGGTTTTGCATTTTGGGTGGCCAGCAGTGTATTTATTTATAACAAAGTGAAATGTACATTTCCACCATTCATTCCTTTTTCCATTGCATCTAAAGCCCTCTCTCCTCATATTGTGTATGTAGTTTGTAGTTCATGAAAGCTGCTGAATAAAGAATGTCAATTCGATTTTCCTTCTTCCCTATCCATTTCATATCTGCATTGGTGAATAGTAGCTATTATCACAACATAACTGTAATGACAAACTACTGGATGCTTTAATCATGTAATTTTTTGACGTTTTCGGTTTGAGAATTAAGGATTGCTTAGTTCTCTTCTCTCAACTTTCATTATTCAGAATGAATGCATTTGCTTTTTCTAAAGAAATACTAACCACAGCCATCAAACAATTTTATCTGCCATAAATATCCGAGTTTCTCTTTGTACTCTCAGGAGCTACCTTCTGAATATCGGAGAACAGCTTAGAGGTATATGCATAATAAAACAATCATCTGCCAACACAAAATAAAATGATTGATGGCATTGGATTTTATTTTACAAAAAAACTTGTAAATGTCTACATTTACAGCTATCATGACACACAACTAGAATTCTCTGACATCTATCATACTTTGGTGCTCTTTTCCTGCCAAAATCTGGTTCTACCACGATTCCCTGAGCCATCCCCCACCTCCCTTTCTTTCCTGCCACATGGGGTGAAAAGACAATGGTCCAAAGCTGCCATTTTTATTTTTTTGGACCTTTAAAGGCTTAAAAAAAGCACGCCAATTTTCAGATATCTGGGTCATTTAAAAGTGGTTGAACAATTCACAAAAATTTCAAGCAATGTTCCAAAGCTGCCATTTTTATTCTTTTGTTTTTCAGACTTTTCTAGGTATACGGACCTTAAGACCTATCAGCATACCAATTTTCAGATCCCTAGGTAATTTAGAAGTGGCTGAACAATTCAGAGACAGAAACACTCTTATTTTCCTGCTTTGCTTTATATATACTATAGATTTGGCTTTTCAGTTACTGCAGACCATGTATGAAAGAAATGTCCCTCAATTCCATCATAAATAGTAATCACTTCAATGCCCTTGGCTTTAACCTCCCATCTAGGACGGGGACAAAAAGAGGGTCAGCAACATTATGTGTTAGTGGGACAGAATGTTCCCATATAAACAGAGAGAGCTTAATTTAGCCTGCCACTCAGTATAAAAGGAATTTGCACCAAGTATTAAAGTAACTCACTCAAAAATCATGACTTTCAGTTTTTTCCTCACTTATACTCATTTCAAATTTTATACATACTTCATTTATCCTTAACAGCATAATGCATGACATACATTTACTCTCAGACTACAGGACTGTGTCATTAACATGAAATAACCTGCACACAAAGAAATTCCCTGGACAAAATAGTACCATCTATTTTGGCTACAACACATGCATGCAACCATAAATATTTTTAACAGCCATGGAGACATTACACATACTTGTCACACTATTAACCAAAGCAAACTAATTTGATAAAACACCATTTACATGTACACACAATCTGACATTGACACATATAGCTTTCATATGAGTACTCTATTTACTCTATTGCAACTCTTCCTTTTCCACCACATATAAATCTTACCACTCTGCAAGAACAGATCTCCACAATCTGCTGAACTTTTATTTACTACACCTGGTCTATTTTCTTGGCATGTATTATCAGACAATGTGAATAATCTTCATTTCATGTACTGCTAAGTCAAGACCAGGAAAGTAAACTTTACTAAGTCTTGTGACATCCTTACTTGCAACAGACATGTCACATATTTTTCATACAAAATTTAACAAGAACTCTTAAACACTTATGAAGTAATTCCTTCAGATTTACAAGTGCTTTGCTTTTTGCATCTCTAACACATCTCTGTCTCTACATGAAGCTGCTTCATAATTCTCCTAATTAACAATCATCTGACATACAGCTGTGTGTTTTTCTGTTAACAGCTTCTCTGCTGTCAATTAGAGGCTCCTGATTTTCCTATCTTTTCATACTGCTATGCCAGATAACAAGCTTTCCTTGCAGCTTTATTAGGTCATCTTTTGTGTATCTCAACCTGAGTGCTTCAATGGAGGAGGTTAATCCAGCTTTGCTTATACAGTATTCAGCCTACCACCCCTAGTGCATAAGTATATCAATATTTATCTCATAAGTATATAAAGTATATCAATATTTATATCAAGAAATCAACAAGGGGTCTGGACCTTGATGTCTCAGATTTCACTGATTTTTAGTTTATAGTTTGTACCTATGGAGTATATGAAAAAATCCAAATTTTCAGATTTTTTTGGGTCAGCGTTTTTTTTTTATTTGAATTTCAAAAATGGCAAAAAATGACAAATTTTGCAAGAATGCCATTCACAAAAAATATAATAAGTCTGCAGGTAGTGATACTAGAGGGCTCATCTAAAACTCTTTTTATGGGCTTTAATTTGATATGCAACACAACCCACTTTGACAAATTTTTAAAATTTTTTATTTTGAAAATCCCAAAAATGTTAAATTTGTAATTCCCAATCTTTTATTTACTAGTTGGCTAAATAGATGGCGCCAGATGCAGAGACTGCGTGTGACATGAGAGCGTCACTTCCATATTCTCCTCCGAAGAGCTTGTTGTCTCTACATGTCATTTTTGTGTAATAAAGTGTTGTGGTTAGTGATTGACGCAGAATAGTGGTTTGGATATATCATAGCAATCAAGATGAAACAGGATTCCAGAAATAATATCATTTAATCATCCGAAGTCATCAATCAATCCGACTAACAAAGGGTTATGGGCCCACGAGCGGAAACAGAATGCTGAGCGTGGAACAGACTGAAGAGGCCTGCGCCATTTTCACTTTCGTTCTTCAAAGAGAAGTTCAACTCCACCATCTTTACTTTTGGTTTGGAAGTCTCTGAAGTGTAGTGCTGCAAATGGGTTCAGGCAACCAAGGATAACTTACTGAAAAGGTAAAAAAAAAAAAAAAAAAAAAAAAAAAAAACTGCCCCCCCCCCTTCAAAAAAAAAAAAAAACCTTAACAACAACAAGAGTGCTACAATTTTAAAAAGAGGGAATCTCGGGCAAAAGGAATTATAACATGTTCTATGCATAGATGCCAACCTCTAAAAGTAGTTTTCAGTAACCAACATGTTCATTTTTCAGTAATTTTCAGTAATCCAGTCTACAGCGGCAAATTTGGGTATTTAACACTGCGACAAATTTTAATCTGTCAGAACTATTAACAAAATAATAATACTAATACAATAAAAAATAATTTGCTAGTGGGAAAATTTAAAATACTGTCTACCAGAAAAATATAATAAATTACCTCCAGACATGAAGAAAAATTATTCCTTGGAATGTTGGCCAAATTATTATGATAACTGGCTGTAGTTGCCATTTTGGCCTTCCTTAGTTCAATTTGCGAAAACTTCTTCTGATAGCATAGTTCACTGTGTGCAATGCTGTTTATTTTTTCTACTAAATAAAGAAGACAGCACACGAGTACTTAAATTAGGTCTGAATTCATTCACGTTTGTTTTTTTCACAATACAGAAAATTCTTTCTGTACTTGCATTGCTATGAGGGACTATTAAAATCATTTTCATAATTTTGCTTAATGATTCATACTTCAACTGGCCACTTTCATTTTTCATTAAAGAAATTCTGTGCCACACTTCATCCATTCTCTCAGAAGTAACAGCACAGTTAAAATTTTCAAACTGGTAGTGAGCAAATACAGATTCCACCTTGTCATATTCTTCTGGTTTCAAAACTGGAAACAGGGAACACATATATTGGACTGATGCAAAAGAAACACTTTGCCTTAATGCTACATCTGCAATTTCAGCATGACTCAGAAATTCATCATTAAGTGGAAATTTTCTTAAAATGTAATTGCAGCCTGCCTTGTAAAATTCCCTTACTTCAGAATAAAAAGTAGCCACTGTGTCTTCACTCAGATCTGCAGTTGTGCCTATATAAGATCTCGCTTTTGACCCAATTACGAGATCACAGTTTTCTTTTGATTTTCCCTTCTTCCAAAATTTCCATCTGCAAGAGATGTTGCTGTCACATCAAATGCTGATAGCTTGATAAATCGTACAAGCAATTCAGATAACAGACTATGAAGTTTTCTTTTTAATACATGCACAAGTGGAGCTTCCTGCTACAAGGACACTTTAACAGATGTAAACAAAGGAAGAGTAGCAGATAAAAAAAGACAATAAAGTTTAGATGAAAGATTTCCAATCGTACTTGCAAGGTTCTTATACTGTGAATTAGCTTCTTCATTGTCACTGAAATAATGTTTTAGAGCCTCCCACTGTTCTAAAATTCTGTCAATGGATTCCAAAAGTGATAACCAGCGAGTATGCTTCGGAATTTTGTGTGGTTTAGTACAACAAACAGCTTGACTCAGTTTTAGATTGTGTTTCCTCTTTGAACTTTTCTCCAAAAAAGTACAACTGTATCAAACTGCTCAACATTAAATCCTTTCAGTTGAGTAGCAGATTTCTGCGCAGCTAAATTTACTAAATGGCATGAACATCGCTGCACTATGATTGCAGGCTGAACCTTCTTTAAAAAGTGAGAAACACCACCTTTTACTTGACCTATCATAGTGTTAGCATTGTCACAGGAAAATGACACACAGTTGCTCCATGAGATATTTTTTTTAACAAACTCGTTGTTCAAAACATTGAATATTCCTTCACCTGATTCAACCAATGATAACAAAACAGTTGAACTTTTCCCTATTTTTTCGTCAAAATATGTTATTGTAATGGGATACAGTTTATTTGCTTGAGCATCATTACTTCCGTCCGTAGATAGAGTAAAAGGATTTTTTTTTACTTCAGATACGATGTTACTTGTAGAAACACTGGCCTTGTGCTGAATTAGTGCAGTAGCCTTGGTTCTTCCACACGAATATTTTTTTGCGATCGCTGAATTGGGAAACATGGCTTGAAATAACGGTTTTTCAAGCCTTCAGTTTTTGGAAATTTATCCAACATTTTCAAGCAGAAATACAAATATTTATGGAATAAAATGATATCTAACAATACTGGGTAGAGGAAACATCGCGAGAAAAAAAAATTACGATTACCAGAGAAATCTTACCTCCGTCTACTTTCCGTTTTCGAAGGATGAAATTCCGTCCTCCGACGGAGAAAACGACCCCCCCCCTCCCGTCGCCACCAATCTTCCCAAAATTTAAGTTCAGTTATGCATCGATTTCGTACATGGTCCAAATGATAACAAAAAAAGGAGGAATTCCTCGAATCAGCGTGAGAATCTCGTCGCCGAAGATTACAGGGAAATTTTCGGGCGGCCTAACTTCCGTTTTCGGAAATCGTTGCTTACAATTTCAAGCTGAAATTATGCAATGAAATTTCATTTAACAATACTGAACGGAAGCAACATCGTGAGAGAAAAAAATACGATTACGGGAAAAATCTGCACTTCGTTTAACTTTCGTTTCCGAACGTTTAAAAAGACAAAACAACGTCCCCAGACGGAATACAATATCCCGAAAATTTCTTCACTTTATCCCGAACCAATATCCCAATAATTTCCTCACTTTTGCATCGATCTCTGGGGGGGGGGGGGGATCCGCGGAAGAATCTCACGTACGAATTAACCACTGAATCGATTTCGAATGCCATAAGATAACGCTAAAATATTGATGACCTGTAAATTTAAACTTCTGGCGCAGATTTCGCCGAAATGGCGATTTTTTAGCAGAATGGCGCACGAACAACGTTTCGGTGTGGGCTGCCACAATTGGCGCAGGTCTGGCAGCCCTGAATGTAGCATTTAATTTTTTCCCCCCAGAAAAACTTGAAGAACAAACAAAAATTTTTAAGCTGATGAAAATTTGCTTTCTGTCTCAGAAAATTACATCAAATGGCGATTTTCCGTACTTTCAGCGGTGTTTCCGTACTTCCGTAGCAGCAATTAAAAATCCGTAAAATTACAGAAAATCCGTACTAGTTGGCGTCTATGTCACATACACAAGTTGTTCTAGTTCAAACTAGTAAACAAATTTGGCAATCTCTTCTACATACGTGTTATGAAGGTGATTTAAAATGAAGGATGGTAGAGGCAAGAAATGATGTTTCTAGAATTACAATGGGAGCGAGTGAAAATTAGCAGGATTATTTATTAAGAGCTGAAAAACTGCTAGAAATGGCACGGATATTAGGGGCAAAAAATTGATGACCAAGAATTTATCGATGTACTAATTAGGAGTTTGCTGAGTAAATATAACCTCATAAGCAATGCAATTTGATAATTTTGAAGGTGCTACGATGGCTGAAGTATGTAGAATTTTTAAAACTCCCCATGAAAGAAATTAGCATACCCTAAATGCACATGATTCCTCAGCATATAAAGTAAATTATAGAGAAAGGCTTTCTCATACTATCCCAGACAAAATGTAAATTTAAGGAAAATCATATGTCATATTTGCTCTAAGCCTAAGCACAAAGCTGCTGAATGTTGGCATAATCCAGTTAACAAGTGGAAGGGAAGTGAAAAAAGGAAGCTAATGTTCAACATTCTCACAAGGTGAAATTTTATCCAAAGCATCAAAAGGCGAATGTTATAGATGATGTAACAAATAAGGGTCACGCAGTTCTGACAGTCAAGACAGAAAAACCAGAAAAATATTCAGAAGATGAATGGATTCTGGACAGTGGGGCTACATCACATATGACATCTAATTCAAAGTGGATGAGCAATGCAAGGGAAGATAACAGGTTAATAAAACTGGCAGACAATTCAACTATACATGCACAGACTATGGGCACTATAGAATTAAAAACTGAAAATAATAAAACCCTATTAATAAAGGATGTTTTATATGTTCCTCAGCTTTCAGGAAACTTGATATCTGTTAATAAATTGGTCGAAGATAACCAAGAAGTAATTTTCGACTCGAATGGTGGCCATATTATGGAAAACCTATTAAATGCTAGTAGACTAAATGGCTTTTTTGTGGTAAACTGTGAAGATGATATGAGTAACAAATCTGTAATTATGAAAGCAGGGGAAATTACATGGAAAAATTGGCATGAATGACTTGGACATGTAAATGAAACATACACAAACCAAATGAAAACACATTCCATGGTCCACAAAGTTGATGGAAAAATTACAAATCTTGGATCTTGTGAAACTTGTATTCAGGCAAAATACTCCAGAAAACCCTTTAAAAGTGTGCAGGAAATTCAATCAACTAAACTACTCAATTTTTTACATATTGATTTAATTGGTCCAATTCGTGAAAAGTCAATTGGAGGTGCAAGTTATGTGTTAACTATTGTAGATTACTATTCTAGAAAAAAATTCACACACTTTTTAAAGAACAAAAATGAAACACTAGAGAAATTGTCTACACCATTAAAGCAAAAGTAAGAATAATGTGATCTGACAATGGTTTGGAATTTCTTTCTAAACAAGCTGTAGAATATTTTAAGGCAAAGGGTATTGAACATCAGTTGACACACCACAACAAAATGGAATTTGTGATAAAGCCAACAGATCACTTATTGAAGGCACCAGAGCATTACTGATAGGCTCAAAACTCCCAATGAAATTTTGGGCAGAGGCAACTAACACTTTTACCTACATAAGAAACAGAAGTCCTGCAAAGAAAAATGACACAGTAACCCCAGAAGAAGAAAAAACCTACTGTGGGTCATATGCAAATCTTTGGATGTACAACTTACTACTGGATTCCAAAGCATGAAAGAGGAAAGTTCCAACCCAAAACAGCAACCGGAATTTTTATGGGACACTCAAGTAATAGGAAAGCCTATCGTATCTATAATCCAATAAAATATATTATTGCAGAATCTAGAGATGCAAAATGTTGGAAACAGTAAAATTTAAAATCCAAGATTGTGAAATGTTAGACTTCAGTGAAAATGAAGAAAATTTTCGAGATGTGCCTGATGATGATGAAGAAACATAATTAAATGAGCAAGATGGGCAAATCGTCTATAAACCACAATTGGAAATCACTGAAGAAAGTGAAAATGAACCTCAAAGAATTGCTGTAGAACAAGAGAGACCATATCCCCAAGCAAGGCTTAAAAAAATACTGTGAATCAACGGACGAAGATGACACAGCAAAAGATCCGGATTACAATCCGCATTGATGAAATTCTTAAAGTTGAAAGTCACTGCTGCATACCAAAATAACTTGAAGAGGCTATGCAAATACCTGATGCAGACAAGTGGAAAGAAGCAATGGAGAGAGAAATAAATTCTCTCAAGGCTTATAAAGTATGGGACATAGTAAATTGACTTGAAGGTGTAAAAAGCCTATAAAATGTAAATGGGTTTTCAGTAAAAAAGAGAAAAAATTTCAGGAAGTAAAATATACATGGCAAGGCTTATTGCACCAGGATGTTCTCTAAGGTTTGGGCAAGACTACAATGAAACATTTTCACCTGTAATGAAAGCAGACAGTTCTCGATGCTTAATTGCTTTTGCAGCTATGAAAACACGGCAATACACCATTATGATGTAGAAACTGCTTTCTTGTATGCAATATTACAGGACAGGGTATATGGACCAACCTCCAGGGAAACAAAAGGCTAGTATGCAAGTTAAACAAGACACTATATGGGCTAAAACAAAGTGGAAGAATATGGTTCTAGACTATCAGAAACTATCTGGTAAAATGTAGATTTAAAAATTTCGAATCTGACCAGTGTACTTTTAGCTATGATAAAGGTAACTCAAAATTATTTTTAGGCTTACATGTAGATGACATGATTGTTATTAGTTCAGATAAGGAAACACTTAAAGGAGTAACTAAAAAAATCAGCAGAAGATTCAAGCTAAAAGGAAGTGATTATACAAGCAGTTAGGCCTTTATTTAGCCCAGTAAATAAAGGCCAAAATTGGGTCAAACCCGGAACAAATTAGGTAAAAGCTGAATTTTTGCAGGTTGGTAGAACTCATTGGGCTTAGCATTTTCACAAAAGTCTCTCCCCCACCTTACACCCAGATAAAGGGGGAAATTAGGTCTAATACTAATCCACTTGTAAGTCACAAAATAATTGGCGTACAGCGATAATTTTTTAAAATTTATTCCTCTTGATATGATATATATAAATTTTGTTCTATATCTCCTATAGTTTTTTGCTGCAATTTTCAAAAACCCGCAAATTAGCACTTTTTTACCGATTAATTGCAATTGCCGCTTCACAGAGCCAAAATTTCCGAAAAAGGCTTGGAATAAAAGTTGTAGTAAATTTTATAACTTTTACAACAATATATTATTTGTCTTACAGCAACATATAGTTTCGCTTACACTGTATCTAAACCATGTCTGCCTTAAGCACTTCTGTTGCAAAGAATTTGCGTTGCGGGAAGACCATGGTACTGATAGAGAGAGAGGCACTGACCCACACAGTTGGTTTATTTATTTGACACATGGGGAGGATAAAATGCATTCCTAAAACTCTCCCCCACAGTCCACACATACGCCACAAACCAAATAGAATTAAATCATCGGATAGGAAAGGAGTCTGCACGGGAGATTCGCTGAGTCAAAGAACGAAATGTAAGTTGATCGTTTTTTTAGCCTCTAAAAAGTAAAGCAAATTATGAATGCATTCCCATACTGGTTTACCTAACTGAATAAAAATGGACAAATGCATGATTTGCTATAACCAACTCTGTGAGGGAGAATCAGTAGTTGTCTCCAAAAGTTTAAAAAGGATAACTGATTCTAGCCTGAAAAGAAAAGACAGTTTGCATGAAAAATTAAAGAATGTTACTTCTATTATAGCTCACCAGATTGCCTGCCGAATTACACGTGAGAAAGTAGTATTAAGACTTCACATGTTACAAGTATTTCTTCAGCATCAACGTCTTCAAATCCACTTTTACGGACTTTTCACATTAAAAATGACTGTTTACTTTGCAAAAAGGAAGCAACTGTGAATATGAAGCTTCTACTTAAATACAGAAAAGCGGTCCATATACTCGACTCTAGAAATAAAAGATAAAATTTTAACTTTCTGTGAAAACCGTAACAATGAATGGGGGGAAAATGTGTGACCTAGGAGCAGTTGAAGCACAATATCATTCCAAGTGCCACAGAAAATTCAGAAAAATAAAGCTGTTTAGAGCACCTGGTTGACCACAAGATCAGAGCACTGAAACTGTTTTCTCATTATTGTGTGACTACATTGAAAAAAAACAGATGAATGCCACTACACTCTAAATGATTTACAAAATATCATGAAATATCATGGCCTTTCTACACCCATTACTGATAAATATTTGAAGCAGTAACTGTTACAGCATTTCAGAGACAGGATAGCAATAATTTTTTTTTTTTTTGGGTTGAAGGTTTAACGACCACTGTGAGCAACTCAATGGGCTATAAGCAATCGCCCGTCCCTAATTTAGGGTCACTGGTTCCAGGGAAGGGAGAGAATTAGTGCCGTAAGACAAACACAACATCCATGCCTCACCCGGACCCTTTTCGGACGAGTAGCCATAAGCCAGCACTTAGACCACTGCAACACCGGGGCGGGCCAAATATTTCTAGGAAGAAGAATATTGTATGTATGACAGATGTTAATCATAAATTGCTGACTGATCAATGGTACAATGAGAGAAAGAAAGATAAAGTTTGTGAATGAAGAAGAGTTGCAGCAGCAGAAATTATTAGAGAGGACATACAGAAAATGATTTACAACAGTACCAAATATCCGATTACAAACTATGTCAAGGAGAATTGATTAAATGTTGTTCCTGAAACGCTGCAAATATTTACAGACATGGTTACAAAAAAGACTGGGTGATGGCAGCACATCCGGGATTATTCGCAAACGAACTGTAATAAACCATGCTATAATATCTGCTGTAAAACCTTGGTCATTTCTGTCAGCTGTTCAAGTCAGCATTGTATTGTATTTAAGTTGTAGATATGGTTCCAAACATTTAGTTCAATTGTTAACATTGATGGGTATGTGTTCTGGCTTACAATACAACAGTTCAAGACCTCAGTAACATAAAGATGACAGACAGTATGCAAGCATCTTTAAAAACATTGTTTCCATTAAATTGTCTGTGGGCAAGTGGCTTTGCGGCTGTTTCAAAGGCTCGACCAGACTGGAGTCAATAGGGACAGAGGTGTTTGTGACAGTCCTTTGAAACTGAAATCATACTTCAGATATGAACTAGCATCTCGTCCACCAGCTTTATTTGACGAAGTGTCACTGAGAAAAGGTACGAAATCCTCCATAACTAAATCTTTCGTTGGTGGTATTGTTAAACAGGAGAATATACCTACTGGTGCAGCTGTCATAATAGATGGTGGTTATCTCCTTCATTCAGTAATTTGGCCTAAACGCACAACACTTGATCAAATTCTGCAAAATTATGTATACATCATGTACTTTCCCATTATGGTACAAATTGCTACGTTGCTTTTGATGGACACCCTGAAACGCCAACATCAAATCAGGAAGAACAAACAAGATCTGCCAAAAAGGACGTCAGCAAAAATTATATTTACCAATAACATGGAGTGCAGACTGATTTTCTGTCTAATCCCCACAATAAGAAAAGAATGATTGCAGCATTAAAAAAGAAATTCCTCAATGCCATTCATATCACGGTTCTCACGGCTAATAACGATGCTGATGTAGATATAGTTTGAACCTCTATAGAAATGTCTAAACTAAACCCTACTGTAGTCACCGTAGGTACGAAAACAGACCTTATTGTCTTATTAATTGTGCTGGCGCTAGAAGAAACAAAATCTTTGTTCTTTCTTAAACCGGGCACTGCTGCAATACTTCCAATATTTTACAGCATTGAAAAACTGATATCTATTTACAGCCATGTATGCAAATGCCTGTTATTTACGCATGCCATTACAGGCTGTGATACAACGGCCCCACTTTACGGACTTGGAAAACAAAAGGCAGTTAACCTAATAAAAAAATTATCGGGAGGCTCGATCACAAGCAACGGTTTTCAACTGCATTAATGCTTCAAAAGAAGAAATCTTCCTTTTGGATTTATATGGTTTGAGCAAACACGATAATTTAGATGATGCCAGACGCTGTTATTACAAAAAATTAATTGCAAAACTATCACCGAGATCAAACTTTGACTTGAGAACATTTCCACCTACAGTAGCAGCAGCTCGGCAGCATTTATTGTGGGTATACCTCCAAGCTCAAGTGTGGTCAGGGAACAAACTTGACCCCACCAACTGGGGTTGAAGTTACAGGGTGGAAGACTAAAGCCAATTGCGACTACTTTACCAGCGGCACCAGATGAACTTTCATGCAATTGTAAGAAAGAATGTGGGATTTTCTGCAGTTGCCAAAAAGCCGGATTCTCATGTTTTCCTATGAGTGGACTGTCATGCACAAACAACCGGATATGAGTGACAACACTTATACTGACTTATGATAATTTTACCACAACTGTGCTATGTTCAGAACCACAGAAGCCAATGTAAGACAAAATGTATATCATTTTAAAAGTTATAAAGTTAATCATCACCGCTTTTGTTTGCAGCCTTTTCTTTTTTAATTACAGTTTTGTGCAATTTTAATCTCAGTTCATTTAGAAAATTTTAAAATGAAAATGTGTGGTTTTTTTTGTTGTTTTTTTAAGTATTTTGAAATTGTAGAAATAGCAGCAGTCCATAGAACTAAATTCATACTTTATAACAAATGTACAAAGGAAAAAAAAATTACTCTCATATTTCAATTCAGCAATTCTTTTGCGCATAATAATCATTAGTCCCACCCCATCTGGGGGGTCTGGTGTGAAGTATACAGGGAAGAGTCTGCCTTTTTTGCAGGTGCAAAGCTATCTGAGTTTTCCTTTTTTTTTTTTTTTTTAGCTTATCGTTAAAAATTATACTCTCTGCAAAATTATTGCATGTTTTACGTTTTTTTTTTTTGTGATTTTAGGGCTACAATGCATTCGCAGTTTCGGTACAATAGAAGGCAAACTATAAAGTGTATTAAGACAAATAATATATCTTGAAAAGGTTATAAAATTTGCTACAACTTTTATTCCAAGCCTTTTTGGAATTTTTGGCTCTGTGAAGCAGTAATTGCAATTAATCAGTAAAATGTTGAGAAAAAAAGGTGCTATTTTGTGGGTTTTTGAAAATTGCAGCAAAACTATAGGAGATATAGTAAAAATGAGTAGAACAAAATTTGTAGATCATATCAAAAGGAATAAATTAAAAAAAATTGTCGCTGTACACCAATTATTTCGGGAGTTACGAGTGGATTAGTATTGGACTTAATTTCCTCCCTTTATGTGGGGTGTAGGGGGCAACTTTTGTGAAAATGATAAGCCCAATGAGCTCTACCAGCCTGCAAAAATTTAGCTTTTACCTAATTTGTTCCGGGTCAAGTCCTTTATTTACTGCGCTAAGTGTTCTAGGGATGGAAATCATTTAGAAGGAAGGACAGATCACTATTAAACAACAAATCTTTATCTAAGAAATTCTGAAAAGATATAGCATGGAAAATTATAATCCTGTAACTACACCACTTGACTTAAATCAAGACCTGGAGAAATATGAAGAATTAAAGAGATGTGATGTTAAAAAATAGCAAGAACTTTTAGGATTACTTATGTATCTTGCTACAAAAACAAGACCAGATTTAGCTTATCCAAAGACAACTTTATCAAAATTTACCAAGGACCCAAGAGAAATACACAAGCAAGCACTCAAGCATGTTCTAAGATACTTAAAATGAACAAAACATTACTGTTTAGTGTTTACCCAAGGTGATCCAAAACTGGAATGCTACAGTGATGCGTCGTGGAAAATGGGCAAAGATCAGTAAGTGGGTACCTATACCTACTGGGACCAAATCTCATCAGCTGGACTTTAAGAACCCAAACCACAGTTTCACTTTCGACATGTCTTGCAGAAATGACAGCTGTCATCGAGGCCATGAAGACTGGGACGTTTTAACAATTTTTTTGTGGAAGAACTCACTGGAAAAGGATTTCAAAGTTCAACTATACACTATGACAACTAGTCAGAAATTTTTCTAGGGAACAGTGGATGTACGTCACATAAATCAAATAATATGGTAAGACAGGTAAGTTTCATTAATGAGAAACTCTGAGATAAGACATTTTGTCTTCAGTATGTGACTACAGATGAAAATATTTCAGACTTTCTTACCAAGCCTTTAAGTAAATCTAAACTTAACAATTACCTAAGCACTTAAATGTTGTATAAGTTTTATGAACTCTTAGAACTTTTGCAAGTGACTACAGATTGAGAATTAGAGGAGGATCTGTTGTTAAATTTGTAATTCCCAATCTTTTATTTACTTATTTGGCTTAATAAATGGCGCCAGATGCACATCGCATAGCAGAGACTGTGTGTGACATGAGAGAGTCACTTCCATATTCTCCTCCATAGAGAGGTTGTTCGTAGAGAGAGAGAGAGAGAGTAGATCGGTGTACTTTTCTTGCACCTTTTTCTCTAAAATAGCTGTTGAAGCTGACGTTTCTTCCAGTGTAAGTATGTACATTCTTCCTGTTGCTGTGCAGGGATCTACTTTCTCAAGGGAGTACCAACCGAAACATCCAGAATATCAAGTCAAGGTTTGGGATAGTAGAATGATGGAGCCGGTCCTCAAGGGTGAAGAAAGCTAACTTTGTAATAATTTGATTCATGATTTTTAGCAAGAATACAAGCAAACCACCAAGAGCCACCATAAACAACTGATGAATCCATACTCAACTTCTTGAAACTCAGTTGTGCTTTCTGAAGTTACAGGTGCCTCTATGGATTCTGAGTACTGAAAGAATATGGTTTTGTCACCATTTTTTTTTTTTTTTGTGCAAGTCTGACAGTGGGATGACTGCATGAATCTTCTGTGTTCTGTATACTGTTTGTGACTCATCAAAATGTGATGAGTCTTTTCTCATTTTCACAGTACTCTTCATTTGTGCAGCATATTAAATTCATGCCTGGTATGTTTTTGCAAAATCATAAAGCTGCCGAGGACTTCATTATCTAACAGGAAGCGACATAAGTGTAAATAGGAAGCAGGTATAGGATTATTCTGCATGTTGTGTCTTGAATAATATCAGCATTACTTCATATTTATTACCTGTTCCTTTCTGTTGGATGTTGTTTTTACAAGTTACTGCATGTCAGAACTTCCACTGCTCTTTATCATGACTACATACAGTGTTTTTTTTCTGGAAAAAAAAAAAAAGGTGCCGGTACTCACCACGAAGATGTTATTACAGTAACTTGCACACTTTTAACATATCCTACGATATACCCTCCTCGTCTCTAGATCGCTTCTTGCTTTTGGTATCAACTGCAGAATGATGACCTCAGAGCAGCCATGAGTCCACATATTTGCTAGAGTTGAACTGAGCGAGAGGAGGTCCTACTATCCTGATGAACATCAGTGCAGAAGTTGTCCGTACAAGCAGAGATGACCTAGATGAAGTTACTATAAGATTCATCTGAGAGAAATCTCTTTCACATTCACTGGAAGATATTGCAATTGTGCTCAAAGTGTGCTTTAGATGAAATAGTATGTCAGAGACTTTATTTACTTGAAGATATTTGCAAAAACCACAAACTGCTTCTCTTTCATTTAAGCTGAATTTGTATGCTAAACTTTCTAATTTCAGCTTCACCAAATGTCAGATGCTGGCCAATACTAGGAATCTAAAATCTTTGCACATTCAGGCAAATCAGCATCATCTCTTTCAAGCAGACACTTTCCGAGTTTTATAAAAAGCAGAGGAACTTATTGTAGGACTGTGTCTTTCATTTGTGTGGGTTCAGGTTCTTCTGACTTTGAAGAGACATACTGTACTTAAGCACCAGGATTTTCAATTCTTTCCTCAAAAAGTTGAACACTCTATTCTTTATCTTCTTGTCTGCTTTGTACAAGTCAATATTTCTCTCTTGTAATTCTAGACTTAGTTCACTAAGTTCTTAGAGAGCATCACACATAAGGCCCAAATCAAAAACAAACTCATACATATCATTAAGCTGTTCTCTGAGATTCAGAGGTAAGCTCCAAAAAGAAATACAAACTACCAGATATTTTTATTTACTGTTGTCGTATCAAACTTCTCCATTTACAGTGATCTTGACATACAACTCGGGCTTCACTGATATCCATTACACGCTATACACAAGATCTTTTATACTTCATACTCATAAAGTCCAGGTCGATTCCGTGGTGGACCGTCCTTCTTAAGTGTGGTAGGTCTACCATATCCCTCACTTGAGTCCGGATATTGATTTCTTTTTGTCTTTTTAATCAGGTAAGTACATCAATGTGGGGGATTAGCCCACAGCTGGTCATTCAACCTAAGGATTCTGGAACAAAACCCAGTGAGTTGGGGTCTTTTTGCCAACATCACACAGAACTAGCTGACACCTCTCCAAGATTCACAGAGGCCCTAGTTGCTGTTGTGTGCCCCGAGGAGGCAAACCCATCGCTCACTACGACCGAGCAAGACGTTATTTTCCCTAAAAGGCCCTCATAAAGACAGGGATCTGTTTTGCTTCTTCTGCTGCCTCCTGAAAGTGATGGACGAGGTCTTCAAAATCTTGCCACACTGCAGAAACAGTGCGAAAGTTAGATGCAACCCATTAAGTGCTTGAAATTCTGCCAATTTTAAGAAGTTGAAGTTCTAGAGTCGCTGCACATTCCTGTAGTTCCCTAGCATTCTTAAGTGAAGCATGATAAGTCACAAAGTGTGTCCATGAAACTCTTAAAGCAATTCACTCCTGCCACATTGTTCACTGTGTCACTGACAGACAATTCAAGGCGAGGGCTAGCACAATGCCAGAAAATAACACTAGGAAACTTGTCTTGCATTAGCCTCAATTCGTGACCACTTTGTCTTGCATTAGCCTTAATTCGTGAACACAGTACCATCTGCCGGAATATTTATAATACATTTTGCTGTCAATAAATTGCAATTTTTAAAAAAACTTAAGAAAAAGGTGCCGGTACAGCGTACCATTGCATACCGCCAGAAAAAAAAGCACCGATTACATGTAACCTTAAATTCAAAAATTTGTTTCTCAAAACCCACCATTTCTCCATCTTTAAATTTTGCATACCTCTAGCCAACATGTTTAAGATTAACATGTTGTTGGGGGTTTTTTTTTGAAAAAAATTCAGAAAGGGTGTTTTTGAGATTTTGAAAATTTGTCAAAAAAAATTATGCTCTAAAGTGGGTTGCATTGCATATTAAATTAAACCCCATAAAAAGATCAATAGATGAGCCCAGCATCATTACCTGCACTTTTTTTTGTGAATGGTATTCTTGCAACATTTGTCATTTTTTGCTGTTTTTCAAAATCAGAAATTAAAAAAAAAAAAAACCTGCTGACCCAAAAAATCTGAAAATTTAGATTTTTCATATTACCCCATAGGTACAAACTATAAACTAAAAAAATCAGTGAAATCTGAGATATCAAGGTCCAAAAATATTTTTTTATTCATGGCATGACCCCTCAACTACCTGACAAATGACTAAAAAGGGGGGATATTACTAAAAAATTATCACTACTTATTCCAAAATCTGAACACTAGCACCCACATCCATGTACACCATGTGATCAAAAGTATCCTGACACTGCCTTTTGAGTAGTGTATTTGTTCACATCCATGGTCTAGCAAACATCACGAACAAGCATGAACACTAGAATGGGCCCTACAACAGAGCTCAGCGACTTTCAACATACACGGCGATAGGATGTTATCTTTGAAAACGTCACAACTGACACTGCTACCCAAAATTACAGGAATTGGAAGGGGTTGAGATCTACCCCATCCTCCATACAGTCAGGATGTTTCCTTATGGGACTACCACCTATTTCACTCCATGGCCCATTTCCTATAAGTATTGCACTTTGCTTCAGTAGTGGATGTGGAATCTGGTATAAGAGAATTTCTGTCCTCAAAACCTGCCAAGTGGCACCACCATGGGATTGTGTTTCTGGTGGAATGTTGGCAAAGGACTATAGAAAACAACGGATTGTAATTTGCAGTATAAGGTGATGTTGGGTTATTCAATGTCAGATCAATCAGTAACTGTTGCTTGACAGTTTTAAATATTTTTATATTTTGCATACAGTATTTCCAATATATTGACACTTCAAAAATAGCAAAAAAAATTTTTTTTTTGCAAGTCTTAGTTTTTTTCTGGCAGTCGTTTTTGTTCGACTCAGCATGGTGTTTTTGACCAAAATCGCTATTTACGTAAAATTTAATAACTGCTTTACTACTAGGGCTATCATATTCAAATAAAGATAATTCTTTTTTACATGGAATGTTCTACATTTTTGACTAACAATGTTTTAGCTTTCTCTTGTGCAAATATATGCAATGGCTCTTATAAAATGTTTAATAATTTTGCTCAAATTTCTGATTTCAAGCATAATTTTTTTTTAAGAATGTTAAGTCTCATACTTCACCCTATGTTTACGTGTATCTAGTTGGACTGTTAATTCAAAAAGTTTGAAACCTCAGACTCTCATTCTTTTTTTCTATGGATCTCCAAACATAGCCCAAACCTTAAAATGGTCACCTTTTTAGGCCTAATATCTCAAAAGGGACAGCTCCTAAAATTCTAATATTTTTACACAGCATTGTGGTCTTAGGGGTAAACCTGCAGTAAAAATCTAAACTTATAGACATAAGTAGTTTTAAGGTTGGTCTACATCAAAATAATGGGAAAATATGACCATTTTTATTTGCGAATTTGTGACCCAGGGTTGCTTTTAAATCATCTTAAATATGTACAAGAAAAGTTATAAATAATACAGTAACATTTTATTATTCATTGAAATAAGGAAGTATTAAAAAAAGACAATAAGACAATGAGCAAAATAAATTTACCTGATTATGAGTGTATGGTTTACAAACGTCCATTTTACATATGCATGTAGTTTAGGGACAGTAATATGAATGTAATTTTAAATTTTGTTCTGTTTTTGGATGTATTTGTGTCATTTTCAGATGGAGGCAGCATAATTCGTGTCACTACATATCCGACTCATTGTTTTTGTAGCAGCCTGTTCAATTCCTGTCAAGACCTGTACATTTAATGCAGCTATATATACCATCAGCCCCATTCTTGTCCCAGTTTGATGTTTCCTTTGTGACTGGTGAGTAGTTCAAATGTGACTTTGTGATGACCTGATAAGTGTATTTGTGACAAATCTAAATGGAATGCTCTGTTGGTGTATGCCAGTAAAGAATGCCATAAATGTGATTATGGATCTGTGACTAAAGAATTATGTAACATAAGTGATTTACCTCAGGATAAACAAAATGTATTAAAATTAAGCATGACTAGTGATATTGAAACTTTGTAAATATCAACATAAATATCTTTTAAAATATTACCACATATTTGGAAGAAAATGTTGCAACCCCATGAAAATACATACAAGACCAATCAAAAAGGGCTTAAGGGATTTCCACAGGACATTGTATGGGTTCCCATAAGCCATGTTTTACAAAAACAGACTCCAATGGATGCAATGACCATGACTGGCTATTCTTACAATATCACAGAAAGACTGTGTTGTGATAACATTTCTCAAACAATTTATTTATTTATTTCAGTAATAACTAGAACATTAACAGAACTCAGCAACTTTAATTTTTTCATAGTTATTGTAAAATATATGTTAGTTATTATTTCTATATAACGCATAAAAAGGTCATTTGTAAACCATACACTCATACATAATCAAGTAAATTTATTTTGCTGATTGCCTTATTGTGTTTTTTTAATATTTCCTTATTTTAATAAATAACAAAATGTTACTGTATTATTTGTAATTTTTCTTGCACATATTTAAGATGATTTAAAAGCAACCCTGGCTTACAAGTTCACAAATATAAATGGTCATACTTTTTTGTTATTTTGATGGAGCACAGCCTTAAAACTACTTACGTCTACAAGTTTAGATTTTTTCTGCAAGTTTATCCCTAAGACCACATTGCTGTGTAAAAATATTAGCATTTTAGGAGCTGTCCCTTTTGACCATTGCTGTGTACAAAAGGTGACCATTTTAAGGTTTGGGCTATGTTTGGAGGTCCATAATAAAAAAAGGACAAGAGTCTCAGGTTTCAAACTGTGTGAATTAATAGTCCAACTAGATACATGTAAACATACAAAGTATGAATATGAGGTTTTTACCATTCTTAAAGAAAATTAGGCTTGAAATCAGAAATTTTGACTGTACATAAGTGATTTAATTTTCAGAACAATAAAACAATTTTTACCTGCAAAAATCAGTATTTTCTGAAGCCTCCATGAGCTGCAATAAGAGCTTCTAGACGGCATGGCATTGAATCAAAAAGGCATTGGATGGTGTCCTGGGTAATTGCTTGCCAGGCAGTATGTATGTGAGTCCACAGATCATTGATACTGACAACTGGAGGACTTTCATGGGCCAGTTGCTGTGACCATATCCCAGACATGTTCAATAGGCAACATGTCTGGCAAACGTGCAGGCCAGAGAAGAAGTGGTATCTGCGGTGCTGCGAAGAGGACTCAATGAACATTCCCGGCAATATGTGGTCAAGCACTGTCCTGCTGGAATGTAGTGCCAGGAGTGCTCTGAAGAAAAATACGACTTCTACCTGTACAACTTCCCTGATGTAGCAGTCGCTATTGAGTTTGCCCTCAAGTTTTAGCAGCTGAGATTGCGAATGGTACCCAATGGTACCCCACACCATCACAGTTGCCATTCAGCCCGTGTGACACTCTACAATGCATGCTGGAAGAAGGCACTCGCCACAATACCATCCAATAATGCGTATGTGGCCATCATGGTAGTCCAAGTTGAATCGGTACTCGTCCGAAAACACGACATGTTGCCAATCAGCACGCCATTGTCTGTATTGAAAACCCCATTCCAGCCTGAGGTGTCCATGGTTCAGGGTCAAAGGAATCCACCGCAAAAGGATGCATGCAACCAGTCCTCTGTGCAGCAGACAGCGTCAAACTGTGGAGGCAGACAATGCCACACCTGTTGCAGTGCTCCACAGTTGTGCTAACACTTGCGAAGATGCGGAGTGGTTCATCACTGTGATGCGGATGAGGTATTGGTCATCCTGCAGCGTTGTCACATTTCTTGGCCCACTGCCGGATTGTCGATGCACCTGGCTTTCCTCGGTCCACTGACGCCACACGTGCATCACAGTCGTGACATTATGTCCCATCCAAGTCGCAATGTTGCAGTACAAAAATGCACCTTCACGCAGACCAATCATTTGACCCCGTTTCAAACTCTGTCTTATGGTGATATTGTGCCCTTCGTTGTTGCCAGGACATTATTGAATCCTGGAGACCCTTTTACAACTTGCTGTCCACGATGCATTACTGATGTGTATCCTTAACAGTCCTCTTCACAGTGGCGCCCATATGAGTGCTGGGGGGGGGGGGTAAGAAAAATTCTTACCTCCTTCATGGTTGTCAAACATTTTAGTAAATGTACAAGATACTAAAATACAAGAAAAATAATTGATACAACCATTAATTAATATCTTATTATTTTTAAAAATGCTTTAAAATAAGGTTTCATCTATTTTAGTGTTTTAAATTTATCAAAAATTTGGCTATACCAACTGCGGGGGGAGGGGGGCTTGACAACGCCCCCTGCGCCCTTGCCTCTTTATACCTCTCACTCGACTGTCCAGAGGGTGCTGCCGGGCCCAAACAAGTGCAATGACTCTGCACTTCTAATCATTTGCATGTCCTACCCTACTCTGCATATCCTCATTCCTTCACGGTGTTGCAATTTTCACAAACAATAGTTTATTTTGTGATGCTGTTTGGCACCAGTACCATTCATACCTCAGCCCCATACCAGACACTTTAGCTTTGGCTTGAACCTGTGAAATGTGAGTTGCTCAGTCTAGGTACATTTTGAGATTGTTAGTTGGTTTAGTCTCTTTGCAACTTAACATAGAGGGCTCCTGCTCCACATCACAAGAAGTTCTAGGACACTGGATGATAAACCTATTTAGTTCCTTACAGAGTAGCAGAATGTAGAAGTACGCGGATAGTTTCTAAATTATTAGCAGATTTTGCAGATAGTTTTTGCTTGTAGATTAATTTTTTTTTCTATTTACAGCAATTATAACATGTACTCAGGGCTTTATTCAGATTAATATACTTAATTCTATTTTAACTTGAAGAACTTCCAATTATTTTTCACATCTTCTAAGTTCTTTTGTTTTTACAGACGTTTCCAGTCTCTAGATTTTATCAAGGCCAATTCTCAATATATAGGAACTATATCAAAAGTTTCGTTTGCACAGAAAGAATTTAAATTTTATTGCCAGGTTCCTCTTGCAGTTGCCAGTAATTAAATTAAAATCTTTTCCTTATGTATTTTGTGCATCTGCTATTTTTGAATTAAGTTGTTGAAAATGCTATTTATAATTTTTTTGAAGGTTCATTGATGAACTGTTTTTCTGGATATAAAAACTTTCCTTAATTATTCCCTTGTTTTGTATGAGGTTCAAAGTCCAATATTTTAATATGCGTATTTTGTCATTAAGGTCCATTTCACTCACATTGTGGCACATTCAGTTTTAGTATACTTATTTTGTCTTCATTGGAATCTAATGTTTTAAAAATTATTATTTTATTAATTTTCTTTAAATTATCTTTTTTTCTATTTTTTATCATGCTTGCAGCAAGTTTTATGTTTCAGTGGTTGTGTATGCAGATACATTTTATTTTAATACAACTCTGATTCCTTATACACTAAAGAGCAATTGAATTAGAGATACCTGTCTAGTAACGTGTAGCACCACCTTTCGCCCTGATGATGGCGGCGATTCGTCTCGTCGTGGACTCGAGAAGACACCGGAAGCGTTGGGAAGCCATACGGATCCATGACCCCTGAACAAGCTCCCACAGTTCACGAAGATTTGATGGAGGGGGATCAGAGCCTCTAACATCTCTCTCAATGGCATCCCAGGTGTGCTCGATGGGATTGAGGTCAGGTGACCTAGCTGGCCAAGGAAGCGAGGTCACGTCGGTGGAGTGTTCATCCAACTATTCGGGAGCGATGGCACGGTGCATTGTCTTGTTGCAGGATGAGGTCCCCAGTGGGATGTTGAAGACGCATAAATGGGAGCAAATGGTCGTCCAGGATATCCTGGTAACGTTTACCTGTGAGAGACGATGTCACACGTACCAGGGCTCCCATTTCAGTCCACGTAAACAGTCCCCAGACGAGAATGCCACTCCCACTAGCTTGAAGAGTACCCTGCTGGCAAGAAGGATCCATCGCTTCATGTGGTTTGCGCCGTACTCGTATCCTGCCATCCGCATGTACCAACGTGAATCTCGACTCATCAGTCCAGGCAACATTTTCCCACATGTCTAAGGCCCAGTGGCGATATTCCCACCCCCATGCTAATCTTTGCATCCTGTGATGTACGGTCAGTAGCGGTACCCTCATGGGACGATGGCTTCTGTACCCCATAGCAAGGAGATGGTTCTGGATAGTGTAGCTGCTTACACGTTTTTGTGCACCAGCGTTAAATTGCCGAGTGATTTCTTGCACTGTGACCCATCTATCCGCTGTTACAATGCGAGCTAGCCGACGATAACCCCGCTCATCCACACGTTGTTGTCCACGGCAGTTGGCCCTTGCAGGGATGGTTTTACCGGATTCGATGTACTCACGGTGCACCAGTGACACAGTGGCTCGTGAAAATCCCAGTGCCTGCATGACTTCCGAGAAGGAGTGACCCCATTCGTCGGGCCCGACAATTTGCCCACGATCAATTGCGCTTAGACCCTTCGTCTTACCCATACTGCATCAGACTCTTACTGATTCCCATCGCATCACTCCTTATATTGTCGGATCGCTGCATACGTCATGTCGTTTCCGTTTACAGGGCCACCCACAGCGCCACATTTGCATAATGCCAGCTGTCTGTAATTCAATTGCTCTTCAGTGTATCTAGCCTAAATTTCAGGATCTGGATCTTCTAGTTTGAATACTTATTACCTTTCCACAGAGATAAAAATTTTCCATGAAAAACAGTACTACTGAAATAATGCAATATTCATGTACGCAATAAAATTTCAGCAGACTATAGTTGCGTAAAGAAGTACTTTCAGCCTCCCTGAGGTCTTGATCACCTGTGAACAGAGTAGACTGGTTGCCAGAATTTCATTTCCAAGTACTTCATTTAGGTTGTTGCCAAACAATAGATGAGACTTCCAAATAATGGGGATAAAATACGGACTCTTGGCACTGCAGTTTGATGAGGTATATATTTCAATGCTCTTGCGAAAAAATAAAGCCCTTTTGTTGACGAAAGGACAAATAACAAGTTTTTCTTGTTATTTGTCCAGATGAGCACTGCTGAAGTATCTGAGAGAATTAATAAAGCCACAGAAGCATTAGGTCTGCCTTGGGTGTCATCCTTTAAATGTATTTTAGTAATGCTGCAAAAAGTGTTGCTGATGCACAGTGAAGTAGAGAAATAGGAAATCTGTATACACCAGGATGACTGAAGTCCCTCAACTTAATCCCTGTTTTTTAGGATTGGTTTTGATACTCAGGCCCATCCCTAAAAGTTCTGCTGTCTTCAGGCAAGGGGTGCAGTGCCACCCCTAGCATATAAGTAAATAGAAAAATAACTGTGCATTAATGTAATTTTACTCTCAAGCTGTTGCATACAAAATACTAATGAAAAACAATTAAAACCTGCTTTTAATTTAAATAGAATTTTATTGTTGAACTATTGCATTACAAAGCACTTATAAAACAATTAAAAATATTTTTTTCTTGCTGCAAAATCTTTAACATCTTATAGATTGAGACTACAAGCCACTTCGGCTACAATTAATAAAATATGAAGTCCTACTAATTTTTCTTCAGTCATAGTTGACCTTAGGTGGTTCTTTATAAACTCCTTTTGGCACTGGCAACAGAATATGCAATGCAGTTTCTGTGTCTGTATAATTTTTTTTAATTGCAGTCATAAATTAGTTTTAGCACATCTTGTGGTAGAGATTTCTGTTCAACAAGTCGGCACAACAATCTTAATTCTTCAAAGAATTCCACTGGATCATTCACTATGAGAATAATTTCCAGATTTTTGCAATGTTGTAACAGTGTTTCAGATGTCCAGTTAATTGAGGGGAGCTAATTTCATACAAAAAGTTGAAATGTGAACTATGATCTTGTATTAAATTTATAACTGCATCTACAACTGTGTTGAAGAAGTCAATTTCAGATTTTTTTCCTGGGTTATGAAGCGCCATTTCATCTTTACATTCATAATCATATTGCTTCTTTTTTTATTTGTCTTCAAACTTGCCGAGTTCTTTTTAAGATAGCTGAAAACTCGCATGCAGCAAACTTCAGCAAATCCATTTTTCTGATAATCTTTGAAAAATTTCAACACACCTGAAAGTGACGTAATTGCTTACTAACTGGGTATATGATGCTTAATATGTCATACCAAATGATAATGGAACATATAAATTTAAAATTGCAGATACTTCTCAAGAGAGCAATGCATCAGATCTAGACTGCAAATTTTTAAAATTCTGATCTTCCTTGATTGATAGTAAAGCATCATTAAGCTTTCCTAGTTGATAGCATAAATGTTTAATTACATCAATTCATGATTCCTAAGATGGTTTGCATACTCACTTTAGTGTGAAGTTTGTTAAAATTAAATGGACGTTCCATCTCAGATGGAACATCCTTTTGCATGCGGGTAATCTAAATACATACATATCACTAAGCTGTTGTCTGAGATTCAGAGGTTAGCTCCAAAAAGAAATACAAACTACCAGATAATTTTTACTTACTGTTACCATATCAAACTTCTCCATTTACAGCAATCTTGACATACAACTCAGGCTTCACTGACATCCATTACATGCCATACACAAGATCTTCTATACTTCATACTTACAATTTTTTTCTCATGCAGACACTCCTGAATCTGATCCTCCTCTGCCTTTCCTTCCTGCCACTTAGGCTAAAAAGATTTTCTTAGTAAGCATCTCATCACTCATTCTTTCAACATGGCTAAACCACTGAAGCATATTAGTCTCCACTTTGCTTCACATTACACAACTGCAACACATCTTCATTCCTCACACAATCAGAACGTGTCTTGCCACAAACCCCCATAAGTAACGCATTTCTCCAGCACACAAACAACTCCTATGTTTCTTCTGCAGTGCCCAGGTTTCACTGCCATACATCAGACTAGGAACAATTACACTCTCATACACAGCCATGAGGGACTCTCTTGAGAACCCATCATTCCTGAGAAAACTTCCCAGAGCAGCTATGACTTTCAATGAAGAATTCACTCACCTACTAATTTCACCATCCAATTTGTTCTCCCTGTCAAACATGCTTCCTAAATACACAAACTCCTTCACCTGGTCAATCACTGTGACATTTAGACTTCTATTACATTCAGTGCTACCAGTTCCTCTCTCAAAAACCATAACTTTGGTTTTTCCCTTATTTATACTGTTTGAATTTCATGCAACCTTCGTACATCCGGGACAACATACTCTGTAACTCACTTTTGCTCTCTACCAACAGGACAGTGCCACCAGCATACAGCAATCTGCACACACATCAACCAGTATTATCTATTTTGGCATCACGCATGCATGCATCCATAAATATATTAAACAGTCATGGAGACATTACACAACCTTACCTGACTCCTGCACCAATGGGAAACCATTTTGATAAAACACCCTTCACTTGCACACAGGCTCTACTGCCAGCATAAATGGCTTTTACACTATTAAGTAGATTCCCAGTAACACCATATTCATTCAATACCTTCCACAAAAGTGTCCTATTTACTCGGTCATAAGCTTTCTCTAAATCTATGAAGGCAGCAAAAACTTTCTTACCAACAGTTTACTTTTCAATCATAAATGAGTGGTAGGCAATGCACGTAACCAACAAACTAATTAAGAAGAAGGTAGTGTAGAACATGCTAAGTTACGTATAAAAGTTTAATGCAAAAACGAACCTTCTGCCTACAAACTCATCAGTATCTTCAAAAGAGAAGGATATAGACTTGTCATTCGTTCTTCCCCTTCAATTTCTGTTATACTCCCTAATGACGGAGACCCAAGACCTCCGTTTTCTTCGCCTGGAGTGTATAAAATTCCGATCAAGACTAACGTTGGATTAACCGCGTACATAGGAAGTTCATTCCGGAAAATGCTCTCAAGACTTCAGGAACACAAATCAGATGTGAAATTTCGAAAACCTTCATCTGCTTTATCTCTTCTTACCATGGCTGACACTTGTGCTATTCCAGTTTGGTCCGATACTAAAAGTTGGCTCCCTTCCAAAATCGGTATGCTCTGAGGTTTAGAGAAAGTTTGGAAATTTTATTTTCCAAAAATTGCAACTCTGAGCTCCGCATTTTCGTTCCTTACATCTGGAAATCCCTCATTGTATCACGTCACCCGGAGTTACCATTACAAAACTTACCTTTCCAATCTGGCAACGTAAACCAATCGTAGTTGCACTGATGAAGGTCATAGTAATGGCTGAAATATATTTGCATTAAACTTTTATACATAACTTAGCGTGTTCTACACTACCTTCTTCTTAATTATTTTTCAATCATCATGCGTAATGCAAAAATTTGGTTAGTGCACCTTTACCAGGCATAAAACCACTATGAACATCCCACACTTTCTCTGATGTAAGACCCAGTACTTTTTCAATAACTACCTTACCAAACACTTTTCCTGGCACACTTATTAGGCTAATACCACGATAGTTCTTGCAGTCAGTCTGATCACCTTTACCCTTATACAAGGGAACAATGATTGCATCCTTCCAATCCCGAGGGACCATTCCTAAATCCCAGCACAACTGGCAAATTTCAGTTAACCAGTCAATTACAGAGTCACCACCCTATTTCAACATCTCGGCAGTTATGCCATCAACTCCCGGAGCCTTACCATTCTGAAAGGATTTTAGAGCTTTACACACTTCTCTTGAGATCCCTCCTGTGCTTTCATCCTTCACTGTGCCATCCTCTGCATCTGTCTCAGAATGATCTTTGCTTTCCTGATCTAATAACTCACAGAAGTATTCACCCAACTCATTGGGCTCCCATATCATTTCCCCAACCCTATTCTTCACACAACTTTGTTTCTGCTATTTTTCCCGAGTCTCATGTACTTCCAGAAAGTCTTCCTATCTTTCCAAAAAGGCAATTCATGCCTTTCGACCTTCTCCTTCCTATCTTTTGCCTTACTCTGGCAAACCAGCTTAGCTGCTTCACGCTTCTTACAGCGGTATTCATCCACAGAAACTCTACCTTGCAACATCCCCAAATAGGCATCCTTCTTTCTCTTTACTGCCTCTTCAATCTCACTATTCCACCAAGCATCACCTCTATTGTTACCAACTATTGTGGTGCCACAGACCTCTTTAGCAGCAGTGACCACACAGTTCTTAAAACATTCCCACTTCTTTTCTACATCCCTCTCACAAGACTTCAGCTTCTTTAGTCGTTCTCCGAGTATGTCAGAATAACGTTGATGATTTTCAGGGAGCCTTTCAACCTTTATTCTTTCTATCCTGGGCCTCTTCCTATTCCTTTTGCACCAACCAACATTCAGTTTCAATCGTGGTTGGTTGGTTGGTTAGTAGATTTTAATGGCGCAAGGGCCATGGTTGGCCAAAGAGCGCCAAACAAGGGACATCAAAAGAGAACAAAATCAATAAAACACGTACACAAGGCTAAAAACAGGATGCAGCGGTAAAAGTGAAAGATGGAAATGAATATGGTAAAACTAAATGAGGTTAAAAAAGTCAATTTCCTTAAAAAAGGAGAACACTGCGGTCAGGTCGCAGTCCTCACCAATGAGAGTCTGCAGGGTAGCAGCTCCTTCGTCCAACAAATGAGAATGAAAATAACGAAAACGATGATCACAAAAACGAACACAGGTACACAAAACATGAGGGACGGTGAGACGACAGTGGCACGCCTCACACATCGGGGCACTGTCGCCACACAGCAAAAAGCGGTGAGTAAAACAACAGTGCCCAATGCGGAGACGTGCAAGAACAACTTCCTCACGACGGTTCTTCCGCAAACTAGACTTCCATAGTCCGATCCGTGGTTTGATAGAATGCAGCTTATTGCTGCCCTGCTGAGACCACAGGGACTGCCACTCGTCCAGGAGAAATGTCCGGATCAAAGGTCTAAAATCGCGGAAAGACAGTGGCAGCCGAGCTGGCGACATGGAGGAAACAGACCTGGCAGAGAGATCTGCCAGCTCGTTACCCCGGATCCCAACATGGCCAGGAAGCCATCACCCTCCAAAGTTCCAAGATGACGACGGACATCACGGATGACAGGTGAGTCCGTGTCCTCCGGAGAAGATAAAACATGGATGACGGACTGGGAATCAGAGCAAACCATAGCGCGACGAAGTGATCGAGACTGTATGTGGCACAAAGCGAGGTGTACCGCACGCATCTCTGCCGAAAAGACGGTGGATTCAGGCGGAAGCCTCTCAGCATGCGAGGCTTCGCCACACACAAAAGCGGATCCAACGACATCCCCGGACTTCGAGTCATCGGTGAACACAGGCACGAAATCCGGGTAGACAGACAGTTTTTCAGCAAAGAGCTGCTGGTACACCAGAGCAGGAGTGGAAGACTTTGGCCACACACAAAGAGAAAGGTCAGCCGTTGCTTGAATGGACTGCCAAGGAGGACGGTTGAAAAAGGTGGTCAAACCAATCCTTGACAAGGTTAGACCAGCATCGCGCACTATGGCAGACATCCGAATCCCGAACGTCGGAACACAGGAGGGGCGGTTGGAAAACAAGCGGACACAGTCCGGTTGGAAGATGGAACCATGCAGGCGATGATCAGGAAGAGATTTCAGTTTTGTGTAAAACTGAAGAGACAGCTGCTTACGACGGATGCATAACGGCGGCTCATGAGCCCCCGCATACAGGCTATGCACGGGAGAGGTACGGAAAGCACCAGTACATAGCCGCAATGCCTGGTGATGGACGGGGTCCAAAGGCTGTAAAACCGATGGACGCGCTGAACCGTACGTAATGCATCCGAAGTCTAACTTTGACCGAATGAGAGAGTGGTAAATGCGAAGCATTGAGCACCTGTCAGCCTCCCAGGATGTTCGAGAGAGAACCTTCAGGATACTCAATGACTTCGTGCACTTCACCTTCAAAGACTGAATGTGAGGCCGGAAGGTGAGCGCTCGGTCAAAAGTTAGCCCAAGGAACCTGGCTTCTGAAACCACAGGGATGGTAGAACACCCCAGACGGAGGCTGGGGTCTGGGTGAAGACCCCGTTTGCGGCAAAAATGCACGCAAACGGTCTTCTGCGTCGAGAAGCCAAATCCATTTTGGGAAGCCCAGTGAGAGATCTTGGTAATGGCAGACTGGAGCTGTCTCTCGATGGTGCGCATGTTTACGGAGGCGCAAGAGATCTGCAGATCATCCACGTACATGGTTCCACGAACCGTCGGAGGAAGTAGTTGGAAAATATGGTTGACACGAAGGATGAACAACGTAACGGAAAGAATGAAGCCTTGAGGTACACCCTGTTCTTGCGGGTACACCGCAGAGAGGGTCGACCCGATGCGCACACGGAAACTCCGGTCCTGGAGAAATCCGGCGATGAAAGATGGTAAGTTTCCCCGTAATCCGCACTCGTGCAGATCACGGAGAATGCCGTATCTCCAGGTGCGATCGTAGGCTTTTTCCATATCGAAGAACACGGAGACCATGTGCTGACGCTGGACAAACGCCTCCCTGACAGATGTCTCAAGGCGAAGATGATGATCGGTGGTGGAACGAGATTTGCGAAATCCACTCTGATGAGGTGAAAAAATGCGATGAAACTCTAAATAAAAAATGAGACGAAAATTAATCATACGCTCTAATACTTTGCAAAGGCAGCTCGTCATAGCAATTGGCCGGTAGTTCAACGGGTTGGTGGGATCTTTACCAGGTTTGGGAACAGGAACGACAACGGCCGTGCGCCAAGACTCGGGAAAGGCAATCTCTTGCCAAATCCTGTTAAATAGGATTAGCAGACATTCAAGAGAGGACGGAGAAAGGTGCTTCAGCATTTCGTAATGGATGTTATCTGGTCCGACAGATGTCCGGCCGGACCGATTCAGAGCGGTCTTCAGCTCCACGGCAGTCAGCGGGCTGTTATAATCTGCGGAAGAAAACGGTCCAAAAGAAATCTTGGACCGTTCAAGCCGCGGCTGTAACTGCCGGAACGAAGCAGGGTAATTGCTGCTGCTGGTCACCGAAGAAAAGCGGCGCCCAGACAGTCAGCAATACCCTGAGCGTCAGCAACCGTTCCTCCATCACTCTCAAGAATGGAGATTTCCCCAGATGGGTACTGTCCCCGAATCTTACGGATCCTGTCCCAAACGATCTTAGGGCTAGTATTGGTGTTAATCCCGGATACATATTGTATGCAGGACTCCCATTGACTACGCCTATGAACCAATGGCGCGCGTAGGACTTGGCTTTCTTGAAAGCAAGTAGGTTCGCGTCGGTGGGGTACCGACGAAACCTACCCCAAGCCCGATGTTGGGCCCGACGAGCTGCCATACAAGTGGAATTCCACCAAGGTCTCGGGCAACGTGGAAGTTTAGTCGACGTCCTGGGGATGGTAAGTTCTGCCGCTTGCACAATACAATCCGTTACCGCCGCAACAGCGTCATTGACCGTTCCTGAGGTCACCATAGCCGGAGTAATAAAGGCCGAAGCCGTGAATGTGTCCCACTTGGCACGATCAATATTCCATCTAGTAGGGCGAGAAGGGTAACGGTACCCGCCACTCGCTAGACGGAGGAAGATGGGAAAGTGATCGCTGCCAAGGGGATCACCAGACACGCTCCAGGACCAGGCAGGATATAATGATGGTGAACTCAGAGACAAATCAATGGCTGAGTACGAGCGGGTGGGTTCATGAAAATACGTCACTGCCCCGGTGTTGTGGAGACAGAGGGACGTGTTGGAGAGAAGGGACTCAACAACACGGCCCCTGGAGTCTCGAGAGGTAGAACCCCACAACGTATTGTGTGCGTTGAAATCCCCTAAGATGAAGAAAGGAGGCGGCAGTTGGTCGACCAAATCTTCCAGATCCGAAAGGCTCACAGCTTCATCTGGTGGTATGTAGATAGAACACACAGTGAACAGAGTGTTTACAGATAATCTCACTGCCACTGCCTGCAAAGTCGTCCGAAGGGCAACTGCAGTGACAGGAACACCATGAGGAACAACGACGGCCACTCCTCCGCCGGCGATAACGCCGTCCTGGTGATCCTTGCGGAAAAGGGAATGTCTCCGCAGCGAAGGAGTGTCCGTCGTGCGAAGCTTTGTCTCCTGGAGACAAACGCACACGGGTGTGTGCAAAGACAGTAAGCCTTTCAAATCATCAATGCGTGATCGCAGACCTCGGCAATTCTACTGAATGAGCGTGGCCAGAATGAAAAATGAAATGAAAGAATGGAAAAGACAGACGACTAGAAGGTCTCAGTGTCGTCCATCACCTCCAATCCACCCGCAGTGTCTGGAGGTAACACAGGGCTGTGTTTACCCCCTGTGTTGAGAGGTGGTTTCTGCCTGCTCTGTTTCAGGGAGGATGAGCCGGGTTTCACCTTCTCCGGCTTTTTCTTTGCAGTGCCCTGGACCTGGGTCCCTGTGATGGCCGAAGATGTTTTCGGCGTAGAAGGTTTAGGCGACGATGTAGATGTCGCCTTGGATGCAATGCGGCGAGACTTCAGTGCTTCCAGCCCAGCAGCGACGATGTCCTCAAAATCATAAGGACAACGCGCCGGGATGGTCACCTCCGTCTGGACCGCAACAGTAGCCTTCTGCACCACAACCGAGGCATAGGCGCGCCGGCCGGATGGAAGAGGAGCTATCTGCCGCCTGGCCTCAGGGTATGACAGATGTTCAGTGGTCTTCAGGCGTTGGATAGACTGCTCCTCGATCCACTTGGGACACTGCTTAGAAGACGCAGAGCGGGAACCCTCACAATTCACACAGTGATCCGCCTCAGCGGAGCAGTCCGCGAAAGAGTGTTCAGTGGAACCACAGCGCCCACACTTTGCTACATTACGGCAAGACTGCTGGGAGTGGCCGTAATGCTGGCATTTAAAACATCTCAAGGGGTTCGGTACGTATGGCCGAACATCTAGACGCAAATACCCCGCCTTGATGGAAGTTGGCAGGGTAGGTGAGTCAAAGGTCAGGACAATGTTCCGGGAGGGAATAGACTTCCCATCCCGCCTGAAAAGAATACGACGAACCCCAGTGACATGTTGGTCCTCAAGTTCTTCCAACAATTCCTCTTCACTGCACTTCAAGCAGGTCGCGGGAGTTGATGACACCGCGAGAGGAATTGAGGTACCCATGGGGGAGATCTGTACTGGAATGTCCAGCAGAACGGTTGTCTCCAGCAAGGTGGCACTGTGACGTGGATGAGATGTCTCCACAAGAAGATCTCCTGACGGAAGCTTCTTAACACTCTTTGGTGAGCCGGCAACGGCCTGAAGAGCCTTATTAATCCAGAAAGGACTCTTCGAACTGAGAGACTGAGCAGGATCAACTGAATGAATGAGAAGAAACAGAGCATTGCAGTTTGTACTTAGAAGTTTCTTAGTGGAGGAGGGTGTCCCTTCTTCCACACGGCGCTTCAGATTAACAGCATGGGAAACACTTTGTGTTGCCATGAGAAGAAAAATAGATTCGTCCGCCAACCTCCCCACCCACTACCGAGCCTAACGAGGGAGAGCCGGAGGTCCGCAAGCCCAAGAGGACGCAGGACACGGCCCTAGGGATAGTCAGCGGATATAGCAAGTTGGTAGGGCAGACAACGCTCGGCGTGCACCCAGACTTTCCCGTGCCCGGAGAACACCCCTTTGGCATGCCCACCCTACCCCCCCAACTCACCCAGCCGAACAGAACGACAAGCCGCTAGAAGTCTGGACGCAACTCGGCCACAGACTTCCTGACCAGGAGTGGGTTAGCCCCCAGCCTCCCGTTTAGGGTGAAGCAGAGGGCAAAGAGGAGTGTTGGGATCTGGAGACACTACAACCCGGCCCCCAAATACCTCAGCCTCCAGCATCCTCATTTCTACCTGTACGGGTCACCGCACACGGCAAACATGCAGGTAGGTCTAAGCTAACCAGCTCCGGAAAAACAGAAAATGTAACATAAAAGAGAAAAGACAGGGAAAAGAACGAGGAACAAAACCCGGAGCTGGCGCCTCATCACAACCTCAGCAGCCTACAACTGAGGCAGGTACATGTCAATAAATAAACTAACGACGAAAAAGCAAAATGATAAGAGAAAATCGGCTCGGGCCGTGGGGACGCCATCCCCCATCAGCTGGAAGAACAGCTGTCCCTTCGGTTATGTAATCGTCAAAGCCGCAGAGGCAATTGAAACCGTCACAAGGTTAGCTCGGGCCGTGGGGGCACCGCTCCCCAAATAACTGGAAAACCAGTTATCCCCGTGCGGGGGTTTCAATCGTGACGCTATCAAGTAATGATCAGAACCAACACCCGCACCTCTCGTCACTCGAGTGTCAGCAACTAAGTGTTTCAGACGCTGATCATAGACAACAAAATCTATCGCACTCTTTTGACCAAGAGTATGATTTTCCCAAGTATATGTGTGGATATACTTGTGGTTGAAAAATGTATTAGATACATACAAACCATTCTCAATGCAGAGTTCAATTAATTTTTCACCATTATCATTCACACAAGGATCATTAAACTTACCCAGAACATTGTCAGAAATTGCATTCTGCACACCTACTCTAGCACTGAAATCCCCTGCTATTATAACTTTCTCTTTAGCACCAAACTGGCTCAAAACAGCTTTTAGCTCATTCCAGAGGGTTCAGAGTCACAAGGAGCCTACACTACAACAATTACTATTCTCTGAAGTTTCACTTTCAAACGAATCCAGAGAAGTCTCTCACATATGCAACTGTAGTGAATCAAGATGTTCATCTTTTCACTTAAAATCACACCTACAGCAGCCTGTCCTCTCCCATTATCTAATACTCCAGACCACACACTCACCGTTCCATTCACTTCTTCTATACCAATTTCCTTCTTTTTGATTTCACTTACACACAGCACATCCAATCTATACTTATTCACCAATCTTACACTCACTCAGCCTAGATCTCTTTCTGATTTTCCTTCTTCCAGTTCCAGGTTGATACCGTGGTGGGCCGTCCTTTTCAAGTGTGGTAGGTCCACCATATCCCACACTTGAGTCATTATTAATATTTCTTTTTGTATTTTTAATCAGGTAAGTACATCAGTGTGGGGGATTAGCCCACAGCTGAGGGTTCCAGTTGGTCATTCAGCCTAAGGATTCTGGAACAAAACCCAGTGAGTTGGGGTCTTTTTGCCAATGTCACACAGAACTAGCTGGCACCTCTCCAAGATTCACAGAGGCCCTAGTTGCTGTTGTGTATGCCATTGTTACCACGGAGCACCCCGAGGAGGCAAACCCATCTCACACTAAGACCGCCCACATAATCTAAATGGTTTGGGGCAATAACATGCCCCCCCCCACTCACCTGAACAGAGAGGCTACTACACCAGTTTGCATGAGAATGGGGTTGAATAGCCACTTGGCGGGTTTTAGATTATCTTAAGCTCATTATAGGTGTCAATGCCACTGAGAAATATGGGAGGGAATCTGAGTGTCACAGGTGTTATTGTTAATCTTTTTAGGCATTGGCGATTTAGCATTGGTTCCATTTGTGATAAAAGGTGAAGTGCAGAGTCTTGATATTTCCATTGCGAGCTGAATACACCAGAACTGAATCTGACTGTTTTCTTTAAACATTTTGTGCTGCCCTCAAGCATTGCCTCACTTACCTAATTGCCTTGGGATGGGCCTGTTGACACCAATCAAGTAACCATAGGATTTGAAAATTTGATGCAACTGGTAGGTAGACTTGTCAAAAAAAGGAATGCATCCAGCGAACTGAAATTGTCTGTTAACCTCTGAAGAACAGAGTAGTGGTGTTCTTGACTTCAAGACTTTTAAATGAGTTTGTCCACCAAACCTCAAGGGCAAGAGATGCTGGGCTGTTTCATGTGATACTTGCATGAGACATAAAAGTAGTGAATGCAAAAAACTTGTAGGCATCAGAAGTGTGCAAAGTGAAGGGAGTTATAGTGGTAGCCACAGTAGGTTTATGAAAAACAGAACATTCAATCTTGATACCATTTCTTGAAAGGCAAATGTCCAGATAATTATGGGTACTGTTAACAAACTTATCCATTCCATCAAGTTTAGAAAGTTAACTCTTGAGGTGAGCTCAATTAAATCCTAAGAATGAGGTCAGACAACATATATATCATCAACATAATGAAGCCAAGCAGAGAATTGAAGATAGTCCTTAGCAATGATGGAATTTTCAACTGTGAAACCTTCCTAAAACAGCTATGACTGTCAAACACGCTTCCTAAATACACAACCTCATTTCATTTGTCTTACTCAGTACCATTTAGATTGGTCTTGATTTTAGTACTAACAGTTACTCAGAAATGAGAGGAACTTGGGGTTTTCTTTTAGTTACACTTGGTTTGAATTTCATACAAATATACTTCAATATGTAAATCACTAGACTAAAAATAATAAGGCTCTTGGATGAACACTAGTTCGCAGTAGCGATTCCATATGGTGGAGTTCTTGTATGTTGTCATAAAAGGATTTTCTAATGATGGAGAAATTTAGCTTAAGTATGGGGACAGGTCTTACTTACTGTTTCCTTTCACATAAGTTTACCATGAATACAAAGTTTTGTGATGTTTTTCTCTTTAATTGGATTGCAGTCACCAGCATAGAATTTGGAATGATAAAATGAGTGAAAGATGAAAAAGTTTTGTGCTAAGTATTAACAGTTCAAATGGCCAAAAACTAAATGAATTCAATGGAAGTGAGAATGGTAAGGAAAAGAAATAAAAGGTCCTTAAATATGCTGTTACAAATCTGAAAGAAACAGATGCATAGTTTACAATGAACAACTTATTTGATGATGTTCATACTGTCAATGTTGAAGCCAGAAACATTCTAAATTGGATGACACCTAAATAATCAAAATTCACACACACACATGCAGCATGTTTGTTTTTTGATACATAAGCAACAGAAACACACACAAATTATTTTTCATTCTACTGGGAATATTTTTCCTCCCAGTTAAAAACTATTACTTAAATTGAGGTTACTGGCAATTCCTAACATAAAACTATGTCAAATCTTCAGGTTGTTGTTTTTTTTTTTTTTTTTTTTTTTATTGGAGGTTTAACGACCACCGTGAGCAACTCAATGGGCTATAAGCAGTCGCCCGTCCCTAATTTAGGGTCACTGGTTCCAGGGAAGGGAGAGAGCCAGTGCCGTAAGACAAACACAACATCCATGCCTGACCGGGATTCGAACCCGGACCCCTTACGGACGAATGATCAGAGGCCAGCGCCTTAGACCACTGCGCCACCGGGGCGGCAATCTTCAGGTTGTACTCCAACCCATGTTCAGACTAACTGGTGAAATCCCATTTGGTCCAATGCCTATTCATTCAATGATACAATCCATCCAACAGCCATTTTACATATACTCATGGGCTGGCAAAAAAAAAATTATGCGATAACTGCAATCCTGCTTATGGTTTAATTGAAAGTACTTATAATATAATTTGGTTAGTGAAAATGAATCTTTGGTTTACGTGGCTATATTACGTATAAGTCAATAGTTGTATAACTATTATCCCTACTATTACACATGTTATAAATATCTTCAAGTCAAGTGCTCTATGCTTCATTACTTTTGCTATTACATAAATTTTCAAGGAGATAAAATATAAAACATTTCAACATTTATAAAATTGTCCTGAGAATGTTGCCCTTACCCAATATTGTAGCACAATTTGGAAGGTTATTGTTGGTTGATTTATTCCTCAGGTACAAATCTTCGACGTCCTCAAAAAGTTAGTGAGGAGTTGGTTCGTTGAACTAAAACATTCACTGGTTTATTTGAAAATATACAACCAGAGTCGAGATTATGAAAAAATGAAGGTGAAGTTTAAAAGGATAAAAAGACTATTTACAGTATGAATAAAATCATTAGCTCTTATCAACGTTGTCATTGGTTAAAAACCAAACCATAAACGAGTATCTGAAGTTGCATAAAGAGATTACAAGGTTTGAGTAAAATTTTATTGTTGAAGGCAGACAATTTTTGCATAGGCACTCAATACTTAAACAAAACCATACTAGTTTCAATCTGTCTATATCACGGTCATCCTCAGTGGTACTATCATAGAAAGTTGATGCTCTGCAAGGTTGGTGTGCACTAAGTGCCGACTTCCACGTGTCACTCTTGAACAGGTTGTTACAATTATCATAACATCAATAACCAACAAAACCCAAAGGGATTAATTGATTCAATTTATCATAACATCAATAAACAATGGAATTCTAAAAATGAAAACTACTGTGTTAAAAATAAAATTCAATTCTATGGCAACATCCCATATCTACCACCTATAAGTAGTATTCTGAAAAAAGAACGCAAGAACAACAACTTTGATATCGCAGAAAAAGTTATCGACAATTCACGATTACTAACAACAGATTACAGTAACAAGAATTCTTTACAAAAAGCTGGCGTTTATAAGATACCGTCAATTAATCCTGATGATGGTAAACATGATAAATATTATATAGGTAGGTAGCACTAAAAGAATACTTGCAACTCGACTAAATGAACATTATACAAATTGGACAAGAAAAGAAGTAAAGACATCACTGCATAGATAACGAACTAATCCCAGATTGGGAAAACATCAAAATACTAACTACACACAAAATACATAATCAAATTCTATGGTCAGAGGCTATTACAATCGAAAAGACCCACGAAGAGAATTGTAATACATCAACACCAATGGAAATCCCATATCCTTGAGCATAAAAAGAAGAAAATAAATAATAAAAATAAATCACAGAGAAATATAAACCTGAATAATTAGAAGAATAAGATAACAACTATACTTTACAACCAACCCAAGAGATGGTGCATCGCAACAGTCACGTAGGTACACGTTGATAAGAACACAGACTAGATTTGTCGACGTGTAACAACCTGTTCAAGAATGACACGTGGAAGTCGGCACTTAGTGCACACCAACCTTGCATAGCATCAACTTTTGATGATAGTACCACTGAGGATGACCGTGATATAGGCAGATTGAAACTAGTATGGTTTTTGCTTAAGTATTGAGTGCCTATGCAAAAATTGTCTGCCTTCTATTCAACGATAAAATTTTACGCAAACCTCATAATCTCTTTATGCAAATTTGGATACTTGTTTATGGTTCGGTTTTTATTCATACTGTAAATGGTCTTTTTATCTCTTTTATCCTTTTAAACTTCACCTTCATTTTTTCAGAATCTCTACTCTGGTTGTATATTTTCAAATAAACCGGTGAATGTTTTTAGTTCAACGAACCAAATCCTCACTAACTTTTTAACTTGGACGTCAAAGATTTGTACCCGAGGAATAAATCAACCAACAATAAATAGCCTTCCAAATTATGCTACAATATTGGGTAAGTGCAACATTCTCAGGACAATTTAATAACTGTTGAAATGTTTTATATTTTATCTCCTTGAAAATTTATGTAATAGCAAAAGTAATGAAGCATAGAGCACTCGATTTGAAGATATTTATAACATGTGTAACAGTAGTGATAATAGTTATATAACTATTGACTTATTGAAAGTACTTAATTTAGAAGAATCAATTACATTCTATAATGTACTATCCTCTTTCTAACTGTTCCAGAAGTGATGCTGATCCCCAGTTAATACTCGTGCTTTTTATTCTAATAACTTGTAACTAAAGTGCTCAGATCACCATACTTGAGCAAAACATTTTTCTCATAACCAATACGTACATAAATATTAATAGCAAAACATTTTTCCACTTAGTATCTTCTTAAAGCCTATTCTACAATATTTAGGTCTTATAAGAAGAAATTGCTTTTCAACATACATAACTAGGGACCTTGAATGTTTACACTGATGGTCATTCAATCTCCATCTAGTTTTACTTAATTAATTTTTCTCAATCATTTCCCTACTATTAGGTCTCTGGCAACACTAAAGGCAAAGGTGGAGAGACATGGGTATTAAATTCCTGTTGCCCAGAGTAATTTAGCTGTTTGAGGGGTGGTTTTCATGTTTTCTAATGTTACAAAGTAAATAGAAGCTGCTCCTTGTACAAAGTTGTCAACATAATAGCAAGGTGAATGAAGCCAATCTTGGTTTTGAAGTAAGTGACATAGTGATGGTGCCTTTACTAATTATGAAGCTGAATAATTAATATGTAGTTTGTCAACACATCCAGAGAACATGAACTGAGGCATGGTTGAAAGAATTGCTTATGCCCATGTGGTTAAACTAAGGCATGGTTCTTGCTCCTTAAAAGCTCTGTTTATCATTTCTTTAAACTAGTAGATCAGTTCTCAACTTATTTGCTACCATATGTGAAGGAGGTTTTTGACCCAAATTTTGAGTGACGCCTGTTTTTAATAACACTAACCAACAATGGTTCTGCAGTAAACGCGAAAGTGGGAGATTCTTGTGGAAATCTGTGTCCTGAATCCGAAAATAACACTAGTTTTGGTCCATCACATCTAGTTGTTTTGCAATATTGTTTTTTTCTGTATACGTGAATTGACGTATCCACATTGTATGTAATGTAGAGCCATCTCCTCACAATCGCACTTAAATACTCACAACAAATAAAGGTAACTTGATCACGCTAGTTACGTTAACTGAAACTTTTACAAAAAGTTCGTAAGTTGGAAGCTTTCGACCTTATCTTAGGTCTTCATCACACCAATGGAGGACTAAGATTGTTGCCAGATTCTACATTTGAATTTTCTTATTTTTGTTGCCAAAACTTAGAATTGATCTCCAGATCAACGGAATGTAGAGAGGAGATTCGGAGTTGCAAGTCATTGAGTTGAACATAATTTCTATGCTTTCACGGTAACGGAGGGCCAAAACGATTGTCAAAAGAAGCAATTCGTTTTGCTTCGTTCCAGTGGGGAACTGCAGATGTGTCTTCCATTGTCAAAATAGACAAGGCAGTATTGGGATTGGCTTTCGAAACATCTTTTCTATGTTCTAAAATTCTATGGCTAATGCTCCTGTATGTGCTTCCAATGTATAAGTTATCCCCAGTAGAAGAAGAGATAGGAATGCAGTAAACTCCTGGGAGGTTCAGGCTTTCAACTTTGTCCCTATCCCTTTGTAGAAGTTTCAAGATGTTTGGGGTAGATTTAATGGCAAGATGGTAACCAAAACTTCTAAAAAGAATCTGTAACTTATAAGCATAGGAAGGATGGTAAGGAACAGAACCACAGAATTTCAGGTCTTCTTTCTTGTGAGGAAGGAGGCATTCGATTTTCGAATGGTTTTCATATTTCTTTATGAGGGAGTTGACTATAACAGCAGGAAAACCATGAGAGAGGGCTATTGTAGAAATTTTGGAGAGTTCTTCTTGAAGAGAGTTGGTTGTTGCAAATGATATGAGCCCTGTGGATGTAGGACTTCAATGCTGCAAGTTTGTAGAGATGCAGGGTGCAAGATTTGTAGGGAAGATTTGTAGGGAATAACATTCCGTCTATCGAAAACCTTCTGCGGCCACTAACATCATTCCCTACAAATCTTGCACCCTGCATCTCTACAAACTTGCAGCATTGAAGTCCTACATCCACAGGGCTCATATCATTTGCAACAACCAACTCTCTCTTCAAGAAGAACTCTCCAAAATTTCTACAATAGCCCTCTCTCATGGTTTCCCTGCTGTTATAGTCAACTCCCTCATAAAGAAATATGAAAACCATTCGAAAATCGAATGCCTCCTTCCTCACAAGAAAGAAGACCTGAAATTCTGTGGTTCTGTTCCTTACCATCCTTCCTATGCTTATAAGTTACAGATTCTTTTTAGAAGTTTTGGTTACCATCTTGCCATTAAATCTACCCCAAACATCTTGAAACTTCTACAAAGGGATAGGGACAAAGTTGAAAGCCTGAACCTCCCAGGAGTTTACTGCATTCCTATCTCTTCTTCTACTGGGGATAACTTATACATTGGAAGCACATACAGGAGCATTAGATATAGAATTTTAGAACATAGAAAAGATGTTTCGAAAGCCAATCCCAATACTGCCTTGTCTATTTTGACAATGGAAGACACATCTGCAGTTCCCCACTGGAACGAAGCAAAACGAATTGCTTCTTTTGACAATCGTTTTGCCCTCCGTTACCGTGAAAGCATAGAAATTATGTTCAACTCAATGACTTGCAACTCCGAATCTCCTTCTACATTCCGTTGATCTGGAGATCAATTCTAAGTTTTGGCAACAAAAATAAGAAAAATTCAAATGTAGAATCTGGCAACAATCTTAGTCCTCCATTGGCGTGATGAAGACCTAAGATAAGGTCGAAAGCTTCCAACTTACGAACTTTTTGTAAAAGTTTCAGTTAACGTAACTAGCGTGATCAAGTTACCTTTATTTGTTAATATTGTTACGTGTTTTGCCCATAATCGTCATGTTTCAAAAAAAAAAAAAAAAATACTCACAAAATATTACCTATGAGAAATGCCCCTTGTCAACGAATGTTCCTGCGTACTTCTGCGTTTCATTGTTGTTTATGTTTTCAGATGCCGCTGCGTTGCGTCAGAGCCGTCGGCGTGACGCCGCTTGTTTATTGTACACCTAGGAGTTTCTGTTTAAAGAACCCTCACATTCCCTCACTGAATATCCTATCCGTTGAGCAGAGGGCGGGCATCCTTGTGCATGTGCCCGTCCTATATTGGAAGTGTGAAAGTTAAACGTGAGTTTGTAAGTATGGCTAGTGCGTCGGAATTGTGTAGAAGACAGTGTGTACAAAGTCCTCAGCAATTTTGTTACATTTGTGGATGTTATGTGTTTGATGGTAAGGTAAGTAAACTAGATTCATTCGTGAAGAAACTATACTTTGCATACTTCAAAGTGAAAGTCGGCGACCAAGATAAGTCGTGTGCGCCTCACGTTGCTTGTAACAGTTGTGTCGAGGGACTGCAGTACTGGTACGAAGGAAAACTAAAGGCAATGCCGTTTGCAATTCCAATGATATGGCGTGAACAGAAGAACCACCATGATGACTGTTATTTCTGTATGTGCAATGTTGCTGGTTATAACAAAAAGAATAAGAAAGGAATTAAATACCCAAATCTGCCATCAGCCATATGGCCTGTTCCTCACGGACTTGACCTACCAGTACCTACACCACCAGCTAACTTGAGTGTTGAATCTGAAAGCAGTTCTCTAACATTCAGACACTGAGGACATAAGTTTCGAACCAGAAGAATTTGACCATTCACCAAAAATGTTTACTCAACCCAAGTTGAATGACTTGATAAGAGAAATGGGGCTCACAAAGGAAAAGAGTGAATTACTAGGCTCAAGACTTTATGAGAAAAACCTGCTGGCACCTGGAGTTACATTTTCTTGGTACAGGAATTGTGACAAGTGTTTTCGGAAGTACTATTCAAAGGAAGATGATCTGGTTTTTTGTACGGACATCCATAATCTTATTCATCAGTTGGGAGAGGAAATCTATCAACCTAGTTCCTGGCACCTTTTCATTGACTCTTCCAATAGAAGCCTCAAGGTGGTTTTACTTCATAATGGCAACAAATTCGCTTCTGTACCACTTGCTCATTCCACAAAATTGTCAGAATCATACGAAACATTAAAGTTAGTGCTTGAAAAAATTAAATTCCATGAACATGAATGGCAAATATGTGGTGACTTGAAAGTCATTGGCATATTGTTAGGACAGCAGAGAGGATACACAAAATTTCCCTGTTTCCTTTGCGAGTGGGATAGCAGAGCCAGGGACAAACAGAAGAAGCAACTGACAACAGGTTCGAAGAATGTCATTAATGAAAGTCTAGTTGATCATGAGAAAATTCTACTCTCTCCGTTACACATAAAACTTGGCATTATGAAACAGTTTGTAAAGGCACTAGATAAAAGTCATCCATGTTTCCAGTACTTATGCACAACATTTCCTTCATTGTCACCAGCTAAAATCAGAGAGGGAATATTTGATGGCCCGCAAATTTGTAAACTGACGATGGATAACAATTTCACCTGTACAATGATCAAAACTGAAGAAAAGGCGTGGAACGCTTTCAAAGAAGTGGTGAAAATTTTTCTTGGAAACGTAAAGGACCCGTCGTACAAGATATATGTTGGACAAATTTAAATTGCTTGGTTGTAATATGAGCCTAAAACTTCATTTCTTAAGTGCACATCCCAATTACTTTCCTCCGAATTTGGGAGCTTTGAGTGAAGAGCAAGGTGAAAGGTTCCACCAGGACTTAAAAAGGCAGAGCGACGTTATCAGGGATGTCGGGATGAGCGTATGATGGCTGATTATTGTTGGTCTATTGCACGCAGGGATCCTTCCAGAGAACACTCAAGGGCATTGCGAACACTGAGCTTCCATGGCAAGAGAAGAAAAAGTACTGCCGACTAACATTAAGGAAGGTAATTAGGCAAGTTTTCAACTCTTGTACACTTTTTATTTTATTTCTATGTAGTTTTGTTCTGATTATTCCCTTTCACTTTTAAAGGTTGTTCTTGCTTATGTTTATTTTTAAAAATGGTTAACTATGCATGCTATATATGCAAAGACATGAAATGTATCGCTTCGGTCAACAGAAATTGATTAACTTACATTGTACTATATTGCCAAGGAACCCGATGTGATATAGCAGAACCGAATGCATTGTTGAATTCAGCGTACAAAGATTAATAAAAGTCACATATTCAAGTTCATACTGCAGAAAAAAGTTTTCATTTGCAGGCTAATGTAATTTATGGAACTTCAAACTTTTCTCTTCAAGTCTCCATGTATACAATATACATAGAGGTCAGTATTGAGAAGAAAACATTGTCCTTTTTTTAATCTCACAAAGAAATTTGAATAAGTTTGGTCCATTACACAAAAACTTTCAAATAAATGGCAAAAACAAGAGGAATGCCACCTAAGTTTTGGACATGGGTCTGATGCATTAGAAAATGTATACAATTTTTTCTTCACGGGTAATGGTATCTGCTGCAAAAAGTTTTTCTATCGAATTTTCCCAGAAGTGAACAAATGGTTTGAAATAGAACTAATGTTCCAAGCTACGAAACTGGGAAATATGTAGAAGAATATCCAACAGAGTATAGGCTGATTGATGAAAAAAGAATGTTTGAAATCGGTGTTTTAGAAGTGAGGACAGGAAAGGAAATTGAAAATAAACCTGCTCTCTCCACTGTGTGTGTTATTTGGTACATAGAAGGAATCCAACAAAAATTAATTTTTCAATGCAATATTTTTTACCAGTTAGAAAGACTGAAAAACAAATAAATGTAAAAAGCAAAGTGCATTTACACAACCTAGAGCAGACTACCCAAGGGAAAAGAATTTTTCCAGTTGAACTAGCAAATGCAGAGATATGATATCTACAGATGGACATATTGGAGATGCAAGTGCATATTGATACCAGTAGTAATTTTTATGTATTTCACACATTGCTACACTTGGAATGCCCTACACAGAATATGAGGTGGATAATACATGGTTTGATTTCCAAAGCAGTATATCAAATGGACAGGAAGGAACACATGACAGGAGTCAATCAATACCTTGTGTAAACATCATGTTGTGTAGTGTAATCAAGCACATGGCTCAGCATGGAATAATATCCAAAGAGAATCTGGGACCACTCAATGTTTACCTGGTCCCATAATTCAGTGCCATTCCAGGGCAATGAAGTTTCAAAATCTCAATGGGCGGCAGGCTTACAAGTGTCGTCCAGTGAGATCCCATACATGCTCGATGGGTGACATGTCCCGAGAACTTGGTGGATAAACCGTGGTAAACACACTTGGGAGATGCTAGTGGTTTGTAGCTGAGAGTTACCTCAGCAAAAAGTGGCCTCCAGGACACCACTCAGAAATGGCAACAAAACATCATTGACGTACCTCACTTTCTTTCATTCTTTCATGAAAAGAAAGTGAGCTAAAAGAGGTTATTTACTCCCAGAAGTACACAGAAAAAAAATATATATATTGTCTTTGTAGTATCGCGCTTTTGCATGAATCAGCTTTGGACCAATCCAACTCCAAAGAATTGTACTACAAGGCGATTAGTAAAATCAGTCAGTACAAAATGAAAAAAAAAAAAAAAAAACTAATAGTAAAAAATACAGTGCGAATATTTGTAGTAACAAAATGTGAAATATAAAAGGGCAAAAGTGTATCATGCACAGGTAGTAATAAGAATTGTCCATAACAGAGTTTAAATCAACACATCATGATTGGAACCAAAGATGAGAAAATGCAGTTTTACTAAAACACCCTAAAATTTGAGAATGTATGTAAAACTTATTTATAGTAGTAAGACAAGAAAAACTCTGATACGGAGGGCATATTCATACTGAAAAAATGCAAGAAAAATTTTAATACTAATGGCAACACACCTTCCAAGATACCTTGAGAAATTTTAACACAAGAAAATGATATCAATAAATCTTAAAATTGCAAAAAAAAAAAAAAAAAAAAAAACATTTGATTAAAATTTAACATCTTACATATTATATCAAATGTCTTGCACACAAACACAATATAACTTTCAGCACAAAAGTCCTGGAAATCCTTTATCTATTTAGTTGAAAGGCACTGAAAACTTCATTCTCAATATGGTGGCTCTGTCATAAAAAAATGTGAACAGATGTGCAGAGAATGTTACTTCTTAAGTTATTTTGATTTTATTGTTTTCTTTAAATTATTAAATTTTACACCAGATAACAAAATTGTCACTGAAACTAACATGATATAAAGGAACTAAAAACTAAAATACTGCTGTAAGAAAAAGAATTCTTACCTAGGACCAAGCCTTTCAACTAATAGCAATGGACCAGACACAATCATGTGGCCTCCTGTCTTGGGTAAGCCTATTGTTAATATAAACACTGTTTTCTGGAAAAGGAATAAGGAACAATCACATGATTTATTATTTCACTCAGCTACAAGGTGAAAAACACGAAGTTACACTGTGGATTATTATAGAAACTTTTTTTTTGTACTTACATCAATATCCACCTCTCCGAGAAATGCAAACAGGAAGTCTAAACTGCCATTAGACCTACAAGCAAGAAAAAAATGGGGGGGGGGGTGAAAATGCAACATATAATAACAACTTAATTCAGAAAAAAAGATAATTTTAATTGGCCAAACAATATAATAATTGAGGAATCTGGCAACAAAACTTAAATACAATTTATAAATGGAACTCAAATTGTGAATCCTTCACAATTCCTAAACTCAAAACTGATTCTATTTATTTAAATCAGACTAAAGTATGTAAATGTTTAATTTTTTTGAAAAACTTTGTATGCTTTGAAAAAATCCATAATTCAACTTATAATGATAAAGAGTACTGCATGTTCCTGGTAAATTAAGTTTCCTGTACTGCAGAATTTTGTACTTTTATGAATATTTGGTGTTTCTACTAAAATCTACATAATAACAAAAATTCAGGGGTTGGTATCCCTACTGTCTAAGCTCACTTTTGTATTCTCTTCTGTCATGGGTTTTATTGCTCTTTGGGCAAGTGTGGTTCCTACACCAGTTTTTCTCTAAACAAAACAGCAAAGTAGATAATTGTTAATACAGTCGAATCTTGTTAACGCCAAATTGTAGGGACCAAGGCAATTATTTCGCATTAACCAAATTTCAAGTTAACCAATAAATTAAAAAAAAATTGCATTTTTTCCCTTAAGGGAGAATTGAATCATTGAATATGGCACATAAAAAATAGAATGTGATACGTACTATGTAATATGTATCAATAAATTTTATAGTTTTAAAAGGGAAAATACAAATTAATGCAATTTACATACGTACCAATTATGTACATCTGCATATCTGTGTACATTGTTGGGTACAATAATCCTTAATAGACCGTTGTTTTATTTTCTGGACGTAGCAGCCATTCTAGAAATTCTGGACCTCTTCCAAGCTGTTCATTGCAGATGAGGCATTTTCCTGTTCCAGAAGAAAATTTTGGAGTGCTTTTAACGCTTCTGTAGCTTGGGTCAGTGAAACACTTGGTCAAAAATTGTCAATTTCAGCCAGTTCTTTGTCATCTGATGTACTGTCTTCATTATTCTTAGCTAAAGCTGCAGCAATTATGTCATCCTCTGTCATAACATCCGATGTGAGAACATTTTCATCCACAACAAAGTATTCCTTGAAATTATCCACATTAAGAATTCCTCTTTGCTTCTTCAATCAAATTCGTTGGCACTGGTTCATCTGCTCTGTTAACATTTTCATTATCAGTTGTAGTGAATCTGCCATGACGAAAACAGTTCTTAATTGTTTTAGTAGAGACATTATTCCATGAACTTCTAAGGAATGTCAGCGCTTCTAGGAGATCTACACAAAACAGAGTTTTGTTATCATAACACAATCATTTTTCGAACAATTTCTTGTCTGCGATACGTTTTCATGCATTGGATTATTCCCTGGTCACAAGGTTGTAACTTTGGGGGCAAAAAGATGCACTTTACTGCTTCTAACCCAGCAACTTCACAGTGTGCGCTGCAATTGTTCAGCAAACAGATTTTCCTCTTTTCCTGCCAAAATTTTTATCCACTTTGTAAAAATTTCCGTATTCATCCAAGCTTTTTTACTCGATGCATAATTTAACGGCAAAGTTTTGACACACTTAAAACAAAGTGGCTTGACAGATTTTCCAATCACTAACAGAGGAAGTTTTTTGGACCCGTCCATATTGCAGCAGACCAAAACTGTTACTCTTTCCTTACTGAGCTTTCCTGCAGAGCATTTTTCATTTTTTAAAGCCAAAGTTTGATCTGGGAGGGCTTTAAAGAACACATCCGTCTCATTGGCGTTAAAAATGTCCCAAGGTGTGTACTGTTTTACAACAGCTGGTCATTTTTCGGTAAAAAACAATGCAACAGTTTCAGGGTTCACGGACAATTCCTCTCCACACACTTTCTTACAGATGATCCCGTATCTCTCTTTAAATCTCTGTAGCCAACCATTGGAGCACAAAAAGTTGGTGACACCCAGAGCATCAGCAAAAACCTTTGCTATTCCTTGAAGTATCGCTCCAGATAAGGTTCGGTTTTGATAGCGTTTATTGCTCTATGTTCTTTGACGGGACCAAACACATATTTCGCGTTAACAAGGTTCGACTGTATCTAAATTAACTACCAAAATTTTTAGTAATGTCTTGTATTTTCAACTGATTTTTTTGTTTGATACATGAAAAAATTTCATTTATGTATATTGAGGTTGAAGTAATAGGATATGCACTGTGGGATCTTTTATCTGGAACCCTTGGGACTTGGGGGTTTTCTGGGTAGTCAGTTTTTCTGTGATTTGGAGTGCACTGCCTAAAATCTGATAAAAATGTTAGAAAATTAAGAAAAAAATTGTTCTGCCTTTAAAATAAAGGTATGTTTAGTTACCTAACAATAATTACAAATCACATTTAACATTATTTGCAAGTATCGGTCATATTTTGCAACACACTACTTAGAAACATGGCATGTGGTTTACAAGTACCTTAGTTCATGGGAATGTAGCACCATTCACAATAAATGCTGGAAACGACATCCAAACGCATTCGAATATGACGCTGCATATTACCAAAAGTCCTTTGCAGTATGTCCTCATCAATAGTCCAGGTTGCTGCACTGATATTGCTTCCTAAGTCTTCTAATGTGCGAGGCTTATTGCTGTAAGTACGGCACTTCAAATATCCCCCATAAGAAAAAATCGGGAGGAGTCAAATCGGGTGAACGAGGTGGCCATAATATCCTTTGGAGATCACTCAGTCATTGAAGAAAGAGAAAATTTCACTCATGCTCGCACAGGAAATGTTGCTCCATCCTGCTGAAAACACCCCATTGTCAAATCAATGTCGGTTAACACTTTCACTGCCGCGCAATGCCGAACGGCATCGTGATTGTGGCTTAATATTTCCCTTCCTAAAACCTCTGGCACTTGAAGAGAGGTATCTGTTTTGTTACTGGCACTGAGAATGAGTATCCACAGTTTTGGGATAGCGGATTTTTTCCACATGGTTTAGGGAAGGTAAGGTAAAACACAGCATGCACTTCTCACTGCAATGTTTATTTTCCTTTTAATGTCACTGGTTTTGCAGTGAAGGGAACTATCAATAAATAAATGCTTGAGTGGCAATAAAAAGCATTTGCTGCTTAGAGTTCATACATAAGAAGGCGACCTATTGAGGATGCTAAATGGATTTCAAGGAAACCCATATTGACTTCAGTGCTTAGTTTTGTGGAAACAACGGATATGTTCAGAGAGGCTATCTCCTATCCCTCTCAATCAAAAGTTCATCAGCAGGCACATCCTGCCGTGGAAATAGATGCTCCTGATAATTTGTCATCATATGCAGAAACTTATTCTTTAAGTAGCTGTAGTACAACCAGCAAAGAAAGTGAAAATGAAGAATGCTACGTTCTCTCTCATGCCCCGCCTCAACAGATTTTAGCTACACATCGGTATGATATTCCCGATGTCGTGAGAATAATTCTGTTCACTAGTGTAATATGATAAGTATTGAACCAATCAAATTTTTCAATCTTTTTGCAACTGAAGAATTTACAATGTTAGTGAAATCAATGAATATGCTGTAGACATGTCGATCTCTGGAGTTACTGAAGGTTGTAATTACAAATATCAATTATGGATACATTTTCTCGTATTTTAGAATAGCAGAGTCATGCAAAGCTATGAGATCCAAATGCATAGAAGCTCATCCGTGGTGCCGCGTGATGCCTTGTGGTGTCACGGGAGATTTGCCCGGGTTTCTTACCGGCACCGCGTGCTTGCCGTTAACATATCACAGCAGCAGCGAATGTGTTAACTGATCCATAAGTTATCTGAAAAGGTTCTCATATGACACCAAGTTTACTACACTCCTGAAGAAAATGGGTCTACTTATTCTGGTACAGGACACGGCACACCGAACACTGACTTTTGCTAGATGTAATGGTGTTTCATGTAATTCATATGGACTATCTGTATCCCAGATGCGGGAATTTTAGGAATTGACATACCCATCCAAATGAAACCATGCTTCATCAGTGAACCATGTAAAATCCAAAATGTTTGGAATTGTGAGTAAAAATGCCAGGAACCATTGACAATAAGACATGCTTTTCAAGATCCGGTTCTTGCACAGCTGTCATGGTACGGATGAAGCAACGCTTTCTTTGCGGCTCTTTGGCAGGTGGAAACAGAATACCTAGTTTCTTGTGACAAATGTTGTAGTGGCTTCTTCGGTAATGCTAGCAGCCTGTGCTTCACTTCTTCAATGTCTTCTTCCGCTAAAGGAGGGCGCCTGCCACTGTATTGGTTCAAAACATTACCTGCGATTCCAAATACGTACTAGCTAGCTGTCCTGACGCCATGCGGAATTAAAAAACCATAAAATCTCATTATCCGCAGAACCTAACATTTAAACTTTTTAATTGATAATTCGTGGATATACGACGAAAGTACGGTATTTACTGCAAATTATGTAACTTGAATCAAAAAACAAAATTGTGGCGACTGCAACAAATTTTTAGGCACACAGAATTTTTTCAGCCATGGTGTATGTAGATACAGTTACTATTTCTTTCACAAGACTACGTTCGAGCTGATCTGGGGAGGGGGGACAACAACAACAAAACCACTCCAGGTTGTATTGAAAAAGAAAAGTCATCAAAGTTCAAAATTTTTTAAGTGCTGGTAGAAATGAAATAACTCATTACACAAAATATATATTAAAAAAAGTCGCTTATATGTCGCCGATCCCTCATAAAGTGAACAGTCAGCCGCTTTCCACCAGGTTCCTTTCCTCATAATAGTAAACACGAGTCGCGGAACACCGGTTGGTACGGCAAAGCTTAAATACACTTCTCAACTTTTCCCCTTGTGTGCAAGAACTGCAGGAACCAAACCTTCTGAAGTGACCAGCAGGGGGAGGGGGTCCGGTTTGGGGAGATGGAGACAGAAGTCTAAGGCGAAACATGTCTAAATCACTGCAAGGCAGGAAGGACAGAGAAACCCATTGCAGTTCTCCCTAAAAGATGCTCCCAAAATCCTTTGGGATTTCTTTCAGTGAGTGAGCGTGTGGCCACGGCGAGCGTCGCCTAAGCCGTAGTAATGATGCAGTTTTTGATAGGCATCCGTCAGAGTCCGTTTTACTGAAAACTTTTTTTTTTTTTTTTTTGCGCAAAAAAAAAAGACATAATAGTTAAACAATATTCAAGATGACTCTTATACTAAAATATTTTTTGCTAGATTAAAATTTTACGGGAAACGAATATACCATTAATTTCGAAATATTTCTGTGAAGATACCGTTTGAGCAAAAAATATTTTTGTGAAGATACCGTTTGAACAAAAAATATTTTTGTGAAGATACCGTCCAACGGTATCAAATCCCGCCTGGATCGACCCCTGGCAATTCTGTGTGTCTCATGTTATCCGAGACTCCTAGTGATTCAGGGAGGTGCGAAGAATTTCTCTCCAGTTATAGACTGGGGTGCCAACTTTTGAAAAATATTGGGTGGGCTCAAAGACTTGAGTTTTGATTTTATAAAAAAATCTCAAACCCTCTTTTACATAGATCCTGATATTTACTTTCATACCATCGATATGACTATGGATAGTATATAATATAGAAAGCTAAAAAATAACAAATTGGAGATCTAATACAAAGATTCTGAAATGTAGGAAATAATAATCACCTAGAATATATACAGTTAGTAATTAACCCTACAATTATTTTTCATGTAAAGAAAAATAAATACAATTGCTTATTTGTATAAAACATATATTTATACTAATAATTTAAAAAAATACAAGAATATAAATACCAAATAATACTTAGAGAATAAGTTTTTTGAAAATAAAATTTATGCACTGTAGGGTTAAATTGTCACAAATGTGTTGAAAGCATAATTAACATAAATTCTTGAATGTTTATAATTATGTAAACATTTTTTAAACTTGGGGACTTGACATCTTTCTAAAATAAAATAGAACGTGGACTTGCCAATTACCATTATTTAACACGGTGTGTTGCAAATGTGTTTCTTCTGACCGCACTTCTCCCTATAAATTCATCACAAACATCTAAATCCAACTTTTCAGCGCTGTCCTTATGTACACTTAAAACAGGAGTGTGATTAAGTCTTTTCTGGGACAGTGTGTTATGCAAAAATGTCTTTAGTCTTTTCAAAGTGGAAGAAAATCTTTCAGCGGTGGCTGTGGAAACTGGCACTGTCAGAGTTAGACGTATAAATTTCATGAATTCAGGCACAATGTTACGAATAGCATTCGACTTCAGATATTTTACTGCATCACCAAAAGTTCTTAATTTTATACACAACATTGCAGCACTGTCACACACCATATTTCTCTGTGACCGTAAGATATCATAGTCATGAATGTCATCATTGAAAACACACGTGACATAATCTACTTTTCAGATAAAATTTTCCACTGTGTCTAGAATTTCACTCTTCTGAAAACATTCTTTAAGGGATACATTCACACAATCTATGAATTCGTAGACTTTGCAATCAAAATACTTTTCCACACCAGTAAATTCAAGCCGTTTTGTGTTTACGATCATCTAGGCGGTGAGGCAGCTTCCTTTGCTTGGGGACCCTTGGTTCTGACAGTTCAAGCTCACACGCTTTTCTTGTAGTTTTCTCCCAGAACATTTCAAAATTATAACGAATGGCTTGGAATATTTGTATCAAATCTTGAATGAGACAATCTGCTTTATGAAAGTAGAGGTTTACACTTTGTAGTTTTACATTTGTTGCATCCAGGGGGTTAAAATATGTGACAGCATATTTAAATAAGCAAAATGATCAAAATGACTCTAGTAGTGATAAGTTACCAGAGGCTTTAGTAGCAGCATCATTTTTACTGCTTTCAGAAAAATCTGAAAGAAACGAAAGAACATCTTGCTAGTTGTCTAGGATTTTAAACAAAGGGCCCTGACAGTGAATCATTTTGGACAAAAGGGTCTTAAATTTTGTTCTGAATCATGTGTGTCGGTGTCTCTCATAGCATTAAACCAGTTCAACCTTTTTGGGGACTCTCGTACCATGTTGATCAAATCTTTAGTTATATTTAAAAACACATTTCTGCAAGTTGTAATGTGCCTCACGCTGTCTTATGCTACTAAATTTAATAAGTGCATAAAACAATGCAAATACCTTGCTTTTTCAGACTTATAAAATCCTTGCCTGTACACCCTTGTATTTCCCACTTGAATTCGAAGCCTCATCATAGCACCGTCTGCAACAACAATTCTGGATATTTTGTCCTAGTCTTAATAAAACGTCACTCACAATTATTCAGACTTATTGTATCTGTTGCTGATGTTTCATAGAACCCGATAAAGTGCTCGTGTCTCAAGTTCTTTAGAAACAACACGCAAACATATTGACACTTGTTCTTTCTTTGCCACATCAGTAGTTTAACCCATAAGGCGGCCAAAATAACCCACTTCTTGGATTTCATCAGCCAACGAACAAAGCAGTTTCATTGTCATGATTTCAAGCATTTCATTCTCCATGCCGTGCAACACCTACTTATAGGATTCTCTTTCAATATATCGCTAAGTTCTGGAGAATCTTCACATCAGAGTTTCAGAAGTTGGTGAAAATTACTTGTTTTGTCCTTATGTACCCGGATTACCAGTCCCTGCTTTGATAAGTATAATAATGATGAAAATAATTTATATAAGGCAATACAGGAATTCTGAAGGTATTGCAACTTTGAAAAATTCAAACTAGATGCACTCTGCACTGCCGCTCCACTCTGCACTGCCGCAACTTTGGAACACAATTCTTTGTGACCTTGGAAGGTTTCATGAGAACAGAATTTTCTTAAAGCATGTTTCGAATTGGAAAAACCAAAAGTAATGAAGCAAAGATCCGCTTTAGTGGAAAAACATAATAGATTTTTATCATGAGCTTCCTTGCATACTTTACATAATACCACCTTTTTTTCCATTGTAAAAAATCCACGAATGTTTGCCCTGCCATGAATTTTGAAAAGTTCTACCAGCACTCTTGCATTCACTTGATGATATACACTGACGTGCAAAAATTAAGGACGAGACAGTTTTTCGAATGTAACGTCGTGCAGAAGTGCTCCACATCGACTCAAATCATACCATAAGATCCCCAAGATGTAAGAATATGGGACAAGTGAGCAAAACCGTCCAAACAAGGAATCCAAAGGATACAAAGGAACTTTATTGAAAAGGTAGCTTCCAGCACAACTGGACAGAAGACAGAAACGCCCATGTGACAGGCTGGATTTTTCTTGGCAGCCGCCCATGTGGCGGCTGCCAAGAAAAATCCAGTTTTTTGTAGGGGATATGATCACCCCTGACTGCGTTGCAGGATTTACAACGTCTGTCCATGCTGAGGACGAGGTTGTCAAGGAGCTGTTGAGGCATTGCGGCCTATTCCTCTTGTAGCGCCAATCGCAGCTGTAGAATCGTTGCTGGCGGCTGGTGACATGCTGCCAAGCGTCTCCCGAGTAGGTCCCACACATGTTCGATTGGATTTAGGTCCGGGGACCTTGCGGGCCAATCCATGTGTTGACCATCTTCACTCTCCAACAGCTCTGCGACAGCCACTGTACGATGAGGTGTAGCGTTGTAGTCCATGAAGAGGAACTCAGGACCCACAGCACCTCTAAACAGACGCACGTGAGGCAGGAGAACCTCGGTACAATAGCGGACACCAGTGACTGAACCTCCTTGGAAGATGTGGAGGTCAGTACGGCTACCAAGCATGATACGACCCCAAACGAGAACTCCACCACCTCCAAACCAGTCCCTTTCGATGATGTTGGAGGTGTGATTGCGTGTTCCCTGCTCTCTTCAGAAATGTATACGTCCAGAATCGCTCGTCAGACTAAATCGGCTCTCATCCGTAAAGAGAACTGGACCCCATTGCTGATGTGTCCAGTTCTTGTGTTCCTGGCACCACAGAAACCGCCGTCTCCGATGAGCAGGCGTTAATGGCACGCACTGTACTGGTCGTCATGCAAATAGACCACCTTTGTGCAGCCTCCTGGCCATGGTAAAACGCGATAACGAACGTCCAGTTGTCTGTTGCATGTGCCTTGCGATTTCTCCCGCTGTTTGCCCCTTCTCGCCTGTAGGACAATATACCAGTCGTCCGCCGCCGTGGTTGCTCGTGGACGACCACTGCTAAACTCTCAGACAGGTGTACCTGTCGTTTGAAATGCTCTCCAAGCTCGTGAAACGATGCTGTGAGCGATCCCGAACTCCTCGGCCACACTAGTCACACTTCGGCCTTCTTCCAACTTCCCAATGACGCGACCTCGGGTAAAGTCATCCAGATGTCGTCTACTGGATTGCCTGTTGGCCATATCACACGGTGGCAGCAACTCAACATTGTTCAAATCGATGTACACCGTGCAATAGCTTTCACCCAATTGCTGAGCGCACACCGCCCGTGTGCTTTATACCCTTCAGACCCCCCACACACACACCCCGTCATGCTGCATATATGCGCATGCCCTACCGTACGGACCCTAGTCTATCTCCTGAGTGGTCTTTCGGTCCGTTCTGCCTGCTCGTTACGCTGTTATGCTAATTTCTCCTCTTTGTCCTTAATTTTTGCACATCAGTGTATAATTACAAACTCCGAAATTATTTGAAGACAAAATTGATAAATCAGTAATAGCCAGTTTCTGAACCGAAATTAAATCTATAGTATTGGAACTCTGAGCTGTATTGTCCAGCCGGAGCTGATTGATTACAAGTTTATCCATGATTAATCTTATAATCTTCACATGATTGACAATCACATTAAGAAAACCACACTACACCAACACAATATTAGCACAAACACAAATTAACTTAAACTGAATCTGTGTGAATATATGGAAATTTTATACCTGGAAAATACAAATCATTACAACCCGCGAGCCGCAAACTGTCCACACCAGAACTCAGTGTTTCCAACATGTGAATCCCGTCATTGGGACTAGAATTTTGTACCCTTATGTCCCACCCCATTCACTGCCAGACAAGACATCAGACTACCTGGCAGATATCTTGCCCAGGGGAGCAATTAGAAGGGGTATCAAGTATTTCTCACAAAGCTGCAAGAGGATACACAAAAAGAAGCACCACATGCGAAAATAAGAGATTTTTTTTTAGACTTTGTTTGAGAACTCAGAGAAAGAGGTTAGGTTTCCAACGAGGAGAACTGACAATGGTTCATGTTGTTTCGAATCGCCGTAAATACCTAGTCTTACCATAAATCCTGTTACAAAGTATTCAATAGAAATTTAAAGATATTTTAATATACCTGTGATATGACATAAGTAGCACACTTGTGAATATGTGGCACTAATCACTTTTCAAAATGGCATCCTTTTGCCTTCACACAGTCCTTCAGTCTTTGTGGCCACTCATCAATAGCCTTATGCAGGGTCTCCACAGGGAAAGCTGCTACTGGCTGCACCAAAGAATGTTCGAGACTTTCAATACTGGGGTGTCTCTTTCTGCAAGCCATGTCCTCCAGTATAGCCCACAACTTTTAGTCTAATGGGTTGAGGTCTGGGCTGCTTGAAGGCCAATCAGCTGGAGAAATTAAATCTGGCAAATTTGCCTGAAGCCACTCCTAGGTTGACTTGGCCTTGTGGGTAGGTGCGGAATCCTGCTGAAAAGCTCCACTGTCAGTTTTTGACTCACATTTTTGACCACTGGCTCCAAAACCCTGTCCTGGTAGACTTTGGCGGATGTTTTCACAGAAATGGAGCTCTGTGGTACCCTCATAGGACACTCCCCAACAAACCATGACAGAAGCAGGATGACGGTTCCTCATGATCCTTGGAGCTTTCTCATGAGGTCGACGCATACACCCTGTCAATTTGGCGGTTGAAAGGCTCTTCAATAGTGAATTTTTTTCATTAGAGAATAGAATCTGTCTGTGGCGATTGTCTGCTTAACACTGCAGCAAACATTCCGCTTTTAGCACCCTCTGCTGCTTCAGTTGTGGGGTAAGGAAGTGCCCTGTACACTGCCGGTAAGCTCCCACCCTTAGGTGACCGAGCAGCACAAGTGACATTGACATTTTTGTGTTCAGCTCACGAGCCATCACCGATTGTTTTCTGACAGGATTTCATCAAATACGGGCTGCCGCTGCTTTCACCAGGCGAGCAGTCCTCACAATATGCGGCCGACCCTTTATGGGGCGATCAGCAATGGTCCCATTATCAAGGAACCTTTTTATGGTCCGGTAGACAAAAATTCAGCTGATTTTCAGCTTCTTCAGCATGTTGAAAATCTCGGAAGCTGATTTTCTAACATTGTGCAGCGCTATTACAGCAACATGATTCTCATAATCACCCCACTCCATGGCAAGTACTTCACAAAACACATTACCTTCTCTGTGACTGAATGCACAATGATTCACTAGTTGCGTCATGCCTCCTAGCTGGTCAGTGACGTTGCACACCGGTCGCGTGCCATCTGTCAAATGTTTGTAACAGTATTTATGCTAAGACTGGGTATATAAGTGTTGTAAATTGCATATAAATAATTATATTTGAACTAAAAAAGGATAAAATAGATATTTGAAACTCGTTTAGCCTTATTGCTCGAAACATACATTCTATACTTGTGTTTTTCACAACAAAAGATTAAATATTTTCATAAAGTAATTTCTCTAAAAGGTTCTAGTACAGTCGTAATTGTAATTAAAAACAGCAAATTATTGGGTGGGCTTGTGCCCATATAAGTCGGCGCCCATGGTTATAGACAAATATAAAAACTATTCTGTGTGCTTCTAACTGAAAGTGGTCTAGCTCCCTGAATATCAAGGGAAAACAACAGCTGTAGCTAGACAGTTATCACTGAATGAAAAGTTTGTGACAAGGCTAGCAGAAACTAAAAGAGAAGTTAAAATCACAAACCTTTGGACAAGTCTGTTTCTAGGGTCCTAAAACAGTCAAGTTTTTGCAAACCACAGAACAATTTGAGTACACCGAAAACTGAGCAACAATGTTTGCAGTGACTTGTAGGAAATGTTACAAATGCAGGAACAATGAGATAGCACTTGAACACAACATTTCCACATCTCTGTTACATGCAATTTGGGACTGGGTCAGGAGGTTATATAATTACACAATCTAGATGTCCACGTAGATAAAGACTACAATTTGCCAAAAGTTGCCAGATGGTGACATAGAAAAAGGCTGTAAACTCTAAATATTTTGTCATAAGCATGCACCAGGAAATTTCATATTTACTATCTCAAATTAACAATGCTGATCAAATTCCCACGTTCTTCAATGTACCTCACAACAGAGCTATTGTGAGAAGAGAATCATAGTGTTTCTCTGAAAAGTTGCAATGCCTGATAATGTTCGACAGTATAGCTTATAGAACAAAGTTGCCGCCACACATAATTTTGTCTAAAATTAAACTGTCTACTTTTCCTCGTGGAATTTACATAAATTGCAACCAATATATTGAATGGACTTAAAACACATCATGAACTAGGTAAAAACTGAGTGAAACAGAACACATAGTGCTCTGCTCATTATGGATACTTTCTGGAGTCACATCGTGAACACAGTGAATCAACTTCTCCATGACAAGCTATCACTCCCAGTGACCTAACATCTAGTTATTAATGACATCATGGCACCTCTAATTTTTATCTACAGTGAAATAATTTATAATATGCACTAATCACACTTTGTAAAGAGGAAACTTGCAGAAGGAATGAAAATAGCAAGAAAAAAACTATAATTGCTTCAAACAAAGATCTTCGCTCTTTCCTCGTTTATGAGTCACGGAAAAATTCTCATTGGCCGCCACCGGGAGTCGAACCCAGGGTCTTCCAGTTGCGCGCCGGATATGCTACCGCTACACCACAGCGGCCTCGAATTCCTCCAGACTCACACACGCTAACTGCCAAGCCAATTTGGCAGGTTGCTTCTTGGAGCCCCGCACAATGCTGAGGATTCACCAAAGATGGTAAGCAGCAACTGAAGAAATAATTAGAAGTGTGCGGGGCTCCAAGAAATAATCAGCATTGTGCGGGGCTCCAAGAAGCAGCCTGCCAAATTGGCTTGGCAGTTAGCGTGTGTGAGTCTGGAGGAATTCGAGGCAACTGTGGTGTAGTGGAAGCATATCCGGCGCGTAACTGGAAGACTCTGGGTTCGACTCCCGGTGGCGGCCAATGAGAATTTTTCCGTGACTCACTTATAAACGTGGAAAGAGCGAAGATCTTTGTTTGATGTTCCTGGTTCACGTTAAATGTCTGTATTAGTTATTCATTCGCCTTCTAATTATTTGTTCAGTTGCTGCTTACCATCTTTGGCGAATCCCCAGCATTGTGTAGGGCTCCAAGAAGCAACCTGCCAAATTGGCTTGGCAGTTAGCGTGTGTGAGTCTGGAGGAATTCGAGGCCGCTGGCGCGTAACTGGAAGACCCTGGGTTCGACTCCCGGTGGTGGCCAATGAGAATTTTTCCGTGACTCACTTATAAACGTGGAAAGAGCGAAGATCTTTGTTTGATGTTCCTGGTCCACGTTAAATGTCTGTATTAATACTATAATTGCTGTTGGGCACACCCAACTGAATGGCAACAACTACTCCAGTGATGCAGTCCTGACGATGAACTAAGTTCTAGTTGAAATATTTTACCACCAAATATATACAAATTACCTCTATAAAACCCATAATACAGAGGATATTCACACATTTTTATAATGTTTTTTATAAGAATTTACAGAAAATAAAAGTAGTTCAAAGAAATGAAACTGGCAACAGCATGTTAGATGAACACGAAAGAAACATCTGCATACAACAAAAAAGGTTAATTTACTATCACAAAATAGCCAAAAAAACCTTACAAACTTGGCTTCAAGAATTCAGGAAAAGATTCATGTTTATTGCTGGTTTCTTGTACAATGGAAAATTAAAGTAAAGAATGTTAAAATCAATTCTTCATATTACCAAAACAATGTTTTAACTCCCATATTTAAAGAAGAAATACCATTCCTTTATCCACAAAGCCTTCAATATGTAGAACTCCATCAGGATAAGGCTACCAGTAATATATCCAAATCTACCACTCTATTTCTTGAAAAAATGAAAAAGACAGGTATCAAAGTCTATACCTTTTGACCATATTCTTTCAAAGTCCCCTGATGAGTCACCAATAGACTACTGTGCCTTCAGACTGCTAAAAAGAGTGCTTTCTAAATGCAGACCTAAAACAAGGACTGGACTATGGAAAGCAGTGGAAGTGAGATAGAATAAAATACCACTATCAATTTTAAGAAATCTCATGTTATCTTGGAAATCTAGATGTAAAAGTTCATAGTCCAGAGAAAGAGCTATTAGATAGGATATTAAGAAAGAAATAATTTTATTTTAAACATTAATTATATTCCTGAAAAATTGCTCTAAAAATGTGTGAACATCCTCTGTATAAATTCTAACACCTATTTTGGCAGTTGCACTCACACAAGACATATGTACAAACAAGCCATTAAAATACCACTTGCAAATATTATTACAATAATACAATAAGAGGATGATAGGCAGTGACCTTGAACTGATGCCCAGAGGAAAAGCAAAGAACTCTTTTATGAAACTACTGTGTATGTGCACAATTAAGAGCTTGGAATTTATACCCCATGGGACAGTCATGAGAAGTTTTAAAGAGAAAGAATTTCAAATGTCTTTGGCTGGCTCTGAAGGTGATGCACTGCAGCAAAGCAAGTAAGTACACATATCTAATGACAGTCATTGTGAAGACAGCACATCAGACAAAAGCAGTGGAAAATCTTCAGACACAAAGCAATAACCTGATAAATCCTTACTTTGCATTACTACATGAGATTTTTCTAAGCGTAACATTCGAAGGGCAAACAATACAGGTATAAATAAATAACTTACTCTACATTGGAATATGCAGTAATTTATACAGTATATATGATAAGAGATTGAGTAAATTGTACCAAACATGGTTCAATAATAACTGATTTTTAAGAAAGTTTTCTTTTATTTGACATCATATTTTAATAATTTTCATAAGATGGTCACACTTTACCTTTATGAACAAAAATAAAACAGAATCTTATAACTTTATGTGAGGAATTACACTAAATTACTCTACTTTTGAGATGAAATCTGGTAAGTACTTATATGTTAGACTTCTTGAAAATAGGCCCAATTAAAACTACAGTAAAACATTCAACCTCTGCGACACAAATAGCTCCTTCATTCCTACATATAATTAAGACCTCTCACTGAAAGCTTGAAATCTAGTGAGAAACGAATACATTGTATATCCTGCTATTCCAAACTTTATGTGAACAAAAGAAAGACCTTAACTCAAGACTGCATTTTCAACATGTAAGGATTAACTGTCACTGTAGTAATCCTGGTACTTTCACTGATTTATATGACTTAACTTTGATCCTAGTTGTAAATGAATGTATGGCACCTCTATTCATATTGTACTGTGGAATTAACTTTTTTACGGGTCTTATAGAGGTTATCATTCAAAACAGTTGGTGGTCAAATTTTCAAACTAAATCCTAGTAACTTTGATCGTAATGCTATCTGTGTGGTATGTATGACAACCTAAGGATGTCTGGCCACAATCAGGTTTCAAGCACATGGCAGCAGCTTAATTATAAATGTCATTATGGTTACACATCCTGTCCTTAAAGAATGTGATATCACAGTGCACTGTAGACCTTTTCAAGTGAGGTACAATATATATACATTGTGTGTATATATATATATATATATATATCATCATCATCATCATCGTCAACCATTATCAATCCACTGCTGGACGAAGGTCTCCCCAAGTTTCCTCCACAACGGTCTGTCTTGTGCCAGTCTCCTCCATGTCACCCCTGCATACTTTCGAATTTCATCCACCCATCTCCCATGTGGTCTTCTTCTGGGTCTTTTCCTGTCCCGTGGAATCCAATCTAAAATTTCGGCTGTCCATCGATGATCTGTCCTTCTGGCAGTATGTCCAGCCCATTGCCATTTCAGGGATTTAACTCTGATCATGATGTCTTCCACTCTTGTCATTTTTCGGATCCACGAGTTCCTCTTCTTATCTCTCCTGGTTACACCAAGCATGCACCTCTCCATGCTTCTTTGAGTTGTCTGCAGCCTTTGTATGTCTCTTTTAGTTAAGGTCCACGTCTCTGCACCATACGTAAGCACTGGAAGGATGCATTGATCAAACACTTTTCTTTTAAGACATAATGGCATATTGCTCTTGAAAATTATGCTGTTTCTTCCAAAAGCTCTCCAGGCAAGTTTTGTACGCCGATTAATTTCTTCATCAATGTGACCCTCACTTGATATCTGCTGTCCAAGATAAACGTACGTGTCTGTTATCTCCAGCTTTTCTCCATCAATCGATAAATCTTCATTTCTTGTAAAAGCATTGAACATCACTTTTGTCTTCTGAAAGTTCATTTTTAATCCCACTTCTTTACTCTTGTCAGCAAGTTCCTGGATCATACTCTGCAGCTCTGATGGGGTAGTTGCAAAAATGACTACGTCATCAGCAAAACGAAGGTGGGTTAGATAATCTCCATTAATCTTTATCCCCGTGTTTTCCCAGCTCAGCGACTGAAAAACACCCTCCAATGTGGCATTAAAGAGCTTCGGAGATATGGTGTCACCTTGTCTCACTCCCTTTCCAATTTTTACGTGTGTTGTATTTTCAAACAGCCTAATCTTTGCACTTGCATTTTCATAGATGCTATTAATAATATTAATGTATGCATCTTCAATACCGCAGGTTTTCAGAGCCATTGTAACTGCTGATGGTTTCACCGAATCAAAGGCTTTTTCATAATCGATAAAAACCATGCACAATGGAAGTTCATATTCCCTCGCTCTTTCAATTAGTTCTCTCAGCACATGGATATGATCTATTGTGCTGTAGCCACTCCTGAATCCAGCTTGTTCTCTCGGTTGAGCCATGTCCAGTGTTACCTTCAAGCGGTGTGAAAGAACTTTAGTGAAGATTTTATAAACTACTGATAGGAGGCTGATAGGTCTGTAGTTTCCGAGATCCTCAATGTCACCTTTCTTATGTAGCAGGATCATTGTAGCGGTGTTCCAATCCTCAGGAATATTTCCTTCATTAAGGCATCGAGTGAAAATTTGGGCGAGTACCGTTTCGATTTCTCCACTTGCTTCTTGTATGATGTCTACAGTAATTCCATCTTCTCCTGGAGCTTTTCCCCGCTTCATGTTCTTGATTGCATGTGCAACTTCTGTTGGGAGGACTGGAGGAACTCTGGTACTGGTATCTTTCATGATGTCTGGAGTGCATATATCATCCCTTTCATATAATTTGGAGTAGAAATCTTTCACTCTTGTCAAAATTTCGCCTCTATTTCTTGTTACAGAACCATCTTCTTTTCTCAGTGCCATAATCTGTTTTCTTCCCTTACTGAGATGTCCCTTTGCTATCTTTAGGCTTTGGTTGTTTTCAATTGCTTTCCTCACTAGTTCACAGTTGAATTTCCTTACGTCTTCAGTGATACTTTTTCTTACTGTCTTGCATAGCTCTATATATTCCACTTTGGAAGTCACATCTTCTTTAGTTGTCCTCATCTCTCTTCTTTTTGCATCAACATTTTGGTTTTTCCTGATAATTTGTTCACATGCAACTTGTTCTTAGACCCAGCTAATTTTGTTGCTGTTTCCATAAGAGCTTTGGTTACTTTTCTGTTAACTTCAGAGATGTCCACTTCTTCCAACGTTAGGCCTTCTAAAGCAGAGAACCTGTTCTTCAGTTCTAACTTGAAGGTATTATGGTGTTTTTTAAGGTTGGTTATGTCAATACATTTTGTTTGTCTTATGAGCTTGCCACGTTCAAGTTTAGTGTTGAGGTGCATCTTACATCTCACCAATCTATGGTCACTACCTGTGTTGAACTTGTTTAGCACACTGCAGTCTTCTATGACGAATTTTTTTGTTACACATAATAAAATCAATTTCACTTGTCGTCCCATTTGGATGTCTCCATGTCCATTTCCTGTGTGGCTTTTTCTTGAAAAAGGAGTTCAAGATGAAAAACCCTTCTGCCTCTGCAAACTCAACGAGAGTATTTCCACGCTGGTTTCTGTTGCCATGACCGAATTTACCTACTGAAGTTTCATTCTGTTGCCGTTGCCCTATTTTTGCATTGAAATCTCCCATAATTATTTTCCAGTGCTGCTTACCTTTATTATTTAGATGACAAATTTCCTCATAAAATTCTTCAATTTCTTCTTCAGGATGACTTGTGGTGGGTGCATAAAGTTTGAATAATCTGAGCCTGGTATCTTTTCGAGAGTTGGATAACAAGTCGTGCAGCTCTGTCAGAGGAACTTTCAACTTCTACAACTTTATCCTTCAGTTTCTTGTTTATTATAAATCCAACACCACTAGTTCTGCCAGTATCTGTCCCACGATAGTAGAAGAGATGTCCACTTTTCAGTTCGATGAGATCTCCTTTTCTCCTTACCTCACTTAGCCCCACGATGTCCCACTTGATCCTTTGTAGTTCCTCTTCCAATTCAAGAAGCCTTGAATCAGAAGTAGGGAGCGTCCATTGTAAGTAGCCAAGGTCAGCATCAGATGGCAGCCTAGTCCGGTCCTCCGGGGATTCTTAGCACCCTCTGCCTTCATGTCGCACTGGCCGCTGCCTTGGCCAGGTACATTCCAGCTGCCGGAGACTGAGGGCCAAGATTTAAGTTGTGGAATCATTTTGGAGGGGTTTGGCCATAACTCACCACGCTGGCCAAGCGGGTTGGTGAGTGTGGGATAGAATTTCCTCTAATCCCGATGGTATAGTTATACCGCTATGGGCGGTCGTCAGAGCCCCTTTAGTGGGAACAGGATGCACCACGAGAAGGCGGGGTTGACATTTGTCAAGGAGAGGCTGTGATGTTACGCATCACCTGACCTTACATCCCATATATATATATATATATATATAGGAGACCTTCGTCCAGCATATATATACATATAGGAGACCTTCGTCCAGCAGTGGATTGATAATGATGATATATATAAATATATTGCAACCAGCAGGTTTTTTTTATGAGCCTTTGTGAAGTAATGATGCAGTGCATTTTAGACTTTCTTTTTAACTGAAGTAAGTTATTTTTGTTTAGTTGCTTTACAACTGGAGCAAAGAAATCAAGAATTAAATGCTAATCGAACATCACATGCACCAAAAAGAATGAATGAAACCAATGAATTAACTCCAAAAGAGTAGCTTAAATACTGAAATGACTAATGCCAGTAATCAATAGATGGGTCTTTCTCTCTCTCTCGCACACTCCACAAGAAATCGTCAGATATTGAAATAATTTTCCAACAACGTATCTCTGATCCTTACTTTTTTTTTTTTTTTACTGTAACTGTCCCCAAGTTATAAAACCCCTGAAGACTTCAATTTTTTTATTTCCAATAGACAGAAGGTATTATTCTTTTAATTTTGGTGCATAGTGGAACTCATTTAGTGTAAAAACGCAAATATCTCAGCAGAAACACAAAATTCATCATTCTTTTGCAATTTTTCCTAAGGAATCCAATGATGCAATGCACACAAGTTTTCATGCGCTTTTACTTCCCTATCAGTCATCCAGCACTACATACAGGAGATCCTGAGGCCCCATGTGCTGCCTTTCCTAGCAGGGGGGGGAGGACCCAGAGCCATTTTCTAACAAGATAACGCCCATCGGCGCAGGTTTTCCAGGACTGTCTACGTCATTCTTCAATGCTTCTGTGGCCTGCCAGATCGCCTGATCTCTACCATTGAGCAAGTGTGGGACTAGATGGGATGCCAGCTTTCTCCATGTCCCAGCGTTCATAATTTAGAGCGTCAGTTACAAGAAGTGTGGGCTAATCTGTCCCAGGATAGCGTCTCTTTGACTCCATGCCAGACCATATCACCGCATGTATCCAAGCACAAGGCGGTCCGACATGGTACTAACACTGACCGGAATGTGTACCATATGTCCACAGGAAGTCGTCCTGCTGCTGTGATATTGAAATCACTTCTGTCCTTGGTATGTACCATCTCACTACTAAAATCTAATTTCAATCCAACGCCGCCTTCTTGGTGCGCAGATTTTTATGACAAAGAGTGTATAAACACATATATGCATATATACACATATGCATATTTATATATATGAAAAGTTGCCTATAACTTTTAAAGGAGGTAACAAATTACCAGAACCATATCAGATAATACAATTTTGTGCTATCTTTTGTAATGCTGAGAGCTTAGATAAAAGTATCTTAATACATATTGAAATTTTTCATGTAGTGTCTTACACACAAAACTGAAACAAAAACCAGACCATTGACAGATGGCAATATCATATATATGTGTAACAAATGTGATAAGCCCACAACTTTTTATGTAAATATAAAATACTATTTTTCAGCAGCTTTAATGTATGAAAAATCCCATTTACTGGTGTAGATATATAAGAACACAAATGCAAGCTTCTGGGTGTTCCACAATCTTAAATATAGAATTAATGTAGCCCGCTTGAAGTCTAATCAAAGCATATTACAATTTTTATTGTTTAGGTTTTGAATATTTAATTGGAACCTTTCATTTACTTCAGATTGAGCTACTGCCTGATGAAGCCCCCCATCAGGTGGTTAACCTTGCATTTGTGTTCTCATATATTTACACCAATACATGGATTTTCCCTACATTACAGCTATTGTTCTTGGTGTATTCTACACAGTGTTCTACAGTTTTGTTTACTATTTTTCGAACCAAAGCAAGATATGATGTAAAAGGCAATGGCACTGGAAAAATTTACCTGTGAAGAGAGTAGTATGAAGGCACAGGCTTTTTCATTTTAAAAAGCTTAGCTTCCAGCACACCAACATCACGAAGGGTAGCCTGCAGCTCCTAAATTAAAAATCAACTATGTGAATTCACTGTTACATTGTAAATCATAAATACATGATGCAATGCCAAAACATTAGAGAAATCATCTTATTTTAAGATAGTTACAGTAAAACTAAGGAAAGCATCAACTAACATGGAATGTAAAAATGAGCCCATGAATACCAACACAGCAACCACCTAATTCATTAAGACAAGAATAATCACAAGTTGTCACATATAATACCCATCAAGCTGGATGAAATCGAAATGGTGAACATCTTACAGAGGTGCCAACCTCTAGCAGAATGTATCAGTAACCAATAGGGGATTTTTCAGTAATGTAACACGCCATTTTTTTTTCAAAGTTAAGGACAATATTATAGTATTTTATAGTATTACTGTGTAACCTGTAATACTTGTATGAGGTGCCGACCTTCCGAGGAGCCTATCAGTAATCACCATACGAAGCCTCATCGTTAACGCGCAGAAAGGGTATTTCATGAGAAATTAATGTGTGAAATGTGTAATAATCTTATATGTTTACACTATCCTGATAAAAAATTATGAAATTAAATTATCAATATTGTACTTACCTCATGTCATTGCTGACATAAAGACTCCCTTGTTACTTGGTTTGCAGTGGTATATTCTTTTTCAGAAAACTTCTTTTTATAACATGGCTCACCTGAGGAAAATGCTTTACTTTTCTGTACAAGAAGGGCACTTAATGTTTTGGTGCTAATTGTTGGGCAGAAGTATGTGAGGTTTTTCCTTACTATAATAAATATTCTCTCTGTAGAGGAATTGCTGTGAGGGATAGTCAATATTGCCAACATTAGTTTAGGCAATGCAGAATACTTTGGAAGACCAGATGAATCCTTTATCTTAAGATATTTCATTCCATGCCACATCTGCTCTAGGATATCCAGCTTCATCAATATCACAGTCTAGGAACATAGCATGAAACAAGGGACCAGCATGATCACTGCTTGCTATAGGTAGGTTATGCTCCACAACGAATGTAGTAAACAGCAATTCAGCATTTATTACTTTATTTTCATTCTTTCTTGCAAAAAAATTATCCAAAGGCTTTGCTTGAGTCTTTCATTTTACATAATCCTCGTGTTTTTTTTTACTGGATATGCCTTCAGCAATCATCTTGTCCTACATGGGCTACTGATTACTCCCATAGCAGAAGGCACGCAAGGAAACCTTTATTTCAGCATTTGTAACATTTTTCCATTTCCTAGCTCGAGATTTGGGAGAAAGATTTGGATGTTCCTGGAGAAACCTCTTTGCATATTTATTTGTTTCAGAAATGATAATTCCAAGGATGAAATTAGTAAAAAACAAGTAAAAATATGCAATAGGTGTCGCATCAGTTGCAGGAGCGTGTTTGGGCCCCTGCATTTCATGATAATCAAAAGGATGCTGAGGTTGTTCATCACTTCCCTCTATTACATCCTCCCATTCACTTTCAGAACTTTCATGATCTGAAGATTCACTATCAAGATCTTCACTTTCTGAAGAAGATATTGTGTGTGTGGCACGGTGGCTAGTTTTCTGGCTTGATGTTGCTTGGCCAATATCACTCTCAGATTATTCAAAATCATCACTATCACTTGGCAAACTTTCAACTCTCACTACAACAAGCCATTTCAAATAACCTTACAAAAAACTTTCATGCAGTAGGAAAAAGCAAAGCACGTCTGCCAGTCCAAAGAACAAGCTGTCAATAAAGTCATCTTCTACTAACATGAGTTTGGAAAAAGAAGGGGATTCATAATTCACGGAGTTTTGCGATAGTGTCCGTTTGTTTGGGGGAAAAAAGAAATGAATAATGTGAAGAGCTTCTAGTATGAAACACCGCACTTTGTTTTCCCGCTCGGCGAAAGTCCGCAAGAAATATAAACTCTGTCATCGCGGGACCACGTGTTGCGATGAGTTGCGCGTTATTGCACTTCGAACGGGGCTCGAAAAAGTGATTTCCGACAGTACGACGTCTTATAATTCACCAACAATGCCAAGTGGACAGCCCTGCCTCAACTGCAGTAGGAATTTTTTTGGCTAAAGTAGCCTTTCTCCCGGCACACGGAGAAAGTGCGTGGGAAGTCGATAGCAAGCGCAAACTCTTTCATGATACAACACTTACGGCATATTACCAATCTTTCGATAATACCGCTGTTTGACGATATGATTCGTGGAGATTCCATTTCAAAACGATATGATCGACACCGATATCTGCCTTCTGATTCGGGAAATATGCGGATCAAAATCGAACGCCGATGAATCGGCCGCGTCGCACTAAAAGGGTTAACAAAAAAGGATACAAAATTGAGATTCTCCAAAACACACTGAAATCCGTAATTTTTTTAACCTGTCCGTAATTCCGTAATCTGACAGTCGAAACCGTAATAATTGCGGATAATATTTCTTTCTTCTTATTTTTTGAAGTGCAACTGCTGTTGTAGAACTTCTGTTAAATTAGAACCTATCACGTTTTAATGCTATCTGTTTTTTATTACAAACAAAAAAAAAGGAGCTCTGAAACTGCTTCCAATCCAGATTAAACTGACAACTTTTCAAAATCAAAAACTGGGATATCAATGTGCGTTCAACGGTGTGTGTATTTACAATTTATAAATAATAAAATTACATATTATAGGTTTAAGACCGCCCCCCCCTTAAAAAAAAGACATATCTTCAAGTTTTGCATCAATCTCAAGGATTACCCAAATGATGACAGAAAAAGCGGAATTCTGGGAATCCACTGAAGAAACTCATGTATGAGTAAGAAGTGACTAAGAAATTGAAAAACATGAATTTTATGGGAAATTAAATGTGAAAAATCGATACTGCGTTGCTCACTCTGCCGTGAAACAACTTATACGGGCATGGAAACACAGATTTCACTATGAAGAGATTAAATATCGTTCTAGAAATTTAATTTCGTTTAATAAAAGTGGAAGGGGTGAAAACAATTGCTCTCTATTGATTAGCTTTGAAGAAGTATGTATTAGAAATAAGCATTTCATTAGAAAAAAATCTTAAAAAACAGTCTCATTTTCACTATTACTGAAGAAATTAAAAGCAAGGAACACACACACACACACACACACACACACACACACACACACACACACACACACACACACACACAGATAGAGAAAATACCAAAAAATAAAAATATAATCAGGCAGAGAAAAAATAAAGGTAACTCGGAAAAATTTAGTATGCAGAAACGGAAAGCGACGTGATATTCTCTTCGCCGCTACAGCAGTAATTTTCGGTGTGATTACGAACATTTGCAAGATTCGCTGACTTTTTTTTTCCAGTTTTTTCAATCGCTCTGTACCCTATCCTCATTTTTCGACCTTTTTTTTTTTTTTCATTTTTCATTGCTGGAAAGAAAGCAGTACTACTCCACGACCTTTCACCAAAATGCGAAAAATCAAAGACTTTCCAAGGCTTGGGAAATTTAGTTTCAGAATTTTGCCAGGATTCCAGGGGCCATGTAAACTCTGTCACATGACCAGACGCTTATAACATCGAAAAAACAAAAAATGCTGAAGAAATGTCAAGATGTTGAAAACACCCAAAAAACATTCCCGAAACTGTTTAACAAGTGTTAGAATCTTGAAAATAATTTCGGTGAGATTTCCGATTTCCATAGCATACTTTATGTTTTTGGTAGTCTGTAGCGGAGCAGGGTCTTACTCAGCATCAAACGGAACAGTGTGCATGGAGAATTTACTGTGCCGAAGTCCCGACGATGACGACGGGCATGGCAGTTCTGGCACACCATGGTGCAAAATCTGCCTTTTGTAGGAAGATGTTGCAAAATGTGATATTAAAGTACAATATCCTTTCTAAACCATGCAAGTTTCCAATAACAGCTGTACTAATCACCTAGATTTGTCTATGCAGCTTTGTATTTGGTCTCAGCAGCCAACAACCAAACAAGACAGAATTGTTATTACACAGTTGAGTAACATTATTGTGACCACCTCCTTCCTACTTTTGATGTCAACAGCACATAGCCAATGAAAGAAGGCACGTGTTGTGAGCTGGCTTGGAGGGCACATAAAAAAGTGTGCTGTAGGCATTCTGAAAACATATCACTCATTACTGTCATGCATAAAAGGAGCGATTTATCAGATTTGCAAAAAGGGACGATTTATTATCGGCTTTCGGGCCAAGGGTGGCAGTATTCCTGAAACAGCACAGTTTGTGAACTGTTCTCGTGCGGCTGTGGTTAAAGTGCATCGTGATTAGAGAAATGGCACCATTGCGAATAAGCAATGTGGATACCGCAGAGCACCACGTGCCATTGATGTGAGAGGTGAACGTCAGCTTCGAAGGTGCGTGAGGGCCAATCGACAACGGACATGCTACAGTGGAGCAACTCACTGGCCAAACGAACCAGGGGGTTATTGGAAATGTGTCTAAAACAACAGTTCAGCGAACCCTACTACGTATGGGGCTCCGATACAGACAGATGATCACTGCACCTATGCTAACAAAGGTGTATCGGCAGAAAGGCTTTGCATGGCAGTATCGAAATTGGACCTCCACTGATTGGCAAAGGATTGCCTTCTCCAATGAGTCGTGTTTTCTGCTTCATCAAACAGATGGACGTTGGCATATAAGGCGAGAAACATCGAAGAACAAACACTCTTCAATCATTGCTAGAAGAACACAAGCTGGTGGGGGCAACGTTATGGTCTGGGAAATGTTTTCGTGGCATTCCCTTGGTCCACTCATACCTGTGGAAGGCACTATGGACTGAATTCATTATGAATTCATCCTTGCAGACCACATACACCCATACATGCCAATTGTCTTTGCTTGGGCGGATAGAATCTTCCAGCACAACAATGCAACATGTCACACAGCTAGAAATGTCCGAGAGTTGTTGGAAGAGCATGATGAAGACTTTTTTTTTTATTGGAGGTTTAACGACCACCGTGAGCAACTCAATGGGCTATGAGCAGTTGCCCGTCCCTAATTTAGGGTCACTGGTTCCAGGGAAGGGAGAGAGCCAGTGCCATAAGACAAACACAACATCCATGCCTCACCGGGATTCGAACCCGGACCCCTTACGAACGAATGATCAGAGGCCAGCGCCTTAGACCACTGCACCACCGGGGCGGCGATGAAGACTTCAAAGTACTTCCCTGGCCCCCTAATTCCCCACTTAAACCCAATTGAGCACCTGTGGGACCATCTCGAGCATATTGTTCACTCTATAGATCCTTCACCACGCACCCCTCCAGCAGCTGTCAGATGCACTGCAGTCAGCATGGCTCCACATACCTGTCAGCACCTTACTGAGTCCCTCCCAGCCCGTCTAGCTGCTGCCTGCGCTGCACATGGCGGTTACTCCGGATATTACCTGGCGGTTACAATAATGTGACTCGACCGTGTAGAAGGAAAGCCAAATGACTGCTATTAATATTCCACATTTGATAGAATTGTTATGAGAGGAGAGGAGGGTCAAGTACAAGGTGGTGTAGCCTTTGATGATGCAGTGCCATCCATGCTTTGTTAGGTAGGAAGTAGAAACCTGTGTGTATAGAAGGATAGCTAGTGTTATTACAGAGGCCACAATGCAAGCAAGACTGTGCTCGACTGAGACAGAAAGAACAATGCTCTTTCTTAGCCTCACAATACAAGTCTTTCTCTGGAATCCTGATCTTCTTAAATGGATTTTCCACACCCCACTTTGGGCAATATTTAGGACTCACCTAGCAGTTCACACAAGGTGGCATTCATGTCAACCAGTCAGACATTTCAAGTGCTGATTGGCTACAGCGGCCAGGATGTAGGGCCATACCCCAGAGTTCAAAGAGACAGCCTTTATTGAATCTGGAAGAGGAATCTAATGCAGCATACCATAGTTAGTACAGTATGGGACCAAACGATTTCGGGTTCTCATGCATCGAAGTACTGTACATACATATGTATATGTTGTAGTTGCTTCCCTTTTTGACATGTGTGAAAAATTGAATAAACAACCAAGGTTAAAACAATCATTCAGACACTAACCAGTCACTGCCAGCATTCAGAAGAAAGAAATGTTGGAAGTGATAACAAACAGGACTTTTTGTTTTCCCTGCTCAGGGACCAAGTTCACTGGGGGTGTTTGTGGGAGAGGGGAGCTAGGCATGTATGTTACTGTAATTTGATTTGAGGCATCTTAATGGTGGAAGGAGAAACAGGTTGGACAGGAGAAAACAGGAAGAGGTTTTGCAGTATGGCACCCCCTCCCCCAGCAGAGGCAGGGGATTTAAGAAAGATAGGGAGATAACACAGCAGGGTTCCTCCTTTTCCCTTGGTAAGATGAATCCAGTCTTTGCTGATGACTACAAAAAGACACACAGGCTATAAGTGGGAGGGAGGTTCTTCCTTTTTAAGCTCATTTTCTTTTTTTCAAATAAGCATGATGGTTTACTGAATGCCTTCACAGCTGGAAGCTAGGACTTTTAACACTGGCACCAGTCTCCAGAAAGAATACATAAAACCCTTGCTAACCTCCCATATTAAGGTAACAATACATACCTTATTTACACAAGCTTGCTTTAAAGCATTTCCCTTTTAGTATACAGTAGGTATTCCAATGTCAAGGTAATCTGGAATTTGTGGTTTGCATGTGAACAGACTTGGGATGCAATTTTTTTGTTGTTGTTGTTTCCTGAAAAAAAAAAAAAAAAAAAAAAAAATTTGAAAAAAAATTCCGGATGTTGGGTCCTTCTGGATTTCAGGATTGCAGGTCTGGTACTGTACTTAAAAATCCACTTTCTGGAGTTGACCTTATTTTAAAACACTTATGAGGTGTGCTTCTCTGTGATGCTACTTTTTGAGTCAAACTGAGGTAGTGATAGAACTCAACTGAAATGCCTAACAATGAGTAAGAATTTAAGACAGTTTTATTCTTTAACTTGAAAAGTCCTCGTGGAAGGATGCTATTTTGATAAAGAGTTCTAAAACATATTACAGTTATATACAAAGGTTGGCTTGGAGAAAGGGAAACCCAACCCTCAATTAACTGGTAGACACTAGCTGACTCCCTGTGGCTAAATTCAGGCAGTCTCTGCATGCCTCGAGCATGAAGTTCCAACCAGATGGACCCTTGACTGCAGCTTTCTGATGCTTCTTCGGACACCAGCAGTCCCTACAAGGGCTTTAACAATCCAAAAACCTGAAATGGAACTTAATTTCTAAGCACAGTCTCCAGTGTATATGATAAGAAATCATACAAAGGAACATAAATATGTGGAAAGTTTCTCATTTGAGGAGCTACAATCCTCTTCAAATTGCTTCTTTGGCTTGGAAAACATTGAAAGTTGAGATGTTTCCAAGCAGAAAAGTAAGTTTTGTATATCGATGACCCCTAACCATCAAGCTCAGCAAGAGAAACCAGGAGGATGAAGGACATGGTTCCAGGTAAGCCAGAAGATACAGTCTGTAGACAGGGAAGGAATGTGTCCTTTATGCATTTAAATTTTCCTGTGTTTCAGTAACTCTCGTTTGGCATGGCCACAGTATTTCCAGGCATTGCCCAGTTTTACATGACAAAGCCATCAGAAGTCTGGGCTACACTTCATCATGGACTGCATGAAAGGACTGAAGTTAAAAAATTTGATTAAAATAAAAAAAATTAAAAAACTAATTTTTTTATGTTTACTTCATTTCAAAACCTTAAAAGTGATATGAAATAGTCAGAAATATTTTGTTTTGTTGTTATGAGCATTTTAAAAAATATGACTGGCACATGAAACTGTATGGCAACCTTGTGCTAATGTTCTCTCAGAAGGATGCAGGCTCACTCTGTTGAACACTGAACTGAGGCTGTGGGGCAGGACTCAATGTTATTTAAAATTTGATGAGCAAACATATTTATTAATTGAAAAAAATAAATAACATTTTATTTTTACAATATAGATATATTGTATTGACTGAAATAAGTTGACTAAAAAGAACACTATACAATATGCATTTTGATATTTATAGAAAGATGACCAAGTTGGAACTTTTGTTTGCTTTTGGGGAGTTTGGCTGTTCATCTGAAAAAGATTCCCAAACCCTAGACTAGGATTAGTGTTCCTAGCTGCCCATTTATGGTGAGGAGGGGTAAAGGATCAGTGTTGGTAGCTGTAAGCAACAGCAAACTAGCCTTTGGGAACCTCAGTTTCCAGCACTTTCTTTTCCACCTTATGGTTGCAACACACTGAAAACAAGCATTTAGACCCAGCTAGCCTAGTCTAGAAAACCAAAGAACCAAAATAAAGGTGAATGACAGGAATATAAAGAGAACTCCGAGCTTGATGCATAATTACAACTGACATGGGAGCATGTCAAGTTGAGAAACCAATAGACAACAAGAGATTTTCCACTGTGAAAGGGGTAGGCTCCAGCTGTGGGGCTGGCACTCCCACATAGCTAGACGAACCAGAGGTTATGGTTTATGCCAAAGCCTTGGAAGGCATGCTACCGTGCTCCAAGCTGAGGTGTATGCTATTCTAGCATGCGCCTCAGAATGTTTGATCAAAGGGTATCACAATGTGCGTATCCAGATTTGTTCAGACAGCCAGGTGGCTTTACTGGCACTTTGTCAGTGCCGCATTTCATCCAAAATTGTTTGGAACTGCCTCCAGACCCTAACTGAACTGGCAAACCGGAACAAAGTGCAACTGTTCTGGGTTCCAGGACATAGGGGTATTGAAGGTAATGAGAAAGCTGACCTTCTTGCTAAAGAGGGGGCAGAGCAGGCTTTTATGGTCCAGAGCCTGCATTAGGGCTCGCCTCTGGTGTGGCCAGAGGACTAACTAAAAGGCTGCTGAGGACTAAGCAGCTTGACCTCTGGCATGCTACCAGGAGTCAAAGGCAGGCAAAGGAACTTAATCAAGGACCCTTGCCTCATAGGGCTAAGGAACTCCTTAAACTGCCAAAAAAGGATATTGGACTGATTGTTGGTCTACTTACAGGACACTGTCGTCTTAACAGGCACCTTAATTTGATTAAGGTGAAAGAGGATCCACTTTGTAGAGGGTGCCATCTGGAAGAGGAGACTTCCTTGCATTTTCTTTGTGACTGTGACTTTTTTGCAGCACTCAGGCTTGAACACTTTGGTACTCACAACTTGAGACCAAGTGATCTCTCTTTAGTACCAGTCAAGAGCATTCTTGCTTTTGCTCGTGCATCTGGTCTCTTTCGAGATTAGGGCTGGGGATGCACAATAGACCTTAGGTTGCGGTGCTGGGTCAATTTAGTACCCCCCCCCATTGGTACAAGTAACAAGTAGCTAGACGAACAGCTGTGCCAAGAGTGTGGAAGAGGCACTACATCGTGACAATGAGATTAATTGTCACAACTTCAGCTAGGGCTGTGGGGGTGCTACTCTCCAAATACTGGAGTACTGCTAGTTATCTGTGCATGGGGAAAAATTGAGAAAGTTCATTGTCAAGAAATATTATGCTGGTCTGTGCCAAAAACACGACTGAATACTGTACACTTGCACATAAGAAAGATCATAAAAAAACAACAACATTGCTATGAACTGTTTGGGCATCTGGCGAGAGGAAGCTTCTTTGAGTGCAATTTTATATTGTGTGTCACATTCGAAAAGATTTCGTGCAATAGCTTCCTTGAAAGTTTCGTGGACTGTTCCATTAAAGTTCTTCAGTAGGGGTGGGTCAAAGAAAAAAAAAAACTTTTATAAATCAGAAAGGCATAGAGCAGAAAAGGTGCCACCTGGGCTGATTAGTAACCACTAAAAAGAACTTAAATGTCAGTTAATATTGAGAGGTCTCACTAAAGGGTTGAAGTTTTTCAGTTTCAGAATACAAATTTTTTTTTTTAATAGTCTATAGTCTTTAATATTTTTATTTACTTAGATGGCCTAGTGCCAGAAAGGTGGTATACAAACGTTATAAATCCCCCCCCCCCCCCCCCCAAAAAAAAAAATAAAAAAGTGATCAATAAATATTTAGAGAGCACACTGGGACCTGAATGTGATGATGAATTGTGTACGAATTCCATACTTTTTCCAATACCTCACCAGCGCAGCATGAAAAGCATATTAAAAGGCCTCAGTCATGAGTCGTATATGCTTTTAATGGATCCATTGTTTAATTGTCTAACTTTATATCTTTGGATTGGCAAGGCTGTTAGAATCGGTTATCCCTCTTCCCCCATGCTCCTCTCTCATGGGGATAAATTGCGCAATGTATAGCAAGCAAGTTATTCGTCGCAGTCTGGGATCTAACAACACAGGATTATGCTGTTCTGAACAGGACGGGTCAGACACATGCCTGGGGTTGCGTAACCGTTTGAGAAATGGGAGCATAGAATGGAGAACATTCCGCCCACTCGCCCATGATTTGTATGACAGCTGCAGAAAGCACATCTCCGTTAACATTGTTCATCTTTGTCTCAGTTAGTAGCAAAGGAATGCGCCTGATATAGTACCAAACGAAAATCCAATTTGTATCTGCACGACTCTTTCGTGTTAGGCATTTAAAAATGACAGATTCTTCTTAACAGAATCTGCAGGCTCGTCATGACAAGAGACCTGTTAGGCGAGAAAGTTTCCAAAGTGCGAAATTTTTGGCACACCTCAAAGACTTGCCAATGGATATCCTTTCACTTTGGTCAGATGTTTTTAAATACTACCATTGGCTCAGACATAGTCATTTGGAAAAGAACAGCAAAGAAATGTCTGTTAGTGATCTGTCACATTTAGTGGTAAGAAAACTTATGGTTCTTTGGGAGACAGCTTCAATTTCTGCAATTTCACAAAAAAGCATTGCCAGCATAATGCAGTCTCATCATGATAAATACAGAAGTAACCTTAAAAATATAAAGACCAGGAAAAGTAGAGTGTTCCTTGATAGTGTTAAATTCCAGACTGACATTTCTGCCTGTAAGTGTTTGGATTTCAATAAGTGTTATTGTCCGAAAATCGGTAAAGCTCCGGAGAGAAAGCAAGAGTTCATTTTGGATCAAAGGGCACACAGACGGATGAGGTTAGGAAACATGGACTTATGCATTTCAAAGAAACTACAGGAAATGGAAGCAAGAAAGGTTTCCAGACATTTAGTAGATGTAGAAGCATGTAAATTCTTGCAGACAATTGATCCCTCTATGCCTTCAACCAGTGGTTTACAGGGGCAGGATCTAGCAAAAGTAAGCTCAAGTAACAGTTCATCAGAAGAAGAGGATGAGTACATACCACCTCATAAATTCCAGGGATTGACACCGAAGAAAAATAAGGCCACACAGATGTCACACACCCAAATTAGAAGCAAACTGAGCTCACTAGCCATTAATGCTTGCGACAGGGCCGAAGTTCCTGATAGAGCAGCAGCAGCTTCTGCTCTAATGGAAGATCTTCATTTGGTGACAGAAGAAGACAAATCAAAAGTAATAGATGGGAATAAAGTTAGAAGAGAGAGGGAAAAGACAAGGTCTACTCTTAGGCAGAAGGGTCACAGTGAAATGTGTAATTTAAAAGCAATATTTTTTGATGGGAAGAAAGATAACACTGTAGTGCAAGTTAAGAAAGGAAGGAAGTTCTACAGGCGAACAAAATTAGAAGGGCACATCACAATGTTGGAAGAACCTGGTTCTGTGTACGTTGGTCATGCCACTATAGATGGTAGGCCTACCACAGACAATATAAAGAGCATGATTGAATATCTGCAGAGTAATAATTGTAGCATGTGATGGCACTAAGGAGTGATTCGACTGTACACGGAGGAGCTGGGACATCCCCTCCACTAGCTGGTTTGTATGCTACCTGCAAACGAACTTCCCCTACGACATGCTTTGCATGAACTTGATGGTGGATCAACCACAGGGTCCTACAGCTACAACGGACTGAAGCTGCCTGTCGTTCCTTACAAAAAAGTAGAGGTACAACTTCCTAAAGTGGATGACACCAACCTCAGTGCAGACACAAAGTACTTATTAAACATTTTCAGAGCGATTTCTTAGGGTTACTGTCCTCCATATCTCACAGAACAGAGTCAGGGAAAGCTATCAAATGCATGCTGGTTAACTACACCAAACAGAGTGCTTCGGTTGTACGTCGGCAGCCCTACACCATCATAGTAAAGGTGAAGAGGTACATCACAGAATGTTTGCTATCTCTTCACCTTTACTATGAAAGTATACACTGCTGTGTGGTTCCAAATCAAATGCAATCCTTTGTGCCAAGCAGGCTCACAACACCTAAGGCAAATGATTAGACTGCCAAGGTACCTTCCCACAAAGCTGAGGAGTATTGTGGACAAAGTAATTAGGAGGAACACCTACTTCACTCATTCAGAGTCAATGCTATTGGAAATGCTCACAGATCACTGGATGCATGTCCAAGACCTTGCCCTGTGGCAAATTCTTTGTGCAAGAGAAGAAAAGAGCAGCAATTGTGGTACTGAAGTAAGATGCTTCAATATTCCCTCTGTCAATTTGATGCAACAGATTACTTTGAAATGATTGACTGGCAGACACGTGTGCTTAATGAATCCCCACTCACGAAACATATCTGAAACGGAGACATCCACTGTATGATCAACTCTGTGAAACAAGCAAATATTAAAATACCTGAGCTACCTTGTGATATGCAGGCCGTGGATAGGGTAATCTGTCTAGTAAGCGACGCTTCTGTGTCAGTGTGTGATGAAGTGGCCAGAGATGGCTGCATAAAAGCAAGAATGGCATCGAGGAAAGCAATGTCAATTTTCTGCTACAAATCCCAATTTTCTCCTATAACTGGCAAGTGGTAAACGTAACTGGTGTTGTGCAGCTGTAGGGTTGGGCTAGAGTCAGAGCCCGACAAGTCGCCATGCAGCAACAATCCTATAGTATGTTTTCCGTTCGCTTCTATTAATTATTTCACACAGAAACAAGTAAAAAAACTAAAGAATACAAACACTCACACAGGTTCCACTCAGATGCATTAAGATTAGTGGATTGATGTACCAGGAAATAGCAAATTACTGTTATGAAGTTGCATTTCCACCAAAATTGAGACCTTTTGGGCCCCAGTGGGACCTCTACATGTTAACCGATCTCAAACGTTTTTCTGTGGGGTAAGTCTTGGGCCTGCATAACGCTTCCTCTGCAATAGGCCTTGAGAATAAACATAACAAAATCACAAAACATTGAAATTTCTTTGATTTTTTATTGAAATTGAATACTTTGAGACCTCAGTGGGACCTCTAAATACATATTGATCTCAAACTTTTTTTGTGTGGTGCCTCATTAACCTGTGTAGGCTCTTTTCCACAGTAGGCCTTTGGAATAAAAAATAAATTAAAACATAAAAAAAAATACTGTAATTTCTTTACTTTTGAAATTTACACTTTGAGGCCCCAGTGGGACCTCTAAATATTGACTGATCTTAAAGTTTTTCTATATGGCAACTCATGAGCCCAGGTGGCACTTTTTCTGCACTAGGCCTTTCAAATTAAAAACAGATATTTAAAAGTGCCTTTTTCGACCCACCTTAGTCTTCAGGTCATCAAAAGATGCAGGCCCGGGGACATTGACTAATAGAAGACTAAGTGTGAAGGTTTCCTCATGTTTCGGGCTAACGGTGAAGACATGGCCGATAGCTAAATGATTTCTTTGCTTTCTTTTCCAACATTTGTTGTGGAAAAAATACTCTTTCGGGATGTCCTGGTACAAAATCAATCCGGCTTCGGGGTCATTGTGATTGAGTTCGAAAAATGCTGTAAAAATTGTCTTGGCATGTTCTCGTCGGACCACGTCAGCAGTGTCCGTGCCCTCTCAGATGAAGATATTGTGATGTCCTGGCAGATGAATAAACTAACTTTTGGACCAGTGTGCGATTTTGCTTGCATTGAGAATTCAACATGCCTCAGGTGCCCTCACGTAGCGCATGTTGACAAATCGTGTAATCTCATCATAATCAGCTCGTTCATCTGGGCCAACTTTCACCGTCTTTACATTTGTACTATTGTAGCCTTTGTAGATATATTTGTGCAGATATTTGACTACTTTAACTGTTGAAAATACTTCTACGTTGATATGAGCCTGGAATTTCTCATTTCAGCACGGGTTATATAAGTATATGGCACCACCCATTCATTTGTGATTTTGAGAAACTTACCATTAACTTTGGTTAGAAAGGTTCTGCCATCATTTATTCGCTTGTAGATGAGATAACCGTTGCAGTTTTCCTTTGTCACAGCTGCATAAGGTTTGGGGAAATTCTTCGAACATTTGCCATTTTTCATACAGGGTGACATTAGATTGAGCGCTCGCAAGGGCTGGAATTTGCCAGGATCACTAGTCTGCATTCTACCCCCATTATAATTCCTATTCATGTGGAACATCTAATGATTTTCTTTGGAAGAGTGCTATCTTCATATGAAAAACTTATTCTGTTGATGTTCATTTTATTTCAGCATTAGTTTTTCCAGACTGTAATTAACGTATTATGTTCCCATTCTGCTCATATTCATACCTTAATGTTTTATTCTATGTGGATCAGCAGAAATATTGGAAAAACATATGCTTTGAAACATACAACTATGCAAGTTTCTCAAGTAATTATAAATGAAATAAAAAATGTAGAAACAAAATTTGTATATAGTTATTTTTAATCACACACTATTAGAAGCGAGCAAAAATTCTACCCATTTTTTTAGTAGAGAAGAAAAACTATTTTGAACAAATAACATCTTTATTCTTTTACATAATTGCCATTATTACCTATGATCTCTTGTCATCTTTCTGGTAATAATTGAATTCCCTTTCTGTAAAACTCCTCTGTTTTGGAGTCCAAGAACTCTTGTAATACAGTTTCAACATCTTCAACTTCATCGAATGTTTTCCCAGTGAAGCTGTTCTAAAGAGATCAAAAAAAGGTGGTAGTCTGTAGGTGCAAGATCTGGGGCATGCTGGCGGGGAGGGGAATAACACTTCTTATCCAAAGTCCAGTAATTTTCTCTGAGTGGCTAAAGCTGTATAGGGTCTTGCATTGTCATGTTGCAACATGAAGCCTTTGCGGTTACCCAGTGCTAGGCACTTAGATTTCAATTTTTCTTTTAACCTTACCAACTAGTGGCAGTACAGGATGGCATTTATCGTTTGGTTAGGTGCAATCAGCTTCCAGTGGATTATCCCCTTGACATCCCACCATACACTTAACAAGACCTTCCTCTTGAAGTCGATGGCGCACACTCTCCAACTTGGCATACAGTTCTTTGATGCTTTGCATTTCTGTAAAGGCCGACTTTTCATCACTTATAACTAATCGTTCCAAGAAAGGTGCATTTCTGTGGCGTGCAAACAAAGACAGGTGGTCATTTCTTACGGATCGGCCATGTGGTGCCCACTGGTTGAACTTTGTGATAAACCCAAGTGATGGCATTCTTCTTTCTACTGCTGTTCTGTGTGCAGAAAACATTTCTGATAATTCTTCAATGGTTAGATGTTGGTCATATGATATGGCTTGGTGAAATTCTCTTCAGAAACCTCTGATGGACGTCCAGAACGTAGTTGATCACTGCAGCTTCTGTCTCCTTCAAAGAATTTTCTGAACCAACGACAACCTGTGTTTTTGTCTATGGCATCATCGCCATACCCCACACAAATGTTGCAGCAGGATTCAGCTGCATTGTTGCCTTTGTCAAACTCATAAAGCCAACAATGCCTAATGTGATCCTTATTGCTTGACATGTTAACCCTTGTGTGACTTGTTTACAAATGAGATGCACGTGAACATGTGGTGCCATTTTATAGTCTACTCCTTGAAGCATTTTGGCCACCACACACGCCACTTGTTATTGCACTTGTTACTTAAATGTTCTACTTGGAATTTTCATCATGAAAAACTGGTAGAACTTTTGCACATACCTATTATAAAGAAGAAAAACGTACACACAAAGGTCTTTTGTATATTTTATATGCATATCTATGTAGTTTATATACACAAGCGTCTGTGCACACAGACTTGTAATATAACATGAATATATGCATAAGAGTAAATCCCATTTATGACAACAGGGTAAACCAATTAACCATACTAATAATCCATCTCTTTTTGGTGCTGACACTGCCTATTTAAAAGTGTTTAGCTTCATAAACCAAGATTTAAATAATTCCAATAATAAGATTTATGAAGTTCCAACATAGCACCAATGGATTATTGCACCTTTGGTCCATTAGAGGATGCCCAGCAAGTAATGTTATCAATGAAAAGTAAATAAAGAGCAGTAGAACAGTACATATCTTGGGTTTCTAAAAAGAAGCTTGCTTCAGTTTTTACATTAGTGAAAAAAATTTCACTTTACTATCAGAGACAACCTGTATGACACCTTCATAACTGAATGTACTGAGAGGAATATTGTCATCCAGGTATTTTGCAATTCAAATTAATAAAATTTTTCTAAATATTACTAGAAATTACAATCAGGAAAATTATTAATGATAAAACTATGCTACTCACCTTGTTAGCAACTTTTAAATTATTCTGATTAACTTCTACCAGAGCTGGCTGCTCTTCTGGAGAACATCTGCAAACACAGTAGAGCAAATGACAAAAGTTAGCACAAAATTACTGCAATCTGTGTTTTGCAAAAAAATAACATGCAAAATAGTAGAATCAAGTATGAATTTTACACAACAGCTGATTGGATATTAGCAAAGACAACTCCTGTTTGAATAAAATAATTGATACATATGAAAACTGGAAAGCTTTATCAGGCTTTACAGTCATCACTCATTCCACCTGATGGTAGCAGAGAAAACATGGGTACAGGTTTCCCTACGTTATCAAGAGAAATGAATAAAAACGTAAAATTCATTTCGCATAGAAAAACAAAAAAATGAAGTAACAAAGGGAGGTAGGCAGGTGCTTATGCATGTGTACACATGAATGCAACCTTGTGACAGGCTACCAGTTTACATGCCAACACAGCTATCATTCCAGTTTTTGGGGACCTGTTCCAAAGATACACAAGCAGAGGCCCCTATATGGAAAAGTGGATGTCAGTGTAAGCTGGGCGGTCTTAGTGAATGATGGATTTGCCTCCTTGGGGTGCTCCATGAGCAACAATGGCATACAGAACAGCAACAAAGTCCTCTGTGAATCTTGGACAGGTACCAGTTAGTTCTGTGTGACATTGGTGAAAGGACCCCAACTCATTGGGTTTTGTTCCAGAATCCTTAGGTTGAATGACCAACTGGAACCGTCAGCTGTGGGCTAATCCCCCCCACTGGTGTACTATCCTGATTAAAAAGACACAAAGCAATACTATAATGGACTCTAGTGTGGGATATGGTGGACCTACCACACTTGAGAACGATGGTCCACCACGGAAACAATACGGAAATGGAAAAAGGCGAATGAGAAAGAGATCTCGTCTGAGTAGTATAAGATTGGTGTATGGAATACTAGAGGTATATTGGCAAGATGAATGAGGTAACTGAAGAAATTAATAAGTACAGATTGGATGTTCCCTGTGCAAGTGAAACCAAAAAGAAATTAGGATAGAAGAAGTGAATGGAACGGTGAGTGGGTGGTCTGGAGTATTGGATAATGTGAGAGGACATGCTGGTGTAGGTGTGATTTTAAGTGAAAAACCGAATACCTTGATTCACTATAGCTGCATAAGCGAGATAATTCTTTGGGTTCGTTTGAAAGGGAAACTTCAGAGAATAGTAATTGCTGTAGTGTATGCTCCTTGTGACTCGGAACCTTCCGATAGGAAGATTTCTGGAAGGAGCTAAAAGCTGTTTTGAGCTAGTTTGGTGCTAAAGAGAAAGTTATAACAGCTGAGGATTTTAATGCTAGAGTAGGTGTGAAGAATGCAATTTCTGATAATGTTCTGGGTAAGTTTAATGATCTTTGTGGGAATGATAAGGTGAAAGATTAATTGAACTCTGCATTAAGAATGGTTTGTGCATCTAATATGTTTTTCACCCACAAGTATATCCACACATATACTTGGGAAAATCGTACTCTTGGTCAAAATAGTGTTATGGATTTTGTTGTTTATGATCAGCATCAGAAACACTTAGTTGTTGACACCCGTGTGATGAAAGGGGCAGATGTTGGCTCTGAACATTACTTGGTAGTCACAAGTGAAGCTGAATGTTTGTTGGAGGAAAAGGAATAGGAAGAGGCCTAGGATGGAAAGAATAGAGGTTAAAAAGCTTCCTGATGATCACCAGTGTTACTCTAAGTTACTCAGAGAATGACTGAAAAAGCTGAAGTCATGCGAGAAGGATGTAGAAAAGAAGTGGGGATGTTTTAAGAACTGTGTTGTTACTGCTGCTGAAGAGGTCTGTGGCACCACAATAGAGGGTAACAATGGAGGTGATGCTTAGTGGAATAGTGAGATTGAAGAGGCAGTAAAGAGAAAGAAGAAAGCGAATTAGAGTTTCTGTGGATGAATATCGCTGTAAGAAGCATGAAGCAGCTACGCTGGTTCGCCAGAGTAAGGCAAAAGATAGGAAGGAGAAGGTGGAAAGGCATGAATCGGCTTTTTGGAAAGATAGAAAAACTTTCTGGAAGTACACGAGATTTAGGAAAAATAGGGGAAACAAAGTTGTAAGTTGTGTGAAGAATAGGACTGGAGAAATTATATGGGAGCCCAATGAGTTAACTGAAAGATAGAGTGAATACTTCTGTGAGTTATTACATCATGAATGCAAGGGTGATTCTGAGGCAGAAGCAGATGATGTCACAATGAGAGATGGATGCACAGGATGGATCTCAAGAGAAGAGGTGTGTAAAGCTCTAAAATCTCTTCAGAATGGTAAGGCTCTGGTAATTGATAACAAAACTGCTGAGATGTTGAAATATGGTGGCGACTCTATAATTGACTGGTTAACTGAAATTTGCCAGTTGCTCTGTGAGTTAGCAATGGTCCCTCAGGATTGGAAGGATACTATCATTGTTCCCTTGTATAAGGAAAAAGGTAATCAGGCTGACTGCAAGAACTATCGTGGTATTAGCCGACTGAGTGTGCCAGAGTTTAAAGTGTTTGTTTAAGGTCATTATTGAAAAAGTACAAGGTCTTACACCAGAGAAAGTGTGGGATGTTCAAAATGGTTTTATGCCTGGTAATGGCTGCACTAACCAAATTTTTGCATTACGCATGATTGATGACTGAAAAGTATCCGGCTGTTGGTAAAGTTTTTTCTGCCTTCATAGATTTAGAGAAAACTTACAACTGAGTAAATAGGACACTTTTGTGGAAGGTATTGAATAAATATGGTATTACTGGGAATCTATTAGGTGCTTGACTTAATTCCCGCTGTTTTTTGCCACACAAACACCTGTGTGTTGCCACAGAACAGTACAGGATAGTCTATTCAAAGTAGTGTCCGTTGGCAGCTACGACCCTTTCTCACCGTTGGGGTAACAAATGGATTCCACGATAGAAAAATGCAGGATCTTTCAAGGCGAACCATTCATCGAGCCATTTTTGGATATCCGTAACAGAAAGGAAGTGCTGCTCCGACAGGCCATGTTGTAGCGAACGGAACAAATGGAAGTCCAAGGAAGCAATGTCCGGGAAATAAGGAGGGTGGGGTAAGCCGTCCCAGCCAAGTGCCTCCAAGAGTTCCTTCACGGATTTGATGACATGAGGTCTAGCATTGTCGTGGAGAATAATAACCTTGTCACGTCTTTTGGTGTATTGCGGCCATTTCTCCGCGAGTGCACGTTTCACATCGAGTAATTGACTTCGGTACCGTTCAGCATTGATGTTTTCACCGGGTTGCAGCAGCTCAGAATACACAATACCAACTTGATCCCATCAAATGCACAGCATCACCTTCCTGCCATGGATATCCGGTTTAGGCGTGGAGGTTGATGGTTCGCCGGGACGAACCCATGATTTCTTGTGCTTAGAACTGTCGTAACTAATCCATTTTTCATCGCCAGCCACTATTCGATGCAAAAACGACTTCCGTTTGTGTCGTTGCAGCAGCAATTCACACATGGTTTCATGTTTGGTGATGTCGCTTTCCCGCAATGCATGTGGGATCCAGTTTCCGAGCTTCTGGATCATTACCATTGCCTTAAAACGTTTGCTAACCATTGACTCTTCGACCCGTAGTGTTTCAGACAACTCGTGGAGCGTCTGACATGAATCCTCGTCCAATAAGGCCTCCAATGCGCCATCTTCAAACTTTTACGGCTGCCCAGGGAGCTCTTTGTCCTATAAGTCATATTTGTTGGCTTTAAAGCGTCGGAACCACTCTCTGCATGTTGTTTCCGATAGAGCATGTTCCCCATAGGCCTGCACTAGCAAATGATGACTTTCCGCTGCAGATTTCTTGAGATGAAAGCAGAAGAGCAATGCTTCCCACAAATACTCCTTTTTTGGTACTAAACTCAACATCGTGAATGTGATACAAACTCTTGTTCTGTGCCCTCCGATCGCGTGTCACACACTGCTTCGCGCAGAATACGGATGGTATGTGCGTGCGCAAGGGAGGTCACAGCGCACCACTGCTGCGCTCTATTGGGCAACAGCGGAAATTAATTCAAGCACCCAATACTCAATAGTTTAAAATCGGGGTGTCTACCAAATTTGAGAAATGCAATTTCATGGCCAATAAGAAATTTTCATGACCACTTTTAAAAGACTTCAGTATATATAATATCATCATCATCAACCATTACTCAACCCACTGCTGGATGAAGTCTCCCTTGGACGAAGGTCTCCCTAAGTTTCTACCACGATGGTCTGCCTTGCGTCGGTCTCCTTCATGTCACTCCCGTATGATTTTGAATTTCATCCACCCATCTCCCATGTGGTCTTCTTCTGGGTCTTTTCGTGTCCCTTGGAATCCTGTCTAGAATTTTGGTTGTCCATCGGTGGTCCGTTCTTCTGGCACCAAGACCAGCCCATTGCCATTTCAGGGATTTTACTCTGATCATAACGTCTACCACTCTTGTCATTTTTCTTATCCAGGAGTTCCTCTTCTTATCCCTCCTGGTCACACCAAGCATGCATCTCTCAATGCTTCTGCTATATATACACTGCCGGACAATTGCTAAGGACGGATGACAATAGCAACGATAGCAACCATAAAATGGAAGGCAGGAAAATGTGGAAATTAGCATAAGTGAGGGATACAGTAAGACGTGTTGTGCGTATGCAAATTTTGGATTGCCGAACTTGTTCGTGATGTCATAGCGCTGATAAGAGATATAAAGGATTTGACGCGTATTGGCCGTTGTTGTTCAAACGCAAAGTTGAAAGGGAAAGAATCAATTGACGAACTTGCAATTTTCAGTATGTCTTCCCGACATCACATAGATGATTTTATGCGTGGCCGTATTATTGGCAAGATTGAAGAAGGGCGAAAAATAACAGATGTTGCTAGGGAGTTCGACGTCAGCCACAGTGTTGTTTCAAGGCTTTGGAAATCATTTCAAACAAATGGAGAGTGTAGCAAACGTCACGGGGGAGGTCGTGTTCGCAGTACGACACCTGCAGAAGATCGGTACATAGTGCTATCAACAATAAGACACCGGCACTGCACAGCTAGTGAGGTAGCAAATCAATTTATGGCTGCTACTGGCAAGCGGATCTCCCGAAAACTGTCGCCAGATGTTTGCATGAAGGAGGACTATACGCCCGCCGCCCTGTTGTGTGCATCCCATTGTCCAGACGTCACCGTACCGCCCGTTTGCAATGGGGCCATCAACATCGCAATTGGACTGATAACGACTTGTCTGCTGTCCTCTTCTCAGATGAGAGTAGATACAGTCTATCGTCGGATTGTCGACAACAACTGATCTGGCGTGATAGTGGTACTGCATATTGTCCAGCAAACATACAGGAAAGGGACCGATATCCGACATGTAGTGTCATGGTATGGGCTGGCATCATGATCAATGGCCGTACGTCCCTCTATGTGCTTCCAACTGGGACTATGACTGGCCAATGATACATTAATGATGTTCTGCTACCTCATGTTCGCATGTTCCGTGGTGCTGTCGGTGATAGATTCATTTTCATGGACGACAACGCAACATGCCATCGAACAGTTGCTGTCCAGGAGTGTCTTGAGAGCGAGGATATTCAACGCCTCGTATGGCCAGCACGTTCTCCAGATCTGAATCCCATTGAAAATGTGTGGGATGCTTTGGGGAGGAATCTTGCTGGTCGCCAATGCCCTCCAATAAACAAGGACGCCCTCATCCATGCACTGACAGAGGAATGGGATAAATTACCCAAACAGCTGCTTGATAATGTTGTGCAAAGCATGACACGATGTGTGGAATCTTGCATCGCCCTCCATGGTGGCCACATCCCGTATTGACATCTTACGCCGGAACGCCTGCGGACGGTAATTGCATTTTTTTCACGTTTACGTATTCTGCACAAAATGGCCTTTTTGTCCCTTGAACACGTTCCAAAGCCTTCTGGATTTCAGAGCACAATAAATTGTCTTTCTTGTAATGTCCTGGCATTCTGACATTATTTTATTTCACTTGGCATCCAACTATTCTTACTTTTTTATGCGCTATATAGCCGTTTATGATCCGTCCTTAGCAATTGTCCAGCAGTGTATATATATATATATATATATATATATATACACTGCTGGCCACCCAAAATGCAACACCAAGAAGGACACGAGATAGCAAAGCCAGATTTACTGGGCACATAACAACAGATACAAAGATGAAACGATTGAGCTTACAGTCCCGTGCAACTTGCGGAACACTCAGACATCAATAGTTCGTGTGGCCCCCATGGCTGGCAACAACAGCCACTACACGCCGCAGCATCGAACAAACGAGGCTTTGGATGTGGGCTTGGGGCATGTCGGACAAGGCTGCTTCCACACGTTGCCACAGTTCATCAGGCGTAGCGGCGGGTGGTGCTTGCCGGGCCACTCGGTTGCCGATCAGCGACCAGACGTGTTCGATGGGCGACATATCGGGGGAACAGGCGGGCCACGGCAGCAGTGAAGAATTGTTGCCTGATGCGTGCCACGTGCGGGTGCGCATTTTCCTGTTGAAACGTGGCCGTTGACAGGTCCTGCAGGTAAGGGAGGACTACAGGCTCCAAAACATCGGAGATGTAGCAGTGGCTGTTGAGTGTACCAGCGATGAGTACCAGAGGGGTGTGGGTGACACATCCAATTGTGCCCCAAACCATAACGCCAGGCGACGGACCGGTATGGCGATGCATAAGGCAGGCGTCCTACAGTCTCATGCCGCGGTGCCGCCACACGCGGATCCGACCATCATGGTGTTGCAGGCAGAAGCGGAATTCGTCGGAGAAGAAAATGTCGTGGCATTCCGTAGTCCAGGTGCTGCGTTCAATGGCCCACTGCCGCCGCACTCGCTAGTGGTGTAATGTCAATGGTAATCGGAGCAATGGCCGCCGTGCGACAAGTCCCCGCTCCTGCAGACGACGTCGAACGGTACATGCCGACACAGGTTGTTGCGCAACACACCCTAATTCCTGCGCTAACGTTCATGATGTGGCGGTGCGAGCCGTCAATGCCCGCCGCACAACATGCTGGTCCTCTCGTTCGGTGGTGTGCCGCGGCTACGGCAATCGCTCACGTCGGTCCGTCCGTCCATCCCTCCTGAACCCACCGAATCCATACTCGCCTCACTGTGGCTGGATGTCATCCCACACGGGCGGCGATGTCTCGGTACAATAAACCGCTGTCGCGATAAGCCACTATTCGTTCTCTGTCGAACCCCGAAACGTGCTGGAATGACTGCCGTATTCTGCGACGAGGCATCAGGAAGCTTCCCACGCACAGGTCCGGCAGCACAACACACTTCCACTACTTACACCCCGTCTTCTGTGCACCCTTCTAATAGTGCTTCTCGGTGGCATGCCAGGCACACATGATTTGCATATGCCCTGCAATGCTAATCGTTTGCATGTCCTCTCGCGGGCGGCGCATGCTGCAAATTTCAGGCCAATCGGATGCTTCCTTCTTGGTGTTGCATTTTGGGTGGCCAGCAGTGTATATATCCAGGCTGTGGTATATGCACATGTATACACACACAGACATAGGGGGAGCCCCCTCTTTTTTTCTACGGAAAAAGTGCCCCCTGCTGTTCTGCTAGTAACAAAAATCTACTTGTCATACTTTGAGTGCACTTAAAAGTATGTTGAAATACTCATCATTTGCTACAAGATTTCATTACATGCCTTCATTGACATTTATACCTGAAAAATGTCCTGAATCCATATGTAGCATAATGTAAATTGCTAAATTGTTCTCAAAATTTTGTAAACATGATGTACATGTATTTCTTTGCTAAGACATTTTTTGCTCTATCAGTTTTCTTTGTGGAAAAGGGAACAAATGCTACCTTTTCTTGACACTTAAATTGTTAGATGAATTGCACCTTATGTGGTCAGCGCATGGAGAATTACTTAAAATTTTTGCCAGAAAATGAACAATTATTAAAGATAAAAGGAAATTCATGACCCCAAAGCAAAATGTGTGACTTTTTCTTGACTTTCATGACCTTTTTCTGAATCCGTGACTTTCATGACAAGTAGACACCTTGAAAATCCATGTATGCTGGCAGTAGAGCTTGTGTATGAGTGAATGGTGTTTTATCAAAATGGTTTTCTATTGGTACAGGAGAGAGAGACAAGGTTGTGTAATGTCACCATGGCTGTTTAAAATATTTATGGATATGTGCATGCATGATGCCAAGATGGCCAATACTGGTTTATGTGTTAGTAATATCCATGTGGGATGTAAGGTCAGGTGATGCGTAACATCACAGCCTCTCCTTGACAAATGTCAACCCCGCCTTCTCGTGGTGCATCCTGTTCCCACTAAAGGGGCTCTGACGACCGCCAATAGCGGTATAACTATACCATCGGGATCAGAGGAAATGCTATCCCACACTCACCAACCCGCTTGGCCAGCGTGGTGAGTTATGGCCAAACGCCTCCAAAATGACTCTACAACTTAAATCTTGGCCCTCAGTCTCCGGCAGCTGGAATGTACCTGGCCAAGGCAGCGGCCAGTGCGACATGAAGGCAGAGGGTGCTAAGAATCCCCGGAGGACCGGACTAGGCTGCCATTTGATGATGACCTTGGCTACCTATAACGGACGCTCCCTATCTTCTGATTCAAGGCTTCTTGAATTGGAAGAGGAACTACAAAGGATCAAGTGGGACATCGTCGGGCTAAGTGAGGTAAGGAGAAAAGGAGAAGATCTCATTGAACTGAAAAGTGGACATCTCTTCTATTATCGTGGGACAGATACTGGCAGAACTAGTGGTGTTGGATTTATAATAAACAAGAAACTGAAGGATAAAGTGGTAGAAGTTGAAAGTTCCTCTGACAGAGCTGCACGACTCGTTATCCAACTATCGAGAAGATACCAGGCTCAGATTATTCAAACTTATGCACCCACCACAAGTCATCCTGAAGAAGAAATTGAAGAATTTTATGAGGAAATTCGTCATCTAAATAATAAAGGTAAGCAGCACTTGAAGATAATTATGGGAGATTTCAATGCAAAAATAGGGCAACGGCAACAGAATGAAACTTCAGTAGGTAAATTCGGTCACGGCAACAGAAACCAGCGTGGAAATACTCTCGTTGAGTTTGCAGAGGCAGAAGGATTTTTCATCTTGAACTCCTTTTTAAGAAAAAGCCACACAGGAAATGGACATGGAGACATCCAATTGGGACGACAAGTGAAATTGATTATATTATGTGTAACAAACACAGGTAGTGACCATAGATTGGTGAGATGTAAGATGCACCTCAACACTAAACTGGAACGTGGCAAGCTCATAAGACAAACAAAATGTATTGACATAACCAACCTTAAAAAACACCATAATACTTTCAAGTTGGAACTGAAGAACAGATTCTCTGCTTTAGAAGGCCTAACATCGGAAGAAGTGGATATTTCGGAAGTTAACAGAAAAGTAACCAAAGCTCTTATGGAAACAGCAACAAAATTAGCTGGGTCTAAGAACAAGTTGCATGTAAACAAATTATCAGGAAAAACGAAAATGTTGATGCAAAAAAGAAGAGAGATGAGGACAACTAAAGAAGATGTGACTTCCAAAGTGGAATATATAGAGCTATGCAAGACAGCACGAAAAAGTATCACTGAAGACGTAAGGAAATTCAACTGTGAGCTAGTGAGGAAAGCAATTGAAAACAACCAAAGCCTAAAGATAGCAAAGGGACATCTCAGTAAGGGAAGAAAACAGATTATGGCTCTGAGAAAAGAAGATGGTTCTATAACAAGAAATAGAGGCAAAATTTTGACAAGAGTGAAAGATTTCTACTCCAAATTATATGAAAGGGATGATACATGTACTCCAGACATCATGAAAGGTACCAGAGTTCTTCCAGTCCTCCCAGCAGAAGTTGCTCATGCAATCAAGAACATGAAGCGGGGGAAAGCTCCAGGAGAAGATGGAATTACTATAGACATCATACAAGAAGCAAGTGGAGAAATTGAAACAGTACTCGCCCAAATTTTCACTCGATGCCTTAATGAAGGGAAGATTCCTGAGGATTGGAACAATGCTACAATGATCCTGCTACATAAAAAAGGTGACATTGAGGATCTCAGGAACTACAGACCTATCAGCCTCCTATCAGTGGTTTATAAAATCTTCACTAAAGTTCTTTCACACCGCTTGAAGGTAACACTGGACATGGCTCAACCGAGAGAACAAGCTGGATTCAGGAGTGGCTACAGCACAATAGATCATATCCACGTACTGAGAGAACTAATTGAAAGAGCGAGGGAATATGAACTTCCATTGTGCATGGCTTTTATCGATTATGAAAAAAGCCTTTGATTCGGTGAAACCATCAGCAGTTACCACGGCTCTGAAATCCTGCGGTATTGAAGATGCATACATTAATATTATTAATAACATCTATGAAAATGCAAGTGCAAAGATTCGGCTGTTTGAAAATACAACACACATAAAAATTGGAAAGGGAGTGAGACAAGGTGACACCATATCTCCGAAGCTCTTTAATGCCACATTGGAAAATGTCTTTCAATCACTGAACTGGGAAAACAAAGGGATAAAGATTAATGGAGATTATCTAACCCACCTTCGTTTTGCTGATGACGTAGTCATTTTTGCAACTACCCCATCAGAGCTGCAGAGTATGATCCAGGAACTTGCTGACAAGAGTAAAGAAGTGGGATTAAAAATGAACTTTCAGAAGACAAAAGTGATGTTCAATGCTTTTACAAGAAATGAAGATTTATCGATTGATGGAGAAAAACTGGAGATAACAGATACGTATGTTTATCTTGGACAGCAGATATCAAGTGAGGGTCACATTGATGAAGAAATTAATCGGCGTACAAAACTTGCCTGGAGAGCTTTTGGAAGAAACAGCATAATTTTCAAGAGCAATATGCCATTATGTCTTAAAAGAAAAGTGTTTGATCAATGCATCCTTCCAGTGCTTACGTATGGTGCAGAGACGTGGACCTTAACTAAAAGAGACATACAAAGGCTGCAGACAACTCAAAGAAGCATGGAGAGGTGCATGCTTGGTATAACCAGGAGAGATAAGAAGAGGAACTCGTGGATCCGAAAAATGACGAGAGTGGAAGACATCATGATCAGAGTTAAATCCCTGAAATGGCAATGGGCTGGACATACTGCCAGAAGGACAGACCATAGATGGACAGCCGAAATTTTAGATTGGATTCCAAGGGACAGGAAAAGACCCAGAAAAAGGCCACATGGGAGATGGGTGGATGAAATTCGTAAATATGCGGGAGTGACATGGAGGAGACTGGCACAAGACAGACCGTTGTGGAGGAAACTTGGGGAGACCTTCGTCCAGCAGTGGATTGATAATGGTTGACAATGATGATGATGATGATGATGTGTAACAAAAAAATTCGTCATCGAAGACTGCAGTGTGCTGAACAAGTTCAACACAGGTAGTGACCATAGATTGGTGAGATGTAAGATGCACCTTAACACTAAACTTGAACGTGGCAAGCTCATAAGACAAACAAAATGTATTGACATAACCTACCTTAAAAAACACCATAATACTTTCAAGTTGGAACTGAAGAACAGATTCTCTGCTTTAGAAGGCCTAACATCGGAAGAAGTGGATATTTCCGAAGTTAACAGAAAAGTAACCAAAGCTCTAATGGAAACAGCAACAAAATTAGCTGGGTCTAAGAACAAGTTGCATGTGAACAAATTATCAGGAAAACCAAAATGTTGATGCAAAAAAGAAGAGAGATGAGGACAACTAAAGAAGATGTGACTTCCAAAGTGGAATATATAGAGCTATGCAAGACAACACGAAAAAGTATCACTGAAGATGTAAGGAAATTCAACTGTGAGCTAGTGAGGAAAGCAATTGAAAACAACCAAAGCCTTAAGATAGCAAAGGGACATCTCAGTAAGGGAAGAAAACAGATTATGGCTCTGAGAAAAGAAGATGGTTCTATAACAAGAAATAGAGGCGAAATTTTGACAAGAGTGAAAGATTTCTACTCCAAATTATATGAAAGGGATGATACATGTACTCCAGACATCATGAAAGGTACCAGAGTTCTTCCAGTCCTGCCAGCAGAAGTTGCTCATGCAATCAAGAACATGAAGCGGGGGAAAGCTCCAGGAGAAGATGGAATTACTATAGACATCATACAAGAAGCAAGTGGAGAAATTGAAACAGTACTCGCCCAAATTTTCACTCGATGCCTTAATGAAGGGAAGATTCCTGAGGATTGGAACAATGCTACAATGATCCTGCTACATAAAAAAGGTGACATTGAGGATCTCAGGAACTACAGACCTATCAGCCTCCTATCAGTGGTTTATAAAATCTTCACTAAAGTTCTTTCACACCGCTTGAAGGTAACACTGGACATGGCTCAACCGAGAGAACAAGCTGGATTCAGGAGTGGCTACAGCACAATAGATCATATCCACGTACTGAGAGAACTAATTGAAAGAGCGAAGGAATATGAACTTCCATTGTGCATGGCTTTTATTGATTATGAAAAAGCCTTTGATTCGGTGAAACCATCAGCAGTTACCACGGCTCTAAAATCCTGTGGTATTGAAAATGCATACATTAATATTATTAATAACATCTATGAAAATGCAAGTGCAAAGATTCGGCTGTTTGAAAATACAACACACATAAAAATTAGAAAGGGAGTGAGACAAGGTGACACCATATCTCCGAAGCTCTTTAATGCCACATTGGAAAATGTCTTTCAATCACTGAACTGGGAAAACAAGGGGATAAAGATTAATGGAGATTATCTAACCCACCTTCGTTTTGCTGATGACGTAGTCATTTTTGCAACTACCCCATCAGAGCTGCAGAGTATGATCCAGGAACTTGCTGACAAGAGTAAAGAAGTGGGATTAAAAATGAACTTTCAGAAGACAAAAGTGATGTTCAATGCTTTTACAAGAAATGAAGATTTATCGATTGATGGAGAAAAACTGGAGATAACAGATACGTATGTTTATCTTGGACAGCAGATATCAAGTCAGGGTCACATTGATGAAGAAATTAATCGGCGTACAAAACTTGCCTGGAGAGCTTTTGGAAGAAACAGCATAATTTTCAAGAGCAATATGCCATTATGTCTTAAAAGAAAAGTGTTTGATCAATGCATCCTTCCAGTGCTTACGTATGGTGCAGAGACGTGGACCTTAACTAAAAGAGACATACAAAGGCTGCAGACAACTCAAAGAAGCATGGAGAGGTGCATGCTTGGTATAACCAGGAGAGATAAGAAGAGGAACTCGTGGATCCGAAAAATGACGAGAGTGGAAGACATCATGATCAGAGTTAAATCCCTGAAATGGCAATGGGCTGGACATACTGCCAGAAGGACAGACCATAGATGGACAGCCGAAATTTTAGATTGGATTCCAAGGGACAGGAAAAGACCCAGAAAAAGACCACATGGGAGATGGGTGGATGAAATTCGTAAATATGCGGGAGTGACATGGAGGAGACTGGCACAAGACAGACCGTTGTGGAGGAAACTTGGGGAGACCTTCGTCCAGCAGTGGATTGATAATGGTTGACAATGATGATGATGAATATCCATGTGCGCGAATTGCTGTATCTTTACGACACACTCCCACTGGCAGACAGCAAAAGCTAGTTGCAGATTATATTTTCTCGGATGTACAAATTTTGCATGAAATTCAAACTGAGTATAAATAAGGCAAAAACCAAAGTTATGGTTTTCGAGCAAGGAACTGTTAGTACTGAATGTATATAAGTCTAAATGGCACAGTGATTGACCAGATGAAGGAGTTTGTGTATTTAGGAATCATGTTTGACAGAGAGAACAAATTGGATGATGAAATTAGTAGGCGAGTGAATTCTTCATTGAAAGTCATAGCAGCTTTGGAAAGTTTTCACAGGAATGATGGGTTCTCAAAAGAGTCCTGCATGGCTGTGTATGAAAGTGCAATTGTTCCTACTCTGATGTATGGCAGTGAAACTGGGTACTACAGAAGAAACATAGGATAGGAGTCATCTGTGTGCTAGATAAATGCATTACTTACTGGGGATTTGTGGCAAGACACGTTCTGATCGTGTGAGGAATGAAGATGTGCTGCAGTTGTGTAATGTGAGGCAAAATGTCGTTAGTAAGGTGGAGACTAATATTCTTAGGTGGTTTGGCAATGTTGAAAGAATGGGTGATGAGATGCTTACTAAGAAAATGTTTTTAGCTGAAGTGGCAGGAAGGAAAGGCGCAGGAATGGCAAGGAAGTCATGGGAGGATCAGATTCAGGAGTGTCTGCATGAGAAAAAGATTATGGTATGAAGTATAGGTGGTCTTGTGTACGTCGTGTGATGGATGTCAGTGAAGCCCTAGTTGTGTGTAAAGATTGTTGTAACTGGAGACATTTGATATGGCAACAGTAAGTAAATAATCAGTTAGAAATTTATCTGGTAGTTTGTATTTCTTTGTGGAGCTAAACCCTGAATCTCAGAGAACAGCTTAGTGGTGTGTGTGTGTGTGAGCGCGAAGCTGCCGTATGGACGGGCAGAAGAAAATCAAGAAAACTGAAGCATTTAACAACACACAAAATATTCTTTAAAATAATAATAATAATTCAAAGGAAATTAAAGAATATTAAAGGCAATCAAACATTTAACTAAATAACAAGTGAAGCTTATGTCGAAAATTGTCTGAATAAAGCTTTTTTGAGTAAGATTTTTGCCATTTTTAAATTAGGATTTTGGTCTGCTCTCAGAATATAACTAATATTCTACATGCTCATTAAGAAACTGTCAGAGTATTTCAGAAGTGCTCTGAAGAGAGCTCTTATGAAAGAAACTTCTTTTACATTTTATCCTTTAGATAACAAACTGGCCAATCCTGTTGATCTCTGTCTCTCTCTCAATGGAATACTTTTTTAGCAAACATCCCCCCTCCATTGCTACAGCTGCTGTAATGTAAGTGAATTTAAACTTAGATTATGCAATTTGAGACTTACCTACTTTTTAAGAAAAAGCAATCTTTTATACAAGATACTTTGTGGGGCGTCAATGCAAGATGTCAAACCATGCAAATATTCTGTATGATAAATGTTGTTTTCAAACGAAGTTAATATTCTTGCTTTAACAGTGGCAAGATCATCTGTGAATTTAACATACTCCAGTTCTCTTGAACCTATGGAACTGCAGTCACACAGGTCCTGCAGGCCAATGCATTTGAAAAAAGAATGAATAATTTGAATTCATGTGGCTTGTGGAATATTTCCCATAGTAGTAGCCTTAAGCTTTATATTCTATACATTCATATTTATAAAACTAAATGTATATCAAACTTTTTTCATCCTGTATTTCATATATTATACTACAAGAGATCTTAACATAAATTACTCAGCTCAACATTATTCTCCAAAAATATTTGAACATATAATGTTTCACACTGATGCTGCTGCTGAAATAATACACTCTGGCAACAGATGTTCTCCAAGGATCAACCAATTCCACAACTGCCCATCTGATCAGAATAGTATGCATTGTGATTCATCATTATACATGGGCAATTTTTAATGGTCTAGGAGCCAACTGGGCCATTCTCCACACCTTATATGGTGGAATTATTTATTACAGTTGATGGCATTTAGATTATGCAATGCCCCTCTCCTATGGTAACTGACATTGTGCTGAGTCTAATCTCAACTGATGGGTGTAAATGCTGGTTAGTAGTTTGCAAAGATGCAGGGGCATAACTACGGCAGGGCAGGTGGGGTGGCCACCCAGGGCGTAGCTCAAGAGAGGGCACAAAAATCACTACTTATAATCTGATTAAAATTGGAAATGAAACTTTTGCTCCAGTTTCTGGTACTATTTCTTTACACCATACTTTGCTACTTGTTCTTTTCCAGAATTTTTTTATAATATGTGTCACTAGTATTGGTAGCCATAAGCAACTTAAAATTCATATTTCTTTCTCAAAATGTTCAGTGAATGTTAGTTGCTCACATTTAAAAATAAAGGCACGGTAAAATGCAAGATAACAATGCAGTTCACATGTACATATACACTGACGGGAAAAAAATCCCAACACCACGAAAAAATAGTTGTAGAGGATTGAAACGGCGGCAATACATTTGTATAGGTAACATATTTAATCGATTAAGGTTTCAAGATCACAGCTTAATGTAAGCGCGAGAAGAGCCATTTTGAATGTGAAATGCTGGTACATTAATAACCGGTGTAACCGCCAGAATGTTGAATGCAAGCATGCAAACGTTCATGCATTGTGTCGTACAGGTGCTGGATGTCAGTTTGTGGGATGGAGTTCCATGCCTGTTGCACTTGGTCGGTCAATACAGGGACAGTTAATGCTGGTTGGGGGTGAAGCTGGAGTTGTCGTCCAATGATGTCCCATACGTGCTCGATTGGTGAAAGATCTGGTGATCTAGCAGGCCGTGGCAACATGTCGACACTCTGTAGAGCATGTTGGGTTACAACAGCGGTATGCGGGCGAGCGTTATCCTGTTGGAAAACACCCCCTGGAATGCTGTTCATGAATGGCAGCACAATAGGTTGAATCACCAGACCGACGTAAAACTGTGCCGTCAGGGTGCGTGGGATAACCACGAAAGTGCTCCTGCTGTCATAGGAAATTGCTCCGCAGACCATAACTCCAGGTGTAGGTCCAGTGTGTCTCGGCCGCAGACAGGTTGGTTGCAGGCGCTCACCTGGCCGCCTTCTAACCAACACACGGCCATCACTGGCACCCAGGCAGAACCGGCTTTCATCAGAAAACACAACAGATCTTCACTCCGTCCTCCAATGAGCTCTAGCTTGACACCACTGACGTCGCAAGTGGTTTGGAGTAAGTGGAATGCACGCTACAGGGCGCCTGGCTTGGAGCTGTCCTTCAAGTAACAGATTTGTAACAGTTTGTTGTGTCACTGTGGTGGCAACTGCAGCTCAAAGTGCTGCTGCAGACGCAGTACGATGCGCCACGGCCATACGCGGCGGTCTTCCCTCTCAGGAGTGCCACGTGGCCGGCTGGAACCCGGTCTTCTCGAGGCAGTACCTTCCCTTGACCACCGCTGCCAACAATCGTGCACAGTGGCTACATTCCTGCCAAGTCGTTCTGCAATATTGCGGAAAGAAAATCCACCTTCTCGTAGCCCTATTACACGACCTCGTTCAAACTCCGTGAGCTGCTGAAAATGGCTTCTTCGTCTTCTTAAAGGCATTCTTGACTAACATCAACAAACTACGTCGAATCTCAACGATAACTAACGCTCACGAACGTTACAGTGCGTATTTACAGCAAACCTGCTTTGCATGTTCCGAGGGGGCCACCAGCGCCACACGTATGCGCGGAGCGCGAAATTTGCATAGACGTCATCTTACAGATGTACTCTCACCGCCTACCAACTGTCATTTATCTAACACAACCCCTTCTTGGTGTTGGGATTTTTTTCCGTCAGTGTTTGTGTATAAATATTATTATACACTACTAAATGAGTAATAAACAATATATATAAAAAAAATTACATATATATAAGATGACATAATAATTTTTGCTTTGAACTACCCTTTCAAAGCTGCAGAGTATGATCCAGGAACTTGCTGACAAGAATGAAGAAGTGGCATTAAAAATGAAATTAAGATTTATCGATTGATGGGGAAAAGCTGGAGATAACCGATACCTACATTTACTTTGGACAACACATATCAAGAAGATTTAAAAGCTGTCGTAGCACGGTAACATTTTCTGTAGCCAAAGCACACACACCACACCTTTAAATTTTATTTTTTAAAAATGCAGGATCTTAAAAACGTCTTTATTTACAATTTAAAAATATGGTAGATAAAAGCTCTGGCGAGCACTTTCGCGACCACTATGGCCGCATCATCAGGCAGCTGAGTGAAACCAGATTAGAACGGCAAAAAGTTAAATAGTGACAGATAAGAGCACAAGTAATACACATTATATGTAAATGAACACAAGTCATTGCCATTTACTACAAATTGTTAAAGGTTCCTAATAATCATTCAGATTCTTCCCCCTGAGTTCTGCAAAATCAGGTTTTTCCCGGTAGAGAGAATGTATACAGGCACGTCCTCATTACAGCATTTTGGTCCAAATTTTATAATATATAGACTCTCGGTAAAAAGCATAGAGCGTTTATTAGAAGCAGTCGATAGTAAGTTTGGATTGTCCCAGTCAGGTGTTAAGTCTTTTTCAATAGCAGTTTTTGACAATGTCAAGGCAGCAGATTCCTTATGGATGGCATATCTGTGTTCAGCCCAGCGAGTAAATAGGCTTCGAAAGGTCGAGCCCACATAGCAAAGATCTACCGATTGTCCATTCCTGTCCACTAAAGGGATGTTAAACACTCCAAAGCGGGAAATAGTTGGAACTACGTCTCTATCACGTCTAATTACTGAAAATAGGTTTTGGGTTTTAACCCTGAACCCAATAGAGTATTTTTTACATGTGTTTTTTAATAAAGAGACCACAGATTTCTGGTAGTCCATGCTCCCCACATACTTAATTGTGGGTACATTTCTAGTCAGTGTTGTGAACATTTTCCGTTAATATTGTTGAACAAGTCTTTGAACACATCCAGCGGGGTATCCATGCACATCAGCAATCTCAGTCATTTTTCCTAGTTCTAAATTTCGGCTATCAGAAGTTGACGAGTGTGTAAAAGCTCTGTGTACAAGGAATCTGAGTGCTGAAAGTTTGTAGAGTGTTGGAGTAAATGAGTTGAAGGGATTAATAACCGGGATTGAGGTTGGTTTTCGATAAACCGAAATGTGAGTGGTCAGAAGTGTGGGAAACCAAAAAGTCAAGATAAGGAAGTGACCCAGATTTCTCAATCTCAACAGTAAACCTTATACCAAGAATGATGGAAGATAAATTTGAAGCCAAATTAAATAATTCAGGACAGGATGAGACCAAACAAGAAAGAAGTCATCAAAGTATCTAAGATATAACGAAGGTTGAATGGAACAAGATTTTAGGTAATTATTTTCCAGATCTTGAAGCAAGATTTCAGCTAGAATGGGAGACAAAGGGGAACTTATAGGCACCCCTTCATTCTTTTTAAAGATAGTCTGTTGAAATCGGAAGAAACACCGGTCTCCAACAAGTTTCAAAGCTTGTAGGGTAGTATCATTTTTTTTTTTTTAATTGTAAATAAAGATGTTTCTTAGATCCTACGTTTTTTTAAAAAGAAAATTTAAAGGTGTGGTGTGTGCGCTTTGGCTCCAGAAAATGTTACAGTGCTTCGACAGCTTTTAAATCTTGTCTACAACTCAGCACGAAATACCTTTGGTTCTAACACATATCAAGCAAGGGTCACATTGATGAAAAAATTTATCGGCATAAAAAACTTTATTGGAGAGCATTTGGAAGAAACAGGACAATTTTTAAGAGCAATAATGCCATTATGTCTTAAAAAAAAAAAGTAAAGTGTTTAATCAATGCACCCTTCTAGTTCTTACATACCGAGCAGAGACATGGACCTTGATAAAAAAAAAAAAAAAACCAAATATACAAAGACTGCAGACAACCGAAACAAGCATGTAGAGATGCCTGCTTGGTGTAACCAGGAAAAATAAGAAGAGGAACTCATGTATCAGGAAAATGACAAGGGTGGAAGACATCATGATCAGGGTGAAAATCCCTGAAACGGCTGTGGATTAGACATATTGCTAGAAGGACTGACCACTGTTGGACAACCAAAATTTTAGACTGGATTCCAAGGGATAGGAAAAGACCCAGAAGAAGAGTATGCGGGAGATGGGTGGATGGAATTCGAAAGCATGTCGGGTGACATGGAGGAGGCTGGCTCAAGATAGACTGTTGTGGAAGGAACTTGGGGGAGACCTTCATCAAGCAGTGGATTACGAATGTTTGACAATGATGCTGGTGATATGATAGATGGGGGCGCAATATTTTGTGCTTTGCCCCAGATGCAAAGATGCCTAGCTACGCCTCTGCAAAGTTGAGTTCACATCGATACAGCAAGGTTCCAAGAATCCTCCAGTCTCAAAGAGTAAATTTCCCTGCTTTTCTGGTGCATTGTTATACTGCTGTGGTACGCCAAGCTTCCATCTTCTAATAACATCACCAACATCAACCTTGAATAGTAGAAACTGTACACAAGTTCATTAATCAACAAGGCAGCAATATAACACCTAAACATAACACTCCTTACAAAATCCACCAGTTTAGCAGCTCTATGTGCAATGATAAACACAGAAGACATCTGTTACATACATACATATCACTAAGCTGTTCTCTGCAATTCAGAGAATAGCTCCACAAAGAAACCACCAGATAAATTTTTAACTGATTATTTACTTACTGTTGCTGTATCAAACTTCTCCAGTTACAGTGATCTTGACACACAACTAGGGATTCACTGACATCCATCACAGAATGTACACAAGACCTTCTATACTTCATACTCATAATCTTTTACTCATGCAGACACCCCTGAATCTGATCCTCCCATGATTTCCTTGGCCTTCCTCTGCCTTTCTTTACTGTCATTTGGACTAAAAAAAAAAAATCTTAGTAAGCATCTCATCAAGCATTCTTTCAACATGGCCAAACCACCTAAGAATATTAGTCTCCACCTTGCTAACAACATTTTGCTTCACATTACACAACTACAGCACATTTTCATTTCTCACATGATCAAAGTGTGCCTTGCCACAAACTCCCTGTAAGTAAAGCATCTCTCCAGCACACAAACAACTCCTATGTCTCTTCTGCAATACCCAGGTTTCAGTGCCATACACAGCCATTCGGGACTCTCTTGAGAATCCATCATTCCTGTAAAAACTTCCTAAAGCAGCTATGACTTTCAATGAAGAATTCACTCACCGACTAATTTCACCATCCAATATGTTCTCGCTGTCAAACATGATTCCTAAATACACAAACTCATTCACCTGGTCAATCACTGTGCTTATTAAGACACATATTACATTCAGTGCTAACAGTTCCTCACTCAAAAACCCTAACTTTGGTTTTCCCTTATTTATACTCAGTATTGCTGTAAGAATCGCGAAGCAGCCAAGATGGTTCACCAGAATAAAGCAAAAGATAGGAAGTAAAAGGTGGAAAGGCATGAATCGGCTTTTTGGAAAGACAGAAAATCTTTCTGGAAGTACATAAGACAGAGGAAAAATAGGGGAAATAAAACTAAGTTGTGTGAAGAATAGGATCGGAGAAATGATATGGGAGCCCAATGAGTTAACTGAAAGATGGAGTGAATACTTCTGTGAGTTAGAGCATGAAAGCAAAGGTGATTCTCTGAGGCAGAAGCAGATGATGTTACAGAGAGAGATGGAAGTACAGGAGGGATCTCAAGAGAAGAGGTTTGTAAAGCTCTAAAATCTCTTCAGAATGGTAAGGCTCCACGAGTAGATCGGATAACTGCTGAGATGTTAAAATATGGTGGTGACTCTGTAATTGACTGGTTAACTGAAATTTGCACTTGTGCTGGGAGTTAGGATTGGTTCTTCAGAATTGTAGGGATGCTATCATTGTTCCCTTGTATAAGGGAAAGGGTGATCAGACTGAATGTAAGAACTTTCGTGGTATCAGTTTGCTGAGTGTGCCAGGGAAAGTATTTCGAAAGATTGTTATTGATAAAGTAAGGGGTCTTGCACATCAGAGAAAGTCTCGGATGTGCAGAGTGGCTTTATGCCTGGTATGTCTGCATGAGAAAAAGATATTGAGTATGAAATACAAAAGGTCTTGTGTGTGGCGTGTGATGGATGCCAATTAAGCTTGAGCTGTATGCAGAGACTGCTGAAATTGGAGATGCCTGATACAGCAACAGTGAGTTCTTTCTGCGAGGAGTTTCTTTCTGTCAGAGAACAGCTTAGTGATATGTATGTATGTTGAATTTCAAAGAAATTTCGTACATCCGGGGGACAGCCTACTCCACAACTCACTTTTGCTCTCTGCCAACAGGTCTGTGTCATCAGCATACAGCAATCTGCACATACTGCTATTACCAAGACATAAACAAGTACTGTCCATCTTGGCATCACACATGCACACATTCATAAATATATTAAACAGCTATGGTGACATTACACAACCTTGTCAGACTCTTGAACCAATAGAAAACCATTTTGATAAAACAACATTGACTTGTACACAACTTCTACTGCCAGCATACATGGCTTTTACACTATTAAGTAGATTCCCACTATTAAGTAGAACACCATATTTATTCAGTACTTTCCACATAAGTATCCTATTTACTCAGCCATAAGATTTCTCTAAATCTATGAAGGCAGCAAAAACTTTCTTGCCAACAGCCAGATACATTTTGATCATCATATGTAATGCAAAAATTTGGTTAGTGCAGTCTTTTTACCAGCAACAAAACTACTCTGAACATCCCACACTTTCAATGATGTAAGACCTCGTACCTTTTCAATAATGACCTAACCAAACACTTTACCTGGAACACTCAGTAAGCTAATACAACGATAGTTCTTGCGGTCAGTAGGATCACCTTTTCTTTATACAAGAGAACACTGATAGCATCCCTCTAATCCTGAGGGACCATACCTAACTCCCAGCACAACTGGCAAATTTCAGTTAAGCAGTCAATTACAGAGTCACCACCATATTTCAACATCTCAGCAGTTATGCCATCTGCTCCTGGAGCCTTACCATTCTGAAGAGATTTGAGAGATTTACACACCTCTTCTCTTGAGATCCCTCCTGTGCATCCATCTCTCACTTTGACATCACCTGCTTCTGTCTCAGAATCACCTTTGCTTTCCTGATCTAATCTAATAACTCACAGAAGTATTCACCCCATCTTTCACTTAACTCATTGGGCTTCCATATAATTTCTCCAATCTTATTCTTCATACAACTTGAAACTTTATTTCTTCCATTTTTCCTGTGTGTCATGTATTTCCAGAAAGTTTTTCTATTTTTCCAAAAAGTCAATTCATGCCTTTCCACCTTTTCCTTCCTATCTTTTGCCTTACTCTGGCGAACCAGCTTAGCTGCTTCATGCTTCTTACAATGATATTCATCCTCAGGAGACATGTTGCACAGAAATATTCCAATATGCACGTATTTCTCGATGTATTGAGAAAAGAAATATTAAAGTCACACCAGTCTGAGTCAGTGGGAATCAAGCCTTGATCTAGAATGAATTCAACTATTAAGATGGAAATATAAAATATAGAATTGCTGAGCCCTATAGCATACTTGCTGCAGGAAAAATTTCCATAACCTGACTCATATGCATATAAATTGAAATTTTGCCTGGGTGACAACTATGTCAAAGTAGCAGCTAATAAAAAGAAATTTCCAAATTATGTAAGACAGTAGAAACTGTCACAGCTGTAATTTACATAGGTTGTGTTTGCATATTTGTACTGGAACCAATTATTCGTGTTTCAACCTATATCTTCTATACTTATTTAACTTGAACACTTTAGCTTTATACAGGAAGGCATTTATTTGAAATAAAAATGGGTTTAATTTAACAGAGCATAAAAAGTGTTATGAATTGTGACAACATGCCTTTGACAGTTTGATCAAATTATAAAAGAATAATCACTGTATCTCACAAAAACATTACTTGCCACATCAAATCAGCATTCCAAGTCCAAAAATATCAGAACATACTGAAATCAGCAGAAAATATCTTTTTCAGAAGGGGGCGAGAGGTTCATTAGGATTATATGGAATGATTACTTAAAGACCATAAAAGGTTGAATCAATATTGGATGCCCAAAAATTTTTAACGGTCTGAAAACTGGTAATCATTGAATTAGATCACTAAAATTGCAATTTAATCACCAGAGCTAGCAAGTGTAAATTTGAACCTCTAAAAATAATAATTACCTTAATGGATGACTTTTATTTAGAGATGAAATGAATTTTTGAATGAATCAAACACTTTTGAGCGAGCTCTTAACTATTTAAGTCTCACATCAAAGTCAATTTCTACCTTTTCTGCTTCTTCCACATTTTTCATTTGGCGTTTTTCTCAAGCTATTTGATTTCTATATCTAGGACAAATTTCTTGATTTTTCAGCAAAGTGGTCATCTCTCTCATTTTATCAGTTCATCAACATCTGTTAGTAATATTTTTTTTAATTGGTCAACAAGTAGAATTGCTTTTCTTTTAGTCTGCTGCTCACTGTCTTTCAAAAATCTTTGATCTTCCAATTACTGCATATATTTCTTTCTCTGTCTCCAAAAGATAATAATAAAAAAATCTCTAATGTTTGCTTTTAAAATTCCACCTACAGATCTCATGTGCTCACTGATCAGTAACTGGGTAATAAGAGACTCTTGTTTCAAATGATCAACCTGAGGTTCTTTGTTAATGGAGAATCCTCTTTCCACACTTAGCTTGTGTGTGTGGCCATTTGAAAGCAACAAAGGCAATTTTAAAACCTTCTACAAATCACTAACACACATTTTATGCATACAATAACCATACAAAAGACTATAGAGTTTACTTAACCACCACATTCTCTAAACGCAGTTGTTTTGTTAACCTGGTCAAGAAAGTTGCAAAACTCAGACAGTACATCATTTCAAATACTTTCCCTTATTTTCATATTTACATTGCAAATACTTTCCCTTATTTTCATATTTTCAACAAGATAGTAGTAATTTGATTGGTAGTAATTTTTTTTATCTTTTTTCTTTATCCTGCGTTTTGATAGGATTTAAACAAGATAATTTTCTAACAATGATACAATTTAAGTGGATTTTTTTCTAAAAGCTTAGCTGAGGTTTTGAGTAAAAACTGTTGAGTTCTCACTTCAAAATCCTCATATTGCCTTTGTGAGATTTTTGTGAAGTTTTTATTTAGGCATTAATCTTTCTACCATCTACAGTCGTTCAAAAAGTAGTAACGAGACTGATTTTACATGGCGCAGAAGTGTAATGCAGTCAACATACTTACATGTTAATAGTTGTACAATTATTATTATTACTGTTACACACGTTATAAAAGTCTTCAAGTCGAGCGCACATATGCCTCATAATTTCTGCTATAACATAAGTATTTAAGGGTGTGGGATATAAAATATTTCAGCTATTATAACATGTTCAAAATGACTGCACTTACCCAATATGACACAATCGGGAAGGTTATTGTTGGCTGTTTTTACTCACAAGCATCTATCTCGGATGTTCAGGAGTTGACAGTTTCGTGCAGACTAAGTTCGTAGAACTAAAAACACTCACAGGTTTATATGAAAACTTACAACCAGAGTCGAGATTTGAATAAAAAATGAAGATGAAGTTTAAAAGAATCAATGAAATAAAAGACTATATACAGTGTGATTAAAATCCTTATCTTTTATCAACGTAGTCTTCACCTAAAATCAAGCTATAAAAGAGCATTTGTAGTCACACCAAGACCAAGAGGTTAGCATAAAATTTGGACAGAAAGCAGAGAATTACTTGTAATGGGCACTCACTACTCAAACACTACCAGACTAGTTTCGATCCATTTACAACACGGGCGTCTTCAGTGGTACAACTATCATCGGCCAAAAGACTACGTGCCGACTTCCACGTATCATTCCCGACTTGGATGTTCCACATAGACAGATCACGTCTGTGTTCCCATAAACATGTGCATACGTGACTATGTTGCCATGCACCATCTATCGGGTTGGATGTAAAGAACAGTTGTTATCCTTCTAATTATTCAGGTTTAAATTTCTCCTTGATTTATTTTTATTTTTTACTTTTTTATTTTTTTGCTCAATTAGATATTTCCAAGGGTATGGGATTTCCATTGGTGTTGATGATGAAAGATGATGGAATAAAACCTAACGAAATCGTCACCTTAAAACCTGTGCGAAAAAACAAAGGATTGACACAACACCATCGCCGCCTTATCGCCTCGTCAACATTCTCGACGCGTTTCGTCTTGCATACTTCACGGCCATTTTCAAGGTTGCAGGCAATGTTAACTCTGCACTGAAAGCTAAGGTCTATCTCATCGTTAACTCTATTAACTCTGATGTTAACTCTGCACTAAAAACTAAGGTCTATCGATGTTAACTCTGTGTTGAAGACCTTAAACTATATCATAAGGTAAAACATATACTATATCTATATTCCACGTATAACTTCATGATTTGGTTAAATACCATAATGTGAATCTTGAAGTTACTAGGGCCGTAATTAGCCGCAGGACAGGGAGGGTGGTTGCCCTTCCAGGATGGTCATAGAAGAGGTGTAATTTCTCACTCTGAGGAGCATAAGAAATAGAAATGAATGGACAGGGTTCCCACTCAAAAGTAGAAAAAAAATTCCCTGACTTTTCCAGGTTTTCCAGGTGGTCCTGAGAGTTTTTCCAGAGCGGCAAATCAAATCACATTGCGACAAATTGTTGCATTTCCTTACATTCTTGCGTTCCTTACGAAAGCATACATTTGTTAATTCTTTAAATAACTGTCCTTTATACAATTACCTGCTTTTTTTTTTAATAACAATTAAATGCATGAGGCATATTATTTTTGGTACCATTATTTACTTTTTGGTACCGTTGGTTCAAATATTCTTTAAAACATGTAAACCATGTATTTACATGCTTTAAAGAATATTTGAACAAAGACTTAATTTAAATTCTACATATAATGAAATATTTCAATCAATTAGGTGAAATTATACAACTGATTTATCTGTATTTTAAGTGCACACAAGTATATAAATAACATTTTAAACGACTCACAACATTTAGAGTTCCAGTTAGGTTTTAAAATGCAAGCTGGGAGAATTGTGACTGAAGAGAATAAATTGCCCTTAAATGATACAATGCTGAATGAAGCTTTAAATCCTTTAAGTGCTTATTTTACATAAATATTAAACAACACAGAAACATTTGCTGAAATTGAAGTCTAATGGGAATGATAAAATGGTGAGTGTCTGACAGTCTCTTAACATTTTGTTAGAGCGGTTCTATCAAATCGATCTACCAATTTGTATTTTCTATTGGAATTTACTTAGAATCTTTAAAGACAAAGCAAAGTAAAACAGTTATTAAAAAATAAAAAAAAGAAGAGAGAGAGAACAGAAATCGTGACAGCATTTCTGCGTCTGAGGAAATACGTGTGCCAGTACCATCCCAACAATTTCTAGCAATCAGGGAAAATACTGCTGACATTTAAAAATCAAAATTGCAATTATTTTAGCTAACGTTAGTTCTTGCACATGGCAATGAGAACATCGAATCTATGCTATTTCAGAGGGGCCAACCTCAAGCAGAACGCATCAGTAATCAATAGGGTATTTTACAGTAATGTTTCAGTAATCGAACACAAACTTTCAGTAATGTAACACGCCATTTTTTTTCAAAGTTAAGGACAATATTATAGTATTACTGTGTAACCTGTAATACTTGTATGAGGTGCCTATCGGTAATCACCATACGAAGCCTCATCGCTAACGCGTGAAATGGGTATTTCATGAGAAATTAATGCGTGAAATGTGTAATAACTTTATATGTTTACACTATCCTCACAAAAAAATATGAAATTAAATTATCAATATTGTACTTACCTCATGTCATTGCTGACATAAAAACTCCCTTGTTGCTTGTTTTGCAGTGGTATATTCTTTTTCAGAAAACTTTTTATAACACAGCTCACCTGAGGAAAATGCTTTACTTTTCTGTATAAGAAGGGCACATAATGTTTTGGTGCTCATTGTTGGGCAGAAGTATGCGAGGTTTTTCCTTACTATACTAAATATTCTCTACGTAGAGGAATTGCTGTGAGGGATAGTCAATATTACCAACATTAGTTTAGGCAATGCAGAATACTTGGGAAGGCCAGATGAATCCTTCATCTTAGATATTTCATTCCATGCCACATCTGCTCAAGGATATCCAGCTTCATCAATATCAGAGTCTGGGAACATAGCATGAAAGAAGCGACCAGCATGATCACAGATTGCTATAGGTAGGTTATGCTCCACAACGATTGCAGTAAACAGCAATTCAGCGTTTATCACGCTATTTTCATTCTTCTTTTTGCAAAAAAATTATCCAAAGGCTTTGATCGAGTCTTTAATTTTACACAATCCTGGTGTTTGTTTTGACTGGATATGCCTTCGGCAATCATCTCATCTCGTCCTACATGGGCTACTGATTACTCTCATATTAGAAGGCACGCAAGGAAACCTTTATTTCAGCATTTTCCATTTCCTTGCTCAAGATTTGTAAGAAAGATTTGGATGTTCCTGGAAAAACCTCTTTGCATATTTATTTGTTTCAGAAACAATAATTCCAAGGATGAAATTGGTAAAAAACAAGTAAAAATATGCAATAGGTGCCACATCAGTTGCAGGAGCATGTTTGGGCCCCTGCATTTCATGACAATCAAAAGGATGCTGAGGTTGTTCATCACTTCTCTCTATTACATCCTCCCATTCACTTTCAGAACTTTCATGATCTGAAGATTCACTATGAAGATCTTCACCTTCTGAAGAAGATATGGTGTGCGTGGCACTGTGGCTAGTTTTCTGGCTTGATGTTGCTTGGCCAATATCACTCTCAGATGATTCAAATTCATCACCATCACTTGGCAAACTTTCACTCTCACTACAAGCCATTTCAAATAACCTTAGAAAAAAATTTCACGCAGTAGGAAAAAGCACGTCTCCTAGTCTGAGGAACAAGCTGTCAATAAAGTCATCCTCTGCTAACACGAGTTTGGAAAAAGAGGGTTATTCGTATTTCACGGAGTTTTGCGATTGTGTCTGTTTGTTTAGGAAAAAGAAATGAATACTGTGAAGAGCTTCTAGTAATAAAACACTGCACTTCGTTCTCCCGCGCGGCGAAAGTCCGCAAGAAATATAAACATCCGTCATCGCAGGACCACGCGTTGCGACGAGTTGATCGTTATTGCACTTCGAACGGGGCTCGAAAAGTGTGATTTCCGACAGTACGACGTCTTATAATACACCAACAATTCCAAGTGAACAGCCCTGCCTCAACTGCAGTAGGAAACGTTTTGGCTAAAGTAACCTTTCTCCTGTCACACGGAGAAATTGCGTGGGGAACCGATAGTACCGATAGCAAGCGCAAACTCTTTTACGATGACACTTACGGCATATTACCCGTAATTTTCGTCGTATTATCCGCAGACCGCAAAATTCACATAAAAAAAAAAAAACATTCGTATAATCCGCAGACTGTGACATTTAGGAAAAAAATCGCCGTATAATTCGCACATCATAGATGTTGAATCAGAAGTGGAATTTCCGACAGAAAAGTCGGTCACATAAACACATCGCTCTTTCCACGTTCCAGAAACACATAGCAACCGAAAAATTGTTTTCAGCCGCCGCCGGGGAATTGAGCCACGGATCTCTCGATATCTAACCGAGCGCGTTAGCTTTACACCACGGTGGCCAACAATCCACGGTGCTATGTGTATTTTTAAGTCAGCTTCTGACATCTTAAATCCGTAAGATGGGCTCAGCTACTGAGACGTCTCCATCTGGTGGGTATTAAGGGCACTGGCTATATATATATTATAGCAGTTAATTCCAAAGGGCGAGATCCAAGGTGAAAATCCTCCAAATACGTGGCGTCAGTAAATAAATACGTCGCTCTTTCCACGTTCCAGAAACACATGAGTCCGAAGAAGTAAGAGAAAAAAAAAACTATTTTATTAAATGAAGAAATTCATTTTTAAAGGTTACTGTTTTATATTTTTATCTCCGAACAGATAAAGGGTGTGGCATCCATAGATCACGCCGATGTAGCTCCAGAGTATTGCATTACACTGCCAATGACGAAAGGCTGATACAGAACAAGTCGTAGAAATACCGTATGTACTCGCGTATAAGTCGAAAGTTTTTGGAGGAATTCCTGCTTTCAGAGTTGAGAGATCGTCTTATACGTGGGCCAATAAAAAACTTCCGTGAATTCTCCCGCGGAATTTACAAACGGATTTGTTTACGTTTTAGATCGCGACACAGAGGCTTTCCGTATGTTGCTGCACGATTGTGTTCTGACCTCAAAACTATCGCGCAGTGACATGATCATATCCTCAATTCTGTCCACCACTTCAAGTTTAAATTCGGCAGTGTAACTGAAACGTTTCCTTTTCAGAGACATCATGATTAGCAATGAAAAAAACAGCAGCAGCGACGTTCGCCAAAACAACGAAAGCAAACTAGATACAAGGCCGCGCACATGAAATCCGAAAGGAGAAACGCATAGGTTCGTGCAGCAAGCGCTGTGCGTACTTCTTTGGCTTTTTGCCAAAAAACAGAGCCGGCACGACAGTCAGAGCTCTCCTCAACGATAACAAAATGACCCCTGCCGTCCCTCCCCACAACTATCCCGATCTTTCATTACGACATTCCTCCCCCTCCTCCCCGCTCCGTACAAACTCCTGAACTGAGGAAAATTCTTCCGAGGGAGTTCCTTTTCCAATTATTACACCTTTCCCTGCACAATCACGCTGCAGATTTTATATATATATATATATATATATATTAAATCGGCGTGTTAACCGCATCGGTGTATAATCCGCAAAACCTATAATTTTAACTTTTTTAGCAGATAATCCGCGGATTATACGACGAAAATTACGGTACCATTCTTCCGATAATATCGCTGTTTGACGATATGATTCATGGACATTCCATTTCAAAACGATATGATTGAAAAATGATATGATCATTGAGACACCGAAATCCACAGTCTGATTCGGAAAATATGCGGATCAAAATCGAAGGCCGAGAAATCGGCAGCGTCGCACTAAAAGGGTTTAACAAAAAAGGATACAAAATTGAGATTCTCCAAAACACACTGAATTTCGTAATTCTTCCAACCTGTCCGTAATTCCGTAATCTGACAGTCGAAACCGTAAAATTACGGACAATTCTTAATAGTTGGCACCTCTGCTATTTGCTTCTAAATAACGCAGCATAGGATATTTAGACATTGTGCTGTTAAATTTCATAACCAATAAGCTGGCACACAGAGATCCTAATGCCATAACGGCAAAAAAAATTAAACCCAGGGATAAATAAAAAATAATGGAAGCAACAAGTGGGGAAAACTAACAGTTAATACGGAATACCATTTTGCCTGAGAGGCTACAGTTCATATTAGTACTTCCAAAATCCGGAAGTCTTAAACTTGATTGGCTACGTTTGTGACGCAAACATTAGTACTGAACTTTTCTCGCAGGTCACAGTTCATTTCCACGCTACGTCAAATTACTTGTACGGGAAACAATTAGAGGAAGTTTTGTGTGCATGTGTGCTCATAAAATCCTCCTAACACTTTTTTGTCAACATAATTTATCATCCTGCGGCGAGTGGCATGTTTATACTTAACAATATCTTTACGAAGGGCAAAATATTTGTGCGATGTTGATCAGGCAAAGTGCGAGAAAGGTCTGGAGCCCACTCAGGTCATTTGCAGTAACTCCCCACAAATAACGTCATCCAAAACGGAGACAGAGGCTTTAGCGCCTGCACTGACAAACCTGAAACCAATAGAGCACGCACGGCTAAGATTTTCATCAGTAGTAACTAGGTAGATTTTTTTTCAGCAATGTGAGGGTAAAGATGTGAAAATGAATAATTTATGCAAATCTTGTGAGGTGCAGCAACGCAAGAAGAAGAATTTACGATTACAAGAAAATTTCTACCCCGTCTAACTTTTGTTCTCGCAATTTTTTTTTTCCTATGTATAAGCTGAAACCTTGGGAAAAATTACGAGAGAATGATGAATTTTATATTTCTTATTCTAAATAACGGAGATATTTGCGTTTTACGGAAAACGGCTCTACTATGCACAAAAATTCAAAAAATAATATCTTCTAATCTATCAGAAACAAAAAAAATTGAAACTTTCAGGGATTTTTTTTTATAACTTGGAGGCAGCTACCCGTAAAAAAAAATTAAAAAAAATCGCACGAATCGGAGATGTGTTGGTGGAAAATTATTTCAATATCTGACGATTTTGCGTGGAATGACCCAGATGTGAAAATCTATGGTTCCGGGCGTCGGACTACCCCTATTTTTCGCAACCAGCCAGCTCTTGCAGAAATTGGAATATCGTCTTAAAATAGCTATAAATAAATTTCTTCATGCATTATGAAATAGAAATATGACAGAATAAAAAAAATCTCTTTCCGGCCGTAAAACCGGAAGACAACGAATCTAGAAAACGGCCGTGAAATCTGGGAAATATGGTAGGTATGCAATAGTACCGGCTTCATTGCATGGTATTTTTCATATATTTTTTTGTCAAAATACTCGTAAGTACTATGAAAAAAATAAATCTTTCCCCCTCTTTGGTTGGTTGGTTGGTTGTTGGATTTTATTGGCGCAAGGGCCAGGTTTGGCCAAAGAGCGCCAGACAAAGAACGATCAGCCACAGATTTTTAAAAACGTGGAAAATGATGAAGATCAGACAGGCTTGGTAAAAGTTGAAAAAGAGTATGAAGAAAGCAGTGAAGAAAAGGTAGTTAATGATGTTTATTAAAAGTAACATATTTACTAATGGAAAAGGACGAACCGTCACTCTCCTCCCCCACACTCCTCTGCAATGCTGGCAGAGGGCGGGGACGAACTGTCACTCTCCTCCCCCCATGTTCCTCTGCAATGCTGGTAGAGGCTGGGGACGAACTGTCACTCTCCTCCCCCCGTGTTCTTCTATAATGTTGGGTGAGGGTGGGGACCTCGCTGAGGCCGAGACAGTTTGATGGACACCGCACACCTTTGCGGATTGAGGGCCGGGTCTTCCGCACGTGCAGGCTGTCTGCTGGGAACCGGAAGAGGCGGGCGTCTTCAAAAGAGAAGGCGAAGACGCAGCTGGTCGAATAAGCTGGAGCTCGGTGAAATCCACCTGTGTCGCTTGTTCAGCTGTAGATCGCTTGGCAAGTGCGGCGAGAGCTACAGGGCGCGGAACAAAAGGCTGCACGGGTTGTGGCTGAGACTTAACAACTGCGGCAAAAGTACGCTGTCGGGTGGTGGGTATACCCAACTTGGCCTTGGCAGCAGGGTACGAGAGGCCCTCCAGGGTCTTGAGGCGCTGGATAGCCATCTCGTCCTTCCATTTCATACAGTTGCGGGAGTAAGCTGCATGGGCCTCACCACAGTTAACACAGCAGGCCGCAGAAGTGCAACCGTCCCCGTCATGTTCACTGGAGCCACAATTAGCGCAACGAGCGGAACTCTTACAGAAACGTTGTGAATGCCCGTACCTCTGGCATCTGAAACAGCGCAGAGGACTGGGAATGTACGGGCGAACTCCACAGACCAAGTAGCCAGCCTTGATTTCGGTTGGAACTTTCGGGGAGTTAAAAGTCAAGATCACATTTTTAGACTTAATCAAAGAACCATCGCGCCGAAACATCATACGGCGTGCAGCAATAACACCTTGATCTGCAAGTTCAGTCACCAATTCTTCTTCACTGCATGGCAAGAGATCAAACTCCGAAATAACACCCCGAGAGGTGTTAAGAAACGGGTGAGGTGTCACTTTGACAGGAATGCCCTGAAGACTAGTGAGGTGCAGAAAAGTGTTACTCTGAGAAACACTGCAAGTTTGGACAAGCAGGTCCCCAGAGCGAAGCTTCCTCACAGACTTCAAAGGGCCAACTGCAGCGTCCAAAGCTTTAGAAATGAAGAATGGAGATCTGGTGGACAGTCTCTCATTCGGATCGATGGATTCTACAACTAAGTATGTAGCATGCGTATTCACAACAATCGAGGGGAGACGACGCTTCGGAGCGACTGGTACAGCTGCCGAAGAAGAGGTTCCACATTCTTGGTCCAGATCATGATCTAAAGATCTTTTAAGGGTATGAGACTTGGTAGGTTGAGAAGACGAAGGAGAGTCGTTGTCAACGATCATTTGCTCAGGTGACTTGAATTTGGAGCGTTTGTTTTTGGGTTTACCCATGAAAAAAAGGAGAAGAATTCGTCTGCAGACTACTCCACCCACCACCGAGCCCTACAAGGGAGAACTGGAGGTCTGCAAGCCAAGAAAATGACGCTGGACACAGTTCTGGAGCTTATACGTTGCAGATATAGTCCGTTGGCTGTGATCACACGCACTCGGCGGACACTTCGGCCTCCGGGTACCGTCATGCCAACGCCTTTGGCATGATCCCACAGCCCCCGGGCTCACCCTGCCGTGCTATACGACAAAAAAGCCGCAAAAGCCCTGCACACAACTTGGTACAAGACTTCTGACTAGAGGTGGGTTAGTCTCTAGCCTCCCGTTTACAGCGAAGCCGGGGTCGAAGAGGAGTGTTGGTACACAGGAGGCACTTATCCGGTCTCCTGCGACCTCAGCCGCCAGACATCCCATTTCCGCCTCACGGGTCTCCGCACGCGGCAAACATGCAGGTAGGTCTAGCACCCAAACCAGCTAAAAGGAAAAAAAGAAATCTAAAGAAGACAAATCCTGGAAGGGAACCTAAACGGAATCTCAGCAACCTACGAACTGAGCGGTTAATATAAAACAGTTAGTGGTGGAGGGTAACAAAACCACAAGACCGGGGTGTTAGTACATAACGTGGTAGCGATTAGGTAGAGAATACAACACGGGCAACTAGCCAGTGGAGAAAATAAATAAAAACGAAAAAGCGAGACACAAGACCAGCTCGGGAACGTGGGGCCGCGACTCCCCAACAGCTGGATGAACAGCCGTCCCTGCAAACACCAACAGCAAAGCGGTGGCATGACATCAGATGTTGACCAGTCACAAGGTCAGCTCGGGCCGTGGGGGCGCCGCTCCCCAAATAACTGGAAAACCAGTTATCCCCGTGCGGGGACCCCCTCTTTGAAGAATCTTCCTATTTCATAATATTTTCCCTGTTCTAACACTTGAAGGTACATACTTTTCCAACTATACCAATTCTGCTACAGAATTACGAAAGCGAAGCTTTAGTTCGTAAGTGATACGAACCTTTTTCAAAATAAATTAGGTGCCCTCAATTTGCAACATTCATCCACACTGCTGCTGAAGGGGAGGGATTTATTAGAATGACCAACATCCGGCAAAATAAAATGTTTTTGTACGGTTTGATAAAAGACGCGTAGAACATGCAAAAGGGGAAGAAAAAAAAAAAGCTCAACTTCTAAAGTTTCCAATGAATTTCGGCGAAATTTAAAATGGAACATTATTTTCATATATCTTGCCCACTGTAAAAATTTCAGTCGGTTATTTAAAAAATTGAGGAAATAGCTTTTTCATAATTTTTTTCCCAGTCTACGCAGAGAACCGGGGCACCTACTCAGGAACAAATGACTGCCTCTCTTTGCGAACGCCAGCAGATAAGAGCCTGCGAAATGGGTGTGTGATTAATGGCTTTCTTTCACGCTTTGACGTGTATGTTTGTTCGGTTGTAGTTTAGATCATCTGGAGACGGGGAAACCGCAAAGAGACGCACTCCCCTGCACAGCTGCACTTTAATCGGTGGGTGGGTTACGGAGTTGCCTCGAAGGATAAAACAACTCGGAATTATTTTAAAACTTAGCAATACAGAAATATATTTTACAAAAGTCTGAAACAAAATATTTTTCTGGCAAAATAAAAAATTCCCTGCCTTTATAGTTCCCTGATAAAAAATTCCCTGATTTTTACGGAAAAACACAATTTTCCCCGAGTTTTCCCTGATTTTTGGAACAATTTTCAAATTCCCTGAGAATTCCCGGTTTTCCCGGTTGCGTGGGAACCCTGATGGAGTGTGAATAAATTTGAAGAACATTTTAACTCAAAAACAAAGTTATACATTTTTCTATCTTCTTTTGTAAATACTTTAGTTAGCAGCATACACTATTATGCCAACTAACCAGTGTACATAATTTACACTGTGAGTTGTCGGCCACCTCATATGGATGTAAGGAATTGTCCAAAACAGTGGATGGAGGTATGTAAAACAATATGCTGATATGCCTAACCTCCATGACCTTTCTGAATGGATAATTAATTCAAACACTCGACGTGGATCAAGAACACCAAACAGAAATCATCACTCTTTCCACGTTAATAAGTGAGTCTCAGAAAAATTCTCATCGGCCGCCACCAGGAATTGAACCCCTTCTGAGACTCACTTATTCACGTGGAAAGAGTGATGATTTCTGTTTGGTGTTCTTGATCCACGTTGAGTGTTTGAATTAATTATCCATTCGCCTCCTAGTTATTTGCTCTGTTGCTGCTTTCCATCCTTGGTGAATCCCCAGCACTGTGTGGGGCTCCATGAAACAACCTGCCATGCAGTTTGGCAGTTAATTACATGCGATTCAGGAGAATTCGAGGCCACTGTGGTGCAGTGGTAGCATGTCCGGCACGTAACTGGAAGACCCTGGGTTCAATTCTCGATGGCGGCCGATGAGAATTTTTCTGAGACTCACTTATTAATGTGGAAAGAGTGATCATTTCTGTTTGGTCTTTCCGAATACTTCGTAGGGATGAATAGCTAATCAGTCATTTGTGCTCTGTCGCCAAAAGTTCCTCTGAGCATTTAACCTTGAACAGAATTTTTCCAAGCCCTTATCTGAAAGCATCTTCCTATTGTTATGTTTACTATCTAATACTCATTCGTTCTGATGCTGGATTGTTTTCATTCTGCATTTCTGCATATGTTATGTTAAAGGTGTACACTTAACTTTTATGTTTCCCTTCGAATCTAAACCCATTGGATCTTGGGTATTCACCTAATTTTTAAATGTTGAGTAAAATTATGTCAAAAACTGGAAGAAAGGTTTTTTAACAACTGTAATGCTTTCCTATGACAGAAGTACGAGAAAGTAAGAACTGCTTACTATCTAAGTGGAAGTAAGGAACTTTTGTACTCAAAGGGGCATATTTTCAAGGCTCGCCATCCCAGATAGGAAAAGCTTGCTATGTTCCTGCTGTTGCTTGACCCCATGCTTTGCTTGAAGAATAGAAATGAATCCCATCTAGTAAACTGATAATGTGATCTCTTTTTCTTCTTTTTTCATTTCGTTGCATTTTAAAGTTTGCCTGACTCCTTAATTCAAGATCAATATACTTCTTATGAACACGTAACTAGCACACAGATAAGCTACATGTAATTTTTTAAGTAATCTTTTCATGATTTAGTTGACAAATATTACAAGCTAATAGACAAATGAAAGTCATGAATAACATTGAAACAAAGGCTGACATTTTTAGTTTTAGTGTTATAATAAAAGTTGTAAGGTATCATGGCTAATGACAATTTCTTGGATGAAAACATGCATTAATTTTTTGATGTTACAGATCATTTCACCTAAACGCAAAGACATTATAACCAGCTCATACTATACAACAAAACTTTCACAATTAAGATAATTTGAATTCTGCAAAAAAAGTTAGTTCCAAGTGAATATTTTGACTGCTCCTGAAAGCTTAAAAGGGACATGCTTCATTAAGAAAATATGATACTACATTATATATAATTACTCTTGCTAAAAATACAAGAACTGCAACATATATAGATGCAGACGATTAATCATGTCCTTCGATAGCACTCATAAGTTACAGTAAAAAGAAACAAACCACACACAATTTTTTGTTACATAATGAAAGCATACAAAACTATGTTTACAAATATCATAAATAACAGTTTGATAGAGCTCAAAACAAAACAAAATAAAAAACCTGATCACATACCCTAAGAGTCTAGTTAAGTGCTTTTCCCGATTCACAGACATTCTTAAATACTTCAACACTCTCTCCCCAACAACAAAAAACACATTAGTTTTGTTCCTTTTAACCTTTTCAGCGTAAAGTAGCTTAATAACCTGACAAAGAAATGTTTATTGTCATGAAATCTATACACAGAATCATAAAAAAACTGGCAGTAACATTTATAGAAAGTGATACTTAATGGTTACAGCTTAGAACACACATACAAATTCTACCAAAACTCTGTATTTTGCTTCTTTCGAAAGGCAACATATGAAATCAACAGACATCAAATAACACACACTAAAAACATTTTTTTCTTTTGCTAAAACACTGATAAGAATGAAAATGTATTAAATCTTGCCCATCAATGAGAAACTTACAGATAATAAAGTAAAATTATTAGGACATTTTTTACTACTCAAAATACACCATTCACTCAAAACACACATGAGAAAATGGGTAAATATGTTTGTTTTTATGGATATCTTACACTGATGGGAAAATTATAAGCCAAACTTTTTATGTGCCCTTACATATTTAAAAAAAATGTGGTGGTAAAGCTTCAACTATGTATTATTCCCATTGCTGTTTTAATACTTCCAGTTATGATCACATATCCATATCTTTAACTTTTGAGCATAAACTATATCATAAGGTAAAACATAAGTTCATGTACATCAACACTAATGTAGATGAAAGAATTCCGACCCCTAGGTTCAACAGAAACATGACATTCATTAGCCAAAATCAGTACACAGTTGGCCCACCTTTGGACACTTTGCTGGAACTGTCTTTCTAGACATACTTTCAACACAATGCTAGAAGGTCTGTACCAGAATTTTCCTCCATTTATCATGCAAAGCTACTGTCAGAGCTGCCATATAAAAAGGTCTTATTGGCCATGATCAGATTTAGCATTCCAGCTCATCCCACAAATGATCTGTTGGATTTTGATCAGGGCTTTGGGCTGAGCAGTTTAACACTTGGAAGTAATAGTTTTAAAACTAAGCCATAATTTACCTTGCAGTATGGCACGGTGCTCAATCTTACTGAAACAGGAAGGGATCTATGTGAAAGCACTGCCACAGCACAGTAGTGCGAGTTTGTTAAGAATGTTTTCCTACCTTGTGGCCATTATGTTGGAGGGCACCACAATAAAAGGATTAAGTCCTTTCCAACAGAAATAGCACTACACCATCACAGATCTCACCAACCCCATTCCCAGGGATCATAGCATACTTCTGGAAAATTTTAGGTAGGAATTTTAGGACTTTTTAGAAAAATTTTAGGAAAATTTTAGGAGTGTATTTCAATAAAAACTAGATGTATATTTGTATACATCTAGTAAAACAACTTTGTATACATTGTAAAGAGTTTGCTTCACACCCTTCAACCATATATACTGATAGACTGCGCATGACATCAAAATTTCTGGCTCCAACATAAAATCACATGACATCAGTCAAAAAGATGGGTTACACCTGCTGTGCTTATGGTTGCTCTGAGCGATATAGTAAAGAAAGTTCCATGATTTTTCATGGGTAAGAAACGAATTAAATACCTAAGTCAATAAAGTTCAATTACTTAACCAGAAACTTGCAGCTATTGATATAAAAATATAGTAACTTAAGAAAAAAAATGGAATGCATGTTCCAAATTCTTCGCAAATGTTCATCACATTATAAATCACGAAATGTAAACAACCCGATCATGCATGTATATAGCTCATAAGTAAACTTACCTGAAGAGTTTTCATTATATATGAGGCGCATTCACATAATACACCGAAAACACTGAAGTTCTGCAGCGTAAATTAGTAATCATAACAGCATTTTTACACGAAATTTGGAGTCTGATGATGACGTGCCCAATGTTGGAGCCATGGCGGCTTTGATGCAGCTATTGCCAATGCGCAGTCCATTAGTATATATGGTCGAAGTTCACACCCAAATTTTTTGCATAACGTCTAATGTCTAAAGTTTAAGTATGATTTACTTCTAATGTTCAGTTCTTATCTTTTCACGTGTTATTATCATATTCAAGTATATTTACCACATTCAAGTTTCACTTTGAACATTAATATGCTGTTGAACCAGAAGCAATTCACGATTTTCACAGTAAAGTTTTCAGGTTTCACATTAAATTATAATATCCTAAAAAGGTAATTGAAAACCAAGAACTATGTACAATTGTTCACTGAATTACTTTTTTCATATTATTGTTTTAACCTTTTCCTGATAAGCCTATCTTTTTCTGCTTCCACCACAACTAATTTACTTTCAGTTTTCTTTATTTCAGCTGAACCTTGTATGATCAAGTTAGAGGCAACTGCTATTTCAACAGTATTTTGTTTTTCTACAGCTTTTCTCATTCTTTCTGTTCCCTCTTGAATTACTGCTAGGGAGGCTTCTTTATCTTTTTTAAGCTTATTTATTTCTGCATCATTTTCTTTTATTTTGTCATCAAACTCAGCTTTTCTTTTTTTCTCTAGCTGCTTTTCCTTATTTTCCCTCTCTTTCTGCTTCCTTTCTTTTACCTTTTTTGATTCTTCTTCCTTCAGCTTATCAACATACTCTTTATAAAATTTATGTGAATCACGAACACTATTTAACAAATTTCTTGTTATGGGAACTTTACTTACACATCCATAGTGTTTAATGGCCCCTTTAACTATTCTTAATGATGTTATAGTTGAGTCTTTTAAGTTAGCCTTGTTCTTCCTTAACAGAGCAGTGTTAACCAAAAATCCCCTTTCTGCATCAGCATTACCATGAGGTAAAACTAAAATTGACTTGATGAGTTTAGCAAGATTTGAGTATTTTTCTTTTCTGCTAGAGTCTTTATACTAAATATATTACGCCAGTAATGATCAATCCGCACTGGAATATGCCCTTCCTCTGAAAATTTCACTAGTTCATCTAGAGTTGGCTTATCACAATTTAAAAGTTTCCCCTCTTCTCTTACTCTATCAATTTGTTCCTCAGAAAGATGCAAAACACTTGAAATTCTGGTTATTTCTGAAAGTCCTTCAGTGACTGAAAGTTGAGTTGACTCTTTCTTTGGTTCTTTTACCTTTAAAACTTCTATGTCTCTTAGCTTTTGATTGCAGAATGGCAAATTTGACTTTAAATATTTTGTGGTTGCAATTAGTGATGATCTTACATCTAAGAGAAATAATTTCTGCCTGGTCTCCTGAACATTCCTGAGGAGATTTTTTGTCTTCATACCAACTTCTAACTCCCCAAGTTTTTTCCATGAATTTTTGTTTTCAAAATCTACATTCTTTAGGTCTTCTCCAAATTTCCCTGCAATAACATCATCTTGGATAAACTGAGCCATAACATTTCTCATTAAAGTATTTAAATCAGAATATAACTGGTGTATTTTTGGTTCTTCACTCTGATAACATAATGAAAACTTTTCAAAATTTTGGTGTGAAAATGAAATTAATGCTAAATTGCGTAGTTGTTTTTCAAATATTTTTTGAGATGGCAAGAAGTTTAAAAAATATTCTGTAATATTTAGCCATTGATCCAAGAGCCTCTGGGCTACAGAACCAACGGTTAACCATCTGTTGCTGACATGACGCAAAAGAAATTTGGCTGTGACCAATGTTATATCCTCGACAGATTTATAATCCTCTCGTCTTGCAGCACTACTCTTTAAAAAGTAATGCATATCAGTAGCAAATTCGTCAAAATCTATATTTAAGCTTGTCAAAAAAATGTTAAATGCATTACTAACAACATGCAGGTTGCAAAAACCTAGTTCCAAAGATTTCTGGCCTGTTTCTTGTTTTACAACTTCATTGAATTTGCGTAAAAAGCACTTATTTACATTTGGGCTGTCCATGGATACACAAATAATTCTGTTCAACGAAATATTGAAGGATGATAACACATCAAGAATTTCTTTTAGCAAAATATCTGCTGTTGCATGACTCAGAAAAACGCTTGTTAGGTATCGGCAAGAAACTGAATTTATTTCTGAAGACCAGTACCTGAGATACACATCCAACTGCCGTTTCACTCTTGTATTTGTAGTTTCATCAAATGCTATAGTAACCTTTCCTGGGCTACTAGATGCAATGTCTTTTTTCAAATCCTCTTCAAAATATTTTGACAATCCATGTGATATCACATAAGCAACTTTTTTCTTTAAGTTGCATTTTGGCTGCAATAGCAGAATCAGAAAACATTTCTTTGAAAAGTTCAACTGTTTCAGTGCATGAAACAAAAGACATATTGTCCTTAGCAACTTTCATGGCCCATAATGCTTCGGCTTTAGCCAACTGTAAATCATGACTCAGTACTTCACTAATATTTGTTTTGGGCTGAAGATCCCGTCCTCCAAAGGCTTTCACAGGATGGACTTATTTTGAAATTTACTTTGAAATTTCTGCAAATGTTTTTTCCCTTTATGATGCGCTTTTACTTGTGAAAAGCCACTATTAGAAATATTGAAAATTTCTGAACACAATATACACTTAGCAGAAAATATTGTTTCAGTTGCAGAACACCATTCTTTCAACTTCACTCCGTCCAATTCTTTGGCGAGCCACGCATCTTGAAATTTCGTTTTGGATTTAGGCATCTTAAACACTTGTATTACTAACCAGAAAATGAAAGGGAAGTACAAAAACACGTTCCAATATTGCAAAACCAGACAACTTCCCGAAGTTTGGCTGCGAGGATGTCAGAAGATAGAAAAAAAAAAAAAGTAAGTCACCACTAGAGAACTGAACCTGCACACAGCACAGAGAACACCATAAAAGACGCAAAACCAGAAACTATCATATGCATCTCATGCAAGTTCAGTCAAAGCGAGTCGGAGCCGAGATATATTGCGCATCGAAGGTCGCTGTCGCCAACGCACGCTCGAAGGTCAATGATCACGTGCTCTACTGCCTGACACGATAACACTCAGCTACCATCCCATCGTCATTACCGGAGGTTACGGAAGGAGACCACATGTTTCCTCTTTGCTTCCACCCACCTGCGGTTTACAATAACAAAACATCAGCAGAAAGAGGAGGTTCCACGAGGCATGTCCAAAAATAAAGTACAATCTTCTGCGTGCCACGGAGTTCGTCTGCAAAGCGCAAACCAGGGGTGAAAATGACCCCTCCCCTTTTCCCTTAGATCTCTTTTTACTCTCGAAAACTGTCCGAAGGCACAAAAGTGGAGCGCCCGCCCCGAAGCAAGTGCATCTCGATGGCGTCATTTTCCCTCCCTTCAGCAGCACAGCATATAGGCTGTGTTTCTACAATAACAGGTCTTTTTACCTTACCGTAATGGTAAATTTATTGGCGTTAATAACGGTTGTATTTTTAATAAATAAGCTTACGAAAATTTTAGGAAGAATAGCAAATTTTAGGTATAATTTTAGGAATTTAAGGAGGGTCACAAAATATTAGGAATTTTAGGAGGAATGCGATCCCTGCATTCCCCTTCAAACTTGATTGTAAGACCAATGCAGTGCACTTGACAGTTTTCCTCAGGCAAATGCCACACCAAATGCACCCATCTGAACAAAAGAGTAAGTTGACATGATTCATCACCCCATGCGACCCTCTCCACTCTTCTCTTGTTCGTGTATGGCAAGCGAGGCACCACTGCAATTGATGTAGGGCTTGTATGCAGCTTACTTAGTATGGTAACTATGGGAATGCAGTGCCAATGGATTGTTCTGATGCAAATTAGCTGTTTCAGTGGATTGTGTGATGTTGCAGGCCAGGTCTGTAATAGAGGATGCGTGTGCCTTCACATTCCACAGTAAGCTTCCTTTTGCGTGATCATTCAGTTTGTGCTGCCTCCCAGATCATGGCTTCACTGTAGTGACACTATCTGTTTCCCATCAACGAAGAACATCAGTGATGATGGATTTTGGGAATTCCATAACAGTGTCAGTGCTATATAGTATTGTGCTATATACTGATTGTGTCATTGTGTCTATATACTGATTGTTTTCATATACTGACTGCCTACTCATATGGCATCCAACCATCATGTCCATTTCAAAGTCCATCAGTTCATCTCTGCATGGCATAGTCTCTTCCAATTTGGTCTGACAGGTGTGCAAATGCTCCCCATTTATATACAGCACTGAACACACATAACATGTGTGCATATGGTTCTGCAAATACATGTTTATTTGCATATGTGGAGCTGTCCAAACACTGCTGTCTACAGTGTATGCTTATTACAGTGAAAAAATTTACACCAGTTGATGGGTTTGCACAATACCATAAAACCCTTCCTAATACACTCTTTGCCAAAAGAAAGAAAATGAAGTACCCAGAAGGAATCATCCAATCGAGATAAAAATTGGTATGTGCAATGTAGATGTATAGGAAAGAAAATTATTGCAATTCCAGAGCACAGTTATGCCATTTATTCGGATAAAACAGCTACACGAGTGTAACAAGTCAGTACATTGTAGCGCCACCTCTGGCTCGGATACAAGCGATTACCCAGCGTGCCATAGACGCATACAGTTCATGGATACTGTCGTGAGGTATAGCATGGGTGCAGGTGGCATCCCATCATGTTTGATTGGTGAGAGGTTGCACGACTGGGCTGGCCACGGAAGGGTATCAACATTACACAGGCAGGCCTGGGAGAGCTGTATCATGTGTGACTGGGCATTAACTTGTTGAAAAACTGTTTGGTGATGCTGCAGCAGGAATGGCACCACAACTGGTTGTAGAATGTTGTCAACATACTGTTGAGCCATGAGGGTGACGGGGAGGACTACCAAGGCTGTCTGGCTAACATACGAAATGGTTCCCCAGACAGGCACTCCCATTATGTGAGGAGCTATGTGCTATTCCACGGTAAAGGCACGATCTGGGCACTGGTTGGCTCGTCTCCAGACATGTATGCGCTGGTCATCGGCGCCAAGTGCAAGCCATAACTCATCACTGAAGACAACACTATGCCACAGGATACTATTCCACATTGGCCGGGCTTGACACCACTGCAACTGGTGCTGACGATGCTTGATGTCAGTGGTCAGTGGAAATGGCCTTCTCGAATGTAGTCCCTATGGTTCAAGGTGTCCGACAATACCTGTATATCGTTGTTTGTAGGAGATGTGCACCTCGCACAGCAATGCATGTTTTACACTGGTGTGTCCATGTGTCCTCCTTAGCATCGTGGTTGGACAGCTCTTGGGGTAAACTATCCCACTCCTGCTAGAAAGCCTTAAGAAATGCTGGAATGATCACTGGAGAGGGGATTCCTTTTGCAGCAAGTCTCCCCAGGACATCCCATGCATGTTCAATTGGACTGAGATCAAGCGAGTGCACTTGTGACTCTATCTGAGAGATATCCTCACTAGCCAATACTTCATTCACAGCTGTTGTACACTGAGGACAGGCGCTATCATCCACAAAAATGAAATCTGTGCCTACATCACCAGAAAACAGACAACTGTGGCAAAGAATCATATAATTCCAGTACCACTGCCCAGTGATGGTTCCTTGATCCATCACAGTGCAAGCAAGCCTTCGTTAATACCAAGCTTCCATCAGAGTGCACTGCTAATAAATTATAACCATGTTTTGAATAATAATGCTCATCCTGGATGATGGAATGGGATTTCCAAATGATGCGGAGGCCATATCGATGCTACACTGAAGCAAGGTAACCCCTTTTGTTCTCCCTCTCAGGATGTTCTTAAGTATGTTGTAGTAGCAAATGAAAATTTGCAGGTGTGGAAACTTAACTCCCTCCCAATAATAAAAAGAATTACCCCAGTATCTGGACTGCTATGTAAGAGTATGTTGCCATGTCTTTAAATATCCATACCATAACTACAGTCCCTCTGGAGGGTCACAGCTAGTCAGCATGGTGCAGCGTGTTTGGGGGTCTTTAGCCAGGAGTGACCATTGCATGTTGAAGAGAGTCACCAGCCTTTATCATTAAATTCTGTAACAGTCAGAACTGTGCAGAAACGGATTTGGTTTATTTGCCAGACATTTACTTCACCGACGGATCACTTGACCAAAAATCAAATCACCGAAAAGATTGTTTTACCGAAAGATCACTTGATCGAAAAGTTCATTTCACCGAAGGGTCACTTGATCAAAAGGAACATTTCACCAAAGGGTCACTTGATCGAAAAGTTCATTTCACCGAAAGGTCTCTTTACCTAAAAGTTCATTTCATCGAAGGATCAGTTTATCGAAGACTTTGGATTTCATTACAGGATCTGCTGAAGTATGGTGTAAGTTCGGCAGACAGACCACCGAAACATTAGGGGATTATACTCAAATTGCACTTTTGATTTCTCCGTGTCACAGAGAACGCCAAGATTTAGTTTTAAGACAAATCTTTTTTTTAAACTATACATAATATCTAAGGTATTTTACCTGATATTGTCAAAGTATTTCTCACGTTGTTTGCTCTGTGAGGCACGTGCTCCCGGCCCCGAGAGGTCCCTTACGTTACGGACCTTTGGTTAGTTATAAACATTTTTTTTGCAGAAATAAAACAGTTAGGTTATATATTTTCAGTTCCACATTCATTCACTTGCACAATCAAACATTTAAAATTTACTATTAATTAAAAGATTTTAGTAGAAAGAGTTATACTCATCGGTTCAGAGACGTCTCACAAGGGGTTCGTTGTTACGGCGAGCGCTTTCTGCGGTACTTTACCGCCATCTTCGGGCCACTATTTCTACACGAGAGTTCCTCGTGTTTGTTTAGTTTTGGAGTTGCTTGTCGGGAATCGATGGGAAGGTTTCCTGCCTGTATGTGTTAGGTGATTTGTTTCCAATGTGTCGCCATCAATTGGATGAGTTGGTAGGTATCAGTTGTAAGTATAATTCTATTGTGCGTCTGTATGTGTTAGGTGATTTGTTTCTAATGTGTTGCTATCTATTGGATGAGTTGGTAGGTATCAGTCGTAAGTATAATTCTTTTGTGTAAATATTTTTGGGCTATTATTATTGTTCGTAGAAACAGGCGTTTTTTTTTTCTTTGTTTATTGGTGTAATTTTTTGTAATGTTCTTTTTTTTTTTTTTGCCTTTTTTTATGGATTTTTCTTTTTGTATAAGTGATTTCCAGGCTGTGTCTAGTGTGGTGGGGTCTTGTAAGTTGCATATAGACACAGCCTGGAAATCACTTATACAAAAAGAAAAATCCATAAGAAAAGACAAAAAATTACACCAATAAACAAAGAACAAAAAAAAAAATACACCTGTTTCTACGAACAAATAATAACAGCCCAAGAATCAGGTGAGTCACAAAGTGCACGTGACAATGTCGACCACATGGAAATATAAGCAGCCAGCCAGGACAGATGAGCCATAGTGAGTGACATGAGCACAATGGGCAAAGGTAGTGATTTGACGGGAGTGCAAAAGGAATGATCATCGGCTACCGTGCCAAGGGTGGAAGCATCTCAGAAACAGCAGATTTTGTGGGCTGTTCGCCAGGTGTTGCAGTAAGGGTGTACCAAGAATGGACGACAGGCACACTGAGTACCTCCCGACGTCGAAACATGGAGCCTCAAAGGCCATTGACCCCCACAGGAGAATGTCACCTCCGTCGACTGGTAAAGGGCAACTGACGCATAACAGTACAGCAATTGACCTAACAAATGAACACTGGGACACCCAGGTACGTGTTCCCGATAACAGTAGAGAGAACCATATTACACATGGGTCTCCGGAGTTGACACTGCATCAAGGCGCCTACTACAACCCAGGTCTATCGGCAACAATGCTTGCAGTTTGTATGGGACTACTGTCATTGGACAGTGGAAGAGTGAAAAAAGGTTGCCATCTCCAATGAATTGAGGTTTCCACTCCACAAAATTGATGGGCGGTGGCAGATACAGCATAAGACACATGAGAACCAACACCCAGACACGCTTATCGGTCAAGTACAGGCCGGCCACGACAGTGTACATGTCTGGGAGGTGTTTTCCTAGTATGACCTGGGAGCACTGGTACCACTGGATGGGTCCCTGAACGCCTATGGCTAGCTGTCCATCCTCGCTGACCATATGCATCTCTTCATGTTAGACATTTACCCTGGTGGTGGTGTCTACCAACAGGACAATGTGCCATGCTACGTCACTAAGGGGGTTCGTGACTGATTACAGGAACATGACAGCAATGCCTCCATTCTCCTTCGGCTGGCGAAATCACCAGACCTCAATCCCATAGAGCACTTGTGGGACTATTTGGATCGATAGGTTCGACGTGCAGACCTACAACCATGTTATCTCTGAGACCTCCCTGCTCTGCTGCAGTCCAAATGGGCACATGTGCTTCGGACAACCTTCCAGGGCCTCGTTGTGTCCATGCCACGTCGTCTCAGCACTGCACTGTCATCCGGGCCAAGGGTGGTTATTCCCATTATTAGGTAGGTAGTCACATTATTCTGATACGAATGAGTATATTATTCAGGGAGTCTACTAAGATTAGCACAAAAAGTGATGTATGCAATGATGAGGCATACTTTGAATTGCCATCACTGTGGACTTCAATTTTCCACAGGCTTTGAGATTCAGACTACCATAAAACATGACTTGATATCTTGTGTGATACATAGGTGGACACTGGACTCATTCAATGGTTAATCCCAGTTCACGTGTTTATAATGTGTTATATTTATGTTTAATATGGGTGCTACTGTCAAATTTTAAACTCCAAATTGATTGTTGTTTTAGCGCAAGTTTGCCTTGACAAAGCCTCACGTTGGAAGGCGAAAGCTTGGCATAATGAAATATTTTTCGCTATACACCATCTCACAAATTTGTAAGACTTTGTTGTCTCCTTAGTGAATTGTTATATTCTCACAATAGCATTAGTAACACGAAATTCAATACCATTTATATAATTTATATATTAGTAAGAATTAAGGAATTGACCAAATAATAAACACTAACTTGAAGCTCTGAAGTATTTTTCACATGTGTACCACAACAAGTATTAGCATCAATTCCACTAATTCTGATAACTCGTACTAGACCAGAGTGGCCTTCAGGCAGTTCTAGTCTTTTGCTTATCTGTAAAAGTTATAAATATAAAGCTTGTTATAACTGAAAGTCAGGAATTTATAAAAGCACAGTACAGGTATGAAATCTATAAATTACAAGATGAACTACTTAGTAAAACTGAAAATAATGTCATTTCAGAAATAAGCATCATCAAGTACACATACAAAATGCAAATGAAGTTCCCTCACATTTGAAAGTATCACTGAAAAACAAAGAGCAGGTAAATCCAAAGTCTCCCAATTTCCCTTTATTCCACTACTAGGTGATAATTATACACAAGGTACTGAAAAGAAATCTCATCTTCCACAGAATTGACACTGATCTTCTACCTGCATCAAGAAGATATTATGCCTTATCATTATCAAAACAAATCTACAAAACTGAGCTGTAACTACAAAAGAAAAATGACAAACTAAACAAATGGAAAACTATTACACTCTGCAGACACATACCCTTAAATTCAGCCAATAACTACACTAACCATAAAATAAATTTTAGACTAACTTATTTTAATGTATCAATACACACACCCTTTAATGATCCAACGGTTTTTGGATCTACAAAACAGCAATACCACATACAGAACAAATTAATGCATTGTGTTATTAAAATGTTTCATGCAGATAAAAGAAATAATCTAAATGAAAAGAACTGTATAAATTTTTTTCTTTTTAAGTGGGTAGCTTTAAATGTAATGCAGGGTGGAATAGTAAGATTAAAGAAACAGTAAAGGAAAAGAAGGAAGCATATTTGGAGAGGTTGCAAGGTAAAGTGTCTGAGGAGAAACATCGCTGCAAAATGTGTGAAGCATCAAAGCTAGTTTGTCAGAATAAGACAAAAGGTAGGAAGGATAAGATGAGGCATCATCTGGTATTTTGGAAAGACAATAAAGCATTCTGAAAGTACACAAGACATAGGAAAAATAGGGGGAATAAAGTTTAAGGAATAGGAATAAAAAATGATATGGGTTTCTAAGGAGTTAAATGGAAGATGGGTGAATATTTCTGTATGTTATTAGAACATGAAAGCAAAGTTGATTTTGAGGCAGAAGCAGATGATGCCACAGTGAGAGAAGAAAACACTGCCAGGACATCAAGGAAAAAGGTTTGTAAATCTCTAAAAAAATTTCAAAATGGTAGGGCTTCGGGATTAGATGTTAAAATATGGTAATAACTCTGGCTCCTCAGATTGGAGGGATCCTATCACTGATCCAAGCGATCAGACCCAAGGCAAGATCCATTGCGGCATCAGCGTGCTGCATGTTCCAGGGGAAAATTTTGAAAAGGTCATTATGAATAAGGTACGAGATCTTACATCAACGAAGGTATGGGATGTATTAGAGTGATTTTTATGCCTGGTAATGGCTACACTAAACAAATTCTTGCACTTTTTATGATGACTGAAAAGTATCTTCAAGCTCGTGAGAAAGTTTTTGTCACCTTTGTAGATTTAGAAAAAGCTTATGACTGAGTAAACAAGATACTTCTGTGGAAGGTAATGGGTAATTATTGTGTAACTGGGTATCTGCTTAAAAGTGTGAAACCTATGTATGTTGGCAGTAGAGCAATGTGTAAAAGTGAATGGTGTTTTATCACAATGGTTTTCTACTGGTACAGGAATCAGGCAAGGTTGTGTAATGTCACCAGGGCTGTGTAACATGTTTATGAATACATGCATGCATGCATCCATCCATCCATAAATATATTAAAACAGTCAAAATAGATTATTTAGTTTATATCCTGGTAACATCCATGTCTGCAGATTGCTTTATACTGATGACACACTCCTGTTGGCAGAGAGTAAAAGTACATTGCAGAGTATCTTGTCCAGAAAATATGAAGTTTGTATGAAATTCAAACTGCATATTTTCAGTCCTTTCAAAAACAGCATAAACTGCAAATTTTCCAATAAAAGCTGGACAATATAAAACTCTTATTGTCCTTTGTTTCTTGAAATCTTGTTCTATAATTTCTCCTCCTATCCAGTCAAGTTGTTTTCCTGCTTCTCCAGATTTGCTTTTTTGTCATCACAGGGTATTAACTAATTAAAAGCTATACCTAATCACTTCACTTCATATCACTTCTCATTTAATTATGCAGTGAATATGGGGAGTTTTTCATTCCAGTATTTTTTTTTTTTAATTCAGCATCTTCACAGCACACAGTGACCTTCAAACCAATCACTAAGAGCATCACCAGTTTTTTTTTTAAACACAAGCTTTTTTACATGAAAATTCATATTTTTTAGTAATTCCCTTTACATATAAAAAATACCTCTACTTGAGTAGTTCACACAATGGAATAAGGTCAATGCATTTTTCTAAGCTATCTATTTCTTAAACAGTAATTTAAAAAACATATATGCCTAAGTTTTAGAACTTATTATCTCTGTTATATGGTCTATTATCATTTTTTTCAATATCATTTTTCTAAATGAAGTATTTATGCAGTATTGGGTTGGTGGGAATGAATTGTCTGGCAAAGGACCAGCACACGTGAACGGCAAGAACGGAAAAGCAAGACAACTTATCTAGGCAAAATAATCCCCTTCGGCATCGACACATAACTGCCATCTGTCCGGCAAGGCCATGATCCCGGAACGAAAGAAGTCTTGTGGCTGGGACCCGAAAAGTTATCAACTGCACGTTGAACCTCATTGTCTGTCGTGGAACTGTTTCCCCGGACAGGAAGTGATCCAGGCGACGAAACAGATGATGGACTGTCGGAGACAAGTCCAGGGAATAGGCAGGGTGAGACAGTGCTTCATAGCCCAAGGCACTTACTGTCAGCATCATTCGTTGTGCGACTTAAGGGTGAGCGTTGTCCTGGAGCAGAACAACACCATGTCTGTTTACCAAAGCCGGTTATTTCTGCAGCAATTTCTGGTGCAACTGATGTAATTCAGCACAATAACGTTCTGCAGTGATGGTTTGGCCTCTTGCCAAGGAACTCCAATGAATTATCCTGGCTGTGGACACAAGGATCATCATTTTCTTTGATCATCTTCATTAGGATGCATCTAGCAGGCTGTGCCTTGCTTAACCATTGTGCAGATAGTTTCCCCTTATCATAAAGGACTCGTTTCTTGTTGCAGGTGACGATTCAATGCAGTAGATGTTCCTGTTTATTCCTGGCAAGCTGTGACGTGCAGACTTCCAAATGTCTAGTCTTGTTGGCAGTTGTCAACTCGTGCGGCAGCCACATGTACAGCTCTTTGACTTTACCCAGCGCAGCCAGATGCCTAACAACTGTCATGTGGTGGACACCTACCTCTGCCGCTATTTCACGACAAGTTTTTCGGGCGTCCGCTTCAACCACATGTACCAGAACGTCATCAGAAACAGCAACAGGTCAGTGACCACGTGCTTCATTTTGCAGGTCCGTATCTCCGCTTCAAAACTTCACAAACCATCGCCGAATGGTTTGTTCGTTGGCTGTATTCTCCCCAAAGCCTTTGCTAACGTTTAGAGTGGCAATTCCTGCAGAATGACCCAGCTTGAATTCATGCAGGAAGATGACTCTCAAATCCAGTGTTCTGCATGTTCCCTCTGCAAGCCATTAGGATGGCTTGCAGAGGGAACATGCAGATGCCGGATGGACAAACCAGGACTGAACCTTAAATGGACAAACCAGGACTGAACCTTGATCTTCACACATGCTAGCTATTTATAGTAACTCTGTGACGTAATACCCACAATACCTGTGGGTGCTTCCATTCCACTGTGGTGGGGGCCTGTCTCCACTGCTCATTCCCGCCGGACATTTCATTTACACCAACCCAATATAAACAAATATTTAATTATTACTACCTTTATTTATAATGTACCCCTTTGCCCCTTTCAGAAATGGATTTAATAAATAAATACTGGTTGAACTGCATACCAGCTTGAAATTTGGCTTGATAAGCACAGTAAGCTGCCTCTACCTACATAGTTAATTCATTTTAAAATCATGTAAGTGCAACAATCAATAAATTTAACACATGCCCTCATTTCAATAATTAAGGTCTGAAAGGTGCAGTGTTTACAAATAGAAACAATTACAGAAATGATTCATAATTTATTCAAGAGGTACATAAAGTATTTATATATGAAAAGAACACTAACACATTCAATATTAACATTTGTAATAAAATATTTGCAATGATTTGGTTATGTTCATTATAATGAATTACATATGAAATAAGAGAGAACATTACCACAAGCAATGCAGGATTTTCTTTCTCATAATATTCCACAGTAATGGGTTTACATTCACGTATAACACTATTTACATTTTGTTCTAACAGTTCCATGTTGTAAATACTAAACTCTGGTGTATCCAATTCAATGTAGCTGACATCAGGACCCATATTCCATGATGTTGTGGAATAATTAAGCATTGTCTCTGCAAGGGCAGTGAGGAGATGTTGGCCTATGAAACACACAAAAAAAGTTTAAAATATGCCATTACATAATGTGGAAACAACTTATCTTAGAAATAGTGAAAGAATATTTTCAGTACTCTACTTGAGATCTATATTATCACGCACTAATGCAACTACAAGAATGTAGCTAAAAAATTGTGATATAAATCAGTTAAGTTGCTTGGTTTGTGTTTATTGGTGCAAGGGCCTCAAAGGGCTAAACAGGGCCAAGTCCAATAATTTAAAACAGTAACAACATTAAAAGACAACAAACAAGAATGTCATACAACACAACAAGCGATGTAAAAAGCCAATAAAACAACAATGCATTTTACAGAAAGAAAAACAACGCTACAATGAATGCAGTTATTTAACGTAGTAACCAAAACAATATTAAAAGAAAAACAATGATGTGATAAAACAGAACAAAAAAGGTGTAAATGGCCTACAAAACAATCATAAACTACACAAAACAAAAAAACACAGGTATAATGATGAAACAATAACACAGAAGACACATCACACTGATCATTTAAAAAGTGACTCAGGGTTTTCTGAGTCATCTGGTAAAGTGGGTAAAAGAAAATAACAAGCACGTTCATGGACAAAACAATGACGGGAACATAAAATATGAACTACCATCACAGGTACACTGCACGTTCCACACACAGGAGCAGTGTCACAACACAGCAAATATATGGGTGAGTGAAACATCATTGCCCAATGTGAAGATGTGCTAGCACAACTTCCTTCTTACGGTTTCGACAACACGACGAATTTCAGATTTCAATAACTGGTTTAATACAATGCAGTTTATTTCCCACCTGTTGGTCCCACAGTTGTGTTCCCTTGATATAATTATGAATAAGAACATGCAAATCACGGTGAAACAAAGGTAAAGGTGTGATGACCAAAGAGGAAACAGATCTTGCAGCAGCATCAGCTAGCTCCTCACCTAGGATTCTAATGCTGTCAAGAATCCAGCAGAAATTAATTTGACAAATCAGTTAAAAGTGAAAGCAAATCATTTACTTGAAGGTTTTAGTGATGTAACTGGACAAAAAATGGAAGCTTATCTTCAAGGAAAAATAAAAGGTAACATAACAATCTTCCACATTATCCCATTTAATACATGCTTGTGTATGCAACAACAGCTTATTGTAAATATTTCATGTATGCCAGTTACTAAATATTACACTACTCAGATTTTTTTAACAGGGAGAATGCGCATCAAAATAGTAACAGCCCTGGGCACCCATAGTTTCGTTTCCGGGGGGGGGGGGGGGGGGGCAAAATTAAAAATGAAATTTAAAAAAACGAATTCGATTAATTTTTATCTTATATATGATGTGTGGCTCATTTCGAGCACTTTATATATACATGATCACGACAGCCGTATGAAAGCCTTTTAATGAAGCAAAGCCTATTTCACCCAAGAAAAATTAATCCGAATTCTCTTGAAATTGAAATGTTTGCACCAGTTTCTGGTGCAGATTTTCCACACCATACATCGTCATTTGTCTATTTACTCAATTTGTTCAGTTTTATTAGTAAAATTCACATTTTATTCGTCCAATTGTTCAGGGGGTACTCGTTACCCATATTCAAAAATTGAAGGTGCGGTCACACGTCGGTGCGAGATAGTAATGTCGTTCACATTTACATTTATGAATGTATATATATATATATATATATATATATATATATCATCATCATCATCGTCAACCATTATTAATCCACTGCTGGACGAAGGTCTCCCCAAGTTTCCTCCACAACGGTCTGTCTTGTGCCAGTCTCCTCCATGTCACTCCCGCATACTTTCAAATTTCATCCACCCATTTCCCATGTGGTCTTCTTCTGGGTCTTTTCCTGTCCCTTGGAATCCAATCTAAAATTTCGGCTGTCCATCTATGGTCTGTCCTTCTGGCAGTATGTCCAGCCCATTGCCATTTCAGGGATTTAACTCTGATCATGATGTCTTCCACTCTTGTCATTTTTCGGATCCACAAGTTCCTCTTCTTATCTCTCCTGGTTACACCAAGCATGCACCTCTCCATGCTGCTTTGAGTTGTCTGCAGCTTTTGTATGTCCCTTTTAGTTAAGGTCCATGTCTCTGCATCATACGTAAGGTAAGCACTGGAAGGATGCATTGATCAAACACTTTTCTTTTAAGACATAATGGCATATTGCTCTTGAAAATTATGCTGTTTCTTCCAAAAGCTCTCCAGGCAAGTTTTGTATGCCGATTAATTTCTTCATCAATGTGACCCTCACTTGATATCTGCTGTCCAAGATAAACGTACGTGTCTTATCTCCAGCTTTTCTCCATCAATCGATAAATCTTCATTTCTTGTAAAAGCATTGAACATCACTTTTGTCTTCTGAAAGTTCATTTTTAATCCCACTTCTTTACTCTTGTTAGCAAGTTCCTGGATCATACTCTGCAGCTCTGATGGAGTAGTTGCAAAAATGACTGTCATCAGCAAAACGAAGGTGGGTTAGATAATCTCCATTAATCTTTATCCCTTTGTTTTCCCAGTTCAGTGATTGAAAGACATTTTCCAATGTGGCATTAAAGAGCTTCGGAGATATGGTGTCACCTTGTCTCACTCCTTTTCCAATTTTTATGTGCGTTGTATTTTCAAACAGACGAATCTTTGCACTTGCATTTTCATAGATGTTATTAATAATATTAATGTACGCATCTTCAATACCGCAGGATTTCAGAGCCTTTGTAACTGCTGATGGTTTCACCGAATCAAAGGCTTTTTCATAATCGATAAAAGCCATGCACAATGGAAGTTCATATTCCCTCGCTCTTTCAATTAGTTCTCTCAGTACGTGGATATGATCTATTGTGCTGTAGCCACTACTGAATCCAGCTTGTTCTCTCGGTTGAGCCATGTCCAGTGTCACCTTCAAGCGGTGTGAAAGAACTTTAGTGAACATTTTATAAACCACTGATAGGAGGCTGATAGGGCTGTAGTTCCTGAGATCCTCAATGTCACCTTTTTTATGTAAGCAAGATCATTGTAGCATTGTTCCAATCCTCAGGAATCTTCCCTTCATTAAGGCATCGAGTGAAAATTTGGGCGAGTACTGTTTCGATTTCTCCATTTGCTTCTTGTATGATGTCTACAGTAATTCCATCTTCTCCTGGAGCTTTTCCCCGCTTCATGTTCTTGATTGCATGTGCAACTTCTGCTGGGAGGACTGGGAGAACTCTGGTACCTTTCATCCTGAGATCCTCAATGTCACCTTTTTTATGTAAGCAAGATCATTGTAGCATTGTTCCAATCCTCAGGAATCTTCCCTTCATTAAGGCATCGAGTGAAAATTTGACTGTCAGTGAAAATTCGAGTGAAAATTTGACTGTCTTTCATGATGTCTAGAGTACATGTATCATCCCTTTCATATAATTTGGAGTAGAAATCTTTCACTCTTGTCAAAATTTCACCTCTATTTCTTCATACAGAACCATCTTCTTTTCTCAGTGCCATAATCTGTTTTCTTCCCTTACTGAGATGTCCCTTTGCTATCTTTAGGCTTTGGTTGTTTTCAATTGCTTTCCTCACTAGTTCACAGTTGAATTTTCTTACGTCTTCAGTGATACTTTTTCTTACTGTCTTGCATAGCTCTATATATTCCACTTTGGCAGTCACATCTTCTTTAGTTGTCCTCATCTCTCTTCTTTTTTGCATCAACATTTTGGTTCTTCCTGATAATTTGTTCACATGCAACTTGTTCTTAGACCCAGCTAATTTTGTTGTTGTTTCCATAAGAGCTTTGGTTACTTTTCTGTTAATTTCAGAAATATCCACTTCTTCCGATGTTAGGCCTTCTAAAGCAGAGAATCTGTTCTTCAGTTCCAACTTGAAGGTATTATGGTGTTTTTAAGGTTGGTTATGTCAATACATTTTGTTTGTCTTATGAGCTTGCTACGTTCGAGTTTAGTGTTGAGGTGCATCTTAAATCTCACCAATCTATGGTCACTACCTGTGTTGAACTTGTTTAGCACACTGCAGTCTTCTATGACGAATTTTTTGTTACACATAATAAAATCAATTTCACTTGTCGTCCCATTTGGTTGTCTCCATGTCCATTTCCTGTGTGGCTTTTTCTTAAAGGAGTTCAAGATGAAAAACCCTTCTGCCTCTGCAAACTCTACAAGAGTATTTCCACGCTGGTTTCTGTTGCCGTGACCAAATTTACCTACTGAAGTTTCATTCTGTTGCAGTTACCCTATTTTTGCATTGAAATCTCCCATAATTATCTTCAAGTGCTGCTTACCTTTATTATTTAGATGACGAATTTCCTCATAAAATTCTTCAATTTCTTCTTCAGGATGGCTTGTGGTGGGTGCATAAGTTTGAATAATCTGAGCCTGGTATCTTCCCGAGAGTTGGATAACGAGTCGTGCAGCTCTGTCAGAGGAACTTTCAACTTCTACAACTTTATCCTTCAGTTTCTTGTTTATTATAAAACCAACACCACTAGTTCTGCCAGTATCTGTCCCACGATAGTAGAAGAGATGTCCACTTTTCAGTTCAATGAGATCTTTTCTCCTTACCTCACTTAGCCCGACGATGTCCCACTTGATCCTTTGTAGTTCTTCTTCCAATTCAAGAAGATGTTGAATCAGAAGATAGGAGCGTCCGTTATACGTAGCCAAGGTCAGCATCAGATGGCAGCCTAGTCCGGTCCTCAGGGATTCTTAGCACCCTCTGCCTTCATGTCGCACTGGTCGCTGCCTTGGCCAGGTACATTTCAGCTGCCGGAGACTGAGGGCCAAGATTTAAGTTGTGGAGTCATTTTGGAGGGGTTTGGCCATAACTCACCACGCTGGCCAAGCGGGTTGGTGAGTGTGGGATAGCATTTCCTCTAATCCCGATGGTATAGTTATACCGCTATTGGCGGTCGTCAGAGCCCCTTTAGTGGGAACAGGATGTACCACGAGAAGGCGGGGTTGACATTTGTCAAGGAGAGGCTGTGATGTTACGCATCACCTGACCTTACATCCCTATATATATATATATATATCATTATGTAAGGTATATATATATATCATTATATCATTATGTAAGGTATATATATATCATTATGGGATGTAAGGTCAGGTGATGCGTAACATCACAGCCTCTCCTTGACAAATGTCAACCCCGCCTTCTCGTGGTGCATCCTGTTCCCACTAAAGGGGCTCTGACGACCGCCAATAGCGGTATAACTATACCATCGGGATCAGAGGAAATGCTATACCACACTCACCAACCCGCTTGGCCAGCGTGGTGAGTTATGGCCAAACACCTCCAAAATGACTCTACAACTTAAATCTTGGCCCTCAGTCTCCGGCAGCTGGAATGTACCTGGCCAAAGCAGCGGCCAGTGCGACATGAAGGCAGAGGGTGCTAAGAATCCCCGGAGGACCGGACTAGGCTGCCATTTGATGCTGACCTTGGCTACGTATAATGGACGCTCCCTATCTTCTGATTCAAGGCTTCTTGAATTGGAAGAGGAACTACAAAGGATCAAGTGGGACATTGTCGGGCTAAGTGAGGTAAGGAGAAAAGAAGATCTCATTGAACTGAAAAGTGGACATCTCTTCTACTATCGTGGGACAGATACTGGCAGAACTAGTGGTGTTGGATTTATAATAAACAAGAAACTGAAGGATAAAGTGGTAGAAGTTGAAAGTTCCTCTGACAGAGCTGCACGACTCGTTATCCAACTCTCGAGAAGATACCAGGCTCAGATTATTCAAACTTATGCACCCACCACAAGTCATCCTGAAGAAAAAATTGAAGAATTTTATGAGGAAATTTGTCATCTAAATAATAAAGGTAAGCAGCACTTGAAGATAATTATGGGAGCTTTCAATGCAAAAATAGGGCACCGGCAACAGAATGAAACTTCACTAGGTAAATTCGGTCACGACAACAGGAACCAGCGTGGAAATACTCTCGTTGAGTTTGCAGAGGCAGAAGGGTTTTTCATCTTGAACTCCTTTTTCAAGAAAAAGCCACACAGGAAATGGACATGGAGACATCCAATTGGGACGACAAGTGAAATTGATTTTATTATGTGTAACAAAAAATTCGTCATAGAAGACTGCAGTGTGCTAAACAAGTTCAACACAGGTAGTGACCATAGATTGGCGAGATTTAAGATGCACCTCAACACTAAACTCGAACGTAGCAAGCTCATAAGACAAACAAAATGTATTGACATAACCAACCTTAAAAAACACCATAATACTTTCAAGTTGGAACTGAAGAACAGATTCTCTGCTTTAGAAGGCCTAACATCGGAAGAAGTGGATATTTCGGAAGTTAACAGAAAAGTAACCAAAGCTCTTATGGAAACAGCAACAAAATTAGCTGGGTCTAAGAACAAGTTGCATGTGAACAAATTATCAGGAAAAACCAAAATGTTGATGCAAAAAAGAAGAGAGATGAGGACAACTAAAGAAGATGTGACTTCCAAAGTGGAATATATAGAGCTATGCAAGACAGCACGAAAAAGTATCACTGAAGACGTAAGGAAATTCAACTGTGAGCTAGTGAAGAAAGCAATTGAAAACAACCAAAGCCTTAAGATAGCAAAGGGACATCTCAGTAAGGGAAGAAAACAGATTATGGCTCTGAGAAAAGAAGATGGTTCTATAACAAGAAATAGAGGCGAAATTTTGACAAGAGTGAAAGATTTCTACTCCAAATTATATGAAAGGGATGATACATGTAACTCCAGACATCGTGAAAGGTGCCAGAGTTCTTCCAGTCCTCCCAGCAGAAGTTGCTCATGCAATCAAGAACATGAAGCGGGGGAAAGCTCCAGGAGAAGATGGAATTACTGTAGACATCATACAAGAAGCAAGTGGAGAAATCGAAACAGTACTCGCCCAAATTTTCACTCGATGCCTTAATGAAGGGAAGATTCCTGAGGATTGGAACAATGCTACAATGATCTTGCTTACATAAAAAAGGTGACATTGAGGATCTCAGGAACTACAGCCCTATCAGCCTCCTATCAGTGGTTTATAAAATCTTCACTAAAGTTCTTTCACACCGCTTGAAGGTAACACTGGACATGGCTCAACCGAGAGAACAAGCTGGATTCAGGAGTGGCTACAGCACAATAGATCATATCCACGTACTGAGAGAACTAATTGAAAGAGCGAGGGAATATGAACTTCCATTGTGCATGGCTTTTATCGATTATGAAAAAGCCTTTGATTCGGTGAAACCATCAGCAGTTACCACGGCTCTGAAATCCTGCGGTAGTGAAGATGCATACATTAATATTATTAATAACATCTATGAAAATGCAAGTGCAAAGATTCGGCTGTTTGAAAATACAACACACATAAAAATTGGAAAGGGAGTGAGACAAGGTGACACCATATCTCCGAAGCTCTTTAATGCCACATTGGAAAATGTCTTTCAATCACTGAACTGGGTAAACAAAGGGATAAAGATTAATGGAGATTATCTAACCCACCTTCGTTTTGCTGATGACGTAGTCATTTTTGCAACTACTCCATCAGAGCTGCAGAGTATGATCCAGGAACTTGCTGACAAGAGTAAAGAAGTGGGATTAAAAATGAACTTTCAGAAGACAAAAGTGATGTTCATGTGCTTTTACAAGAAATGAAGATTTATCGATTGATGGAGAAAAACTGGAGATAACAGATACGTATGTTTATCTTGGACAGCAGATATCAAGTGAGGGTCACATTGATGAAGAAATTAATCGGCGTACAAAACTTGCCTGGAGAGCTTTTGGAAGAAACAGCATAATTTTCAAGAGCAATATGCCATTATGTCTTAAAAGAAAAGTGTTTGATCAATGCATCCTTCCAGTGCTTACGTATGGTGCAGAGATGTGGACCTTAACTAAAAGGGACATACAAAGGCTGCAGACAACTCAAAGCAGCATGGAGAGGTGCATGCTTGGTGTAACCAGGAGAGAGAAGAAGAGGAACTCGTGGATCCGAAAAATGACAAGAGTGGAAGACATCATGATCAGAGTTAAATCCCTGAAATGGCAATGGGCTGGACATACTGCCAGAAGGACAGACCATAGATGGACAGCCGAAATTTTAGATTGGATTCCAAGGGACAGGAAAAGACCCAGAAAAAGACCACATGGGAGATGGGTGGATGAAATTCGAAAATATGCGGGAGTGACATGGAGGAGACTGGCACAAGACAGACCGTTGTGGAGGCCTTCGCTCAGCAGTGGATTGATAATGGTTGACAATGATGATGATGATGATATATCATTATCATCATTTTAAACAGTTATCAATCCACTGCTGGATGAATGAAGGTCTGCACAAGTTTCTTGCACAACTGTCTGTGTTGAGCCTGTCCCCTCCATGTTACTCAGGCATGCTTTCAAATTTCACCCATCCATCTTCCATGCTTTCGAATTTCATCTATCAGTCTTCTTTTGGGTCTTTTTCTGTCCCTTGGAATTCAGTCTAAAATTTTGGTTATTCACCAGTGGCCCGTCTTTTTGCAGCACATCCAGCCCATTTCCATGTCAGGGTTTCAGGGATTTACATTGCTATTTCAGGAATTTTCATTGCTATTTCAGGAATTTTACTATATGTGTGTGTGTGTTTTAATGAATTCAACCTTCCAGTTCTTACTAATGGACCAAATACATGGACTTTAACTATAAAAAGGACATCTAGAAGCTGCAAACTATTGAAAGTTGCATTGAGAGATGCATGCTTGGCATAGCAAAGAGGACAGGAAAAGAAACTCGTGGATCATGAAAATGATGGAAGTTGAGGACATCATGATCAAGGTAAAATCCCTGAAATTGCAATGGGTAAGATGAATTGCTGGAATAACTAACCAACCTTAGACAACTGAAATACTAGATTGGATTCCAAGAGACAGGAAAAGACCCAGAAGGAGATTATGTGGGAGATGGGTAGATGAAATTCGTAAGTATGTCGGAGTGACATGGTGAAGAATGGCTGAAGACAGAAAGTTGTACAAGAAATTTGGGGAGACCTTCATGCAGCAGTGGATTGATGATGATATACGTATCGTATATAAGATAGATGAGGGAGCATTTTTTTTTTTTTTTTTTTTGTCCTGGGCGAAGGAATGTCTAGTAACACCTCTGGTTACAGAGCTCTACACTCTAAGACAGGACCGGCAAAAAAAAAAAAAAATCGGTGAGCTAGGTATGCAGTCAGTTACGAATACTAAAAAATATTTAGGTAATATTTCAAGTACTTCCAATATTGGATTTCTTTAGTAAAAGTCCGCTATTGAAGGTTAATTTTTTTTTAATTTTATTTATTTATTTTTTTATTTTTTTTTTTTGACGTGCATTAATGCAATTGCATTTTTGGACTTACTGTTAATTGAAGTTCCAAGTCGAACACTTCCAGCACGTGGATCTTGGTTTTTTTCCCCATATTTCCGTTATGTAGATGCGGCATGGGGGTTTTTTCATTCAGTTGCTGGTCCTTTTCAGTTTTTTCTCAGTTGGTTTTTAATTGGCGTCGTTACTAAATGAGTTTTCTTTCTTTTGCTGCCTCTACGTATCCTTCATACGTTTTTTACCAGAGTACTTTCGGTAACATTCCGTTACAGTCATCTAGGGGACGTTTGCTCCGACCAGCACGGACCGTGTCAGTAGAGCTTTTGGGTGGTTCTCGCGGGCTGCATCTGTTAACGGCTATCGCTTCCTCTTGGGCGTTGTGGCGTCATTTCTTGTTTGTCACCGATCTCATTTTTCGAAATTTTCCATTTTTTTGCTCAATTTTAATTAAATTCCTCCAACTGTTTCTTAAAATATTAGGGTCATTATGGTTACAAACTTTTGCTCTATTTTTTTCTATCATTACCGACTCTGCTATTCTGAGGTGTTTTTCGGATTTACAGCTTTTTATGATTTTTATATTTTCAAATTTAGGATATTTTTGGTTAGCCAAACAATATTGAATAAGTGCAGTTTATTCTTCTTTTTTCTTTTAGGTAATATGAAGTTAAATATCTACATATGCTGAATGTTAGTGAAAAAAAATAAATATTTAAGAAATAATATTACTTACTTTATTGGATAAGACTGTCTTTCCCTATTATGAGAAAAGGAACTGCATTTTTCTTGATTGTTTTCCGAATTCATCAACCACTTCGTTTATGAAAATCTCCTTTTATGATAGTATCATTTCTCGGTGAACACTGAGTAAGCAGAGACCATTTAGACGTTCCTTGCAGATGGTGGAGCACAGCCATGTTTTCACACGACAAAGAGTACTAAAAGAACGCTCAATGGTGCAAGTTGTAGGAGGTAACGAGAGTAATATTTTAAGTGCTTGGGATACTGCAGGATAAAACTGACAGTGCGTTTGTAAAACAGCTAGTAATAAATGTCTGAAAATCTTTTCTTCTAAGCCAGCCCAGTACCCATGCCAGCTTAATGCTTCTTTGTACAAATTGTCAATATTATATAAAATAGTAACATCCTTCACGTTTTTACGATACTGTGCTGCGTCGTGATTCTTCATATTCAACGGATGCAAAATGAATAAATAACAAGCAGTTTCATTTTCTTGAGAAAATCTTGTTTCCAGCGATGAAATTATTGAATCCAGATAAGGTATGAATATGGATCTTCTGAAATGATCTTCAGCACAAGATGCAGGACAATTTTCTCTATGCGTCTGGCGAGAAACATGCCATGTAACCTTCAATTCTAGATCGAAATGTTTTGCTACTACTGTTGCTTCATTACAGTTCACTAAAAGAACATTTGGTGTTCTTTCTGTGGGATCTAAAATTATTTAATAATATTTCAACATTATTTCTAACGCAATAGAGATCCATAGAAATACTTTGCAAATTATTGCAGAATGTCTCTAACTGAGCAGAATATTTAGCAATTACTGTTAAGCATACAATAAAAACCGGAAGTAGACATAGAGCACGAAAGTTGATATGCTAGGGCACAAGTTGCTTGATTAGCGTCAGAACTGTCAGACAGCTGATCAACAGTGTGTTTTATTTCAATGAAATGTTAATAGAAAATTCTTATACTTTTATATTTCGACGACCAACGTGTTTGACAAAGAAGTGGTATATTTGGTACAAGTTTTCGACAAAGTGTTCGCTCTCAAAAAAAATTTATAACCTCTTTCACTGTGCCTACAGTGTTTTGCACCGCCCTTACTGAATTCAAATCGTTAATAACTAAATTTAGTCTGTGAGAAGCACAATAAAAAAATGAAGCTTTTGGGGTATTTTGCCCAAATGAGTTTTTGCACACCACCTTCTTTTCTAGCCATAGTTGAGCAGCCGTCGAATCCCAGTCCTACTAGTTTCGTTAAATCCAAGTCATATGTTTCCAAAGATATCAACATAGTGGTAGCTATGCTTTTAGCATCCAGTTTCTCTAGAGGAATGAAACCTAAGAATTATTTTCATATGGTGAACGAACTGTATAGCCCAATCACTCTGGATAGATTTATGAAGAAAGTTGAAACACCTTCCGCCCGTCATGAATCAGCTGTTCCTTTACCGGTTGCTGTTGCGCAGCAAGCTTCTGAAGAGTCCATACATATTGATGACCACGATACTATTGTAACATAAATATGTATTTAAATAAATATGCAATATTATGTAACATGTAACATTTATTAAATTTTGAGGTGAAGTGCTATATTCAGGAGTAGGAGTGATAAAAAAATCAGGAAACAGGTTTTCTTAAATTTCAGGACATATTTTGGCAGAGCTGGCAGGTAAATTAAATATTGGTAATAATGCAGAAATTGTTATTCTTTTACCAAAAAGCTACCTAAATTATGGCCCAATTGTTAGCAGGAAGTTGTTTTCAAAACCACAGCTTTTCTTTTTTTCAGCATTGGAAACAGTTCCCGCTGTCATCGAAACTTCGTCCTAACAATCAGCCTTATTTCTATAAAATCATACATATTAAGAGTGTTTTATCAAAATAAATTTTTTTGGCACTTACAACTTAGAAAACTTTATTAACATTTGGAAATTCTGCCTTGAAGTTCTACTATTGATTTAAGTATGTCTTTCAATTTGTTGGCTGTTTTTTCTAGTTCTATATTTCCTGTTGAAAACATCATTTGGGCAACTTTAATGTCACCATGCTGTTTTCTTTTAGTGCACTGTCCTTTTTTTTTAAGCTTCAGCCAAGAGCTTATGATCAGTTTTCTGGTCGTTCATTTTTTTCAGTCTTAAGTTTGGACAGCTGATCATCAAGCCTTACACTCTTATTTTGCCTTTCCAAAGTCTGCATAGTTTGTTCTTCAGCCTTTCTTTTAACATTTCTGTGCTTCCCCTTCCTCTTCTTTCTGCTGTTCCAAGTAGAAGGCATATTGTGTATAAGCCTGCTTTACACTATTTATGAGGCCTTTAGTTATGGGTATTGAAAGTATGGAGTTATTGAGCAATCGAATCACTTCTTTGCAGATACATAATGATCTGATAGATAACTCTGAAAGTGACACTTTTTCTTTTGTGACAATGCTGTTGTTCTGGGAGAAGCTCCTTTCAGAAGGTGCTTTTCCATGTGGCAATGTCAAACATATCTTCACCAGGGCTGATAATGAACTGTATTTTAGTAAACCTGCAGAATCTTTAATGCTAGCTACTGCTGACCAATAATTACAAATGTCAATATCTCCCTCGTAACTTTTACGATGAGCTGCCATGTCCTCATACATGTACAGTGACCACTCTGTATTTATCTTATCACACACACTGTTAGTTTTGGTGACTTTAAACATATGATGACTCAGGCATTTCACAGCATCTTCTGCACTTTCCTCCTTCTGAAACAAAGGATGAATAAATTGGATGTCTCGTAGAAGAAAGTTATTCAGTAGGATTTTTTAACAAATATTCTGTTGCAGCAATAAAATAGCTTCTTATTCCCAGTAACACTTTCTTCTCATTTATGTCTTTGTTCTGAGCCAGAATATGGCTGGCACTAGTACCAACATCATTTTTATCCAAAGGCAACCAATAGTCACTTTTCTGAAAGTTAACTTTTAAAAGTTTAGATCCTTCTTTTGTGCCAACTGGATCTGGTTTAAAAAATTTTTAACATTATACTTGCACCAGTTCGTTTAGTTTGCTGTATAACTCATGAATCATAGGTTCTTCGTTTTGTAAAAGCTTGAGGTATGGCATAAATATTTCTGTAAAAAAAAGTACAAAATGCAGGTAAATAATAGTATGGGGATGTTTCAATTAGGAAATTATCTGAATGTACCTAGAACCAACTTTTACATTTTTCTGCTTTGGAAGGTATGTGCAAAAATACTCAATTAATGCAGAATACTGTTCAAAAATTCTCTTAAAAGGTCCAAGGGTTAACCACCTGCTCTCAACACTACGAAGGAAAACATTTTTAGCTGCACAATCCATGAAGTTTTCCAATTGTATATTGTGATAATCTTCCCTTCGACAGGCAGACATTTTGAACCACTGTTAAATATCAGTAGCAGGAGTATCAATATCAATGTGAAGTTTATCTAGTTCTTTCTTCAGAGCACCATACATCACATGAAAACAGCAGGTCCCAAAATCAATTAAGTCAGGAATTGACTGCAAGTTCAATTCAGCATTCAATTTCTTAAGAACAGTCAGGTTTACATTTGGACAATCCATAGAGCATTGCAACATCTTTTCTAAACTTAGCCCATTTGAAGATATGAAATCTAGAATTAATTTTACAATTTTATCTGCTTCTGCATGTCCCAAGAATTTAGAGTCACAGTATGAAGTTAAAATTTTTGTACAACTTTCTGACCAATATGATATATGAATGTCAAATTACTTCTTTATGTGTACTGTAGTTGTTTCATCAAAATAAATGGCATAAAAGAAAGTCCCAATAACACGAAAAAGATCAGCTTTGAAGCGTGGAGCTAAGCCAAAGTTCACCACATAACAAACTTTTTTATCGGACAACTTCAGATATTTTTCAGTGGTGGAATCATCAAAATTAGAAGAATATACTTCAACTAAGTCACCAAATGACTGAAATGAATAATCGTTCTTAACAGCTGATAGTATTAGTAGAGCTTCTGCTTTCAAAACTTTATCACTTATTGAGGTTGGTTGCCAGTGTTGGACACTTTTACTGGTTAACTGCGAAACATTATTTGATGTTTGGAAAATGAGCTGTCTAGACATACTTCTGACAGCTGCTTTATGTTTCTTCCCATCTACAAGTGAAAGCACTTGCAAAAATCCCATATTGGCAATGCTAAAGTCTTTGTTGCACAGAATGCGCTTGGCCGAAAAGATATCGCCATTAGTACAGCACCAATTTTTCACTAAGTCCCCATTTCGGTCTTTCTTGTTTATTTTCAAACCAAGCTGGTGAAAACTTCGATCTGTGAGGTGTTTCAATAAGAACTTTAACAAGATGGATACTAGAGCGTGCTGTTTGTTATCAAATCTGACATGGTACCACAAAAACAGCAGGAAAAAGCTGGTACAAAAAAGACAACACTCGTATACATCAACCAGGCAAAACATCCATGTGGCATGTCCTTTGTTTAGAACTCTTTCGTTTCAGTTATGCTTTTGGTTTCAGGGCACACGAACAAGTAAGAGCCACATAAATCAAAGTCATCAGCGCTTTAAGCTTCGCCTCTTCCTACAGAGGGAGATGGACAACAAGCGTCTCAGTGCAACAACGAAAATCCCAGCAAAATTACTGAATTCTTTTTACAGCAAAAATTAATTACAGAGAAAATTCCAATTTTGCTAATGGCGTTACTGTTTCGATGAATCTGAAGGGCAGAGGACCTCTAAAGGATCACGCAAATGCAGCAGAGCGAGGTTGCTGAGTGGCGGGATAAGCCATCAGATAAGCAGTGCCGTATTGCCTCGAGCTACTGTGGCGCAAAGACAACAGCAAAGCAAGGTTTGAGTGCTGGGATAAGGATCACATGACTTTCGTTCGATCCTCGGGAAACTTGTTGCGCTGAGATGCTTGTCATTAACAAGGGAGGAGCATCGCAGTTCACTGCAGATCCTCGGGCAATCTTGCAAAAGCAGAAATGCATTCACATGATGCTCCACAGCTCACAGGAGTGACAGTTCTTGGGGATGACATCACTCAAGAGCTCTCTCACTCTCGTTTCATTTTTTTATTTATGTGGTACTTGTAAATGCTGGTTGATGAATCACTATACAGAGGTTTACAGTTTATTCTTAAAATTTCAAGATTACATTCAAATTTTCAGGATATAGAACAAAATAAGGACATTTCAGGACAAAAAAATAAATAAAAATCAGGAACTTTAGGAATTTCTGGGCAACTCCAATCCCTATATATTTTGAGGTAAGTTGTATTACCCTAAAAGTGTTCCCCGACATACACTTGCAGACAATGAAATTTGCGCACCTAGAAAGAAGGAAACATGCTACAACCGCAAAACTTTGCAAATAGCTAGAGTGTGTGCTGGTATGCTAATGAACCAAGTTTGGTGCAAGGGCGCATCACCGCACACCATCTGGTGGCACTGCAAGCACGAACCGGCAGCCTTATAAACTGGCGTGTAGTCAATGCCCTGTGAAAGCAAAAAGCACCGGCCGATGCAAGCAAGAGTACAGAGTGACAAGAATGCCAGACAGAAGCCAGGACTTCAATTTATGCAACTTATGGACTTTGAGAGAGGCCTGATCATCGGGCTGAAAACGGCAGGGTAGTCGGCATGCTGTATAGCTTGCCACATGGATCGTTCTGACCATACCGTCTGACTGTGTTGGGAGCAGTGGACATGTAGCAGCACTGCCATACAGTGGAGCAGCTCCGGACAGACCAGGCGGACCACCAGTAGAGAGGATCAATGGATCGTGCAACAGGCAAGAACAGATCCCACGGGGAACCAGTCCACTATACAGGCAGATGTAGCAGCTCCTGTGTGCCCACAAACCATTTCCCGACGCCTCACGGAAGCAAATCTGCGATACCTGCACCCCTTACGTGTGCTGCCATTAACACCGGAACATCGCTGGCTCCGTTTTGCAGTAGTGCCAGGCCAGAGTGACGTGGAACGCCACAGACTGGTGACATGTGGTGTTTAGTAATGAGTGACACTTCGTTTTGGGGACAGATTATCATCGTGTCCAGGTGTGGAGGTCTCAGGGTCAATGGCACAATCCCAACCTCGCTACTGAGTGCCACACCTCCCCAACTGCAGGCATTATGGTCTGGGGAGCCATTGCCTATGATAGCCAATCAGCTCTAGTAGTGGTATGTGGATCATTGACGGACCAGCGGTATGTGGAAAAGATCCTATGGCCCCATGTGCTCCCATTCCTGGCCGGGATTCCAGGTGCGCTATACCAGCAAGATACTGCCCGCCCGCAAACAGCTTGGGTTGCCCAGAACTGCCTACGTCATGTACAGACACTTCCATGGCCTGCCCACTCCCCGGACATGTTCCCTATCAAGCATGTGTGAGACCAGTTGAAACGTCAGCTGCAGCTGTGCCGCACTATCCGGGATTCGGAGTACACCGTCCAACACGTGTGGGCCAGTCTGCCAGAAGACAACATCAGGCATCTGCTCGCCTCCATGCCGAACTGTATTGCAGCATGTATCGCTGCACAAGGCGGTTCGACACGCTATTGAAGATGACTGGACTGCGTGCCACAGATCCCTCTGTGATTGTCCTGCAGCTCTGTTTTTGCCATCATGTGTATCATTCATCTGTATCATTACGTCCATAAAATTTCAGTTCAATCCGATGCTTCCTTCTTTGTGCGCAAATTTCATTGTTCGTGAGTGTACGTAAAATTCGAGTTATGTAATGAGTCTAGGAACGATCCATTTATGTAAGTCGAGTACTGCCTGTATATGGAATTTAAGGAAGAAATATTTCCTTACAAATACATGAGAAGATCATAAATTATTCACAGCAATCAGATTATGAAACTGGGTTGTTTTACTGTTCACTATGTAGCATCGTATCAGAAAACATGGATGGAACCGGACCCATATCTCCCGATGTCCACTCAAATAGAAATAAAGAGATCTGTGATTGGTTTCTGCTCCAGGGTGATGCAATTTTCAAGTTTTCTGATGTAATGATCTATGGTAAATAGTAAACTGGAGCAACTTAGTATAATCTTATTGCTGTGAATAATCTTTTAGTATGAAATACTTTAAAACATTTTTATAGTTAATTTTACAGACATCTGAAGCATGCATAACTGTGATACAGGATATGGGACCCACTGTTTTCATTTATGCAGGTGTTCAGAGGTGATTCAGGGTGAAAACATAGTCATGTTTTAGGGGAACTTAACAGTAAACAAAGAATCATATGAACAGACAAAACATTTGACAGTTGACTGCTAATAAATATATAATAAATAAATGCACTGAATTTTGCTGTTTAAGAACACAAAATGTGACTAATATTTAGAAACACTATGATTTACACAAATAAAAACCACAGTGTATTCTGGTTATGTAGTTAATTACCTGTATGTTGTTGCATGTGATCAAATCTCGTTGGCCAAAATACTGACACTAGCGCTGATGACCCAATGGCCATTGCTGTTTTCATTCGGTGATAAACTTCCCCATCTCTCTTCTCAATATCATCAATGGGAATTCCATTAATAAAGCCCTTATCCTTTGGCTACAAAAAAAGACAAAATTTGAAAGTAATATGATTTCATTAGGTAAAATTTTATAATCGTTCAAAGCATGTAACAGTTGCCTCAAGAATGCAATGCATTCAAACCAATAGCTCAAATCCCTATTAAAACACTCCCATGATACAGCAGTGCTTAAAAACTGAAATATTAGAATATACCACACAAGCTGCTAAAACAAGCTTGCACATGATTTTGACCAAGTTATTCATATTGCTTAACCCGGTTGTCATATTACGTGGCACTTATTATTGTGATACGCGAGTAAAAAGACTATCCTCTTTTTTCTGTTACACATGTATAGCTTTAGTTCTGGGTCAGGGGCATGGTTGTAATATCATTTGACATTAAAAAGGACAGTAGATGGTATATAGAATAAGCCTTATGTCACTCACTCACTTGCTTAATCCTTCCAGTGTGCTGACAAATGTCCTTCTTTGCGTACTTTGAGGAACATAAATATCATAGCACAGAAAACAAAATACGGCAGCAGAAGTAAAAGTGAATAATGAAGTTGATAAAATATGAAGAGGAGTTTAAAAAACCTGAAGAACATGAAAATAACTACCAAGAATCAATAAAAAGAGTGATATTGATTAAAAAAGGCTTCGGCTAAAATGCAAGCAATAAAAGTAAAAACAAGAAAAACAACATGTCCCCTGACCATCATCCATACATGTTTCCTCCGCACTGGTCGCGGGATTATTCAGTGGCTGAGATGGTATGCTCCCTTCGTCGTGCTGGTCCTCCTTGCTCTGGGAATGCCAAGTCATCATTGAACTCCTCATCATTAGTTTCATTACGTGTTATCACAGTGGCACCATCAATTGCACGAAGGGATTTATTTTTATTACAATGCTGCTTGGTGGCTTTTTTATTTTTGGTTTCTTCTTTAATTAGGCGTTTCCAGGTGAAGGAGAGGTCATAAGGTAAGTGACTATTGCAGTTGTAATACCTGGATTTCTCGAACGATGTTGCTTCAGAAATTAAAATTTGTCGATTACGATGGGTGGTAATTATTGTGGCATTTTCTCAATCTGGTTCGGTATTGTTATCTATGCAAAACTATATTAAAGATGCTTTAGGTTGATGCTTGAACCAATTGTCAAGTTACTCTTTAGTCTTTTACATTGAAACTATGTTTCGTACTGCCCACATATACTGCAATATTATTTTGATTATTTTTTGGAGTTGCAATTGGTACGTGATACACGCCTGATTTTTCTAAGGATGCGCGATTACTGTTATCGTGTGCAAATAAATCCGATATGGTTGTAACAGTTTCATGCTGAAAACTGTTACAACCATATCACATCTACTTACACATGATAACAGTTTCATGTTGAAAACTATTACAACCATATCTCATTTACTTGCACACGATAACAGTAATAGCTACTAATCTTTAGAAAAATCAGGCGTGTATCACATACCAATGGTATCTCAAAAAAAAAATAATAATAATAAACAAAAAAAAAATTACAGTATATGTGGGCAGTGCAAAATGTAGTTTAAATATAAGTCTAAGTGAGAACCTTAGCAATTGGTTCAAACATCAGCTCAAAACATCTTTAATACAGTTTTGAATAGATAACAATACCAAACCACATTGGGAAAAGGCCAAAATAATTACCACCCATCACAATTATCGACAAATTTTAATGTCTGAAGCAATATCGATCGAGAAATCCAAGCATTAAAACTGCAATAGTCACTGACCTTATGACTTCTCTTTCGCCTGCAAACACCTAACCAAAGAAGAAATAAAAAATAAAAAATAAATAAAAAAGCCACCAAGCAGCGTTGTAATAAAAATAGATCCCTTCCTGCAATAGATGGTGCCACTGCAGTAACACATAACGAAACTAATGATGAGGAGTTCAATGATGACTTGGCGTTCCCAGAGCAAGGAGGACCAGCACAACGAAGGGAGCATATTGTCTCAGCCACTGAGGAATCCCGCGACCAGTGTGGAGGAAACATGTATGGATGACAGTCAGGGGACATGTTTTTCTTGTTTTTACTTTTATTGAGCACACTTGCATTTTAGCCGAAGCCTTTTTTAATCGATAGCACTCTTTTTATTGATACTTGGTAGTTATTTTCATGTTCTTCAGGTTTTTTAAACTCTTCTTCATATTTTATGAACTTCGTTATTCACTTTTACTTCTGCCGCCATATTTTGCTTTCTATAATATTTGTGTTCCTCAAAATACGCAAAGAAGGACGCTTGACAGCACACTGGAAGGATTAAGCAAGTGAGTGAGGTAAGGCTTATTCTGCATACCATCTACCAGCATTTTAATGTCAAATGATATTACAACTATGCCCCTGACCCAGAACTACAGCTATACATGTGTAACAGAAAAGACTATAGTCTTAGGACATTTTTAATTGTCTTATCGTGATAATCAAGCTTGCACACTGTCGTGAGTTTCAAAATGACAAATAGAAAATATAAAACTTGGTCCTGGATTCACTTGGTTGATTGATCTTTCAAAATGAAAGGAATCTTCTATCAGAAGAAAGACTGTACCTAGTAAAACATTATTTACTGTCTGTGATAGAATAAATTATGTGAATATGTGCCAAAACTTAAAAAAACAGATCTATATATATGAAAGTGTTCATAAGATATAAACATGTTTACACAGGGTGCGGCAGCATTGACAGTGAATTAATAAAATCCCACCACAAGCGAACAAATGTTTTTTATTTATTACTCTCTATGTCAAATAGTAGTTACAAGAATGCCATTTATCAGTCAATGTTTGAATATGACCCTTGCCAAATGACGGCCTTGCTGCACCACACATTCTTCTAAGCGGCGTTGGAAGGAGTTCATTACTCATTGTAACATATTGCCAGGGATATTGGTGAGGCAGCTGTTATATGGCCCTTCAATTCCAATATGGTGGCACGTGTTTGGAAGACTTCTTGCTTAAGGTAACCCCGTAAGAAAAAATCTGCACGTTACACTGGGGAACTGGAGCGGGCAAAGGATGTCACCATAACGAGAAATTAACCTCTGTGGAAAGGTCTGTTTAAAAAATCCATGCATATGTGGGCCGTGTGAGCGGTCGCTCCATCGTGTTGTAACTATAAATGGTCCGTACCACGTTCAGCATCCGTAATTGAGGCAGCAAGATGTCTTGCAGCATCCATAGATAGCATTCACTGGTGACATGTAACATCTGTGGATTTTCATGAAGCAGATCATACATGGTTGTGCAAAAGTGTTTGTGTGCAACCAAATCTTGGGGCTTAATTTCTTGCACAATTTGGAGCTTATAAGGGTGAAAATGGAGATCCTCATGCAGTATTCACCTGAGTGAACAATCGGAAATTCCAAACTGTAGAGTGTCGGCGAGCAGATCTTTTAGGGCTACACAAGATTGCAGCGTGAACATTTTCAGTCATTTCCGGTGTTCGCACAGTCCTTTCGCTACCTCCTGGTTTACGATTACAAGCTGATGCTGTTAATCTAAAGGAACTTACCCACCATGTAATGGTGCGACCATCTGGCACATTTCCATGACGTCCCACTTTGAAATGTCGCCTGAATAGATGCTGTGTAGCAACTATAGCTAATCATTATTCTTGAAATATGTTTCAATAGCGAAAGCACGATGCTCAGCAGTCCAGCTTGCCATGTCGAACAAAAAACAAAATGGCAGCTCATTGACATAAGAATGCCACGTCATCGGGCGCGCATTGACACATGATGTCATTGTACGACACGCAGCAAATTACCCTATGAATGCTGCCGCACCCTGTACATTTGTATGATATAAAATTTTTCAGTAATCATAAGCTTTCATGTAATGGACCACAGAAGCGATTTAACATACATTGGGCTGACCACAAAATGATCAGAATAAATCTCCACGGCCAATGGTACTACATGTTATGCTTCCCAGTTTACAAAACCACAGTGCCGAATATATAAAACTAAAGTAAAGAGTATACGACGTTAGCAGCTGGAATTTCTTCTGTGCTAATGGTCAATCATAAATGTGCAATTAACAACCAATATGCAAATATTGAGTACAAACCTAATTTGTAAGTTTACTTACCAATAGTATCTCAGATGCTTAAACTACATTTCATGCATGTAGTGTTGTGCAAACGGAGAGGTTCACGTATGTTAACGAGGCTTGATGTTAAACAATATTTACACCAAAAACTAACGATACAAATCTCCAAATTTACAATTAGAAACGAAAAGAAATTATCTAATGAACGCTAAAAATTCTCTTTGAAAACCAAAATACGCAAGATTCTCACGGAAATTCAGTTGACATCTAAGCTCAAAAACAGAGGAAAATTCACAAACCACTACGTACAGCAACACGTAAATTCATGCAAAAACTATACCAATGAAATGATGAACAGTTAAAAAGGAAATTTAAAACCATTTAAAAAACACAAATCAGCCTCTCGGACACACCATATTTAGCTCAAGGCCTTTCACCGTTCGTCACAGCATCTTCAGGAGCACTAACTGATCACTCTGCTTGACACAGAGGATCTGATGTCAAAATGCTAGTGGTCTCCAGGCCACACCCTAGAGGGCCCATGCCAACCGTTATTGAGGCTCCATCTAGTGTCTGAAAAAGAATTTCTTCTTCCTTTCTTGTTGCTGTTTTCTCTCTTCCTTTCACTTTATTTTTTTTTTTCTGTCATGAAGTTGTTCTTTTTTTTTTTTTTATTAGTTCCTTCCATTGTGTTGATAAGCTAAAAGGATAGTTATGATTACAAATTCTGTCCTGTTTTTTTTTCTATGATCACCATTTCTGCTAAGCGCAGGTGCTTTTCACTGTTTGCTGCTGTTATAATCTTATGTCTTCAAATCTTGGATAAACCTTATTTTCTAAACAGTATTGGATTAAAGCAGTTTTGCTTTTTTTTTTTTTTTTTACTCCAATTACTGACAGGCTGTAATAGTCTATGTTTTAAACAGTTTTTGTACTCTCTATATACACCATTGGTCTGGAATCTTCAGTAGGAATAAAATATACTCCAACTCTTTCCAACATCTTTATTCCCTCCCCCCTCTACTGATTAAAAGATCTCCAATAGTATCAACAGAGCTTCCCATTATAATATTATTTTTTTAAATATTATTAATTTCAGCAGTTGTATTGTATTGTATTGTATTCTCCATGTATGGAAATGATGCTACATATTGGAAATCATAATTTTTTTATTTGATTATTATTTTTATTTCCATTATCTATGTAAATACTCCTCATTACCACATTATCATGATATTTTTTCTTTACTTCATATATCCATTTATTTAATGATTTTTCTGGGTATCCATATGATCTGGCAATCAATTTGATTTAATCAAGTTCTTTTTGTACATACACTTTTTTGGATGAATGTGTATATGCTCTTTTTATTAAAGTTTTGATACTGTTAATTTTATGTGACTGGGTGAGAAGAATCAAATGGTATCAATACAGGAATGTACGTTGGGTTTCTGTGTGCTTTGAAATCAATATTGTTGTCTCTACTCATCAACAGGACATCAAGGAACGAAAGAGTTTTATCTTCAATTTCTATAGTAAGTTCTATGGTTGGACAGATCTTTGTTGAGTATATTGTATTCCTATTGAAGATTCTAGACCTATGGCATATATAGGGAGTACCAAAAACTGTTTGAAACATAGACTTAATTACAGCATGTCAGTAATTGGAATAAAAAAAATGAAGTAGAACAGCTTTAATCCAATACTGTTTAGAAAATAATATCCAAGATTTAAGGACATAAGATTATTTACAGCAGCAAACAATGAAAAGCACCTGCGCTTAGCAGAAACAGTAATCATGGGGAAAAAATCAGGGCAGAATTTGTAATCATAACGATCCTTTCAGCTTATCAACACAATGGAAGGAACTGATAAAAAAAAAAGAAAAACTTCATGACAGAAAAAAAGAAAAACTTCATGACAGAAAAAAAAAATAAAGTGAGAGGGAGAGAAAAAATAGCAACAAGAAAGGAAGAAGAAATTCTTTTTCAAACACTAGATGGAGCCTCAATTGCGGTCGGCACAGTTCCTCTACGGCGTGGCCCGGAAACCACAAGCGTTTTGACATCAGATCCTCTGTGTCAAGCAGAGTGATCAGTTAATGCTCCTGAAGATGCTGTGATGAACAGTGAAAGGCCTTGGGCTAAATATGGTGTGACAGAGGCTGATTGTGTTTTTTAAATGGTTTTAAATTTCTTTTTTAACTGTTCATCATTTCATTGGTATAGTTTTTGCATGAATTTACGTGTTGCTGTACGTAGTGGTTTCTGACTTTTCCTTTGTTTTTGAGCTTGGATGTCAACTGAATTTCCGTGAGAATCTTATGTAATTTGAAGAGAATTTTTATCTTTCATTAGATAATTTCGTTTTGTTTCGAATTGTAAATCTGGAAATTTGTATTGTTAGTTTTTGGTGTAAATATTAATTTAAGATTTTTTATATCAAGTCTCATTACCATACGTGAACCTCTCGGTTTGCACAACACTATGAGCATGAAATGTAGTTTAAGCTTCTGAGATACTATTGGTAAGTAAACTTACAAATTAGGTATGTAGTCAATATTTGCATAAAACTAAAAAGTGAGATAACAACACATTCAAATTATGCTGTTTTGTGCTTTGATAAATGAAGTAGGTGAAAGCTGAGAAACATATGGTCTAGTAATTTTGTCACTATTTAAAAAATGTAAAAAATGAGAAAACTTACAAAACATACAGCATGTAACAAAAAATCTAACAGCAGTGACATATTTCCTCAAGAAACAATGTTTTGATCACTTAAGACCCCAAATATAGGTGGCTAGCAACATCACATCAAAGGATGACTGCCACACAGATTTGTGCAAGACTAAAACTGTATTCACCTAGGCCTCAAGTTCTGGTGTAAAACTACCAAACAATCATCAGCTAATACACTATGTATTTCATGGACAATGTCTAAAGACTACCTTAAAATGACACACATGGTTCAACATAAGACGGTTGTACCGAAAGTAATGCTTTTAAAAGTGGGCATAACTTTCTTATTAGCTGACAAAGGCTCAAATTGCACATGCTGGTAGAGTAACTTTTCCTCTATAGTAACCCTTCTTCTTCATAGCAGGTAAATAATGGATTACAAGAAGAAGCAAACATGCCGTCATTGAGTACTTGACGAAGGAAGGGTGCAGGCTGTATGACACCCACAGAAGGCTACAGAGCGTTTACGGAGATGATACCATTCACAAGAGCATAGTGCATGGATGGATGAAGAAGTTTAAAAGATGGGGAAACCAGCATTGAAGACAAACCACACAGTAGGAGACCATCATCTGCGACCGCTAACACAAATTGTCAGCGAGTGAATGAATTGATTTGCTTGTAGAGACGAGTCACAATTCGTGAGCTTGTTGCATGACTGGACTGTGGTCACAATGCCATACAGAAGATGGTGGAAGACTTAGGGTATCGGAAAGTGTGTGCAAAGTGGGTACCTCGGCAGTTGACACCTGATTTGAAGGAGAGAGGGGTGAAAGTCTGCTCTTACCTGCTGGAAGTGTTTGAAGCCAATGAAAACACATTTTTTTTTAATCTGGTAACAGGGGATAAAACGTGGGCATATCTTTACGATCTGGAAACGAAGAATCAATCCATGGAATGGTGTCAAACCTCTTCACCTAGACCCAAGATTATTTATTTATTTTATTTTTTGCTTGTAGGTTTAACGACCACCGTGAGCAACTCAATGGGCTATAAGCAGTCGCCCGTCCCTAATTTAGGGCCACTGGTTCCAGGGAAGGTAGAGAGCCAGTGCCGTAAGACAAACACAACATCCATGCCTCACCGGGATTTGAACCTGGACCCCATCACAGACGAATTGTCAGAAGCCATCGCTTATACCACTGCGCCACCTGGGCGGCCCTAAGAAGTTCAAGACCCAGCGATCCACACAGAAAGTTATGGTGACTGTTTTTTGGGATGACAGGGGTGTCATTCTTGATTTTCCGGAATGCAGCCATACCGTGACCAGCAAGCAGTACATTGAGACACTCAAGAAGCTTAGAGAAGCCATAAGGAGGAAGAGACTGAACAAGAATCTGAAAAGGACCCACATTCACCATGACAATGCTAGACCACACACATCTTTGGCAACAAATCAGGCAATTAGCAAATTAGGCTGGTCAGTGGTACCTCATCCACCGTACAGCTCAGAACTGGTGCCCTCCAACTTCTATCTGCTCGATCCAATGAAGGACAGTCTATGGAGATAACGATTTGATGACTTAGACTAGGTGAAAGTGGCTGTGAAGAAGTGGGTACAACAGTCCACACCTGAATTTTTTTCAAAGAGGATTCAAGAGTTGGGTTCAACAATGGCGCAAATGCATCGCTTGTGATGGAAATTATGTTGAGTAGTACCTTTCTATAGAGGAAGTGCTACTCTACCAATATGCACAATTTGTACTACATCTGTCATTTAATAAAAAGGTTATGCCCACTTTTGTATTACTTTTGGTACAACCCTCGTAGTTGAGCAATTTAACAGATCTGTTAAATTTTTTCAAAGAGGATTCTCTTTTTTTGGACAATTACTTAATTTATTAAATCAAATATTTATCTAAGGAACAGTGCCATTTACATACGGTTATGGGCAGCCAACTGGGACACCAGAGCTTATATCTTTTTTTACATAAAAGTGATTTTTTTTATTAATTTTTCATTCCGTATACATTAACATATCTAAAATTGAGAAGCAATTGGTTTTTTTCCACTTCATACATCCCAAGTACATAGTACCTCCTTTCCTGAGAAGTTGCTTCCTTCTGTTTACCAAAGCTAGTTGTAGCAATTCAAGTATTTAGACTCAAGAATCTTGACTTTAGCTAGCAACAAAGTCAGTTACTCAAAACAATGATAGGTTACCTTTGGTGGACATGCAGAACATGACTCAACTGGTCGAATTTTGTGTAAAACAGATTTCCGACTCTGTTTTTGATGCCAGTAGGCTGTTATAATTTGAATAACAATCTACTATTTCTTCCTGAATAATCACACACCACAAACTACACTAGGTCATCTGACTTGACCAGTTGACAGGGGTTGCCATCCCAGCCGACCTTATATATATTCATAGCACTCTTTTTTTTGGACAATTATGACCTTTGTGTCAGTAAAGTTAAACTCACATGACAAGTTCCAACGATCATCCTCACTGAAATCAGCAATATAATGCTGTAAAGATGTGCATGTTTTATGCTCTTTCTTAAATGCAGAACTGGTCATTTGGGAGAATCAGAATTCAGGAAAAGTTCTGTTTTCCTGGCAGTCAGAAAAAGAAATGTGAGGATACAAAGAAAGCAATTTAAAGAAGATATCTATAATAGTAAATAATTTTTGTTTTCTGATCTAACACCCATTACTGAAGGAAGTTCTGGCAACAGCAATGGCAATATGTAATGCATCATATTTATTTAAAACTTGAACTATGTTAAAATAATACTTCTGATATGCACATACTTTTTTCTGGGGAAAGGGGGCTAGTTTTCTATCACTATTACAAATACACCTGCTTCACAGTTATACAGCTTTGATTTTCTGAATTAATAAATGTTTTTGTTCACTTCTGGGATGGAGGTACTTGTGTTTGCCCTATGCTTTGTAAGAGATATTTTCTAAACTCTAGTTAAGTAGAACAGGAGCACAGTAAAATGGAACTCAACTGGGGACCCCACCCCATATCTTTGGGCTCACCACTGCTACACAGAATAATCACTGGAAGTGATCATTCAATCAGAAATGAAATCAGATAATCTCTGGTCTGCTGATCCAGAAGGCAAACAGCAGTCACCTGCAGGGAAATCTCGAGAAGTCAAAACGAGACAAGACACAATGGCACTACGAATCTCTTAATAACTGTGAGGCAGTATACCACTATGCTGTGACATCCTATGGCAACACTATTGGGAATAAAATGTATCAGTTTTCTTAATTATGGTCACATATACAGAAAACGTACACCGAAGTGCCAAAACAAAACAAAAAACAACTGGGATGCCTCTCTAATACCCCGTTGGTCCTCCTTGTAATTGGATAACAGCAGCAATGCAACAGGGCATGAACCCCATGAGCTCTGTGTAGTACTGTGGAGACAGAGCACACCATGCTTCCTCTAGAGCATCCCACAATTCCATAATATTCGGTGGTGGAGGATCCCTGGCATTGATGGCATGTTGAACAGCATCCCAGATGTGTTCAATGGCATTTAAATCCAGCAAATGAGGGGGGCCAAGTCAGGATGCCAAACTCTGTGGAATGTTCCTCCAGCTATAATCAGGTGACGGTGGACGTACGCAGTAGCATGTTGAAAGAGATTGCACCTGTTGGAGTGGTTGCATGACATGAATGGGTGCAAATGATCTCTAAGGATGATTACATTTCCGTCCCTGGTCAGAGCAGTATGCAGATGTATGAGGGGTCCTAATGCATGCCAGCTGAAAACACCACACTCACCATAACAGAGCCATCGCCGGCCTGTACTATCCCTTGGAGGCATGCAGAATTCATTACCTTGTGGCGTTGTTGCTACACCCAGAGTGGACCATCTGCTCGAAACAGTTGGTACCGCAATTCATCGGACCTGGCTACATGTTTCCAGTCATCTTGCATCCAATGGCGGTGTTTCCAAGCCCAGGTGAGGTGCACAGCCTTGTTTCGTTGGGTCAGCAATGTCACTCAGCTGAACCGTCGGCTCCGGAGCCCCATAGAACACAGGGAACTCCGCACTGTCTGAACTCTAATGCTACTACTGGCCCAAGTATTGAATGGCACTGTGATTTGCAGCAATTTTGCATGCCAGGCGGATATTACAATGCATGCCAGATGATGCTGTCAACAATTGTCCAAGACTTTTTTACAGCCACACTGGTCTCGTACTCTCGATTTTTTCCTGAGTTTATGTAGTGCAGGTACAATTTTGAAATTGTTGACTGTGCAAATCCAAATTTTGAGGTAATTTCCAAGATGGAGTAACCCATCTCGAAGTGCTACTTCTTGAACTTGGAGATATCTGCCTCTATATATACATCATTTGCAGAAGATACCGTTTACAGCATGGATGAGGTTGCATGTATTGGAAATGGTAGCATCGTTCCCAGTTTTCTTGGCACCTCAGTGTACACTCTTCTTCCTTTATGGTCAACTACAAGGCTTACAGTGCCAATACAATTAAATGCCAATACAATTTTTTTAAAGTAAGCAATCTACCTTGTCCATACTAAAGCCCTGGATATACCACAAATCCTTTTAATTCCAAAGTAAGGCAAACCTGTATCTTGGGAAAGATGCTAAGAGTCACCAACTGCAAACATGAAGGCACCACAAGGGTGATAGGTGTAGCGTGGGGGCACCTGCCCCCTCAACTTAAAAATTGGGGGAAATAATAACTAATAGTTTGCTTTTTAAATGCTATAAAGTGTGGCATACAGCCAAGGGAACAATGCTATGCAATAGCAAGTGTTGCTATGACTGCTTTCCAAACACAATAGCACACAGTTATCTGATGATGGTTTTCAGCATTAAATAACTGCACGAGATGCTTTGAAAGGCATGATTTTTTGTTGTTTTTTTTTCATCTTTATTAGGGTGAAACAACCAAGCCTGTTACACCTCGTAGTTTTAGATATATTAGGCATGTAAAAACCTAAGTTATGGCAATTGAAAAGGAGCATTTTCGGATAAACTATTTCCGAGAGTGCCCCCCCCCCCCCAACACGAGTTTACATTTATATGTGCCCCCCAAAAAATGTTTGGTCACGCTATGCCTATGACAATGGGAGCTGGACAAATTAAACATTTAGCTATGTCCAGACAATTTTGAGTACCAGAAGAAATCCAAAGCTCTATCACTGGGACAAATGGAGAAAACACACCAATGAGCCCATTACATTATGACCACCAACTTAATAAGCTGTAGGACCAACTTTAGCCCGCAAAACAGCAGCCACTTGGCGAGGCATCGATTCAATGAGGTGGCGATAGGTGTCCTGGGATATCTGGTACTATAATGTCAGCAGCAGGTCCTCCAGTTCCCACACATTTCGGGGTGGTGGTGATTTAGCGCGAACCCGCTTTTCCAAGTCGAACCACAAATGTTCGATTGGGTTCATGTCAGGTGAATTTGGAAGCCAGGGCATTACTAGAAAGTCATCATGTTCCTCAAACCACTTCTTGACGATTGTGGCAGTGTGGCATGGCGCATTATCCTGTTGGTAATGACCATCACCAGCAGGGAACACAGCTGCCATGAATGAGGGAATTTGGTCCACAAAGATGTTCAGATACAATACCTGACAGCTGTCAGGGATTGTGCTATTGGGATAATGGGGCTTAACGTGCCCCAAGAAAACATCGCCCACAACATAACACCGCAGCCGCTGGCCTGTTTCCGCCCAACAGTGCATCTAGGTGCCATAGCCTCCGTTGGTAATCGGCGAATCTGTGTTCAGCAGTATACGTGATGCACCAGGAATCTTGATTCATCAGATAAGGCCACTTTCTTTCAAACATCCACGGTCCAATCTTGATGATTTTGGGCCCGTTTCATGCACTGTTGGCGATGATGTGCACTGAGCATGGGGACCCCACTGGGTCTTCGGCTACACAGACCCATGCGCAGAAGGCTGCAATGAACTGTGTGCTGTGACACATTGCCTTGATCACCACTGTTGTAGCTGCAGGTGATTTGTACACTGTGGCCACTGTGGCCCTGCAGTCGCAGTGAACAATGCGTGACAGTCTCCCCCCCCCCCCACCACCACCACCAATGAACTGCAGACAACACACGGCTGGATGACGGTTCGTTGTTTGACCGCCCGTGCACCACTTTTGATACGTACTCACTGCAGTGCCACGTGATCAATCCACAAGCTGCGCCGTGAATTTTTCCTTTATCAAACTCCGATAAATCGGCAGCTATTCCCATTCTGACTCCGAAGACTCTACTAACTGAAAGCCAGTCCTTGGGTTGTATAGATAATGCTCTGTGAACTTCACCTACACCACTGTTCGGTCTCCAGGCTCACTTATTTCTCTAGGTTGGGGGTGGTCATAATGGAATAGCTCATTGGTGTATATCCCCCCTTTTAAGGTGCAATTACACAGACTTGGGTGGTGAGTACCAATAAAAGAAATGTGAAAAACTTAATTTCTCTCAGAACAGGTCAAAACTCACAATTAAAATTCTCAAAATATTAGCAATACATGTAAAAATAAACATGATCTGTTTGAGACAGAAATTTCAATTTGTAGTACTGCCATTTCACAGTTGCACAGAAAAAGTACATTACTTCCTAAATTGGTTTAAAAACTTAAAAATCCTGTTGTCTATACACACAAATTCTTCAACACTGACACATATTATATGTAACCCAGAATTTCAGGTTAAAAACTGGCAAGTACACAAAACTAAGCTTCACTGAACCAAACGGATTCACACAAACTAAGGAGTAATGGATAAACATGATGAAACAATCGTATTAAAAAGAAACCATGATTAAATTATGAATGCTTCCAATATACAGCATGATTCATAATTATTGTCAAGGTTTCCATGGCCTAGCTTGGTCAAATCGTAATCGACCAAATAAAACTGCCTACAGCATAAACAAGTTCACAGCGGAAAGTTTTATGGGGCAACACGGTACCTGCTGAATTGAAGTCATACTTCAAAATGGAGACTGTTCAAGAAAAAGCAATGTGTGTACTCTGGTTCTTTGAAACAAAGTCAGTTATCAAAATGCAGTATGTTAGAGCTCCACCTTCTGATAATGCTACCCGACATTGGTTAAAGCAGTTTAAAAAGACTAGTAGTGTGCAGCATCAAAAGGAGCGGGAAGACAGAGGATGTTCATTGCATCTATGAAGCCTTTTCTCAAAACCCTCAGAAGTCAGCAAGACGAGCTGCATCGCAGTTAGATATGCCACAAACAACTGTTTGGAGGGTTCTGCATAACCGCCTACAACTCCGTGCATACAAACTCCAGATTGTACAGGCTTTACAGCGGGACGATAAACCCTGCTGTTTCCAATTTGCACAAGACATTTTGTCCAAAGTCGAAGCTGATGAACATTACCTGCAGACGTGGATATTTAGTGATGAAGCAACATTTTTTTCTCGGGGAGGGTACATAGGAATAACTGCAGAATATGGAGCTCTGAAAACCCTCACACCATTCGAGAAGTCGAACGAGATAGTCAAAAGGTGAACATCTGGTGCGCTTTGTCATGTGCGGAAATGTTACGGCACTTTTTTTTTGTGGAGAAAACAGTGACCTATCTGGACAGGCTACAGCTTATCTGTTGCATTAGTTGGAAGATCAGCAGCCCAATGTGATGTTCCGGCACATGGCATGCTGCCACATTGGGCTGTTATTGTCCAAGAATTTCTTGACCTGCATTTTCCTGGGAGCTGGGTTGTGCATGGTGGACTGATTCCTTGGCCTCTGCACTCAACTGATTTTATGCCACTGGATTTCTTCCTGTGGGGATACGTGAAAAACATCATTTAGCAGGCCACTGTGACCTCCCTCGACGACTTGAAAACCAGAATTGGTGCTATGATACCAACAGTATCATAGCACCAATTCTGGTCTTCAGGTCATCGAGGGAGGTCACAACCCCCTCAATGACCTGAAGACCAGAATTACACCGCAAAAGCTGACGAACACTTGGTGGGAAATTATCGCTTGGATATCTTATGTGCCACGAGAGATTCACATGTTGAAGTAATTTAGCAATCTGATGTATCAATTCTACAGGTAATAAAACTTTTAGTTGTCATCTGTCATATTCTGTTTGCGGTTTTAGTTTGTTGTTTCCCATTTTTCAATCGAAAAATGGGAAACAACAAACTAAAACCACTGAAACCCCGACAATATTTATGGATCACCCTATAGAGCAAACATTACACATTGCAAGCCCTCAAAATCCAAGAAAAAAAAAATGTTTGAGTGACAATGGCATATTGTCTGTATACGTGAATAGTAATTTTTGGGTATAAAAAGTTCCTGGTTGACATCAGTCATTTTAGAGAAAAACTTTTTTCCACATATCTAACTACAACAATCTTCCTGAAGATGTGAGCAAATGGAACACTTACTCATTCTAAATCATCACATACAGTGGTGTGCAAAAGTATTGTATCACCTGCAAAAACCATGAATTTTGAAATTTAACTCGTTTTTTTTTTTTTTTTTTTAACTAACTAATTTTCATAATTATTTCATCATTTATATATATGTCATTAGATGCAAGATTTAATGGAGATTTCAAAAATGTGTTAGTTTTTCCTGTGGCTACTTTGATTCTTAAGATATGACATAAAATATGGGGTTTGACAAACACATTGAAATTCACGTTAGCTGAGTATCAGTTGTTACAGCCATTCGTAGGCATTCTTTTACCTGATTGGCTGCTTCCTAATGCTATCCTAATCCTACTTTATAAGGGGTGATGAAGAGCTACTAGAGCACTGTAGTGGTCACTTCTTGTTGTTCTTAGGGTATAATTTGTGTACATTCTCAATAATAGTTAAAAACTAAGGAATCATCCACAGCAGACAGAGTAAAAATAGTTGTTCTGCATGAAGAGGGATATTCTTCAAGGTGAATTGCTGAGAGTGGGCTGTAATCAATCTACAGTTATTAGGCTACTCAAGAAAGTAAAAGACACTGGTGATATTAAAAATATGTGTCACAGTGGAAGGCCCAGATCCACTACAACCAGACAGGACAGAGTGCTCAGAAAGCTAAGCTTGGCAGATAGGAGGCTCAATTCACCTGAATTGCTTCAAAGATGGTTTGAAGTGACTGATGTTAATGTTAGTACATCTAACTGTTAGGAGATGGCTGTCTTACTGTATGAGGAGGCTGCCTAGATCTACTGTGAGAAGGAAGCTATGACTTGCATGGCTGCAAAGCCAGGAATAAGCCACTGTTGACTGCAAATCAAAGACAGTGTAGACTTCAGTGGGCAAAACAGCCTGTCTCGTGGACAACCAAGCAATAGGAAAATGTTTTTTTCAGTGATAAATCAGAATTTTGCCTTAATGGGAATCAGAGTAGTGCCCATGTAAGGAGATTCGAGCATGAAGAATCCCATCCAAGTTGCTCAGTGACTGCTGTCAAGTATCTGGAGAAGGTCAAGGTTGGTTTGGAGCTGCATGTGCACAAATGGCATTGGGAGCCTTCACATTATCAGTGGTACGGTAAATGCCCAGAAATACATCTGGATATTAGAAAACCATCATCGAGAAGACTTTATGATGGCAATTTCATTTTTCAAGATGGCGATGCTCCCTGCCATTGTGGTAAAGTAGTGTAAAAGTGGTTTCAGGAAGAAAAAAAAACTTGCATCATCTTGATTGGCCACCAGTCACCGGACTTAAACCCAATCGAAAATATGTGTTTCAAAGTGTCTTATGAACTGTCATCAAGAAGCCAACAACCAAAATTCAACTCATTGAAGATGTAATTCACATTTGGAATCATATTGTTCATCAAGATGCAAAGCTGTGGTTGAAGCTTAAGGCTCGGCAACAAAATATTAGGTACATTTTATAATTTTGCTTCATTATATTTCTGTATTTAAATGTTATTTCATTACTTATGAATTACAAAAATGATTTATTTCTGTAAACCTAAGTATTGGATAAATGATCCTTTTCATAATAATTTCGATTTGGTCATGATTTTTGTAATGCATCTTAAGAACAGATGTAGCTACAGGAAAAACTAAGACATTTTTGAAATCACCATTAAATTTTGCATCGAATGACATATAAATGATGAAATAACTATAAAAATTAGTTAGTTAAAAAAAAGGGTTAAACTTAAAAATCCACAGTTTTTGCAGGTGATGCGATACTTTTGCACACCACTGTAGTATTTACATACACATACAAAAATAACTTCTATGGCTTACGTCGTGATAAGACAGTGGAGTGAACTAAAAAAAAATTATTCCTCTCTAAATAAAAAATGTTATTTTTAACTATAACAACATTTTGTGCATTCTGGAAGTGAATAATTGACTGCACTTTGCAGCCAGCAAGATGTTCTGTGTTCTTGCTCATCACAAATGACCATACAAACTTTGTATTTCTAGAACTAGCTTGTAAAACACTCCAGTTAATAGCTAATTCACAATTATGACAGGCTGACCCTGCTGTAGCACCAGTGGCTATGCATATATACATGTGTGGACACTAAGCACAAACATTCTTTACTTTCTGGATCATCTCCATATCATCATCATCATCATTGTCAACCATTATCAATCCACTGCTGGACGAAGGTCTCCCCAAGTTTCCTCCACAACGGTCTGTCTTGTGCCAGTCTCCTCCAGGTCACTCCCGCATACTTTCGAATTGCATCCACCCATCTTCCATGTGGTCTTCTTCTGGGTCTTTTTCTGTCCCTTGGAATCCAATCTAAAATTTCGGCTGTCCATCGATGGTCTGTCCTTTTGGCAGTATGTCCAGCCCATTGCCATTTCAGGGATTTAACTCTGATCATGATGTCTTCCACTCTCGTCATTTTTCGGACCTACGAGTTCCTCTTCTCTCTCCTGGTTACACCAAGCATGCACCTCTCCATGCTTCTTTGAGTTGTCTGCAGCCTTTGTATGTCTCTTTTAGTTAAGGTCCACATCTCTGCACCATACATAAGCACTGGAAGAATGCATTGATCAAACACTTTTCTTTTAAGACATAATGTAATATTGCTCTTGAAAATTATGCTGTTTCTTCCAAAAGCTCTCCAGGCAAGTTTTGTACGCCGATTAATTTCTTCATCAATGTGACCCTCACTTGATATCTGCTGTCCAAGATAAACGTACGTGTCTGTTATTTCCAGCTTTTCTCCATCAATCGATAAATCTTCATTTCTTGTAAAAGCATTTAACATCACTTTTGTCTTCTGAAAGTTCATGTTTATTCCCACTTCTTTACTCTTGTCAGCAAGTTTCTGGATCATACTCTGCAGCTCTGATAGGGTAGTTGCAAAAAGACTATGTCATCAGCAAAACAAAGGTGGGTTAGATAATCTCCATTAATCTTTATCCCTTTGTTTTCCCAGTTCAGTGATTGAAAGACATTTTCCAATGCCATGGCATTAAAGAGCTTTAGAGTTATGGTGTCACCTTGTCTCACTCTCTTTCCAATTTTTATGTGTGTTGTATTTTCAAACAGCCGAATCTTTGCACTTGCATTTTCATAGATGTTATTAATAACATGAATGTATGCATCTTCAATACCGCAGGATTTTAGAGCCATTGTAACTGCTGATGGTTTCACCGAATCAAAGGCTTTTTCATAATCGATAAAAGCCATGCACAATGGAAGTTCATATTCCCTCGCTCTTTCAATTAGTTCTCTCAGTACGTGGATATGATCTATTGTGCTGTAGCCACTCCTGAATCCAGCTTGTCCTCTCGGTTGAGCCATGTCCAGGGTTACCTTCAAGCGGTGTGAAAGAACTTTAGTGAAGATTTTATAAACCACTGATAGGAGGCTGATAGGTCTGTATGTAGTTCCTGAGATCCTCAATGTCACCTTTTTTATGTAGCAGGATCATTGTAGTGTTGTTCCAATCCTCAGGAATCTTCCCTTCATTAAGGCATCGAGTGAAAATTTGGGCGAGTACTGTTTCAATTCCTCCACTTGCTTCTTGTTTGATGTCTACAGTAATTCCATCTTCTCCTGGAGCTTTTTCCCCGCTTCATGTTCTTGATTGCATGCTGGGAGGACTGGAAGAACTCTGGTACTGGTACCTTTCATGATATCTGGAGTACACGTATCATCCCTTTCATATAATTTAGAGTAGAAATCTTTCACTCTTGTCAAAATTTTGCCTCTATTTCGTGTTACAGAACCATCCTTCTTTTCTCAGTGCTATAATCTGTTTTCTTCCCTTACAGAGATGTCCCTTTGCTATCTTTAGGCTTTGGTTGTTTTCAATTGCTTTCCTCACTAGTTCACAGTTGAATTTCCTTACGTCTTCAGTGATACTTTTTCGTACTGTCTTGCATAGCTCTATATATTCCCCTTTTGAAGCCACATCTTCTTTAGTTGTCCTCATCTCTCTTCTTTTTTGCATCAACATTTTGGTTTTTCCTGATAATTTGTTCACATGCAACTTGTTCTTAGACCCAGGTAATTTTGTTGCTGTTTCCATAAGAGCTTTGGTTACTTTTCTGTTAACTTCAGAAATATCCACTTCTTTCAATGTTAGGCCTTCTAAAGCAGAGAATCTGTTCTTCAGTTCCAACTTGAAGGTATTATGGTGTTTTTTAAGGTTGGTTATGTCAATACATTTTGTTTGTCTTATGAGCTTGCCACGTTCGAGTTCAGTGTTGAGGTGCATCTTACATCTCACCAATCTATGGTCACTACCTGTGTTGAACTTGTTTAGCACACTGCAGTCTTCGATGACAATTTTTTTGTTACACATAATAAAATCAATTTCACTTGTTGTCCCATTTGGATGTCTCCATGTCCATTTCCTGTGTGGCTTTTTCTTGAAAAAGCAGTTCAAGATGAAAAACCCTTCTGCCTCTGCAAACTCAACGAGAGTATTTCCACGCTGGTTTCTGTTGCTGTGACCGAATTTACCTACTGAAGTTTCATTCTGTTGCCGTTGCCCTATTTTTGCATTGAAATCTCCCATAATTATCTTCAAGTGTTGCTTACCTTTATTATTTAGATGACGAATTTCCTCATAAAATTCTTCAATTTCTTCTTCAGGATGACTTGTGGTAGGTGCATAAGTTTGAATAATCTGAGCCTGGTATCTTCCCGAGAGTTTGATAACGAGTCGTGCAGCTCTGTCAAGGAACTTTCAACTTCTACAACTTTATCCTTCAGTTTCTTGTTTATTATAAAACCAACACCACTAGTTCTGCCAGTATCTGTCCCACGATAGTAGAAGAGATGTCCACTTTTCAGTTCAATGAGATCTTCTTTTCTCCTTACCTCACTTAGCCCGACGATGTCCCACTTGAACCTTTGTAGTTCCTCTTCCAATTCAAGAAGCCTTGAATCAGAAGATAGGGAGCGTCCATTATACGTAGCCAAGGTCAGCATCAGATGGCAGCCTAGTCCGGTCCTTCGGGGATTCTTAGCACTCTCTGTCTTCATGTCGCACTGGCCGCTGCCTTGGCCAGGTACATTCCAGCTACTGGAGACTGAGGGCCAAGATTTAAGTTGTGGAGTCATTTATACTGTGCTATATATTATGCTATGGTAGACATAGGATTTATGAAAAAATCTCAAGCATTTGTCTAATTAAAATAATTCCCCTGTTTTTTATGAAACACAACAGACACCATCTTTCCCCTGAATGAGCTTATGACAGCCATACAAGAAGTGTACTCGCTGTGGTTAAACAGATAAAATTAGTTCACTAAAAGCAAAACATTGAAAAAACTGCATTTAATGGGCATATTTATTATATAAATTAAAACATTCTGTAAATGCTTCACTATTACAGTACAAAATATCAGCTTTAACTTAATGCAAGATTCAATAAAATTAGTAAATATGTAAGCATTCAACAGTTAATTTAAATAACTAGTGCTGGAATAGCCATTCAGCAAGAAACACATCATTTACAAAATGACATCCAGGAGTGGCTTACAACAAAATCTGTGGGAAGAATTGCAATTTATGTACACCTACCAAATGAGAAATTGATGAAAATCTGAAACACAGCAGTATCATAGCTGCCAAACAGGAAAGGTAAAAAAATTGGGAGATTTTCTTAGTATCTTCTACATATAAGGTTAGAAAATATAGAGATGGTTTTATGCAACATTTCAGGAAACTGTACAAATTTAGATTTTGGCAAATGGTAATACATTACACAGTATAATAGCCTAATGTCACCCCATTAGTGCAGTGGTCTAAGCACTGGTTTCTGAGAATTCGTCCAAGATGGGCTGGGTTAAAATCCCGGTGAGGCATGGATGTCGTGTTTGTCTTACTGCACTGGATCTCACACTTCCCTGGAACCAGTAGCCCTAAATTAGGAATGGGTGATCGCTTATAACCCAATGAGTTGCTCATGCTGGTCTTCAAACCCCCAATCCAAAGAAGAAGAATAGCCTAATATGTGGTTAATTTTTAAATATACATCATGACTATCTGTATCATTTTTTATTTCTCTTCAACATGTTTTTTCAGGATCTTGTATGCCCTATCAAGCTTAGTTAATATATATGAGTAACTATTTTATGATTAATTAAATAACTTGTTTTGAAATTTGCCCTGGAGAGTACCATTGTTCACTAGTCTTTGCTTCCAGTGCTAGGCCTAATCAAATCAGTAATACAAAGCCTCATCTAGTAAGTTCATGTGAGTAACTTCCGTTGGCACTGCAATCAATGTTTTTATGATGTTTCTTTACCTTTTATGCAGATATACTTCAATATATTTACAGTTATCCAGAGTGTAATTCTCCAGAACTGATTGTATGACTTCATGGAACAAGATTTAAAACAACATAACCATGGTAAAAATACTGAATTGATACTTGAAATCAAACAAAAGTTGAAAAATATAACTAAAGAAATTTCCAAAATGAACAAATTAAAAAGAGACTTAAAAATTCAGAACTGGAATATCAAAAGGCATAAAAATCCTGCCTCTGCTGCTGCTAATCTGGACACATTTTGCATGGCTACTTCGCTGGCATTCTCAACTGTGCTCTCGACAGCAATGCCCTGTGTCAGCTTATTGTCAACTTTCTGGCCCCTTTGCATCATCATTTGCCATTGAGGTCCTCAGCACTCTTTAGTGGTGGTAAGTTAAGGTATGTACTTTCATTTTCTTCTCTTGTGTGATTAATGTTTTACTTAATTTCTGTTAGATTTTTCTATGCATATGATAATATTATTGGGCTATTACTATTGCAATTGTAGTGCTGGGTCTTCCCTACACATATAGATTCAGCTGTAAATATTTCATTTCATCTTTCTTGTTGGCAAATAATTTCTATATGGGGCCAATCAGGTGGTGCTTTATTATTGATGCAGTAATCTAGAAGTGCTGGTTCTTTTTTTTTTTTTTTTTTTTTTCTATTTTAATTTTTTAAATGTTCAAGTAATCTGACTTTGATATTGCATTTTGTGCCGCCAGTGTTAACATATTGGTTTAGCATTGTGGGTATCTTGGATAGGGATTTTACGCACTTTTTTTTTTTTTCAAAATTGTCATATTCTGGTTAGCAAACTTTTCAAATCTTGCACATTTTTTTTTTTTTTTTTCATAGGAGGTATAATGACCACCGTGAGCAACTCAATGGGCTATAAGCAGTCACCCGTCCCTAATTTAGGGTCACTGGTTCCAGGAAAGGGAGAGAGCCAGTGCCGTAAGACAAACACAACATCCATGCCTCACCGGGGATTCGAACCCGGACCAATTTCGGACGAATGGTCAGAAGCCATCGCTTAGACCACTGCGCCACCGGGCGGCAATCTTGCACATTGATCCTGATATTCAAATTATGCTTCCGACGCATTTTTTTGCAGGACGTCAGTTACTTCTGGTATAAATGGAAAAGTGCTGCAAGATGTAATGGTTTTAACTTTATTTCTAGGTAAATTTCAAGTAATTTTTATAAGGGTTGTATTTCTTAATATCATTATCTATTGTTGCATTCTTAAATCCATAACACTTAGCCAATTTCAAACAAAGATCTTCACTCTTTCCACGTTTATAAGTGAGTCACAGAAAAATTCTCATTGGCTGCCACCGGGAGTCGAACCCAGGGTCTTCCAGTTACGCGCCGGATATGCTTCCGCTACACCACAGCGGCCTCGAATTCCTCCAGACTCACACGCGCTAACTGCCAAGCCAATTTGGCAAGTTGCTTCTTGGAGCCCTACACAATGCTGGGGATTCGCCAAAGATGGTAAGCAGCAACTGAACAAATAATTAGAAGGCGAATGAATAATTAATACAGACATTTAACGTGAACCAGGAACATCAAACAAAGATCTCCGCTCTTTCCACGTTTATAAGTGAGTCACGAAAAACTTCTCATTGGCCGCCACCGGGAGTCGAACCCAGGGTCTTCCAGTTACGCGCCGGATATGCTTTTGCTGCGCCACAGCGGCCTCGAATTCCTCCAGACTCGCATACGCTAACTGCCAAGCCAATTTGGCAGGTTGCTTCTTGGAGCCCGCACAATGCTGGGGATTCACCAAAGATGGTAAGCAGCAACTAAACCTGGTTCCTGGTCCACGTTAAATGTCTGTATTAATTATCCATTCGCCTTCTAATTATTTGTTCAGTTGCTGCTTACCATCTTTGGCGAATCCCCAGCATTGTGTAGGGCTCCAAGAAGCAACTTGCCAAATTGGCTTGGCAGTTAGCGTGTGTGAGTCTGGAGGAATTCGAGGCCGCTGTGGTGTAGTGGAAGCATATCCGGCGCGTAACAGGAAGACCCTAGGTTCGACTCCCGGTGGCGGCCAATGAGAATTTTTCCGTGACTCACTTATAAACGTGGAAAAAGGGAAAATCTTTCTTTGATGTTCCTGGTCCACGTTAAATGTCTGTATTAATTATTGATTCGCCTTCTAATTATTTGTTCAGTTGCTGCTTACTATCTTTGGCGAATCCCCAGCATTGTGCAGGGTTCCAAGAAGCAACTTGCCAAATTGGCTTGGCAGTTAGCGTGTGTTGAGTCTGGAGGAATTCAAGGCTGCTGTGGTGTAGCGGAAGCATATCAGGCGCATAACTGGAAAACCCTGGGTTCGACTCCTGATGGCGGCCAATGAGAATTTTTCTGTGACTCACTTATAAATGCGGAAAGAGCGAAGATCTTTGTTTGATGTTCCTGGTCCACGTTAAATGTCTGTATTAATTACTTAGCCAATTGTTTGATCCATTTTATTTCTATTTGCAAAAACTTTGGATTTGAGGTATGGGTATATCCTCTTTTTACATATCCTCAGAAAGCAGCCAATTTGTAACTTTTTGGGTGATTTGAATCAGTTCGTATAATATGTGGGGTGAAAGTTTATACATATACACTGGCGGAAAGTGAAAAAAGAACACCAAGAAGGAATTGGCGGACGATCATGAAATTTACATATGTTAATGGGGTCGAGTTTACGTAAGTGTGATGTTAATTTCGGGACCAACCGGTGAGCGCTTACGCCACAGCACGGCATAATATGCAAATTATCGTCGGTGGTATTTAAGGAGTACGGCGAAGTGTATGTAATCAGTCGTCGGCGTACAGACACGTGCGAAGACCCTGAAGAAGCTGCAATGCCTGGACATGAAAGACTTGTACGATTTCAGCAGTTATCGAACTTTGAGCAAGGTCGTCTAGTCGGACTCCGCGAGGCCGGGTGGTCGTATCGTCGTATTGCGAAGCGAATTGGACTGGAAGTATCGGTGGTGGTACGATGGCGGCGTAGATGGTCCGAGGAACATTCCCACATGAGAAGACGTGGAACCGGGAGTCCCAGACGTACTGATGAGCGGACCGATCGACGCATAAGAAGAGCGGCGTTGTCAAGCAGAACATCCACTGCGACGCAAATCCGAGCTGCTGTTGCACCTGAGGTGACTGTGCAAATAATCCGCAACCGTCTACTGAATGCAGGACTATGTACGTGTGTGCCTCTGGCATGTGTACCTCTGACTCCAGCCCACCGTCAGGAACGGCTGCAGTGGTGTCGCCAACGTCTGCACTGGAGAACGCAATGGCGATATGTCATGTTCAGCGATGAAAGCAGATTCTGCTTGGGAGAATCCGATGGCCGTATGCGTGTTTGTAGACGCAAAGGGGAGCGTCTCCACCCTTTTTGCACTCGCCAGCGCCACACAGGTCCTACACCTGGTCTCCTGGTGTGGGGAGCGATCAGCTATCACTCCTGTACACAACTAGTGTTTGTACCGGGTACGTTAAACAGCACCTCCTACATCAACATCATTCAGCCTGTTGTTGTGCCATTTGTAAGGTCGGTCCATCGTGGTGTTTTCCAGCAAGATAATGCACGCCCACACACGGCACGTGCAACGCAACATGCACTTCAGGGTGTGAGACAACTTCCATGGCCTGCACGTTCACCAGATTTGTTCCCCATTGAGCATGTGTGGGATTTTATGGGAGAACGACTTATCCGGTCTCCACGGCCAGCCACGACCATCCCCCGATTTACGCGTACAGGTCGAGGATGCTTGGAACTCAATACCCCAAACTTACATCCAACATCTGCACGACAGACTCCATGCCAGAATTGCACAGTCTGATGCAGCTCATGGCGGTTCAACCTGGTACTAACCATGTTACATGGAAATGTTATTTTTCAGTTTACCAGCAAATACAGCTGTATTTTGCCATAATGTTTTGATCACGTTATCCTCTGTATTCCGTTATTATGCTGTATAAATTTCATTGGTATCAGAAGTCTCCTTCTTGGTGTTCTTTTTTCACTTTCCACCAGTGTATATATATATAAATCTCATATTGTATTCCCCAATGTATTATCATTTGTAAAAGATATCCAAAAATGGCAATTTGCTGTGTTTCTATTTCAATAATAATTTTAATCTCCAGATATACTTTGTTGCATGCAGCCACAAATTCTTGAAGTTTCTCTAGATTGTATTGACAAATAAATATGTTGTCTATGTAGCGACAAATTACTGTTGGTCATAATTGCAACCAACAGAAATTCCTTATTACCTAAAGTAATTTGCCGGTATGTAGACAACATACTTATCATTTGGCAATGTGCTCTACAGAAACTACAAGAATTTGTAACTGCATACAGCAACATATATTGAGAAATTAAAATTATGATTGAAATAGAAACATACAATAAATTGCCATTTTTGGATATCCCTTTTTACCAATCATAATACATTGGGAATGCAACATGAGAATTATAAAAAACAATACCACATTAAGGTATGATTTTCCACTTACCAAACTGGCGAAGATGAAGTACTGATTTTCAAATTTAGTTTTGCTAGCTTACGAAAAGGGGACGGGGCAAAAATGCTTCCTCAGCTGTTTGAATCATAAGAGACATGAATTGGAAAACATCCATTTTATTAGAAAAAAATTCTTAAAAAAGCACGAAATTGATCTTTTTCACTGTTGTAAAAAAAAAAAAAAAAAAAAAAAATGAACACTATCACAAAAATGTTAAAAATGAGGACTATAATGAGGATCCGAAATAAGACAAATGTGGAACTTCATCAGAAAACTTCAAAATGTGGAAAACCACAAACATTCTCATCCCCACAAGAACTGTGATTTTTACTTAACTTTTGTGATGCGTTCCTTATTTCACACCTTTCTGTGCCTTCTTGGACCTACCAGATACCCTGTTGTAGTACAGTTAAAAAATAATAAAAAGGAACAAAAAAAAAACCCTTTTTGGTAAAAATAAAAAACAAATTACCAGCACCTTGGGAATATTGTAAATGACATTTAAAAAATTAGGAGAAAATGACAGGAAATTAGAAAATCAGCAAAAGAAGCGAAAAATCTGGGGGTTGGCAGCTATGCAGTGTTACGTGACAGCAAGTCCTCATTTACTCACCTCTCCCCCTATCTCTTAGGTATTTCATCCTGAACACCACCCTGGTGAAAAAAGATGAGAATCTCTGCATCACTTTTTTATGAACCCAGTATCATTTAAGCACAACATTGAATCAACAGCAAATGATATCAATTGCTCATCATTAAGCTGCTTTACATGTTCTTTAATGTGGTGCAATTTCTGGTGATCCCTTCATTAGAAATGTGTACTTCATTTTCTAGAAGCTCATCTCTTCAATAACAAGAGCTACAACTTGATTTTTCCCTATCTTACGTGACAATGCTTTCTCAGGAATATGACATAGGGTGGTCCAGTACAAGATTTCATCTTTTTTGCTTACTAGCAAATCTTGCTAGTGAACAAATAGTTTGCTTGCAAAACATTTGCATGACTAGCAAGTAAAACTAAATCACGTAGTAGTCTATTTTCTAACAAAGTTACACAGAAATTTTCATGTACACATTTTTTCACTTTACCTTTTCTTAAAATAAATAGCATCTCAAAAGTTTAGTAACTGTTTTTAATATTAATTTCTTATAAATTTTCATACCGTATGAATACATTTCACTGACATTACAATTCAGATTTATGTACAACTACTATTGAATCAAACCAACTTTCTTTCCCCCTTTTGCAGGTGTGCAGTTTCTCTGCCCTTCCTCACTCTGTTCACCTGTAGCCACAATTGTTTCAAGGTTAATGAAATCCTCCTACATGGTTCAGAAAATGCTTCATTTGTTCCCACCTTTTGGTTTCTAAAATGAGATCAGTTAAAGGTGGGGCGATTCTCTGCTGACTGTCCGATGACTGGAAGGAACGAAAGATATGGGGAAGATGGGAATAAAATGTCAAAAGGAAATTTTGGTGAACATGCATCGCAGTTTTAATAACAGGTGATAATAGAAAATGCTGCATAAACTTCATGGATTGACAATGATTTTTAGTTGGTTTAACTAAAAAAGTGGCAAAGGTGTAGTTTAGCGTTCTAAGTTATTTGGCTAAAAATTTTGAGAAAAAATTATGTACATATTATAAAGTATGTAACTGGACAGAAAATGGTGAACAAATTTCATCTCTACATGTTTTAAACATTTCTACTGTAAAATTTACCTGCCTGCATGGGGATGTGAACGAACATGATGGTGAGCCCCCCCCCCCCCAGCACTGCCAGGACAATCCTTCGCCGAAACGAAGGTCATGGTGGTGGATTTTTTTTTCCCTTTTGCTTTTGTAATTTACTTAGCAACTAAGTTTTGACGCCCTTTCCAGAGACAGTAATGATAAATTTATAATTCTTCTCCAGAGCAAAGATTGTGAGATGCTGCGGCAGCCATTGTATGGGCGGAAAATTCTAAGTATATTATTATTGTCCCAAGAAAGGGTGTTAAAATGTAGTTTCTAAGTGGATTACAAACTTAAAAGGAAAACAAAACATGACCGCGATCTTTATTGCCATGGAGCATTGGATGACATAGCAACAGTGCTATGGGCATGCTCACTACAGTGTCCATACACATCCTTGTGCTGGCTGGTAAATTTTACGGTAAAAATCTTGGATGACATAGCAGCAGTGCTGGGGGCAGGCTTGCCGCAATGTTCGTTCACATCCCCGTTCTGGCAGGTTTATGGCAAAAATCTCCAAATTGCGTTGTAGAGCTGAATATTTTTTATCATTTTCTGTCAAATTACACTTTAAAATATGTATATGATTTTTCTCAAAATACTTAGTTGAGTAATTTAGGACCCTAAGCCATATCTTTACCAAAAATATGCCTTGCTAGCAATACTTGTTACTGCCATTTTTTTTTCATTAGCAAATTTGTATTTACACTAGCAATTTGCTAGTTGATATTCAGCAAAATCGCATTCCGGGGTGGTCCATACCCTATTAAGGTAATACAGTTCAAGCTATATGCACAAAATGTAAAATATCAATCCAGTCTCATTGGACTTTTTTCTTTTACAGCTATTAATGATTTAAAAAATGTTAATACTGTTTTCACTTAAGATATATTTTACAACAAAATACTGTTTCCACTTGCTCAAAAAGATAGCAATTTTCCATAGTTTTACTCTGCAAACTGACATTCTGCATAATTTGCATCAAATAATCATGCTAATAAAGCACCTCAGGAATGCAAATTTATTCAGGAATTCCACAGAGAAAACCATCAGCAGACAAAACTAATTTAAAAAATACGAAGGAAATAAATTTGCAGAAACCCTGAGTGCACCTTGCAAAAATTTAATCTGACATCAGTGAAACATAAAAATCACAATGCAACTAAGAATAATAAGGAATATTTACAAGCTCTAATCAATTTGACCATAAATTTCCATATTTATGTATCACTGAAGATATGTGCAGTATTCAAAACTACGCACAATCTATACACATAAAAATAAATAAACAAATATAAAAAAAAATCCAGCAAGCACTAAGATAAACATTCTTAAATTTCTTAAATGTACAGGTGCTTCCTGTCTGCTAAAAGTGTGACTAAAGAAGCATTTTTAAGCCAAAACCCATGTACATCACAAGCCATTGTTTGAAGCAAAAACACTGCGGGTACATGAACCTGTTTGACACAAAATTGCAACCTTTGTTTTTTCCTAAAGGATTTTCTGTCATACAGACAAGACATTGACATGGTTACATTCAAATATATGAACTGGTAAACAAACAAACTGTTCCCTAGAACTTATTTCTAATCTAAGCCAAGATACTGAAGCATAGCATGACAGTTCTCATAGTAAATGGACAGTATAGCAACCAGTGGCATCGCATGCCCATTTAGGTTGGGTGTGCACTATTACGGGAAAAAAAGCACGCAAAAATTTTATTATGTAACCTGAGCTGAAAAATTCAAGCATTGATTTTGAATATACGAAAGCATTTTTTTAAATTTAGCGATTGTTTAATAAAAAAAATTGTTATCCCATCCTATATGGATAACAATTCAAAGTCTGTTTTTAAATCTGTGTTCATAAACACATTGATTCGCACTGCGACGAAAACACAGAAAAACTGCAATTCGTGGCAAAATGTTGAACTGTATTTATGACTTCACGCGATTCCAAATGCAAGCATATAACCAGTAGTGCTTTTTTTTTAGGTGCACACACCCTGGGAATTTATTTAGTATCTACGTTGAAACCACGAGAAAATAAAAACGTGACCTGCAGCCCCATCTGGATAGCTTTGTATCACGGTTGCTTTGCATGCCTTGGGTGTCCGCTGGCCAGATAGCACCTATGGATGTGAATATTACAATGTTTTGTTTACTCAACGCAGCAATGAACCTTCTCCATTTCATGAAAAACTGTAGAAGGGAATTAATTTTAGCCACCACGCGAAGCCTTAGCACAAACTTTGGTGAGTTTTAAATACATAAAAACAACGACACTACTTACATAGGTAACGCAGCCCATTGTTCAACTTCTTACTTTACATTTCAGGCACTAAGAATTTTCTTTAATATCTTCTTGCTGGAAGAGAGGATAGATGCTTCATTATAATTCTTATGCAGCAATATTAAGCTGAAATAACTTGCGGTCCCACATTTTACTATCGTAAATTTACTCAGCTCCAAAATGCATTGATATCTGATGAATTCAACTTTAAAAATGTATGTACAACAATACAATTCACAACCAATTGAACCTCTTTGATATCCGCCAACTACTTCGTATCACCAACGACGTAAAATACAGAAACGTAAGACACATTTAAAAGCAACTGAAAAACCCCAAAATACTCCATTGTGACTTTGAACTATCAAACACATTTAACCACACGAACCAAGAACATCTTACACAGATTAAAAATAGTACAAAAACTGTATGTACAATTTAAAAATCAATTAGTGAAAGGCTTGAGAACTCAACCAAAAACTTTTACAAAGTTAGATACCTGTCTTCATCGACACTAGAAAATTTGCATAAACCATGTTCTTCAAAAATGCCATATACTACGAAGACCTTAAAATTCACACCATTAAATGCACATGAAAACCATTTAGAAACTTCATCAATTTTTGAAATATCAACACATTACACCATACTAAACAAGGACTATTTACAAACTGATGAAATAATATCAACAAAAAAGGAAAAAAAAAAAAAAAACTTTTGCAACCCAAAAACACAGTAAATTCAATTGCGCATACGCCTAGACAAACCACACCCTACCGCTAAGATGCTTTATCAAAACACACATGAAGTGCATACTACGTGAGATCGCAAACATCCACCCCTCCCAGCCAACAGGTCGACCTTGGAACGTTTTCGTCCAATCGCCTTGGACATCATCAGCAAGCAGTTGTTACCCGCTGGTCAGCTACCTAGCGTTATGCGTCAGCGTAAGTGAATTCACAATTCCGCCTCAGATCAAAACAGCTGAAGCAAAACTGAGGCACCATCCATGAATGTAAGTATCCAAAACTCGTAATTTTAAATCAATTTATCTATTTTCTAGAAAAACTGCTTTTATTTTTGCCTTAATATTATTTTATTTCTTTTCCTATTAGTTTTTTTTTTTATTTTAGTTTTTATACAGAATTATAGATTCAATAAACTTAAATATAAAAAAGAATAGCTAATACAATTACGTAAAAATCTGGATTTAAAATTCTGTGAAGCAGATAAATCTGGTCAAATTGTCCTCTTGAATTTGGAAGAGTATAATGCAAAAGTTAAAAGAGCCATTGATGATTTAAAATGCAATATAGTTAAAACAGATCCCACGGACAGGCAGATTCGGTTTTTGGCGGGTGTTAGAAATAATAGTATGCTGCCTGAGGCAATCAAAAAGCGTATCCACCTGTGGGAGCAAGTGTACCCAGGATATTTGCCAAAATCAAGACCCATAAGGAAGAGGCTCCAATGCGATTGATTGTTTCAAAACAGAGATCTCCACTCATTCAATTAGAACGAAATATTTACAGATTTTTGGCACCATTGTGCATGAAGACAGCATTTAATTTGAAAAATAAAACATCATTTCTTGATCAAATTAAAGCTATTAATCAAGATTTAACAGATTATTACATAGCAAGCCTTGATGTCAAAGCCTTGTTTCCTAACATTTCTGTTCCCAAGGCAATTGATATTATTATCGAAAAATTAGAACAAGCGGAGTACTTAGATGAAAGACAAATTGCAGATTTGAAAAGGATCATGTTATTTATTAATAATAACATTTTTATTTTTGATGGAATGATGTATAAGCAGGAGCAGGGAAGACCCATGGGATCGCCTTTGTCCGCACTTTATGCAGAGGTAATAGTGGAGTTTATTGAGCATGAAGTTATTGTAAGCATGGAAGAACATCCGTTAACATATTGTCGCTATGTCGACGATATTTTCATTTTGTCTAAACTAAACAAAATACAATTACGAATTTCGGCTAACAGGTTTACCACAATTTGTCTATCTATAGAATTAACTATTTAGTTTGAAGAAAATAACAGGTTGCCTTTTTTGGATGTTTTATTGATGAAAAATACAACCAATTTTGATTTTAAGGTTTTCAGAAAACCTTCCTACATTCCAGTAATAATTCCATATGACTCAGCCTATCCTATGTTTAGAACAAGCAACAGTATTAAAAAATTGTTAAAAAGAGCGTATACGCATACTTCTAATCGAACATTCAAATTTGAAGAACTACAGTATATTGAAAAAATTACAGGAAAATATGGTTACCCCCTGAGATTAATAAATAAATGGACTAATGAGGTTAAAAGAAGGTTTGTTAAAAACACACAGTTAGAATTAAAAAAATCAACCACTCCAATGGATTGGAGCTTTTCCATTTATTAGAGGCTTTTCAGGAGAGATTAATAAATTGGCTGCAAAATTTGGTTTGCAAATGGGTAGTACAGTGTGTTCTATCAAGAATTTAATTATTACAAATGATATGTCAAAAGGGATTCTTGATTCAGCTGGCATTTATGAAATTCCAATAGAATGTAATCCACCCATCTCTTATATTGGCAGTTTAAAGAATAGATTAAGAGTAAAGCTGAAACAAAATATTAGAAATTGGCACAAAAAAGAAGCTACAACTGCATTAATACTACATTGTATTGATAACAAGATATACCCAAATTTTGATCAGATTAAAATATTAAAAAGATGTACATCAGAAAGGCATTTAAGAACGACAGAAGCAGACTGATTAAAAAAAATGGTAAACGTATTTGCAATAATAATGATCCAAGACAGCTTGAAAAAATTATTGGCAAGAAATGACACAGCTCGAGAGTAATCTTGACAAAGTTAAAAAAAGAAAAGGCTGAGAGGAGGAGAACATGGGCTAATAGGAAAAGGAATAAAATAATATTTAACTGCAAAAATAAAAGCAGTTCTAGAAAATAGATAAATTGATTTAAAATTATGAAATTTGGATACTTATGGCTTCTATTCATAGATAGGACCACCTCTGTTTTGCTTCAGCTGTTTTGATCTGAGGCGGGATCGTGAATTCACTTACGCTGACGCATAACGCTAGGTAGCTGACCAGCGGGTAACAACTGCTTGCTGATGATGTTCAAGGCGATTGGATGAAAATGTTCCAAGGTCAACTTGTTGGCTGGGAGGAGTGGATGTTTACGATCTTATGTAGTATGCACTTCATGTGTGTTTTGATATAGCGTCTTAGCGGTAGGGCGTGGTTTGTCTAGTCCTGGTTTAGTATGGTGTAATGTGTTGATATTTCAAAGATTCATGAAGTTTCTACATGGTTTTTCATGTGCTTTTAATGGTGTGAATTTTAAGGTCTTCATAGTATATGGCGTTTTTGAAAAGCATGGTTTATGCCAATTTTCCAGTGTCAATGAAGCCTGGTATCTAACTTCGTAAAAGTTTTTGGTTGAATTCTCAAGGCTTTCACTAATTGGTTTTTAAATTGTACATAGTTTTTGTACTATTTTTCATTTGTGTGAGATGTTGGTTCGTGTGGTTAAATGTGTTTGATAGTTCAAAGTCGTGATGGAGTATTTTAGGGTTTTTCAGTTGCTTTTTGAATGTGTCTTACGTTTCTGTATTTTACGTCGTTGGTGATACGAAGTAGTTGGCGGATATCAAAGAGGTTCAATTGGTTGTGAATTGTATTGTTGTACATACATTTTTAAAGTTGAATTCATCAGATATCAATGCATTTTGGAGCTGAGTAAATTTACGATAGTAAAATGTGGGACCGCAAGTTATTTCAGCTTAATATTGCTGCATAAGAATTATAATGAAGCATCTATCCTCTCTTCCAGCAAGAAGATATTAAAGAAAATTCTTAGTGCCTGAAATGTAAAGTAAGCAGTGGAACAATGGGCTGCATTACCTATGTAAGTAGTGTCATTGTTTTTATGTATTTAACTATATTGAGCACGTTGCTATCGAAGTATTTGTATGAGTTTTTGAGCTCAAGCTGTACATTGAACTTTGTAAACATTGGCGAGTTTTGTTATCTAAAACCATAATATAACAGCAACTCGTATCACAATGATGAATTTCGTTGCTCCATGGGATTGCAAGTGGTGCTGTGTTTGGCTAGCACACCCTAAGAGATTAGCTGTAATGTTTGAAACTGCAAGGAAATAAAAATGTGACCTGCAGCACATTCTAGGGAGTGCTTGTACCACAGTTGCCATGGTCAGATGTCTTGCTGAGAAACCACACACCCGAGGACCTTAACACAAATGTAATATGATTACTGAATGAACCTTTTCTTCTTAATGAAAACATCATGAAGGGAAATTAATTTTAGCCACCAATCAAAGCCTTAGGACAAACTCTGGCGAGTTTTATTAGAAATAAATCCAAAAATGTAATATCGATAGTAAAATGTAATATGCGACTCTGTGTGGGTGTGCGCCACACACCTAGCACACCCCGAATATTCACTCCTGATAGCAACACTATGTGGATGGAATGTGAGAAATTCAAAGAATATTATTGTCACTGGTACTCTACTGCAACTATAGTTTTCTTATTTACACATTGCTTTGGTGATTGCATTTACAAATGCAATCACCAAAGCAATGTGTATTACATTAGCATTAACTAATGTAATTCAAAAAGCAGAAACTGCAAGAATTTTGAAAACTTCACACTTGAATTTACCACAAATGTGAAACACCCATGTGTAATAATGCTGTGTGGGGATTTAGGTCAGCTTCATAGTGTTCCTGGAGAACGTTGCAGTACAAATGGCATTCTAAGCCTTATAATGAATTTTATTGATACATGTAAATACTGGTATAACATATAGGTAGAAAAAAATTCTCTTCCAAGTTTAATTAAAATACCTTCACTCTAATATTCAACATTTCATTTTTTCATAAAAAGGTTCATATCTTCAGAGAATCAAGAGCATTTATTGTGTACATGCTCATGCATAAGTGCCAATAATATAATATTTATAAAATTGATTTACTTTCAAGTATGGAATTTCTAACTGGACCATGTCATGAAAACAAATTTTGAAAAATTGTTTACCTGACCACCACCTCCTGGGAATATAACTGTATCTTCCAGGATGATGTTGAATGCTGAGACTGGTTTATGAATTCCACATTCTATGGCAAGCTCACATGACACAACCTTTGTTGAGAGCTTGAAAGAAAAGAACAACATATTAATGAACACTTCTATGTGTTGTTAAACATTAATAGTAAAAAGTCATAACTGTAAAGTACGGCACAAAATAATGTAATTACACAAAGGTTGATATCACACTAATAATTTCCTTCCTGAGACAACCAAAATATTCTTAAGTGTCTAAAAGTAAAAGTCGTGAACGCTTGAATGTGACATTGACTTGATTTTCTGTGTTTTACAGTTAAGATGTAAAAAAAAAGAAAAAAAGAAAGTCAAATGATCACTAGGTTGCAAAAACTTATGGCTGCTGAACTGAATTTCAAAAAGATTCGAACTTCAGATCTGGAAATTTGTATTCCTCCATTAGAACACAGAAGCATGTCACACTTTATCAACAAAATGAGAGCAAAAAGAAGCTGAAAAAATAACCAACCCTTAATTAAATGTGATCACAAAGAACTGAAGCTAAGCTTACAATTAAAGAAAAAAATTACTTACACAAGCTTAATTGAATAGATCTCTTTCAAAATTTGCCCTTTCTAAGTTAGTACAGTGCTCCCAGAATTTTGGCCGCTTCATAAAGCACACTTAGAGGTCTGCTTTTGAAACACATTCAGCTTCTGTGCCACAGTCTAGACCATGCTGTCAACACTCAACTCTTGGTCCCTTAACAGACTTTTTCAATTTAAGGAACAAAAAGATGTAGCGCAGGGCCAAATCAGATGAACAAGGTGGGTGTCACCCCACCGAGACTTGGCATTTGGTCAGAAACTCGTGGATCGACAGTTTGAATGTGCAGGTGCATTATCATAATGCAGTCGCCAGAACTAGAACAGAGGCTCTTATGGTTGTGGTCATATTTGTGCCAATTTCTTTTTCTTTCCATTACCCCTTTGGGTTAAATTTGGTTCACAGTCTACCCAGTCTGATCATATTCAAAATCCACCGTACCATTAACATCGCAGAAAACAAGCAACTCCATTTTCACATTTAATTTCACTTGCCAGGAGCAATCTTGGGTTGTGGGAAGGTTTCTGTCTTTCATTTGGATATTCAGAATTTAGTTTCAGAGTCATAGCCATAGACCTAGAATTTGTAACCTGTAGTTATATTTTCTATAATGCGTGGATCCACTGCTGCATAATTTTTTAGGTCCTGAAAAACTATGCCACAGTGCTCCTTTTGAACATGTGTAAGAAGCCTAAACACAAACTTTGCTGTCACTCTTCCTTCTCACCACCAAATTCTGCATCCAAATCACATGACAACACAATTGAAATGCCAGTTTTCCTAGACAAATAAATAAAAAGTCAATTGTCTGTCACAGCTGAGTAATGGAATTGTCAGTATTTGAAGTTGATGGATGCCAAGAGCAAGTGTCATCTTCAATCAATTTTTGACATTCTTTAAATCTCTTAAGCCATTTTAATGTTTCCATGGCAGTTCCTGCAAGTTTAAGACAAAAGTTCATGCAAACACATTGCTCATTCACATTGGCCAGTGTAAAAGTCTGCCCAAACACTAAAACAAAGTGACAGATAAGAGAATGAATGCAGTTTCTGACCTGAAACTATGTTCAAATTTATACAACTCTGCCACCATCATATCAATGAGCAGCACTCCACTGTCACACACTTAGTACAAATATGATAGCTGTAGTCCATGTAATTTTTTTAACACCTCTTTCCAATATGATAATTGATTTGCAGACCTCTCACTTTTAGCAAGTACACAATTTCTTTCCACAAACAAGATGTTTGTGTGAATTAAGCATATAAGGGTCATTCAAATGAAAACAAGCCAAAGGACATAGCAAATGGCTGAATGAGTTTACCGTGGCAGCATCCACACAAAATGTAGGTGGCACCACTGTAGTGTTATGATACAGTGAAATGTGGTGCTGTTATCATGCAATGATGGAAGCAGTTGGCCTTTGTAAAGGACCTTGTGCAGGTGCTCAGTTCCATGTTCTAAGTCATGATTAAAACAACGAATGTTGAACAAAGAACGGTTATCAGATTTTTAACTGTACAAGGTGTCGGGAGTACAGATATTCATCACCGAATGAGTAACGGCATGTCTTTGTCAAGTGCTAAAGACTGGGGTAAGCGGTTCCGAGAGGGGTGGTCATCGTTGACGTGATTTGACACTGTTTCTATTGCTGAAGTGGATATCCTCAATTAGGAAGACAAAAGAATCACAGTGAGTACAGATATTCATCACCGAATGAGTAACTGCATGTCTTTGTCAAGTGCTAAAAGACTGGGGTAAGCGGTTCCGAGAGGGGTGGTAATCGTTGACTGATGATTTGACACTGTTTCTATTGCTGAAGTGAATATCCTCAATTAGGAAGACAAAAGAATCACAGTGAGTACAGATATTCATCACCGAATGAGTAACTGCATGTCTTTGTCAAGTGCTAAAAGACTGGGGTAAGCGGTTCCGAGAGGGGTGGTAATCGTTGACTGATGATTTGACACTGTTTCTATTGCTGAAGTGGATATCCTCAATTAGGAAGACAAAAGAATCACAGTGGAAGCACTTGCCAACAAAGTTAAAATCAGTGTTGGTAGTGTGCACAGCATTATCCGGGACTCTGCAGTACCAGAAGATTTGTGCACAGTGGGTGCCACACAACTTGCAATCAGTGCAAAAAGACATCACGGGTGTGTCCTTGGAATATTTACTGCAGTAACCTGAGGAAGGTCACCATTTCACCAACAGCATCACTGCAAGAGATGAGATGTGATACTTTCAGCATCAACCTGAAAGCAAAAGACAAAGTAGCCAATAGAAGCACACGTAGTCTCCACAACCAAGGAATTCGAAGGGAATGCAGACAAGTAAAAAAGGTCATGTTGACCTTTTTTTAACACAATGGCCCCCTGTTCGAGTTCTCAGCACCAGAAGCACTGCCCTGTATGTGGACACACTCAAATCTCTGTGAGCAACACTCAAGTCCAAGCGGCGGCTCGGGCTGCTCGCTGTAGGTGTCATTCTTTACAATGCCCGCCCCCACACTGTGAAAATCAAATAGGATTACCTTTTCAAATTCAGGTGGGAAACACTTCAGCGCCTGCATGTAGCCCAGATTTGTCCCCCTGTAACTTTCACATTTTCAGGAAGCTGAAGAAGCATATGCGAGATCACATATTTCACTCTGAACTGACGAAGAGGCGCAGGACTCATTTTGGGAATGTTTCTACCAGTAACCCACCATGTTCTATGTGACAGGAATTGAACGTCTAATGTTACAGTGAAATAAGCGCCTTAAGAGCCACAGGGATTCATTATATTTCTCATAGGCCCTTTGCCTTATTTTCAGTTGAATGACCCTTATAAAATAAAACTTTTTTCTTTGATTTGTGCTGTCTGTTGCAAAAGAAAAATTTATCAGTTTTAATTCATTTTCATTTGATACATAAAAAAGGTTTGTAAAATCTTATTTATGGACATACCCATGGTGCATTTATTATAAAATATAAGGTAACACAACTTCCCTCCATGGTTGGATGCTAGTGTGAACAAAAAATGGCTCTATTCTAAGAAGCCGTTCACTGAGACTACAAATCTGTCTATTTTGCATTTACTACTCATATACTTTTGATAAGGTAAAATCACAGTGACTTCAGTGAAAACAGCAATCAACTACAATACAAGTGAATTAGGAAGAATACGAAGGAATTATAAGTAACAAAAAATATTACACCCACTCTCCAGGGTCACTTTTGAAGACAGGTTGGAACAGTGCCGCCGTTAAGGGTGTGCGGCGCTTACGACTGCACAGGGCCTCGCGCTGGTGGATAAATAAGATAAAAGAAAAGAAAAAGAAGAAAGAAAAATATAACATTAAGTACACAGACTAAAAAAAAAAAAATATGACAGTTCAAAACATATGAATTACCATCCCAGTTCACCACGACCTCATATACACAAACACCACAGTGATGTCATACATGCGCTCTCCCTTCCTGATTCAAAGTGCAGTGCGCTAAGATCGGTACTTCTGTATCCCTGAGAGACCCCGAGTCTGGTGGGCGAGGCCAGATAGTGTTACCTTGATAAGTCCAACACACGCCACAGCGCCGACAGCAGTATATTTTTTCTTCTCGCCGCTGGAAACTCTGATTGACGGGTGCAAGTGGACATCACGTCGAAACATTTTTTGAGTTTTACTGCCTATCTTGGGATACCCTTTTTGTGGATTTTCCCAAGCTGTTTTTCCAAAGCAAAATCAGTTGTGTGTGTGTGAACTGGCCGCAGTTTGTTTGTTTTTTTATTGAAGGTTTAACAACAACCATGAGCAACTCAATGGGCTATAAGCAGTTCCCATCCCTAATTTAGGGTCACTGGTTCCACAAAAGGGAGAGAGCCCGTGCCGTAAGACAAACACGACATCCATGCCTCACTGGGATTCAAACCCGGACCCTCTACAGATGAATGATCATAGGCCAGCGCTTAGACCACTGTGCCACCGGGGCAGCGCTGCTGTGTTTGGCGATCTATTAACTTTCTTCGGTTGCTCATTCGTGCTTGTTTTAATGTTTTAACCAGGTTCACTTCTCTACTTCGAATGTAACTAACTAACTTTTTAAGAATAAAGTTTGCATTAAGTGAGTTGAGTTGAGATGTCTAGAGAACGGCATAAGTTCCATAAATTCGAAACAGGTTATCAAAAAGCAAAGAAAAGGGACAGAAGAGAAATGTTTTTACGAAGTCAGGAAGGTGCCTTCGATAAATTTTTACTACCTTCAGCATCAGTTCCTGTGGCCAGCAGTTTATCGTTTGCTTCAAATTGCATCGAAGATAAAGAATCTCCAGTGATAATTACGTTTACCTTCTTTTTTTTATTTTGCAAAGGAGAACGACGGTTGAGCTGAATAATAATAATAATAGCAGTTACAGTTACAAGTTTAAGAAAAATATCAGTTCCTTCTATAACAAATAAACGAGTGAAAAGCTTATCATCACCTTATAGGAAAATAAAAATATTCTATTGCGTACGTGCGCAAAATACTGTTAGCCAGGTTAATTTGGCAAATATTATTAGTTAGCCAGAGGGCCTCGCAGGGAGAGTTCGCACACGGCCTCGTGTAAGCTTGCGGCGGCACTGGGTTGGAATACAACCTAAAATTAGACAAGCTGTTGCTGCTTATGATTCCCTAGAAATTCCTGTAATTTAATAGTATTTAAATTCTTGTGTTCAATGGGCAAATTAAAATAGCATGCTGTGCAATGCTGGTGTTTATTGGCACAATGTATGCGAATTGTGGCACAAGATACATAAAAGTGTACCAGAAATTATAGACTGGGTCTCAAGTAATGATAGGACAGAGATAATAATAATAAATTTTATTCTTGCTGTTACATTTAGGATTAATAAATATACATCAAAATTTTATATTATAGAAAACAGCAAGGGAGAATCAGGGAAAAAGCCTCAGAGAGTCTTGACAAAAGCCCTGATTTCCCAAATATATAGACAAGCAAGCACAAGTTCATCAAACACAGCAGTTTTGGTGCTGTGTTTGATGCAAGGGTTAGTTGTATTACATGTAATTTGTGTTTTATTAATTTTTTTTAATTTAACTTATGTAATTTTGTTTATTTTTTAATAAGTTTAGGTTATTTATTATAGTCAACTCAACAGGCAATGCATTCCAAAATTCAAGGCCAATATAATTTAAACTCAGTTTCATCATGGACCAATATAATTTAAACTGTTTCGTCATCTCCACTAATAAGACAGCATGTGACAAGATGTTCAAAGAAAGCTCATGAGCCAAATTAAAATTACAATAGCATTGGATTTCACTTACTCTGTTAATACATCAAACATCTCCACTAATACCAATCTTGGCACACATTTGAAATTCACTGATATCAATCACATGTCTTGTGTAAGATTTTTATACTTCATACTCAATATCTTTTTCTCTTTTAAACATTCCTAAACCTATTTCTCCAATGATATCCTTGGGCTTTCTCTGCTAGTTGGACTGAATAAATTCTTAGTTAGCATCTCATCACTCATACTATCAACATTGCCAAACGACCTTCAGATATTTGTCTCCACCCTACTAACATTTTGCTTCACATTACACTTCTACAACACATCTTCATTTTTCACATAATCAAAACATATCTTGCCACAAACTCCCTGTAAGTACACCTCTTTCCAGCACACAAACAACTCCTCTCTCACATTCATTCCTACAAGAACAAAATATAATTGAAATGTTGTGCCTCAACTTCTACAGAGACCAATATGGCAGTTCCACATTTCATGACTTATATGCCTTTGCTCAGTGTCACTCATTTTTGAAGTGCTTAAGCACAATAGATGTCCTGCTAATCCATTGCTTCAGGAAAGAATCAGTTCCTTATATCCAGGACATAAGACCATCTAATTCATACATCTAGTGAAAAGCACTTTCTTTTATTTTGTAAAATGCTTTTTTTTTTTTTTTTTTCTAAGTAACAGGTGATGATAAATTAAATGAACAACCAATTGTAAACCTATATCACATTGCAGATGCTGGACTTTTTGTTCTTACACAGAATTTTTCAGTTTTCAATACTTAGTTTGTAATCATTTTTGGTGGTCAAAAAATGAATACTGATTTTTTAAAATCAAATGCTTCACAAGCACACAGTTATGTTTCTTCAATGCAACCACATACCCAAATTGTTTGTCTTTCAAGATGGTTAGAATAAGATACTGTATCTGGAGATGCTATTGTCAATAGAACAGTATCACTTCTTGTGAACCCTACAGCCAAGAGAGGCGGCCATTAAAGTGTGGGAAAGCTGGTGGTTTTTAAGGCTTTTGCAATGTATTTTGTGTTGGCCAAATTGCATTATTTTGCTGTATATTTTTTTAATTTCACACAGTAATTTGCTGCCAATATGTGAGAAAATGCTGGATTTATAAAATTCTTATTTATTTTGAAGCACCTTCTCATTTATATTTTAAATTGAAATACATGAAAGGTTAGTTGTTCAAACCAAAATGTTAAAATTGAAAAGTTTACTCCTTTGTGGAGCTTAAAGTTCCCCAGTTCAGTATTTGCATGGTTTCTGCAGCCAAGTCATGCAATTCAAAAATATTACACAGCTGAAACTGCACGAAACTCCGTAGTGTATTGTAAACATCAAAATTTCCGCACTTTGTCATACGCAGTGCCGAATTTAAGGCTTTTGAGGCCCTAGGCCAAATTTTCTATGCCCCCCCCTATTTGAATTTGCTCTTATAAGATTTTCTAATAAACTTATCTTTAAGTTAAGAATATAATAATTGGTAGTATATTTTTATTGTTAAATAAGTATTATTTAAATAAAAATCATTTTGATTTAACTTGTTATTAAATTAAAGGTTATAAAAAATATTTGTAAACACAAAGAAGTTCATGCTTATCCAGGAACAACACTTTACATTTTGAAACCTTAGACCTACATTTGAAACGGACGCTCTAACATTTACAAATAAAACTAAACCTAATAGACAAAAGTAGTTATGAGTGAGTTAGTACAATAATTAAACAATAAATGAAATACATGAGCTCAGAGCTGGGTATAGATTTAACAATGATCACAATCAACTTTAGGAGCTTTAAACAGAAGTCTTTAATTATATCGTTAAAATCTAAATTTCTGAACAATGCTGGCAATAGAGCTATTATTACGTTCTTATTTCTTTAGTTATCATTCAAGATAAAATAAAAAATTACCACTACTTTATTTTATTCAAGTAAATTAAAATAACGGTACCTCCCTTTTCGAAGTTTTTCTGTTCTATTCTCTCCGTTTTTCTGGATTCTACACCTGCGGCCTAGTGGTAAATCGCAGCTGGTCACGTTATAAATTTTCATATTTTAATAGCGCTTATTTAGCATAGCAGCAATACAGAAAATGAAAACTTTAATACTCCTAAGTTCCAGTTAAATCAGTCACAACACTTTTAAAAGAACATTACAACTTCGAGATCTGAAGACGAATCTCCGAAAATCGATTCCAATGGAACGCTAGTCCACGCTTCACATGATCCACTACAAACGCATTCTCCAGCAAACATAGCATAAATCGGATCTAAAATTACCTTCCCGAAGCTTCACCATTCTGAAGTGCTTTCAACATGAGAAAACACTACTGGGTGATACTATATTTTGGGAACAAACTTTCGAAAAAAACATACTAGAAAACATGTACCAAATTCAATAAGCTTTAAAATTCTAAATTTTCACGATCAAACAGGCCTAAAATTATGAAAATGTTAACAAGAATACTTACCTCTTTTGTATAACTATCATCCTGACACGCAAGAAACATGCTGCACCTTATATCTTAAATAATATTTACTATTCAGAGACTGCAAAACTTCACTCGAACAGCTAGAATTGAAACCATTAAACTCAACAGAGCGCCGTGCGAAGTTTGAACTTCTTTACAGCTTGCTCTCACGCAGTGTTGCCAGGCACTCAGTTCCGAATATCAGTAGAAATCAGTTGATCCGATTTTTTCCTTCTCAGACGTGGAAATAATATCCATACTGTATATTAAATGATTTTATTAAATAAGGTTTGATATAAACATAACTTTTTAATATTATAAAGCGTTATTATATATTGAAAAACTATTACATGAATAAAATGAGCAAAGTATAAATATCACTATGGAAATGTCCAACGATAAAGGTGTATGTAATAAATCTATGTACACGTTTTCAGGCACGCGTTTACTATATGTACATACTGTTTGTTGTTGGAAATTAAGACTTGCCAAAATAAAAAAGAAAATAACTTGTGGAAGCACTAGAAAAATTATTTATATAAACTGCAAATACTGATGTAAAATGGTCCAACTGAACGACTAAAGATCTAATCTACTGCATTGTAAAGTATGAATTAAAAAAGTACATAATAGCAACATAGCTAATTATTTAATTTATTCCTTTAATCCAAAACTTAAACCTCCAATCAAAAAAAAAAAAAAAAAAAAAAAGATATAGTACATGACGTCATCGAGAAGTTTAACAGTCCCTGCAAGTTCTTGAAGGATTGAAGGACAAGCATAGCTGGCTGTCCTGCAGTTAGTGTGTAAAGAAGTGCGATCACTAACGGTCGGTGATTATAAAAATTTGAAGCCAAAATGCTAGATTTTGAGTCTTCTTTTTTTAGGCTGTCAGTTGCTGTCTCTAAAGGCAATACTGAAAAGTTTAAAAGTTTCATTTATCAGCCAAACGGAGGGAGATCGTTTTCCAGCGCTCAAAAAATACTTTTTATTGAAGACTTAGACTCTTCAAAGGCAGATAACCTTTTAAAGGTTAGTTCAAAGACCTTTAACATACATAGACTGGAAAACCATAAGTTAACCGGGCGACATTTGAAGTTCAGCGTTGTACGTAAAAAATATGTCACATCTCGTTCTTTACTATAGGCGTTCGTGTGTTTATATCAATTACATCCAATTTTTTTAATGTATAACCAGCAGTAAGATTTATTTTTTTGTTTTTATAAATAGTGTGTATATATTGTAAAGTATTTCAGAAAAAAATAATATAGCCAAATTTAATCAGCTAAACATATTTTTAAAACGGTTATATCTTGCGTAGCGTACGGATGTACCAATAAATAAACCACTGGCACATTTTCATTCGTAGGTTTCCTCATAATAATTGTGATACTTTGGGGAAGTGGGTAAATGCTCTAATACGTGCTAACTGGAAACGAAGCTAACAAAATCTGACGATTGCCATTTAGCAAGAGGTATCACACACACCTTTGCGGTCTCACCATACCGGTGTCCCCTGTTTGGAAATAGAAAAGAGAAGTGCGACGACCAAGTTGTCTCCAAGAAAAAAAAAGGAAACATATTCATGTTTTCATCCGGATTTAAGTGCTAGTCACAGCAATGTTGCCGTGACTTGCAGTTTCAATTTAGGCTTCTAACCTTTTTTTCTAATCTTTCTCTGGAAATAATCAGGGCCCGACTTACACAGAATTGGGCCCTAGGCACAACCCAAAACAAGGCCCCCTTCACTCGACATTTACTTTACGGAGTCGAGTAGGTAGTGTGACCATTTTGGGTGACTGTATTACAATCCAGCGTAATAATTTAATAAACACAATACATTTATAAGACTGACATTAAATCACGGTAGTACCTGGTAAAAATATTGTTTTCTCCTAGATTTTTATGCTATCCTACTGATTTGCATCTGAAAAGACTTGAACCTTCATCGATGAAACAGTTGTGTGTGACAAAGCCATATGACTGGTAAAATTCAATTGGACATTGGATTTTTTGCCAGGTGTGTCTAAACTATACTATTACCATATTAACCAGGGGTGTATTTAAGAGAGAGGTTTGGGGGGATTCAAACCCTGCCCGAATTAAGTCCAAAGATTTTTCAAATATAACTTTTGGGAGCTAAAATATCAAAATGTTTAAAAATTGCTTCAGAACCATGCAGTATTTGAAATTGAAGTATATAGTTGATCTTAGTAAGCCATAAATACAAACATACACATACTGCTAGTTTTTATTACACAACACAATTTTTTGTTTAATCTCACACAAAAACCCTCCCCAAATTATCTGGAAAATATTACTGATATTAACTAGAAATATCACATATTATATTGCCAGTACTTGCTTGTGTTTTGCCAGCGATTTATATATAGTTACTCCACATCACATCTACGTACGTATAAATATTTTGAAAAAGGGAATTTTTTTTTTAACCAAGATTTTGGGGCCCTTTCAATTTGAGGGCCCTAAGCATGTGCTTTGCATGCCTAGGCGTAAATCAGGCCCTGGAAATAATAGAGGTGTTTTAGTATTTTAAGTGCAGGATAGTTAGCTAGTAACCTTTTGCACTTATTTGATCTCTAAATATTAAGTTAAGGGATTCAGTTTTTACTAGACAATTGTGTCATTCATCAGACTGTGTATGGCTCTAAAGGGAAGGTTTCTGGTTACACCTACACATGGTTTGTTAACTCGTATTTCTTTTCCCAGACTTTTCATCCTCGAGATTTGTAATTGTCTAAACTCAAAATTATATGAAGAGGGCATTTCTTTCTATCATATTTAATTTTACATATTTTTTCTCCCGTTAAGTAGCTATTAGGAACTCATAATACTGCGGGAAAAACTTCCGAAATTAAAAATTTTGCTCTCCGCAATATCTCTTAAGAATAAACAAATGGCCACATTAAAATGATTTTTGACATTACTCAGAGTGTGAAATACGAATTTCATGCAACTATATCATGCAGTTTGCACGCAACTGAAGCCGAAATATATTTTACACGTAGGACAAGCGACGTTTCCCTTCAGTTATTTCATATCCCCGAAAATTACGATAATGGTGTTTTCTTTATTCGTAAGTTAAAAGGCGCAATGTTTAATTTATACCCCATTGAAAAAAAAATTAATACGCAGTATTAATACAACGTAAAATTTCTTCATTCCCGCAGATAAAAGAGCTTAATTAAATAACAAATATATATACGATCGGTGAAGAAACGGGTTTCTGTACGCCCAATTAATGTGAAAGACGATAAAAAGTGAACTCCGTTTATTAGGCGCATAAAATAAAGGGTTCAAGAGATGCTCGCTTTCACTGCCTCCGGGTAGCTTCGTCAGGCATTTAGTACCTAACGATCGCAGAAGCAACTGCAAAAAATATATTTCTAAGAATATAATTAAATTCAAAATAAGTAAAACACTTGCACGATGTCACGGGTTGTTTGATCCCAGGGCCGGGTGGTCACGTGTAACTTCAAGAAGCCGGTGCCATATCAAAGGAAGGCTAGTGGTTACATCCTTGTTACACACATTCCGTCGCGTGATGATCTCGATGGTTTCGCGAAGCGCAGTAGCTCTTGCACTGTCGTAAGGTGCAAGTTTCTTAAAATCTCTCCATCTGGGAACTGCCCTTTCCGATGCAACATCACGAGCTAGGGCCGTCGTAAGCTTTTCGGCCTTAACGTCCCTTTGGTGTTCAGAAATACGGATCTGGAACGATCTTTTTGTCATCCCGATGTAGGATTTAACGGATGCGTCAGGGTAATCCAAAGGAATAGCATAGACTCCGGCTTCAGTGAGCGCAGAAGGTGATGCGCGCTGGTCTGCTGCGAGGATATCTGACAAAGGTCTAGGTACCCTCACGCCGATATCAAAACCTAGTCTTCGGAGGGCATTCTTCAGGAAGTACGTTAGCCTAGGAATGTAGGGAACCGAACCCACGAACCGGGTTGGCTGTGCCGTGGAGTTGGCACGAGGCTGTGCGAGAGCAGTTGTTGCAGCCTTTCTGACTATTTGGTCGATTGTGATCATGTAGTACCCCGCTGCAGCCGCTAGGTTTCTAAGGCTACGGATCTCTTCCTCGCATGTGGCCTTGTTCGATAAGAGTTCGAAAGCTCGCTTTGCTCTGTACCTAAAAAGGGCATATTTGCGTGCGACCGGGCCTGCTGAGTCAGGGAGTATGGGCTACCTTGAGGTAGTGAAAGCTAGCATCTCTTGATCCTTTATTTTATACACCTAATAAACGGAGTTCACTTTTTATCGTCTTTCACATTAATTGGGCGTACAGAAACCCGCTTCTTCATCGATCTTATATATATTTATTATCTCTGCTGTTTCCAGGCATGTACAATGGGTTCTTTTGCAGAGTATCGAAGATGCAGAATCAAGTTGGAAGGGAAGAAGTGTCACCAACATTTCTTAAGCAATTGCAAATCACTGGGTTTCATCCCAAAGTTCCTCTGCTTCAGATCGACAGTGGATGATAACTGGTTCCGAAGGGAAAAGTCCTTACTTCAAATGTAGACGCTCAATCATCTTATACGCATGAAAAGGATCGCTGTTATGACTCTGGAGATCCGTGTATTCCGCCTTTATACGAACTTTGCAGAGGAGGTTACCCCGCTGGAGTTTGACGCGCTTCTCCGCAGGGTTAATATGCTTTCAAGGCGCCAATACAGCTACCTATCGGCGAAGCACCATTCTACTACAAGGCTTCTGTCTGAAAAGGGAAAAAATGAAGGGGAGGGGGGATGACTATAAAAAAATCGTATTTTTGGCTGCAAAATTGTATTAGCGTACTGTAGCATGATTTATCGTACTAAATACGATAAAATCGTAACAGTTGGCAGGTCTGTCCGGTGCTTCTTTACATGCTTAAATTGTAAGCCTCCCATTCGACATTTGCCCTCTTTCCTCTGAAATGCCTTTCGGACTTTATTTTTGGACATGTGTGTAGAATGCAATACATCCATCCATGAACATCCCCATAAACACTTTAGCAGGTAAACTGCACTGATATCTAAATAATATAAGAAACAGAAAAATACCAATAAGAAACACAAAAATGCATCTTCAGTATAAAAAAAAAAAAAGAGAAAGAAAGGGAGTTGTTTTACATATAATTCATTAAAAAAATTGTGAAATGGAAGAATTCATTAAACAGAAGTTGTAATTATCCTAGGGAAGAGAGTGTTGTTCCCTTACTCATTACTTCCTTTATATGTACTTTAATTTTGTTATAATGAAAAAAGTTGTGAAGTCGCAGGCACTCTTGATTTGGCTATGATTTTCACAGAATTCTAAGCTGAACTACATGAACATAGTTATATGGTGAATCAGATCAACTACATAGTGAATAAACATAAATACACTTTTACCTAAATGCATGTACCCACCCCACCTCTTCTTCCCTATTCCTAATCAGTAATCAATAACAATTTCAGTGCAATTTGACTCTTCAGTTTCATTTAATTTGAAATACTGTTCTTTTGCAGAATTACTTTTGGTTGTAGAGATCAAATACACTTGCGGAAAGTGAAAAAAGAACACCAAGAAGGAGACGTCTGATACCAACGAAAAAAAATTTTTTTTGAGGTTTTTTTTTTTTTTTTTTTTTTTTTTTTTGGTTGGAGGTTTAACGACCACCGTGAGCAACTCAATGGGCTATAAGCAGTCACCCGTCCCTGATTTAGGGTCACTGGTTCCAGGGAAGGGAGAGAACCAGTGCCGTAAGACAAACACAACATCCATGCCTGACCGGGATTCGAACCCGGACCCCTTACGGACGAATGATCAGAGGCCAGCGCCTTAGACCACTGCGCCACCGGGGCGGCCCAACGAAATTTATACAGCATAATAATGGAATACAGAGGATAACGTGATCAAAACATTATGGCAAAATACAGCTGTATTTGCTGGTAAACTGAAAAATAACATTTCCATGTAACATGGTTAGTACGAGGTTGAACCGCCATGAACTGCGTCACACTGTGCAATTCTGGCATGGAGTCTGTCGTACAGGTGTTGGATGTAAGTTTCTGGTATTTAGTTCCAAGCATCCTCAACCTGGACGCGTAAATCGGGGATGGTCGTGGCTGGCCGTGGAGACCGGATAAGTTTTTGTCCCATAAAATCCCACACGTGCTCAATGGGGGACAAATCCGGTGAACGTGCAGGCCATGGAAGTTGTCTCACACCCTGAAGTGTATGTTGCGTTGTACGTGCCGTGTGTGGGCGTGCGTTATCTTGCTGGAAAACACCACGATGGACCGACCTTACAAATGGCACAGCAACGGGCTGAATGATGTAGGAGGTGCTGTTTAACGTACCCGGTACAAACACTAGTTGTGTACGGGAGCGATAGCTGATCGCTCCCAACACCAGGAGATCAGGTGTAGGCCCTGTGTGTCGCTGGCGGATACAAGAAGGGTGAAACCGCTCCCCTGTGCGTCTGCGAGTACGCATACGGCCGTCGGAGGCTCCCAAGCAGAATCTGCTTTCATCGCTGAACACGACAGATCGCCATTGCGTTCTCCAGTGCAGATGTTGGCGACACCACTGCAGCCGTTCCTGACGGTGGGCTGGAGTCAGAGGTACACATGCCAGAGGCACACGTGCACGTAGTCCTGCATCCAGTAGACGGTTGCGGATTGTTCGCACAGTCACCTCTGGTGCAACGGCAGCTCGGATTTGCGTCGCAGTGGATGTTCTGCTTCACAACGTCGCTCTTCTTATGCGTCGATCGGTCCGCTCATCAGTCCGTCTGTAACTGCCGGTTCCATGTCTTCTCGTGTGGGAATGTTCCTCGGACTATCTACGCCACCATCGTACCACCACCGATACTTCCCGTCCAATTCGCTCCGCAATACGACGATACGACCACCTGGCCTCGCGGAGTCCGACTAGACGACCTCGCTCAAAGTCCGATAACTGCTGAAATCCTACACGTCTTCCATGTCCAGGCATTGCAGCTTCTTCAGGGTCTTTGCACGTGTCCGTACGCCGACGACTGATTACATTCATTTCGCCGTACTCCTTAAATACCACCGACGATAATTTGCATATTATGCCGTGCTGTGGCGTAAGCGCTCACCGGTTGGTCCCGACTTTAACACACACCTACGTAAACTCGACCCCATTAACATATGAAGGTTTCATGATCGTCCGCCAATTCCTTCTTAGTGTTCTTTTTTCACTTTCCGCCAGTGTATATATATTTTTTTCTCCCCTTAACAAGAAACCCCCAAGAGTCAGCTTAAAGTTTTAAAGTTTAGCTTTTGTGGCTGGATATTTAGTGAAAATTATTGAAGAAAGAACAGACTGCCCCTCCTGCTTGGAAAAGTTGGCTAACTGTAATTGTTTGGCACCCATTCTTAATTTAATCTCAAATCAAGACCGTGGAGGACTGACTTACCCAACACCAGCATTTATTATGATCCTTTCTGCCATACAAGATTTGTGGAAAAATCTCTTCCACATTTGCCACAAAACTGTTTGGTGCAAAACTTATAGACATAAATTCTTCCAAAACTGAAAAAATGCCCAGTTTTAAAATGCCATGAAGAGGATCACAGTAAACTTACCAGCAAGTTAATTTGACAAAAATGTCTTCCCATCCTGCTTAAAAACATTGCAGAAAAAGTGACCGATAAAATTAGCCTAAAAATTTTCTATAAACCACTACACAGGAAAATAAACATTAACCTGAATGTTAAATTGTGTGACGAAAGATCAGCATGCAGTGATCAGTAAAGTAGGTGGTGAATACCTTTTATTTTTATATATATTTTTTGTGATTATGCTTGTTAATATCCAATGGTAGCATGCGTCAACAGTCAGACGCCTTGCTGATGTAGAACGGGATAATAGTTTAAATACTAATGATAGTTTTTTTTAGGGAAAATCTTATTAACTTCATTGCCAATTTTGTAATTGCTTTCATTTGATATTTTTTTCTGATGAGTCATTTAGCTCTAGTTGTTTAAATTCCTTGTTGTGTTGATTTTTACTGCTTTTGAGCGGTACGAGTTATAATCATTAGAGTTTTCTTTCTTGGAATGATGAATGTAATCCAGACTTTTTGTATCTCTGATTTTTATGTCTAGATAGAAGCGTAACTAGGGCGAGGTGGCTGCCTCAGGTGCAGCTGGAAAAAGGGTGCAAATATCACTGCCTAAAATCTGATTAAAATTGGAACTGATACTTTTGCACTAGTTTTTGATACAGTTTTTTTTACGCTGCACTTTCGCATTTGCATATTTACAGTATTTGCTTATAAAATACGTTTCGCCAGTTCCGGTAGCTTGGAAACTTAAAATTCGCATTTCGTCTTCAAAATATTCAAGGATGTTAGAATAAGATATCTGGAGATGCCCTTGTTAATGAAGCAGTACCATATTACGTGAAGCCTATAACCGCGAGCAACGGCCGTCAAAGTGTGGGAAAGCTCATGGTTTTTAAGGATACTGCAATGCATTTTGTGTTCGCTGTATCGCATTCTTTCATCGCAAATGTTTCCAATTTCGCATCGGAACTTGTTGCCAATGTGTGAGAGAATGTGAAATTATAAAATTCTTAATTATTTTAAGGTTCCTTCCCATTTTTATTTTAAATTGAAATATACGAACATTAGTGCGAATTCTAAACAAACCATAACGTTAACATTGAAAACTTCACTCGTGTAAGAAGTATAATTCATTCCGGTTTGATATTAAAACGATTTCTTCAACCCCAAACCATGCAATTGAAATTACATAGGTATCATGTAAACAACGTCAAATTCCCACACCTAGCGGTTTCACGGTTAAGAGACCAGGGCATGTCCAGAAGTATTATTCTAACCTCCTTGGTTAGTTGCTCACATTCAGAAATGCAGCTCGCTTGTACATACGCCGCAAGATAAGGATGACTGAGTATTTTCTGGGGGCTATTCTATCATTACTATGAGCTACCCCGGTAGCGCAGTGGCTTAAATGCTGGCTTCTGATCATTCATCCAAGATGGTTCTGGGTTCGAATCCTGGTGAGGAATGGATGTTGTGTTTATCTTACAGCACTGGTTCTCTCCCTTCCCTGGAACTAATGCCCTAAATTAGGAATGAGCGATTGCTTAAAGCTTATCGAATGGCTCACGATGCTCATTAAACTTCCAAACAAAAAGGATTCATTACTGTGGTTGCAAGCTACACATATGCTAAGCTGCATTCAGTCTGTGTGGTGAGGTACCAAAGGTCCGAACTAGTTAGGAAAAACTGAACAAGCAGTCGAAGTAAAATCTTTTTCTTGTCTTTTTTTTTTTGCATGGTAGTTTAATGATCACCATGAGCAACTCACTGAATTGCTTACAAGCATTCGCCTGTCTCTATTTTAAGAGCATTTGCTTAAGTGAAGAGAGAGAAACTATTGCCGTAAGAGGAACATATAATCCATGCCTCATTTTGGATTCGAACCCAGATATTTCATGCATCCCAAATTTAAGGACAAGGCACTGCTTTACAGCCCTTAGAGTTGCCCACGGCAGTCATTAAATCCTGAATAAAAAAACAAACAAAAAAAAAAGAAAAAAAAAGACAGATTTTTTTTTGAAGGTTTAACGACCACCGTGAGCAACTCAATGGGCTATAAGCAGTCGCCCGTCCCTAATTTTAGGGTCACTGGTTCCAGGGAAGGGAGAGAGCCAGTGCCGTAAGACAAACACAACATCCATGCCTTACCGGGATTCGAACCCGGACCCCTTCGGACGAATGATCAGAGGCCAATGCCTTAGACCACTGCGCCACCGGGGCGGCAGACAGATTTGGGCGCAATATTTTGTAGTTTGCTCCGGGCGCAGAAATGCCTAGTTACGCCTCTGTGTCTACATATCGAATTTATTTTTTTCTTCTAATTCAGTTTTTATTATTATATCATTTTCCAATCTGAAAGATTTTTTTTTTGATTGGAGGTTTAACGACCACCGTGAGCAACACAATGGGATATAAGCAGTCGCCCGTCCCTAATTTAGGGTCACTGGTTCCAGGGAAGGGCGAGAACCAGTGCCGTAAGACAAACAAAACATCCATGCCTCACCGGGATTTTTTTTTTTGATTGGAGGTTTAACGACCACCGTGAGCAGCTCAATGGGCTATAAGCAGTCGCCCGTCCCTAATTTAGGGTCACTGGTTCCAGGGAAGGGAGAGAGCCAGTGCCGTAAGACAAACACAACATCCATGCCTCACCGGGACTCGAACCCGGACCCCGTTCGGACGAATGATCAGAGGCCATCGCTTAGACCACTGCGCTACCGGGACGGCATCACCGGGATTCAAACACGGACCCCTTTCAGACGAATGATCAGAGGCCACCGCCTTAGACCACTGTGCCACCGGGGCGGCCTGAAAGATTATGACATGCCTCTCTACTGAGAAGGCCAAACCTGCATAATGCAGGAAAAAAAAAAGAAAGGAAAATAAAACTAAAGGGCCTAAAGCAATGCCCAAATATGTACAATCTGAAAGACTGAGACATGCCTCTTTACGGAGAAGGCCAAACCTGCATAACGCAGAAACAAAATTAATAGAAAATAAAAGGGCTTAAAGCAATGCCCAAATATGTTCAATCTGTAAGTTTGTTGCATGCCTCTCTACGGAGAAGGCCAAATCTGCATAATGCAGGAGAAAAAAAGAGAATAAAAGGACCGAAAGCAATGCCCAGATTCACTATACTGACAAAAGTCACCGGACACCTAGAAGAAAAACACAACATAGCATTTATGGACATACATCATTACGGTGTCGGCCACCTTTGGCCTTAATGCATGCACTGACCCTTCGAGACATGCTTTTGGCAAGGTTTTGGAACACAACGATATGTATGCGCTTCCATTCAGTACATAATGCTGCCGCTAACTGTTGCTTAGTAATAGGCCTTGGTTCCATTCTTATGCGACGCTCTAATTCTTCCCATAAGTGCTCTATGGGATTAAGGCCAGGGCTCTGTGCTGGTCAGTCCACACACGACACGGAATTATCGTCAAACCATGCTGTAAGTCTTTGCTTTATGACTCGGTGCATTATCCTGCTGGTACTAACAAGGCTCGGTCCCACAGAGTTGGCAGGGCATAATTGTCCAGAATATTGAGGTATACGTGTTGGTTAACAGGTTTGTCGACAATACCAATGGGCCGGGACCCTACCACGAAAAACACGCCCACACGAGTACACTGCCAGCTCCAAACTTCACCGTAGGAACAGTATACTGTGGTAAACAGCGTTTCCCCGGCTGCTGCCATACCCACGCACGGCCATGAGACTGATGGATCGTGTATCTGGATTAATCAGTCCATAGGACCCGTTTCCATTGATCTACGGTCCACAATAAATGTTCTTTACACCATGCTAAATGACGAGTAGCATTCCAAGTGGATATGAAAGACTTATGAGCAGCCGCACGACCATGGAATGAAGTTCTCTGCGAATGGCACGTGTAAATACAGAGGTTCCGGCACTTTTACTAACCTGTATTCTGAGATCTTGTGCAGTACTCCATCGATTAGCTGTAATGACTTTTCCGAGGCTTCGACGTCCTCCATCACTGATTTTCTTTGGTCTGCTGGTACGTTTTGCTGCTTCAGGCATGCCATGTGTCTTCCACTTACCAATTTTGCTGAATTAAATATCTGAATAAGAACTGAAAGACACCCTTTTTTTCTAATCTTGACCTGGAACTCTTAACAATTCCAGTTTTAATGAAAATGAAACTCAGATTGCTATGTGAATTCAGCACTTTTTACTTCGTATCTGAAATAAATACTCACATACCAAACCAAGAACTTCACCACTGGGGTATGGATCTTTCAATGCTACTAGTGGCCAGATTCCTTCTTCGCTATTTTTGAGGGACAACAGGGGTAGATTCAAAGAATATCTAACGCTAGTTAGATATTCTTTGGTAGATTGGTCCATTGTGATATCGGGACATTTCCCGGTGCGCCCCATGTACAGATCACTGACTACTTTTTTTTTTATTGGAGGTTTAACGACCACCGTGAGCAACTCAATGGGCTATAAGCAGTCACCCGTCCCTAATTTGGGGTCACTGGTTCCAGGGAAGGGAGAGAGCCAGTGCCGTAAGACAAACACAACATCCATGCCTGACCGGGATTCGAACCCAGACCCCTCACGGACGAATGTTCAGAGGCCACTGACTACTTTTATCTTTCCTTGAAAAATGTTTGCATTTCAGGTGTCCGAGTACTGAGATCGTGTGTGTGTAAAGTTTATACATTTTTTCTTTGAGTTTGTAAAATTTTGGTGAAATTGAACAGTATTCCAATATGTACAAGAGTTCTGCGAAAGTGAGCGGGAGAATATCCCATTCTTGAATCTGACCAATGATTGGGCCCCAGGTTCCAGGCCAAAGAGAGACAGCCAGTGCCATAAGACAAAACACAACATCTATGCCTCACTGACATTCGAACTAGGTCCAATCTTGAACACTGCCTTGGACCAATGCGGCCCCCAGGTCTTCCCAAACAACATAATAAAATATAGTTGAAATCATACTATTTCACTGGAGTTATTTTACAGGCACACAAACAAAACCAGGTCATAAATGCCTCTTCAGCAAAAAAAAAAAAAAAAAAAAACACACACACAAAAAAAAAAACCCACTTAAACCGGGTAATGGGGGAGATTCCTGGGTTTTTGATGCTTTCCAATGTGCACGATTGACCCCAGGTCACTGCATGACTTAATCTTTTTTTTTTTTTTGGTTGGAGGCTTAATGACCACCGTGAGCAACTCAATGGGCAGCCACCCATCCCTAATTTAGGACCACTGGTTCCAGGGAAGGGAGAGAACCAGTGCCGTAAGACAAACACAACATCCATGCCTCACCGGAATTCGAACCCGGACCCTATGGGACGAATGATCCGAAGCTATCGCTTAGACCACTGCGCCAACGGGGCAACTAACTTAATCTGACGAGTGTTGCAGTAGACTATTGTCCTTCGTCTTTACCATGAAACAAAATTTATCTTGGAAAAATATACCAAACACTAAAAGACATCTCCTGCAGGACACTAGTTCTTCAACAGCATAGGCACTAACTAGGGGGGGGGGAGGTGAGTGAATCTTACCCCTACAATAATTTTACTGGAGGGGGCAGCACGCACATACCTAATATTTTTCGTCCTATTTAATTGAATAAACATGTTAGCTTCATAATTAATAACCTTTTTTTCCATAACCTATACTTATATTTTTCCATATTCAGCATTGCTCATTTGACAAGAAACTGGATTGTCAGCCAAGTATTGCATTTTATATGTTCTCGTGATATGTGGTAAGTGTTTAAAACAATTAACAAAAATAAAATAAAAATACAGTAATGTATAATCTCTAGTGCCTTTATTTATCTATTTATTTTTTGCACTTCTGCTCCTCGTCCTTTGTTTAAGTAACCCAGCTAATATCTAATTTTTTGTTTATAAATATTTGGAAATAAAATCAGACGCTGAATTTTATTTTTTAAATCATTAATATTCAGCAAAAGAATATTTCTGTTTTCTTGTTCATTTGCTGATGAGCCATTACACTTGCTTTTTAAAATATACATCGAATCTCGTAGTTTAATTTTTTTTTTTTTTGCCCTTTTTTTCCCTCCGGACAATGGAAGAGATGTGCCCCCCCCCCCCCCCAATAATTTGGTGTAGTCATCACCCCTGTGGCCCTCTACAACTTTAAACTGCCGTTATCGGCACGGTATACACGTTTTTTTTTTTTTTTTTTTTTTTTTGCTTTTCTTCACAAATGTTCTACACTAACAATTTTCTGTCCTTCAAAACGTAAGTGAAAAGCATGCAATATCTGTGGGTGTATGTGATAAGTCGTAAAGTAATTTTTCCACAACATTTTGGATGCCAGACGTTGAATGAATCCGGGCTATAAGCAATTGCTAATTTTAGGCGTAATTTCAGCATGATTCATAGGTAAATGTATTTTTGGAAATAGGAAGATATGTTATAACTGTGGAACAACTGTAGTACACAAATGATATAAGGAAGACCAGCAGATTTTTTTAGGAATATGCCGTGATCATGGGAAGTTTTAAAAAATATATTTTAGTGGCCTTTCCTTTTCTTACAGTTTACATAAGAATACTACTGTTATCAATTTAAAAATATACTAAAATAAAAAAGTGCTCCTTCAAATTCTGTAGTCCCACTAATAGTTGTGGATCCGAGAATTCATTTGCACAATTGAAGAGAAAAAAATGTAACCATTTAGTTCTTGAAATTTTTCAATTTCTGCAACTTTCAATTCACATCAGCTTATGTTTCTAATTATTTTTCACCAATACGTATATTTGTGCCACTCCTGAGTACTGCGTACCAAAAAATGGAAACAAATATACCATACGGGATAAAATGCTTTCAGTGACAAATTCACAAACCCATAGAAAAGCATCAGACATTTGCCTACAGATTTCGGATCGGAAATTCATGTACTGACACTATTTCCCAACTCCCACTCACACCCCTGTTGTTCAGCTAATCCAGATACAAAGGCAAAGCTCATGGGAAAGCGGCAGTATTTCAGGTTCCGCAGATGTAATGGGGTGGGAGGCGGGGGTGGTATGTAGGACGGCTTCCAAACTTGTTGGGGGAACAGATATCTGTGGTGTGGTCGGGGGTCACGGAAAAGCATGTGATGTGGTCATTTGCAAGTGTCGTAATCATGATGATGATTTCTACCCTGCGATCTTCAACGCCATCTATTGGATTTGTTTGGTCTCCGAGATGTAATGAGAACCACCTTAAGGTGGTTCCACCTGAAATCTCTGCCTTATGTTTCCAATGGTAAAACTTCTTTACATATTTTCTTCGCAATTAATGTATTCCAAAGAATGAAAATTTACACATCGATAAAACTAACTTTAAGTTATAGCATGGGATACTTAATACTTGCTAAAACATAACCGTAATTATATTAAAAATCAATCATTTTTCCTTGAGTAATGTTCAGACCTGTTAATAGATGGCACGACCTGTACATTGATGACGTCAGTAGACAAACAAATATGTGATTGCTTAGTTATGATTATGTTTTAGCAAGTATTAAGTATCCCGCTGTATAACTTAAAGTTAGTTTTATTGATGTGCAAATTTTCAACCTTGGGAATACATTAATTGCGAAGAAAATGTGTAAAGAAATTTTACCATTGGAAACATAAGGAAGAGATTTTAGGTGTAACTACCTTAAGAGGTCATATAAAAGTATAATAAAAACAGTCTCCTAGATATCTTTTAAAAGGGGAAATGAACCAACAAATCTCTTATGAAATTAACAAATTATGTGCTAAATATTATTGCAACTGGGATGCACAGTTAACTCAGTTAAAAATAATAATTAGGAACAGAGGCCAGGATAAAATATTGGAGAAATCAGGCATATATGAAATCCCACAGAAATTAATCCATCAATATCATATGTAGGAAGTATATCGTACAAAAAATAAATTGAATCACTGCCTGAATCAGCATCTGAAGAACTTGCAAGAAAAAAGAAAAAAAAAAAAAACCAAAACTGATCTAATACAATACTGCATAGAGAACAGAGTTTACCCAAAATTTGATTAAATAAAAATTTTAGAAAGTTGTAAATCAGAAAAGCACCTAAGACTGGCAGAAATGTTTTAATACAACAAAATATAAACGGGCAAAAATAATCTAAATACACGGCGTCAGTTGAGTAAATAAATCCACCGCTCTTTCCACGTTAAGCAACACACAGCATAACAATTTTTCGGTTGCTGTGCATTGCTTAACGTGGAAAGAGCGATGGATTTATTTACTCGTATAAACAGGCTTTGTAATTTTAATGATCCTAAACAGCTATAGAATTACTGGAAAGATCTAATAGAGATAGAAACAAGAATGACAAAGGTAAAAAAAAAAATATATATATATATATATAATACTCTCGTTGAGTTTGCAGAGGCAGAAGGGTTTTTCATCTTGAACTCCTTCTTCAAGAAAAAGCCACACAGGAAATGGACATGGAGACATCCAAATGGGATGACAAGTGAAATTGATTTTATTATGTGTAACAAAAAATTCGTCATAGAAGACTGCAGTGTGCTAAACAAGTTCAACACAGGTAGTGACCATAGATTGGTGAGATGTAAGATGCACCTCAACACTAAACTTGAACGTGGCAAGCTCATAAGACAAACAAAATCTATTGACATAACCAACCTTAAAAAACACCATAATACCTTCAAGTTGGAACTGAAGAACAGGTTCTCTGCTTTAGAAGGCCTAACATCGGAAGAAGTGGACATCTCTGAAGTTAACAGAAAAGTAACCCAAGCTCTTATGGAAACAGCAACAAAATTAGCTGGGTCTAAGAACAAGTTGCATGTAAATAAATTATCAGGAAAAACGAAAATGTTGATGCAAAAAAGAAGAGAGATGAGGACAACTAAAGAAGATGTGACTTCCAAAGTAGAATATATAGAGCTATGCAAGACAGTAAGAAAAAGTATCACTGAAGACGTAAGAAAATTCAACTGTGAACTAGTGAGGAAAGCAATTGAAAACAACCAAACCCTAAAGATAGCAAAGGGACATCTCAGTAAGGGAAGAAAACAGATTAAGGCACTGAGAAAAGAAGATGGTTCTGTAACAAGAAATAGAGGCGAAATTTTGACAAGAGTGAAAGATTTCTACTCCAAATTATATGAAAGGGATGATACATGCACTCCAGACATCATGAAAGATACCAGTACCAGAGTTCCTCCAGTCCTTCCAGCAGAAGTTGCACATGCAATCAAGAACATGAAGCGGGGAAAAGCTCCAGGAGAAGATGGAATTACTGTAGACATCATACAAGAAGCAAGTGGAGAAATCGAAACAGTACTCGCCCAAATTTTCACTCGATGCCTTAATGAAGGAAAGATTCCTGAGGATTGGAACACCGCTACAATGATATATACATAAGAAAGGTGACATTGAGGATCTCGGAAACTACAGACCTATCAGCCTCCTATCAGTAGTTTATAAAATCTTCACTAAAGTTCTTTCACACCGCTTGAAGGTAACACTGGACATGGCTCAACCGAGAGAACAAGCTGGATTCAAGAGTGGCTACAGCACAATAGATCATATCCACGTGCTGAGAGAACTAATTGAAAGAGCGAGGGAATGTGAACTTCCATTGTGCATGGCTTTTATCGATTATGAAAAAGCCTTTGATTCGGTGAAACCATCAGCAGTTACAATGGCTCTGAAAACCTGCGGTATTGAAGATGCATACATTAATATTATTAATAACATCTATGAAAATGCAAGTGCAAAGATTAGGCTGTTTGAAAATACAACACACGTAAAAATTGGAAAGGGAGTGAGACAAGGTGACACCATATCTCCGAAGCTCTTTAATGCCACATTGGAGGGTGTTTTTCAGTCGCTGAGCTGGGAAAACACGGGGATAAAGATTAATGGAGATTATCTAACCCACCTTCGTTTTGCTGATGACGTAGTCATTTTTGCAACTACCCCATCAGAGCTGCAGAGTATGATCCAGGAACTTGCTGACAAGAGTAAAGAAGTGGGATTAAAAATGAACTTTCAGAAGACAAAAGTGATGTTCAATGCTTTTACACGAAATGAAGATTTATCGATTGATGGAGAAAAGCTGGAGATAACAGACACGTACGTTTATCTTGGACAGCAGATATCAAGTGAGGGTCACATTGATGAAGAAATTAATCGGCGTACAAAACTTGCCTGGAGAGCTTTTGGAAGAAACAGCATAATTTTCAAGAGCAATATGCCATTATGTCTTAAAAGAAAAGTGTTTGATCAATGCATCCTTCCAGTGCTTACGTATGGTGCAGAGACGTGGACCTTAACTAAAAGAGACATACAAAGGCTGCAGACAACTCAAAGAAGCATGGAGAGGTGCATGCTTGGTGTAACCAGGAGAGATAAGAAGAGGAACTCGTGGATCCAAAAAATCACAAAGTGGAAGACATCATGATCAGAGTTAAATCCCTGAAATGGCAATGGGCTGGACATACTGCCAAAAGGACAGATCATCGATGGACAGCCGAAATTTTAGATTGGATTCCAAGGGACAGGAAAAGACCCAGAAGAAGACCACATGGGAGATGGGTGGATGAAATTCGAAAGTATGCAGGGGTGACATGGAGGAGACTGGCACAAGACAGACCGTTGTGGAGGAAACTTGGGGAGACCTTCGTCCAGCAGTGGATTGATAATGGTTGACGATGATGATGATGATGATATATATAAAGAAACCAAATAAAGGCATTTTAGTAATTGGGGATATGAACTGCAGCATCCAACAGGTGGCACCAGCATCACAAGACATGTTGCACAGTTCTTTGACTTACCCGACAGCGTGAAGACACTTGGTTGCTGGCAGCTGATGTGCTAACAACTCTTTCCTGAAGTTGCCCATGTCAGCTGGGTGAAAGTACTAGGAAGCTCCAGTATGGTTTGATGCATCAGTTTTTAGTTTTAATGTCAGTTTTTAAGGTGTAAATAAGTTTTTTTCATTATCTTCATTTAAATTTTTAACAATCCCGGAATGGTAAATTAGTGTAATTTGAATTGTTTGTTTTTATGGTTAAATGTTCTGTTAGGATGAGTTAATGAGCGTACGGATAAGAATAGAATTATTATTTATAATTACTAAACACATCTCACCACCAGGAAGATTGTAATTGCTGACACGTGCTAGAAATGTGGAAAAATGAACTTCAGAAATTTTAATTTGGCTACAGGTAAGCTTATCATTAGTGTTCTACTGATTTTGAGCTGCACATTCTTGATGAAATGTCTGGTTGAGCATTTGAGCTCAACCAGCATATCTCATTTTTTAGTTAAAAAGCATTTTCAGTATAACAGGGGAAGGCATTTTATTATGGTGTTAAATAACATGACATTTTTAATTTTGACATAAGTTGAGCATTTCTTTTTCATTCATGCGAAATCTGTTCCATCCTTCAGAAGTGGTAAGGTTTACAGCACCTTTAGAGGCATAAAAGTCAATTGATGGCTTATTCCAATCCAGGACAGAAAATTCTAATCTTCTACATCCTTTCTTAAGTCCCTCCTATGAACAACAGAAAAAAAGCTACATTTATTAATTTTTGAGAAAAATGGCATACTGCATTCGTGAATAATAAAGAAGTATTATAATGAAACATAATGGCACAGTTGAACACAGAAAGTAACAGGAAAGACAGCACACCTGATGCCTCATTCAATTTTTCTTTTGATTAAAAATAATAAAAATTAGGCAGACTTGATAAACCAGCAATACTTTTTTTAACAAAAATCATACAGTGAAGCTTTTTCACAATGAACAAAGCACATGAATTCTTAGAGACTACCAAAATTTCATCTTGAACCCTTTAACGACCATAATGCATAAAATGTCCTTACATAAACTACTGTTTGTGAAAATTGCAACACCGTGAAGGAATGATGATAATCATGTGAAACTTACACGAAATATGCTGAGCAGGGTAGGACATGCAAATGATTAGAAGGGCAGAGTCATTGCACATGTCTACGCCCGGTAGAGCCCTCCAGACAGTCGAGTGAGAGGTAGAAAGAGAGGGCTGCTTAGGATACACATCAGTAGTGCGTCGTGGACAGCATGTTGTAAAAGGGTCTCTAGGATTCAATAATGCCTCAGCGATGATGAAGGGTGCAATATCACCATATGACAGAGTTTGAATGAGGACTAATGATTGGTCTGTGTGAAGGTGCATTTTCATACTGTGACATTGTGGCTCAGACGGGACATAACGCCACGAGAGTGATGCGAGTGTGGCGGCAGTGGACTGAGGAGAACCAGGTGCATCGACAATCCGGCAGTGGACCGAGAAATGTGACATCATGGAATAACCAACAACTCGTCCGCATGGCAGCGACGAACCACTCCATATCTTCATAAGTGTTAGCACAACAGTGGAGCACTGCAACAGGCATGACACTGTCTGCCTCCACAGTTCAATGCCATCTCCTGCACAGAGGACTGGTTGCACACATCCCTTTGCGGCAGATTCCCTTCACCCTGAACCAATGACGCCTCAGGCTGGAATGGAATTTTCAATACAGACAATGGCGCACCGATTGGCAACATGCGTTTTTGGACGAGTCCCGATTCAACTTGAACTGCCACGTTAGCCGCATACGCATTAGACGGTATTGGCGAGCGCTTTTTCCAGCATGCATTGCCGAGCGTCATACTAGCCGAACGCCAAGTGTGATGGTGTGGGGTGCCATTGTGTACCATTCGCGATCTCTTCTGCTTCGACTTGAGGGCAATCTCAACAGCGACCACTACATCAGGGAAGTTGTACAGGCAGAAGTAATACCCTTCCTTCAGAGCACTCCTGGCACTATATTCCAGCAGGACAATGCCTGACCTCAAATTGTTTGTAATGTTCAAGCCCTCTTCACAGCACAGCAGATACTGCTTCTTCCCTGGCCTGCACGTTCACCAGACATGTTGCCTATTGAACATGTCTGGGATATGGTCACTCGACAACTGGCCCATCCAAGTCCCCCAGCGGTCAGTACCAATGATCTGTGGACTCGCATAAATGCCACCTGGCAAGCAATTACCCAGGACACCATCCTACGCCTTTTCAATTCAATGCCACACCGTCTAGAAGCTCTTATTGCAGCTCATGGTGGCTTCACAAGATACTGATTTTTGCAGGTAAAAATTGTTGTATTGTTCTGAAAACTAAATCATTTATGTACAGTCATATCAGTAATGTGTGGTTTAAATTTCATTTGAATCACATGGTTCCTTCTTGGAGTTGCAATTTTCACAAATAGTAGTGTACAAAACCACAACCGCCTGAAAACACCTGTCAAGATTGAGTACGATTTCTTAGCCCCACCTGTTGTTTGAATTTACTCAGTCTCTATGGGATTAGCAAAAATCACCCTGTCACCATTGTTGCTGAACAAATAAGTAAAGTAGGAGTTGGTATCTCCCTGGACGATATTACTTACTCTCATGACATATGTCTTCTGCATGGAAGAATGCAGAGACTGTCCCCAGGAAAAGATTGAAGGTCAATGCACGTCAAGACTACAGATCAGAAGTTTCACGTGATGACTGAGCACTATTCTTTCTTTTGTTAACTTGTAAAGGGGAGCGGAAAAATTCTGAAAGGAACAACAGACAGTTCAGGGTATTATGGTATTCTGAGCGACACAAGATTTCAGGACCCTCTGGTTGTTAAAGGGTTAGTACCTACTGTCCCTACAAAGTGTCATCATTTTCAGTATGACTTATTTCAACTATGAAATATGGCTCTGATTTTGTCCCTTGATTACAGCAAATTTTTGGTTTTACCATGAACTTAAAAAAATCAATTTAATATCTTGCTGTAAACGGTTTTGGCATGAGACCACACATACTGTGATATGCTGATGCATTACTACAATCTCATTCTATTACGAGTATAAATATTACATACGACTAAATTCCAAAAAGCTTTAATTTGAGGAATTTCTTCAGCATGGGATTTTTGTATGATGCATATATGCTGGTCGCGTGGAAAAGAGAACATGCACAGGTTTTCAAAGAAAAGTGCAATAAGGATAGTTAGTAATGTAATAAGGCTAAGAGGAAATAACAAAATTCAAGGAGTGGATGAGTTTCTAGAGGCAAGTAAAAAAACATTGATTTGTCACCCAAAAAAATGTGATGAAAATTTTATTATCATAGAGAAGTGATCCAGCAAAAGGCATGTAGAGATACAGAAAGACTCCATTAAAACAGAAAATGAGAGTTTGAATCTGAGAAAGACAGGCATGTAATAGTTTCTGGAGAGGAAATTACACTGAAGTGATGGCAGGTACTGGACTAAAGATGTTAAAATTGCTAAACTTGTACATACAGAATTTTTGTTAGAAAAATATTTTACTGCTGGTTATTATATGACTGCCTATGGTGTTTGATTAGTCAGATTGGCAATACATCTTCACAAGAGTTATTAAACAGCTTCAAATACAATGAAACCTTAGAATGACAAATTGTTGGGATAAATATATTAATACTCTTTATCTAATTGCAGCAGGCTGAATATCTACAGACAGACTGAATAAAATTTAAAAAAATGGAGGAGTTAAACACCAAAACTTGATAATTCCATTGCAATACTGACTTAACTTGTGGTGTAGAAGTGGGATCATCCAAAAGAGCAAAAGATCTTACTGGCATTTAGAATGAAGTGTTTATATAAAATAAACAGATTATGACTTGAACTGGAGATGAATGTTCAGGTCAGATAGAAATGCACATGTTGGACACCATTACTAACAAAATTACAAAGAAATGGCAGCAATAGTTTAGGCATATAATCAGAATGATTTCTAACAGGCAGCCACAGATCAACTTGAATGAAAGTATGTGACAAAAGGGGAAGCAGCAGGCTTTCCAGGCCAAATGGATTCACACCAGAAACAATCACCTGGATTTGACAACTATTACCAAATGATTTAAGCAACAAAAAACAAATATCACTGAAAAATTGTTTATAGAGATTTCAATCTGTGTCAATGCTGGACAAGAACTGAATGACTAATGCCATCATATGCATTCGTCGTAGATATTTGTCTCATATTTGTGATGAAATATGGTGTACAGCGGAAATTCTAAACCTATAGGAGATCATGATGTAAGCAATAGCAACATCCAAAGATTATGATGTATTTAGCAATAGCAATACCCTGTCTCAATGCTATACTATAAATTTTGGTTCTAATTATTCCCTCTTTGCAACAAAAACAGTTACAAAAAAGAAAGAAAAATATTTTTAAAGAACTTCATGCATTACATATTGATAAGAAATATTTTCCTTTCTCGGAAATAGTTTGTCAACAGTAAGTAGAGTACCAAATCCTATCGCATGTTTAATACTAGGTAAAAACTGAAAAAAGAACAGAATTGAAATAGTAAATTATACCAAAATAGAAGATTTCAGTACGATGCCCCTTCCTCCTTGCACATGCAGATACTGACCACATACTGCACTGGAGTTTTCTTTATTACTTCATCCACTGCTTTAGGGGGTTTGAAATTTTTTACACCACTTCTGCACAGTCACTCATATTGAATCACATAAATCATTTATCTCATGCAACAGTTTTTTTTTCATTAATTACCAAAGTGCCTTTCACAGGTGCCCACTCTTTTTCAGGGAAAAATTCAAGGACATTCAAGGACTTTCAAGGACCTTCAGGAAAAATTCAAGGATGAATTTTTCAATGTCCTAAACCACAATGAATATATTGTATATCAAGAATTATGTGTGTTGTATTATGATACTCATTAACAGTATTTGTAATTGGTAGCAAATTATAAAACAAATCTTAGCAACAATGCATTTCCAAATTTTGCAAAAAGTTCTTTACTGAATGACAAACTTTCTTCAGGTGAAAATATTTAAGAAATAAAAATACTGTAATCAATTTTTAAATAATTAGAATTTTTTCTACTCAAATGTGAGAACTTTTAACACATTAAATTTATCATTGTTAAAATATCATTAACAAGTATATTAAAAAAATATTAAGCAATGGGTGAATAATTTATTTAAAATTATTCACTAAATCCATGTTTTTCTTGAGTTCAAAATCTATTTCTTTTACCAATGATTGTTTGTCTTGAGCTGTCTTTCTAAAGCTATTTGATTTAGCAATGCAGTTAAAATTATGAGTATCTTCTGCTTTTGTTGCCAAGTCATCAGCTGATTTTAATAAATCTAATACTTCATTTTCTACACGTTTTTCTTTTTTTCATACTTTCTATTTCATTCAGTATTTGTTTTCTATTTTGGGCTACAGCAGAATTAGCCTTGTCCCGAGCTTTTTCTTCTAAATTTATTACATATCTTTGCTTAGCACATCTGACATTACTGAGAAGCAATTTTGAAAACTCGACCTTTTCCATGCCACCAATGTTACTTAGATGGTCATATATTATTCTTTGTGAAACAATAGAGTTTTCTTTTCATATTGTCAATTATTAGTTCCTTATTAATGGAGAATCCTCTCTCCACTTATGCCTGTCCATGCGAGAGCAACAGCAGTTTTTTAGTTACCTCTTACAACAGATCATAGTTTTTACTTGAGGATAAATGTTCATAAAATAACACATCTATTCTCAATTCCTCATAATTGTTATCAAAAAGTTTAAAATCTGAAGTTACTGCTGCAACACTACTTATAAAATTCTGTAACTGCAGCATAATAGTGTCAACGACACCAGGTTTCAGATGATTTGCATCCACGAGAATTTCTAGAATAATCTTGAAACTTTTTAAGCAAGATTCCTTCTCAGCACTCATTAATTTAGGATCTAAACACTTCATGTGCCGCACAACAGCATACTGCAGTGGGCATTTAGTGAGCAATTTTTTTGACAAGGTTTTGCAAAATTAATCTGCATTTCATACGAAATTCCATTATCTGCTTTTCACTTACATTTGATGGCAAAGTCTTCACCTCCTTTTCAGCCTGGAATCCAATATAAATCATCCTATAAGTGGAACAATTTTTATAATCAGTTGGATCAATTTTTAGAAGTGCCATATTGGTCTTTGTTTGTTCTAATACATCCATTTTAACAAAGTGACTCATTAGATTCCTTAACATTTTCTCTAAGTTCTTTAGCCATGAATAGCAGCATTGGCTTATCTGCCTGATACTTTTTTAAAAAGGGACTCAGTTGCATTGCAATAGAATGAAAAATATAATTTGGCAAGTGCCAATGGATCCTTCACCTATTTTTGGACACTATTAAAGGAAACTGTGCAAGGATTATTTACAATTTTCTGGGCTACCAAAGTTTCATACTTCAAAATAAAGGGCCACATTTCTACAGCATGTTCACACACAGGAGAATTTTCAACCTACCCGTGTGAACAGAATTTTAGTGGCATTTTTACAGCATTATTCACATTTAAATAATCCTCACGCTGTGCCGGTGAAACTTTAAATAACCTGTATAGGCTTGAGAGAATTTTTTCTATTTCCCAATCACTCACAGTAGTAGCATGTCTCAATGCATTATGCACAATGTGCAATCCACAGGTACCGGTGTTTAAGAGAGATGCATTTGAATTGGCCAATAAATCATCTTGAAATAAAGAAAAAGCTTTAAATTCACATTCGGCCCATCCATAGAAAACTGAACTGTATTTTTTAAAGGCAAATCCTTCAAAGATTGCTGAAGTTTGTCTAATAAAATGACTGCACTTGCGTGGCCTAAAAACACAGAAGTCAGATACTGTGATGTTACTCTGTTCGTGTCCCAAAATCTTATATGAATGTCCATTTGTTTTTGTTGAGAGTATTTATTTAAACATTCATCAAATAAAACAACAAAATTTTTGCTTTCATTAATCTGTAGCAACAAAAGTGATTTAAAATGGGGTGCCAAGCCAAAGCAGCAAATATATGAACATTTTGTTTGCCCACAAGAAAAGTTGAGAGCCGTTTCACTGTCTGGAAACATCAATCGAAACAACTTATCAATTCCAGCACATGATCTGTACAAATAATGGCTTTCTACCACTTTTAAAGCCCATAATATTTCAGCTTTTGTAGGATCTTTTCTGGGTAAACAACCTGACGATGAAGATGGCTCTGGTGATGATGGTGTTTGTGATGCTGGTGCCAGTACTTTTTCAAACAGTCCATCTAAGGTGGAATTTCGACTTTTGTTTTCAGAACGGGTCTCAAGCTTTTTACTTTTCATGTGGCTTCGCAATACAGACTCTTCCATGGACGAAATATCGATGTTCTTTAAGCATAACAAACATCTCGCAACGTGATTATTGCCACAATCCTTACCAACCCACGTGGAATACTTGGGATTGTGCAACCAAAGATCACTGAAATTGCACTTACGACTCATATTTATTAAAAACAAAAAAATTTTGATATCTAACAATTAGATGACAACTAGAGACATCTCAAAGCAAAACACTAAGCCAACAAAAATCAAAGATTTTTTTTTCAGTTGCTACACGCACATCACAAAGAACTTTCCGGAAAAGCAATGTAAGGAATTCCTACTCAGTAATGCCATGAGCATTGTGTGTAATCCTATGCTATTGCCAGATACATGAGAGTAATATAATACTCTGTGGCCAGAAAATAGTGCAACCAAAATAAGGAAAATGAACCAACACAAACAAATAATATCAACTTTTTGTTCTCATGGAGCAACAGCAGCAAGCAGGACCTGTTGGCATGCACAATTTGTCAATCACGTCTACCATTTCATTTGCAGTCCTGTGGGCCACCTGTTGAACTGCCGCCTTCCCTAACTAACGATAAAAATGCAAAAAAAAAAAATTCCAAATTTTCATTTAACAGAGCTGATTTTTGACAGATATCATAACTTGGTCTTATAAGGTTACCCTGCAAATTTTGCTTGGATCCAATGAAAAGTTTTTAAATTATGCACTTTTTTTTTTTATTAACCCTCTGAGCGGTTTGAACGTGCTGTGCGCATTCAAGGTCACCCCTTTCTAAAACTGCTCTACCGTGGGGGTGGGGTGAGGTGCTAAAATGCACCTATCAACAGCATCGAATGAACCCGCTTTCAAGCACATAAAGAAGAAACAAGAAGGGGAAATCCCCGCCTTGCCGTAAGGAAAATGAAAGAAACAATACAATAGTTTTCCCCGTCGCAGAACAAGTGCTCTGGGGTAGCAAACACTCAACTCCTCTCGCAGTACGGGGTGTGTGTGTGTGTGTGTGTGTGTGTGTGTGTGTGTGTGTGTGTGTGTGTGTGTGTGTGTGTGTGTGTCCAATCTTGACCTACTTAACTCCCCGTTAGACCGCAGTGCACCCTTTCTCCCAGTGACGCAGCTGCTTTAAAGTTTACTCCTTTTGACTTCTGATGTCAATGGGGGATTGCAGAAAAAAGTGAAAAATAACAAAAGGAAAAAGATCAGAAATTTCGGTTGAATTTTTTCGGCTGTGGGATTTTAAAATTCAAGGACTTTCCAGGCTAATTAAAGAAATTCAAGGACATTCCAGGCCTTGAAATATTTTTGAAATTCAAGGACTTTCCAGGTTTTCAAGGATGCGTGGGCACCTTGCTTTCATTAATAACTCAAACACAACTTATAAGTTGGTTGTTTTATATTCATAACAAAAAAAGACAGCTGTTTTTAGAGTTAAAAGATCATTCTATCTTATGGGCACAAATTAAATCAACCAGCTATCCTACAACACATCATCAACAGCACCATACTGCTTCAATTTAAAACAATGCATTAAAACATTTTTTTCCGTCTGAAATATGGTAGCATAAAACTGATAAAGTTGCAATCAGATCTAGCACTTATTCACATCAGAGAATAACAGTAATTGGCTGATGATCATCACCCGTGTCTAGTAAAAAGTTTTGCTCACTAAAAGAACATTCTATATCAAAAGTAAATAAATTTGTTTGCTGAAAAAATGTTCTATTTCAAAAGTAGTGATCTAAAAACACAAATATATAACCAACTTGGCAATCTTTTAGAAAATGGATGCACTCAATGTTGTACACATTTACTGAAGAATTCCATTATTTTTTGTTGACTTAAGAAAATGTCCACTATTAATGACTATGGGAAATTAAAACTGTAGCACCTGAAACAGATTTTATTTTGCACTACCAGTAATTTCCAACAGCAAAATGATGCAACACTTGCATAAAGCCATGAAACACTTGTCTCATATGGCCTTGGTAGGCTCTTCAATTGTTGTTGCTCCCCATCGCGAATTTATATACAGCAATGTCAGATATAGGCTACTCTCTATCATAAATTTTGGAATCATTGACTGATGCTACAGCATCCAATGAGAGTCATCATGAAATGATACGGGTGAGACTAAAGGGGAAGGTGCAGGAGATTTATTTTGTTAAAACATTAAACTCTAAGTAATCAAGTTTCTTGCACTAAGAGAAAAGTGATTATTTCAGTTAAAATCGCATACAGTTTGAAAACCATAAGTACCTTTATTAGCATGTGTTACCAGTACACAAGTTGAGGCAAACTCATGAAGCACAAAGGTTGAATACAGAGCTGAACAGGAAAAACTCAGTAAGATTAACACTTTAATGATGAAACTTTGTAACTAATGATTAACTTTAAAATAACAGCAAAGTACTTTCATACTGAATAATTTACAACAAATGAAGTAATATCATATATCTCAGGTAGTAAACATCAGAAAATTCTACCACTGAATACTTTTAAACACTTGACACACACTTCAAACCTCGTACAAATTGCATTTAACTCAGCTGAGTTCTGACTTGACTGACTGCAATGATGCCATATGTAGAAGAAACTTTTGGGAGTTCAGATATGATGTGAAATTCGGGGAATAAACTGAGAGTTATCCGAAATTTATATACATAAGAGATAGTAAACAAAAACAGAAAGTTAGATAGGTTATATACATCAAAAGTTCCTTAATTATGAGAAAGCACCACAGCATATCAATACTAAGAATGAGCATCAGTGAAAGATAAAATCCTTTTTCTATATACATAAAAGTAATTTTCCACAGTTACGAATGAAGAACACACCAAAAATTACCAAAAGGGAACAAAATTAACTGCTAAATTTTCTCAAAATCAAGTACATCTGACTTCTAAAAGATTAACGCAATTTGTGTGTGTGTTTCACCAAATGAAAAACACAATTCATAGTTTTCATTGCCTCTTATAAATCTCATGGTCAACAGTATGACATTTGTAGGTATAACTCTTCTGAATGCCAAAACATGAACTGTGGTCTACATGAAACATGTATATTACTTTGCAAATAAAGCTCATTTTGAAATACTTGCTTCCTAGTTCATTAAATTAAAAACTGTATTAATATTTTATGGGATTTTTCAAGGAAAAAGTTTGAAATCAGAGGTTCGTCACTACCTAACCTCTGACAAGATCTTACTGTAACTGTCAAGGTTAATCATAACCATGGTAGTAATGGGGGAAAATGAGTGACGAGTAACATCCTGAAGAGTTTTCTCCAAAAAATAAGTAATATAAATCAAACTTTTCTACAGAAACCTCACACAACATTTTGTTTTTAATATATATTATTTGTTTACAGCTTTTCTTAGTTTGATTCCTCAAATATGCACAGGTGAAGAGTAGTAAGTAATGCATCTTTAATTTAAAGTTATAGGCTATAAGTAAAGATAAGCTTGGTCAACCTGAAGATTATATATATATTTTTTTTTAACCTCCGTTATCGAGAATGGATCTGTCAGTGATATTCACAATACACTTTCATGGTGTCTAATAAAAGTTTAGTGAAAATGTTCATAAGAGTTCTTCTGTGTCAGCCTATAAACAGATGCTTACATGCCCCTCTGCAGTACTTGCATTTTTTTACTATGCTACCTTAGTTAATATGTACAAAACGCAAATTACTTTTAGTACATAGATATATGCAAATAACCACAACAATACAAGCCTTGGATAACTCCAGGATTAAGATTTGCTTGTTTCTAAATCAGGCCCTATACCATCATATCAGTTAGTGGTATGCACTGAATTTTATGGCGGTAACAATTCACAGGGATGAGGTCAACATTTCTTTTAATGCAACAGATCAAGTATACACCACAAATTGTATCCATATTAATGCAAAAATGGCTCCAAACCACTGATTGAAATAATCTGCTGGGCAGCATGGCTATTTCATTATTTTGTTTTCATCTATTGGATAACATAATGTTCCAGTCATTTCCAACTGAAAAATCCCCAACAAACATTCAAATGGTTCTCAACCCTTCTGGTCTCACAGCCAACCTTAACTGCTAAGTGAACTGATGCCTACTTCACACTTACAAATAATAAACTTTATACAGGACGATTCAGAAATGTTGGTCATAAATGAAAATATAGGTTGCACTCCTCGAAACAAACAAAAAAGTCTTAGTCAACATAGGTCCGGAAACGAACCATTTCCAAGATAACTGACGCTTTATTGCAGGGTTTCCAGAGGTAATGTAAAGTTGCCCCCCCCCCAGCTGTCAGCTATTTCGATAGTTTTTGCACTTTTGAGGAAGAAATCAGGAGGGCTGAATTGTTTGAGGGACCGGTTAGATCCCAAACTTGTCCCTCCCTGAAAGTGCCCCCCCCCCCAAGGTTAAAAACAAACCACCCCAGTTCTTGGAGTAAAAAACCACACACAGGGAATACTTTGAGCTCCTGGGGAACAATGAAGGGGATGATTTTTGGGAGGGGGTGGGTTGAGGGTCCCAACTTTCAACCCAAGAACAAACGATTCTGAGATGTCTTCCGCAGGAGCTCCCCAAAATACAACACAAATACAGTAAACTGTGGGGAGAAACCAACATTACATCTGGTAGCCCTGAATGATGTTAAAATGGCAAACAAAAAACAAATGTCAGAGATGTCTCCAGCAGGAGCTTGACAAATCAATGGGACACCCAGGTGCACAGAAGTCTCTGACAGGCGACACACAGACAGCTGTAGATACTAACCGAGTTCGCGCAAAAACCTCCGCATCAGTATAGTGAGCACCTCCCAACACATGACAAAAGACATGCAAATGCTGCAGTGATGGCATCACGGTTCGGCAAACACACCATGACTGCATGGCATCAGTTAGCACGTGGAGGCTGAAACATGTACATTACAGGCAATATCGAAGTGTGTTCCGTACTGTTACTATTAAAGGCTGCTATGGCTAGCACTTTCACAAAGGCAGAGTTAGCTGACATGCATTTCGTGTATGGTCGGGAAAATGGAAATGCAGCACTCGCAGCACGTATGTACAGCGAGGCCTATCGAAACCAAAAGCATCCCAATTGTCGCATATTTGTGTGGAACCACAAGTGCCTAACAGAGAATGGGTCATTTCAGTTTACTGCACCAGCGGGGAGGCCAAGAACTGCCTGAGATCCTGGATTGGATGAGCGACTGCTACGAAGCATAGAACAAGACCCGGCAACGAGCACTAGAAGGATTGCTTTCACGGAGAATAGGAGTCAAAGTAGCATCTGGAGAGTTCTGCCTGACAATCGTCTACACCCTTACCATATCCAGCAAGTGCAAGCCCTAGGTGTGAGGGACTTTCCACCAAGAGTTGCAATCTGCTGGTGGCTACTACATTGATGTGCACGTAATCCACGCTTTCTCGCTAATCTTTTATTCACTGATGAGGCCTCATTCACCAGACTGGCATTTTTAACTTCCATAACTGCCACCAGTGGGCAGCTGAAAATCCCCACGCCATCCAGCAATCACGTCACCAGGTTTGATTCGCAATTAACGTCTGGGCTGGTGTTTTAGATGATAGTCTCATAGGACCATTTGTGCTCCCCAACAGGCTTACAGGTGATTTGTATCTGAACTTGACCTCCCACAGCTACTGGAAGATGTCCCCTTTCATACATGTGTAACAATGTGGTTCATACACGATGGTTCACCAGTGCATTTTCATCGCATGGTGAGGCAGCATCTCAATGCGATGTCTGGAGAGATGGATAGGCCGGGGCGAGCCCCGCTTGTGGCCTACACACTCACCTGACCTCAATCCAGTGGATTTCTGAATCTGGGGCTATTTGAAAGGCCGAGGGCAACATCGACGAATTGAGGATAAGAGTGGAAACTGAATGAGCAGAAATCAGGCACAACCTAGGTATGTTTGAACGAATGCACTTCTTGCTGAGAAGGAGACGTGCATTCGTTCGTTGTATCGAAGCAAACGGAGGACATTTTGAACATTTGTTGTGAAGGTAAGCACTCTACACGACATTTCTGTCCGTATTTGTATGTGTTGTTTGACGTTTTAACATCGTGCAAGGGTTACCAGATGTAACATTGGTTTCTCTCCACAGTTTATTTGTGTTGCATTTGTTGTATTCGGGGAGCTCCTGTGAGAGACATCTCACAGGAGCTCCCCGAATTGGGCTGAAAGTTGGGACTGTCAACCCACCCCCTCCAAAAAATCATCCCCTTTACTGTCCCCCAGGAGCTCAAAGTATTGCTTGTGTGTGGTGTTTTACTCTGAGAACTGGGGTGGTTTGTTTTTTACTTGGGGGGGGGGTCCCTCAAACAATTCAGCCCTTTCGATTTCTTCCTCAGAAGTGCAAAAACTATCGAAATAGCTGACAGCTGGGGAAAAAACAACTTTACATTACCTCTGGAAACCCTGCCAAAAAATGTCAATTATCTCGGAAATGGTTTGTTTCCGGACCTATGTTGACTAAGACTTCTTTGTTTGTTTCGATGAGTACAACCTATATTTTCATTTACGACCAACATTTCTGAATCACCCTGTATGTTTGGCTTACCCTCAGTGAGAACACGGATATTTTGGGCTTACTTTCAGCAAGGCCATTGGGTTCAAATGACACTCACTAACTCACTGAATTCTAGATTTATTTTGCATATTATAACAGAAAAGGTTGATGTTTCAAGTCATTGCTGGACTCAAGTTTTTGTATTTATTACACCAGAAATGCTGTATCACAAAAATATATTAATGGAAAGGGCTAAAGCTGCATGGTAGTTTTTTCACTCAATTTTGCACATTTGTTCCATCTTCAACCAGAATGTGTTAGTGAAGATTCAGAATGCTGGAAGAGAAAACATTTTTGGAGCTTGATCACAAATTACTTTAATGTGTAAACTAAAGATATACGATATCTTAGTTTACGCATATATATATGTGTAAACTAGAATACCGTAATTTTTTGGCTAAGAGCCACAGCTCTTACATTACTAAAAGTGAAATTTTTCGGGTGTGCGGCCCTTATGCCGAATTTATTTTCGATAAGACTGTTTCTTCCCTCCCTTTTTCTTTTTCATGCAGATGCTAAGTAAATTTTTTCAAACCACGTCTTTTTTATTCACAAACTTCACTGTGACCATGTTTTCCCCCCTTTCTACTCATACGTTAGACATGTCTATTTAAACGATAACTCTGCTGTCCTGATGTTGGTTTAGGAGGGAAAGTGGGGGAGGACAGGAATGCCTGACTCAAATGCCCTTTGCATGGGGGAGTGGGGGATGGAATGGGGACATAAGCACACAGATGAGTAGCGTGACGTCCGAGGCTTCTGTGGATAGCGCGCCCAGCGTATCTCTTTCGTTGGCTGCAGCATACATCATGCAGGAAGGTGCGATGCAACCAAGGGAAGGAACATTGATTTTCACTGGGGTGCGGAGACAGGTTTGATGGGCACTTCCCTGAACAAAAGCTTAAGAACATGAACAATGCAAAAGCTTGCCCCAGGATGATTCCATTAGCAGAGACCTATTTCAAACAATACTGGTGAGACAGAAAGACAAATTCTGTTCACTCTTCTTGGTTAATCTGGCATGCGATACAGGTGTTTCTTGGCTCTGTGCTCCTGAGTTTTGCTTCGATTTCATTTTTTTTTTTTAATTGACTGACGATAGTGGAAGTTGAAGGCTTTGGCTGGAAAAGAAAAAAGAAGGGAGAGCTTTCCCATTCATATAAAAGCGGAGCTCAACGCGAAGGCTCAGTGCGCAGTAAATGAAAGTAGGTCAAACCACTTGAAAGAGAGAAAGCGGCACCGCTGTTTCGAAGTGTTGGCGGCCAGATCCGCGAACACGTGCTAGGGAGCTGGTAAAAGGAAGCGTAAAGCAACTTCATTCTAACAAAAACATCTGTAGATGAGAAAAAAGAGCATAACATAGAAGGAACATATTACTAAAGAAAACATTAATCGAAAGCATTACAAGCGATAATTTATAAGTTAATTACTTCTAAGATGGATTCTATTGCGGTGAACAGAGAACCATCCTGTAGCAGACATCCACATTGAATGGAATTTAGACAACGTGCAGTTTTACGAGCAATGTGATATTCTAACGGGAGTCTTAAGATTAACTGTGATTTATATTGATTACATAAATGGTTTAGAGCATTTAATAAAGGCAAACAAATAACATCATTAGCATGATTAATAAAAATGTATAAATAAAATTTTTTGCCAGTATGAAAAAATAAGTGCATAAAGCAGATTGACACTGAGTTGCAGAATTAGCCTGTGAAGTATACATATAATCACGTTGGGTGCGAGTTAATTTATGAAAATAAGGAAGATAATTTAGTTTTCTGAGCAGCACCACGACTTCACGGGTGCGGCCCCCTTACAGCAACTTTTGCTTCAAAGATTGCAAAATTTCTCACCTGCGGCCCTTACGCTGATGCGACTTAGTCCGAAAATTATGGTACATGTGTAAACTAAAGCAGAGAGATTATTCCCTGTATTCTTGCAGTAGATAAAAATGGGTTTGGTAACCTACATATATCCTGTGTCTGTTGACCTGGTGGAATTCAATCTTCAAATATTTGAAGACAGTTTTATGAGTTTTGAAATAATATTTATGACATGTTTTCTTGAATTTGGTGTTCGTTTATAAAAAAGTCATAGAAATGTAAACATACCAAGAGCATTTCTTTTTTTCTTTTTGCTGTGTGTGTTTCACTTGTAACTTTTTCTTAAAATCCTCAATTTTAGTTGCCATTCTGAACAGAAATAAAGGCACCTTGTAATATCAAATTCAGCTCATTTAATAATCCAAATATGCCCACCATGAACACCAGCTAAGTTAGCCATTCCTGATCATCAAAGTAAATCTAAACATGAAGATTTATTTTTGCTACAAGAAAGTCACAATTCATAACAATGTTTGTTAAAAAAGTTAGTACTTTCAAGAATGATAATTACCTGACTTCAGAACATAGCACAAGTCTTGAATGTTTAGTGCTAAGTTCTCACAATGCATTTGCGATAAGTACAGATTCATCGGATAGGACTTTTAACATTGTTGATAATCTTGGAGTGGTGAGTTAACATTGTTTAGTTCTGAAAATATTTTTTTCTGCTAATCTCACAGTGGAAGACAAAATGTGCTACTTGTACATTATCAGCAACAATCTCTCAGATCCTTCCTTCACCCTCAAACTATGTGCATGGAATTCCATCAACACTAAATATACAACTTTAAGTCCAAACTGCTTTCCACAATGTCTCCCCACATGACATTAATACATACCTGCACTATAACTGTGGAGTCCAATTAATGTAACAATTCATTCCATTCCATTTTAGATCCTGAAGAAAAACCTAACATAAAAAATCAAGAGCAAAATTGTTTTTCTTATTTGGATATAAAGAACACATTAATGCAAAAAAACAAAAAAAACAAAAACAAAAAAAAACAATGTGAATTTTTGACAGTTAAAATATTTGACATTTATGAAAATAGGATGTACCTGGGCAACTGTTTTCAAGAGAGATGAACCAATGCCATGGCCTCTAAATTGTTCTTTTACATATATATCTTCCATGTATATACAACCACCTTCCCATGTAGAGTAAGTAAAAAAGTATAAAACATATCCGATTATCTTAGGATGCTCCCCTAAAAAGACAAATTTTTACCTTTAAACACAATGGATTGAAGTATCTTTATTTTATTTTTAAAAGATAAGCACGCAAATTCGCAATGAAACTAGATGCATACCTTTGTTACAGTGCTCATTCCACTCAGCGACAAAACAACTAAAAAACTTTTCCTTTCCAAAGCCATCTTCTATCAGATCTGAAACACAGAATTTTGAGTCAATCTTGATGGACAAGAAAACAGAAATTTCTCTTAGTACAATGTTTTACATGGATGGTTTGTCAAATGGTTCACCAATACTAGCCATACATCATGACTTCCACATATACCATTGTAAAAAGTCATTTGAAACCACTTGCACAGTGTACAACTGACAAAATTTATGAAGCACAGAGGAGTAAGAAAGTACAAAAACTTGTGGCTAACTGTTACTTGATAAAATTTTACATTTTAAAAATAGGCAGTCCTTTATTACCCTTGATGTTTCTATGAGATGCAGCCAATAATTACATAAGCAGTCTATGTACATAGCTACATGGAGTTCACTTTGCATTAGGAACACCTATATACACTCAGACAATGAAATTTGCACACCTAGAAGAAAACATGCTACAACCGCGAAACTTTGCAAACAGCTAGAGTGCGTGCTGGTATGCAAATGATCCACGTTTGGTGTGAGTGCGCATGACCGCACACATTGTGGTGGTGCTGCAAGCATGAACCGGCAGCCTCATAAACCAGCGTGTAGTCCATGCCCCATGAAAGCGAAAAGCACCGGCCAATGCAAGCAAGAGTACAGAGTGACAAGAATACCGGGTAGATGCCAGAGACGTTAATTTACGCAATATATGAACTTTGAGAGAGGCCGAATCATCGGGTGAAAACCTCAAGATGGTTGGTGAGACGTATAGCCCGCCACGTGGATCATTTTGACCATACCATCCGACAGTGTTGGGAGCAGTGGACACGTGACAGCACTGCCACATCGCGGAGCGGCTCCGGATGGACCAGGAGGACCACCAGGAGAGAGGATCGACGGATCGTGCACCAGGCACGAATGGATCCCACGGGGACCCGATCCACTATACAGGCAGATGTAGCGGCTCTTGTGTGCCCACGAACCATTTCCCAATGCCTCACAAAAATGAATTTGCAATCCCAGCGCCCCTTTACGTGTGCTGCCATTAACACCAGAACATCACCGGCTCTATGTGCAGTAGTGTCAAGCCAGAGTGACGTGTGGTGTTTAGCAATGAGTGCCGCTTTGTTTTGAGGACAGATGATCGTGTCCGGGTGTGGAGGTCCCAGGGTCAATGGCAGAATCCCAACCTCGCTATTGAGTGCCACGCCTCCCCAACTGCAGGCATTATGGTCTGGGGAGCCATTGCCTACGATAGCCGATCCCCGCTAGTAGTGGTATGTGGATCATTGACGGGCCAGCGGTATGTGGACAAGATCCTATGGTCCCATGTGCTCCCATTCCTCGTTGGGATTCCAGATGTGCTATACCAGCAGGATAATGCTTGCCCACACATGGCTCAGGTTGTCCAGGACTGCCTACGCCATGTCCAGACATTTCCATGGCCTTCCCGCTCCCCGGACATGTCCCCTATCAAGCATGTGTGGGACCAGTTGAAACGCTGGCTACCGCTGTGCCGCACTATCCGGGATTTGGAGCACACTGTCCAACACGTGTGGGCCAGTCTGCCGCAGGAACATCAGGCGTCTATGCGCTTCCATGCTAGACCGTATTGCAGCATGTATCGCCGCACAAGGCAGTGCGACGCGCTATTGAAGATGATCAGACTGTGTGTCACAGATCCCTCTGCGATTGTCCTGCAGCTCTGTTTTTGCCATCATGTGTATCATTCAGTACATAAAATTTCAGTTCAATCCGATGCTTCCTTCTTGGTGACCAAATTTCATTGTCAGTGAGTGTATATATATGTATACCTAATAACATGTTGGTCCACCTTTCTGTGCAATCATGGCTTGCAGATGCTTAGGAACAGATTCTACAAGGTGATGAACATCCTCCATGCGTAACTTGACCCATGTTTACTGCAGCAGCTCTGTCACTTCACACTCATTCCATGGAGGAAGGATCAGCAGTTCTCACAACCTGTTCTAGCATATCACACAAGTGTTCAATTGGTATTCGTCTTTAGTTAATATCCATTTAATGATAATGGTTTAACTGTTGTAACTTTTTACGTTATTTTTCTTTTGCATCAAATGCAGAAAAATAACATGTAAAAAGTTACAGCAGTTTAATCATTATCATTAAATGGATATTAACTAAAGACGAATACATTTTTTCAACATTTTTTCATCTCATTATATTGAGAAACACTTATATGTGTTCAATTGGGTTATAGTCAGAAAAGTTTGGGGGCCAAGGCAATGTGGCAAATTCATTGTTGTGTTCCTCCAACCACTCAGTGTTACATGAGCCCAATAACATGGTGCATTGCAGTGGTGATGCCAGCTGCTCAGAACTGGGTGGGCTATTAAGGGGGCTAATCATTATTGGGGGAGGCAAATTTTAAAGGGTTTGGCAGAAATTTTGGCAAAAAATTCCGTTCATGTATATTTTACCCGACGCTGATGATGTTATTCCTAATTAAAAAAAAAGGTTTTAGGTGCATACTGTACGTAGTATTTATTCAGTATATGTAACACTGGGAGTTATGGATATGAATCTCCATTGCAAGTTACTATTTCTTCTTAAGTTTAGCTACCTTACGCCGTTTTTTTATTTATTTTTGTTGTTGTTATAAGTCTGTTAATAAGTTTTAGTTTGTAACCTGACAAGGAATCTCTCTCATCATTTTAAATCATAACTACAAAAACGGTGTCTTTCTACTACTCTCTTAGGCATTCACTCAGAGGACTCCTTCCTTTTCCCAGAAGCACAAACACTAAATTCAACAAAAAAAATTCGTTTTATACTGTCTAACAAAATTTCTGTGAATTTGAAAAATTCACGCATGTTTATCCAAATTCCCAAAAATCTTAGATGGTTGTACTCACCTTGCGTTCAAACTGCTTAAATACTTTGGGGGGCTAGGGGGGTCAAAGAAAAGTTGGGGGGCTAAAGCCCACTCTAGCCCACCAGTAGCGTCACGCCTGGTGCATTGTCCTGTTGAGAATGGCACTGTGGTCTGGGTAAGCCTCCTGCAGATATGGATGGAGATGGTCGGCAAACAGGTCCCTGTAGTGTCCACCATTCAACGTTTGTGGGATAATAACCAATGGACCTAGAGCTTGCTAGGAAAAAGCACCCCAGACCAGAATGCCACCACCACCAGCTTGTTGAATCCCAACTGTGCAACCAGAGGATAGAGCTTCACTCTGTTTATGCCATATGCAAACCCTGCCATCATAGCATGGTGCAGCAGGAAATGGGACTTATCACTCCTGATGACCCTCTTCCATCTGTCAAGAGTCCATTGCCAACATTCTTTGGCCCATGCGAGGCATTGTTTGTGATGACTGGGTATCATCACGGGTACCATTGTAGGTCTCTGGCTGTGGAACCCCAAGGGAATCAAGGTATGGCACATGGTACTCGTGGAAATAAGTCTAACTGCATCACTGTTGTACTGTTGGGTGAGCTTTATGACCTTCGAAATATGAATATATTTTATCGTTGTACTGAAAAATTTGCAAAAATGAATTTTGTTATTTTGAAATTAAAAGTACATTACCTTAATGAAATTTTTGATGGTCTTATTTTTGTTAAATCAGAATTTTTGTTATATCAGTTTTCACTCTAACAGGAATCATCACTCTTGGTTTATGTCCGGCGTGTAACTGGAAGACCATTTATATGTTTACCATTGCTCTTTCCACGTTAATAAGTGAGTCTCGGAAAAATTCTCATCGGCTGCCACCGGGAATCAAACCCAGGGTTATCCAGTTACGCGCCGGATATGATACCACTGCACCACAGCGGCCTTGAATTCTCCAGACTCACAATTTGAGGCCGCTGTGGTAGCATGTCCGGCGCATAAGTGGAAGACCCTGGGTTCAATTCACGGTGGCTGCCGATGAGAATTTTTCCGAGACTCGCTTATTAATGTGGAAAGAGCGATGATTTCTGTTTGATGTTCCAGATCCACGTCGAGTGTTTGAATTAATATATTAGGTCTTTCAACTGAAAGCAAAATAGCAAAGCCATTTGCTACAGGGATGTTTGGTGTTCTTGCATAATTCTAGCTAAATTTTCTAATATGCCTTCCAAAAAGTAAAAGGATGACTGCCTAGTAATATAACAGCAGTGTTAAGAGAAAACCTGTTACATTTTCAAATTGAAAATTATGAAAAAGAAGCAACTCTTAGTACCATAGCAAGTGATCATGGTGCTGGAGTAAGCACAGTGAAAAGATACTGTTAATAAAGTAATAGCTTATTATGTGATATATAATGTATCCAAGAAATAAAAAGGGTAGGGGAATATTGCTCTCTTCTTTGACTAAGAACTCATTTACTTTTAAAAGGTATATAGAACATGAATCAAAGAAAGATGAACAAACAAAGAATTTCATAATTTTTTCATGTGAATGTTGATGGCACCTGTTGATTTAAAGGCATTGTCACTGGTAATGACCCTAGTGTCACAGATGCTGATACGGCATATTCATTAGAAGAGGATGAAGATGATCCATGGATTTCACAAATAAAATAAAACTGGTGATACCCAGCGTTTAAACTGCCACTCACATTTTTCATTGAACTACAACACAGACAATGTTGTGACAAGAAGTCACCAAAGAATTGCAGAAAAGCAGATGCTGTGAAAACATACTTTTAGTTAAATGAAAAATCTCAGCATCTCTGAAGAATTTTTTAGCCACATCAATAAAAAAATATTTTTCTATCATGACCAAAATTGAGCTTGCATCACATTGTAGAAAGTAATACTGCAGAAGAGTGGCTTCAACTTTTTTTTTTGTAATTTTCCAAATGAAATATGTATGTTCCCATTCCTTACAGTTTTGTCTTTCAGCAGCATGAATTAACGGTGCGAGCATTTCTCTTTCTTTATTAGAGAAGTTTGGAACTTGTATTTACCAGGCCATTGTCCTTCTTGACCCACAAAATTGCATTCATAGAACACAGTGAAAAGAAGCCACACTAGTTTTAAAATTGAGTTTTGTGCTTAAAAAGAAGGAGTGGGGTTGTTAATTGTTACAGCAAGAAGAGACTAATGAATGTGAAAATATGCAACATTAAAAACATTTACTCACAGACTTTACTCAGATTAATATACTTAAATTTCATTTTAACTTAAGAGCTTATCAAGGCCTGTTCTGGATTATTAGAAACTATCAAAAGTTTTGTTGCCGGTTCCTCCTATAGTGGCCAGTTATTAAATTTAAATCTCATGTAAGTCTTATTTTTGAATTAAGTTGTTGAAAATGCTATTTATAAGTTTTGTAGGTTCATTCATGAAACTGCTTTTTTTTATGTAGAAACTAATTAGTTTCTTGTTTTTGTGTGGTTCATAGTCAAGTATTTTAATTTTATATCACAAAGGTTCATATTTGCATAACTATGTGATTTGCCAATACACTATTTTGATCTTTATTAATAGCTTTTTGTGTTCCTTATTTTTGAGTTCCAATTTCTAAGGCATTTATTTGTCCTAAATAATTACTGTTATAGTCCAGTGAAGTTGATATGCAACATTTTTCTTGCCACCTTGTCATGTGTGTTACTGCAAGGTTCTGTAAATAACAATACAGTAATAAACATGACAAGATGGCAAGTAGAAATGTTGCACTTGAAATTCAACTGGACTGTGACATTAAGTATACAGGACAAACATCTCAAAATTTGGAACTCTGAATTAAGGAACATGAAAAAGTTAATAAATATCAAAATAGTACTTTAGCAATTCACATACAGTTATGCAAATATGAACCTTTGTGGCATAAAATTAAAATACTGGACTATGAACCACATAAAAACTAGAGACTAAGAAAGTTTTTCACCCCCCCCAAAAAAAATCCATTAATGAACCTACAAAATTTATAAATAGCATTTTCAACAACTTAATTGAAAAATAATAGACTTACAAAATACACAACGAGAAGATTTTAGTTTAATAACTGGCCACTGTAAGAGCCAGGCAACAAAATTTAAATTCTTTCTGTGTAAACAATACTTTTTATACAGTTTCTAATCATTGAGAACAGGCCTTGATAAAGATCTGGAAGTCAAAAATGTCTGTAAATAGAAAATAACTCAGAAGATGTGAAAAGTAATAGAAAGATCTTCAAGTTAATATTGAATTTAAACATGCAGCATTTTAAGTAAAATTAGAGTTTAAGAATCTATAGTTTCTTTTCACTCTACCATGACACCCCTTTGCAGGTAATAAAAGTTTTCATCAAATCTGGAACAGACTGGGAAAACACTGATTTTGAGCATCAGTCTCATTTTTAAAAAAAAGGCAAAAATGCTTGCTTCATTGACTAATATAGCAAGAAGAGACAGAAATGGGAAAATATACAATTCATTGGGAAAATTCAATGAAATATTTGATGAAAACTCTTCTGCTCTCTTACAAATGAAGTCTTGAGCTAAAAAATGGAAATGATAAAAGCAGCAAAAAGATATCATCATCATCATCATTGTCAACCATTATCAATCCACTGCTGGACGAAGGTCTCCCCAAGTTTCCTCCACAACGGTCTGTCTTGTGCCAGTCTCCTCCATGTCACTCCCGCATACTTTCGAATTTCATCCACCCATCTTCCATGTGGTCTTCTTCTGGGTCTTTTCCTGTCCCTTGGAATCCAATCTAAAATTTCGGCTGTCCATCGATGGTCTGTTCTTCTGGCAGTATCCACCAGAGATTCTCCGTACAACAGTTTGTTCATCATGGTGTATCAAGCTCAACCATGACTCATCTGTAAACATTATGCATTGCTATTAATCATGCCAGTGTTCCTATTCTTGGCACCACTGCAGCTTTTGATGTGGGTGGTATAGGGTCAGTGGAAGTTGCAGCAACAGAATGAGAGCAGCAACAGAATGAACCCACATCTTCCAATTTCTGTTCCCACAGACTTATGAGGAATATTTCTTCCTTAATTTCTGTATCTGAAGTACTAATCATTTATGACTTACACATGCATTCCTGGATTTGAAAGGGTCATTGATGCTACAAGGAAGCATAGGATTGCTTCAACTAGAGAAATCTGAGGTTGCTCAGATTCCTAAGCTATGATTGCTTATGCTTGTTACTTGGAACTTCACTGTCCTGCGTGGTGTAACTAGTTGATAGCATGCTCAAACGGAAAATGGGAGATACAGGTTCAATTTCTGTTCCAGTGAAATATAATTTTCAAATTTTCTGATGAGATGTTACATGGTGATCTATACGCTACAAGCACTTTAGTGTACAATTCTAATTACTGTTAATCTTGTGAATTCTCCACCTATTTATGAAGAATATTTCTTCCTTAATTTATGAACTAAATAATCAGCTCTTTTTCTACATGATATCAGCTCCCTATGCAGTCTTTGAGACTGAAGAGTTTAAGCATAGTAAACTCAATAACTGTTTTATAGTAATATATTTTAGTTTTCATTTCAGAAGGAGGTTAAGACAGTTCTGTACAATGAAAAAATTTACAGAGCCATTCAACATTAAAAAAAGCATCTGCACCTCACATATAAATTAGCATGTTATAAACAAAATGTGCAAGCAAGCTACTAGAGGCAATTGTGCTTGTCATGACTCCTTCTTCTTTCAATCAGAGTGGAGGAGCTGTCTACTGCATATTCTTATGGTCAAGGAGACCAGAAATACATGATTACAGTGCAGCTAAAAAAATCATATCATAACTAACATTCCCAAGAAAAAAAAAAAAAAAAAACAGAAATAAGTGCACGAAAACCACACTCGCTTAAAATCAGAACTTTGATTTGTGATTACAAAAATAAATGAGCCTTAATGGTTATGGAAAGCTAAATATGGGATTTTATGAGACTCTAAAATTTAATTTAGACAAATTTTCAAAGTGGATACCACTTCCAGTCTTGTTTCCATTTAGTGGTTGGAATTAATAGTTTGTGATGGTCACAGTTAATATTCTCTACTACTATGTGGTTATTATTAGGAAATTATTTGGTCTCACAAGTGTACAATCTGAGAAGCTACTGATGATGCAATCTTTTTTATGCTCTATTTCCAGTCTTCCCTTTTAATTTTCTTTTTATAACTTGTGATTGATAGCTCATAAATTATACAGATTGCCAATTCATTATATGTCCAATGCCTCCTATGTCTGCCCAATCCTGTTTTATTGCACATATGCTTAACTGCTAATTTGTAATCTGCAAGACAAGTTTTCAATAGGAAAGATTGGCAGTCAAATGAAAACTAGATTGGTGAGATACAAATTAGAAATGGAAGATATATCCAGTAAAACAGAAATCGATAGTTATAACAGACAATTGACAGGCACAGAATCAGGAATCTCTAAACATTATAAGTTATCAACCACAAGTTATAAAAAATAAATAAATTAGGGAACGTTGGAAATACAAAAGAAAAAAGAATACATTACCAGGCTGGACAACACAACACCAGTAAGGAACAAATCCTTTCTTAACCATAGCCACACAGAAGCAAACAGCAAAAACTTAATTGCAACTGCCACCAAAGTAAGCAACAAAAACCTGCTAAAGAAGTGGTATCGAATGAGAATGTCTATGTGTTTAAGTTTTATCCATTTAAAAACAACAATTCACAAAAACAATAAACACTCATGCTTGATATAATACACAAATACAAAATCCCTAAGCTGTTTTGAAATTCAGAGGTTAGCTCCTCAAAGAAAGCTCATCTGCCAGATTAAAGTTCAAAATTAATGGAACTACATTTAACTCACTGTTGACGTATCAAACGTTTCCATTTGCAGCAATCTTGGCACACAACTCGAGCTTCACGGATATCCATCACACATTTCCCACAAGACCTTTGTACTTCATACTCATTAACCGTTTCTCATGCAGACATTCCCGAATCTTGTCCTCCCACGATTTTTTCCTGCCACTTGGGCCAAATAAATTCTCTTAATAAGCATCTCACAACTCCTATCAACATTTCCAAACCACCTAAGAATATCTGTTTCCACCTTACTAACAACACTTTGCCTCATATTACACATCTGCAATGCATCCTTGATCTTCACACAATCAGAATGTGTCTTTCCACATATCCCCCAGTAAGTAATTTATCTGGCCAGCACACAAACAACTCTTATGTCTTTTCTGCAGTACCCATGTTTCATTGCCGTACATCACAGTAGGAGCAATTATACTTTCATATACAGCCATGAGAACCCATTATTCCTGTGAAACCCTCCTAAAGCAAATTGACTTTCAAATGTGAAATCATTCTCCTACTAATACAACCATCTAAATTGTTTTCCTTGTCAAACAAGCTTCCTAAATTTAGAAATTCATTAACTTGGTCTATTTCTGTGCCATTTAGACTGATCTTGCATTCAGTACAAACAGTTCCAGGCTAAAAAAACTGTAACTTTGATTTCCCCCTTATACTCAGTTTAAATTTCATACAAGCTTTGTATGTTGGGGATAGCCTACTTTGCAACTCACTTTTGCTCTCCACCAACAGAACTGTCATTAGCATATAGCAATCTTCACAAATGGGTATTACCAAGACATAAACCAGTGTTGTCTATCTTGGCATTATGTAAGCGTGAATGCATGCATAATAACTTCCAGAAGTATTCATCCCATCATCCACTAAATTCAGTAAGCTCCCATATAATTCCTCCAATCCAAGTTTTTACACAGTTAAGAACTTTAAAAACCTCTGTTTTTTCTGTCTTGTGTACTTCCAGAATGTTTTCCTATCTTTCCAAAAAGCCAGTCTATGCCTTTCCACCTTACTCTTTCTATCTTTTGCTTTATTCTGACAAACCAGTTTTCCTGCTTCACATTTTTTACAGCAATATTCACCCTCAGAAACTCTACCCTGCAACCTCCCCAAATACACGTCCTTCTCTCTTTCTTTATTGCTTCTTTAATCTCACTGTTCCACCACGAGAGTGAATTACATTTAATGCTATCCACTGTTGTAGTACAACAAACCTTTTCAGCAGCATTAACAGCACAGTTATTAAAACATGTCTACTTTTCCACATCCCTCTCACGTAACTTCAGCTCATTCAGTCATTCACTGAGTATTTCAAAGTAACACAGAAGCCTGTGATGAAAAGAATAATGGTGGAAAGGAGTCTTTCCACCATTATTCTTTTCATCACAAGCTTCTTTTTATTTCTCTTTTTCCAACCAACATTATTTCACTCATAACACTAACAAGTAATGATCAGAGCCAACATCTGCACCTCTCATCCCCCAATTGTCAACTATCAAGTGTTTCAGACGACGATTGTACACATCAAAATCTATTACACTTATTTATTGTTAAAAACGGAGACGTCAAATTTCCCTTACATCACATGTCGACTGGTTGGTCCCTTGAAAAGTAATCTGAATCTAGTATTTACTACCCTTTCATGTGCCTTGTACTATCCTGCACCACTGGAAATGAATTACCAACCAAATGCTTGCATCAGGAAAACTCTGAAGTGACTTTCTTTTGCCCAACTTGTTTGCCTCAGTACTTATCTATTGGATTACTATTCATACTAGATTGGTCAAATGAGGAAAAGTAAGAATTCAACTGAAAATAAAAATAAAAATTAAAAAATAACCTTGCAACAGTTTTTCTCACAATTCATTCAAAGCTCCCACCAATGCCAAGCTGACTCCCCATTCTCCCACTATGAGGATTTTTACATGTATTACTGGTGATCACTGGGGATGGACTCTTGTTGCTCAACTGCATTCTTTTTCTTACCCCATTGCAAGGGATATTCCTACAACTTTTAAACATTCTGATACATACTATTTAGGCTCCTGACTCACTACAATTTTTCCAGATTCTTCCCAGCACCTCCCTTAAACCTTTGATGCAAGGATTTGTTGCTATTGTTTTCTCCCTAAAAAAAGCTTTACTAATTTCACTTATTTCTTCCCAGGCTGTCCTAATAAAGTGACTATCAGTATCTATAATGGTCTTCACAATTTCTTTTTTTTCTTTTCTTTTTTTTTTTTTTACAAAACCCACTGGCAGTGTAGCCAACAATAGTCTCAACTCACCTTAACCCACACTCTGTCATGCTGCCATATCTGACCTTATAACTGATTCACAGCAAAGGACAGATCTTTTACACATCTCAGTTCCCACTGATGGGGATAACTAAGAGCAGTCAATTCATTTTCTGCCCATGTTACCATGTCTGACCTCATAATTGATTCACAGCAAAGAACAGATTTATGGAGTAGGATCCAAAAGTTCGGGGGCAGCGCCTACCTGTGACAAAGCAAGCATATAGTTTAAGTTACAGCATCTGAAATGCATCCCGCCATCCCTCCCCTCCATAGTCAGAATGATTTGGTCCATGGAAAGTGATTGGAATGCGCACACAGACGTTTGCTGCTGTGGTTAGTCATTCGTCTTCTGCAATGTGAGAAACACAGCTTTTGAAGAGCAACGTTGTAACATTAAATTTTGTCAGCGTTTGGATAAAACAGCTGCAGATACCTTAGAAATGCTTTTGAAGGTGTACAGTCACTCTACAATGGCGAGATTGAAGGTGCACTAGTGGTATTGGCATTTCAAAGAGGGCCGAAAATCCATCGCAGACGAGTGCTGTAGTCGACCTGCGACTGCACGAAGTGAGGAAAGCATTACGATAGTGGCACAGTGTGTTTGTCAGGGTTGTTGCCAAAGCACTGAGGAAATCACTAACACAACCAACTTAACGGAGATCACATGCCAGCGCATTTTGACGAAGGCTCTTAACATGCACTGCGTGTGTCAACACATCGTCCCTCGCATTTTGACAACCGAACAAAAGGATGAACGGATGCAGATATCAGCCAAATTAATCGACAAGACGATAGTGATCCTACATTTTTGGATAACATCATCACAGGTGAAGAAACGTGGTGCTACTTGTTTGATATTCAGCCAACGCAGGCTTCTTCAACATGGAAATCATCGTCTTCACCGTGATCAAAGAAATTCAGGCAGGATCGCAGCAAAAAGAAAGTCATGCTGGAGGTGTTTTTCGATTCTCACGGCATTATCCAATCCGAATTTATTCCTGGGGGCACAACAGTTAACAAGGAACATTAATCTGGACATTTTACGTCTCTTAAGGGAGTCAATGTGTCGCAAATGGCCGGAGATTTGGCGAAGTGGACAATGGTACCTTCTCCATGACAATGCGCCTGCACATCGGTCCCTACTGGGCATGGAGTTTCTCACCAGAAATCGTACTAATGTTCTTCCACATGCTGCCTATTCAACCAACTTAACCACCTGCAATTTTTACCTTTATCCACTGATGAAACAAAATCTGCAGGGATGTTTTGTTTTGTGTCAACAAACGAGGTAAAAACAGCAATGCAAGAGGCATTACGAGGAGCTTGCGAAACATGGCTTTCAGAAATGCTTCCAGAAGCTTCAAAGAGCATTGGCAAAAGTGCATCGTCGCCCAAGGGGATTATTTTGAAGGTGGCTGTGCATCAGTGTTTTAAAGTGTTCAAGGTAAGGAACTATATGCCAAGTCCCCGAACTTTTGGATCCTACCAAGTAGTGTATCTAGTCACTACCATTTTTCACTTCGTTACACAAATTAAAGATATTCTTTGTGGAGTATATACTGTTTTCTATTTTTTCCCAAGTATTTTTCAGACAAAATGTGTTAAAACTCATGCTAGCATTCACTTTCTGATTCTTAGAAAAATATTTAGTGCTGAAATTGCTGAAAAATATATTCCAGCAGTGGGTTGAATATGGCTGATGATTAATATTAAAAACAACAACCTTCAAATGGTCATTCCATCTACATGAACATGTAAAACTTACCCTTCTCAGAAATTTTTGGCCCATCACTCATTTTTTCATAATCAGCCAACTCCTAGAATAAAAATAGTAAGTCCGGAACTTCAATATGACACCCACTTATATTTTCCATAAAGTTATAACTACAACAGGTACATATTTACACAAAACTAAAAGTTAACAAAAGATACTGTCAGATTATCCTGAATCAGACCAAAACAGCTCACTACCTCAAATACTCACAGTTCAGCAAATATTAAGGACTTGTTGCCCCTCATGAAAAATGATAATATACAAAAGTTTTAAATATAAGAAGTTAATGAATTACTAAAACTTAAGAAAAGGAGAAATAAAATTTAGGACTACTGTTTTCATGGATGATCATAAACTGGGGCAGAAAGCTGAAAGTTCTCATTTTAAAATCTTCAAAAGAAAATATCTTAGATTAGAATTTGCTTTAAATGTTTTTAAGCTATTACAGGAAAAATCTGACCACGAGTTTTTAATATACCTGAAATGAAAAAAATGTGTCACAGAGATTCGGGGTAATGAGCTGGCAGAATCCTCTGCCAGATCCGTCTCCTCCTTCACAGTCACCCGACAGCCACTGTGTTTGAGATTTTCGTCCTGGCATCCGTCAATTCATCATGGCTGAGTGGCAATCCTTCTGGTATCAATAGGGCACAATCAAACTTCTCTCCATCAAACCACAGATTGGACTATGGCCATCTAGTTTGCGGACAAACCGTCGTGAGGAAGTTGGCCTTACGCGTCTCCGCATTGGGCACTGTCGTTTCACCCACCGCTTCTTGCTGTGTGGCGACACCGCCCTGATGTGCGAGATATACAACTGCTGGCTCACTATTGCTCATATGTTTTGCAGTTGTGTTCATTTTCGTGATCATTTTTATTTTTTCCATTCTCACATGTCGAACGATGGTGCAGCTGCGCTACAGCAGCTCCTAGATAACTACTGCGATACATTAACAATCTTTTCATTTTTAAAACAAATTGACTTTTTTAAACTTATCTATATTTTACACTTTTCATTATTCTCATTTTTCACTTTTGCTGAGTCAGCTTGACAGTCTTGTGTCTGGTGCTCTTTGGCCAAACATTGGCCTTGTGCCATGAAAATCCACCAACCAACCAACCAAACTAACGAGTCTCTTCATGTCTACTGTAGTTTGAAGCTGGGATTCAAAAAATTGAGACACTGAAGGCTCATCTAATCAGTGGTGCATCTACTGGGAGGGCTGATGGGGCCTCCCAGTAGGTGCGCCACTGGGAGGTTGATCGAGAGGTTTAACAAATATTTGTCCCTGTACGCTGAATTGGTGTGTAATCACCTACATACTGAACAGAGCTTTTACCCACCAATGTGTCTATCCCTAGCTCGACTCAACTTCAGGAGCGCAAATGAACAAACATCATAAAACACCTCAAATGTCAAGTAGTATGTGTAGAAATGCCCATTTTTAATTAATACGAAAGTTCAAAAATCTGAAAAACTAGAATAATAAAAAAATCTAAACATTTTGATTGTGTGAAATCTTCTTTCCTTCCCACTTTCATCAGGATTTCTTATTCTCTCTCTCTCTGACGGCAATGTTCTCCAGATAACAGAAGTCTCCCAGCTTCACTCAGGGCATCATGGGACAGTAAATCGCCAATTACAAACAACTGTTTCCCTGGTGGAATTGCGTGCCATCTTCGAGGGGCTGCCAATTGCCACAGTTGGCGGAAAACACCGCTCATTCTGGGATTTCACGCACTATGTCTGCCGCTGTGGTAAGGCTTTACGGACGGTGAAGTGGGGTCGACAACTCATAGAACAAAGTAATTGGAAGCATTCACTGAAAATGGGATTTTTAAAATTATTTTTCCCTTGTGAAAATGTATATTGATTCTAATTCAAAGTATTAACTGCATAAATTATGGGCTTTTTATATATACATTAAAAAAAAATCAGTGCAACTTCAAAATTTGAGTTACTTTGGAGTAATTGTACTTAGGGCGCCAGGCCCAATTTTTTAGTCGCCATGGCGACCTGGCGCCTGGGATTTTTCAAACTCTGAGCTACTGCATCTAATGTGGTACTTGTTAACAATAATGAACACCTGACTTCCACATCAATATTTGTAGTCAGTTATATACAGCAAATTAAGTCACTTGAGCAGAAACCTACACATTTTTGAATGGAGCATTTTTCATACTGATTTTGTCACTTTCAATGCTCTTAAAATTTATGCTCAGCAGTATATAAAATCATTGTTTCGCAATATTTAGGACTAATACCATCAGGGTTGGACTGGATAGGACTAATCGGCCCGCGAGATCCGATCAAGATTGCCCCCCCCCCCACACACACATAAAAAAATCAAACTAAAGGACATACCTGTTTTTCCAAGTTGGTTCCGAGATATTTCCTAGTTTTTTTGTTTGTTTTCTGCTGTTACTCCCACTGTCTTGAGTTCAGATGTCATAAATATTTAAACAATCATTACGGACAATATTAGGGACTTCATTTAAACAGATGAGAAGTGTGTGCCATGTGCGTTGAACGATTTAAAAGCAACAACAAAAAAAAGTCATCTGCATAGTAGTGCAAATCATGTTGTGTTGAAGTTACTCTACAAGATTGCGAGGCAGAATCATTTCTCTTTTCCTAAATACTACTAATCAGTAAATGAAACAGTTACCGAATTCAATGAAAAGAAGTTATAGTATGAATATTTTACAGTATTAAAGTTTGTTCTAAATCAAAACAAATCATAGTCATATGGCAGACTATGTAAACAAAATAAAGTTTAACAAAACAGATTATTGCAAAGGCAAAAGATCTGTAAGGTATTCCTATCTATATTAATAATTATTTAGTTTTATTTTGTTATGCTCCAGCAGATCAGTTTTGCAATCAGCAATATCAGATGAAACTTCGTTTTACAGAAATAAAAGCTTTGATAATGTTTCACTTGCTTTAGCAAAGTACTTAATGAGTCTATCTGAATTCAATATATACCAGCCCGATGAACTTGTTCACATATTTTCTCTTTTATTGCATTACTGATAAGAACAATGATCTTGTTTATGGTTGACTTTGATAGAAGAGATACAAAATCGCCGAGACACCTTTGTTGTACTTTCTCGCACAACTTCATCTACATGCATTTTTAGTACGGGATCATATTTGCTACTCAAGAGTAAAATTTCTAAAAAGTCACCATGATCTAATTCAGGATTTCTCAAAGACATTCCACTTTCATAGGCTGCTCTATAGCTTAAACCTCGCTTACCAATTAATTTTACAATTTCAATTATCCTATCCAAAACATCCCACCTTTGTTGTACTTGTTCAGCTTTAATATTTTTTTGCCATGTAAAAAGCAAAGAACCTGTACTTTGACCTCGCAATCTCATCATATGAGCTTCAACGCAGTGTGAATGTACTATTGATAGCTCATGCTCCTTAATACGCATGTATAATTATTTTGTTCTGCAGCCAGTCACTCATTTCTTTAACGAATGCATTTACGTCTTTAGCTTCTGAATATGATAAACACACTGTGCAGTAAAAATACTTATTTTGTATATTATAAGTTAGCCACTGTCTCTTTGTACCATCTTTTTTATGAAATGTCAACCTTGGTCCCCAAGAAAACGATCCCGTAAGGGGTTGAATCAGATGCGCATTAAAAAAGCTGATTAACTCATTCGAGCACGGCCTCGAGAATAAGGTATCTTTGTAAAGGGTTTTCCTACTAGTACTTTGCGTACAAATAATTTGAGATCTCGTTAAAGACCTTAGATCTCTCGAAAACAAAGTACTTGCCAAAGATGGAATTTAATTCAGCATGCTTCAAAATAATTTTGGTTGTCAGTGATTTTGATTTGCTCTACCAAATCAGTCTGCGCCAAATTCAACGGAGTAAGATTTGTCACCTCTTTGGCTTTCCTTTTAATTTTGTGAGGAGGAAGATTCAGCCTGCTCTAGGGCTTTGGGTGCTGTTTCTGTTTGCCCAACTGAAACAGTTAAGCTTTCCGTGCCAGACTCACTCTGTAGAGATGAAATCAATTCCTTTGTTTTCATATTAGTTAACAGGAAGCAGGCCTTGATTACGTTTTCTTTAGCAGTAGTAACACTTGCTAGTGGCCTTATTTTTTACTAGCGAATATTTATTAACATTATACAAAATAAACTTTAAGATGTCCTCCTCTATTAGTCAAACATGACACATTTTGATTTCACCCCTGTAACTGTCACATTGTAATGCTGAAAAGATTACAAATATTTAAATATGACTCACCTTTTCATGACCTGACAGATTAATTGTAACAATTTAATTCAAATGCAGGTATTTAAAAAAACATTTTTTTATTTAACTTTATTCACAAAATTCAAGAACACTATTCAAAATCTTGAATTATTTTCCGTATGGTTTACGATCTGGATTTTGGGTCTTTTTATTGCAACAGCCGACCCGGGGTCAAACTTGTCTTTGGATGGACCTTCAACCTCAATACTCATGAGAGCATTCAATGTTTGTATAGTTTAAACTGCCCCTCCAATCACCCTGGATTCCCTTCATGAAACTTAACCCAACCTCACATTGCAGAAGTAGATAAATGAAATATACTGGATATTTCTACTAGTGTCAAAATGTTTTTATAGTGTTTGTACTTTTCAAGAAACAGTCTCCAGAAAACAGTTGTTTCTTTTTGTATGTGTCTAAAATATTCCACATGTGCAATGCAGTGGCGCTTTACAGTTCACACTAAAACATTAAAAAATTTTCCACTAGCAACTTTTGCTAGAACCACTTTTTATCACTAGCAAAATGCATTTGCTTGCTAGCAGTTTGCTACCAACTAGGTCGAAATAGAGTCCTGACAGGAAGTCACTTTTTTGTCAACCTTCCCTGAAAAAGCCACCTGGTTAACGTGCAAAAGCTTGCAAAACTGATTTTTATTCTACACCAATAAATTCGGATTACTATGTAGGATATTATAGATATACTATTTTCTAGCATAAGTTTCTTTTCCCTCTGTTTCCCTGTGCCACCTTTGCAGTTTTCCATTTTTTAAAATTAACACAATGAGATATTTTAACTGATGAAATCATTTGATTGCACATTTATTGTGAAAAATAAATTTCCAAATTAAAAAAATAAATCCAAGGCTATCTTAAATTTAGAGATTGTAGAAATGTCCTGCCATGCAAAACAGGCAGCTGAATGCAATGAGATGACTGTGCAAGTTCTGTAGTCTATTGTCACCAGCCCACGCCTGACGCCTCCGAGTCTGCGGATTAAAAACTGGATCCTCTGCACGTGGCACTTTGAACTTTAATTTACGTATGGATCACGAAATTGCGCGTGCTAGGTCTTTACATATAGTTTTTGCCTGTCAGGCACCTGTAGTAGACACCCAAGGAGGTTAGAATAAGATATCTGGAGATGCCCTTGTTAATGAAGCAGTACCACTTTGCGTGAAGCCTATAATCGCGAGAGACGGCCGTGAAAGTGTGGGAAAGCGGATATGCTTTTCAATGCCTTTTGTGTGGGCTGAATCACCTTCTTTCGTCGCAAATGTTACCAATTTCGCATCGTAACTGGTTGTCAATGTGAGCGAAAATGCTGAATTTATAAAATTTTTAATTATTTTGACGCTCCTTCCCATTTTTATTTTAAATTGAAATACATGAACGTTAGTGCAATTTCTAAACAAAACATAACGTTAAAATCGAAAACTTCACTCATATAAGAAGTATAATTCATTCTGGTTTGATATTAACACGGTTTCTGCAACCAAAAACCACGGAATCCAAAAGTACACTCACTTGAAACTGCATAGGTATCATGTAAACAACGTCAAATTCCCACAGTTTGTGACTTCATGGTTAAAGAGACTCAGGGCATCTCCAGAAGTATTATTCTAACCTCCTTGTAGACACTGCACCATTAGATGGGTACTGCGGTTTATAGAAAAGGAGGAATGTGAGGTAAACAGTTTGTCATAACAGCATTCCACTACAAGCATTACGAAGCGTACAAGAATGAGTCAGAGGTGAAACTCCATATTGAGCATCAGCAACCCAGCAATGGAATGTGGGGGTGGAAGAATATCTCACATTCTCAGTAACATAAATCCTTAGTTGGCATAATATAATTTCAAGAGACGTCAGCCTGAAAAACTTTCACCAACGGTCTGAAACTACACACTCACAAATGTATGAGAAAATGTATTGCTTACCAAACTCGAATAATGCGATTTTGAAAAAAAAAAAGTTCCAGCAGCAGCCCACCGCGTGACTGGCCAATCTAACCCTGAATACCGTCGATGTTTACACGTAACCTGGCATGAAGTTAATGTGGCAAATCACTGCTGGCAAGTGGCACTGTGATTTGCCACATTAACAGAAGTTGAAAAGGCAGATTATTCATAGATGTGTATGAAGGAGAGAGCAGTTTTTAACTTCTTTTCATCAAAGCAACTTGTCTTAAGATTATTCATCATTAACAGGGCTGGATTAAGGCCTTAGTGTGGGCTCTTAGGCTAAGACATCTGAGTGGGCCCCCAAAGAACTTATGATGGAGAATCATTACTGAAGTCCGTTAAAATATGAAACTGTAGCTATATGCTCATGATAATTAATATTTAGTGAATTCTTCAAATTAATAAATTACCTGCAGAGTTTTCATAAAAAGTCACTGTATTTTCCACTGTTCTCACACGAACACGAGTTAAAAAGCTTAAGATTCCTAGATTTTGTCCTGGAATTTTTAATAATTTAGCATTGTTTACTTTTCTTGGTGCATCTTTTCTGTTATGCAATGTGAAGCCACAGTGGATTTCACCCATTCATGGTTCCAAATGCAAACAGGGATGGGTGGGTGGATGACAGGGAAAAGCTGAAACCGTCTCGTCGACCCCGCTGTACAAAGTGACATGAAATATTTACCATTAGTGAGACACTGCCTTGAAATCTGTTAGTCTTCTAGACAATGTTTGTGATCAAGTAGAAATAATACGAGACAAAGCTAAAATTATTTTACTTCTCTCTGTATGTAAATATATAAGCTGTGTATTATTTGCAGTGTAGCCGCATGCCTCCTGAGCCCTTGGTAATGGTACACCACTAGGCTATAATAGCCCCGTTAGGCCATTAACCTCAGAGATCTTGAAGGCCTATCAAATCATGGCATCACACCTCGTGGATCTACTGATCAAACAGTCCGTGTCGGCATTACCACGCTAGGCCTAACCATGTGATTTGTGATTTTTATGGTTGTCCACGCTTGCGTGAAATTAATACTGTTCCTTTTCTGTGGTTTGCTTCAACTAACATTTTAATTACAGTTTTTTTTATACCGGTAATTGAATGAGATAGGTATTTGATCATGCCACATCTATGTTGTGTTCTCGGCCGTCATGGAAATTATAAAACGGGACCCAAAGTCTGTGTGTATGGATTTCCAAAAGACCAAGATTTGTGTTCTAAGTAGATTCGTGCTATTAAAAGGGATAACTTCACAGTTACACCACATAATAAGGTATGTACATAGAACATTTTTTTAAACAAATTTAAATATAAGACTTTAGTTAATATCACAAGATCTTAGTTAATTAATTTGGTCAAGCATTTTAGCAAATGGATACTGTTGAGGTCTACTTTAAAAGTGAAATAAATTTTTACATGCCTACTCTACTGCCCATTATGGTAACAGTGAACACTTCTTGTTTCACATTCATCTTCTGGAGGAAAATATATATATAGTTTTCATTACAATTAGTTCAGATATTTTTTTTTATAACAGCAAAAAACATTGATGCAATCTTTGAAAACATTCTCCCACGATCGTTCATTCCTGTTACTAAAGTTATTGACTGCAAAAAAATATATACGGAATCCCCAAACTGATTTTCAGATTTTAAAAACAGGAGCTACAACCGTGTAATAATTTTATTTCTCATTCTTTTTTTAAAAAAAATAATATGTTAAGCATTTGCAGTGATACGTCACATTTGTGATGCAATTTTTCACAGTAATACTAAATCCTAACACAACATATTAGATATTTCAGCTAGATAATGCTTACCTTTGCATTTCTATCTTGCTTGACTTTACATTTCCTGCACGTGGTCTGGTTGTCGCTGATGTTATCGTTCCAATCGTCCGTTTCAGGTATAGCTTTGCTTGGCGCTATTCTCGTTTAATGCAGGTTTGCTTCACTAAACTTCGATTAGGTTCCGTTAATACCAACTTTTACAGTTTTCTTTGCTCAAAATCTTTTGCCCAAGACTTTCGGCATCTTCACGAGCGTGGCGATTTTGCACATTTGCTTGTGGGTACCTTCTCACTTACTGGGGTTTGCTAATCCCAGTTGCCATTCTTCGTTCGTCTCGGATACGCAGTTTGATCGTTTTTACCCTGTCGCCATCTATGTTTCCTCTTTGGACATTTTTTTTTTATATATAATACGCTATCTTGTTTGTTTTCCTTTACTTTCTTCTATCTTTGTCTTTCCTCCTTTTCTGTTGTGTTTTTTTTTTTTTTGCTCTTTTTTTTGTCTAATAAGTTCTTTCCATAGGTTAGACAAAGTGCTCGGGTCGTTCTGGTTACATACTCTATTTTTATTTTTATATATTAAAATTGCTTCATCCATCCTCAATCGTTTTTCCGATTTTTTATTTCTTTTTAGCAATTTTAGTTCGTCAAATTTCGGGAACGTTTTGTTTTCCAAACAGAACTGTACTAGCGCCGTTTTTGCCTTTTTTTTTGCCAGTTGGTGATATGTTGCTTCAGCCTTTTTTTTAACCTGTTTTTTGTGCTCCCTATGTATGATATATTGGGGGGGGGAGTGTGCTATTGGGATTTCGTACGTTCCCGATTCTTCAAGCATTTTCCCCCTGTTTTTTTGTTCACCGTCATATTCTTTAATGTGTTTGTTCACAGACATCCCTAGTTTTAGATTGTATTTCGCACATTGCTTGTTAACTGCTTGGCTGACACCTTCTATGTATGGTAAGGCCCCTATGTATTTCACTTCCTTATCCATATTGCTTCCTCCTCGGCTTTCCTTCCTCCGATTCTTTATTTTATTTTTTGTTTCATTTATCCACTTTTTTATTAATTTATTTGGGTACTTATAATCATGCGCGATCTTTAATATGAATTCCAGTTCTTGGTTCTTAAGCCTTTTATTAGAGGTGTGCATGTATGCCCTCCTTATGAGGTTGATAACGCTATTTTTTTTATGCATGTTTGGATGGTGCGAAGTGTATGGTATCATTACTGGTATACAGGTAGGTTTCCTGAATACTGAGTATTCAAACTTATTTTTGTTTTGTTTTTTACCATCACATCTAGGAATGGCAGACCGTTGTCTTCTTCATATTCTAGCGTTAGTTCAATTGAATTACATATTTCTGTGAACTTCGGGCCAGCTCTTGTAGCTCCGTTTTTTTGAGCTTGGAGATGATTATGATATCGTCTACATACCTTGCATACATTATTGGTTTTTCTTGCATGGTTTGTATGATTTTTTCTTCTAAGTACGCCATCGCAACTTCTGCGTATATGGCTGACAGCGGTGATCCCATCGGGCCTCCCTGCGTTTGCTTGTATATATTATTTCCAAATTTGAAAATGTTGTTGTTCTCTTTGATGAAATATAGGGTTGTTTTTAGTTCGTTCATTTGGGTCATGTTTATTTGGGTCATGTTTAGCTCTTTTCTGCTTTTGAGTTGTTCCATAATTATCTTGATGGCCAGTTCTACCGGTGTGTTTGGGTATAACGCTTTCACATCCATTGATGCCATCGTTACATTTTCTAGGTTTTGATTAATTACCTTGAGCCTTTCAATGAACTTGTAGCTGTTCTTCAGCGTATATTGGCTCTTTTTTATCTTCGTGGATAGATATTTGTAGATCTTTTTTTCTAGGTTAATGAGGGGTGAGTTTTTTTTCGACAACAGAATAAGCCTGAGTGGGGTATTTTCTTTGTGCATTTTAATCTTTGAGAAAATAGTGGGCATCCCCGCTCCCATTAGGGGGGTTTGCTTTTTTAATTTCTTCAGGTAAGGTGCTGTGGTTTCTTAGGTTTGCAAGGAAAGCTAGCTGCTTGTCAGTTGGATCTTTGTCTGTTCTTTCACATTGTAACTCGGAAATCGCAGTTTGCATCTTGTAATTATAATCTTCTGTGTCCAAGATTACGATTTGCCCGGTTTTGTCGGCTTCGCAAAATTTGGTCAACACGTCTTTGCTCAGGTTAATTAGCTGTTGTCTGTCGTATTTCATCTTATCGACTTTGTAGTTCTTTTTTTGCTTACAGTTATACTCTTTAAGCATTATTCTGAACAGTTCGAACCTCATGTCGATAGCCTGTCCTGGTGGTACCTTCTGTACGATACTTTCCAAAATTGAAATGTATTCTTCTGCCCTAGGTGTTTTTTGTGGGAATGCATATTTCTTTCCCCTTTGTAAAACCGCTTTTTCGCTGTATGTTAGCTCTCTGGATGACTGGTTAAAAAAAACAGGGTATTCGGTTTTTCTTTTGGTTTTAACTTCCATTTCGTCTATCAGCGCATTAAGTTTCTTCGTTGTAGATAACTCCGCTGCCTTAATCTGTCCTTCTATTATTTCATTACATTCCGTTAAGATGTTGTTGATAATAAGTGTTTTCCACGTGCTCGTGAAATTTTTGTATTCAACATTCTGTATTTTGTTCCACAATTTATAGCACTCTGTGTGATTTTTGTACATTTGTCTTTGTTTGCTCCCGATTTCAGCGCTAAGCCTTTTTTCTGACACGTTTTTAGTAGCTTCTTGTCCTTCCCATGTATTGGTTTATTGGAGATCCTTAAGTATTTCGGTATAATGTTTAGGTCCCTGCAATTTGTTAAGAAGTTTATTTGGATTTCTTCTTTAGCTAAAAATGATTTTCTTTTTTTTTAAATGTCCCAATGATGCCTAGTTCATTCTTTGCTGGCAAGCTTCGGTACTTCATGATCAATCGCATATCGTAGTTCAGCACGTGGCCGATTCTAATGCATGTTTATCGATAAAATAAAATCTTTGTAGTTCTAATTCTGATATCATCAGAAAACTACTGTCCTTTAAACGTGCATACGTTCATCATATTAGATATTTCAGCTAGATAATGCTTACCTTTGCATTTCTATCTTGCTTGACTTTACATTTCCTGCACGTGGTCCGGTTGTTGCTGATGTTATCGTTCCAATCGTCCGTTTCAGGTATAGCTGTGCTTGGCGCTATTCTCGTTTAATGCAGGTTTGCTTCACAAAACTTCGATTAGGTTCGGTTAATACCAACTTTTACCGTTTTCTTTGCTCGAAATTTTTCGCCCAAATCTTAGGGCATCTTCAGGAGCGTGGCGATTTTGCACCTTTGATTGTGGGTGCCTTCTCACTTACTGGGATTTTCTAATCCCCGTTGCCATTCTTCGTTCGTCTCGGATACGCAGTTTGATCGTTTCTACCCTGTCGCCATCTATGTTTCCTCTTTGGACATTTTTTTCATATATAATACGCTATCTTGTTTGTTTTCCTTTACTTCCTTCTATCTTTGTTTTTCCTCCTTTTCTGTTGTGTTTTTTTTGCTCTTTTTTGTCTAATAAGTTCTTTCCATAGGTTAGACAAAGTGCCCGGGTCGTTCTGGTTACATACTCTATTTTTATTTTTATATATTAAAATTGCTTCTTCCATCCTCAATCGTTTTTCCGATTTTTTATTTCTTTTTAGCAATTTTAGTTCGTCGAATTTCGGGAACGTTTTGTTTTCCAAACAGAACTGTACTAGTGCCGTTTTTGCCTCTTTTTTTTTGCCAGTTGGTGATATGTTGCTTCAGCCTTTTTTTAACCTGTTTTTTGTGCTCCCTATGTATGATATTGGGGGGGGAATGTGCTATTGGGATTTCGTACGTTCCCGATTCTTCAAGCATTTTCCCCCGTTTTTTTGTTCACCGCCATATTCTTTAATGTGTTCACAGACATCCCTAGTTTTAGATCGTATTTCGCACATTGCAAAAAATAAAATAAAGAATCAGAGGAAGGAAAGCCGAGGAGGAAGCAATATGGATAAGGAAGTGAAATACATAGGGGCCTTACCATACATAGAATGTGTCAGCCAAGCAGTTAACAAGCAATGTGCGAAATACGATCTAAAACTAGGGATGTTTGTTAACACATTAAAGAATATGACGGTGAACAAAAAAACAGGGGAAAAAATGCTTGAAGAATCAGGAACGTACGAAATCCCAATAGTACACTCCCCTCCAATATCATACATAGGGAGCACAAAAAATAGGTTAAAAAAAAGGCTGAAGCAACATATCACCAACTGGCAAAAAAAGAGAGGCAAAAACGGCGCTAGTACAGTTCTGTTTGGAAAACAAAACGTTCCCGAAATTCGACGAACTAAAATTGCTAAAAAGAAATAAAAAATAAAAAAATCGGAAAAACGATTGAGGATGGAAGAAGCAATTTCAATATATAAAAATAAAAATAGAGTATGTAACCAGAACGATCCGAGCACGTTGTCTAACCTATGGAAAGAACTTATTAGACAAGAAAAAGAGCATAAAAAAAAAAAACACAACAGAAAATGAGGAAAGACAAAGATAGAAGGAAGTAAAGGAAAACAAACAGGAAAGCGTATTATATATATAAAAAAAAAAAAAGTCCAAATAGGAAACATAGATGGCGACAGGGTAGAAACGATCAAACTGTGTATCCGAGATGAACGAAGAATGGCAACGGGGATTAGCAAACCCCAGTAAGTGAGAAGGCACCCACAAGCAAATGTGCAAAATCGCCACGCTCCTGAAGATGCCCAAAGATTTGGGCGAAAAATTTCGAGCAAAGAAAACGGTAAAAGTTGGTATTAACAGAACCTAATCGAAGTTTAGTGAAGCAAACCTGCATTAAACGAGAATAGCGCCAAGAACAGCTATACCTGAAACGCACGATTGGAACGATAACATCAGCGACAACCGGACCACGTGCAGGAAATGTAAAGTCAAGCAAGATAGAAATGCAAAGGTAAGCATTATCTAGCTGAAATATCTAATATGATGAATGTATGCACGTTTAAAGGACAGTAGTTTTCTGATGATATCAGAATTAGAACTACGAAGATTTTATTCTAACACAACAATCATGACCACCGGATGGTCCGATTCCAAAACATTTTCCCACGATCGTTCATTCCTGTTACTAAAGTTATTGATTGACAATAACAACCAAAAAACATACAGAATCTGCAAACTGATTTTCAGATTTAAAAAACGGGAACTATAACATCGTAAATACATTAAGCATTTGCAGTGATATGTTACATTTGTGATGCAATTTTTAACTGTAATACCGAAATTCTAAAACAACGATTGTGACCATCGGAAATATACTCTGATGCGTGCAGGCTCTCTCTCTCATGGGCTGCGACGATCCACCGCCAGTGACGTCACAAACCTGTGCGATGGCCTTCTCTTTCCAGGGGTCATGGTTACACCCCCCCCCAATCCAACCCTGATGATTCCAAGAGAAATATGTCGAGTTTGAATAATATCACGGTCTAAGACAGGAGCAACAAAGCATAGTGAAACAGAGATCTAAAACAAGCTTAGAAATGGCTGACCTGCAACAGCAGAAGATTGAATGAAGTGGAATCATCAACTGCCTCAGAACATGAAAACATCTGTCTTAGAGCACATGAGCTGTGAATTGGCAGATGGGATTGGAAAACCCATAGATGTAAGCATCATTCATAGCTTGGGAAGCTTCTACATTTGTATTGAACAGCTGCCTAAGATGCAGACATAAAGGCACAGACAGGCCCAGAAAAACACTTGTAACAAAATTCTCCAATACCATGAGAATATGGTGATAATTTTCTGTCTTGAATTATCACAGGTGATGAAACATCTGTTAGCCATTATAGCACAGCCTATGGAGTGGCAACATAGCACATCATGTAAGCTCAAACAGCAGCATTACAGGGGGTAAATTCATGGCATTTGTCGTTTGAAACAGACAATACTCTTCTTTTTGCAGATTTCTTGGAGAAGGGTATGACCAACTGAGAGTGGAACATAAAAACATTACAGCAGCTCAGTAAATCAAGATATTTGTACAAACACATGCCTATGTTACACACTTTCAGTACGTTCTGTTCAAGTCGACCACTCCCCCAGTCAAGAATTCAATATTCGCATCCTAATCGACATATAAATACAACAGGGCAATCCTAACACACATTAAAACAAACTCTAAGTTAAAACACAGCAAATAAATAAATTAAGAACATACTAAAAAAGTTAAGTTAAAACAGGATTTTTCACTTAGGAAATGGTCGAACTCAAACCTGTAAAAACATGCTTTGCAAGCGCTTTCTGATGTCAATACCTTCTATCATCAGGCAGCCTCTTCTCCAATTGACAGGACATCCATAAGTGCGCTTATCAGGAGTGTCAACTTCCTCCAAAAGAAGAGTTAGGGCATGGCCAGCAAACCTCCAAGTGTTTGCGTAATTGACAGAAGCTTACATAGCTCTGTAGTGCCATCTCCAGTTAAACTCATAACACCTTTTAGAGGCTAAAGCAGATTTATAAATTTATAGTATAAGTATATTAATTATGCCAGTATGTAGTGAGTTGTTTTATTCATCTTATTTATTTGTTTATTTTATTTGTTTCGTTTTTGGGCCCCATTTTTTTCCACATCGTTTAATAAATTCTCTTACTGAAATATCGGGCTTTAACTTTTTTTAGTACAATTTTAATTTGCGTGTTTTAACTTAGAATTAATTTCAATGTGTGTTAGGATTGCCCTGTTGTATTAATATGTTGATTAAGATGCAAATATTAAATCCTTGACTGGGGGAGTGATCGGCTCAAACAGAACGCACTGAAAGTGTGTAACATAGGTATACGTTTGTACAAATACCTTGATTTATTGAATTTAGTCTAAGTACGGATTTTAATAATGAGAATACTAAATTGTATCCTCATTGTACTGATTATACTCACTACAGCAGCTGAAAAGAAAAAAAACTTTTGCAGATTGCCTGTAAAGCATGAATGATGTCTAGGATTTGCATCACCCAAGCTCATTCTCAGTCACTTCAATGTTACAATTTTTCTGTACATATTTGATATTTGTGCATGTGTGAGAGTGCACATTTTCAAGAATCCTTTGCATTACTTTTTCATTTGGTAAAGAAAACTTAGCCTGGTGATGGTGTCAAGCAAAACTTTAAAAAAAAAAAAAAAAAAAAAAAAAAAAGGGGGAAGCTCATTGAAACAAGAATGCAATGCAAGTCATATTCCCCGTTCGTCAATGGGGCAAAAAAAAAAAAAATGTAATTATCTCATGATTTTTGTATGCATCTGTCTCTCATCACTCTAATTACCTCACTATTTATTGTATTTATCAGGTTTGTTTATTAGTTGTGTACAGCAGATCACATGTATTTCAGAACTGGGATTGTCACTTGCTCAACAAAGGATATCACCTAGAGGAGTCCTTTGATATTAACTGATGTGCTGACTGACGCTGGTGACATGGAGTTACCTTAGAAGTTCAGACTCAACAGTGCTGATTACTGGACTCCAAGTTAATCTGCAGAGCCAGAAGCCCTATATTAAGCACACTGGACAAAAAATTGGTCACCCCTAACAGAAATGACAGTAGGAAGTTACCGGTTGCACAGAGGGTGCCGTGATAGCATTGTTGAGGGATAAATAGCACTGATGCGGTCTACTGGATCATTTGTCTCGTGCAGTGGTGAAGAGCAAAGTGTGTATTGAATTTAGTCTGCAATATGGGTTGTAAGACAGACGTTACCAAGTGGCAAAAAGGAGCCATCGTGTTTGGTCATGCCCACAGATACAAAGTGAAGGGCGTTGCCCAATTTGTTGGTGTGTCAAAGCGTACTGTAGAGCGGGTCTACAAATAGCGGTGTAGTTCACAGTCACCTGAAAAGCGGCAACATAACTGTGGCTGGAAAATGATTCTCACCAACAGAGACCACTGCCATGTTTCACGCCTAGTAACTGCAAATTGGTTTCAAACCAGGCAACAATTGCTCCAAACAGTCAATGGAAGTCCACTCCAACTAATTTCTAAAAGGACACTGTGACAAGAACTACATGCAAAGGACATCTGCAGCAGAGTACCACAGAAGAGGCCTCTTATTAACAGCAAGTCACAAAGTTGCACATTATCAATTGGCTCAGAGGCACCAAAACTTTACTGTGGAGGATTGGAAATTAATAATTTGGTCTGATGAGTCTCGTTTTTGTTTGTACTCCAATGGTGGGAGGCGACAAGTGCATCGCAGGCCCAATGAAGCCTTTAATCTTGATTGTGTCGAAGGTGTTGAACAAGCTGGTGAGGGTTCTGTGATGTTTTTCATACCACAAAATGCACCCTCTCATTGCAGTGACGAATTTGAACTAGCATGCATACCTCCGCATTCTAAATGACGAAGTGTTGCCCTTTGCCCTACATCTCCAGGAGCAGCATCACATAGCCACTCCTGTCTTCCAAGATGACAATTGCCATGTGCACAAGGCTAAAACTGTGTCCGAGTGGCATGATAAACAATCGGCAACACTATCTTACTTCGACTGGCCCACAGAATCTTCAGATTTAAATCCAATTGAAAATCTGTGGGATCATTTGGAACAGAAGGTGAAATGCCGGAATAGACACCCATGTACTCCGGTGGAACTTCAGGACCAATTGACGCATGAGCGGCTGCAAATCGATGTCCAATACATCCATAACCTCGTGGAGTCTCTACCACATCGGATTCATGCTGTTATCAAGGCAAGAGGCGCCGTCACCCATTATTAGGTAAGTTCTGCCAGGGGTGACTAATTTTTTGTCCGGTGTGCTTATAATTGAATGAAATTGGGCCAGTATTTTTCTCATGTGCAGCATGAGATAAATCTGGAGTATTCAGCTTATTTTTATGCTATATTTTGTATATGAAAGACAAAAATTAGTCAAACAGTTACAGCTGATTAGGTTAATTACCTTGCTTATGATAAGAGCAATGCCATCCACACATTTTTCATATAAATAAAAAAAAAAACCTTTTGGGATAGGGGTTTTTCTTTTTCGTTTTGTTTTTTTAATAGATTGCTGCACAATTTTACAGTAAAAATGCTAGTGGTGATCCCATTGTTTATTTTTATGTTTAATCCTAAATAGTTCTGAACTGAAAAACACTAATTTTCATGCAATAAAATAAATACTTCAGATCAGTCAATTCACCTCTGTAAAACTCAACAAAAACAATTTAAATCCCTGTCCTAGAGGATCTCAGGTGCTATCAGCCTTCCATCAGTTGTTTATGAAATTTTAACTAAGGTGTGCATAGCTTGAAGCAAATACTTAACATAACTCAACCTTCAATTAGCAGTAGATTGAGATTGTTGTTGTTGATGCCATGAATTTTGATAGTAGATCCAAGTTCAAGTTGACATATAGTCATACCATACCATAGTCATGAAATTATTAAGTATAGAAAATTGTTCTGCTTATTCTTCTGTTTTGAATTTTTCTTATGAAATAAGCAAGTTTTTTGTGAGGTTGTTCTGACATGGAATCAAAGATAATAATTTAAGCTGCACAAGGGACCAGTTGCTTTTGAGAGAAATTTACCATATTTTTTGACATTATAAGTCAAGACTTTTTTTTTTTTCAGAAGTCTGGGCTTCAACTTATATACCACATCAACTTATCTACTGAAATTTCTCAAAGAGAAAAACATTATTGTGCTTTAAATTTGGCAGTGATTCAAGCACCATGAAAGGAAATATTATTTTCCTACGAAACCATTCCAAAAGCATACAACATGAAATATTACATTCACTAAAAACTTGTTTAAAAGCTACTGAAAATGAATATTTATGTTCAACAGAAACCTTAAAATTGCTGTGACTTATTTTAAGTGGCAGCCATCATATGTTAACTGCAACTCCCTTGTGATCAATCCAAGACCCTGTAGGTTGCATTCATCTCTGGTTTTGTAAAGTGGCTAGAACTACAACAGGCACATTGCACTTATTAAACAATGATTAAACCTCTGAAACACGTCACTGCCATGTAGCAGATTGGGTGGTGACAACTGTGTCAAGAGCCAGCAGCACACGTGCTTCAAGAATAGCAATGACCAGCTGCTAGCTAAGGCAGTCACTTTTCGCTCTGTCAATATATCTCTCAACTGAATTAAAAAATTAACTATTGCTTTCATTTATTATACTTACCTCAATTTATTTCATGTTTCCAACTGAAATCTAAAGCCCTATTGGTTTCCGATTTCTTTTGGACTGTGAGAAAGCAGTGAACCATAACACACACTGCAAACATAACTCTTATTTGGCACACTTCTTTGATCTTATTTTTACTTTTACCTTTACACGGCAGCTTCTCCAAATGTTTGGCTGAAGGGAAGGGATATGGTAGAGTTAGTTTGTATGAAAAAAATTAAACTTACAAAATATAACTTTTTTCCCCAACAAGATGCGAAAGTTCCTTCGCTTTTTCTCCCTTTTAATATTTACTGAAACATTAAATATCAAGTTACAGAATATTGGAACACTAACTGTACTTGTCCAAGCCTCGTCTTGTGCACGAGATTGACTTCTCTGTTTATGAAAATAAGGAAACTGAAATTTAACCCATTCGACTTATACTTCATATCAACTTATAAGCTGAAAAACAGGTATTTCACAGATTGTACATAGATACTGGAGAACCAGAACTCTAGATAAAATAAGACACTCATGTCACACCTTGTGCTCATGAGCAGGTCAGTCTCTGAAGTAATGGATATTTATTGGACAACTTTGTTTGCTTGTTTGAAAAAGGAAAAAAACAAACAAAAAAAAAAACAGTAAAATAAACTGCATATACAAAAACAACTTTATTGTTATGCAAAAATTGTCTCTCACATCAATTTTGGAAAGGGGAGAAGAAAATATATAATTGTCATTTGGTTGGGGCTTGAGCTACAAGTAAAGACATAGCCAAATATGATTCAGCTGCTAAAGTATAGATTGTAGTCTAATTCACCAATGCTTGTTAGTTAGCAAGTTTAGTATCCTTTAAACTATGGTATATTTTTTAGCAAACGACAAAGTGTATTATGGCCTGTACAAAAATCTAACGGTCTAATGAAAATTGAACTTACCAGAAAATAAGCTAGCTTAGAAAGTTGGTGTTACTGTTTGCCAAGTTTGTATCTAATAGTGGTAGACATGAACTGTACTTTGATAGTAAAAAAAAAAAAAAAAATGGAAAAAATGCTATGCACCTTATACTCTTAACAAATTTGTCAAAAGTGACTTGCTGGTGGCATTTTAAGAAATATAGGCATGACTTAGCTGTTTATCATGGCTAGTTCAACACTATATGATTTGTTCAAAAGTATTCCTTTTCTCTGTTTTAGTATAGAATGTAATGCAATTTAAATTCTACCTAACTCATGAATGCAATGCATAAATATCTTACTCTGCACAGTTTACCCACATGATGCATTAGAGGGCAAAAAATTACCTGTATCATACTTCGTATATCTTTGCAGTCCGAAGGAACAGCTGCACGTATGCTGAACAAATTCTGAGACATGGCCCTAAATATACCTCAGAATCATTACCTAAAACAAAAATGCAATCAGTACAACATTTGCAACACAAGAAAATTATCCATGATGTGGAAAAAATAAAAATGAAAAACTAATTTTAAAATACCAAAAATGACTCATCTAAAGAGGAAGGCAACACTGAAGCTCTTTAACAGAGATGTAAAAATCACGAGGTTTTTTAAATCTTCTATAAATGTACCAACAGCTTTTTTTTTTTTTTTCAAAATAATCAGAAGCAGTGTCCTGTTACAGAGATTTTATACTAGGCTGTGGGATCTCATATAAAATCTCAATATTGCAACTCTTATTCCATCTCGTGCTTCACTTCTTTGTTTCCCCAAAGCGTGAGAGAAATTTCTGAGTCAGTTCCCCATTAAACACCGGATGCACGGTTATTTACTAAGACAACATTTTGTCTATGCTTAGTGTTTGCACATTGTTTGTTGAATGGAGATTAACTCTATCGCGCCTATTTTGATGCTTTTTTTTTTTTTTTTTTTTTTTTTTATTGGAGGTTTAACGACCACCGTGAGCAACTCAATGGGCTATAAGCAGTCGCCCGTCTCTAATGTAGGGTCACTGGTTCCAGGGAAGGGAGAGAGCCAGTGCCGTAAGACAAACACAACATCCATGCCTCACCGGGATTCGAACCCGGACCCCTCACGGACGAATGATCAGAGGCCAGCGCCTTAGACCACTGCGCCACCGGGGCGGCATTTTGATGCTTTACAGACTTCAATTTCAATGCTGCCGACAAATGCACTAGCCCCTCACATTTTACTTTGAGGCTTGAGATTTACTGAGGACGGTGTGGTTCTTTCTCACGTGGAGCTTTCGGATATGCTTAAGGGCATTTTTGGGAGGACAGGGGAGAAGGAGGCGAGATGACAGTTGTCTCTGGTCTAGGAGAGCGAGCGGTCACGAAAAGTACGACGGAGTAATTGCCCCAGGCGAGGCTGGGAAGTTTAGGCAGACCGACAGGATAGGGGATTTTCAAGACAGCGTGAGAAATGATCGAAAGCGTGACTTAAGAAAAAAGGAATTGGGGTTTTAAGCGGAACAGTTAGGAAACATAGCACAGCTAATGGGCAACCTTTGCAGGCAATTAAATGAAGAGAAGAATAAAAGTTTCTTAGACATATTTACAGATTGCAAGAATTATTTGCATACAATTATTATCATCTGGTTATTACGTGTTAATTACTATCATCTTCAAAAATATAAGACTTAGCAACTCAACCACGCAATATTTATAAAGTCAATACGAACATGTTAACAACAGGGTACAAAGATAGCAATGAACTTGTAACAGTCCTGTTATCTTGTGGATAACATAACAAGGCTTAGAAACAGTGCAGAGCAATTTTAATGAAATCAAATGAAAAGTGAATACAGCTGACAGCATAAATGCAATTCAGAATGGGAGGGGATGACTGCCCCTCCAATACTTTTCACACAGTTTCTCAAATAATTATATTTTTATTAAAAAAAAAACCTGAGTCTCAAAAAATAATACATTTAAAAAAAAAAAAAGCTAATCTGGGTCTCAGCTTCATTAAGTTAAAATCATGATGAGAATTCACACACATTGTTGAAATGCCAAAAAATGAGAGCTAAATGAATAAGGCTTTTTTGGAAAGTCTGTATTAATATAATCAAAAGTAGTTTGCCCCCATCCAAAAGAATAACCCAAGTTATGCTAGTGTGCTGGAGGCTAAATGTGGTGAACAGAGAAATATAACGCTTTTCAGCACTTGTTGATACTTGTACACAACCAGTGATTGGAAGTTACGAGCTACAAGTAGTATGGCATGTAGGGTTGATACAAATAGAAGAATGTAGCAGTAGCACAATATAAAAAAAGTAGCTTGCAGCAAAAAAAAAATATGCTACAAATCATACTACTTTAAAAGAAAGATGATACCAACTTTTTGTTTGTAATGAGTATAACTTTTGAATCCTTAAAAAAGGAAAGCCATCCTGGTGGCACAGTGGTCTAAGCGCTAGCTTCTGATCATTTGTCCGAGATGGCTGCGGGTTTGAATCTCAGTGAGGCATGGATGTAGTGTTTGTCTTATGGCAATGGTTCTCCTTTCCCTGGAGCCACTGGCCCTAAATTAAGGACAGGCGACTGCTTATAGCCCATTAAGTTGTTCACAAGTCATTAAACTGCCAAATTAAAAAAAAAAAAAAAACGTGGGGGATGCACATAATTTAAAATATGCAATGAGAGTGATTTTTCATAGTGAATGAAAACAGTTACAATAAAAAAAAAAACCCAGTTACAAATAGGAATAACTACTTACTCCCACTAGTAGCTGAGAAGTGTGTGTAACGAAAATTAAAAAATGTGCACCAAAAGTTTCTCCCAAAAGATATTACAGGCAAAACGGATTTATTTTTAAATTGAACAAACTTAAGAGATAGAGGAAAATGTGGTACAACTTTATATCCCGAGTGGAAAAACTATACATTATACTTAAAGAAGATGAGTGCAAAATGCTTTTCATAATGAAAATTATCCTATGAAAACAAAATTTTCTTAGGGGTTTTTAGAATTGAATAAACTCTTTCAAATAGAAATATATGCTGTTGTCTGCTGATGGAAGAATTTTGAATAATGGAAAAGTAAGAATCATGCAAAAAGTTTTCTTCATAGAAAACACAAACTAAGGAAAAATAATTTTTCAGAGAAGTCTTCAGGAAGCAGAGATAGCAAGACAAAAGTTTTGCCACTTCCATTACCTAGCAGGAAAACTGCATTATTTAAAAAGAATAATGATCCCAATCTTAACTGCAGCAAACTACATACATTAAAAAAAAAATGTTTTCCAATGGGATTTTTATAAGCAGAGTTACAGCTACAAATGAAAATACACACTAACACCAGCTAGTGCCAGAATTTTTAACTACAAGAAACCCACAAGTACATGCAAAATGTTCCACAAGATGAATGGTACCCAGTGTTAAAGGATTTTTCAAATCTGAATTAGAAGCAGAGACACAGAAATTAAACATTTGCACCCCAAGAAGGGAAATTATGCTTAATCTTGAACAACGAAAAAAAAAATGTGCATGAAATACTTTTGTAGTTAGTGGAATTTGACAGAAAAATGATTTTTTTCCATCGCATTTTTAGACACAGATACTGATGCACAAGAAGGGGGTCTTGAATGCCTTAATTACAATAACGTATCTGGTGGGTGCAAAAGGTAGCTGCACTGTTAAGTCTTCTCAGTCAGACTATGAAGACAGTGAGTATGAGACAAATTGCTCTAGGAGTTTTGTTTAGGACCCTTGATTGCGAGATTCGATTCTCTTAGAGACAATCTACAGATATTTCATAATATAGTTCTTCATTTGAATTCTCTGAACTTCATAGCTGATCTTGGTAGCCAGGAACATAAGCTAATGAAATTGTTACATATGATAATCAGCACTGGCGCACCCAAGGAAGGAGGGGGGGTCTTCGGAGCTTAAGCCCCCCAGCTCCGTACATCAACTCTTATCTATCTACCTAATGTATATCTGCCTGTCTTATGCACTATATATATACACATATTGTATATTAATACATATCTATCTATCTATATATATTGTATGCAAAAACAAGTTGCATAGAACAAATTATCAGGAAAAACCAAAATTCTGATGCAAAAAAGAAGAGAGATCAGGACAACTAAAGGAGATGTGACTTTCAAAGTGGAATATATAGAGCTATGGAAAACGGTACAAAAAAGTATCATTGAAGATGTATAGAAATTCAACTGTGAACTAGTGAAGAAAGCAACTGAAAACAACCAAAGCCTGAAAAGAGCAAAGGGACATCTGAGTAAGGGAAGAAAACAGATTATGGCTCTGAGAAAAGAAGATGGTTCTGTAACAAGATATATAGGTGAAATTTTGACAAGAGTGAAAGATTTCTACTCAAAACTATATGAAAGGGATGATACATGTACTCCAGACATTATGAAAGGTACCAGTACCAGAGTTCTTCCAGTCCTCCCAGCAGAAGTTGCACATGCAATCAAGAACATGAAACAGGAAAAAGCTCCAGGAGAAGATGGAATTACCGTAGACATCATACAAGAAGCAAGTGGAGAAAATGAAACAGTGCTTGCCCAAGTTTTCACTCGATGCCTTAATGAAGGGAAGATTCCTGAGGATTGGAGCAATGCTACAATGATCCTGCTACATAAAAAAGGTGGCATTGAGGATCTCAGGAACTACAGACCTATCAGCCTCCTATCAGTGGTTTAAAAAATCTTCACTAAAATTCTTTCACACCGCTTGAAGGCGACACTGGACATGGCTCAACCGAGAGAACAAGTTGGATTCAGGAGTGGCTACAGCACTATAGATCATATCCACGTACTGAGAGAACTAATTGAAAGAGCGAGGGAATATGAACTTCCATTATGCACGGCTTTTATCGATTATGAAAAGGCCTTTGATTCGGTGAAACCATCAGCAGTTACAACAGCTTTGAAATCCTGCAGTATTGAAAATGCATACATTAATATTATTAATAACATCTATGAAAATGCAAGTGCAAAGATTCGGCTATTTGAAAATACAGCACCCATAAAAATTGGAAAGGGAGTGAGACAAGGTGACACTATATCTCCCAAACTCTTTAATGCCACTTTGGAAAATGTCTTTCAATCACTGAACTGGGAAAACAAAGGGATAAAGATTAATGGATATTATCTAACTCACCTTCGTTTTGCTGATGATGTAGTAATTTTTGCAACTACACCATCACAGCTGCAGAGTATGATCCAGGAACTTGCTAACAAAAGTAAAGAAGTGGGATTAAAAATGAACTTTCAGAAGACAAAAGTGATGTACAATGCTTTTACAAAAAATGAAGATTTATCGATTGGTGGGGAATAGCTGGAGATAACCAATACCCACATTTATCTTGGACAACAGATATCAAGTGAGGGTCACATTGATGAAGAAATTAATCGGCACATAAAACTTGCCTGGAGAGATTTTGGAAGAAACAGTATAATTTTCAAGAGCAATATACCATTATGTCTTAAAAGAAAAGTGTTTGATCAATGCATCTTTCTAGTGCTTACATATGGTGCAGAGATGTGGACCTTAACTAAAAGAGACATACAAAGACTGCAGACAACTAAAAGAAGCATGGAGAGATGCATGCTTGGTGTAACCAGGAGAGATAAGAAGAGGAACTCATGGATCAGAAAAACGACAAGAGTGGAAGACATCACGAGCAGAGTAAAATCCCTGAAATGGCAATGGGCTCGGCATATTGCCAGAAGGACAGACCATCGACGGACAGCTGAAATTTTAGACTGGATTCCAAGGGACAGAAAAAGACCACATGGGAGATGGGTGGATGGAATTCGAAAGTATGCGGGAGCAACATGGAGGAGACTGGCACAAGACAGACCGTTGTGGAAGAAACTTGGGGAGACCTTCATCCAGCAGTGGATTGATAATGTTTGACAATGATGATGATACAGTATATATATATATATATATATATATTATGTGCACATACACACATACATCCAGCCCCCCTCCCAACAGGAATTTCTGGGTGTGCCACTGGTAATCAGAGCTGTGTAAAATACAGAAGTAAATTATTCATGTAATTTACCTTACTATTTAGCTTTGAATGCCATATGCAAGAATGTTCATATAAAGATCATCCCCAGAATTTACACTTTTTCCTTAAGCCCTACATGCCAAAAAAGTTGCACACTGGGATGATGCCAAATGTCTAATTCATTTTTGCACAAGTCACCCATCTCTGAATTAAATCTTTGTCAGATGATTTTTACAGGAACAATGGGTATCATGGATCCAATCTGATGTCCAGTTTAGAGGCTTTTTGCATTGTCACCAGAAACAGTGGTCTTAGACTGGCGGTCCACAGGACACACTCAGCCACCAAAGCAATCTGCAGTGGCCCATGTTTGTTTTGACCAACTCTAAAGGAATAAATCCCAAATAAAAATGAATATTTCATCTAAATATCTTGATTTATAAATAGCAATTGATGAGACCCAATGTGTTTTTCCATCAGATATTTTGTCAGAGTGATGTACAATGCATGTTCAGATTCTGCCATCAAACTTAATAGCCAATGCATATTGAATCACTCAGTAGGAAATGTTTGGTGTCAAATCTAGCCTTCAAAGTGGGAGATTAGATGTAGTATTCAGATCAGATATTGATACATCATGGACTGGATCAGTTTCAGAAGAGGTGGAGAAATTAGCTGCCTATGTTTGCATGCTCCAATCCTCCTACATGTGTCCTCCAGTTAGGATCACATTGTTCCAGCGACAAGTTGCATTTTATAGTAGTTTCTGCAACTGAAGTCGCTCTCCACAGTGTAGCAGCTGAGTCCTGTCAATACAGACCAAAATGTGAGTTGCAGAGTATGGTATCCTGGATGTATGAACTTTGTACGAAATTCAAACTGAGTATAAATAGGGAGAAACCCAAAGCTATAGTTTTGGAGTCAGGAGCTCTTAGTAATTAGTACAATATCCATCTAACTGGTACAGTGTTAGACCATGTGTATGAGTTTATGTATTTAAAAAGTATGTTTGACAGAAAACAGATTAGATAGTGAATTCAGCTTTGAAATTCATAGCTACCTTGGGATTTCACAGGGCTGACAGGTTTTTTAAAAAGTACTGATTGCTTGTGTAAGAAAGAGTGCAATTTTTCCTACTCTCATGTAAAGTCATGAATCCTGGGTTCTGCAGAAAAGTCATTTGTGTGCTGAAAAAAATGCACTGCAATGAGGCACATTCTAATCAAGTGAGGAATGAAGATGTGAAATGTGAGGCAAAGAGTTAGTAGGGTAGAGAATAAAATTTCGAGATTTTGCCATATTGAAAGATTGAGTGGTAAGGTGTTATCTGGGAAAACTTATTTGACCCAAAGTGGTAGGGAAGAATGGTAGAGAAAGGCCACAGGAATCATGGGAGGACCAAATTCAGGAATGCCTGCAAGAGAAGATGAGTGAAGTACAAAAGGTCTTGTATGAGATGTGATAGTGTCAGTAAAGCTTCGAGTTGTGTGCCAAGACTGCAGTCTGTAAATGAAGACATTTGATACTTCAAAGCTGAACAGAAAATGGAATCTAAAGCCATCGGCAGCCTGGATTTAGCAGACCTCTTTTTGAAAAGCTGACCTCTGAATCTCAGAGTAGTGATATGTATGTATACACACATGAGAATATTATATGCTCCTACTACTGTGTGCATGTTATTATCCCCTCCCCAATAAAAATAGGAAATATTGTGTGCCTTTTAGGCAATAAGGGTATACCAATTGCAAAATATGATTTCTGTCATCCCACTACAAAACAAGTCATAAGGAAGGCATCCTACAATTTGGTTTACAAAAATAGCAAAGTTGTTTACTTTTGCCAATAAATCTACTGCAAATACAGTTTAAGCAGCCTTTGCTATCACACAGATCACTGCTAACCAATCACAACTGTTTACAGATGGCGAGTTTGTCAAAGAATGTTTAAACTCAGATATAGCTCAAGCTCAAATTAAGCTTGTTGCTGCATTACATGGTAATTGTTAATACTATTTTCGAAGAATAAATACTATTCTTCTGTTTCACACATTGTAATTCTAATATTTTGACTGTGGAAGGCAGAGTGTGATCTATTATTTCTAGGAAGTAGTATTATACAGTTTACTATGACAACAAAAATGCCAACTCACCATTTTTTTGTTGAATATCCTGCTGGCTGCTGCTTGAGTTAAACACATAGGATATATATCATTTGATTTAATGAACTTATAAAAAAACTACTGATAAACAGAATGAGGTAAAAACCTTTAAAATAGTAAAAAAAATAAGAATAAACTCAAATAAAAGGAAGTAAATCATTAAAACACCTGAAAGGCTATCATTGTTTACATGTGAACCCTCCTCTGTTATTCCAAACACGTTTCAGCTGCATAAGTCACAGCCTTTACTTCAACTGCTAAGTCATCAATGCCCTGTTGAACTTCTGCCAAGTCATGATGATTAGATAGTGAACCTCAATGCCAGGATCGAAAAAAAAAAAAAAAAAAAAAGAAGTAATTCAATTACAATAATAATACTCCATACGACTTATCATACACACAGTACCTGATTAACCAAGAGGAAAAACAAAAATGAACAAACCAAGAATAAAAAAGAAAATTTCATACGACTGTTCAACGGCAGATGGCGCACAGCATGACATGCACAATGAAGATCCTGACGTTTAGGTGGAGCATGACTGGGCAGAAGTTCAACGGGACATCGGTGACTTGGCAGTTGAGGCAAACACATCGCTCACCACTGATGAAGGCTGTGACTTATGCAACTGAAACATGTTTGGAATGACAAAGGAGGGTTCAAGTGTTAACAATGACAACCTTTCAGGTGATTTAATGATTCATTGCATCCTTTGATTTTATTCAAATTTTGAAGGTTTTTACTTCATTCTGTTTTAAAAATAGTTTTTTTCTATAATTTCATTAGATGTAACAATACATAATCCAGGTGTTTAACTCAAGCAGTGGGATATTCAACTTAAGAAATGGCGAATTGCCATTTTTGTTGGCATTGTAAACTCTATAATATTGCTTCCTAGAAATAATAGATTACACACTGCCTTCCTCAGTCAAAACATTAGAATTATAATGGGTGCAACAGAAGATTTAGAAGAATAGTGTTTATTCTTCGGAAATACGAATATTTCAACAGCTGAATTTCTTTGCCCCACATATAACAGTGTAGCATTTCCAAATATATTGGGTTTAATGAAATGGCCAGAGATTTACTATGTCAACCTAAAGAGAGAAACCAGCATTTCTATTGCACTTGATAAGGGCACTAGCAACACAGATGCCACTACATGCAAACTGAGTAATCATGTCAAATTAAGCATACTGTGGAATGTGAAGGCATCCATATCCTCTGCCATAGATCCAACCGGTAATGTCGCACAAGACACTAGAACAACTATTTGCACCAGAAGTCTGTCAGCAACTGCATGCCCATGGTTACCATGATAGACAGGCCTGTAGTATGGGGGTCAGGTTGGGTGATGCCTGACCCCCTCCCCGAGTTTCTTTTTGCCTGTTCTAGTGATTTACATTACAGTACAGCACCCAACCTCAATCATCAGCTGCCCCTCCCAACTTCTCTTTCTGGCTATATGCCTGATGCTAGGCCAGCTGCACATAAGCCCTACATTGGCTCAAGGCAATGCCAAAACAATATCTGCAGTGACCCCTCACTTGCTGACAACAGAAGAGTGTCAAGTGAAGTGACGAATCACACCACTCACTCTTTCGTTTGGGTGGATGCATTTGGGTGTGGTGTTTGCCCTTGGGGGGAGGACAATGTCAGACAGACCGCATTGTCCCTACAGTCAGGTTTGGAGGGATTTCAGATGGTACGGAGCTGTTTCTGATAGGGTACAATTGTTCTTTGGCTGTAGTGCCCTCACGTTTAATGGCCACCAGGTATGAAGACATCCTGAACAATTTCTGCACTACCTATGCTGCAGCAGTACTTTGGATCAGATCCCTACCTGTTTCAGCAAGATTGAGCACCCTACCACACTGCAAAGTCTCTCTCCTTGACTGGTTTGAAGGATAAGATATTTAAGTATTTGATTGGCCAGCCAAAGGTCCTGATCTGAATCCAACAAAACACCTGCGGGATCAGCTGGAATGTCAAATCCAATCTTGGATAGTAAGACATTCCTCTACAGCAGCTTTGCAGGAGGAATAGAGGAAAATTTGGGTAGACCCAACAGGCATCTCTTGTAAAGCATGACTAGAAGTGTTGCTGCAGTCATAACTGGCCAAACGTGAGTCAACTATGTACTGTACTGATTTCAGCTAATAAATGCTTTGGTTTCCATTCAACCTAGGTGTGAGAATACTATCTACATAGCATATATAGACAATGTGCCTGTTAAGTAATGAGACTTAGTTTTTACAGAAAGGCCCTTTGAATAAAAGTAACAAATATATTTATAGTTTTGACTGCTAGTGTGTTGTAATAGCAGGAGCAACTTTCAAGTCGGGAAACATTGCAGTTTTCGTGTAGTCACTGTTGAAGTAACACTATGTGAGTGAAGCGTGTCAAAAGTTGGGTAATGGAACAAACAGCTACGATGAAATTTTACTGTAAACTGGGGAAAACTGACATGCAAGTGCACCAAAACCTAAAAGAAGTTTACAGCAATGGCTGTCTGAGCCCACAGGCATTCCACTGCTGGTTTTAAATGTTTCAACTGGGAGTCGCTCAAGGATGAATCATGCACAGGATGTCCAGTTTCTGCACAGACCACTGAAAATGTGGTGAAGGCTAGTGAAATTGTTGCCCATGACATGCAAATAACCACTAAGCTATTCACTGAACAGTTTGGGGTCAGTAAGGAAACCACCAGGTTAATCTTAGGAAAAGTTCTGCACAAGAGGAAGATTTGTTCAAGGTTTGTGCCACACACGTCGCATGAACAGAGAGAGCACCGAGTTGTATACTGTATTATCAAAATTTCATCCATGCAGTTGATCAAATTCTTTTTGTTGCAAAGAATTGTCACCGGTGATGAAAGTTGGTGCTTTCAGTTTGATCCTGAAACAAAACGCCACATAATGGAATGGCGTGCAATGTCTTCTCCCTGGCGGAAGTCTGGTTGCAAAAATCATGTGTCAAGACAATGGTCACATCCCCCCACCCCCGACTCTGTTGGAATTATCCACCAGATTTATTCCTAAGGGCACCACAGTGAATGGTCAGCATTATTTAGGAGTATGCAGCATCTGTATGTCCACATGCAAGGTGTCAGGAAAGAACTCTTCTACAAAAACGATTGGTTTCTGTTGCATGACAATGCACACATACACTGTGCGCTGCCCGTGAAGCAGTTTCTGGCTTTGAAGTTGATCTCTGTGATCAAACATCCACTATTCACCAAATTTGGCTCCCACAGACTTTTTCCTCTTCCCAAAGGTGAACAATTCAGTGACATCCAATGAGGTGTGACTAACAGACTAAAGGAGGTTCCAGTTCAAAACTTCCTCCGTGACTTTGAACACCTGTACAAAAGATCTCACCATTGTGTGGAGTTGGAGGGAGATTAGTTTGAATCTGTGTAACAATACGAAACATAATTTATTGTTTTGATATAATTTTTGTCTCATTACTTAATGGGCACACTGTGTATATCAATTATGTACCCTGGCCCATCTCACCCTCCTCATGCAAGTATTATTTTTCTTATATGCATATTTACAGGGTGTCCACAAAGTCCATTTGCAAGTTTAAAAATTTATTTCAAGTACAAGTGATGCGGTTATTTGATCATATTGGTTGCACTATACTAAGTGATCAACAAAGTTTTTGACAACCGCATTGATGTGACTATTTCTGTTAAATAAAATGAATGGCTACTCTTCAAAAACAGGTGCAATGATCAGCCTTGTTTATTGGAGCAAAATCAGATATTCAGACTCAACGAAATTACAGGAGTAGGGAAGGAAAAGATTCACCATCACGCCCATCAATTCACAAGCGGAACAAGAAATTTATGGACACAGGGTCAGTGTTTGATAAAGAGAAAAGTGGTCGACCAAGAACATCAGATGAGAACGCTCATCGTGTGTGCGAATCATTTGCTCGTAGCCCTACAAAGTCAATCGGTACTGCTGCCAGATAGTTACAACTACCATGCTCAACAGTGCAAGAAGTCCTACATAAGCATTTGCGACTATATACATACAAATTGAGACTCTCATAGGCACCTGAACCAAATGATAAGCCAAGACTTTTGCAGTTCATATGCTGGAACGAATTTCTCACCAGTGTTTGATTAACAGATGAGGCAACCTCTCATGTCTCATGGACGCTTAACAAACACAAGACGAGGATTTGGAGATCAGAAAACCAACATGTGATTTTGGAGATTTAATGGAATGGTCCAAAGGTGAATGCGTAGCGTGGGATCATGTGCAATCAAATTGTTGGGCCATTTTTCTTCATAGAAAAAACAATTTCTACAGGTCAACAATTTTCTTTATCTCAATGTTTTGACTGAATACATGGTATCACAGCTGGAAAACTTTCAACCAACTGTCATCTTCCAGCAAGATGGTATACTTCCTCACTGGGGACTGCGTGTTTGTGAGTTCCTAAACCACATATTTCCAGACTGGTGGATTGGAAAGTGTGCTCATATTCCCTGGCGACCTCGTTCCCCACATACCACTCCCACGGACTTCTTCCTATGGCACAATGTGAAAGATATCTTGTACAGGGCGATTCAAAAGTCCCCAAACTCTGAATTCAAATATTTCTACCACGAATAGAGTGATGTATAACTATTTTTACATACTGTTATATTGACACTCATACTTACAGGTAATGAAAACCACTTTACAATAGGTGCTGGAATTGTCCACCATTCTGTTGAAGACACAAATTCACCCGACGACACATGTTGGCGGACACTCTTTTCAGTGTGTTGGCTGGTATGTCCCTCACGGCTGTAGTGATGTTGTTCCGCAGGTCCTGTACAGTCTTAGAGTTGTTGTGGTAAACTGTGTCTTTTAGATAGCCCCACAAATAAAAGACTGGAGGACTCAAGTCTGGTGAGCGAGGCGGCCTAAGTTTTTTTTAAGATTAAATCGATGGTGGAAGAATTCACGGAGCATCTCTATTGTGTCGTTTGATGTGTGGCACGTTGCTCCATCTTGTTGAAACTAACAGTAACGTTCGTGTTCTTCCAGCATCGCTACAAATTGATGAATGATGTCTATATACACAGTGGAATTTACAGTAGTGTTGAAAAAAAAAATGGCCCTACAATTTACCTAGACATGGCGCACCACACTCCAACTTTCTGACAGTGAAGTCCAACCTCATGCAATGCGTGTGGCTTCTTTATAGCCCATATGCGAGTGTTTTGGCTATTGACATATCCACTCAAATGAAACCATGCCTTGTCACTGAAAAAAGTGTTGTTAAACTGGTTAGTCACATTGTTGCACATGAAACTCTTAAACCATTGGCAGTAGGCAATGCGCTTTTTCGAGTCCAAAGGACATAGCTCTTGCATTACTCGAATTCTGTACAGCCATAGCTTTAGACGTTTAGTAGCCCTCTGGCAGGCTGAATACGATGCCCCTAACTATTGAGACATCCACTGAAGTAACTTCCGGGGAGAACACTGCAGGGAAACGTGAATTTTCTCCAGAAACGTGGTCGTCACCATGGACGGCTGGCCGCTTTCAGTCTTATTCTGAACACTGCTTGTCTCACGAAACTGGTTCACAAGGACATACACAGTTGTTTTCCCTGGTATAGGAGCATCAGGAAACTTGCTTTGAAAGAGCTGGATGCAACGTTGGCAAGATTTTTCCGTAAAATAAACTTCTAATAAAGCGACTCTCTGTTCTTGCGCGAGACTCATGGCTGACTGAATGTTACTGCTTGTCAGCGCTTGCGTAAGCGTAGTGTCACGTGGCGCAGCTTGTTCCCCAAGGTCACACACAACAGCCACAAACAGCAATACTCGGATATCTTTTATGGTTTTATGGCAAATATGTTTTAAAATATAGAGTTCGGGGACTTTTGAATCACCCTGTATCAAACCCAGGTATGGAACATCAATGACCTGAAACAAAGAATCAATGATGCCATTGCCGCCATTGATGAAGCTATGTTACAGTGAACATACATACATATCACTAAGCTGTTCTCTGAGATTTAGAGGTTAGCTCCAAAAAGAAATACAAACTTCCAGATATTTTTACTTATTGTTGTCGTATCAAACTTCTCCATTTACAGCGATCTTGACAGACAACTTGTGCTTCACTGATATCCATTACATGCCGTACACAAGATCTTTTATACTTCATACTCATAATCTTTTTCTCATGCAGACACTCCTGAATCTGATACACCCATGTCTTCCTTGGCCTTCCTCTGCCTTTCCTTCCTGCCACTTGGGCTGAAAAGATTTTCTTAGTAAGCATTTCATCTCTCATTCTTTCAACATGGCCAAACCACCGAAGCATATTTGTCTCCACTTTGCTAACAACATTTTGCTTCACATCACACAACTGCAATACATCTTCATTCCTCACACAATCAGATCGTGTCTTGCCACAAACCCCACGTAAGTAACACATTTCTCCAGCACACAAACGACTCCTATGTTTCTTCTGCAGTACCCAGGTTTCACTGCCATACATCAGAGTAGGAACAATTACAGTTTCATACACAGCCATGCGGGACTCTCTAGAGAACCCATTATTCCAGTGAAAACCTCCCAGAGCAGCTATGACTTTCAAAGAAGAATTCACTCGCCTACTGATTTCACCATCCAACTTGTTCTCTCTGTCAAACATGCTTCCTAAATACACAAACTCACTCACCTGGTCAATCACAGTGCCATTTATACTTACATTACATTCAGTGCTACCCATTTCTCTCTCAAACACCATAACTTTGGGTTTTCCCTTATTTATACTCAGTTTGAATTTCATGCAAACTTTGTGCATCCGAGTCAACATACTCTGTACAACTCACTTTTGCTCTCTGCCAACAGGACAGTGTCATCAGCATACAACAATTTGCACACACGGATATCACCAAGACATAAACCACTATTATCTATTTTGGCATCACGCATGCATGCATCCATAAATATATTAAACAGCCATGGTGACATTACACAACCTTGTCTAACTCCTGCACCAATGGAAAACCATTTTGATAAAACAACATTCACTCGTACACATGCTCTACTACCAGCATACATGGCTTTTACACTATTAAGTAGATTCCCAGTAACACCATATTCATTTAATACCTTCCACAAAAGTGTCCTATTCACTCGGTCGTAAGCTTTCTCTAAATCTATGAAGGCAGTAAAAACTTTCTTCCCAACAGCCAGATACTTTTCAATCATCGTGCATAATGCAAAAATCTGGTTAGTGCAGCCTTTACCAGGCATAAAACCACTCTGAACATCCCACACTTTCTCTGATGTAAGACCCCGTACTTTTTCAATAACAACCTTACCAAACACTTTCCCTGGCACACTTAGTAGTCTGATACCACAATAGTTCTTGCATTCAGTCTGATCACCTTTTCCCTTATACAAGGGAACAATAATAGCATCCTTCCAATCCTGAGGGACCATTCCTAACTCCCAGCACAACTGGCAAATTTCAGTTAACCAGTCAATTACAGAGTCACCACCATATTTCAACGTGTTAGCAGTTATGCCATCAACTCCCATAGCCTTACCATTCTGAAGAGATTTTAGAGCTTTACACACTTCTTCTCTTGAGATCCCTCCTGTACTTTCATCCCTCATTGTGACATCATCTGCATCTGTCTCAGAATCATCTTTGCTTTCCTGATCTAATAACTCACCCCATCTGTCACTTAACTCATTGAGCTCCCATATCATTTCCCCAATCTGATTCTTCACACAACTTACAACTTTGTTTCCCCTATTTTTCCTGAGTCTCGTGTACTTCCAGAAGGACTTCCTATCTTTCCAAAAAGCCAGTTCATGCCTTTCCTTTTCACCTGTGAACATGGCAAGAAATCTATTACAATCTTGATGTGATTTGCACAATAAATGTTGCCTGTGTAAAAGTGTTTTAAATAAGGCATAAAAAGCTTTCACATTTACTTGTAGCTATGCAGGCAATTGCACAGGTTTATCTATTCACTTGTATTGGTAATAAGCGCTTAAAGTTGTAAACAGACTTTGTGGATGCCCTGAATTTTTTTTAAATTATTATTTTTTGATGATTCACAATTGCAATGGTGTACCTGCAGATTTTCCAGTAGTGGTGCATTAGATCATGGTGAGTGCGGATCCACACTTTTCAACTTTTCCTACCAGCTAGGGAGTGAATATCACAGCAGCTTAAAAATAACAAAAAAAAAAAAAAAAAAACTTGTGTATAGGCATAATTTCACCAAAGTGTGAAAACTAGGTTCAAACCAACATGGGTACAGATTAGAAAATGTTTCTGTGCCAGTTTCAAAATGTAAGCTGTCTCTCTCTCTCTTCCATTTTCAAATTTGTGAAAATTTATCACAAAAATAGTTCAAGACAATAAATGACTAATTAATTATTGACTATGGAAAATTAAATTGTTAATAATCATTTTAATTCAATTCCCTAGTTTGCCGAAGGCTAGAGTAGTACAAATGTAATTTTTTCTTCTAGTGAATATCCTTATAAGTATTAAAAAATATTTTTCCTTCATTGCATTATTTCACTAAAAATTAGTGATGCTCCAATTAGCACCAACACAAATAGCTTAGTCACAATATACAGAAATCTATTGGTAGGATCTAGAAAAAATGAACAGTACAAGTGCAACTTGTTTTTATAAGCATCTTTCTATTCGTTTTATTTCACTAATATGAAAATAAGCAATGCTCTAGATCCATGGAGAAAACATACAAAAAATTATTTAAAAACAACACAAAACAGCTTAAACATTCAGTCAACTGACCAAAGTTTCTCCAAAAGTTCAAAATCCCCATCCCCACCAATAACGGATGTAACAGTAATAAAAGTGTTGGGGATTTTCTGATATGTAGGACAATTTATAATCGGACAGGTTAAAACGCACCCCACTGATCTTTTACTACATCAGACGTGCATTAAATCAAACAGCTCCGATAATAATTAATCTTGCCCAGGACTGGAACTGAAATAGGCAGCATAGAGAATATACCCAAGTTTGACAAAAAAGGAAAAAATAATATAAAACGCTCATTAGTTGTGTAGCACACAAAAAATAAAAGAAAAGAAAAGAAACACTCGAACTAAGGCTTAGTCGCCCCGGTGCCCGAGTGGTCAGAAGCACGGGTTTTGACTATTTATCAAAGCTGGCCCTAGGCAAGACACCCATATCAGGCACGAGTGTTGCACTCAGAGGAGACTTTAGATCTTTTGGGGCCCTAGACGCTAAAAGAATCGGGGACCCCTTCTTATCGGCTCAGAAATTTTCATTTGTCAGATTACCCCCCCCAAAGTCAAGAAATTTTTTTTTACGCTTTTCAAAATGCCATTCTTCCTATTATTAGAATGTTTTGTCAGAAACAGTGTTAGTGTACTCACTTTGTCTGTTTGTGCACATCAAACATTTTGTTTTTAGAGATATTTAAAAAATTATTTTTTGCGGCAAACAGTAAATTTAAAGATATTAGGTTTGGCACTTTCAGTGGAGCAATTCCAAATAAGCATAAGGATTAAATATAAAGGATACGGTTTGGAAACAGAAAAGTAGGAACTACAGCTTTTCGAGTAAGAGTATCATTGTATCATTGAAACTTTTATTGCTTTTTCGATAGTTAATTTTATGTCGACTTACGAAATATAAAAAGTGAGAATACTTGATAATTATCAATATTAAACAGGGGAGGAGAGAGTAATGAGAAAACATTGTTGCAATACAATAGGAATTTCTTTTAACACTATTACATAATAAAAAATAAATACGGTGACATTCCCCAATCTTTTTTTCAGCCTAAATATTAATTCTTTCGGTTTAGGCTGGAGTAGGGGGATTAGGGTTGAGGAAGAACTTGATTACCCAGCCCCAAAGGGAAAAGGCAAACAGCAAACACGCCTGATCATCAGGATAGTTTCTACAAGCACTCCTCATTGCAACTCAGGGTAAAAGGAGGTTCGAACAGGGATGTTTTCCTTTGGCTGGAAGTAATTTATGTAACAGCAGATCAGTAAAGTATTCGCCTTACACAATAGCAGTGTGTGAAGCATTAATTCTTCTTTCTTTTTTTTTATTGGAGGTTTAACAACCACCGTGCGCAACTCAATGGGCTATAAGCAGTCGCCCGTCCCTAATTTAGGTTCACTGGTTCCAGGGAAGGGAGAGAGCCAGTGCCGTAAGACAAACACAACATCCATGCCTGACCGGGATTCGAACCCGGACCCCGTTCCGGACAAATGATCAGAGGCCAGCGCCTTAGACCACTGCGCCACCGGGGCGGCATTCTTCTTTCACCTACCACTAAATGGAAGGCTAAATTATTTTAACTGTTCCTTTCAAAACAAGGACATTGATAAGAACTCGAAAATGTGGGGTATCAACAACAGCAAGAAAAATATAAGTTACTAATATGAGAAAGTAAAATATCAATTCATAATGCAAATAAAGTGGTCGCTTTAAGGATTTAATTTTTTATTCATGTTTCGGTCCCTGAAAACTAAAACAATGCTGACAATCCAATTAATACGTTTTCGGAGCCCCTCAAACTCTGGGGCCCTAGGCGCGCGCCTAGTGCACCTATTTTTTTTTTTTTTTGGTTGAAGGTTTAACGACCGCCGTGAGCAACTCAATGGGCTATAAGCAGTCGCCCGTCCCTAATTTAGGGTCACTGGTTCCAGGGAAGGGAGAGAGCCAGTGCCGTAAGACAAACACAACATCCATGCCTCAACGGGATTCGAACATGTACTCCGTTCGGACGAATGATCAGAGGCCATTGCTTAGAATACTGCGCCACTGGGGCGGCCACCTTTTTGGAAATCCGCCACTGGTTGCACTGGTCTTACAGCTTTGGCTCTCCCCGTCCCTGAAAGCAGTGGACACAAATTAGGGAAAACGACTATTCATAGCCTTTTCTTATGATGGTATTTAAATAAAAAAAAAAAAAAAACTTAAAGCTTACTACTGCAAGAACATCTACGGATGGGCTCACAAACTCAACGTGCCTTAAAAGTTGTATTACAATCACAAGAAAAAAGGAGTAGCTGCGAAATACAACATCTAGTTCAAATGTTAAAGAAAGCTAAGGATGAAGAATGAGTTGTACATCTAACGGCAAACAATATGCCGCTGTTAAAAATAAATCAGGCAGTCGCCAGAAAACATCTCGTCACATGCTCGGTAATGTATGTTTTGCAGTTGTGGCCAGGGTTGCCAACAACCATAACCAAAAATCAACTAACTCAAACAGAAAAATCAAATGGAAATCCGCTAACCCAAAAAGAAAATCAACTAAAAAAACAACTAAAAGCAAAGTGTGTAAAGAGGAAAGGTAATACATTCAAAACAAACTCCTTTTTGATATAAATAAAAACAAAACTAAGTTAACTAAAATGTACATACCTTTGCTATTACAGCACCACAGCATATTGCATATATTTATTATTTTCCTAGCTGATCATTACTCCAATGTTTTTAGATAGACAATCATGCTGTCGACATGGTTTACTTTGAACATAACTGTAGATTTTAATTGCACGAAAGTTTTAATGCTAGCCGTCCTTGGACAGTGTTGTCAATATAACTGTACAGCAACTTCCTGTAGTCAGTATAGCCTATGACTCAAAGTATACCATCATCATCATCATTGTCAACCATTATCAATCCACTGCTGGACGAAGGTCTCCCCAAGTTTCCTCCACAACGGTCTGTCTTGTGCCAGTCTCCTCCATGTCACTCCCGCATACTTTCGAATTTCATCCACCCATCTCCCATGTGGTCTTCTTCTGGGTCTTTTCCTGTCCCTTGGAATCCAATTTAAAATTTCGGCTGTCCATCGATGGTCTGTTCTTCTGGCAGTATGTCCAGCCCATTGCCATTTCAGGGATTTAACTCTGATCATGATGTCTTCCACTCTTGTCATTTTTCGGATCCACGTGTTCCTTTTCTTATCTCTCCTGGTTACACCAAGCATGCACCTCTCCATGCTACTTTGAGTTGTCTGCAGCCTTTGTATGTCTCTTTTAGCTAAGGTCCACGTCCCCGCACCATACGTAAGCACTGGAAGGATGCATTGATCAAACACTTTTCTTTTAAGACATAATGGCATATTGCTCTTGAAAATTATGCTGTTGATATACATTTATAAACATTTTAGTATTTGATGTAATAAGAAAAACACATGAACTGTATACTACTTTAGAAAAACACTCCAGAACCACATATCCTCTAATTCTAACAGAAAGGCCGCCCCGGTGGCGCAGTGGTCTAAGCGATGGCCTCTGATCATTCGTCCGAAAGGGGTCCGGGTTCGAATCCCGGTGAGGCATGGATGTTGTGTTTGTCTTACGGCACTGGCTCCCGCCCTTCCCTGGAACCAGTGACCCTAAATTAGGGACGGGCGACTGCTTATAGCCCATTGAGTTGCTCACGGTGGTCGTTAAACCTCAAATAAAAAAAAATAAAAAATAAAAAAAAAATTCTAACAGGAAAACCAACTAAAAATCAACCAAAAGGGGACACAGAAGTCTTTCTTAACTTTGTTCCCCCTTTTTTAACATTTTTCTTTCTATTCCTTTCCCCCTGCATTCCAGCTTTAATGAATATTCGGTATTTGTGAGATGGTTGGGTATATTTAATTCCCACAATAAGCTGCTCTTTGGGCTATAAGCAGTTGTGCGTTCGGGGCAGAGAACCAGTAACGTAGGGCGGATGCTCTATATATGTTTACTTTATTGGGAAGTTGGCCAGAAACCAGCAAATCTGACCATTTAGCTGACGATGTGGCTTCGATCATCTTCTATAGTCCGCTGTGGCGGAAAACTGGCGTCGTACAGCTGACGTACCACTCATGCCTTATCCAGGGGTTGGTGAGAAACTAGCGTCTTTTGCTACTCCGCCGGTGGGGTGTCTTTGATCGTTTTCTGTAAATGTAGCCACCAAGTTTAGATGCTCCAGGTAAGAAAGAAAAGTAAATCCAAAAATAAAGATCACAGTCTTGCACTTTTTTGCTTGCACTGTAATCTTTCTTTTGAGTGGTGCGCTGCCACTCTAAGCACTCAGATACATACTTAAAACTTCTAAGAACTGCAGCAGTTTGCATTCATAATCCACAATTACACAAGATAGAGAAAATTGTACAATTCAAATCTTCACAGCTATGATCTATATTCATTTTGAGCCGCCCCGGTGGCGCAGTGGTCTAAGGCGTTGGCCTCTGATCATTCGTCCGAAGGGGTCCGGGTTCGAATCCCGGTGAGGCATGGATGTTGTGTTTGTCTTACGGCACTGGCTCTCTCCCTTCCCTGGAACCAGTGACCCTAAATTAGGGACGGGCGACTGCTTATAGCCCATTGAGTTGCTCACGGTGGTCGTTAAACCTCCAATCAAAAAAAAAAAAATATTCATTTTGATGGCTCAAAATTAAGATATGTCTTCACTTCTGTAGTTCATATTTATCATCATGTAGAGGAAAAAGCTCCAATGATTTGATATTTAATGATACTATCTAAAACTTTAACTTTAGGACGATAATAAAGTTTACTTCTGAGAATTTCCGTCGATCATAATATAAAACATACTGGATTTAAAATCCTGTGTCTTTGTGTGCGCTAAAAAGAATTTGCACCATATGCGCACTTTCAAATTTTTTTTTTTTTTGATTGGAGGTTTAACGACCACCGTGCGCAACTCAATGGGCTATAAGCAGTCGCCCGTCCCTAATTTAGGGTCACTGGTTCCAGGGAAGGGAGAGAGCCAGTGCCGTAAGACAAACACAACATCCATGCCTCACGGGATTCGAACCCGGACCCCTTTGGACGAATGATCAGAGGCCAACGCCTTAGACCACTGCGCCACCGGGGCGGCACTTTCAAATTTAACGGCGATACATAGATGCATTTATAATAAAAAGGTCCAATGAAAAAAGGAAAATATTAACTATTGTTTCTTGTCGATCAACGAAACGGTTCAACAGTCAACTAAGTAATTATTTTACTTTCCACATTCTTTCTGAAAGTAAACTAAAAAAGTAACACTGCTTACTGCAGCAATCATGTATATTTCTTTCCTATGTACTTCACATAACAAAAGTTCTGCATGCAAGTCCCCCATACGAAATTTCCAGAAAGTAAATGTTATCACCACTTGTTGCAAGGAAATTTGGATTAACAGTAAACATTGCGTCAACATAGGGAAAAAACAGAAAAAACTTTGTTTGTGGTGACGTGGTTACTGTTTATTACAACTTAAAAACAGAAAACAATGAAAAATGACAGTAACAAACAAGAATAATGAAAACAACTAGAAATCAACTAAATTTTTCGGCAGTCAACTAGATTTTTCAACTATCAACTAAATCAGAAATTTTCCAACCAAGTGCTGGGTAAAATCAACTAAATGTGGTTGAAAATACACAAAATTGGCAACACTGATTGTGGCCTGTGGTAATCGCATATACAGTCCCTTATGTAACGTCTCCTATTCGACCAATGAGAAGCGTTGTTAGAAAAGGTATCTCCTTCCACTGTGATTTCTTGTACGCTGACGAGAAAGTAGTCGTTTGTTGACAATTTTATAGCCTTATTCAGTGTTTTAACTCGTAATATCTTCTAATTTTCGATTATTACGGTTAGGAATTCTGATTCAACAATTTCTCAGTGTTGTTTATACTAGAAAGATGTTTGTTATTGCATGGCTTACAGCATCATTAATCAATATTTCTTTAATTGGGCTTTATTTACCGTGTTTGTCATCAGCATTTCGCACTTAGCAGATATCCGAACACCTCCATTGGTGGAAGAAAACAGCTTCAAAAGAATGTAGCATGAGTGCCTAAAATGTGTGGGATTTTGAACATTGTTATTAATGGAATTCTCACGAGAAACAAGCATGAAATCGGGTGGGGAAAATCCGTTTAAAATTTCTTTAAATTGGATTTGTGCTGAATAAATAAATCCATCGCTCTTTCCACGATAAGCAACGCACAGCAACCGAAAATTTGTGCGTTGCTTCGGTTGCTGTGCGTTGCTTAACGTAGAAAGAGCGATAGATTTATTTATTCAACTGACGCCACGTATTTAAATGATTTTCACCTTGGATTTGTGCTGTAAAATTATTATTATTATTATTATTATTATTATTTTTTGTGGTTTGAACTTTGCCTTTACTACACGAGTAGTCATGATCTCAGATTACTTTCAACTTACTTTTGTTCAATGAACGACCTTGATGACACTAATGCACAGTGATCAATGGAAATAAATGGAACCCTGTTTTCAGCATTGGAATTTTTTTCCCTTCGAACATAACATCCTTCTTTACACCTTTAATATCACTTAACTGGGCTTGCCCAAGATTGTGAACTACACCACGTTTTTGAATATAATGTGTATTAGTACAAATCTCGAAGTTTTTGATAACGTTTAAAGCATCTTCCAACAAAAAAAGATTTCTCCAAAATAATCATTAATAGAATGACGAAAACAAAAATTTATTTTAACTGTAATTTTTAACAGCTAAATTGAGCTAATTATCAACTCAAACCACGCACGCACTAACTGACAACAAAAAGAGAACTGCAGGAGTAAAGTAGAGGTAAATACAAAATCACGTCACGGTTACTTTGTAACGTTACTAAAATGTCACTGTCACGGTTTGTGATCAGCGGCAAAAATCTCCGTTCCATAATCACGAGAATACTTTGGTTCCTGATTTGTCCCAAATTCACGCTACTTTCGGGAAACGACAGGTACGTTACAAATCAAGCGTTCCCAAATCAAGCTACTTTTGTTAACCGCTTCGAAATCACTGGATATTATATATAGATATTTCCAAGCTTGTTCACTCAGTAATCTCACTTTTAAATCAAGCAACATTTTATTAACCGCTACAAAAGCAGTGATATTAAATATAAATATTTCTCAGCTTTTCACTCAGTAATCTCATTTTTAAAGCTATTTATCTGACGATGTTGGGTTTTTTATTTTAAGTGACATTTATATATGCTATTTTGCACCCAAACCACCGTTCAATGAAGTTCTAGAGCATCAACATTTTTTTTTCAGGGCTGGAGCACAATATTTCTGAAAAATGCAATTATTGGCTAAAAATATACCCGAATAAAAATCTTTTTTTTGTGTTTAGGTCTGTCTACAGAACGAATAAATGAATTATAAATAATAATTCATTTATTTTCCACTTGAAAATTTTCATATAAGTGCTTGACTGCTAACTGCTCTTCGGGAGTTAAAAGATTTCATATTTAATGTTCCTCCGTTACTTACCTATGAAAAGTAACTAAATACCTAAGAAAACTAACTGCCTATGAAAAGTAACTAAGAATACAAGTGCCTATAATTAGTCTGTCAGTGGAAATCTTGGAAACATCACGAACACGAATCCTCTTGAGAACTCAGAACGAGATATGCGAAGCGAAGTGCCGAGTAACGATTAATGAAACGTTCATGTGGATTGTGATTTCGCCACGTGACTAATTTGAGCATACAGGTACAGGTGTTCGTTCTTGTCACAAACAGTGACTTTGTCACCGTTACTTTTTTCGAACGTTACGGTTGGAACGTTACCGAAAAGTCACTGTTAAGCCCATCATTAGAGTAGAGCGTACAAGAAATCACAGTGGAAGGAGATACTTTTTCTAACAACGCTTCTCATTAGTCAAATGGGAGACGTTACATAAAGGACCGTATATGCGTTTGGGTCTAAGAACAAGTTGCATGTAAATAAATTATCAGGAAAAACGAAAATGTTGATGCAAAAAAGAAGAGAGATGAGGACAACTAAAGAAGATGTGACTTCCAAAGTGGAATATATAGAGCTATGCAAGACAGTACGAAAAAGTATCACTGAAGACGTAAGAAAATTCAACTGTGAACTAGTGAGGAAAGCAATTGAAAACAACCAAAGCCTAAAGATAGCAAAGGGACATCTCAGTAAGGGAAGAAAACAGATTATGGCACTGAGAAAAGAAGATGGTTCTGTAACAAGAAATAGAGGCGAAATTTTGACAAGAGTGAAAGATTTCTATTCCAAATTATATGAAAGGGATGATACATGCACTCCAGACATCATGAAAGATACCAGTACCAGAGTTCCTCCAGTCCTTCCAGCAGAAGTTGCACATGCAATCAAGAACATGAAGCGGGGAAAGCTCCAGGAGAAGATGGAATTACTGTAGACATCATACAAGAAGCAAGTGAAGAAATCGAAACAGTACTCGCTCAAATTTTCACTCGATGCCTTAATGAAGGAAAGATTCCTGAGGATTGGAACACCGCTACAATGATCCTGCTACATAAGAAAGGTGACATTGAGGATCTCGGAAACTACAGACCTATCAGCCTCCTATCAGTAGTTTATAAAATCTTCACTAAAGTTCTTTCACACCGCTTGAAGGTAACACTGGACATGGCTCAACCGAGAGAACAAGCTGGATTCAGGAGTGGCTACAGCACAATAGATCATATCCATGTGCTGAGAGAACTAATTGAAAGAGCGAGGGAATATGAACTTCCATTGTGCATGGCTTTTATCGATTATGAAAAAGCCTTTGATTCGGTGAAACCATCAGCAGTTACAATGGCTCTGAAAACCTGTGGTATTGAAGATGCATACATTAATATTATTAATAACATCTATGAAAATGCAAGTGCAAAGATTAGGCTGTTTGAAAATACAACACACATAAAAATTGGAAAGGGAGTGAGACAAGGTGACACCATATCTCCGAAGCTCTTTAATGCCACATTGGAGGGTGTTTTTCAGTCACTGAGCTGGGAAAACAAGGGGATAAAGATTAATGGAGATTATCTAACCCACCTTCGTTTTGCTGATGACGTAGTCATTTTTGCAACTAGCCCATCAGAGCTGCAGAGTATGATCCAGGAACTTGCTGACAAGAGTAAAGAAGTGGGATTAAAAATGAACTTTCAGAAGACAAAAGTGATGTTCAATGCTTTTACAAGAAATGAAGATTTATCGATTGATGGAGAAAAGCTTGAGATAACAGATACGTACGTTTATCTTGGACAGCAGATATCAAGTGAGGGTCACATTGATGAAGAAATTAATCGGCGTACAAAACTTGCCTGGAGAGCTTTTGGAAGAAACAGCATAATTTTCAAGAGCAATATGCCATTATGTCTTAAAAGAAAAGTGTTTGATCAATGCATCCTTCCAGTGCTTACGTATGGTGCAGAGACGTGGACCTTAACTAAAAGAGACATACAAAGGCTGCAGACAACTCAAAGAAGCATGGAGAGGTGCATACTTGGTGTAACCAGGAGAGATAAGAAGAGGAACTCGTGGATCCGAAAAATGACAAGAGTGGAAGACATCATGATCAGAGTTAAATCCCTGAAATGGCAATGGGCTGGACATACTGCCAGAAGGACAGATCATCGATGGACAGCTGAAATTTTAGATTGGATCCCAAGGGACAGGAAAAGACCCAGAAGAAGACCACATGGGAGATGGGTGGATGAAATTCGAAAGTATGCAGGGGTGACATGGAGGAGACTGGCACAAGACAGACCGTTGTGGAGGAAACTTGGGGAGACCTTCGTCCAGCAGTGGATTGATAATGGTTGACAATGATGATGATGATGATATGCGTTTACTAAGTGTGTGTCCCACAACTGCAAAACATTATACATGACCCATATGGTCACTCCAAGGAGGTTATATTACTGGAGACACCACTCCTATACACGCAGCATTGGCCGACATAAGTCACCGTCTGTGCTGCAAATGACGTCATGAGCAGGCACGAAGCAGCCGCAGAAGAGAAGCTGCTTGGAAACCAATGGAACAAAAGCTAAGCGTATAAACAGTTAAAATGAGTAATTCAATAATCTTTATCAATGATACACAAGCTTACTGTTTCATCAACGGTATAATTTAGTTCAATTTTGCCTGCTTGTGACGTCACACCACAGATTAGCTGTGACCTATGGCGGCAGAGCCAGTGGTGTATCCAGTAATATAACCTCCTTAGGGTCACTCCAAACACCGGTTAACACACGGTTAGAAACTCGGCCTTGAGCCAGTAGGAGGTGATAACGACCCAACCTCCCTTCAGTCAATGCTTTTTTTTTTTTTTTTTTTTGATTTGAGGTTTAACGACCACCGTGAGCAACTCAATGGGCTATAAGCAGTCGCCCGTCCCTAATTTAGAGTCACTGGTTCCAGGGAAGGGAAAGAGCCAGTGCCGTAAGACAAACACAACATCCATGCCTCACCGGGATTCGAACCCGGACCCCTTACGGACGAATGATCAGAGGCCAACGCCTTAGACCACTGCGCCACCGGGGCGGCAGTCAATGCTTCAGTGTTTGTAAACCGGATGTTCTGCCACTAGCGAGGACAGAAAGCTGTTCATGAGCAGTGCTAAACGCACTTTGAAGAGCTCGTAAAGAAGCACAAACAGTCTCATAGTCAATAGGATCAGAAAAGTGAGCAAAAACGGGCAAAAGCCGCTTTCGGATCACGTGCAATAAACAAATCATAGCCCATGTAGGGGGTCACAAAAGCACGATAACGAGGATCAGCATTTGCGAGCATATAAATGTGTTCCAGGGAAACCTCTGGAAGAGGAAGAAGAGCAGCACGTTTAAGATCAAGTTTATAATCAGGATTAACCACAAAGTGATCCGGAATATCCAGAGCAGCCGAGTAGGATATTTCACAGGAATCTAAGACCTTCTTTCGATTTTTCTTACGAGGAGGGCGTCGTTGCTTCTTGGGAACAGCACCTTGAAAGTCCTGCTCAGATAACATCGAATCGTCGACTCCAGTTGGAACCAGAGATGGTGTTGTAGAAAGAGGTGCAGACGAAGCATCAGCAGGAGCCAGGGGCCCATCTATAGGGCAGGGTAAGCTCGCCGCTAAACCTGGAGCCAATGGCAAGGACTTAGGTGAAACAATAACACTTGAAAAGGCACTGGAACTCGACAAATCGAGCACTGGAGCAGTAGTAGGCAAAGTAACACTTGCCTCTGCAACAGAAGACACAGAGGAGTCAATATGCTGAATCGATGGTGTGGCAGCATCACTAGAAGAAGAAGACGCAAGTTCTGGGATGTCAAAAGGCTTCAAACGTGAAACATTCAGGGAGTCATGGAGATGAGCAATAACTGGTGTGAACAAGCCAGTAGACACAGGCGGTGGTGTATACGGTGGAGAAAGTAGAGGAATAGATATCGGTACTGCTGAATGCAATTCAGCAGGAAATCTAGCAGGCAGAGGCGCAGGCAACACTTCAACAGCAGAGGAGACAGGAATCAAGCAAGCAGCATCATGATAAGTGGGCACAGGAGTTCCTGGCGGAGTCGGAGCATGGGATAGCATAGGCTATGAAGAAGACACAGGCACTTCCGATGTCGTTACAGTAGAAGGAACAGTGACCAGAGGCACAAAAACTGACGGGCATTTTGCTTGATGGTGGTCAAAACCAAAACAGGCGTAACAATGGAAAGGTGTTTTTTATTGGAGGTTTAACGACCACCGTGAGCAACTCAATGGGCTATAAGCAGTCGCCCGTCCCTAATTTAGGGTCACTGGTTCCAGGAAAGGGAGAGAGCCAGTGCCGTAAGACAAACACAACATCCATGCCTCACCGGGATTCGAACCCTGACCCCGTTCGGACGAATGATCAGAGGCCATCGCTTAGACCACTGCGCCACCGGGTGGCAATGGAAAGGTGTAACAACATTTATGGAGTAGGAATGGTGACCAAGTTTAATCAGTAATTTGGTGGGAAAGGAAGAAATTGCAGAATCTGAGGAGGGAATCAGGAGCACCTGCCGGTGACACCCTGAGATAGGACTACCAAACGGATCAGTAACGTTTGAAGGAAGGGTACGCACCGACCCAACGGTGTGATTTTTTGATTGGAAGTTTTAACGACCACCGTGAGCAACTCAATGGGCTATAAGCAGTCGCCCGTCCCTAATTTAGGGTCACTGGTTCCAGGGAAGGAGAGATCCAGTGCCGTAAGACAAACACAACATCCATGCCTCACCGGGATTCGAACCCGGACCCCTTCGGACGAATGATCAGAGGCCAACGCCTTAGACCACTGCGCCACCGGGGCGGCCCCAACGGTGTGACCGCTATACGAAAGAAAGTGCTGCTGTGCCGCCCCGGTGGCGCAGTGGTCTAAGCGATGGCCTCTGATCATTCGTCCGGAACGGGGTCCGGGTTCGAATCCCGGTGAGGCATGGATGTTGTGTTTGTCTTACGGCACTGGCTCTCTCCCTTCCCTGGAACCAGTGACCCTAAATTAGGGACGAGCGACTGCTTATAGCCCATTGAGTTGCTCACGGTGGTCGTTAAACCTCCAATCCAAAAAAAAAAAAAAGAAGGAAAGTGCTGCAAAAGATTTCAGCTGGAACCGGAAAGAACGAGATCAAAACTGCACGCTGGGAGAGAAGTTCAGCATAAATACACTGATCACCAATCTGAATGGGAGTGGATAAAACCTGCGCTACATATTTTGAGACAGCTAAATTTATTTAAATAATGACGGATCGGGGTTTGCGAGCAATATGCGTAATAGAATCGGATGGCAAAAAGGAATACAGCGCTGATGAATATGCTCGGAGTTGAGTGTTAGGTAGGGCATCAAAAACAATACCAAGATGTAAAACAGAAAGCACTGCCCTTCCTAGAACCGAGGCTGGAGGAACAGTAGTGGTAAAATTGGTACCTGCACGATGAAACATAGAATCCAGAGCAGGAGGATATAATCCAGCAAAGGAGGAAGACGCCTGATCCACAGCACCTGTAGACGATCGGATGTCAACATTGACGCAGTCAGCAAGCGGTGCGGTTAGAGAAGAGCCGAGCATAGGAGTGGAACAAGGAGGTTATACAGTATTACTGGAGACACCACTGGCTCTGCCGCCATAGGTCACAGCTAATCTGTGGTGTGACGTCACAAGCAGGCAAAAATGAACAAAATTATACCGTTGATGAAACAGTAAGCTTGTGTGTCATTGATAAAGATTATTGAATTACTCATTTTAACTGTTTATACGCTTAGAAGCTTTTGTTCCATTATCTTCCAAGCAGCTTCTCTTCTGCGGCTGCTTCGTGCCTGCTCATGACGTCATTTGCAGCACAAACGGTGACTTATGTCGGCCAATGCTGCGTGGATAGAAATGGTGTCTCCAGTAATATAACCTCCTTGCAGTAGAAGCCATGACGTCACAACAGTAGAGCAGTCAGACCAACGCAAGGCAAAGCACTAGAAGCGGTCAACCGAGGCAACTACGCAGCCGCGCAAAAAAGCTACCGAGTGAGAACCGAAGCAAGCAGCAGTTGATGTTCGCAAAATACAAGCGCGTCGGCACCCAGTCCAGGCAAGTCCGCAACGGAAAGGGGGACGGGCAGAAAATAAGCAAAACCGATGTACAAGCAAGTAAAAAAACGAAGAAAAATAAAAAATAAACAACTCACCGACCTGGTAAGTGAATTCAGAACATTAAGATGAACTTCATACACGTAGCGGAGAACTTTTAGCTGCAAAAAGGGCTCAGAAATAGCAAAACTAGACGAAAACTCTGGAGCAACGAAGAAACGTGACTGGCTGTAGTTCAAACAATCTTTATTGGTCTAAGAGCATTACAGAATCATACACGCTGTTAAAACATGATAAATAACTTGAGAACAAACATGAATAATTACAAATGCCGGAGCAGGACCCCCATCCGGAAATAAATCAGAAAGTTAAAACGAGTGAGAAACTATCAGTGTCTACAATTGTACACGCCGCCCCGGTGGCGCAGTGGTCTAAGGCGTTGGCCTCTGATCATTCGTCCGTAAGGGGTCCGGGTTCGAATCCCGGTCAGGCATGGATATTGTGTTTGACTTGCGGCACTGGCTCTCTCCCTTCCCTGGAACCAGTGACCCTAAATTAGGGACGGGCGACTGCTTATAGCCCATTGAGTTGCTCACGGTGGTCGTTAAACATCCAATTAAAAAAATTGTACACATAGAAATCAAAACATTAAGCTAAAGGAATAGGAACACACAGGGTACCTCAAGGGGTAATTTGATAACAATATATGAGAACGACATATATCGGAGCAAAACTAGCCACCGGAAAAAAACATAAAGTTAAAAGATTTAAGTGGCGATACATTGCCGACAATTTCTCATGAACAGACCAAAAACATGGTGCAAATTTTACAGGAAAACATAGTGGTGGACATAGGTAACCAACTTATAAAAAACACAACGCAAAATCACAGGGAGGAAACACAACAAACTTATACACTATAAAAACGGAACACATGTGCAAATCTCAAAAAACACCAAAAAAATAAAAAATGCCACATGCGAGGAGCTATGCAAGTGATTAACAGATAAAACACGTGGGCACTAAGAAAACTCCTCTGCTATACAATGCACTGAAAGTTTGCACATTATGCAACAGAATCAAAAAACAAAAACGGCGGCAGAACAGTACATGAAAAACAAAATAATGATAACACTAAGGTAATAAGCAAAATTCAACAATACGGTAGAGGCAAACAACAAGACGAAAGTACTAGGAAATGAGCAAATAAATTCTCATAACGAACCCTGGGTTATGTCATAGTAAGAAACGTAGGAGTCATCTGATTTCCATGGCATCAAGCAACTCATCCAGAAAATGCACAATTTATAAACAATAATCATATATACATAACAATTCCGTCATTAGCACATGGTACAATAGAACATAGTAATACTGAGGCAAGTCAATGGTTCAGCACAGTACCGAGATACAATACAAAATGCTCGGGATTACAGCTCCATCACAAATATACTACAGAACACATACACAGAACAGCAATGAAAAGGTCAGAACACGTCGTTGAGCGCATTCGAAAACAAGAGTCCTCAAACTCATGAGAACATCACCATAATAGAACAACACATGGTGGATAACCTTTGTTAGGAGGAAAGATACAGAAGCACAGTAGTCAAGCTCCAAAATAATTATCCTCTTAATGCAATTTAAAGGTAGCACAATAATCACGATAATGCGAGGAAGAAACAACAAACAAAAGGCTACAGAACAAAGAAAACTCCTCACGTTCCAGCTTGCAAGGAGCACTGAGTGGTTAAAACGATAGACTAATGGTGGTACCATCAATCCAGAACCGACCGGCATCCTGCGACCAGACCTGACGAAACCGTGATAAAGAATTAGTTGATTGTGCTTCTACATATTCGAGGCGGAGGAGAGCTGTTAAGCGGCTGCGAAAATAGGTGAGGATTGTATCACTGGCAATAAGTGGATTAGCAGTGTCTGCGGCATTCCCGAGATAAAGATGATAGATATATATTGCTTGTTTCACCAAAACAAAGAGGAAGGCGCAAACGTCCGGCAAACGAAATGGAGGGTGCTTCGTTAAAAGCAACCAGGAATAGGCTTGAAAAGGTAGATTGCGAGAAGTGATATGGTTCACGAAACGAAATACACAATGCAAAACAGGAATCAGGATGGGACAATGCCAGTACATATGGTCGATATCTCCTATGGACTCACAAAATGGGCAAATGGAAGAAGAAAGGAGAGACATACGGGATAGAAGAAGAGGGACAGGAAGTCGGCGGTGAAGATATCGCCAGTGAATATTAAACTCCAACGGTGCAGAAAGAGGAGAAGAAGAGGCAGACCAGCTGGCCTGAGAGATAAGAGAAGGAACATCAGAAATTGGGTGCGGAGCTGCGGTAGGTGTACGAAAGAAACGGTAAAAGGAAACAGTGGAAACTGAGAGAATAGGGATAGAAACACCTCTAATAGAGAGAAAAAAAAGGAATAGGGAGACTGGGACCAAGGACAGGTACGAGGCCTTGAGAATTGACGAGAGATGGATAAAGAAAACCTAGGGAAGAGCGAAGAAGAGCATAATCAGTAGCATGGGAAGGTGAAGGATCGGAAAATAAGAAGGTAATGGGTTTCTAGGTCAAGTCGGGATTAACGAGTGTGCGATGGGCGACATATCGGGAGAACAGGCGGGCCACGGCAGCAGTGACGCCTGGTGGGCCGTGAAGAATTGTTGCACGATGCGTGCCACGTGCGGGCGCGCATTGTCCTGTTGAAACATGGCCCCTGGCAGGTCCTGCAGGTAAGGGAGGACTACAGGCTCCAAAACGTCGGAGATGTAGCAGTGGCTGTTGAGTGTACCGGCGATACGTACCAGAGGGGTGCGGGTGTCATATCCAATTGCGCCCCAAACCCTAACGCCAGGCGACGGACCGGTATGGCGATGCATAATGCAGGCGTCATACAGTCTCTCGCCGCGGTGCCGCCACACGCGGATCCGACCATCGTGGTGTTGCAAGCAGAAGCGGGATTCGTCGGAGAAGACAATGTCGTGCCGTTCTGTAGTCCATGCGCTGCGTTCAACGGCCTACTGCCGCCGCACTCGCCGGTGGTGTAACGTCAATGGTAATCGGAGCAATGGGCGCCGTGCGACAAGTCCCCGCTCCTGCAGACGACGTCGAACGGTACCTGCTGACCCAGGTTGTTGCACAACACACCCTAATTCGTGCGCTAACGTTCGTGATGTGGTGGTGCGAGCCGTCAATGCCCGCCGCACAACATGCTGGTCCTCTCGTTTGGTGGGGTGCCGCGGCTGCGGCAATCACTCACGTCGGTCCGTCCGTCCCTCAGGCACATACCGAATCCATACTCGCATCACTGTGGCTGGATGTCGTCCCACACTGGCGCCGATGTCTCGGTACGATAAACCGCTGTCGCGATAAGCCACTATTCGTTCTCTGTCGAACTACGAAACGTCCTGGAATGACTGCCGTATTCTGCGACGAGGCATCAGGAAGCTTCCCACGCACAGGTCTGGCATCTCAACACACTTCCACTGCTTACACCCCGCCTTCTGTGCACCCTTCTTATAGCGCTTCTCGGTGGCGTGCCGGGCGCACATGATTTGCATATGCCCTGCAATGCTAATCGCTTGCATGTCCTCTCGCGGGCGACGCATGCTGCGAATTTCAGGCCAACCGGATGCTTCCGTCTTGGTGTTTCATTTTGGGTGGCCAGCAGTGTATAAATATACGAGCAGTATTATTTTCGGTGTAGCTAGATGGATGCCTCATGGGCCCTTGGTAATGGTGGGCCCCAAGGCTTTAGCCACGTTAGACCTCCCTCCTCCTCTTAATCCGGCCCTGCTAGAGACCAGTCAACTGTTAAGTAGACGACGTCGAACTGAGCTGAAGAACAAAGCCTGACCTGTGACAGTGCTCTACTGCTGTCCAAACACCGTATATGCCGCTGTTCGATCGGTCACTGCCATGCGGTAGAGGTGTCTGTCATCTCGTGCAGTCGTCCGATTTTGCGGTCCATTTCCCGGATTTCTATGCATCCAAGCCTCATCTGTCCAATGACGCCACGTGTGCATCACTGTAGGGGCGTTTCGTTCCGCACGAGTGCCGATTTCGCGGAAGGAAAATCCAGCTTCTCTCATCCCAACAATCCTTCTTCGCTCAAAGTCCGTCAGGTGTTCATAATGCGACCTTCTTCGGCGACGGGGCATAGTGAGACACAAGAAACACCCTTTCGACTCAATGTCGGCTCTTCACTGATTGCAACATCTCGTTTCCGTTTGAGCCAGTTCTTTATACCCAAAACTGGACAGTTCAGAGGGCGCTGCTCCAAAACCGCATGCGCATTTTTACTGACATTCTAATCATTTGCATGTCCCAACCTGTTGTATATATTCTGTAGGTTTCAAACGAATATCAGCAGTCCTTCATGGTGTTGCAATTTTCACAAACGCTAGTGTAGTTAGGCAGAATCAGTCGATCATGGTTCTACGATTGCATGCCTCGTGGAAGATTCAAAAAGTGGTGTTTTGATATTTGCCTAAGACTTTTAGTTTGCCAACTCTTGTTCAGTGAACATCGAATTCCAGGAGGAATCGCTCATCCCTTATTTAGAGTTACTGTCTTAGAGAAGGTAAAGAACCACAATCGAAGAACAAAATAACGGCAGCGTCTCAGTCAGAAACCAGAGTCGTAGCCAAGGGGAGGGTCCTTGGGGTCATGACCCCGCCCGAGATTTTCATCTACCGTATTTTTTATTATTATTATTGTTTTCGTAAGGATTTCAAAATACGTACTTTTTGCGATATAATTACACACAACTTGTGCATTGCACCCCCCCCCCTTCTTAAGTTTGCAAGATTAATCATGTCAGCTTATAACGAAGTGAATTTCTCCGTCATTTTTATCCGCGCCGGGGTTCGAACCCGGGTCCACTCATTCCGGAATAAGTTGCTCTACCAATTAAGCTACGCGGACTTTTATTCTGATTCTTATCTGCCTTTATGTCGTGTGCGTCCTTCTGGCAGGTATGTCACATCTCCTGGTACGTTACATCATCTCCCCCTTATTATTATTATTTTTTTTTTTGAAGTGCTGGAGAAGGGATTCTCTTATTTTTCCTATCTCGCGGTGTGGAAATAACATCACACCAATGCGAGATTTTGAACTGTCGGGTCATCCGGATAGTTCGGGCGCCATTATAACGAAGTGAATTTCTCCGTCATTTTTATCCGCGCCGGGGTTCGAACCCGGGTCCACTCATTCCGGAATAAGTTGCTCTACCAATTAAGCTACGCGGACTTTTATTCTGATTCCTATCTGCCTTTATGTCGTGTGCGTCCTTCTGGCAGGTACATCACATCTCCTGGTACGTTACAAGCTGTATATCTCACAGCAAAAAAATGTTGAACATGCAATGTAATGTATATTGAATTTACTGAAGTTGAATGTACATGTTACATGTTCAACATTTTTTCTGATCACTGCACTTTTTACGTGTGTTGTCTTCTCATCGTTCTATCTCTATACTTGTATAAGAACACAGCGGACTCTGTGCAGTAGGCACGGCCGTAGCTAGGTACAAGAACTGGGGTGGTGGTGGTGGGGAGGGGGGGGGGGGTGAACGAAGGTCATCTGGTGGGCTCATTGTTTCACGAATACAGATGAAAGTTTTGCTCTGTTTTCAATCTCCTTTTGTTTATTTACTTCACTTGCGAATAATTTATATCAAAAAGTAAAAACAATTAGATAAAACAATATATGAAATAAAAAGGGGAGAAAGAAAAGAGAACTCTCTTGAAATATAAAAAATAAATCACATTCTTTGAATTTGCTTGATGGCGGTTGAGCTGCTAGTTCCTTATCGCTGGAAAAAAACAACTCCCCACTAACGTGATTTTGTTTTTCTTTTTTAGTTTACTGTTCTGGTCTCTTTTTCCTGGATCCACGCAATGGCATCGAGCGAGGATTTACTGATGTCACATTTCAACTTTTACTACTCCTTTTCTTCGATTCCGCTGTTTTCTCCATCCCTAATCGCGTATTCTCCTTGGCTGGTGTTCGGAGGTACCACTGCTTATCGTGGTCCGTAGCCAAACCCCTTTCACTCTCAAAAACCAAGAGCCCCTCCGAAAAAACGTTTTTCCAACACAAGCATCGCAAAAACATTCGTACTGGACGGAAAACAATGAACGGGAAGATGTTGAAAACTCTCTCTCGCGCGTACGCGCAAGGGTTTCCCTTCAGCGCTATTTTCCAACGCTTGGAGGGATACGTTTAGATAAAATGATATCCCCACGAACCACGATAGCACTTCTTTGTAGGCAACGAACCACCTGGAAGTTTTTAAACAGCACCATAGCATCTCATAGTCACTCGGCAAATAACAAACAGGGTGTTTGACTACGGTACAACAACTCCTCCATGTCCGCCCCCCTTTTTTTTTTAATGTTCTTAAAAATTTCACATCCCTTTGAAAAAGAATAGGAAAAAGAAAAAAAAAACGGCATCTCTCTCTTCCCTGGCCCGTAACACTAACACATGGGCGTACTGATAGCCCCCGCAGCCAGCAGTGCTGGGGAGCCTCACGGCTAAGAGGGCCTCTAACCTCAGCAGCAGGGGCGGCGACTATTGTATTGCGAGTGGTGCTTAAGTGTGTTGCAATGCACCACTCCAAATTCATTTATCGTGTTATATATATATATATATATATATATATATATATATTATTATTATTATTATTATTATTATTATCAGAAAAGATAGAGATGTGTGTGTGTTTTGCCCAATCTTTCCTTTCAGAAAATGAAAAATAAAATATTAAGCTTAGTAGGCGTTCTGTTTTAGAAGGTTAACCAGGGTCTTTCAATTTCCAAGCGAGGCGCCGTGCGCTAACTCAAATACCCCTGATCCCAGAAGGTAACTTTCAAGTGAAGTGAGGGTGGCTCAAGCAGGGGTGGCTTAACAGGCTACAGCAGCATGTAGGCAGGTAACATTGTATGATGATGACCTTCAAAAGTTTCAGTGACTTCTTCCGGTATGCGGGCCGCACAGCAAGGGGGTGGGGGCGAGGAAAAGATGTATCTGTGCAAAAACTTTTTTGTCCACTGTATATATATATATATGGGATGTAAGGTGAGGTGATGCGTAACATCACAGCCTCTCCTTGACAAATGTCAACCCCGCCTTCTCGTGGTGCATCCTGTTCCCACTAAAGGGGCTCTGACGACCGCCAATAGCGGTATAACTATACCATCGGGATTAGAGGAAATACTATCCCACACTCACCAACCCGCTTGGCCAGCGTGGTGGGTTATGGCCAAACCCCTCCAAAATGACTCTACAACTTTAATCTTGGCCCTCAGTCTCTGGCAGCTGGAATGTACCTGGCCAAGGCAGCGGCCAGTGCGACATGAAGGCAGAGGGTGCTAAGAATCCCCGGAGGACCGGACTAGGCTGCCATCTGATGCTGACCTTGGCTACGTATAATGGACGCTCCCTATCTTCTGATTCAAGGCTTCTTGAATTGGAAGAGGAACTACAAAGGTTCAAGTAGGACATCGTCGGGCTAAGTGAGGTAAGGAGAAAAGGAGAAGATCTCATTGAACTGAAAAGTGGACATCTCTTCTACTATCGTGGGACAGATACTGGTAGAACTAGTGGTGTTGGATTTATAATAAACAAGAAACTGAAGGATAAAATGGTAGAAGTTGAAGGTTCCTCTGACAGAGCTGCACGACTCGTTATCCAACTCTCGAGAAGATACCAGGCTCAGATTATTCAAACTTATGCACCTACCACAAGTCATCCTGAAGAAGAAATTGAAGAATTTTAGGAGGAAATTCGTGATCTAAATAATAAAGGTAAGCAGCACTTGAAGATAATTATGGGAGATTTCAATGCAAAAATAGGGCAACGGCAACAGAATGAAACTTCAGTAGGTAAATTCGGTCACGGCAACAGGAACCAGCGTGGAAATACTCTCGTTGAGTTTGCAGAGGCAGAAAGGTTTTTCATCTTGAACTCCTTTTTCAAGAAAAAGCCACACAGGAAATGGACATGGAGACATCCAAATGGGATGAAGAGTGAAATGGATTTTATTATGTGTAACAAAAAATTCGTCATCGAAGACTGCAGTGTGCTGAACAAGTTCAACACAGGTAGTGACCATAGATTGGTGAGATGTAAGATGCACCTCAACACTAAACTCGAACGTGGCAAGCTCATAACACAAACAAAATGTATTGACATAACCAACCTTAAAAAACACCACAAGACCTTCAAGTTGGAACTGAAGAACAGATTCTCTGCTTTAGAAGGCCTAACATCGGAAGAAGTGGATATTTCTGAAGTTAACAGAAAAGTAACCAAAGCTCTTATGGAAACAGCAACAAAATTAGCTGGGTCTAAGAACAAGTTGCATGTGAACAAATTATCAGGAAAAACCAAAATATTGATGCAAAAAAGAAGAGAGATGAGGACAACTAAAGAAGATGTGACTTCCAAAGTGGAATATATAGAGCTATGCAAGACAGTAAGAAAAAGTATCACTGAAGACGTAAGGAAATTCAACTGTGAACTAGTGAGGTAAGCAATTGAAAACAACCAAAGCATAAAGATAGCAAAGGGACATCTCAGTAAGGGAAGAAAACAGATTATGGCACTGAGAAAAGAAGATGGTTCTGTAACAAGAAATAGAGGCGAAATTTTGACAAGAGTGAAATATTTCTACTCCAAATTAAATGAAAGGGATGATACATGTACTCCAGACATCATGAAAGGTACCAGTACCAGAGTTCTTCCAGTCCTCCCAGCAGAAGTTGCACATGCAATCAAGAACATGAAGCGGGGAAAAGCTCCAGGAAAAGATGGAATTACTGTAGACATCATACAAGAAGCAAGTGAAGAAATCGAAACAGAACTCGCCCAAATTTTCACTCGATGCTTTAATGAAGGGAAGATTCCTGAGGATTGGAACAACACTACAATGATTCTGCTACATAAAAAAGGTGACATTGAGGATCTCAGGAACTACAGACCTATCAGCCTCCTATCAGTGGTTTATAAAATTTTCACTAAAGTTCTTTCACACCGCTTAAAGGTAACACTGGACATGGCTCAACCGAGAGAACAAGTTGGATTCAGGAGTGGCTACAACACAATAGATCATATCCACGTACTGAGAGAACTAATTGAAAGAGCGAGGGAATATGAACTTCCATTGTGCATGGCTTTTATCGATTATGAAAAAGCTTTTGATTCGGTGAAACCATCAGCAGTTACAATGGCTCTGAAATCCTGCGGTATTGAAGATGCGTACATTAATATTATTAATAACATCTATGAAAATGCAAGTGCAAAGATTCGGCTGTTTGAAAATACAACACACATAAAAATTGGAAAGGGAGTGAGACAAGGTGACACCATATCTCCAAAGCTCTTTAATGCCACATTGGAAAATGTCTTTCAATCACTGAACTGGGAAAACAAAGGGATAAAGATTAATGGAGATTATCTAACCCACCTTCGTTTTGCTGATGACGTCGTCATTTTTGCAACTAGCCCATCAGAGCTGCAGAGTATGATCCAGGAACTTGCTGACAAGAGTAAAGAAGTGGAATTAAAAATGAACTTTCAGAAGACGAAAGTGATGTTCAATACTTTTACAAGGAATTAAGATTTATCGCTTGATGGAGAAAAGCTGGAGATAACAGACACGTACGTTTATCTTGGACAGCAGATATCAAGTGAGGGTCACATTGATGAAGAAATTAATCGGCGTACAAAACTTGCCTGGAGAGCTTTTGGAAGAAACAACATAATTTTCAAGAGCAATATGCCGTTATGTCTTAAAAGAAAAGTGTTTGATCAATGCATCCTTCCAGTGCTTACGTATGGTGCAGAGACGTGGACCTTAACTAAAAGAGACATACAAAGGCTGCAGACAACTCAAAGCAGCATGGAGAGGTGCATGCTTGGTATAACCAGGAGAGATAAGAAGAGGAACTCGTGGATCCGAAAAATGACGAGAGTGGAAGACATCATGATCAGAGTTAAATCCCTGAAATGGCAATAGGCTGGACATACTGCCAGAAGGACAGACCATCGATGGACAGCCGAAATTTTAGATTGGATTCCAAGGGACAGGAAAAGACCCAGAAGAAGACCACATGGGAGATGGGTGGAGGAAATTCGAAAGTATGCGGGAGTGATATGGAGGAGACTGGCACAAGACAGACCGTTGTGGAGGAAACTTGGGGAGACCTTCGTCCAGCAGTGGATTGATAATGGTTGACAATGATGATGTTGATGATGATGATATATATCCGTTGTGGAGGAAACTTGGGGAGACCTTCGTCATCATCATCATCATCATCATTGTCAACCATTATCGATCCACTGCTGGACGAAGGTCTCCCCAAGTTTCCTCCACAACGGTCTGTCTTGTGCGAGTCTCCTCCATATCACTCCCGCATACTTCGAATTTCATCCACCCATTTCCCATGTGGTCTTCTTCTGGGCCTTTTCCTGTGATATATATATATACAGGAAAAGACCCTATATATTGTATAAATATACATACAGGAAAAGACCCAGAAGGCCATGGGAGAGATGGGTGGATGAAATTCGAAGGTATGATGTAGGACTGATATTGAAGAGTGGCTCAGGACAGAGTTGTGGAAGAGACATGGGGAGCCCTTTGTTCAGCAGTGGATTGATAATGGTTGAAGATGATGATATATCATATTTTACATAATCGATAAAGATTATTCTACGAAAGAATGTGCACCACTCCATAAAAACCAAAGTCGCCGCCCCTGCTCAGCAGAACAATTTAAAAATAAAAATTTGCTGAAACTTCGTGTGAAACTGATTGAAAAAATAGCCAGGAATCTTTGTGGGCAGCTTTGAATGAAGTATTAAAAAGAAAAACAATTTTCAGTATTTTTTTTTTTTTTCAGTAAATAAGTAGAATCTTTAAGAAATAGTTTTCGCTTTAGTTTATAACAAGAAAGATGACACCGAATTTTCGGGTGTAATAAGCACGTCTTTTGAATCCGTTCTGACGCAAATGAAATTTATCAAAGTTATTTAAAGTCCATGGAGCCGGTATGGAAAATAATAGTATCTGACGGAAGAAAAATGTTTTTCAATCGGGTTTTTAATCCCTCAGATACTGCCGTAAACGGAATCGTGAGCTTACGTCCTCTGGTTGCAGACTTGTAAGTTAAGAAAAACATGAATTTACATGAGAAACATTTCGCACCGGAAACGCTCCCCAACACAGAAAGAATTTTTCAAATCGGACTCTTAGAAACAGAGATATCAACAAAAATAAGATGTGACTTTACGTCCCCTGGTGGGAAAACAATCCTTTATTTTAAGAAGAAAGTGTTCTCAAAAGGATTTTCCATATGAGCGGTATCGGTCCAAGAAAAATAAAATTTAGTCGAGTTTTCAGGAGCCCAGATCTTGCCACAAATACATCAGAAGAAGAAATTGACACTTATGCCCCTGGTGGCCAAACCATTCTTTACCAAACATTAGAAATTATGTGAAAAATATTTTCCATCAGGTCTTGTATGCGATACAGGAAGAATTTTTCAAATCGGAGTTTTAGAAGCAGAAATAACGCAGAAAACGAAATTTGCCTTTGTGCCCTCTAGCGGAAAGTCTATGATTTACTTGAAAATTTTGAATTTTTAGGAAAAACATTTCGCATCGGAAACACTATCCAACAAAGAAGGAATTTCCCAAATCGGACTCCTAGAAGTACAGATATTGACAAAAATAAAATATACATCTACGCCCCCTGGCGCAGAAACCATGCATTATTTCAAGAAGAAAATGTTCCTAAAAGGTTTGTCGACAGCAGCAGTATCGGTCAACAAATGACTTTTTTTTCAATCGAGATTTTAGAAGCTCATATTTTGCTGTAAATACATCAGAAGCGGAAATTAAGACTTACGCCACCTGGTGGCCAAACCGTTTTTTATGTGCAAAAATTTCCCATCAGGAGCTGTATCCGATGCAGAAAGAATTTTTGAAATCGAAGATTTAGAAGCAGAGATATGGGGGTGGGGGGCAATTTACTTTTACGCCCCCTAGCAGAAAGTCTATGAATTACTTGAAAATTTTCAAATTATATGAAAAACATGTCACACTAGAAACACTATCCAACAAAGAAGGAATTTTTCAAATCGGACTCCTAGAAGAAGAGATATTGGCCAAAATAAGATATACATCTACGCCCCTGGCGTAGAAACCATGCATTATTTTAAGAAGAAAATGTTTCTAAACGGTTTATCGACATGAGTACTATCTGTCTACAAACGACGTTTTTTTAATCGAGATTTTAGAAGCTCATATTTTGCTGCAAATACATCAGAAGCGGAAATTAAGATTTACGCCCCCTGGTGGCCAAACCATTTTTTCACAAAAATTAGAAATTATGTGCAAACGACTTCCCATCAGGAGCTGTATCCGGTGCAGAAAGAATTTTTCAAATCGAAGATTTAGAAGCACAGATATAGGGGGAAACGCAATTTACCGCTACGCCTCCTAGCGGAAAGTCTATGAATTACTTGAAAATTTTGAAATTATATGAAAAACATGTCACACTGAAAACACTATCCAACAAAGAAGAAATTTTTGAAATCGGACTTCTAGAAGTAGAGCTATTGACGAAAATAAAATATACATCTACGCCCCCTGGCGGAGAAACTGGAATATTTTTAGAAGAAAATATTCCGAAAAGGTTTATCGATGTGATTGGCATCAGTCTACGAAAGAATTTTTTCAATCAATATTTTAGAAGCTCAGATTTTATGGTAAATATATCAGAAGCAAAAATTAACCCTTACGCCCCCTGGTGGCCAAAGTATTCTTTACCAAAAATTTGAAATTATATGTAAAAGATTTTCCATCAGGAGGTGTATCCGCTGAAGAAAACAGTTTTTAAATCGGAATTTTAGAAGAAGAGTTATCAGGAAAAATGTAATTTACTTTTACTCCCCCTAGCGGAAAATCTATGCGTAATTTGAAAAAAGTAACTATATCTAAAATACTTTTCGACATAAATGGAATCGAAAGATAAAATATTTTTTTCAATCGGATGGTTAGAAGCAAATATGTGGATTAAAACGCATTTTTGAATTCGACATCATCTTCATTTACGTCCTCTAGTGACGAAATTGTGCATCGTAAAAAAAAAAAAAAAAATACGAAATAAAGGATCATCATTCGCATATTTCAAGCTTCCCAATGCAAAAAGAATTTTTCAAATCGGACGAATAGTTGCAGAGATATCGTGGGTACAGATGGACGGACGGACTGACAAACCGATAACAGAAGCACGATCTTTTTTTACGAAAGACGTGCTAAAAACTGGGTGACGGAAAAGTAGCTATTCCAGAGGACTTGAGGCCCTTTTTCACAGCTACAGCAATAGTTCCTATACATGTATATTAACAAGAGAATGTGAATAAAATCAGTTGAATATATGAAATTTTTGTATCAATGAGGATAAGGCGTTATATAATACACTTGTTTGCACATAACTGCGCATTTTTTAGGATATAATCAGCGCTAAGGTGTTCTTCACGGGAACGAAAAAATAGAGATGTGTTGTTGTTTTTTATATAATAGTCAAAAGAAAATATTTTGACTTGTGAAAACCAAAGAAAAGATTTTTACTTATTAAGATTTTTATGCGTGCAAAACATTGTGACATTATGTTAAGTGCATTTTTTTATATTCAAGAGTAAATAATTTAAGTAATTTTACTCTTTTTGTGCCACAATTCTTAATTGTTACGTTTTCTATTTGCTTATGTCCTGCATTTTCATATAAATCTTTAAAGGTCATTAGACACTGTCAGACGGCAGTATGTGTGTGATCGTAAGGCATTTCAAAGAGGCTGGCCTTAGTTCTCTAAAAGGATAAAATTTGTATATGATTAACTTTGGCGTAAGTGTTTTGTAGTACTTTATGTTGGTAAAAAGCTAGGTCAGTCATTTTTAATTGCAACGTGCACATTTGTGTTATACGCAATAAAGTGCAATAGTTTTATTTTTAAAAAAATACCTATAGGTTCAAAAAAATTCGAATTATTAAAACGCCAGCAAAATCTAGTTAATAATATGGAATTTAAACATTTCAGTAGTTGAAGCTAATAATAGATTTTTGCAAAAGGGCCTCGATAATTTTTTTTTTTTTTTCGGGGAGGCCCCGAGTCTTTCAGGTACGCTACTGCACCAACAAGCCCCCTATCACCATGTGGCAGAGAATAGTTGTCACAGCTACTCCTACTGATTAATCCCCTTTTTTAAAAATCTTTCCCTGATATTTCTGTGTCAGCCGCTCTTTGGCCAAACCTGGCTCTTGCGCCATTAAAATCAATTAACCAGGGACGCGCCAAGCGGGGTTCAATGGGTGCTAAGCACCCGGGCGCCAGATTCCGGGAAGGAAGGACCTACAATCAATTTTTTCGGTTGATAAATTAATATCAGTGACGTGGGAGAAGTTATGAAAACGTTATACTGTGAGAAATCGTAATGCTAAGTGGAACGTTTACTTTTTTAGTAAAAATAACTCGTTTATAATTCAACAGAAAACGTCTTGAAATCAAAATAATTTTTTCTGTTTTGTTCAGTAACAGATACCGCGGGCAAAGGATTGAAAATTCTTTTTCTAATTTTTTCTTTAAATCTTGAAGATTTCAGCATTCGTGAATGCATGGGGCCAATATATGGAAAAACACAATGGACTTCAAAAAGCATAATTTGTCGACTTAAGACCCTTACGCATTTTATGTACTTTGAGCGGCTCATACTTTAAATCTGGTCGTAAATGACGACGAAAAAAATTTCCCTACAGATAGTGAACATTTTCAGCATTGTTCAAGAAATATATGCTTACTTTTCTGAATTACCTTATCGTTGGCAAATTTTCAAAAAAGAGCTTCCAGCGTTGACCGTAAAACAGGGTAGGAAAACATTATAGGATCGATGCAATACGGGTAACGAGCACTGGGGTACAATTTAGATGTATTCCACGATATTAGATATTTTGGTTAGAATAGTTAAAGAGACGCCCGTGATATTTAATATTAGATGTATATATATCATCATCTTCCTCAACCACTATCAATTTTCTGCTGGATGAAGGTCTCCCTAAGTTTCTTTCACAACAGTCTGTCTTGGACCAGTCTCCTCCATCTTACTCCCGCATGCGTTCGAATTTCATCCACCCATCTCCCATGTGGTCTTCTTTGTGGTCTTTTCCTGTCCCTTGGAATCCAGTCTGAAATTTCGGTTGTCCATCGATGGTCCGTTCTCTAAATGGTAATGTCAAGCCCATTACCATTTCATGGATTTTACTCTGATCATAATGTCTTCCACTTATAACGAAGTAAATTTCTCCGTCATTTTTGGTCTACGCCGAGATTCGAACCCGATTACGCTTATTCCGGAACAAGTCGCTCTACCAACTGAGCTACGCAGACATTTGTTCTGATTCCTATCTGCCTTTATGTCGTGTGCGTCCTGCTGGCAGGTACGTCACATCTCCCCCCCCCGAAAGAGGGCCGGGGGGAATGGCCCACGGGTCAGCCGTGACGATTCATGGTCACGGGTCAGCCGTGACCATGAATCGTTGCAGGCAGCCATCCACTGTAGAACGTACACTTGAGGACTCCCAGTCAATCTGCTGTGTGGAATGCAACATCACACATTTTTATTTTTCGAAGCGCTTAAGAAGGAATTCTCTGATTTTTCCTGTCTCGCGGTGTGGAAATAACATCACACCAATGCGAGATTTTGAACGGCCGGGTCATCCGGATAGTTCGGGCGCCATTATAACGAAGTAAATTTCTCCGTCATTTTTGGTCTACGCCGGGATTCGAACCCGAGTACGCTTATTCCGGAACAAGTCGCTCTACCAACGGAGCTACGCAGACATTTGTTCTGATTCCTATCTGCCTTTATGTCGTGTGCGTCCTGCTGGCAGGTACGTCACACACTCTTATCATTTTCCTCACCCACGGGTTCCTCATCTTATCTTGCTTAGTTATATTATATATACTGTATATGTGTGTGTGTGTGTGTGTGTGTGTATCCATCGAGAAGCTGTAATATGTTTATCATCGTAAATGACGAAACTTCTTTTTTTACCGATAATGCAGACTTTTGTGTAAATTGACAGAGAGAGAGAGAGAGAGAGAGAGAGGAAGCTGACTTCTTGAATGATTCGTAGCGTCATCTGAACTAGAGTTTTACAGGTTTTTTTACTTCGGTTTTATATGAGACAGTAGTGTTTTATGGAAAATCGCAATTTATCGGAAATAGAAAATAATGTTGCTAAAGATATTTATTTCATGTAAAAATGAATAAAAATTGAAAAATATTCTCGTACAAGGGGGCGGCAAATCTGGGCTTGCACTAGGGCGACAAATGCCCTTGGCGCGCCCCTGCAACTAACCAACTGCAGATTAACCTCGAAAAGTAATTTCCCTGTAGTTATTCATCATTCAAGCTGTATCACTTTAATTTGTTTTTGTTAAAAAGTGCAATGCATGACAAAATAAGGTAAAATGTTTATGCTTATAATGAAATACAAAAGTCATTTTTATAAACTACCAAAATAAAAGTTGAATTTACAACAACGAGCATTTTCCAGGGGTGTTTCTCTTCTTGAGGGGGACGTGCCCTCTCTAGCCCACTGCTACGGACAGCTGTTGTTGCCTGTGAACAGGAATTCTACGCAAGTATTCGGAGGCAATTAAAGGTTCAGGATTAGCTTCCAGTCTCACAGCAGATAAATAATCCTTTTCGATGAAGAGGCTGATATCCGTTTCAAGTAACGAAGCTGGAGAGCAATGACTGAATGGTTTGACTTTTCTTTCAGTGTATTCAAATGTTTCTCTTAGCGCAGACAGTCTTAGATGCAGTGTCTCCAAATTGACTGTTTCGTAGGATAATATTTGCGGAATCAAACATAAAATGCATACATGTTAGGAATATAGAATTAACCGACAGAGAACACCAGTTACTATATACACGGTCGAGCTACAATATTGTGACTAACAGCAAATATCCAGAGTAACCGTCGTGTGCAGCGCGGACAGCAGCTAGACGGGCTGGGAGTGACTCAATAGGGTGCTGGAAGGTGTTCACAGGTATGTGGAGCCATGCTGACTGCAGTGCATCTCGAAGCTGCTGGAGGGTGCGTGGTGGAGGATCCATAGAGAGAACAAAACGATTGAGGTGGTCCCACAGATGCTCAATTGGGTTTAAGTCTGGGGAATAAGGAGGGCCAGGGAAGTACTTTGAAATCTTCATCGTGCTCTTCCAACCACTCTCGGTCATTTCTGGTTCTGTGACACGTCGTGCTGGAAGATCCCATCCGCCCCAGGGAAGACAATCAACATGCATGGGTGTACGTGGTCTGCAAGGATGGACTCATAACGAATTCGGCCCATAGTGCCCTCCATAAGTATAAGTGGACCCAGGGAATGCCACGAAAACATTCCCCAGACCATAACGCTGCTCCCACCAGCTTGTGTTCTTCCAGCAATGGTTGAAGAGTGTTTCTTCTCCGATGTTTCTCGCCTTATATGCCAACGTCCATCCGTTCGATGAAGCAGAAAACGTGACTCATCGGAGAAGACAATCCTTTTCCAATCAGCGGAGGTCCAATATCGATACTGCAGTGCAAATGTAAGCCTTTTCTACCCATGCACATTCGTTAGCATAGCTGCAGTGACCATCCGTCTGCATTGGAGTCTCATACGCAGCAGGGTTCGCTGAACTGTAGTTTAGACACACTTCCGGTAGCCCCTGGTTCATTCGGCCAGTGAGTTGCTCCACTGTATCGTGTCAATTGGCCCTCACGCACCTTCGCAGCCGACGTTCACTTCTCATATCAATGGCACGTGGTGCTCCGCATTTCCACTTCGCTTATTCGCAATGGCGAATAAGCGATGGAAACTGCGCACGCAGCACGCGAACAGTTCACAAACTGCGCTGTTTCAGAAATACTGCCACCTTTGGCCCGAAAGCCGATTATCATCCCTTTTTGCAAATCTGATAAATCTCTCCTTTTATCCATGACAGCTAGGGGGATTGGCACACTGGGAAACCGGGATATTTCCCGGTGTACTACTTTAGAAATGGCCCTCTATTTCTCGTATTCTCCTTGTCTGGATTGTTTGGGAAGAAGGAATAAGTATTTCTGTACTTATGAATAAGAATCGTCAACTTACTTTCAGCTTTATGTTATCTATCTAAAACATTGTCTTTAAAAAATCGTTCCCTTCCATCCATGTGTTTGGAGTTTGCTATAAAATGACAAAGCAAAATTTTCTTTACTTCACTGAAAAATTTGCCGCCGACCAAGCACGCTGTTATAAATAATTGAACTTGGATTCAAAGCGACATTGGTAGGCCCCATCCTCCTTTTGTAACCTTGTAGGCACTAGTAACAATTTTAATGGTCCATCATCCCCACAGCCTTATCCACGCACAGATATACAGGGGGATTCAGCTAAGCGCGTACAAACTTCTGGGAGGGGTAGGTTGCACAAAGACAAATCGGAATCACATAGCAATGCAGGGTCGGAAACGCCATCTACAGAGAGGACGAGAAATGAAAGAGCAGCACGTAGGAGAACAAAATGCTTCTTATTACTCACAAGACATTCGCGAAATGAATTGAGGTTACAGAAGGGGTTCAAAGTTGCTACCATGAGCTGTAACACGCGCTTGACATCGTCGGCGCATGGAATCACGTACATTTTGGAAAATTCCTTGCGTGTCTCGGACTTCCGAAGCAGCTACAGAGATGCGTGCTACAAGATCCTCATCACTTTCAACGGGGGTGTCATACACCAGTCCTTTGATGTAACCCCAGAAGAAGTAACCAAGGCATCTTAAGTCCGGCGATCTTGCAGGCCAATGAACGGGACCACCACGCTAGATCCACTGATGTCCAAATGTCATGTTTAAGTGATGACGAACGTCATTGCTGAAATGGGCGGGGGCCCCATCGTGCTAGAACCACATTGCACGGCGCAGCGACTGAGGGACCTGTTGTTCGTTCAATTGCTCTGGCAAGACGTTCTGCAGAAATATCTGGTAACTCCTTCCGTTCAGACGAGGAGGCATGAGGTATGGGCCAATTAAGTGGTTCCCGACAATGCCGGCCCAAACATTAACAGCAAAACGGTTTTGTTCTGCACGTGGTCGTACAGCATGGTGTTCTCTCCCGCCCATACATGTGCGTTATGTGCATTGAAGCAACCTTCCCGTGTAAAGCACGCTTCGTCTATGAACAGCACAGAAGCAGGAAATTGGGGTTCTGCCGCACTCTTCTGCAGGTACCATTGCGCAAATGCAATTTGCTGAGGGTAATCCTCAGGGCTTAGTGTCTGAACACGCTGCACATGATATGGATGCAATCGGTCTTTGTGCAGAACCCTTCATACGGTGGATTGGGACAGCCGATGGACAATTGCTCGTGTGCTGGCACTTGGAGTGTTTGCTGCATGAATTAACACATTCTCTTCGATGGCAGGAGTGGGTACCCATCGCTCCCGACACCTGGCAGGCCCCTGGAAAGAACCAGTGTCGCATAACCTCTGATGCAGCCGTGCAAACACTTGGTGGTTTGGCACTCGTCTGATCGGGTACCGTTCCTGGTACAGTTGCACGGCGGCTCGTCCGTTGCAGTCCGTTGCCCCGTATGCGAGGTGCATATCAGCCATTTCCGCGTTCGTGAACTCAGCCCTCCTATATTATCTCTGCAGGCGGTTTACAAATGACGGTATCCTGAAAGAACGTATGAGCAGTCTCGCGCCCGAACAACGCCATCTACCGCATGAAGATAGCGTTTCCGACCCTGCATTGCTATATGTGATTCCGATTTGTCTTTGTGCAACTTACCCCTCCCAGACGTCTGTACACGCTTAGCTGAATCACCCTGTATATAACAAAACGATCCTCCAACAAAGATGTCCCGAAAATCCGTGTCCCACCCTTATTTATCGTGAAAGAAACAGCGATTTACTGGTACTGGTTCATGGATCAAAACGGTAGTTAATGAATCAAAATAAAGGATAGGCTTAAACAAGTTAGTAAAATCATGCAATGCATTGATTATGATACGCTTTCCAACATACCAGCAATAATTACTCAAGTTATTACTCAAGTTATGATTATAATGGCTGTGGAACAAATCTCGCTCCTGTGCCCTTACCTTTGACCTCATTTCGATGATATTCAACAGAACCGGTTCTGTATACCTCCGGAACAACATACTAAAGTTTTGTCGCAATAGAAGCATTTTTAGTCAAGTTATGAGGATAATGGCTGTGGAATAAATCTCTCTCCTGTGCCCTGACCTTTGACCCCATTTCGATGATATTCAACATAACCGGTTCAGTATATCTCCGAGACAACCTGATGAAGTTTTGTCGCAATCGAAGCCTTTTTACGTAAGTTATGACGCATAAGGGCGATGGAATGGATCCCGCTTCTATGCCCTGACCTTTGACCCTATTTCACCCATTTTCAATAGGGTTCTTCCCCAGTTGGTCCCCTACCACATACTAAAATTTAATTGAAATCGAAGCATTTTTACGCAAGTTATGACGCATGAGAGCAATGGAATGGATCCTGCTCCCATGTCCTGACCTTTGACCACATTTCGTCCATTTACAATAGGGTTTGCCCCCAGGTAGTCCTCTACCACATACTAAAATTTCACCGAAATCGAACCATTTTTACGCGAGTTATCGTGCGGACAGACAGACGGACAAAGCTGTAGCATATACGCTTCTTCAACCTACGGTTGGAAAGCGTAAAAAAGGCACCTATTCAACGAGGTGGTACGAATATCGTTGCGCAGTAGACGATTAGGGACCAAATGAGTATAATTATCTGGTACAACACCACGTTTTGAGTATGGTTTGATATCCTATACACTCAACCATGAAGGGATTTTTAAAATGCTTTTAGCCTTAAATTTCTGTTAAAATATGTTCACGACTTAATTAACATTTTGATGAATATTTCAGCACTTCTATTTTATCCAGGAGTAAGGAGAATCGTTTTCATGAGGGAATTTATGAAGTGTTCCACTGTGGGAACGTGTGTTTCTCTAGTGGACCACAAGACCAAACTTCCCGGCCTAGTTTTGTCGACCCAATCCGCCCCTGCATGACAGCAACTAGTTATATATGTTTGCAGAATGCCTACAGCACATCTTTTATACCCTCCAAGACAGCTCATGACACGTGCGTTCTTTCATTAGCTACGCGCTGTTGACGTCAAAAGTAGGAGGTGGTTACAATAATGTGACTAGACTATGTGTGTATATATATACACTGGCGGAAAGTGAAAAAAGAACACCAAGAAGGAGACGTCTGATACCAACGAAATTTATACAGCATAATAACGGAATACATAGGATAACGTGATCAAAACATTATGGCAAAATACAGCTGTATTTGCTGGTAAACTGAAAAATAACATTTCCATGTAACATGGTTAGTACGAGGTTGAACTGCGTCACACTGTACATATCTGGCATGGAGTCTGTCGTACAGATGTTGAATGTAAGTTTGGGGTATTGAGTTCCAAGCATCCTCAACCTGGACGCATAAATCGGGGATGGTCGTGGCTGGCCGTGGAGACCGGATAATTCGTTGTCCCATAAAATCCCACACGTGTTCAATGGGGGACAAATCCCGTGAACGTGCAGGCAATGGAAGTTGTCTCACACCCTGAAGTGCATGTTGCGTTGCACGTGCCGTGTGTGGGCGTTCGTTATCTTGCTGGAAAACACCACGATGGACCGACCTTACAAATGGCACAACAACGGGCTGAATGATGTTGTTGATGTAGGAGGTGCTGTTTAACGTACCCGGTACAAACACTAGTTGTGTACGGGAGTGATAGCTGATCGCTCCCCACACCAGGAGACCAGGTGTAGGCCCTGTGTGTCGCTGGCGGATGCAAGAAGGGTGGAGACGCTCCCCTGTGCGTCTGCGAACACGCATACGGCCATCGGAGGCTCCCAAGCAGAATCTGCTTTCATCGCTGAACACGACAGATCGCCATTGCGTTCTCCAGTGCAGACGTTGGCGACACCACTGCAGCCGTTCCTGACGGTGGGCTGGAGTCAGAGGTACACATGCCAGAGGCACACGTGCACGTAGTCCTGCATCCAGTAGACGGTTGCGGATTGTTCGCACAGTCACCTCAGGTGCAATCGCAGCTCGGATTTGCGTCGCAGTGGATGTACTGCTTGACAACGCCGCTCTTCTTATGCGTCGATCGGTCCGCTCATCAGTCCGTCTGTGACTCCCGGTTCCACGTCTTCTCGTGTGGGAATGTTCCTCGGACCATCTACGCCACCATCGTACCACCACCGATACTTCCCGTCCAATTCGCTCCGCAATACGACGATACGACCACCCGGCCTCGCGGAGTTCGACTAGACGACCTCGCTCAAAGTCCGATAACTGCTGAAATCGTACACGTCTTCCATGTCAAGGCATTTCAGCTTCTTCAGGGTCTTCGCACGTGTCCGTACGCCGACGACTGATTACATTCACTTCGCCGTACTCCTTACATACCACCGACGATAATTTGCATATTATGCCGTGCTGTGGCGTAAGCGCTCACCGGTTGGTCCCGAAATTAACATCACACCTACGTAAACTCGACCCCATTAACATATGTAAATTTCATGATCATCCGCCAATTCCTTCTTGGTGTTCTTTTCTCACTTTCCGCCAGTGTATATATATTATTTGAAGTTAAATTAATCTAATTATAAATAATCCATGAAATATGGGATTACACCAGTGTACAATACAAATTTGAAGTTGTGATTCCGCCAGTTGGTGTAAATTATGACAAGAGTGGTTAGTCAAATAATATCCGAAAACTTGAAAATTTCATTGTCCTGGAGCGGGAATCAAATCGGCCCCTTCCGGTTTGCGCCCAATGATGCTAGCATACGTATACACTCGGGCTCGAATCCGCGTCTCCCGGTTTGCGCCCAAGAATGCTAGCATACGCACACTCGGGCTCGAATCCGCGTCTCCCGGTTTGCGTCCAGGGATGCTAGCATACGCACACTCGGGCGCAAACCGGGAGACGCGGTTTCGATTTCCGCTCCAGAACGATGAAATTTTCGGATATTATTTGACTTACCACTCTTGTCATAATTTACACCAATTGATGGAATCACAACTTCTAATTATAAATATTTATTGATTGATTCCCAACAATAGCTCTCTACTTCCCAGTCAAGATTTTCTACTTAGCAGTGTTTCTCAGCCTCTTGTTTTAATTTATTCCTTGGCTAAACTTAATGGCTCATAAGCATTTTTTTTTTTACTGCTCGTTCTATTTGGAGAACTTTAAATTCAAATTCTGCTTCCTTTTTATTTTTTTGTTTAACCCTTTAACCGGCTGGAACGACTAAACTCGGGGTTAGCAAAGTGGGCTGAAATCAGCCCCAACGAATATATTCGCTGTCCGAGAAAACGCGGCTGAAACGAGTGAACCTACGAATCGAAAAAGCATTATTTCCCCCTTAGCTTTTTTATTCAAAGTGGATATAAGGGGAGATGATCGACACCAGGGACGTCGCTAGACTTCGAAATCAGGATGGGCGACGGGTGGGCGAGCATTATTTTTGGTGGGGCAAGCTTCATAGGAACTTTTTCTTTTCTTTACGAAACACTGAAAGAACGAATTTTTAATGCTTTTTTTTTTCTTTTAATTGAAAATTAAACGACCACCGTGAGCAACTCAATGGGCTATAAGCAGTCGCCCGTTCCAATTTAAGGTCACTGGTTCCAGGGAAGGGAGGGAGCCTGTGCCCTTAGACAAACACAACATTCATGCCTCAGCGGGATTCGAACCCGGACCCTTTCACGGACGAATGGTCATAAGCCAACGCTTAGATCACTGCTCCACCGGCTTTAATGCTTTTCACTACCGGCTACAAAATAATTCGTGCAATCATGACCCCTCCATCTGGACACACACACATACACGGATCTGACTAGTTACGCCACTGGTGTAAGATACAAGTGTTACTAGAATGTCGCTTTCAACTTTTTGCTTGCTCTGAATGCACTGTCTGAAATTGCTTTTCAAAATTTTGCAGTTTTGCTTACGAAAATAGTACTGTGCTTGAACAACTTATTTAAAAGAAAAAGAAGAAAAAGCTGTTTTTGTTTATATAAATCAAATTTTAACGTCGTGCCACGCAGATACAATACCCCCCCTCCTTAACTTCCTTCCTTCCAGCCAGCGACTTTGCCTTGCACTCCTCTCCTACAAAGCAATCGTCAGCCACTTTCTGCACTTTTACTATACCGAGGCGCTAGTGTAGCTTTAGACTCAACTTTCCGTGTTGGAATCTCCTCTTTTGTAAGGAAAACAAACAGAGCGATTAGTAGTGATACCCTCAGTGAATTCCTATCCATCCTTCTCATTAGCCCCCTGGCCATAGAAACATGAAAGAGGCTTAAACTAAGAACTGAATTTTCATGGCCTTTCGGATGCTATTTTGATAACCTTTTTTTTTTTTTTGGAGACGTAAACAACGCACTTCCTAGGTTAAATTACGTGGGGCTACATGAAATAAAATATAAGACTTATTACTTGGTAAATTCTAGATCATATTTTAAAGTTAAATACACTGGAAAACGGCTCATTTTGAACTGGGTGGGCAAGACAAATTTTGGGGTGGGCTCAAGCCCACCGTCGCACCCCCTTGGCGACGTCCTTGATCGGCACTAATCCTTTTCTGACTGATTGCATGCTAAAAGGGCTGTAACACTGTCGATGAACCTAAGAAAGGAGAGATGTTTGACTGACTTGTTTCTACCCAGTGGTATGGCGCACATGTTAGGGGGATCATCGCTTCCCCATCATGTCTTGGGTCATGGAGCACAGAATAGAGGACTTACAAGGGATGTGTGTTTGTTCGAACGCGCCAATCGACCTGAAACGTGACACATGTGTGCAGGTATGAGTACGGACCATGGAAGGGTGAGTCATTCCCGTGTAAAACGTGTTTAACGCCGGCAGCACCACCGAGAAGTCCAATATCATGTGTCCGTAGTGCGACCAAGAATACACACCTGTCATAGTTGTCATCCTGCCCACTGCTGTCGTCTTCCCTATTTCTGTCGAGTGTCGTTGCGTGCATCGTTTCCAATTCATTTTCCTACTTGCTGATAATTACGTTGATTGAAACTGTTGCAAATGACTCATTTTCCACTCCAATTAGCGTTTGAACGGTAAATGTTGACTTATTTTGGCTTTCGGCAGCTCAACGGCATTCAATGGGCTAATGGTGACAATTTTCACCATGTTCGAATAATTGCGGCAGCACCTCACACAATGTGCGATGCAATACACACGAGTTGTTCATCTGGACGCTGTTCAGTGTTCACTCCACGCAAACGACGTGACTTATGACGAGTGTGTTCTGGAGGACAAGGTGGCGCTGCCGGCATTTAACACGTTTTACACAGGAATGACTCACCCTTCTGTGGTACATACTCATGCATGTACACATGCGCCACATTTCATGTCGATTGGCGCTTTCGAACACACACACATCCCTTGTTAGAGGTATCGCTTATCACTGATGACAGGTGTACGATCAGTATTGCTGAAATAAGAGAAAGAAATGGCTGTGAATTAAATCACATCAGAAAACTTGAAAATTTCACCGCCGTGGGGCGGGAATTGAACACGCATCTCCCGATTACCGTTCTAGCGCGCTATCCGTTGCACCACCCACGACGGCGAATTCGCAAGTATCTGTGTGTTAAGTGCATCGGAATATTCTCAGACCGCGTTCAAATTCAATGCAGATTCTGTTGCCATCTAACGTTGTTAAGTAAATCTCCAGTTGCGTGAATTAAATCACATCAGAAAACTTGAAAATTTCACCGGAGATTTACTTAACAACGCTAGATGGCAGTGGAATCTGCATTGAATTTGAAAGCGGTCGGAGAATATTACGATGCTCTTAACACACAGATACTTGCGAATTCGCCGTCGTGGGTGGTGCAACGGATAGCGCGCTCGAACGGTAATCGGGAGATGCGGGCTCGATTCCCGCTCCACGGTAGTAAAATTTTCAAGTTTTCTGATGTGATTTAATTGACGTGTGAAACAGTAATTACAGTCAATTCGGCTATGTCCGATTGCTGTGTTAATTATCATGAAGAAGAAATGCATTGTTTTGCCATGGCTATCGTAAAACCGGCCGCTATGTGAACATTTCCGTTTGGGAAGAGCAGAAAATTTTGGGCACCATTTGATTCAGGTACTGTAACGTACCAGGAGATGTGACGTACCTGCCAGAAGGACGCACACGACATAAAGGCAGATAGGAATCAGAATTAAAAAACGTCCGTGTAGCTCAATTGGTAGAGTGACTTATTCCGGAATGAGGGGATCCGGGTTCGAGCCCCGGCGCGGATAAAAATGACGGAGAAATTTACTTCGTTATAGTACATCAGCCGATTAGAGGGTAAATATATATAATTCACACGCATACACTGAGTGTGAGACAATATAAGGAAACCCTCCCACGAAATGAAATTCTGGCTATGTCATTGCTTCTAACTTAGGTATATCAATTGGCATTATTACCAGACGCGACGCTATGGGTGGGCTTCAGTGCACCCAACTTTTCTTTCAGCCTGCCCTTTACCCCCCCCCCCTTCCCCACCAAATATTTAAGCAATTGGAACATATTGCAGGTGCAGCCATCAAAGTTGCTAGGGGACTTGGATAAATGTATGTGAATTTCTCGATTCACTGAAATTTTGTTATATAAAATGAATATTAGATTTTTTTGAAGAAAGTACATGTCGTGCAACCATAGAATTAATCTTACGTAAGGCTGTCTCAGCTCGATTTAGATCACTTCCATCTAATACACGCAAGCCTCAGAAGTGTAAGATATTTATTTACATCTAAAACCAGTATGAACAGATCAGGGGCGTAACTAGGCATTTCTGCGCCCGGGACAAACCACAAAATATTGCGCCCCATCTTTCTTTTATACGCACACACGTATATATGTATATTGTATGTATATACCGTGCATATTTAAGTTAAATTAAAACGTTCATATTTAATTTAAGTTTAATTTATATATAGTTTTGCAGTCATTGATGTCCAGTTTTGTTTCTTAAAATCGATTTCTATTCACAGGCGACAAGGCATGTAGTAAAATCGGGCTGGGGCAAAATTTTTGGAGTCTATTTCCGTTTCCATTTCTCACAATACATAAGAAATGACTTTCTGTTGTATACGAATAACATGTTTTCAAAATAAGTCTGTAAGTGATGCAGTAAATTAACTTTTTGAGGCGATACTTTATAGTACCTACTGCACAGAAATCGTTGTGTTCTCGTCTGCCCCTCCCCCCGGGAGCGAGAAGTCAACACACAAAAGTCGTGACGATCAAAGAAAGAAATGTTGAAGGTGTTACATAATGTACGTGTATTCAAATAAAGTTGTAATGACTTCAGCTTACTTGATCAACTATATAAACGTCAAAATCAAAACAATGCACAAACTGTATATAATGTCGTATGAAGTACTATTTTGAAATAACTGTATAACTGTATTAAGAAAATTCTGCAAATAGACAAATGATATATAGAATAATAATAGAATGATATAGCGAGGGGAAAACTCTACCAGAAACCGGTGCTAAAGTTTCAATTCAAATTTTAGTTAGACTGTACATCGTGATTTTTGCGCCCTCCCCTGAGCTGCACCCGGGGCTGTCGCCCCGCTTGCCCCGCCCTAGTTACCGCTCTGTACAGATAAAAGCAACTTTAAAAACAGGCAAGATCTTTAGAGCCGCGGATGGTTTAGTGGTTAGCAGTTCAGACTATTGATGCACGGTCCCCAGGTTCGAACCTGGGCCGATCTTTCAGTGATGGTGTGATTTGCTAACAATCGCGATCGGCGGATATTCAGGCTGGACCCACTGGTTAAATGGGTATCTCTTCCTATACTCCCCCCCCCGAAATTCTCTCACCCATCTATGTGCAATATCGTACTAGTACGGTGGCGCCATCTACTGTACTTTAATCTCACTGCAAACTGTTCTGTCAAAGTCGCTAGACTTGCTCTCATTCCTTCCGTTTCTGTGTCCTGCCCAAAAGGCGATCTCGCTGTAGGTGGCTGGGACCTAAACTCTACTCACTGTGGACGGAAGTCCTACAAGAAAATGACAAATTCTGTGATACCGATATGATCGGCAAGATCTTTCAAGTCTTCACAAGACTCATTATCAAGCCAAAGTGCAGCCCAATGTGCAGTGAACAAGACAAGCAAGCGATGTGTTAAGTACGTCACATCGTGTATCTAGCATGGAGCCAAATTGCGTTATCAGGTGATTACAGGATGAAGGTCGCTAAACGTGCTGTTCGGGTGCTCATACCTCTTTTTTTTTTTAAAGGGGGTTAAACGCGGGAGCAGAGAGAGAAATTTTGCACCGTTGAAGGCGAGAAAACAGTGGACAGCAGCACTGCACGAAAATGGTTTCGGCGTTTCAATGCTGATGGCACCAGCCTCGAACACAAGCCGAGGTCAAGATGTCCAACGACTACGAACACCAACACCCTGGTCGAAGCTGTGACAGCGAACTTCCAGTACCAGTACACAACTGGCAACGGAGGCGGGTCTTTCCAATCCACCATCGTTCGTCACCTGCACCAGTTTGGTTTCTTCTCCAGGTGCTATCGAACCGTTTCTCATGGATTGACAAGCCACCAGCCGAAACAACGTGTGGCCCTCTGTAGCAGATTACCGTCAAATCCACAGGGTGACAGGTTATGGCGTCATATCGTCACAGGTGATGAGAAGTGGATATTGCTTCGTTATCCTACCAGTGGGAACCAGTGACTGAGGCTAGTCTAGGAAGTACAGCCAGTGGCGCAAAGAGGGCGGTTTGAGAGAAAAGCCATGCTGTGCATTTGGTGGAATTGTGAGGGTCCTGTGCACTGGGAACTCGTGCCAGATGGTCAGTCTCTGGACGGGAACCTGTATACCAAACAACTGCAGGGGATCCATGACGCTGTGCGCCGCTACCCAGCACTTATCAATAGGAAGCACGCATTGCTGCGAGTGAATAATGCACACCTCCAGCAGAGAGGTCCACCAAGGACTACAGGAATTGTGGAAGAGGTTGAGATCCTTCCCCATCCTCCATACCGTCCGGATCTTGCTCCTTCTGACAAATACCTGTTTCGCTCCATGGCCCATTGCCTACGAGGACGGCACTTGGCTTCAGGGGTGAATGTGGAATCTGGCATGAGAGAGTCTGTCCTCGAAACCTGCCGAGTGGTACCGCCAGTGTTGCATTCAGAGAGTTTTTTTTCGGGGGGTGAAACTTAATGACTGATTCATATACACATAATCACAATTTTGTTATTTATATATGCATTAACACATATAAACATTTTAAATAGAGTATAAAAATTTTCTTATGCTCGTATATCCCAAATGCGAATTGCCGCCCCGGAGGCGCAGTGGGCTAGGCGATGGCCTCTGATCAATTGTCCAGATGGGGACCTGGTTCGAATCCCGTGAGGCATGGATGTTGTGTTGGTCTTACGCGACTGGCTCTGTCCTTTCCCTGGAACCAGTGGCCCTAAATTAAGGAAGGGCGACTGCTTATAGCCCATTGAGTTACTCACGGTGGTCGTTAAACCTCCAATAAAAAAAAAACGAATTCCGAGAAATCTACACAAACAAATGATTAAAAATGTTATACCTTTGCTTTAATTCAGTAACCCACCACGGATTTCCCCATGGGGTGGTGTAAAATATTGAGGATGCTATATAGTAAGAAAAAGCTGTGCTGGAGAAAATCCCCCAATCTTAATATTAGGAGTGGTAAAAATGTCCTCGCCTTACTACAAGCGTGTTTCTGATTACTAAGGAATCATTACAGTGTTACCTGAAAACGTATGGTGTAAATCATTCCCCTGCCATTAGCACAAAGTAAAAAAAACAAAAAAAAAATAACCGTTCGTGTGTGTGGATGACAATTTGAGGTGACTTTTTTTTTTTTTTTTTTTGTCACATAGCGTAAATCACCCACCGCCATGGGAAAAAAACCCCCCTTTTTATGGGTACAATTTCTCATAATTTGCTATTGTTAAAAAGTAATTAGTAAATATTTTGTTGTACTAAAAGCACTAGCATCACGTCAGCTACACTGAGGCTTAACGTATACATGGAAAGTCGGCATCCAGAAGACTGAAATGAAGCTGAATTTAAAAATAATATGATGTATTGCAGTGCAAACATCTCTACCCCGTGGCATTGGGTTTTTATGGCGGAAGTAGTTTTAGTTGTCAGTGTTTGAAAAATTGCCCCTTCAACGAGAACTGTTTAAGGTTTTATTGAAGGATGATAGAAATTTCAGACTGAAGTCCATGTGGATGTTGTTTTTTTTATTATTACAATATTTTCCCTCATTTTCTTAAGTTTTTCCTTTTAATTAATTTCTCCAAATATAAACGAAAACAATTAGAACGAAAAAAAATATATATATACGAAAAACGAAAACAATTAGATTAAATATAAGGGGAGATCGTCCAAAAACCTACGGGGGAGGGGGGGGGGGCGTTCATGGATTTTCCGGGGGCTAAGACCCTCGAAAAGATGCCTGAATACATCACTGGGTACCGCCATGGGATCGTTGTTGGCAAAGTACTAAAGAAAGCAACGGCCTATACGGTTTTTAGTGTAAACAACGGCCTATACTTTGTACAGTGTGAGCAGTACACTGTAAAACTGTTCCACTTGTTTACTCAACTATGTGACGTACTACAGAGGTAAAACACGTGTCAAGACGACAAATCTGCAGCAATACATTCCGTACGTGTAGCTTAGCTGGGAGAGCAACTTACTCCGGAGTGAGAGGCGCGGATTCAATCTACGTCACGGACAAACTTGTGTTTTCACAACTACCGAAATACAACAAATGCGGCGATTTCGGAATATTTCTTTTCTTACTAAAGAACACAGTGAAAACTCTTTTCTCAGTTCTTATGCTTGGAATGTTTCGAGTGCAAAGCATTATTCATTAGTGTCGCTCTTCTCTAGTGGAAATACCGGGCAAATAAGTGGGGCAGACTTTTGAATTCAGTTCGCTATTATTTTTTTCTCTTCTGTATATTTATATATTATTTGGACCAAGGACAGGAAACGCAAGTTAAGAGCATTTACGTTGATGCTCTTCAAGGCCAACTGCTTGTTATTCACATGCTTTCGTAAAAGAATAAAAGTTAAGTGGAAAAGAAAGAACAGTTTTGTTGTAACGCTTCAAATGGTTCATATACGTACCAACTTTTTTTTTCTTTTTATCACACTAGAGAAAAACGTAGTGCTAAGTGTATGACGATAGTTCTCAGAGAAAAACAAATGAGCACACACACACACACACACACACACACACACACAAAAGATTTGAACAGTTTTAACTTACTACAGGTGATAACAGCTTTTGCAGTCCCGACGGACGAGTGGTCAGAGGCATACGTTTCTGTCTAGTAGTTGGGCCAGGATTAGAGTACTTCACTGTAAAAAAATAAGTGGTTTGAATTCACAGAAATTTTCTGAAAATAACGTGCAACAAAGTTGCCGGTAAGAGTCAGTCTTTAAACGCAATTTCCGTTTTTAAAAGTACTTGTTTTTTTAACCCGTATTTTCACAGATTTTCCGTAGTCAGTAATTCCGTTTATTTCAGAAAAGTCCGTTTCAAGTTCTTCCGTATTTATACAGAAATTTCGCAAAATCGAAAACTCTGAATATTTCAGCCCTTACGCCATATTACTTTTTCGCGGCGGTATAGCTAGGATCGAACTAAGGCCGAGTGGGTCTACACAAGCCGCGCGCCTTAACCACTGATCCAGAACGCCTTCGGAATCTTATTCACGTTCAAGGTAAAAACTTATTGCCGAACGATGATTTTTTTTTTTTCATTATTGCGAGTGATTTAGTCATTTTTATTTTCTGTTGGAGCTTTTTTTTTTTAATACGTTTGTAACAATTTTATTTTTTCTATTTTATTTTTTTCAATACGTTTGTAACAATTTTATTTTTTCTATTTTATTTTTTTCAATACGTTTGTAATAATTTTATTTTTTTCAATACGTTTGTAATAATTTTATTTTTCCAGTACGTTTGTAATAATTTTATTTTTTTCTGTAGGAGGACTTATCACAAATCAAGTATTTTTTTTTTCAACGTAATATTTCGAAGCAACTTGAATTTCTTTTTTTTTTTTTAACTAGCAATAACTTTCAATTATTTTTAAGAAAAGGTAACATGTACTGTTTTATAGTATTATTTCACAAAACTTCTAAATATAAAATTTACTCTTGATCGCTATAATAGCTTTTGTTTTAAGGATTCCACAGACTGATACATAGACATCGTACAATCACCTGTTCAATAATTTAAATACCCGGTTTCTTACCGTAACAATAAATAATAGCTGGTACACAAAATACGGGAGAGGAGAAGAAATATCCTGTGCCACAATAACCAAATTTCATATGATATGATATCCACAATATCCGATCTCGCTATAGAGTTTCAAAATCAGTTCCTTCGAAGACGATTGAAATTTAACAGTTAATCAAACCTCAAGTATTCCCGCGCGAATCTCTACTATTATTAGCAGAATGTTTTCGTCATATGGATACCGGAAAAGTGAGAACATAATTTTTCCGTTAATATACGAAAGGAGTTGTGGAAAGGTTTCTGAAAATTCTGAATTTTCTTCGAGTACGAAAAATCCGTGAAATTCAGGTTTTCCCCGTCATTTCACGGAAAAGGTTGTATCAGAAATATGCTTCGTTAATTCACGAAAGAAATGACGGAGAGCGGCTCATGAATTTCAGAAAATCTTTTAGTGTTGGTGCGCTTGCTTTCGGCTCTGGCTCTTTTCCTTCCTTTGAAGTAGCTGCCCGAAATTAGTGACGGGAGACTACTTATTCGTAATGGTCGTTAACCCTCTCCCTCCCCCGGAAAAGAATTATAATTAGCCTTAAGATTATTTGTTTATTAAATTTTGCTAAGCCCATGACGATATTTCTCCGATCAAAACACAAATCACAAAACTGTTGACTGAAGCCGTTTATTTTAAAATGTGTTATCCTACCACAGATAATGAAAATAACTTTTGCCGCTCTGGTGGCCGAGTAGACAGAAGCGTAGCCTTTTGGCTAGTAATCCGGCCGGCAGGGCCGGTTCAACCACTAGGCGAGCTGGGCGGCTGCCTAGGGCGCCAAAATTTGGAGGTGCCGAGACGCAGAGTTGATAAAATCCCACGAGTAATGGGAAAGCACAAATTTGTCCGTGATGGCGATTGAACCGCTCCCCATCGCTCCAGAATAAGTTATCTCCCAACTAAGCTACACAGACGGAATGCATCGCTGCAGATTTGTCGTCTTGACACGTGCTTTACCTCTGTAGTACGTCACAGTAAATACAGAGTGATTCAAAAGTCCCCGCACTCTGAATTCAAATATTTCTACCACAAATATAGTGATGTATAACTATTTTTACGTACTGTTATATTGACACTCATACTTACAGGTAATGAAACCCATTTCACAATTGATGCTGGAATTGTCCACCATTCTGTTGAAGACACAAATTCACCCGACGACACATGTTGGTGGACACTCTTTTCAGCGTGTTGGCTCTAATGATGTTGTTCCGCAAGTCCTGTACCGTCTTATAGGGTTGTTGTGGTAAACTGGGTCTTTCACATAGCCCCACAAATAAAAGTCTGGTGAGCGAGGCGGCCAAAGTTTTTTCAAGATTAATCGATCGTGAAAGAACTCACAGAGCATCTCCATTGTATCGTTTGACGTGTGGCACGTTGCTCCATTTTGTTGAAACCAACAGTAACGTTCGTATTCTTCCAGCATCGCTATAAATTAATGGATGATGTCTGCATACACAGCGGAATTTACAGTTGTGTAGAAAAAATGGCCCTACAATTCGCCGTCTTGACATGGCGCACCACTGTCCAACTTTCTGACAGTGAAGTCCAACCTCATGCAATGCGTGTGGATTCTCCGCAGCCTACATGCGAGTGTTGTGGCTATTGAGATATCCATTCAAATGAAACCATGCCTCGTCACTGAAAAAAGTATTGTTAAGCTGGTTAGTCACATTGTTGCACGTGAAACTCTTAAACAATTGGCAGTAGGCAATGCGCTTTTCCGAGTCCAAAGGACGTAGCTCTTGCACTATTATAATTCTGTACGGCCATAGCTTTAGACGTTTACTAGCCCACTGGCAGGCTGAATACGATGCCCCTAACACTTGAGACAGCCGCCAAAGTAACTTCCAGAGAGAGCGCTGCAGGGAAACGTGAATTTTCTCCAGAAATGTGGTTGTCACCACGGCCGGCCGGCCGCTTTTAGGCTTATCCTGAACATAAAGCGGTTCACAAGGTCATACACAGTTGTTTTCCTTGGTATAGGAGCATCAGGAAACTTCCTTTGAAAGAGCTGGATGCAACGTTGGTAAGATTTTTCCACAAAATGAACTTCTAACAAAGCGACTCTCTGTGCTCTTGCGTGAGACTCATGGCTGACTGAACGTTACTGCTTGCCAGCGCCCGCGTAAGCGCAGTATCACGTGGTGCTATCACGTGGCGCAGCTCGTTCCCAAGGTCACACACAACAGCCACAAGTAGCAATACTCGGATATCTTTTATGGTTTTACAGCAAATACGTTTTAAAATATAGAGTTCGGGGACTTTTGAATCACCCTGTATATAAGAAAAACATAATAAAAATAAATTTTATATTTTGTTGTCCTTTCGATATTCGATATAACTTGCGAATTGTTAGTCATTGAGAAACGGAGACCAGTACTTATAGACTGGATAAGTCAGCTTGCAATAAGTCCATCCCCTTCCCCGCCGACACCGCTGCGAAAGTGCGCATCTGTCAAAAAACTGCCATAAACCAGCCCCGTCTTAATGCAGCAGGCAAGTCAGGCGAAGCCTAAGGACGGCACAATTTTTTTAAAAAGAAAATGCACTCTGTCTTATCCGACTTTCAACGAAAATATCAAAATTGTTCATCAGAAATAGTTGTTGGGGTTTTAACGACCACCGTGAGTAACTCGATAGGCCATAAGCAGGCGCTTGCCCCTGATTTAATGCCACTGGTACTAAGGAAGAGAGAGAGAGAAATAGTCAAGTGACAAACTAAACTTCAAAAACAGCCTTATGAAAGAAAAAATACAAAAGAACAAAAAAACAAAACAAAATAAAACACGACCTCGAAGTGAGCAAAACTGCATCTAAAAACAGATGTCGCCCCCAACAGCACATTGTCAATAATTTAGATAGTTCCGATTTGAAATGCCAGATGTCGCATTATTTTATAGAAAAGGCTTCGGTATGAAGTTTCAAACTAACCTCCGAATAGGACAGTCCAAAACAAACCGTGAACGGAAAAGCATGTGTGCCGGAGAAAAAGTAATTTAACGCGAAAAATCAAAGCAAAAGTTATTAAGGTAAGTTTACACGAAAAAATTGGACTACAAGGAAAATGGCTGAACAACAAATATTTCGCACAAAATGTTTATTTATCGCGAGGTCTTTTTAAAAATGGAAATAGTAGCATATAATTTTCAGTCCTAACATGAATGAGTTCTTACTATATAAGTTTTTACTATATTTTTTTACAAAAAAGACGGCGTCCATTTGATTTGTTTTCAATCTGCTTCAATTAAAAATTTCACCGTTTTAGGACGGGAAACATCCCCCATATATTAATATTTATTTAAAGCTTAAAAACAGCCGTCTTAGGACGGGCTAGTATTTTAATAAGTTCATTACATGAAAAATGTCTGCCGGAAAGAACATACACGAAAACTTTCATAAAGAAAAAGTGATTATCTCAAAGAAGTGTTGTAACGTACCAGGAGATGTGACGTACCTGCCAGAAGGACGCACACGACATAAAGGCAGATAGGAATCAGAATAAAATGTCCGCGTAGCTCAAATGGTAGAGCAACTTATTCCGGAATGAGGGGACCCGGGTTCGAATCCTGGCGCGGATAAAAATGACGGAGAAATTCACTTCGTTATAATGGCGCCCGAGCTATCCGGATGACCCGACCGTTCACAATCTCGCAATGGTGTGATGTTATTTCCACACCGCGAGATAGGAAAAATAAGAGCAGCACTTCGAAAAAAAAAAAAAAAAAAAAAAATAAGGGGGAGATGATGTAACGTACCAGGAGATGTGACGTACCTGCCAGAAGGACGCACACGACATAAAGGCAGATAGGAATCAGAATAAAATGTCCGCGTAGCTCAAATGGTAGAGCAACTTATTCCGGAATGAGGGGACCCGGGTTCGAATCAGCCTGGCGCGGATAAAAATGACGGAGAAATTCACTTCGTTATAGTGTTTGTTTTCAGCTTACAAAAAAAGACCATAATGTGGATTGAAAGTTCAGAGAGAGAGAGAAGTCGAAATCTGCGACTTCCTTTCCGAGGAGAGGTAGTTGCGGTTGCATTGTGATACTTGTAAAAACTTCCTCACAATATGATAAAAAAGATAACTTTAATCTACGTAGCGAATATTTTTGCGGAGAGAATAACAAGATTCCCTCTAAAATAAATTCGTTTAAATGTTGTTGTTTTTTTGTTATTTTTTTCGTGATACATGCTTTAGTGGTTGATTTTTGATGCAAGGTGGAGTAATTGCCAAATTAGTGACCTTTTTAACTTTTATTTTCACGCTCATATGAAAATTGCCTTTTCTTTTTTGATTTCCAGTACTGTTTTTAAAGTCACTGAATAGTAGACCTCCATATACAGTCTAAAAACAAGTTTGATATTGTATTTTTTTTATTTAAGTATTTGGTTTACACACAAATTTGTTAAGTATATAAAAATGGGGAACCACAAAATGATGAAATTTAATTTGCCATTTCATGAGTGAAGAAATGTTTAAGATGATTAACAATATTAATTTGAAATCTATAAATCTCATTGTCTGTACAACGAAGGGCTGTGGCCTATTTGAAAATGGGGGTATTGGAAACTAAAAAGACAAAAAAAAATATATAAAAAATATCTTTCAAGAATCTCGCGCAATAAAACTTTATATATATATATATATATATATACTATTAAGAAGAGACTGAAGCTAGAAAATTTTTTTTAACTCATACCAAGTACAACATAGAAAAGGTTATGTATTGACCGGTGTGAGTAAAAAGAGAAAAAAAGAACAACTGAATGCAGAAAGTGTCGAGAATACTGAGCCTTGGCTTTATCAAGGACCAGCAAAAACTCTGCATTTTCTCACTTCCACAAAGACCTATTTGGAAATGGGTTTCTGCAAAGTCATGGATGCAAGTAATTAACCCACCTAAAAATATATATATATATATGTCATGACCTCCGCAGAGTTGTATGACCTAGCTTTAGTTAACAATTTAGATTACATCCATAACCCTCCTGGCCCGACCCATGCTCTTCATCTGTTACTATTAAACAGAAAGAAGATGATTATAGAGAACTCAAGTTGTAAGAGTGACATAATGAACTAGAAATAATGTTCAGTAATTAACAAATATCCAAGTTCGCCTGAGAGAGAATTTAAACCTGAATAGCAATACTAAAGTATTACAAGTTCTTAACATTGCAATAAAAAAGGAAATATTAATTTTTTTTTCTAAAGCACAGATTCTTGGAAGAAAACTGGATTATAAAAACCCCCTACTCCACTACTTCTGACTACACAAAAACGAGAATAAAATAAAGACAATAATAAACTAAAGAAATGCTTTGTGAAGGTTATGTGACATAAACAATTAGTTGCAATATGTACAAAGTATTTCAGAAGTGCTTTAAGTGCATAATTAAGCAGTATTCTCGACACTTTCTGCATTCAGTTGTTCTTTTTTTCTCTTTTTACTCACACCGGTCAATACATAACCTTTTCTATGTTGTACTTGGTATGAGTTAAAAATTTTTTTAGCTTCAGTCTCTTCTTAATAGAATGTGTATTCTGAATTTTCATAACTGCCGCGTTGCGCGTTTTGATCTTCAGGTTGTTTTGCAACTTTCGTTTTAAATTGTAAAGTTTTTCTTATGTTTTCAGCTTTGCTCTTTAGTATATATATATATATATATCATCATCATCATCATTGTCAACCATTATCAATCCACTGCTGGACGAAGGTCTCCCCAAGTTTCCTCCACAACGGTCTGTCTTGTGCCAGTCTCCTCCATGTCACCCCTGCATACTTTCGAATTTCATCCACCCATCTCCCATGTGGTCTTCTTCTGGGTCTTTTCCTGTCCCTTGGAATCCAATCTAAAATTTCGGCTGTCCATCGATGATCTGTCCTTCTGGCAGTATGTCCAGCCCATTGCCATTTCAGGGATTTAACTCTGATCATGATGTCTTCCACTCTTGTCATTTTTCGGATCCACGAGTTCCTCTTCTTATCTCTCCTGGTTACACCAAGTATGCACCTCTCCATGCTTCTTTGAGTTGTCTGCAGCCTTTGTATGTCTCTTTTAGTTAAGGTCCACGTCTCTGCACCATACGTAAGCACTGGAAGGATGCATTGATCAAACACTTTTCTTTTAAGACATAATGGCATATTGCTCTTGAAAATTATGCTGTTTCTTCCAAAAGCTCTCCAGGTAAGTTTTGTACGCCGATTAATTTCTTCATCAATGTGACCCTCACTTGATATCTGCTGTCCAAGATAAACGTACGTGTCTGTTATCTCCAGCTTTTCTCCATCAATCGATAAATCTTCATTTCTTGTAAAAGCATTGAACATCACTTTTGTCTTCTGAAAGTTCATTTTTAATCCCACTTCTTTACTCTTGTCAGCAAGTTCCTGGATCATACTCTGCAGCTCTGATGGGCTAGTTGCAAAAATGACTACGTCATCAGCAAAACGAAGGTGGGTTAGATAATCTCCATTAATCTTTATCCCCTTGTTTTCCCAGCTCAGCGACTGAAAAACACCCTCCAATGTGGCATTAAAGAGCTTCGGAGATATGGTGTCACCTTGTCTCACTCCCTTTCCAATTTTTATGTGTGTTGTATTTTCAAACAGCCTAATCTTTGCACTTGCATTTTCATAGATGTTATTAATAATATTAATGTATGCATCTTCAATACCGCAGGTTTTCAGAGCCATTGCAACTGCTGATGGTTTCACCGAATCAAAGGCTTTTTCATAATCGATAAAAGCCATGCACAATGGAAGTTCATATTCTTTCGCTCTTTCAATTAGTTCTCTCAGCACATGGATATGATCTATTGTGCTGTAGCCACTCCTGAATCCAGCTTGTTCTCTCGGTTGAGCCATGTCCAGTGTTACCTTCAAGCGGTGTGAAAGAACTTTAGTGAAGATTTTATAAACTACTGATAGGAGGCTGATAGGTCTGTAGTTTCCGAGATCCTCAATGTCACCTTTCTTATGTAGCAGGATCATTGTAGCGGTGTTCCAATCTTCAGGAATCTTTCCTTCATTAAGGCATCGAGTGAAAATTTGGGCGAGTACTGTTTCGGTTTCTCCACTTGCTTCTTGTATGATGTCTACAGTAATTCCATCTTCTCCTGGAGCTTTTCCCCGCTTCATGTTCTTGATTGCATGTGCAACTTCTGCTGGAAGGACTGGAGGAACTCTGGTACTGGTATCTTTCATGATGTCTGGAGTGCATGTATCATCCCTTTCATATAATTTGGAGTAGAAATCTTTCACTCTTGTCAAAATTTCGCCTCTATTTCTTGTTACAGAACCATCTTCTTTTCTCAGTGCCATAATCTGTTTTCTTCCCTTACTGAGATGTCCCTTTGCTATCTTTAGGCTTTGGTTGTTTTCAATTGCTTTCCTCACTAGTTCACAGTTGAATTTTCTTACGTCTTCAGTGATACTTTTTCGTACTGTCTTGCATAGCTCTATATATTCCACTTTGGAAGTCACATCTTCTTTAGTTGTCCTCATCTCTCTTCTTTTTTGCATCAACATTTTCGTTTTTCCTGATAATTTATTTACATGCAACTTGTTCTTAGACCCAGCTAATTTTGTTGCTGTTTCCATAAGAGCTTTGGTTACTTTACTGTTAACTTCAGAGATGTCCACTTCTTCCGATGTTAGGCCTTCTAAAGCAGAGAACCTGATATATATATATATATATAAGTGAGGTAAGGAGAAAAGGAGAAGATCTCATTGAACTGAAAAGTGGACATCTCTTCTACTATCGTGGGACAGATACTGGCAGAACTAGTGGTGTTGGATTTATAATAAACAAGAAACTGAAGGATAAAGTTGTAGAAGTTGAAAGTTCCTCTGACAGAGCTGCACGACTCGTTATCCAACTCTCGAGAAGATACCAGGCTCAGATTATTCAAACTTATTCACCCACCACAAGTCATCCTGAAGAAGAAATTGAAGAATTTTATGAGGAAATTCGTGATCTAAATAATAAAGGTAAGCAGCACTTGAAGATAATTATGGGAGATTTCAATGCAAAAATAGGGCAACGGCAACAGAATGAAACTTCAGTAGGTAAATTCGGTCGCGGCAACAGAAACCAGCGTGGAAATACTCTCGTTGAGTTTGCAGAGGCAGAAGGGTTTTTCATCTTGAACTCCTTCTTCAAGAAAAAGCCACACAGGAAATGGACATGGAGACATCCAAATGGGACGACAAGTGAAATTGATTTTATTATGTGTAACAAAAAATTCGTCATAGAAGACTGCAGTGTGCTAAACAAGTTCAACACAGGCAGTGACCATAGATTGGTGAGATGTAAGATGCACCTCAACACTAAACTCGAACGTAGCAAGCTCATAAGACAAACAAAATGTATAACGAAGTGAATTTCTCCGTCATTTTTATCCGCGCCGGGGTTCGAACCCGGGTCCACTCATTCCGGAATAAGTTGCTCTACCAATTAAGCTACGCGGACATTGATTCTAATTGCTATCTGCCTTTATGTCGTGTGCGTCCTTCTGGCAGGTACGTCACATCTCCTGGTACGTTACATCATCTCCCCCTTATTTTTTCTTTTTTCTTTCGAAGTGCTGCTCATATTTTTCCTATCTCGCGGTGTGGAAATAACATCACACCAATGCGAGATTTTGAACGGTCGGGTCATCCGGGCGCCATTATAACGAAGTGAATTTCTCCGTCATTTTTATCCGCGCCGGGGTTCGAACCCGGGGTCCACTCATTCCGGAATAAGTTGCTCTACCAATTAAGCTACGCGGACATGTATTCTGATTCCTATCTGCCTTTATGTCGTGTGCGTCCTTCTGGCAGGTACGTCACATCTCCTGGTACGTTACAAATGTATTGACATAACCAACCTTAAAAAACACCATAATACCTTCAAATTGGAACTGAAGAACAGATTCTCTGCTTTAGAAGGCCTAACATCGGAAGAAGTGGATATTTCTGAAGTTAACAGAAAAGTAACCAAAGCTCTTATGGAAACAGCAAAAAAATTAGCTGGGTCTAAGAACAAATTGCATGTGAACAAATTATCAGGAAAAACCAAAATGTTGATGCAAAAAAGAAGAGTGATGAGGACAACTAAAGAAGATGTGACTTCCAAAGTGGAATATATAGAGCTATGCAAGACAGTACTAAAAAGTATCACTGAAGACGTAAGGAAATTCAACTGTGAACTAGTAAGGAAAGCAATTGAAAACAACCAAAGCCTAAAGATAGCAAAGGGACATCTCAGTAAGGGGAAAAAAGAGATTATGGCACTGAGAAAAGAAGATGGTTCTGTAACAAGAAATAGAGGCGAAATTTTGACAAGAGTGAAAGATTTCTACTCCAAATTATATGAAAGGGATGATACATGTACTCCAGACATCATGAAAGGTACCAGTGCCAGAGTTCTTCCAGTCCTTCCAGCAGAAGTTGCACATGCAATCAAGAACATGAAGCGGGGAAAAGCTCCAGGAGAAGATGGAATTACTGTAGACATCATACAAGAAGCAAGTGGAGAAATCGAAACAGTACTCGCCCAAATTTTCACTCGATGCCTTAATGAAGGGCAAATTCCTGAGGATTGGAACAACGGTACAATGATCTTGCTACATAAAAAAGGTGACATTGAGGATCTCAAGAACTACAGACCTATCAGCCTCCTATCAGTGGTTTATAAAATCTTCACTAAAGTTCTTTCACACCGCTTGAAGGTGACACTGGACATGGCTCAACCGAGAGAACAAGCTGGATTCAGGAGTGGCTACAGCACAATAGATCATATCCACGTACTGAGAGAACTAATTAAGAGAGCGAGGGAATATGAACTTCCATTGTGCATGGCTTTTATCGATTATGAAAAAGCCTTTGATTCGGTGAAACCATCAGCAGTTGCAATGGCTCTGAAATCCTGCGGTATTGAAGATGCATACATTAATATTATTAATAACATCTATGAAAATGCAAGTGCAAAGATTCGGCTGTTTGAAAATACAACACACATAAAAATTGGAAAAGGAGTGAGACAAGGTGACACCATATCTCCGAAGCTCTTTAATGCCACATTGGAAAATGTCTTTCAATCACTGAACTGGGAAAACAAAGGGATAAAGGTTAATGGAGATTATCTAACCCACCTTCGTTTTGCTGATGACATAGTCATTTTTGCAACTACCCCATCAGAGCTACAGAGTATGATCCAGGAACTTGCTGACAAGAGTAAAGAAGTGGGATTAAAAATGAACTTTCAGAAGACAAAAGTGATGTACAATGCTTTTACAAGAAATGAAGATTTATCGATTGATGGAGAAAAGCTGGAGATAACAGACACGTACGTTTATCTTGGACAGCAGATATCAAGTGAGGGTCACATTGGTGAAGAAATTAATCGGCGTATAAAACTTGCCTGGAGAGCTTTTGGAAGAAACAGCATAATTTTCAAGAGCAATATGCCATTATGTCTTAAAAGAAAAGTGTTTGATCAATGCATTCTTCCAGTGCTTACGTATGGTGCAGAGACGTGGACCTTAACTAAAAGAGATATACAAAGGCTGCAGACAACTCAAAACAGCATGGAGAGGTGCATGCTTGGTGTAACCAGGAGAGATAAGAAGAGGAACACGTGGATCCGAATAATGACAAGAGTGGAAGACATCATGATCAGAGTTAAATCCCTGAAATGGCAATGGGCTGGACATACTGCCAGAAGAACAGACCATCGATGGACAGCCGAAATTTTAGATTGGATTCCAAGCGACAGGAAAAGACCCAGAAGAAGACCACATGGAAGATGGGTGGATGAAATTCGAAAGTATGCGGGAGTGACATGGAGGAGACTGGCACAAGACAGACCGTTGTGGAGGAAACTTGGGGAGACCTTCGTCCAGCAGTGGATTGATAATGGTTGACAATGATGATAATGATGATATATAACTTACCCAAAATGAATTTTTTTCCTAAACTGCTGGGCCCTGGGAAGGGGCGGGGCCCAGGGCGACCGTTCCTGTTGCTCCTATGATCCAGTCGGCCCTGCGTACAGAACGTTCATATTGCAAGGACGAGACTAAACTGTCGAATCACGCAGTAAGGTGTAATCCTACTGCTAGGAGTCGGATCAAAGCAACACAGAAAAGTTAAACATGCATGTAGACAGACTCACAGAGTCGCTACGATGGCTTACTTAGTCTTCTCACTGTTCGTCTGGGTGGGCTGGATGCCAGTCATGGTTAGTGTGCTTGTCTTATAGCACTACGCTTTCCCTTCCTTAGAACCAGTGGCTCTGTAAATTAGATCACATCAGATCAGATCATATGTAGAGACTTAGAGAAAGGCGTCTGTCTGCTCAATGATGAGACAGCAACATCATTGCTCAGTTGGCGATCAGTGACCAATAAAATTGCTATGTGGCATAAGCACATTTCAATCTTCAGAACGATATACACTGGTGTGCAAAAATTAAGGACGAAGAGGAGAAATTAGCATAACAGCGGAACGAGCAGGCAGAACGGACCGAAAGACCAACCAGGAGATAGACTAGGGTCCGGTACGGTAGGGCATGCGCATAAATGCAGCATGACGGGGGGGGGGGGGATAAAGCACACGGGCGGTGTACGCTCAGCAATTCGGTGAAAGCTATTGCACGGTGTACATCGGTTTGAACGACGTCTAGTTGCAGCCACCGTGTGATATGGCCAACAGGCAATCCAGTAGACGACATCTGGATGACTTTACCCGAGGTCGCGTCATTGGGAAGTTGGAAAAAGGTCGAAGTGTGACTAGTGTGTCCGAGGAGTTCGGGATCGCTCACAGCATCGTTTCACGAGCTTGGAGAGTATTTCAAACGACAGGAACAGCTGTCCGAGAGTTTAGCAGTGGTCACCCACGAGCAACCACGGCGGCTGACGGCCGGTATATTGTCCTACAGGCGAGAAGAGGCAGACAGCGGGAGAAATCGCAAGGCACATGCAACAGACAACTGGACGTCCGTTATCGCGTTTTACCATGGTCAGGAGGCTGCACAAAGGTGGTCTATTTGCATGACGACCAGTACGGTGTGTGCCATTAACGCCTGCTCATCGGAGACGGCGGTTTCTGTGGTGCCAGGAGCACAAGAACTGGACACATCAGCAATGGGGTCCAGTTCTCTTTACGGATGAGAGCCGATTTAGTCTGACGAGCGATTCTGGACTATACACATCTGGAGAGAGCAGGGAACACGCAATCACACCTCCAACATTATCGAAAGGGACCGGTTTGTAGGTGGCGGAGTTCTCGTTTGGGGCGGTATCATGCTTGGTAGCCGTACTGACCTCCATATCTTCCAAGGAGGTTCAGTCACTGGTGTCCGCTATTGTATCGAGGTTCTCCTGCCTCACGTGCGTCTGTTTAGAGGTGCTGTGGGTCCTGAGTTCCTCTTCATGGACGACAACGCTACACCTCATCGTACAGTGGCTGTCGCAGAACTGTTGGAGAGTGAAGATATTCAACGCATGGATTGGCCCGCAAGGTCCCCGGACCTAAATCCAATCGAACACGTAAAGTGCCTTTGTATCCTTTGGATTCCTTGTTTGGACGGTTTTGCTCACTTGTCCCATATTCTTACATCTTGGGGATCTTATGGTATGATTTGAGTCGATGTGGAGCACTTCTGCACGACGTTAGATTCGAAAAACCGTCTCGTCCTTAATTTTTGCACTTCAGTGTACATCGTGATTTTGTTGGAAATGTGGTCTTCGAGAGACCTGTACTTTTTTTTTTCTATGTCGAAGTTTTAAGGAAACATAATTGTCTGGTACAGCACTCTCGTTTTGAGCGTGGTTTGATGCTACATTTACTCAGGGGCGGATTTTCAAAATTATTTTACCATTAAATTGTTGTTAAAATTTGTTCATAACTGAATTCATTTTACAGAGCTTATTTCAATAGTTCTCATATACCCAGGATCTATCTATCGGACCCCCCCCTCCCCCGAGTAAGAGAATTTATGGGTTATTTCTATGTAAATTCGTGTGGATAGTGGACTGGACCGCAAGACTAAATTTTCCAGCCTGGTTTGGTCATTGCAATCCGCCCAGTGTATGTGTCTGTGTGTCTAAGAACAAGTTGCATGTAAACAAATTATCAGGAAAAACCAAAATGTTGATGCAAAAAAGAAGAGAGATGAGGACAACTAAAGAAGATGTGACTTCCAAAGTGGAATATATAGAGCTATGCAAGACAGTAAGAAAAAGTATCACTGAAGACGTAAGAAAATTCAACTGTGAACTAGTAAGGAAAGCAATTGAAAACAACCAAAGCCTAAAGATAGCAAAGGGACATCTCAGTAAGGGAAGAAAACAGATTATGGCTCTGAGAAAAGAAGATGGTTCTATAACAAGAAATAGAGGCGAAATTTTGACAAGAGTGAAAGATTTCTACTCCAAACTATATGAAAAGGATGATACATGTACTCCAGACATCATGAAAGGTACCAGAGTTCTTCCAGTCCTCCCAGCAGAAGTTGCTCATGCAATCAAGAACATGAAGCGGGGGAAAGCTCCAGGAGAAGATGGAATTACTATAGACATCATACAAGAAGCAAGTGGAGAAATTGAAACAGTACTCGCCCAAATTTTCACTCGATGCCTTAATGAAGGGAAGATTCCTGAGGATTGGAACAATGCTACAATGATCCTGCTACATAAAAAAGGTAACATTGAGGATCTCAGGAACTACAGACCTATCAGCCTCCTATCAGTGGTTTATAAAATCTTCACTAAAGTTCTTTCACACCGCTTGAAGGTAACACTGGACATGGCTCAACCGAGAGAACAAGCTGGATTCAGGAGTGGCTACAGCACAATAGATCATATCCACGTACTGAGAGAACTAATTGAAAGAGCGAGGGAATATGAACTTCCATTGTGCATGGCTTTTATCGATTATGAAAAAGCCTTTGATTCGGTGAAACCATCAGCAGTTGCAATGGCTCTGAAATCCTGCGGTATTGAAGATGCATACATTAATATTATTAATAACATCTATGAAAATGCAAGTGCAAAGATTCGGCTGTTTGAAAATACAACACACATAAAAATTGGAAAGGGAGTGAGACAAGGTGACACCATATCTCCGAAGCTCTTTAATGCCACATTGGAAAATGTCTTTCAATCACTGAACTGGGAAAACAAAGGGATAAAGATTAATGGAGATTATCTAACCCACCTTCGTTTTGCTGATGACGTAGTCATTTTTGCAACTACCCCATCAGAGCTGCAGAGTATGACCCAGGAACTTGCTGACAAGAGTAAAGAAGTGGGATTAAAAATGAACTTTCAGAAGACAAAAGTGATGTTCAATGCTTTTACAAGAAATGAAGATTTATCGATTGATGGAGAAAAACTGGAGATAACAGATACGTATGTTTATCTTGGACAGCAGATATCAAGTGAGGGTCACATTGATGAAGAAATTAATCAGCGTACAAAACTTGCCTGGAGAGCTTTTGGAAGAAACAGCATAATTTTCAAGAGCAATATGCCGTTATGTCTTAAAAGAAAAGTGTTTGATCAATGCATCCTTCCAGTGCTTACGTATGGTGCAGAGACGTGGACCTTAACTAAAAGAGACATACAAAGGCTGCAGACAACTCAAAGCAGCATGGAGAGGTGCATGCTTGGTATAACCAGGAGAGATAAGAAGAGGAACTCGTGGATCCGAAAAATGACGAGAGTGGAAGACATCATGATCAGAGTTAAATCCCTGAAATGGCAATGGGCTGGACATACTGCCAGAAGGACAGACCATAGATGGACAGCCGAAATTTTAGATTGGATTCCAAGGGACAGGAAAAGACCCAGAAAAAGACCACATGGGAGATGGGTGGATGAAATTCGTAAATATGCGGGAGTGACATGGAGGAGACTGGCACAAGACAGACCGTTGTGGAGGAAACTTGGGGAGACCTTCGTCCAGCCGTGGATTGATAATGGTTGACAATGATGATGATGATGATGACATAGCACTGCTTTTGTAAAATGGAATAAGATCTTTTGCTTGCACTATGGTTTTCCAAGCAAAGTAATACATCAATGAAATTTACTCATTGTTTTCATAAATTCTCAATTGATGGCGCCATACCAATTGTTTGGTAAAAAAACCCCAACAATTGGTGTATTTGGTAAAAAACTGACAAAATAAGTGCACGTTCCTTTCACAACGTAAATTGAGTTCTACGTTGAAAACTAATTAATCACGTCAACAATAATTACTCACTGGTAGTTATTTATGTTTCGCTTTTAAATAAATGCAGTTTTGGGTTAATTATCCAAAGGGATATTCTTGGCAGAAGGCAAGTGCTCTGTTGAGTTACTAAGATCGAATATTTTATTAAACATTTTTAATGAAACACATAAGAACTCAAATATATTCAAAAATCCAACACACATATTTTATGAATGATAAAGTTATTAAGCTTGCAAAAGATTTACTTCTGTCGGCATAAAAAAATGCGTTACTAATTGTTCAAAGAAGGAAAAATTCTGAAATTACACGTTTTTGTTTCAGCTAATTAATTAAAATAATTACCTACCAGAATTTAACTTGGGACATATAAAGAACTAAAAAAGTTTTAAAAATGAACGGCCTGCCACACACATCTTCAATAGCCACCCACACTTGATAAGTCAAAGCGTTTCAAATGACCTTCATTTTGCCTTTATTCCACCTGTGTTTCAATAATAAAAGGCAGTCAAAGACCTCATAAATAATGTTTAGTTTGCTTATTGTTAACCCCAACAAGCAGTACCTTATGCTGTACGTTCCTATGAAAGGCTCAGATCCATGGCGGGTTTTTGCACCGTCGGGATTCGAACCCGTTAGCTGCTGCTCACTGTGACTTCAGCGGCAAGTAGTAGGGCAGAAAAAGTAATTCAAAATAAAACTCGACAACAGGAACAAAATGCTAACTTCAAAAATGTTGCACCCAATAAATCCGTACATCGGATGCAAGTTTGTATGTGATAACCAAGGTTCCATCACCCGACGTTATAACGGTGGCAGGGGGCCACGCGTTAAGCCACCTTACCAACCCGACCGATAGCGTACTTCCAATTAAAGTAATAAATGTTTACCCATTGTAACGTTAACTATTGCTCTTGACACCTCCAGGTTAGATTGAATGTATCAAGTTTTTCGCTCCATCGTGCTTTCTGTAGCCTTATTTTTGTTAAAGACAGCATCCAGAAACGCTGTGTATTTTAATTCTCTTCTTGAGAGGAGGCTAAATACAGCACTTAACAACAGACTTTCGCCGAGCTCCTTTTTTTGTTTTCTTTCGCATGCTGGCTGATATATTTATAGATCTATTTTTCAAATTTTATTTACGAAAGTCCTTAGATGTATGAAAATTACTGAATAAAAATTCGTGCTGTCACTATGGTATATTTGTCCTTCCGTCTCTCTGTGGGCAACATCTTTCTGCACCTATTAATCGGATTTGAAAAATGCGTTTTCATAAGTATCTTGAACCATGGGATCTCGATGATCCAAGCATTCGGTAATTTTCCCGACGCACAATCCTACCTCTACAAACGTGGATGGGATGAATACATACTGATATTACCTCGATATCATTCCATATCGGTGTTTCTGAGAATCCGATTGTACAAATAAATTTTTTGTGTAGAATATTTGAAGCGCATATTTTCTCTTTCAAACAACGTTGGGTTTTATACCGCTAAAGAACGAAATCATAAGTTCCATTTCCCTGGCTATCTCTACTTCTGACAGTCAGATATGAAAAATCTTCCTTTCTATTGTAGAGCTTCCCAGTATAAGATGCATTCCGTCAGACATTTTCAATGTTTCAGTGATACACAGTTCTGCTGAAAATGGAAGGGTGGGCACCTGGGACGGACTGGGACACCGGGTCATATCCCGGTGGAATACTCGAAAAATGTGACCCACTTTCTCGTATTTCTTTTATTCTGGAACTTTTGGAACGGACTAATAATTATTGGTTCTTATGAACAATAACTGTTATAACAATATTTGAGTTTCTATCTGAAAAGTTACTTCGTTCAAAAAAACAAAAAAAACCTTTCTATGTATATGTTGAACCGTTGCTGTGATAAGACACACCAAAATTCTTTGTACTCAAGGGGGAAAGTGCGGCAGGACGAAGTGGAGGCCAGCACGGGCCTAATTTGGTGAGCCCGGCCCGGCCCGGCCTGTGATGTGCCATTTGGTATTATTTTGTCTTTCTATTGTATTTTATTAAAATGTGAAAATTAAATAATGAAGTGAGATGTTATTGAAAACATTTAGTTGAATGTAAGTCCAAAATTATTAACTAAACTTCGCCAATTATCGAAAAATATAACCTTTAAAAAGAGAGAAAAATGAAGACTACGCGTGCTCAGAATCGACCTTTCTCTGAACTACACTGGTGTGCAAAATTTAAGGACGAAGAGGAGAGATTAGCATCACAGCAGAATGAGCAGGCGGAACGGACCCAAAGACCACTCAGAAGATAGACTAGGGTCCGGTACGGTAAAGCAGGCGCATATATGCAGCATGACGTGGGGGGGGGGTGAATTGCTGAGCGTACACCGCCCGTGTGCTTTATACAGGGTATAAAGCACACGGGCGGTGTACGCTCAGCAATTCGGTGAAAGCTATTGCACGGTGTACATCGGTTTGAACGACGTCGAGTTGCTGTCACCGTGTGATATGGCCAACAGACAATCCAGTAGATGACATCTGGATGAGTTTACCAGAGGTCGCGTCATTGGGAAGTTGGAAGAAGGTCGAAGTGTGACTAGTGCGGCCGAGGAGTTCGGGATCGCTCACAGCATCGTTTCACGAGCTTGGAGAGCATTTCAAACGACAGGACAGCTGTCCGAGAGTTTAGCAGTGGTCGTCCACGAGCAACCACGGCGGCGGATGGCCGGTATATTGTCCTACAGGCGAGAAAAGACAGACAGCAGACAGCGGAAGAAATCGCAAGGCACATGCAACAGACAACTGGACGTCCGTTATCGCGTTTTAACGTGGCCAGGAGGCTGCACAAAGGTGGTCTATTTGCTCGACGACCAGTACGGTGTGTGCCATTAACGCCTGCTCATCGGAGACGGCGGTTTCTGTGGTGCCAGGAACACAAGAACTGGACACAACAGCAATGGGGTCCAGTTCTCTTTATGGATGAGAGCCGATTTAGTCTGACGAGCGATTCTGGACTATACACATGTGGAGAGAGCAGGGAATGCGCAATCGCACCTCCAACATCATTGAAAGGGACCGGTTTGGAGGTGGCGGAGTTCTCGTTTGGAGCGGTATCATGCTTGGTAGCCGTACTGACCTCCACATCTTCCAAGGAGGTTCAGTCACTGGTGGCCGCTATTGTACCGAGGTTCTCCTGCCTCACGTGCGTCTGTTTAGAGGTGCTGTGGGTCCTGAGTTCCTCTTCATGGACGACAGCGCTACACCTCATCGTACAATGGCTATCGCAGAACTGTTGGAGAGTGAAGATATTCAACGCATGGATTGGCCCGCAAGGTCCCCAGACCTAAATCCAATCGAACACGTGTGAGACCTTCTCGGGAGACGCTTGGCAGCACGTCACCAGCCGCCAGCAACGATTCCGCAGCTGCGGTTGGAGCTACAAGAGGAATGGGCCGAGATGCCTCAACAGCTCCTTCACAACCTCGTCCTCAGCATGGACAGACGTTGTAAATCCTGCAACGCAGTCAGGGGTGATCATATCCCCTACTAAAGACTGGATTTTTCTTGGCAGCCGCCTGTCCCATGGACGTTTCTGTCTTCTGTCCAGTTGTGCTCGAAGCTACGTTTTCAACAAAATGCCTTTGTTTCCTTTGGATTCCTTGTTTGGACGGTTTTGCTGACTTGTCCCATATTCTTACATCTTGGGGATCTTATGGTATTATTTGAGTCGATGTAGAGCACTTCTGCACGACGTTACATTCGAAAAGCCGTCTCGTCCTTAATTTTTGCATGCCAGTGTAGTAAGACTTAACACTACAAAAGTCAATCCATATACAGATTAGGGATAAATGAAAAAATCCATGTCGTCCCACTCTCTCATACAAACACACACACACACCCTCACCCCACTGCAGACATCCTCCGTCTCCCACTCTACACTGTTAAAAACTTCAGTTCAACGTTTCCCGATAATATGGTTTAATTGAATGAGTTTCACCAAAAATTGGTTATTTCAAAATTAAGGAAGCAGACACTTAAACCAATATTTGGTGCAACCCGCAGCAAGTGTTTTTTTAGCGATTTGGTTCAACCTCTCAACCAATAGCACGGCTGGAAATCATATGCAATGGCGGAGATAGCCGGAGAATAGCAATTAGCAACGAACAGTGGCGTAGCCAGATGGGGGTTCGGGATTTGAATTCCTCTCTTGAGGGGAGACTGATCACGAATTTAAAGTGATATATACGTGTATACGAGGCTTTCACCAATGAACCAAACCCATGGAATCCCCCCTTAAGGAATTTCTGGCTATACGCCACTGGCAACCGCGACCGTGGTTCGGTCGTTGCAGTTCGTTGTCTATCGGCTATGATGTTTGATCCTACACACACTACTCGATGTGTGTAAAAAACGTGAGTAGTTACTTTTTAAAATTACGTTTATTGTTATAATAAAAATAACGACATCGGTTACTCATGTTTGTTATTAGGCTGACGAACTGTGTACATGTATGTATTAGAGCCAACCAAAATAGTGCAGGCAAAAGCATGCGATTTGAAATAAAGCCTAGTTTTAATCACGTTTGTGAACAGCGTTTGTTCTCTGTTTTGATAGGTTTATCTCATGACAAACCACTTAATGCTAGTCGAATAGCTTCGCCGCGGGAAAATCAATGTAGTGGGTTGTATTGTTAAAGATTCCTTTGACTTTGGGGTGGGTATATTATTCTAAAATATGCATATGTTTTACTATCAAATGTGATACAGTGCTTTACTTTTCTGTGCAAGCCAGGTGTATACCTGCTTTACTTTCCTTCGTAGTGGAACTTTCCATTTTGCCATATAATAACCCGCATGTATTGATTTACATTTTTGTGGGGTTTTTTTGTGTGTGGTCTAAGATGGGGTCTGATCATGATTTTGATTAAATTCAGCAAAATCAATCTAGATACGTTGAGTGGGAAATTAACATATAATTTTTTTCTCTTAGTAGTAATTCTCCCATGTAGTTTTAAATTACTGCATAGTGCACCCAGGAATTCTTGTTGGAGGGGGCTGTATATATAAATATATAGTATACGTACACAATGTGTGTACATATATATGTAGTGTACGCCTATAGTTTATATACGGTTGTGGCGTACTTCGCTCTTAATCTCTTTGGGGCCTTGTGAAGAAGACACTATGTAATTTTTTGAACATGTAAAATAATATTTTTGAATGTTTCTTCATTAGAAAAAATGCTTTAAATTTTTTCATAAACTTTTATTTTGTTCTGGTGGATTACAAAAACTTCCATTTTTCGTCAAAGAACCTCCCCTTCCCCGAAAAAATTCAATATACGCCCCTGTATTCAGCCCTGACTGAATCCTACAGGCACTTATCAACTTGTTATCCTGAGATTGGGGAGGCATTCACTTCTGCTTTATAGAACAGCAGCTAGACTTGACAGCTTTCTTTTTCTTTTCTTTTTGTTTTTTTCGCATTCTGAATTTGTCTACGTAAAACAACTGCGCGAAGGCACCACAATTTGTGATGTACATCGCTCTTAATCTCTTTGGGAAAAAGACACTATGTAATTTTTTGAACATGTAAAATACAGGGTGTTTCAGAAAATTTGATATCATTTCAGATGTAAATATCTGAGTAACTAAATTGTCTAGGCAAATGAAACTAAACAGGCTTAGTGTTGAGCAAAATAAAATTTATTCGTCAGAATTTGAATGAAAAATTCAAAGATATGTGGTTTCATGAACGATTTCACAAAAATCGGTAGTCCAGCTTCTGCCAAGCACAATGCAGCATGTCCCTGATGTGCTCAGTAGCGGAAAAGATGGTCGTGCAGGTTCGGGAAACATTTCTGCGAAGCCTCAGGAAATCCATAAGAAGAGCAAGTCTGGAAACCCAGATTCCTCCAACGGCAGTTTGGCGTGTCGCAAGGGAACGCTTTCGAATGACACCCTACAAGCAAAAGCGTAAGCAATTCTGTGTCAGAGAAACTTGAAAAAGACGAGTTTGAAAATCGTCGTTTTCAATGAGGAAACCACATTTCATACGGATGGCAAAATCAACAAGCATATTGTTCTCATTTGGGGAGAAGAAAATCCCCATGCCACATTTGAGCACATGGGGGACATGCTGCATTGTGCTTGGCAGGAGTGTGACAGGGACATGCTGCATCGTGCTTGCAGGAGTGCAGCAGTGTCACAGGCCATATTGAAAACTTGTGAAATCACTGTGAATTTAACTCTTACCGATAACTACATACATGAAGAACTACCGAAATGACACGATAACTATTTTAACTCCAATGTTAAAATATTTAATATATACATTTAAAAGATGATATAATAAAATATGTACACCCATGAGATCTTTCGGTACCCAAAATGGGTACCATCTTCAGATGCTGTTAAAATTCATCAAACGAACGTGACAAGCACTGTGATATTTATATAAGACACACAGTCGTAATGACGAAACTAGTATGAAATGGGCTTAACCAATGAGAGTGAAACAACATTTGTTACTGGTCAAACATAATAGTAATAGGTTAAGTCTATTGATTTATTAATACCTAATTCGACAAATCCAAGTATGTTTTCCACGGTATAGGTATAAATTCTGGTAAATTATCATTACATGCTGTATTCCCATATTTCATAATATACAAACTCTCAACAAATCTTAAAGTTGATCTAGATTTTGGTGTGTTGAGAATTTTAATCTCATCCCAGGCAGGAAGGTAATTCTACACCAGGATTTATGGCACTACAGGAGGCTCCAGCAAAGTTGCTGAGATAAGGCACGTACAGTCTGAGGATTGCGGCATTTTTCAAATTCTCAGCCAATGGAAGCAAGCTAATATTTTCAGGGTTATGTAAACAAAGTCTGTTTTATTAAAGCGTTGAAATTAAAATTATGTACCAAAGCATAACCTTGGTTTTCAAGTCGTGCTAAAGCTGTGGTTGTATCTATTTTTAACATCACATTTATGTTCTTTTAAACTAGCTGATATTAACCGAAAAGTGGAGCCTATGTACACTTTTTTTGTTCATTTTCTTCTATGCTGTTAAGAGAAATAATATATACACCATGTTTCATATCAAAAGTAAGGACCTAATGTTGTTTGTGTTTATTCCAATATCAAAATCATATTTATGACATATCGTTTTCATGGAATAGCACAATTTCGGTACAAAGGGAAGAGAACCAATGTATTTTCTTTGTTTCGGTTCATATATAGATGTTAATGTTGTAGTCCTGTTCCTTTTAATCTTGGCTACTATCCTGTGTATGGTTTCATCTGGCCATCCATGATTACGGGTGATATTATAAATGGTATCCATTTCTTGCTTTTGAAGAGCTGTGGTGGACGAATGAGTGAAAGCTCTTCTTATAAGAAAAGATGTCGATGATTCTTTGTAGCTCCATGGGTGTGCTGATGCCCAAGGTATTAGTATCGTATCTGATTCTGGTTTTCTATATACTGAATGATTAATAGTTGATTTAGATGGGTTTCTAGTGAGCATGATATCTAGAAATGGTAAATTATAATTACTTTCATATTCTGCAGTAAACTTTAGTGTTAAATACATTTGATAACTCAGATACAAATGTTGATAGGTATTCCAAAGGATGGTTCCAAAGTACCAAAATATCATCTACATATCTGAGATATAGTATAGGTTTGTAACTAGTTGACTGAAGAACTTTGTTTTTCGATTCTTGCAAGCAGATTTCTGCAATGGTTGGGAAAACGGGAGATCCCATTGGTGCCCCTTCACATTGCTGATATATTATCTCATCGAACTTAAAGTAAGATCTCTTGTAAACTAGAGATAGTGCTTGTAATACAGCTTCCACCCCAGGAGATGGGGTGCCCAATGTCAAAAGAGAGGATCTTATGATGTCATGTACCTGTGGTACTGGAACACTCGGGAACAGAGATACAACATCTAAGGAAAGCATGGTAAAGGGTTGTGTAATTGGAGAAATTGATTTAATACGATCCAGTGCTTGAGTGGAATTGGTAACAGAAAAAGTTGAGTTATTAATGAGAGGTCGAAAATATTGAGCTAAGGCTTTTTCCAGTGGTCTTAGGGCTATTTACTGCTTGAGCAGCAACTAATAATCTAAGGGGGTGTCCAGTTATGTAACTTTAGTTTTCCAAATAATTCCGGGACTCTAGGTCCTGATGGGTTAAACAATTTTGAAGTAATGGGAGTGGGGAGTAGTGAATGATTTTTTAATCTGTTAACAGCTGTAATTGTAGCAGGATAGTGTACCTAAAGTTTGCGTACCCACAGGATAAATACAAAGACTTCAATATTGTGCTTCAACTAGAGAAAATTGTTGGAACCTTTCCACCTGCAATTCAACAACAGACCAGGTATGAACTTTTAAAAACTTTGAACTCTAAGAACTATGGTATTCATAATGAAGAAACTTTAAACAATAGAGAAGAAATCAAACAGTTACGAACATTACACAACCAGGTAGAACTTTCGATATTTTCTGCGGACCAGTCCCCACAAATAGTTATTATGAACAGAGGTTAATTTGTTGGCCATCAAATTAAATGCTTATTATAAAGATTGGTTGGTTTTGAAGAGACTGTTAGAAACATGCATTTCGTTAGGAAAAATTCTTAGAAAATATCGAGTCTCTCTTTTTCACTAATTACAAGATATTAAGAACAAAAAATAAGAATATAATCAAAGTGAAATGAGATGGGAAATAGACAACAACAACAAAAAAGAATATGTAGCTTGGTAAGTAAATTTCAAAATTCTGAAAATCACGAAGCATTATCATCCATGCTTAAAACAATCATTTTTGGACTGCAATCAAATTGAATGGTGAAGTTTGTTTTTGTGAAGCAGCAAAATACTGGATGGTACAAAAGAAGAGATTAATTTAATGGTTTTATCTCGGTTACCAGTGAATTCAACTCCAGTTAGAAATCAAAGGGTAATATGTTGACAAAATGAAACTTTCTATTGAATCCATACCACACTGTGTTATCCCTAAAGACCCAGTCCCTGCTACAATTACAGCTGTTAACAGATTAAAAAAATCATTCACTACTTCCCACTTCCATTACTTCAAAATTGTTTAACCCATCAGGACCTAAAGTCCCAGAATTATTTGGAAAACTAAAGTTACATAAGACTGGACACCCCCTTAGATTATTAGTTGCTGCTCAAGCAGTAAATAGCCCTAAGACCACTGGAAAAAGCCTTAGCTCAATATTTTCGACCTCTCATTAATAACTCAACTTTTTCTGTTACCAATTCCACTCAAGTACTGGATCGAATCAAATCAATTTCTCCAATTACACAACCCTTTACCATGCTTTCCTTAGATGTTGTATCTCTGTTCCAGAGTGTTCCAGTACAACAGGTACATGAATCCTCTCTTTGTGTACCGAAAGATCTCGTGTGTACATATTTTATTATATCATCTTTTTAAATGTATATATTAAACATTTTAACATTGAAGTTAAAATAGTTATTGTGTCATTTCGGTAGTTTTTCATGTATGTACTTGTGAAATCGTTCATGAAATCCACATAACTTTCGATGAATAAATTTTATTTTGCTCAATATCAAGCCTGTTTAGTTTTATTTGCGTAGACTATTTAGTTACTCAGATATTTACATCTCAAATGATATCAAATTTTCTGAAACACCCTGTAATATTTTTTAATGTTTAATTTGTGACGTACGTTGCTTTTAATCTCTTTGGGGCTTTGGGAAGAAGACACCATGTCAGACACTATGTAATTTTTTGAACATGTAAAATAATAATTTTGAATGTTTAATTTGTGACGTACATCGTTCTTAAGCTCCTTGAGTGGGCTTAAGCCGCCTCCGTGGGTGCGCCAATGATTTGCACGGTTGAATACAAAGGTTAGCTATGGAGTACAGATATGTACAGAAATATTCTTTTATTTATGTTATATTAATGAAGAGGAAATAGTCAAACAGCTTATGAACTGGCATCTGAGTACATTGTGTCTATAACAGTGGTTCTCAAACTTTTTTCTTAAAGTAGGCCTTGGGAATATTTTAGCTGAAAAACTACGTCCGCTTATGTACGTATTAGGGAGATACCTTATTACTAAATGAAAAGTTTATTCCACTGCATTTATGTGTGCATGTATGTGGGTATAAAAAATACAAATACACACATGTATATTTGCAAAAATTGCATACATTGATGTTACAGAAATTGCATGAATAGCTAGAAAAATCAAATAAAACTGATAAAGTCTCATTTAGTATCAATGAGATGTATGAGCTTTGCAAAGTTCATCAATATTTGGAGTTATCTATAGAAACATGCGACTCAAAACATTTTCTATATTAGGTTCGTAACCCTTTCAGCAGGCAATCAGTCAAAGAGAACTATTGTCTATTTTATCCTCCTGATGAGCACTTTGAATAACAAGGCTAATAACAAATGCCTCCTAATCATCCCCCTAAATGATTGCTTAAGATAAACTCTTTTTGATATGCAGGCCCAATCGTTTCAGCATTCTTTGGCCCACTTTTGAGACGGCCAACCAGGGTTGGGGTTTTCGTGATTTTAACATGAGCGTTTAAAACTGGTTTAAACCGTCAAGAACTGTCAGAAACATATAACATGCTTTTAAACAATTTGTAAGCATTAATAGATATATTAAATAGTAAGAAACTTGCCTTCAAGCAAACTGCAACATTCGTATTTATTTTTATAATTATTTTATAACAATTATTAAGAGTGGAAAAGTGTCAAACATTTTTATTCGTTAAGATTTTTGTTTTGTACAGAATTGATTTCATTGATCTAAAATTATGCAACTGCCAGTAAATTGCAGAACCAGTAGTTTGGTTCATTTTCCCCTCGTAGCATCCAATAGCACATTTGTTGATACCTAAATGATTCCTGAGTTTAGAGTGTATAAATCCATAGAAAAAGCTTTCAACTGAAGCTGAGCTGGCAGGACTTGGCAGCAAAAGCATTGCTAGTTCAGAGGCATGCTCAGTTGTAAAGCCATTAAATTTATAAATTCCTTTCCACCAAATCATGGGATTCGTATAGATGAATAAAGTCTGGGTAAATGTGTACTTTAGCGTCCTAAATTATTTCATCGGATAATTTACGAATCCCATGATTCGTATAGATGAATAAAGTCTGGGTAAACGTGGAGGCTCGCGTTCGCTGCCGAAGCGAGTGAGGTTACTTTGAGGTGCTTAAAAAAGGTAAATCCGTCGTCTATCTAATTTTTTTTTGTATGAACCTTCTTTCCTCTGAACTGAAGATTGTATTGATACCACTTTTATGGAGATCTGTCGAAAAACAGAAGAGAAATGCATTAGAGAAGCTTCGGGCTTTACAGTCGAGTGATACCCAGACTATATAACCAAAAGATTCTCAAAGTTGTAGTTATTTACATCTATGGGACTGAGGCTAAGCACTGCAGAAATCGCTTAGGAATTGTTAATAATCAGGGCTTGAAAACTACCGTGCCTGAGATGCCCGGGGCATATAAATTATTAAGTAAAGCTGGTTGTAGTAGAAAATTCTATTCTGAACTTCATTTTAAAATTTAATTGCCCAGTCTGGGCAACTAGATTTTTTGTTTACCAGCCTAGGCCAATGATTCACATGCCCCGGGCATCTCGGGCATGATACCCTGATACATATAAGTAAAAATATGTACAGTACATAATTTCATACGTATAGATTAATTAAAACATATCTTTCTTTATTAATACTTTAGCAAAAACTTCCCATTACAAAAAAAAATTACCTTTGCTTGTCTCTATGGGCACTATTTCGCAATTACAGCGTTGCAATCTTATGCGTAACGAAAATTTTTGTAGTACATACTAACTTTTTAATGAAAATTTCGTAATGTTTTAAGGAAAATATATTGCTGCAGAATTTTTTCTGTCCCCCTTGAATTTTGTTATAACGAGTTTCTACTGTTACTCTTTTTTTTACATAATCTGGTAAAAGCTGGCCATGAAAATGACAGGAAACTCGTATCATGTACAGTTTCTTTTCTTTGTAAATGTAATTAATGTTAAATGAAAAAAAAATCGAATGCGTTCTAAATTTCTGTGAGTGAAATCTTTACCTGTGTCACTTTAAACAGGACTTGAAAAATATCTGAAATGTCACATGCCCAGCTGGGTATGTACACAAATTATTTACGTACCCAGATAGTAAAACATGAATGCCCAGGAAAATTTATATTTTAAGATAAATCAGAAGCCAATTCTTTTTTAAGTTAAAAGATAGGAATTTTTTTACATGTATGATAGTGCACAAATTGGTTTAAAATGATACGATGAAATTGTTTTTTGAGAAATTTAGGGATTCTGCCGTGTTCCTTTCATTGAATTTTTTTTTTTTTTTTTTTTTTTTGCCCATTGTCACTAAACACCTGTTTTGTACATCAATGAAAAATTGTTTCACTATCTTCAGGTATTCCCAAGATATTATAAATACAACTATTTAATAGCATTCCAAAAGGTTTTTGGGTTCCGAAATGGTTTCCTTGTGGCAACACACCAAGGGAAGGACCACCTTAATCACTGAAGGCCGCCCCGGTGGCGCAGTGGTCTAAGGCGCTGGCCTCTGATCATTCGACCGTAAGGGGGTCCGGGTTCGAATCCCGGTCAGGCATGGATGTTGTGTTTGTCTTAAGGCACTGGCTCTCTCCCTTCCCTGGAACCAGTGACCCTAAATTAGGGACGGGCGACTGCTTATAGCCCATTGAGTTGCTCACGGTGGTCGTTAAACCTCCAATCAAAAAAAAAAAAATCACTGAAGCCATTTCTAAAACATCCCATACAGGAAAATTTAATATTTTAGAAATACTGATGATATTCGTTAATGTTCTAGAATGATTCATTCAGAATCAGGGTCTAAGCAAGCGTTTCTTCTCTGGGTGGGGGTCTGAGATTTGAAATGATGCCCCATCAAGTTCAAGCTTCCACTTTTATTCAAGTTTTTTTCTTTCTGATACCTTAATTATGGGGAAGCAATATGATCTTTCAAAAGCAGCACTTCCAGTTTTTGACATAATTTTACTAAAAATGTGAAAAGTAGGTAAATATCCAAAAATTAGAAATAAGAAACGACCGTAAAAGTTGAGGAAACACTGACAACACATTGCTCAGTAGAATGTAAAATGAAATAGCACACAAGGTAGTGAATGTGAAAACAAGAAAAGCCTGACTCAACCCTATGTGAAATGTAGTACTAGTCAAAACCTTAATGAAAAACCAACTTAAACACCATTGTGGATTGAATACCTTATAGACGCAATGTACTCGGATACCAGTTCGTAGATCTGTTTGTCATTAATATAACGTGTAAATATAAGAATATGCCTGTATGTGTCTTTACTACATAACTGTCCTTTGTATTAATTTATGCAAATACTGTGTTAGTACATGTGCAAATTAAATGTCTAAAAGGAACACTGCCACCAACTGTGTACAGAGTTCGTAAAGCCTAATGTCAAACAAATCTGTGTGTAACTGATGTCATTATTTATCAAATTGTAATAAACCTAATTTTAAGATATGAAAATATCATTACTCACATTTAAAACTGAATTGATTGGTAATAAACCAAGCATCAAACACTTTCACACTCACACACTTCCACAAAAAACATGCATTTACCTGCACACTCTTCCACAAAAAATGTGCATTTACTGTAAAAGTCGTGTGACTACTTGCCATGAGGCTGAATATGGTCAAACTATAAATACAGGGATTGCTCTGAAATTCAAATGAGCAAAGTCATACATTTTAATTTCAGATTACGGCTTAACTGAAAACTGTATTCAGTTAATTAAGCCTGTGAAATTCAGTCTTAGCTGAATTCAGTCAAACTGTATTTTTAAGGAATTGCTCTTTAAATTACGGCGTATCTGAAAACGGTCAAATTTTATTTTTACGAGCATTGCCCTTCAAATTACGGGCTTAGTATTTAAGGTTGTGATCTTAATTTTGCTGGCTTTCACAAAAACGGGCCAAGCCGTAATTTTACGGACAATGGTCGGACCCCTAGCTGCCGGGCGCTGCTCGTAATCTAAAGGCGAAATTTTTAACAGTGTGTAAGGGTAAGTTTACTTGTTAAACTATTTGTTATTTTTTAAGTGACCCCTGCATGTTTTAAAATGTGAAGTTTTAAGTTTATTTCAAGCACTTATACAGAACGGTAGATCCCAAACCCTAAGCCTTATTTGTTATTAGAAAAGGTATACCCACAGTTTAGTCTTTTTGTTTATTTTTTCAAATCTTATGATTGCAATAGTTATTTTATAGCCTAAACTTATTACATAATTTTTTTAAACAATTTCTCAAATACCTGTATTTCATAATTTTTCGACTGCCATCTAGCAAACTCCCCCATCCCCTCAAAAAATGGCAAGCAATGACCTATTTGCAATGCTAAAATTAGAAATAAATCTGCTACAGGCCCAGCGGACCACTCGATTTTCCAAATCACTGGTCCGCCAAAAAAAAAAAAAAAAAAAAAAAAAAAAAAAAAAAACAGTACACATTTACAGTATATGTAGAAGATAAGGTATCATTGTCATTGGAGTAGTATATCACAAATTTAGAACAATGTGTGTGTGTACACATGAAGATATTTCTAATAAATAAAACAAAACATGGTACGCAGCGGGAGAAATTTGAAAAAAAAAATGTGACCAGTGTATACCAAAAGTTGGTAGTTCCCTTATTTTTATTGGTCCAGAAATTGCACAAAATATACTAATACATACTTGCCAACTTTTACAGTTTATCTGTAAAATTTATGGATTTCTGCTTGATTTTACTGATTTATGGATACAGGTCTTTTTTTACGGATTTTTTAATATTTCGATTGCTCAATCAAAATGATTGCAATGAAATTATCAATGAAAACTCAATCAAAATTATGTGCAATGATTGCTCAATTGCTAATCATTGCACATATTGCAATAAGAAAGGACACACTAAAAATGGATGCTGGCATACTAACACCTAAATATACCTATTTATTTTAAATATAATAGTATTTGATTTATGCAATTGGACGGTACAGGTTAATGGTCATCAGCTAGTCTTTATATTTGACAGTAGCTTACTTGCACTCTAATAAATCATTTGATATGATCTTTATTTACAGCACATTTTATATAAATAAGGATCAGTACATGTTGTGAGGTTGAACTGAACATGTACTGATCCTTATTTATATAAAATGTGCTGTAAATAAAGAGCATATCAAATGAACCAAAATGCGGCGCTGGGTTGAACCATTATTTGCGTTAGGTGAACTATAATTTGGCGTAAAGGTTGAACCATTACTTGGTGTAAAGGTTGAACCATAACTTGACGTAAAGGTTGAACCATAACTTGGTGTAAAGGTTGCCCCAAGTTATGGTTGCAGCAAATTTTTTTCTTACTTACTCCATATTTTGATACAACCTTTCATCAAATTTTTAACAGTGTACGCAACCCACACACTCGATCGGCGTCGAATCTTTTTTGTTGTCAACAAGCCCCAAAATGGTTTTACCATCTTAATACCTACATAATGGTAAAAACACTGTGAGTGCCTCTATTAACGGTTAGATAAACAGCTAATAGGAACAATTAAACACACACAAAAATCGGGGAACACGACTTTTTTCTTTCTTTACCATTGCGATAAAAAGAATGCGTCGACTTGGCCCGGCTCGGCCCTGCCCGTTGTTTTGTTCTCTAAACTGAAAAAAGCCCGACCCGGCCAGCGGGCATGACCGGGCTCGGGGGCCAGCCTGGCCCGTGCAGACCTCTATGACGAAGTACTCTGTTTAAATTAATTAATCTAAAGCTTCCTACAGTTAGGCGACGCCTTTGTTGGCAGAGTGGTACGAAGAGACCCCTTCTAATTATTCGTTCGAATTGGGTCAGGGTTTGAATCCCAGTTGAAGCGTGGATGGTGTATTTGGCTTTGAGTACTGGCTTTCTCCCTTCCCTGGAACCAGTGGATCCAAATTACAGAGGACAGGCGGCTGTTTATAGCATACTGGGTTGCTCACGGTGGTCGTTAACCCCCAAACATAAAGCAACATATAGACATAGGCTGTTGTGCTTTCAGCTCAGGGTCATTGGAATGCCCTACCCTCCTTTTGTAGTCTTGAAAGAGGCACTAGTACCCATTGTTATGGTCTATCATCTCCACACCCTTATCCACACACTGATACAAAGCACAAAGCGGTTCTCCAGTAGATATATTCCGAAATCTACGTTCCATCCAAATTTATCATAAAAGAAATATAATGAATTAGCTTTATTTACTTTCCGCTAAGCTAATTATTATGAATGATTCTCTTCCTACCAGCTAGCTAATGATATACTTATACTAAGCTTCAAAATAATGAATTCAAAAGGGTGTTGTTACTAGTTAATTACGAACTTAAACAAAGTCTCAACGCTGGTTATTTATAGGAATCAATAAATGTTATAAACCTAACAGCCAGACAGAGGTCTGACAAAAACTATGAATTGAGAAAGACTGACTTACTGAAAACTTCTTTATTTCAACGACTCTTGGTCAACTAAGGCACGCACAACACTTGTAGAACAATAATGAATAATCTCTCCTCGTTTTATACACGCTCTCTCTTAACGACCACAAGCTCTCCTCATAACAACACACAAGCTCCGGTAAGTCTCGATGAACGCGCCTATATACTAGCTACCACCACGTCATGACTTACACTCATTGCCAGATCTCATTCAGCGGGTGAAATAATATTTCGTTCAGTAGGAAGATAATTTACATAGTAAAATAAAATAACCAGAGATAGTAAAATCAAAAGGAAAGTGAATATAGAGTATACGTTACATCATCTCCAGCTTAATTTTTCTTTTTTTTTTTTTTCTTCTTTTTTGTTTCCGAAAAACCTATCAATTTTGGAGTGTAAGTCTTACATTTCGTTGATTGACGTTTCTCGACCTCTTTTTTGTTTTGTGGTTTGGTGGTAGCCGTATTTACATTATCAAACTTGGCATGACAATTTACGAAATCTGTATTCGACTGTGAAACTTGTATTGTTGAACAAAACAAACCTGCATCGGCATACTTTCCTTTTATTCTGCCTAGCAGGAATCACTTTTTTAATTTCAAATGACGTTCTCATTATTCGGTGAATACATACCAACTGTATCAGCAGCGAAATTTACCTGGAGCTGCCTAACAGTAACAATTTTATTATTTTACCCCTAAGCACATAGATATATATAAAAAAAGTGGATTAGTAGATGGACATAGAAGAAATATAAAAAAAAAAAAACACACACACATATATACACAAAAAAGAATGCATAGGCCCACACGAAAAAAGAAATTCTGACACGCCAACTGGTCGTGCAGGAAAAACAACAAACTGAGAAAAGAACCTATCCACGAGAACTTACTTATCTCGAGGACGCATAAAAAACTCTAGTGCGATAACGTTTTCCAGGCCTAATTGGACTGGTAAAATCAGGTGGCTTGGATCTCTTCAGGGACTGGAATGGAACTGGAACATCGGTCTGCTGTCGGTCAGGAAATCCCGGCGGCTGACGGGAACGGTCAGGAATGGCGGAAATCCTTCGGTCCGAAACGGCTGAAGTCTGTGGGTCCAGAAATCCCTGCGGCTGAGAAGAACGGTCAGGAGTCTGGCGGTCTGGAATCCCTTGCGGCTGATAGGAACGGTCAGGAACGTCTGAAGTCTGGCGGTCCGGAAATCCCTGCTGCGGCTGATAGGAACGGGCTCCCCCAGGCTTTGGATATGAAGTCCCTTTGTGCTGGGGCCCGTTGTGTCCTTCCAGTATCTTTTTGGACGGACGTGTCTCCGGCCACATCGTTTGCTTTCGCTTACGCCCACGTGGCATGAGAGTAGCAGCAGGCATCGGCCCTGTTTGCCCTGAACGTAGGTTCCAGGGGCGAAACCCGGGCGGATGCAAAGATTTCTGCCTTCGTCGCTGTTGCGGCGAAGCAGATTGGGGAGACAAGTCACGTTTGCGCCCAGCCTTTGGTGGTGCTGGACGGTTTGGAACATGAAATTTAGGATTCATAACTGATAAGTCAGAAATGTCCGAAGCCTCTGAGTCGCTGCTGTAATGCAGTGGTCGTGCAGGGCGATGTTTAGATTTGCCTATAGGAATACTTTCTGACGAGGTATTCAAAGAAGAAGTAGCCAGCGTTGGTGCAGAGTTATCCGGAAACGGCGCAGCAATAGTCTTGGCAATGGTTGGAGGGAAAGGAACGATACTAGTATTCGACGAACTCGATTCGAGCCTTGGTCTCATGGGAGAATCAGGTTGCGTGTGTAGAAACCCGTCTGGAGGGGGAGGGTGAAGGAAAAATCACTGGAGATTCTTCAAAAATGTTTGTTGGTTCGTCCAAAATTTCTGGCGGTTGAACATGAGATATAGACTCCTGAGTCTGTGGAACAGAAGGTTGAGTAGGATTGATTATGAAATCGATATTCCGTTCATGATACTTGCGACACTGATCAACATGTACATATTGAAAATGGTTGTCAGGTTTCTCCAGAACAATATTATTTTCAAAGACATTTGCCACCCGATATGGACCTTCGTAGCTGGGTGCAAATTTCTTCACTAAAGTATGCGAAACAGAAGACTGGAAGTGCGTTTCCACGAGAGTGAGATCTCCAACGACAAGATATGGTTCCCTACGCCTAGAATTATAATATCTTGCTTGAGCCGCTTGTGCTCCTAGCATTGCAACACGAGCTTTTTCTGCCATGATTCGTACTGATTGCGGAGTTGGTCGCTGGTTTAGTTCGTCGATAATCCCCGTTAAATTTTCAAAAGGGGTTTTAATTTTGCGACCCAGAAAAAGTTCTGCAGGAGTAATTTTAGTAGACTCGTGGACAGACGAGCGGAGGGCGAACGCAAAAAGCTCTAAATGGTCATCCCATCTTTCATGATGATCCATTACAAAAGTCGCAATCATTTTCACTAACGTGCGGTTAACACGTTCCGCAGGATTACTCTGGGGATGATATGGGGAAATGAATTTATGTTTAATGTGTAGTCTCGCACACATTCTTTCAAAAATGTCAGAAATAAATTGAGGACCATTATCCGAAACTACTTTATTAGGTGCACCATATCGAGAAAATACTTCATTAACTAAGACATTACAAATAACTTCAGCCGTAGCGGCTTTAATGGGAAAAACTTCAACCCATTTAGAAAAATTATCAGTTAGTACTAAAACGTAACGAGCTTTATTTTTAACAGATAATGGATAAGGTCCCAATAAATCTATGGAAATAATATCAAACACATGAGAACTTGGTTGGTTGGTTGGTTGGTTAGTGGATTTTAGTGGCGCAAGGGCCAGGTTTGGCCAAAGAGCGCCAGAGAAAGAACTATCAGCCACAGATTTTTAAAAGCGTGGAAAATGATTAAGAGCAGACAGGCTTGGTAAAAGTTGAAAAAGAGTATAATGAAAGCTGTGAAGACAAGGTAGTTAATAAGGTTTATATAAAAATTTATTAATTTACTATTATAATTATAATTTTTTTTTTTAAACACAACTACACAAAGGATGAGTCACTCTCCTCCCCCCACACTCCTCTGCAATGCTGGCAGAGGGCGGGGACGAACTGTCACTCTCCTCCCCCATGTTCCTCTGCAATGTTGTTTGAGGCTGGGGACGAACTGTCACTCTCCTCCCCCCTATGTTCCTCTATAATGTTGGTTGAGGGTGGGGACCTCGCTGAGGCCGAGACAGTGGGATGGACACTGCACACCTTTGCGGATTGAGGGCCGGGTCTTCCGCACGTGCAGGCTTTCAGCTAGAAACTGGAAGAGACGGTCGGCTGCAAAAGAGAAGGCCCAGAATCAGGTATTCGAAAAATCTCGAGCTCGGGGAAAAACACCTGTGTCGCCTGGTCAGCTGTAGATCGCTTGGCAAGGGCGGCGAGAGCTACAGGGCGCGGAACAAAGGGCTGCACGGGTTGTGGCAGAGACTGAACTACTGCGGCAAAAGTACGCTGTCGGTTGGTGGGTATACCCAACTTGGCCTTGGCAGCAGGGTACGAGAGGCCCTCCAGGGTCTTGAGGCGCTGGATTGCCATCTCGTCCTTCCATTTCATACAGTTGCGGGAGTAAGCTTCATGGGCCTCACCGCAGTTAACACAGCAGGCCGCAGAAGTGCAACCATCCCCGTCATGTTCACTGGAGCCACAATTTGCGCAACGAGCGGAACTCTTACAGAAACGTTGGGAATGCCCGTACCTCTGGCACCTGAAACAGCGCAGAGGACTGGGAATGTACGGGCGAACTCCACAGACCAAGTAGCCAGCCTTGATTTCGGTCGGAACTTTCGGGGAGTTAAAAGTCAAGATTACATTTTTAGACTTAATCAAGGAACCATCACGCCGGAACATCATACGACGAGCAGCAATAACACCTTGATCTGCAAGTTCAGTCACCAATTCGTCTTCACTGCATGGCAAGAGATCAAACTCCGAAATAACACCCCGAGAGGTGTTAAGAAACGGGTGAGGTGTCACTTTTACAGGAATGCCTTGAAGACTAGTGAGGTGCAGAAAAGTGTTACTCTGAGAAACACTGCAAGTTTGGACAAGCAGGTCCCCAGAGCGAAGCTTCCTCACAGACTTCAAGGCGCCAACTGCAGCGTCCAAAGCTTTAGAAATGAAGAATGGAGATCTGGTGGACAGTCTCTCATTCGGATCGATGGATTCTACAACTAAGTGTGTAGCATGCGTATTCACAACAATCGAGGGGAGACGACGCTTCGGAGCGACTGGTACAGCTGCCGAAGAAGAGGTTCCACATTCTTGGTCCAGATCATGGTCTAAAGATCGTTTAAGGGTATGAGACTTGGTAGGTTGAGAAGACGAAGGAGAGTCGTTGTCAACGATCATTTGCTCAGGTGACTTGAATTTGGAGCGTTTGTTTTTGGGTTTACCCATGGAAAAAAGGAGAAGGATTCGTCTGCAGACTACTCCACCCACCACCGAGCCCTACAAGGGAGAACTGGAGGTCTGCAAGCCAAGAAAATGACGCTGGACACAGTTCTGGAGCTTATACGTTGCAGATATAGTCCGTTGGCTGTGATCACACGCACTCGGCGGACACTTCGGCCTCCGGGTACCGTCATGCCAACGCCTTTGGCATGATCCCACAGCCCCCGGGCTCACCCTGCCGTGCTATACGACAAAAAAGCCGCTAAAGCCCTGCACACAACTTGGTACAAGACTTCTGACTAGAGGTGGGTTAGTCTCTAGCCTCCCGTTTACAGCGAAGCCGGGGTCGAAGAGGAGTGTTGGCACACAGGAGGCACTTATCCGGTCTCCTGCGACCTCAGCCGCCAGACATCCCATTTCCGCCTCACGGGTCTCCGCACGCGGCAAACATGCAGGTAGGTCTAGCACCCAAACCAGTTAAAAGGAGAAAAGAAATCCAAAGAAGACAAATCCTGGAAGGGAACCTAAACGGAATCTCAGCAACCTACGAACTGAGCGGTTAATATAAAACAGTTAGTGGTGGAGGGTAACAAAACCACAAGACCGGGGTGTTAGTACATAACGTGGTAGCGATTAGGTAAAGTATACAACACGGGCAACTAGCCAGTGGAGAAAATAAATAAAAACGAAAAAGCGAGACACAAGACCAGCTCGGGATCGTGGGGCCGCGACTCCCCAACAGCTGGATGAACAGCCGTCCCTGCAAACACCAACAGCACCAAAACAAAAAACAGGCGGTGGCATGACAACAGATGTTGACCAGTCACAAGGTCAGCTCGGGCCGTGGGGGCGCCGCTCCCCAAATAACTGGAAAACCAGTTATCCCCGTGCGGGGCATGAGAACTTGAACTAGATTTCAAGTGACCGGCCGGTCTTACATTACGGTAATTATTAATCTGACACAAGTGACATGATTGAACGTATGCGAGCACACTTTGGTACATGCCAGGCCAATAGGCAACATCCCGCAATTTACAACGGGTCTTGCGAATACCTAAATGGCCTGCAAGAGGTTTGTCATGAAATTCGTTTAAAAGGGCCATTCTAAGGGTTCGCGGAATACATGGGCGAAACTCTGCCCTAGTAGTCCGAGATTTTGTATAATAAAGAAGACCCTCTATTACTTCAAAATGCTGTGACCTTCCAGCCAGAGAAGGATCACTTGGTAGGGGCGAACCCGCAAGCAAAAAATTATAGATATCCCCAAAATCTGGATCATTTATTAATTCTGCCATTATCTGCTCTCTGGATGTTATATCAGCTATTAGAAGTAAAGGCTGACATCCAGGAGTAGTTTCTGTGGGGACCCCACTAATCGGAAAGCGAGATAATGCGTCCGGTAATTGATTCTTATGACCTGGCTGATATGAAATTTTGATATTGCTCTCCTGTAACTTCAGAGCCCACTTCATAAGTCTTTGAGATAGGTGCTTAGCAGAATTCAAATACTGAAGGGCAGAATGATCCGTAATTATGTTAACTGTCAATTCGTTAAGATAACATTGAAATTTATTCAGTGCATACACAACAGCAAGACATTCACGTTCCGTAGCTGAATAATTGCGTTCAGCTTTGGCTAAAGTACGAGACGCAAAAGCTATTGGATGCCCAGCTTGTGACAAAACGCAACCAAGACCAACTCCGGATGCATCAGTATAAATATCAAATTCCTTAGTATGATCCGGGAAAGCCAACACCGGAGGCTGAGTCAATGCAGACTTCAGTGTTTCGAATGCAGCGTTAGCCTCAGGTGTCCAAATAAACTTCTTGTATTTACGTTTTAAAGCATACAATGGCTCACATATTGTAGCATAAGCGGGGACGAACTGCTGATACCATCCGGTCATTCCCAGAAAGCGGGATAGTTCTTTTGCTGTTTTAGGCCGAGGAAAGTCAACAATAGGATTAATTTTTTCATTATCAGTAAATAAACCGTGGGGAGTGATTTTCAACCCCAGATATACAATCTCGTCCCTCGCTATCTGGCATTTACTAGGTTTTAACGTCAAGCCAGCATTGTATATGAGTTGGAACACCTGTTTGAGCAGAGAAAGGTGCTCGTCAAAAGTCTCTGATGTGATAATAATATCATCCAAATAGACATGCACATGGGGACCCAGGACAGGTCTGAGAACCGTATCCATAAGCTTTTGGAAAGTAGCAGGTGCAGAAGCTAGTCCAAAAGGCATACGTAAATATTCATAGGCCCCAAAAGGAGTCACAAAGCCAGTTTTATCGACAGAGTCCGGATGTACTGCCACCTGCCAATATCCACTCGCCAAATCCAAGGTTGACATCCAGTTGGTTGACGACAAGTAATTTAAAATATGTGACATGACAGGTAGGGGATAATTGATCGTTTTTGTGACTTGGTTGAGCTTGCGAAAATCTGTCACGAAACGAAATTCATCGGGTTGTTTCTTTGGAACCAAAAAGGCAGGAGCAGCCCAGGCGCTTGTTGATTCCCTGATTATGCCCTGCTTAATCATTTCAGCAATTTGACGTTGCATTTCCTGTTTCTTATGTGGAGCACAAGGGTAAGGTTTCGTCGCAATTGGTTTCGAACCATCAGTATCAATAACATGATAAACCACCTGTGTGAAACCAGGTTGATCCGAAAATAAACCAGGGCTTTCCTGTAAAAGGAGAGAAAGCTGGTCTCGTTGCCCCTCATTCAATTGGTTACTCAATAATAAACCCGTGATATCTACAGGAACCGTAGGAATCATTTCGACAGGTTCCGGAAAGGAAATCACATGTTGTACAAAATTCAAAGTTATTTGAAACTTGTTTATAAAGTCCATACCCATTAAACATTTCACGGGTAGCTCGTCTATAAGCAGGAAAGAATGTGTAAAACGAGCTTTTCCCAGCCCTAAAGATAATGTGACAGTTCCTGAGATACTGAAGATTTCATTATTGGTACCTCGCAAATACTGCGTTGCAGGCTGAACGTGTATGGCAGGAAAAGTGTCAGTGCAAAACTCTGTATTTAGGGCTGATATTTCAGACCTAGTGTCGAACTTTGTCTCGACAATAATGTCTTCAAGTGTCAAGAATACATCAGGCAACTGAGGAGTTTGAACAGTCACTAATACTGTTTTAGGGTCAGAATGTTTGGTATCAGGAAGCAGGACCGACCCTTCGTCTACTTCCTGTGGAAGTTTAAAGGAATCCTGGTGGGGTTATCATGTGGTCGGAAACCTCGACCCTGCCGGGTATCGGGAAAATTTTCACGATGAGGAAAACTGCGTGAAACTGGCGTCGGGAACTCCGCGTGTCTGTTGACATTTTCATATCCGTTACGTCTGCCCTCAGCACGGGCAGAAAAATTATCATTGCCCTGAGCATGATAACGTTCCGAATGCTGCTGAGTGAAACGGGGTCGAGCATACTGTGCAGGTGTACGATATCCCGAAGCTTGTTCAGAAACTCGCTGTTGGTTTGCCACTCTTCTGTGTGGTGGAACGTATGAAGCTTGGGTGGGCACTTGTGTATGCTCGCGCTGAAAGTTATGTCTATTATGCCGCTGAGGGTTTTCGTAATAAGCCTCGCGGGGTGCCCGAGCATGGTGAGTCGAACCATGTTTGCCATGTCGCTCTTCATACGTGCGTATGAGGCGAAGGCATTCATGAATTGTGGCAGGGTGTCGAACCTCAAGAAAATCTTGTAAGAATGGGTCGAGCTGCTGCACGAGGGTATCCAACATGTCAACATGACTGGCATGTGGATCCCATAGGTTTTATAGGCTTGTAGTTTCCAACGCAAATGCAACAGGGCTATCTTGGGACCTTGCTGACGCGAAAAAAGCTGTTGAGCAAGGCTAGCTCGACTGAGGTCGAAAGGAAAGACCTCCAAGAATTCTGCACGGAAATTCTCATAATGAGAATCCGGGTTCGACCCTCTCCACTGCCGATACCAGGTCTTAGCGCTATCCCTCAAGCAAGTGCCGGCAATTTGGACTTTGCAGTCTTCAGGAATATTATATAGATCAAAATGATCTTCCAGATCTTCGAGGAACTTTAAGGATCCCTCCAAACCATTGAAATGAATTGTTCCTGCATGCGGCACGAAATGGGCAAGCATTCTGCTGCGCTGAGAGGATTGCACTCCCTCAGGTACGACCCGCGACTCAGAGTAATAGGAAGCCGGTGCATTACGAAATGGTGAAGAATGTCTGGGTGCGTGTAGATCATTCATATCAAAGTCAGAGCCACAGGCTTCGTGCAAATTGTCCAAAAAACACCATTACCCTCGAGACTTGCCGGAGGGTGGAAATTTGGAGTTGTCTCAGGTAAGGAAGACATGGATAATAATCGTCAGTATCTCGTGTTCGAGAAAAGTTCGGGCGCCAATTATAATGAATTAGCTTTATTTACTTTCCGCTAAGCTAATTATTATGAATGATTCTCTTCCTACCAGCTAGCTAATGATATACTTATACTAAGCTTCAAAATAATGAATTCAAAAGGGTGTTGTTACTAGTTAATTACGAACTTAAACAAAGTCTCAACGCTGGTTATTTATAGGAATCAATAAATGTTATAAACCTAACAGCCAGACAGAGGTCTGACAAAAACTATGAATTGAGAAAGACTGACTTACTGAAAACTTCTTTATTTCAACGACTCTTGGTCAACTAAGGCAAGCACAACACTTGTAGAACAATAATGAATAATCTCTCCTCGTTTTATACACGCTCTCTCTTAACGACCACAAGCTCTCCTCATAACAACACACAAGCTCCGGTAAGTCTCGATGAACGCGCCTATATACTAGCTACCACCACGTCATGACTTACACTCATTGCCAGATCTCATTCAGCGGGTGAAATAATATTTCGTTCAGTAGGAAGATAATTTACATAGTAAAATAAAATAACCAGAGATAGTAAAATCAAAAGGAAAGTGAATATAGAGTATACGTTACAGAAATAATGATTTACTAGTAGAGATGTTCATGGGTCAAAATAATGGGTAGACTTAAGAAAAGGCGTCTATTTAAGAAAGAGTTGCCAATTCCATATCGCAATAGGCTATATACTAAAGAAATGTAAAAATGTATTGCTTAGGAAAGTTATGTGACATGTGCACATTTCAACTTTCAGAATGATTGATTTTCATTGTGATTTTGTTGGAAATTGTGTCTTCAACAGACTCGTGCTTTTCCCGAAAGCAAATTATTCAGAGGAAAACAATTATCTGGCGCAATACCTCGCCTTGAGCGTGGTTTGAAGCTACATTCAATCAGGAGAGGAAAATTCTTTCACCGTTAAATTGTTAAAATTCGTTCACGATTGAATTTATTTTGCAATACATAGTTCAACAGTTGTCTTTAATCCAGGATCTATTACATTTTTTTTAATGAAGAAATTTTTGAATTATTCCCCTCTAAACAGGTGTGTTTTGATAATGGACCGCAAGACTGAATTTCCCGGAATTGTTTGGTCGTCCCAATCCGGCCAAGTACGAATTCTATAGTTGCAGATGGATTCAGGGAGCGATTTAAGCGCGACCCCTTTAGGTTTCATAAAAATTAGAACCGTATAAGAAACTCATGGAAACATTAAAAATTAATGAAACCAGAAAACACTGTTCTTGGGAGATGTGCTAAAAATGTACACTGCTGGCCATTAAAAGTGCAACACCAGGAATATGGCATCACAGGGGCTCGAAAGTAGGCAGAAGGGCAGAACACGGGCGCACATGTAAATGGTTAACCGGGCATGCAGCACACATGGAAACTATGTGGGACAGTAACGTCCCCTGGAAGTCGTATAAGAGGGGTGAACAAGGAGCTGGTGTTAAGCACTCGAAGTGTGTGTGCTCGCTGTTCCTGGCCATGGACAGCTGCAGCATGCCCCGTTGAAGACAACGGCAGCCCTACCAGCAGGTTTCCAACTTCGATCGCGGGAGAATTGTGGCATATCGGGATTGCGGATTATCACTCCGAGACATCGGTGCTTGTGTGGAACGGTATGCGGCCACGTAAGGCGTCTAGAGGAATGAACACACCGACGTGCGGGATCCCAACGGCCCGTCACACCACCGAACGAGAGAATCTACATCTGGTGCGCATGGCTCTGACGGATCGCACAGCCACATCGACCACCGTAGCTCAACAGTTCGGGTGTGTGGCACAACATCCAGTCTCCGCATGGACGGTTCGACGTCATCTTCCGCAGCGGGGCATTTTTGCACGGCGCCCATTGCTTCGGCTACCTCTGACCTGTACAACCCGGCGTCTGCGACTGCAATGGGGCCAAGAACGTCGCCCACGGAGGAGCGAATGGCAAGGCATAGTGTTTTCTGACGAATCCCGCTTCACTTTCCAGCATCATGATGGATGAATTCGTATCTGACGGTACCGCGACGACCAACTGAATGAGTCCTGCATTATGCTACGCCATACTGGCCCGGCACTAGGCGTTATGGTATGGGGTGCCATTGGATTCCACTCCCACACGCGCCTCGTCCGCCTTACCGGTACGTTGAATAGCCATCGTAACATCACTGAGATGTGGGAGACTGTTGTTATACCATATCTTCAGGGACTGTTTGGTACCATTTACCAACAGGAAAATGCGCGACCGCATGTGGCACGCAACGTCCAAGACTTCTTGGATCGCCACCATGTGCCACGTCTTCCTTGGCCAGCGCGGTTCCCGGATATGTAGCCTATCGAACACGTGTGGTCCATGATCGCCGACGACTGGCACGCCAGAGACCACCCCCGGCGACAACGGAGGAACTGTGGCATCGTATTAAAGTTGCGTGGACGGACATTCCCCAAACACCCATCCAACGTCTCTTCCTCTCGATGCCGGGCCGTGTAGCAACTGTAATTACCGCCCATGGTGGCTACACCAGACACCGATTGTTATGTGTTCTCCTCGTCTCACCGTGCTGTATTTGTAATCGAGTCCCCCGATTACAAATACAGCACGGTGAGACGAGGAGAACACATAACAATCGGTACAAGAGATATCAAAGCCAATAAATATGGCTTTGATATCTCTCTTCTTTCGCGGTGTTGCAGTTCTAATGGCCAATAGCGTACGAATGCAAGTATGATTAAGTATCTTGAAATTTATTTAGCACTGCGTTTTACACTCAATGGGCAAAACTTTTGAGATACTTATCTAATAACGTGTTGGTCCTTCTCTAGCGAGAATAACAGCCTGTACACTTAGAGTCATCGACTCCACCAGCTGCCGAAGAGTTTCCCGAGGTAATGCCAGCCATGCCTGTTGCGGCATTGTACACAACTCCGCCAGAGACGTCGGTCCAGGATCACGGCATCCCAGAGAGCTTCCAAAGGGTTTAAATCCGGGAAGCCACTGGATGGTTTCAAACTTCTTTTTTTTTTTTTTTAACTGGGGGTTTAAGGACCACCGCGAGCAACTCAGTGGGCTATAATCAGTTGCCCGTACCTATTTTAGGGCCACTGATTCCAGGGAAGGGAGAAAGCCAGGGCCGTAAGATAGTCACAACATCCATGCCTCACCGGGATTCGAACTCGGACCCATCTCGGACGAGTAGTCAAAAGCTATCGCTTAAACCACTACGCCATCGGGGTGGCGGTTTCAAAATCTGATGAATGTTCCTCGTGCCATGCTTGGCTGGTTGCAGACCAGTGGGGCGGCGCACTGTCCTGCTGAAACAGACTATCGGCAGCAAGATGCGTATAAGTGACTAGCCAGAACATGCTGGTAGTGTGCAGCGGTTAAAGACCTCTCCAGACACACTAAGGGATCTAATGTGTCCCATGAGAAGGCTCTCCAAACCATCACAGAGCCACCGCCTTGAACAGAGCCGACCTGACATGACGGGGCCATGGCCTCATGCTGTTGACGCCACACCCCCACCCTTCCGTCAGCTCGGTGCAGCAGAAAACGGGATTCATCTGACCACACGATGCGGCGCCACAATGCACAGGTCCAGTTTTGATGTTCCCGGCTCCAGACGAGCGTAATTTCCGATGATTAGCAGTCAGTAGTGGCATACGAGTAGGGCATCTGCTCCCGTAGCCCAGGGTATTCAGCATGCGCCGTACCTTTCGCTCGCTGATGCTTCTTGGGCTTCCGACATTTAACTGGGAGGTTATTTGTGACGACGTTGCCAAGTGGTCCGTCTGTACGAACCTAGATAATCTACGTACACCTCTGTAAACAATGGCGTCTGGTTGGCTACCACTTGCTCTCTGGGCGCTGGTACGTCCTGTGATGGTATACTCGCGGTACATCCTTCAAGTGGTTGTCCTCGGGTTCTTACCACTTGGGCGATAGAATGACCCATCTGTCTTGCACCGACAATGCGTTCGATCAGTGTCGCTCAGATCATCACGTTCACCCATGTTCGTCGATTGCTATACACTGTTGGGAAGCCATGTTTTCCGCCTGCGTTCGGTTTGGGTCTGTTCCACTCTGCACGGGGATGCCCATTTCCACACGGGGGATGCCCATTTCCACACGGGGATGCCCATTTCAACTGCCCATCACCCCTATCCCTAATGTTTTGTCTACTGAGTGTACATACAGTATATATATGTTTTGTCTACTGTGTGTGTGTGTGTGTGTGTGTGTGTGTGTGTGTGTGTGTGTGTGTGTGACCCCAGGTCTTAAAAAGCCCTTCGAAGTAGAAAGCTAGGAGATTCGGGCTAAAGTGCCCGACTGGAAAGTCACACGGAAGCGAGGTAGAAAGGAGAGGAAGACTCCCTTATTTATAGGATTTTAGGGAGTGTCTGACCTTAGGTCTTAAACAACCCTTAGAAATAGGAAGCTAGAAGATTTGGGCTAGAGTGTCCGATAGGAAATTGACACGGAAGCGAGGTGGAAAGGAGGAAGAGGACGTCCTTATGTATTACCGGGGGGGGGGGAGTACCCTGTGCCCGACGGCTTAACGTGCCCATCAGCGCACGGCGGATATTTAGTGGTTCGAGTGTTCGCACTTTCCCGGGATCGAACCTGAGGTTCCTCCATGGCAGTCACGAACGTTGATCACTAGGCCAGCCCTATAAATTAGGGATGGACGACTGCTTATATCCCTTAGAGTTCCTTATGGTGGTTGCTAACACCCCCCCTTCCGCAAAGAGTGACAAGTGTATCAATGGTTGAGAAGAGCATTTCACCTAAACTTGCCACCGGCTCCCACAAAAGTAATTCCCTCAACCCATTCTGTGATTCCTTAGGAGTAATGCAAATGGACGCTTCGGGGTCCCAATGGTCAGATGTACTGGCTTCTGGCCAATCGCTCAAGATGGGCTCGAGCTTTGGGAGAGGCATTGGCGGTGGACACACCCCACAGCGCTGCCCGTCCCGCAACCAAGGGATCCAAATAAGGGATCGACGAGTATGGCCCTAGATCAGAGGTCACCAAACTACAGCCTGCTGGCCAAATCCGGCCGGCGGTAAATTTGCGTTTTTTTAAAAATTAATTTCAACTTTGCAATCTAATAATAATTTGGAGTCATTGTTTAAGAGTGAAAGTTTAATAACCATTTATTCTCTTTTGCCTAGAAATAGCTTTAAAACTCTGAAAAGTTTCGTCAAGAAAATGCTTTCAGTGTTTGGTAGCACATATGTTTGTGAATAAGCTTTCTTCAAAATCAAATATGCAAAATCAAATCTTCGTTCACGATTGACCCATAACCACTCGTCAGACTTTTTTAACATTGGGTTTTCCAATTAGAAACAAAATATCCAAAATGCAGCAAAATCATTCCCGAAACAATGCCATTTTTTATAAAAAAATTTCTAGTTTTAGATGTCATGAAGTCGATTCGTTCACGTCATGAAGTCAACTTATTAAAAACTAAACTTTAGTAAAAGTTTAGTTTTTAATAAGTTGACTTTATTTAGTTTTTAATAACTTATTAAAAACTAAACTTTAGTAAACATGGGTAAACCTTCGGTTTACCCATTTTTATTTTAATCTGGCTCCCTGAGCTTTATCCAATTTCCCATCTGGTTCTTCTCTCCCAAAGTTTAGTGACCTCTGCCCTAGATGCTCACGATGGTCATCATACCAGGGAAGAAACGGAAAACAACACAACAGATATCAGCCACTACCTTCCCATGATGTTAAGAAGAGCGGCATAAAAGTTGCATGTATTCAGTGTGACTGATTCATATTATTCACATTGAATATTTAGAGCCGTACAGAAATGACAGAACAGTATTTAAAGGGAAACTTAATATTCTTAGCAACTAATTCCCACGTAACTTTTATCTTGTAATTAAAATTGCTCCAATTAAGCAGTTTTAATAAAAGTTGATAAAAATAATTAGTGATAAGAGTTTAATGAAAAAACACTAACTGATGAAAAAAATCAAATTTTAAATTGTTTTTGAAAATTAAGTGCCTTCTTTCTGTGTGGGTTTGTTTCACCTAACCCTTTCACCGCTAAGACACTTTTTTCTTTTTTTTTCTTTCTTAGAATTACCACTGACTGAAAGTGTCATTTATAGTGCTTTACGTGAACTTTGTGTTGCTGTTTCTATTGGCGTATTAAATTCATTATACACTGAAGAGCAATTGAATTGGAGATACCTGTCTAGTAACGTGTAGCACCACCTTTCGCCCTGATGACGGCGGCGATTCGTCTCGGCATGGACTCGACAAGACACCGGAAGCGTTGGGAAGATATACGGATCCACGGCACCTGAACAAGCTCCCACAGTTCACGAAGATTTGATGGAGGGGGGTCAGAGCCTCGAACATATATCTCGACGGCATCCCAGATGTGCTCGATGGGGTTGAGGTCAGGTGACCTAGCTGGCCAAGGAAGCGAGGTCACGTCGGTGGAGTGCTCATCCAACCATTCGGATACAATTCGGGAGCGATGGCACGGTGCATTGTCTTGTTGCAGGATGAGGTTCCCAGTGGGATGTTGAAGACGCACAAACGGGAGCATGGTCGTCCAGGATATCCCGGTAACATTGACCCGTGAGGGACGATGTCACACGTACCAGGGGTCCCATTTCAGCCTACGTAAACAGTCCCCAGACGAGAATGCCACCCCACCAGCTTGAAGAGTACCCTGCTGGCAAGAAGGATCCATTACTTCATGTGGTTTGCGCCGTACTCGTATCCTGCCATCCGCATGTACCAACGTGAATCTCGACTCATCAGTCCAGACAACATTTTTCCACATGTCTAGGGTCCAGTGGCGATGTTTCCGCCACTGGACCCTAGACATGTGGGAAAATGTAAGAGACTTTCAAAGATGTTAACCCTAACGTGACTCCAGCCGAAGCGCGAAGCAAATTTTTCTGCCTCCAGTGCGTGTTCCACGAAGTCTGCGTCTTTTGCTACGTATGTAAATGAGAACACCTCTTCTTCTCCTTCCAGACTGACGGACTGAGTCCTCAATGAAGCCATTGAATGCATCTCGCCCACAACCCTTCTCCTTTGCGGAGGAGCGCCATCCTCTTCTGCTCCTGCTGTAGTTTCATAGGATCAAATGATCATATGTATAGGATTTTAGGAAGGGAGTGCCTGACCCCAGGTCTTAAACAACCCTTAGAAATAGGAAGCTAGGAGATTTGGGCTAGAGTGCCCGATAGGAAAGTCACACGGAAGCGAGGTAGAAGACGCCCTTATTTACTACCGGGGGCCAGTACCCGGGGTCCGACGGCTTAACGTGCCCATTCAATGCTCTAGTAGATCAGATCAGATCATATGTAGAGGATTTTAGGTAGGGAGGTCTGACCCCAGGTCTTAAACAACCCTTAGAAATAGGAAGCTAGGAGATTTGGGCTAGAGTGCCCGATAGGAAAGTCACACGGAAGCGAGGTAGAAGACGCCCTTATTTACTACCGGGGGCCAGTACCCGGGGTCCGACGGCTTAACGTGCCCATTCAATGCTCTAGTAGATCAAATCAGATCATATGTAGAGGATTTTAGGAAGGGAGTGTCTGACCCCAGGTCTTAAACAACCCTTAGAAATAGGAAGCTAGGAGATTTGGGCTAGAGTGCCCGATAGGAAAGTCACACGGAAGCGAGGTAGAAGACGCCCTTATTTACTACCGGGGGCCAGTACCCGGGGTCCGACGGCTTAACGTGCCCATTCAATGCTCTAGTAGAGCAGATCAGATCATATGTAGAGGATTTTAGGAAGGGAGTGTTTGACCCCAGGTCTTAAACAACCCTTAGAAATAGGAAGCTAGGAGATTTGGGCTAGAGTGCCCGATAGGAAAGTCACACGGAAGCGAGGTAGAAGACGCCATCATATACTACCGGGGGACCAGTACCCGGGGTCCGACGGCTTAACGTGCCCATCCGACCCACGGCGGGTATTTAGTGGATCGAGCGTTCATACCTGCTGGGATCGAACCTAAGGTCTTTTCCGCAGCAGTCACGAACGTTGCCCACTAGGCCACCCGCGGCCCCTAGTTTCATAGGTTTTAGCCGCCCCCGAGATATACTCAGACAGGGCGTACTGATAGCCCCCTGCAACCCCCGCAGTGCGGGGGCTTACGGTTAAAAGGGACCTCTAGCCTGAGCAAAAGATCTTGCAAAATTTTTTGCGGAAACTTCGTATGAAACTGACTAAGGAAATAGCCAAGAATTAAGGCAGCTTTAAAGTTTTAAGAAGAAAAGCACTTTTTTCTCAGTAAATTCGTGAAATCTTTAGAAATCATTTTCGCTTCTCTTGTTCATAAAAACTCTTTTGTTCACCGTATGTTTTCGTCCATAGTATCTGCTATTTCTGGAGTTTTTTTTTTTTTGCATGTCGCACCATTCACGGTACACCCTTGCTAAAAGTAAGCTGAAAAGCCCACAGGTGAATCGCCGTTTGAGGGATGCCCAAACTCCGGCACACATCTAGCGCCCAGAACTGGAAACGGGTCAAAAATTTTGGGCCCCGGACCCGACCTGGACCTGACCCAGAAAAATCCGCTTTGAACTATGCGGGTTCGAATATTTCATCATCATCATCATTGTCAATCATTATCAATCCACTGCTGGATGAAGATTTCCCCAATCACTGATTTTCTTTGGTCTGCCGGTACGTTTTGCTACTTCAGGCACGCCATGTGTCATTCACTTGTTCGGTAGGGCCTACATCCAAAACAGTTGATTTGGGTATGTTCAAACGCCTCTCGGTTTCTCTTATGGACAACCCACTAATATAACACCCAACAATCTTTCCATTCTCAAAGTCAGTTCTCTCCCACCGCGACATTTTCACTCAACCTCACAGTGCGATATGATGGCGGTCAGCTGCAGGCTTGTTTTTATGACGTTTGTAGCTGCACCGCGCATTTTAACAACGCAGCGGATCCACTCATTTGCTTTTGAAGGGGTGTCCTGTGACTTTCGTCAACATAGTGTATATAAATCAGGTGTTCTTGACATAATTATTTTCACGCTGAACTTTCTGATGTTATATATGGCTTAGCCACGTGTAGGATAATACAATTTTTAGTTTTCTGAGGAGGTTGTTCACATAGAAGTAGTTTCTAATGTAGTATAACAAGCTCAAAGTGCGGCATTAATTAGCCCAGTGTATTCATCTTGAAACTGAGACTATATGTGCTAACATAAGCAATGAAGATTAAAATCTTCCGAATATGCGAGAAAAAAAAAGGAACCTTTTATTCCTAAATTGATGAAGTAAACACAAACTTTTTGGAACTGCATAGAGAAACCCTGTTTTCAAAATATTTTATCCATGAAGCAGTGATGTAAAAAGACTACACTTAATTTTGGTGATATGTTGAACCAATAAACCGATAAGTGGAACTACACCAGCTGCACCACATTTTGGAAAAGTTACACCAACAAGTGGTGCAACTTTGCACCACATTATGGAGTATGGTTGCACTACAAAATCGTGCAGACTTACATTTGATGGTGTAAGATTGCACCATGAAATGGTGCAACCATACACAATATTCTGGTGCAACCTTACCCTATAAAGTCGTGTACGGTTGCACCATATTGCTGGGTTTTGTTTGCACCATATTGTTGGTTTTTGTTTGCACCACATAATGGTGCATCTTTTCTCAGAAAGTGGTGCAGCTGGTGTAGCACCACTTTTTGGTGCAACCTATCCCCGAATTTTTAACAGTGAAGTTTCTTCAACAATGAACTGTTTTGGGTTAGTCTCCTCCATCCACCCATCTCCCACGTGGTCTTCTGGGTCTTTTTCCTGTCCCTTGGAATTAAATCTAAAATTTCGGTTGTACATCGGTGGTCCGTCCTTCTGGCAATATGTTCAGCCCATAGCCATTTCAGGGATTTCAGTCAGTTCACGATGTCTTCCACTTTTGTCATTTTTCTTATCCAGGAGCTTCTCTTCTTATCTTTCTTGGCTGGGGGTACTGATAGCCCCCGCATTGCAGGGGGGAGGGGGCTCACGGCTAAGAGGTCCTCTGACCTCAGTAGAAAGATTGTACAAAAACTTTTGCGGAAACGTCATGCAAAACTGGTTAAAGAAATAACCAAGAATTCAGGCAGCTTTGAATGAAGAATTAAAGAGAAAAGCAAGTTTTACTTCCTTTTCCAGTAAATAAGTGAAACTTTTGAAAACATGTTCGTTGGTTTAGTTCATAAAAACTGTATGACGGGAAAGCACATGTTCCAGAGGACTTGAGTAGGGCCCGATTTACGGGACGATATTCGGGGCACGTGCCATGTGCCCCGATCTTTGAGGTCCCCAAGAATATAGTTATTTATTACTTGCTTTGCATTTAACTAATTCACAGTGTTCATCCACTGAAAAAATTAAATTGGTAATTCAATGGCTATACGTTGAAACATATGGAAGTGACAAGTATAATTTCTTCAAATAAATAGAACACCATATTGCTGGCAAATCAATGTCTTAATCTGCCAATAATAACTATGTGCCCGGTCCCAGCATAAGAAAATATAGGGTTCAACCAATTACTGTCGCTTTGTAATGGAAAGAGGCATGGCCTAATGCGTTTTGCCGGAGGAAGGGGGGGGGGCTGAAAGTCTCTTGCCCAGGGCCCCAAACTGTCTAAGTCGGTCCCTGGACTTGGAGGCCCTTTTCACGGCCATAGCAAAAGTTCCTATGCATGTATATTAACAACAGAATGTGTGCAAGAAATATCAGTTCAATGAGCGGAATGTTTATACCAATGACGATGTTATAGCACATAACCACTCATCCTTCAGAATATAATGAACTTCGCTGGCACGAAGAAGCACAGTAATCTTTTTTATGAGAGAGTCAATAGAGAAACATTTTTTACTTTGTGCAAAACACTGTGATATTATGTCAAATGTGTTTTTTTTATATTCAAGAGTAAATAATTTAAATATACGTAGTTTTGCGTGTTTTGTGTTACAATTCTTGATTGTTTCTTATTTATTTGCTTACTTATGTTCTGTATTTTCGTATAAACCGGAAAATGTCATTAAGCACTGTCACACTGCAGTTATATATTTTGTGTGTGTGATCGTGAGGCATTTAAAAGAGGCTGGCCTTTATATAGTTCCCAAAAAGAATAAAATTTGCATGAAATGATTAACTTTGGCGTAAGTGTTTTGGAATACTTTGTATCGGTATGAAAGTAACGCAAACATTTTAATCACGAAGTGCACATTTGTATTCCACGCAATAAAGTAATAATTTTGGTTTTATGAAAAATACTTGCAGGTTCCAAAGAATTTGATTTATTAAAACGCCCGTTAAGCCTTGCATATAATACGGAAGTTAAAAATGTTCAGTAATTGAAAGCTAATAAATTTCGCATTGGGCCTCGAAATTTTTTTCGCGGGGAGGCCCCGAGTGTTTCCGGTACGCTACTGTTTCCTGGCTACACCAAGCATGCATCTCTTCACGCTCCTTTCAGTTGTCTGCAGCCTTTGTATGTCTTTTTTACGCTTTCCAACAGTAGGTTGAAGAAGCGTATATGCTCCAGCTTTGTCCGCCCGTCCGCACGATAACTCACTTAAAAACGGTTTGATTTCGATAAAATTTTAGTATGTGGTAGGGGACCACCTGGGAACGAACCCTATTGAAAATCGACAAAATGGGGTGAAAGGTCAGAACATAGGAGCGGGATCCATTCCGTTGCGCTTATGCGTCGTAACTTGCGAAAAAATGCTTCGATTTCGATTAAATTTTAGTATGTGGTAGGGGACCAACTGGGGATGAACCCTGTTGGAAATGGAAGAAACGAAGTCAAAGGTCAGGACATAAGAGCGGGGCGGGATCCTTTTCATTGCCCTTATGCGCCATAACTTACGTAAAAATGCTTCGATTGCTACAAAGCTTTATCATGTTGTTCCGGAGATATATTGAACCGGTTCTGTTGAATAACATCGAAATGGGGTCAAAGGTCAGGACCCAGGAGCGAGATTTATTCTACAGCCATTATCCTCATAACTTGACTAAAAATGCTTCTATTGCGACAAAACTTTAGTATGTTGTTCCGGAGGTATACTGAACCAATTCTGTTTAATGTTATCGAAATGGGGTCAAAGGTCAGGACACAGGAGCGAGATTTATTCCACAGCCATTACCCTCATAACTTGAGTAATGATTTCTGGTATGTTGGAAAGCGTATCATAATCAATGCATTGCATGATTTTACTAACTTGTTTAATTACGGTCCATGTCTCTGCTCCGTACGTAAGCACTGGAAGGATTCATTGATTAAACACTTTTCTTTTAAGACATAGTAGCACAATGCTCTTAAAAATTGTGCAGTTTCTTCCAAACACGCCAATTAATTTTTTCATTAATGAGACCCTCGCTTGATATCTGCTGCCCAAGATAAATGTAGGAATTTGTTATCTCCAGCTTTTCCACATCAATTGATACATTTTTATTCCTTTTAAAAGGATTGTACTTCAGGTTTGTCTTCTGAAAGTTCATTTTTAATCCCACTTCTTTACCCTTCTAAGCAAGTTCCTGAATCATAATCTGCAGTTCTGAAGTGTTATTTCAAAGACCTCTGAAGGGTTCTTTGAAATATTTTTTTCTTTTTAAAAATAAAACTGAAATAAAACTAGGTCGAAATGGGGTCAGGAACACCTTGACCCAACCCATTTGACCCGCAAGAAATTGTTGACCCAGTGACCCGCTGACCCGTTTCCATCTCTGCTAGCGTCAACTACCATGCGTTCAAAGTTTCTCAGATCTACGTTCAAAGTTTCTCAGATCACTTATTTTGCCCTTTCATATCCTCAGTGAAACGCTAACTGATGCTCGACGAACTTGCAAAAAATAACTAGTGTGAACTCACTAAAAATTCCTGAAAATAACGTGCGGCAAAGTTGCCGGTAGGTGTCCGTCTTTTAACGTAATTTCCGTTTTCCAAAGTTCCAGTTAATTCTGACTTCCGTATTTTGACAGCTTTTCCGCAGTCAGTAATTCTGTTTATCTCAGAAAAGTCCGTTTCCAGGTTTTCCGTATTTATAGAAAACTTTCACAAAATTTTCGATTTTGTCATTTTCAGATTCTTTGCTCCTCGTGGGGATCTAACCAGCCACATTCGGCATCGTCTTCATGTGAAGACGCGCGAGCTACCACTTCAACCAGGATCCCACGTAAAACGGTGTCACCTATCAGGTAGAATTCTATTAATGTGGGTGAATTAGCGTTAGGACCGGTGGAGCAGTGGTCTATGCGATGGCTTATGACCATTCGTCCGAGAAGGGTCTGGGTTCAAATCCCGGTGAGGTATGGATGTTGTGTTTGTCTTACGGCACTGGCTCTCTCCCTTCCCTGGAGCTAGTGGCCCTGAATTAGGGACGGGCGACTGTTTGTAGCTCATTGAGTTGCTCACCGTGGTCGTTAAACCTTCAATAAAAAAAATAGTGTTATGCTTGGTTTATTTTGACCTTTGTGTTGCACGTTTCTCTAACATCACATCATCGTCATCAGCAACAATGAGCTAGTGTTTCCTGCTAAGCCGTGCCCTACGCTTAGTAGTGCTACTCTGTTCCTCAATGGCGGTTGTGTGTTTTTATTGCTGATCGCGAAATGATTGAGAACTCTCAAGGTGTGCGATTACTCATGGATTCTTAAAAGAATTTGAATGAACTGTTCAAGTGATAGTGCCACAAAGTGGTAGTCCCTGTCATTGTGACGAATTCATGTGCGTTGTTTTTCTTTCGGGCTACTGGAATCTTCAAGATGCTATTTAACATACTCGTTGTATCATATTTTTGTTGGAATCATAATTTAGCTATTTTGCTTTTTTTTTTTATTGGGTGTGTGCATAAGTTCTACACGTTTTTGTAGGCTACAAAAAAAGGAGGAGAACACAACAAATAAGGTACCTAGGATTTCACATAATTGCCATCATTCTGTATGACCTCTTGCCATCTGTCTATGAGTAGGTGAATCCCACCCCGGAATAAAGTCAAAAAGTCATGTAATGCCGTTTTCACATCGTCCACATCATCGAAGGTTTGGAGAGCGAAGACGTTCTGTAACGATCGAAAAAGGTGGTAGTCCGTAGGTGCCAGGTCAGGGGAATACGCCGGGTGAGGTAACACTTCCCAACCAAAGTCCAGTAATTTTTGCCAAGTGATTAAAGCATCATGAGGTCTGGCGTTATCATGATGAGGGATCACGTCTTTGCGATTGACGAATGCTGGCCGCTTCGATGTCAGTTGTTCTCGCAATCTGTCCAACTGTTGGCAGTAGAGGTCAGCATTTATTGTTCTGTTTGGTGCCAACACCTGCCAGTGAATTATTCCCTGAAAATCCCACCAAGCACTCAACAAAACCTTTTTTGGGATGCAGTCTTCCTTTTGAGGTCGATGGAGCAGGCTCCTCACCTTGGTACACTGCCGTCGACGATTTACATTTCGGTGCAGTACCCATTTCTCATCACCCGTTACAATTCGTCCCCAAAACGGTTCATTTCTGTAACGAGCAAGCAAAGAAACCCAGGTACGGAGTATCTCCTCTCGTTGCTTTTGCAGAAAGCTGGTGCGGAACCCAGTTATCGAACTTGGTGATGAACCCAAGCTCATGCATCCGTCTTTCGACTATTGTTCTGTGTACCGACAACATTTCCACTACTTCCTGAACGGTTGGATGTGGATCATTTGTTATGGCTTGGTCCACATCCTCGTCAGAAACCACGGATGGACGTCCAGGACGTGGCTGATCTTTACAGCTTCTGTCTCCGTCCCGGAATTTCCGAAACCAACGGCGACATGTGGTATCATCAACTGCATCCTCCCCAAACACTTGACAGATGTTGGGGCAAGCCGCGGCTGCATTATTGCCTTTATCGAACTCAAACAGTAAACAATGTGTAATGTGCTCCTTATCGCATGCCATGTTACACCGTCCGTGATTTCCGTTACGAATGACTTACTCGGACTTACGAATGACTTACGAATGACTTATTTTTGGCCACGCTTTATTGCCCAAAAATATTATGATAAAATTATGACGTAACTACTTCGATCGCAATTTACATCTATTAAAAAAACGGGTAGAACTTTTGCACACACCCAATTAATAATATGAACACCCAGATCCGTCTCTCTGGAACGCTTGTCGTCACATCAACGTCTGCATTGTTGCGTCATCACTTATCGATCAATTCGTGTGTGCTCACGCTATGTCAAATGATTGCCTGCTATATAGTATGTCAAAGTGATCGCGTGCTAATTAAAAACATTGGATTATTAATGACTCGAGTTCTATTTTTCCGATCTACAAAATTCGAATTGAATTCTTAATATCACAGTAAGTTGCGTGCATCACATTCAGATGTCAAGGTGATCACGTGCTAATTTAAAAACATTGGATTATCAATGTCTCAAGTTCTATTTACCCGTTCTACAAAATTCGAATGGAAATCTTAATATCATGACAAGTTGAAATCTTAATATCACGGCAAAATCTTAATATCACGGCAAGCGTAAAGGATGGCAACAGTCAACTGACAATGAGAGGTCACATGTTTATTGTGCTCCGGCGTTAGAGGATTTTTTTTTTTTTTTTTTGAACACCGGGGTGTCACATTCATTGAGTGTTGATTGAGGTCCGTGCATTTCTAGTGTTATTTCGCTACCAGCTGTATATTACTTCTTAAAATGCCGCCAAAGCTGCACAGCAAGGGAACATCTGGTTCTACTCCGTCTGGTGACAGCAGAGTGCATGACATTTCTGAACAGTTGTTGATTTTCCGAAGGCAATACGCATCGGACTTGGAACAGTTAACAAAAAATTTGAATGATAAAACAGATTCAAGGCTACGCTCCAGTTTTATATCAACAGACAACATGGAAAGCGTTAGTGTTGCTGCGATAAAAAAGGAGTTAATGAATGATTTAACAGCTGTCATTAAGGGACTAGAGGAGCATTGGTCCAAACATCTGGATGAATTTGAATCCAAGATATTCACTTTCCAGTCCTCATTGCGAAGCATATAAAACTATTTCGATGAACTTGAGCAGTACGGTAGACGTACTTGCCTTGTGCTCTATATTGGTGAGGCAGTTAACTTCTTAAATGAAAAAATTAAAAGCAATTTGCTTGCAACAGACATTGTTACTGCTCATCGTTTGGGTCGTGAAGTGGCTTCTAGGTCAAGACCGCTTGTGGTTAAGTTTTTGCGAATGTCGCAGCGTGACTTCATATTCAAAAATAAGCGTCTACTCAAGGGATCTGAGACTGTGATTACTGAAAGTTTAACATTACCTAGACGATTGTTCTGCAATAAACTGAGGGCTGGAGGATTCCGATTTTGTACCCAGTACGGAAAAATATTTCTGCTTAACGAAGCTGGCCAAACTAGGATCTTCAGGACTTTGACGGACATTTCAAATTTTGCTGATGACGGTATTAAATAGTAGGTGTGTGAACTATTAACGTTCATATTTTGTATTTATTACCCCCTTGGTTTATTTTTACATTCTTGTTGTTTGTGTACATTATTTTTCTGACAGCAATGTAATTGTTTGTATAATACTTTTTCATTTCTTTCTTCATAACTTAAATATACAATTGTCTTGCTAAATGTAAGTGGCATTTTCTATATAAGTATAATTTTGTGTGTTACTTTCAGCGTATTGCATTGCGATTGTGTGGCCTGGAACTTGCTTGTGTTTTCTGGTACAGCATTTAATGAATGGCGTGACATACCGCTTTGGAGCGTTACAGTATGTTTCAATTGCTAGGGTGACTTCTTCGTGATTTATCACTCTTGATATTGGTTTCATTCTTTCAGAGCCTACTAGCTTGTTTGCTGGGTAGTTACTAACACGTTAACTACTCGTTGGAAATATTAGGTTTACATTTTAGTGTTCTGCGAATGTGGGAATTTAGTGCTTGCTCGATATTTGTCACACTTTTATGGTTTCCTTTGATTATTTGAATACATAGCTGCATTACTTATGGTATGCGGTACTTCATATACCGGGTGATCCAAAAGTAACAGAAAATTTGAAAAATCAATAATTTGCAAAGTATTTACAAAAATCTGATGCAGTTTTCACAGAAATGCACAGAAAGGCACAATTTGTGCATAATGCAGAAATTTAATACCAGAATAGTTACATTTCTGACCAGCAGATGGCGCCACAGGTGATGCCGCCACAGTACAGTTCACACCGAAGACATAATTACAAATGTTCCACGTGGTGTCCATCATTCATGAGCACAGCCGCCAGACGAGGTAAGACACTGTGTACAACATTAAACATGTCAGGTGGTATTGCAGAAACATGATGGCCGGATCGACTCCTCCAACGTGGCCAATGAAGTTGGCCGATCTCTGTACACCTTTGACTTCAAGTAGCCCCAGAACCAAGAATCGCAAGGTGTAAGGTCCGGAGACCTGGGAGGCCACTCATGCGGAAAGGAGCAACTTAGGACACGGTTCTCTCCAAACGTTGACCGTAGCAGTTGCTTCACAGTAGCAGCAGAGTGCGGCGGTGCTCCATCTTGCATGAATGCGACAGTATGGAGTGCTTGTCTCTCTTTCAAGTGTGGGATAATGCTGTTTCTTAACAGCGCTGCATATCGATCACCTGTGACCGTAACGGTTTGAAATCTAGAGCTGTGGACTTCCTCAAAGAAAAACGGACCAATAACGAAAGAAGCTGTGAAACCGCACCTACACGGTAACTTTTGGCTGATGAAGGGTTTTTTCCACAACTGCATGTGGGTTCTCTGTAGCCCAAATGCGGCAGTTCTGTGTGTTTACACTTCCATGAAGTGTGAAGTGAGCTTCATCAGTCCACGGGACCTTTAACAGCCAGTCCGCATCATCTTCAATGCGCTGGAATACCCAATTCGCAAAATCTCGCCACTTCGTGAAATCGGCGGGTTGAAGTTCGTGCACGTGTTGAATTTTGTAGGGGTATCTCTTAAGGATGATCCGTAGTGATCACCACACAGTTTCATACGAAACGCCAGTTCGTCGTGAAACTTCGTGGGCACTGCATTCCCCATGTGCTGAAGCTGTCGATAGGTTGTCGACGTAGTGTTCGCCCTGAGACACGATTGCACCAGATGTTCGGGGTCTCCCGCTTCTTGGACTTGGTGCCAAAGAGCCCGTGTCCTCAAGCTTTTTCATCATCTGCTTCAGTGCCAAACAAGACATTGGTCCCTTTCCACGTCTCATACCCCGCATTGAATGAAAAGAGCGCAATGCTGCACTTGCACTTTGCGAGTTCCGATAAAACAGCTTAACCAACAGTGCTTTATTACGTAAAGATAACATGCTGATGCGTAGCAGTAGCAACTCACCTGGCACCCATTGTTCCCTTTAACATTCAGCTTGCCGTGTTCACCAACAGCAGGAACTTTACTCACAGCCCAGTCAATCACACAACACTGATAACTCACTATACCTGCAGGGCGGGTCCACGCACGGGACATCGGCAGGTAATTACAGAACCCACAATGCTAAGTCAGTCAGAGATTCTGTTTAAATACTGCCGTTAAGTCACTTTCGGACCCCTACAGCGCCCTCTGGTGGTCAGAAATGTAACTATTCTGGAATTAAATTTCTGCATTATGCACAAAAAAATCCCCCGTCTCTCTGTGCATGTCTGTGAAAACCCAGGGCTAGAGAATAAGGAAGGGCTGGCCCACCAGGCAGTCCAAAGCAAGTCGCTTTGCTGGGGAGGACGTGACGTCACTGCGAGTACACTGACGATTTGGGATGCTGCCTCCGAGGGCAGAAGTCATAGCTGTCGGAGTAAGCTGAACACCTTTGCACGTATTATATTTTTTTTTACACAACTCAGAACGTTATATATATATATATATATCGTAGCAAGTAACGTTTTTGTTTATTTTATCGGAAGGCGTAAATAATAGAAAGAGAAAAAATTATTAACATACCTGTATAGTTAAAAAGGAGCAAGATATTCACCAGGTTTAGATATTGACAGCGTCGTGCTACGTTTTTTAACGGCAGAATTTATACATTTGGTTTCCTTTTGATTTGATTTTCTTTCCGACATTAAATCTTTGTTGTGCCTAATATACCGAATTCTGATAAATGTTCGTATGCGGCAATAAATTTTCACAGCTTCTTTGCAGGTGTCTGGAAATCTCTCTTCTATTACAGTTTTTAATTTTAGAATTATGCCTTTCTCTCGGGAAATCTCTGTCCCGTGAATTGACTTAAAAATTATTGTGGAATAGCTTTTACGGGTCTTATAGAGGTTATTTTTCATCCAAGTTTGTTGTCAAATTTTCGAACTAAAGCCTAGTTCGTCATCAGGACTATGTCACTGGAGTAGTTGCTGCCACTCAATTGGAAGAGTCCATCCGCAATTATCGTTAATTGTGGTACTTCTTCTTCTTGCTATTTCGATCCCTTCTTCTAGTTTCCTCTTTACTAAGTTTGACTGGTGGGCGATTATTTTCACTGAGTCCCAATTTATGGAGTGTCCACTTGCTTGTATATGTCTGTCTAGCCCTGTTTTGTTCCCAATGTTCCTAATAGCTGCTTGGTGTTCTTTCATTCGGACCTTAATACTTCTCCCTGTTTCTCCTATATAGCTGAGTCCGCAGTTACAGTCGATGCAGTAAATTACTCCTTCCTGCAATTGGATGTCCGATTCTTTCTGCTTTAAAGCTGGCAGGAATTTCTTTATTTTGTTATTAAGATCTGGAGCTAGCCTGATATTATATTTTGCTCCGATCCTTTTCAGGTTCTCGAAAAGTCCCTTGTGGTACGTAATTTTGCTGGTGAATTTGAAGTTGGTTTTCTCCTGCTTCTTTTTTGGCACTTGTTTAAATATTTTCTCAACATATGGGGAGGGGTAATTGTTTTCTGCCAATATTTCCTTTAATTCTTCTTTGTGAAGATCTTTCTGAGCGGCTGAAGAGACCAGGATTTCAATCTTTTCCAAAAATTGTCTCGCCGTATTCGATTTAATATAATCAGGGTGGAATGAGCAGAAGTCTAACATCTTCCCTGTGTTGGTGGGTTTTCTAAAAAGCTGAGTGAATATTTTCCCCTCTCTTGAGGTCAAGGTTAAATCTAGGTAATTGATGCTATGGTCTCTTTCCTGTTCTAGGGTGTACTGCAAGGTATTCTCTAGTAAGTTAAATTCTTCCAGAATCTGAGAGGGTAGAGATTGGTCCACAGTATCTATTATAATTAGGACATCATCCATGTACCTCACATAGAGAGCAAACAAGGAGGGTTGTATAAGGATTTTTGCCTCTAGTTTACTTATATAATAATTTGCTAGCAGAGGTGCTAGTGGAGAACCCATTGCAAGTCCTGAAGTTTGCCTGTAATGTTTCTTTCCAAACTGGAAGAAATTATTCTTGAAGTAAAATAGGAGCAGTTCATATATGCCAAGTAGTATTTCTTTATTGTGATTATGGAATACTATTTTTTCCGCAAGGTCATCTGCAATGAGTTCCAGTAGGAGGTCCAGGTTAATGTTGGTATACATAGAGATTATATCCAGGCTTGCCATTACTGGATGAATTAATTCTGGTAAGTTGTCCAGTTTTCCTTTTAGCTGCATGGAATTTTTTAGTAGGTGGGGAGGAGAAGGGAATATATCTCTGAGGTGACCAAGTAAATAATAATTAATGTTGGAGAGTGGCGAATTTCTTGTGTCTATTATAGGTCTTACTGGATGGCCTTCTTTGTGAACTTTTATCGTACCATAGATCTGTGGAATTCTTGACTGGATTTTGGAGAAGTTTTTGAAGAGCTCATTAAGCTGTTTTTTATTTCTTAAAGAGCTGATTAATTTCTTAAGATTTTTGACAGTTTGATCTATAGGGTTACCATTGAGTTCTTCATAATAAGGCTTGCTCAATTCAGCTTCCATTTTATTGTAATACTTCTCTTTTTCTATCAATACCAAAACTTTGCTCTTATCTGCTCTCAGTGCTACAACTTTATCATTGGCTTTGAATTTTTTAAGGTCAGCAATGGCATTTCTATTAAAATTGTAATCAACTTTTACTGGCTTTTTTACAAATTACAATTTTAAAAGAAATGCCATTGCTGACCTTAAAAAATTCAAAGCCAATGATAAAGTTGTAGCACTGAGAGCAGATAAGAGCAAAGTTTTGGTATTGATAGAAAAAGAGAAGTATTACAATAAAATGGAACCTGAATTGAGCAAGCCTTATTATGAAGAACTCAATGGTAACCCTATAGATCAAACTGTCAAAAATCTTAAGAAATTAATCAGCTCTTTAAGAAATAAAAAACAGCTTAATAAGCTCTTCAAAAACTTCTCCAAAATCCAGTCAAGAATTCCACAGATCTATGGTACGATAAAAGTTCACAAAGAAGGCCATCCAGTAAGACCTATAATAGACACAAGAAATTCGCCACTCTCCAACATTAATTATTATTTACTTGGTCACCTCAGAGATATATTCCCTTCTCCTCCCCACCTACTAAAAAATTCCATGCAGCTAAAAGGAAAACTGGACAACTTACCAGAATTAATTCATCCAGTAATGGCAAGCCTGGATATAATCTCTATGTATACCAACATTAACCTGGACCTCCTACTGGAACTCATTGCAGATGACCTTGCGGAAAAATAGTATTCCATAATCACAATAAAGAAATACTACTTGGCATATATGAACTGCTCCTATTTTCCTTCAAGAATAATTTCTTCCAGTTTGGAAAGAAATATTACAGGCAAACTTCAGGACTTGCAATGGGTTCTCCACTAGCACCTCTGCTAGCAAATTATTATATAAGTAAACTAGAGGCAAAAATCCTTATACAACCCTCCTTGTTTGCTCTCTATGTGAGGTACATGGATGATGTCCTAATTATAGTAGATACTGTGGACCAATCTCTACCCTCTCAGATTCTGGAAGAATTTAACTTACTAGAGAATACCTTGCAGTACACCCTAGAACAGGAAAGAGACCATAGCATCAATTACCTAGATTTAACCTTGACCTCAAGAGAGGGGAAAATATTCACTCCGCTTTTTAGAAAACCCACCAACACAGGGAAGATGTTAGACTTCTGCTCATTCCACCCTGATTATATTAAATCGAATACGGCGAGACAATTTTTGGAAAAGATTGAAATCCTGGTCTCTTCAGCTGCTCAGAAAGATCTTCACAAAGAAGAATTAAAGGAAATATTGGCAGAAAACAATTACCCCTCCCCATATGTTGAGAAAATATTTAAACAAGTGCCAAAAAAGAAGCAGGAGAAAACCAACTTCAAATTCACCAGCAAAATTACGTAACACAAGGGACTTTTCGAGAACCTGAAAAGGATCGGAGCAAAATATAATATCAGGCTAGCTCCAGATCTTAATAACAAAATAAAGAAATTCCTGCCAGCTTTAAAGCAGAAAGAATTGGACATCCAATTGCAGGAAGGAGTAATTTACTGCATCGACTGTAACTGCGGACTCAGCTATATAGGAGAAACAGGGAGAAGTATTAAGGTCCGAATGAAAGAACACCAAGCAGCTATTAGGAACATTGGGAACAAAACAGGGCTAGACAGACATATACAAGCAAGTGGACACTCCATAAATTGGGACTCAGTGAAAATAATCCCCCACCAGTCAAACTTAGTAAAGAGGAAACTAGAAGAAGGGATCGAAATAGCAAGAAGAAGAAGTACCACAATTAACGATAATTGCGGATGGACTCTTCCAATTGAGTGGCAGCAACTACTCCAGTGACATAGTCCTGATGACGAACTAGGCTTTAGTTCGAAAATTTGACAACAAACTTGGATGAAAAATAACCTCTATAAGACCCGTAAAAAAGCTATTCCACAATCACTATGAATAGAGGTGCCATAAATGCATTTACAACTAGGATTAAAAATTATTTCAAATTGATCTACCCTTCTCATCCACTTTGGAGAAGGTACCGTTAGTCCCCCGAGTGATAAAATTTTAATACATTGAGCAGATGGAAAATCTTCGGCATTTCTAGAAATTGTTCCGAGGGAGGGATCTTTATCGCGTAAGCGATAGGCAATATAACCTGCGACATAACTCAGAGCTCGTTTCTCAGCATTACATTGCTCATCTTCAACTGTTTAAAGTATGTCGTCGTCCCAATCTTGCGGCTATGGCTCATTGCAAATTTTTCCTAAAGCTTCTAAGTCATCTGCGTTTATTTCTCCAGATACTTCATCAAGAATTTCTTGATTATCAGTTGTAGTGAAAGCTTCTTTTAGTAGCTCTGCTGTCAAATATGTTTGGAGTGTTTTACCTTCTTGAAACTCTGCATTAACTTTTTTGAACAAATTAGGCGATTTCTTTGCCAGCAATATGTGTTTTAAACGACTAATAAATTCCGTAGGTCAGGGATGGTCATAAAAAGCACCTATGCCTCTTATTTGACTGAACAAACTCTCCAGGACATCTCAAGTCAAACGAGTAGTTAAAATGTAACTGACTCCACGAAGCGTTAAATCCTCGTAGAGACAGAGAAGAGAAGAAATTGATACAATAATGCCTTTTGGGAAAGGCAGCATAGGTTTTCTCCCCATTAATCTCAGATTCAGTATTTCTGACTTCATTTTGTTCAGAATTTCCTTTTGTTGTATAAAAAGGGGTTAGTACCAAAACCTGCTTTTAGAGGTTTGCTTTTGTCAGACTGTGGGTAACTGCTATTCATTATGTCAAAAAATGAATCTACTAAATTGAAGAAAACTGCAGCGCTTTTACGCTCTGTTAGATATTCAACACCCTATGCAGTGGTGGCTGAAAACAAAGTTTTTGCTGGGCCCACTTTTTGCCTTTCGTTTCCTTTGATTACTATACAGCACCGCAGTAATTTAGGATACAACTTTATCTCCCCAGAATCCTTCTCGAAAACTTCTTTGATGCCAGTTTGGAGCACAGATCCGTCCTGCAAGACAAGTCCATGGTCAATGAAATTATTGCGTAAAATTTTTAAATAGTGAGGAGGGTCTGCAAAAACCCAAATCTTAGAACTATCGTCCAGCGGATGATAAAAAAAATAATTTTTCGGGAGAAATTAATAGTTCCTTCTACAAGGTATACAACCACCTAAATCTGAAATAATCGCTTTTAATATATTCCTGTTTTTTCAAGATTTACAATTATTTTAAACAGAAGCCCTTTATTCATTGTACGTTGAAAGTCAAAATACACGGGTTGTTTCCAGGAAGACAATATTCCTCTAGCCAAAACAAACTAGCACCTTTGGGTACGGACCTAAAATCTGGTCCATTCCTGTATCGTAACACACTTTACTATCAACGTGTATCTTGAGTCAAAGATACACGTTGATAGTAAATCATCAAAGCTTAAGACGCAAACTTTGTCATTTTCGGAAAGGGTTTCGCTATTTTTCCGCATAAGGAGCAAAACATTAGGCAGAATTCCGGGATGACAACTAAATTCAGAACACCATCGCTTTAAAGTGGCAAAGGAATGCCAATTTTACGCTTCCAAAATGTGTAAGCTTTTCTTGAAATGGCTCTAGCTACTATTCCTCTAAATATATTTTCTTCTGTCCATTTGTTAATAATTTTTTGTGTTGCGAAGAACTTTATCTGTGTTGGTGTAAAAATTTTCCTGAGGTTCATTTCCGTTTGTTCAAGTATTTTATTTTTCATATTAGCTTTTGAAAGGGCTTTTTGTATTAGCATAATTTCTGCTCTCTCATTTCGTATGCTGATATTTTTTTGACGCACAACTCGAACAGTATTTTTGTGTTTGCTTTTCGAGCTACGTATTTCTCGTTCCAGAATGTCAAGCTTCTCGGTGAGAATTTTGTTCTGACTTCTAACTTCTGAGCAAGACATGCACTGAACTGATGCACACTTTTCTTCTGAATATCCATTGTCAGAATTGCAAGCAACTTCATCGATGTGTAACTTTTCAGGACTTGGCTCCGGAGTTCGATTCAATGTCCTTATACGGATATCTCTCTTAATTCTTCTATGTTCTCGGCTTGTATGTAGTGTTGATTTTTTCGGTAAATTCAAACTGGGAACAGCTGTGTGTTTCTGAATTTTTTTTTCGGGAAGCCCAAGCAGGCGATTTTGCATTCCATCTTTGTAGTCTGATTTTGGAAATGATATTCTTGCACTTCCAACTTTAAACTTTTTTTTTTTTTTTGATTGGAGGTTTAACGACCACCGTGAGCAACTCAAATGGGCTATAAGCAGTCGCCCGTCCCTAATTTTGGGTCATTGGTTCCAGGGAAGGGCAAGAGCCAGTGCCGTAAGAAAAACACAACATCCATGCCTGACCGGGATTCGAACCCGGATCCCTTACGGACGAATGATCAGAGGCCAGCGCCTTAGACCACTGCGCCACCGGGGCGGCAACTTTAAACTTGTCAGCACGCTTACACTTAACAATCCATTCTTTTATCACATTAACATTTGAAGGGAAAACATGGTAAATAACGCCACGTTCTTTTGTTTCTTATGCGTATTTGTACAATTAGCGACAGCACAGGAGGAAGTCATATTGCGTATTACTTTGAATGAAAAAAACTAAAAAAACTGACGCTGAATTTTGGTTAAAATGAAACTTACATCAGTAAAAAACAGACTTTAATAAACAACTACAAAAAGTCAAAAACCACTACTAGTAAATGGAGAGCAACAGAAATAGACTGCACAGAACGACTGAAATGTCACGAAGGTCACCATACTCCGGCTCTGGGTTGGCACAGGTATCACCAAGTGTCCTCGCAGTGACATCACAGCGCCTTCCAATTCCCCCTCGGCAGGAGCACGAAACTGAGACCGCAAGACAAAGGGATGAGCCAGCCCTTCCTTATTCTCTAGCCCTGGTGAAAACCGCATCCGATTACTGTAAATACTTTGCGAATTATTGATTTTTCAAATTTTCTGTTACTTTGGGATCATTCGGTATTAGTATTTCTGTACGTAAATCTAGCTATACTGTATCTTGATGATTTTTTATTATAATGATACTTGGGTTTTGGTACGTCATTCCTTAGATTACATGACCTAATGCTTTCTGTACTTCTGGTGTACGTTAGAATTGCTCGGGTTTCTGCTTTGGGTACTTCACTTGATAATTATTGATCTCACCCTGTCGTGGGGTTTTGGCACGCTTTCTGATGTGTGTTTTTGAGTTCATTCGAGGCTATTAGGAATTTCTGCCTGGTATCTGCTTGGAACTCAGTAATTCTTTTTTTTTTTTTTTTTTTTTTTTTTTTTAAATATTAGGATTAACTTTTATACTTCTATGCCTGCAGGGTTCAACGTTTCTTGGATTTTTGGTGCATTTCTGCGGGTTATTTTATTGTTACTTCAGAGCTTTAAACTACTATGTGTATTTTGTCTTGAGTTTGTGGCCTGATACTCGTTTGCAGTTCAATTGGCATCGCGCTTCCTGGGTGGGGCCGGGGAGTGGGGGGCCTAGTTGACTTGATTCTTTCTGCTTTGTAGTTTTCTTCAAATTACAGACACTTTGATTGTAGTAGACATTGTTAATACTCATCGCTTGCGGTTGTGAGATGATTCCTGATTCAGTACTGATGTTATTCAATTTCCCCGTGTGTTGCGACGTGATTCATGTTCAGTAATTGGTGTTCACTTAGGGGATCTAAGGATGTTATTACTACGAGCTTAGTATTGGTCAGAAGGTTGTTTCTGTAACAAGTTGGGGGCTGGTGGATTCCTATTTTGAACCCAGTGCATGAGGATCTTTCTGCATAAGAGGTTGGCCAAACTGTAATTTTTTGTATCTTAACGGATAATTTGGATTTCGCTGATGAAGGTATTAAATAGTTAGCATATGAACAATTAACTTAGACATTGTTTATTTCGCTGTTTCTACGGCAATTTTTTTTTTTTTACTTATGGGTGCGAATCAGTTGAAGGCAATGTAATTCTTGGTATAATTCTTTCTGGTTTCATTTTGGTTCTTTATTATATGCTGCTTTATTAATGTTTGCTGTATATTGTTATATCACTTATTTTGTGCGTAATATTTAAGGTGCTGCATTATGATAGTTTGGCCTGTCACTTGCTTGAGGTGTGGTTCAAGTACAGCATTGTGCATGATACGACCTTACTAATTTTGAATCATATACAGCATGTTTTGATTGTTAGGGTTCTAACAATTGGAACGTGTTGGTTGAGGCAGTCGACTTTTTATAGGTGAGGCTGTTGACTTTAAAAAGAAAAACAATTGGTGAGGCAATTGACTTCTTAAATGAAAAACTTAATAGCAATTTGCTTGTAATATACATTGTTACTGCTCATCGCTTGGATGTGAAGTCATTTCTGGTTCAAGACCGCTTGTTGGTTAATTCTTACGAATGTGGCAATGCGACTTCATATTCAAAAATAAGCGTCTACCCAAGGGTTCTGAAACTATGATTACTGAAAGTTTAACATTGCCTAGAAAGTTGTTCAGTAATAAATTGAGGGCTGGTGGATTCCAGTTTCGGACCCAGCACGGAAAAATCCATTGGCTCAATGAGGCTGGGCAGACTGGGATTTTCAGGACTTTGACGAATACTTCAAATTTTGCTGATGACGGTATTAAATAGTAGGTATGTGAAATATTAACGTTCATATTGTGTTTTTGTTGCCCAGTTGACCTATTTTCACATTTTTATTGTTTTTGTATATTAGTTGTCTGACAACACTAAGTTGTATGTATAATACTTTTTCGTCTATTTTTTGGTTACTTGAACATACATTGTTTTGCTTACTGTAAGTGGTATTTACTATATGAGTAATTTCGTGTGTTATATTTGGCATATTGCATTACGATTGTGTGGCCTGTCACTCGCTTGTGTTTGTTGGTGCAGCATTTAGTGACTGACATGACAAACCGCTTTTGGAGTGTTATAGTATGTTGTAACTGTTTGGGGTTACTGTTTAGTGAATTCTCTTTCTGGATATGGGTTTCATTCTTTCACGGCCTATTGGCTTGTTTATTTGGTAATTATTTGCTCTTTAACTGCTCGTTTGAGGTAATAGGTTTACATTTTGCGGCTCTGCGAACGTAGGATGTAGTTTTTGCCGGATATTTGGCACACCTTCGTGGTTTCTTTTGATTATTTGAATACATATCTGTATTATATACTTATAGTATGCGGCACCTCATATGTTAGCTGTACGCAAATTTAGGTATATTGTATCATGATGATTTTTTTTTATTGTAATGATACTTGGGTTCTTGTACGTCATTCTTTTGAGAATTAACCTAATGCTTTCTGTAGTTTGGTATATGTTAGAATGTTCGGGTTTCTGCTCTGAGTATTTCACCTGATTATATTTTGTCATGATTTAGTGGCCTGATACTCGGTTGGGGTACAAATACAGCATTTTGCAGTTAACTGGGCATCGCGCTCTCTGAGCGATGCCAGAGAGTGAGGGGGCCTGGTCGACTTGATTCGTTCTGTTGTTGTTTTTTTATTCTCTTTTCTTCAAAAACAGACACTTTGTTTGTAATAGACACTGTTACTTCTAATCACGTCGGTTGTGAAATTATTTCTGGTTCGGGACCGATTTTTGTTCGGTTTCTCCGTGTGTTGCGGCGTGATTCATATTCCAAATATGGTTGTTCACTCAAAAGATCTAGGATTGTTATCGCTAAGTGTTTGGTATTGGCCAGTAGGTTCTTCTGTAACAAATTGTGTGTTGGTGGATTCCGATATTGAACCGAGTACATGAGGATCTTTTTGCTGAAGAAGTTGGCCGGACTAAAATTTCCTGGACATTAACGGATATTAGGGATTTCGCTGATGAAGGTATTAAATACTTGGCATATGGACAATTAACTTTCATATTGTTTATTTCTGTTTCGATGGCAAATTTTCTTAATTATTCTTCATATGTGTGCAAATCAGTTGAGGGCAATGCAACATTTGATATAATTCTTCTTGATTTCTTTTGATTCTTCATTATACAGATCATGTATTACGTACATTTCTACATTACTTATTCTATGCGTAAACTTTGGCGTACTGCATTATGTTTGTCTGGCCTGTTATTTGCTAGAGGTTCTAGTGCAGCGTTTTGCGCATGATATGACCTTCCGCTTTTTGAATCACATCGGTCATGTATTAATTGTTAGGGTTCCTTATCTTTATGGTTTCTTATTTTGGATATTGGTGCATGTTTGTCGGGTAGTTATTTGGACTTCCACTGCTTGTTTGAAACCTTAGGGTTACATTTTGGGGATGTAAACAGTTTTGTGGCTTCTTTTGATTACTTATACATGCATAGCTGCATTACTTATAATAAGCGATATTGCATATTTTGTAACTTCAGGGCGGAAATTTTGTCTAGGTTGCCATTATTTTGTGACCTGATATTCGTTTGTAGTTTTTTATCTTTCAGCACCTTGAAGACAACTATGCCTCGTGCATTCTCAGGACTAGGTGCTTGTGTGTTTCAAATGTTAGGGTTACGACGCTCTAAACTGTGATGCTCTGTTGCTGTGTGTCGTGTCTTTCATACACATGTTTTACCTAATTTTATTGACTATGTCATACTGGACACGAGCGGTGTCATTGTTTGGGTCTTCATCGGTGCTGGTTATTGCATTGTTTTGGTTACTGCTAGTCTCTTTAGAGAAGTGCTGAGGTTTGTTATTCGTGAATGACAGGCTATTATTTTTTTGGTTTTTGTTTTATGGTGAAATTACATTAATTCACTTGCATTTCACACTTTGTAAAGTTTCGATGTTTTCACATTTTTATGTTAAGGCAGTGGCACTTGATGGGGACTCAACGGATCAGGATTGAAAACTGCGGATTTTTGGGGGGTTCGTCTACGGCTGGTGGCACATCGCAAACTGATAATAACATGGTGTGTGGTATGTCATCACTGGTGACTGATGCTCCAGCGGTGCTTTGATGGTCGCATCACATAGTTCTGGGATTCATATGCCATTGAATCAACATGTGGATTATTTATTTATTTATTTTTTATTTCTGCTGGGACTTCATTTGCATTATAGTATCCTTCGTTGCTATTGCTAGTGGATTTTACTGTTAACTACCTGATGATTAACCTAGTTCATTTCAATTTTTTTATCCCATTGGTGTGATATCCCCGGTGTTTACGTCGATTTGTGATTCCTACTATAATTCTTTATATATATATATTTTTTTTTCCTACTTGTTCATTTTTTTCTTTACCAGTAATTGAATGCAGTGTGAATATTACTCATTACAAAATTTCAATCACCTACACTGCTGGCCACCCAAAATGCAACACCAAGAAGGAAGCATCCGATTGGCTTGAAATTCTCAGCATGCATCGCCCGCGAGAGGACATGCAAACGATTAGCATTGCAGGGCATATGAAAATCATGTGCGCCCCGCACGCCACCGAGAAGCACTATAAGAAGGGTGCACAGAAGGCGGGGTGTAAGTAGTGGAAGTGTGATGTGCTGTCGGACCTGTGCGTGAGAAGCTTCCTGATGCCTCGTCGCAGAATACGGCAGTCATTCCAGCACGTTTCGGAGTACGACAGAGGACAAATAGTGGCTTATCGCGACAGCAGTTTATCGTACCGAGACATCGGCGCCCGTGTGGGACGACATCCAGCCACAGTGAGGCGAGTATGGATTCGGTGGGTGCAGGAGGGACGGCCGGACTGACGTGAGCGATTCCTGCAGCCGCGGCACACCACCGAACGAGAGGACCGGCAAGTTGTGCGGCGGGCATTGACGGCTCGCACCGCCACATCACGAACGTTAGCGCAAGAATCAGGGTGTGTTGCGCAACAACCTGTGTCAGCAGGTACCGTTCGACGTCGTCTGCAGGAGCGGGGACTTGTCGCACGGCGCCCATTGCTCCGATTACCATTGACGTTACACCACCGGTGAGTGCGGCGGCAGTGGGCCGTTGAACGCCGCACATAGACTACGGAATGGCACGACATTGTCTTCTCCGACGAATCCCGCTTCTGCCTGCAACACCACGATGGTCGGATCCGCGTGTGGCGGCACCGCGGCGAGAGACTGTATGACGCCTGCATTATGCATCGCCATACCAGTCCGTCGCCTGGCGTTATGGTTTAGGGCGCAATTGGATATGACACCCGCATCCCTCTGGTACGCATCGCCGGTACACTCAACAGCCACCGCTACATCTCCAACGTTTTGGAGCCTGCAGGACCTGCCAGCGGCCACGTTTCAACAGGACAATGCGCGGCCGCACGTGGGACGCATCGTGCAACAATTCTTCACGGCCCACCAGGTGTCACTGCTGCCGTGGCCCGCCTGTTCTCCCGATATGTCTCCCATCGAACACGTCTGGTCGCTGATCGGCAACCGAGTGGCCCGGCAAGCACCACCCGCTGCTACGCTTGATGAACTGTGGCAGCGTGTGGAAGCAGCCTGCACCGTCATACCCCAAGCCCATATCCAAAGCCTCTTTCGTTCGATGCCGCGGCCGTTATTGCCAGCCATGGGGGCCACACGAACTATTGATGTCTGCGTGTTTCGCAAGTCGCACGGGCCTGTAAGCTCAATCGTTTCATCTTTGTATCTGTTGTTATGTGTCCAAGAAATCTGGCTTTGCTATCTCGTGTCCTTCATGGTGTTGCATTTTGGGTGGCCAGCAGTGTATTTTGAAGCAATGGTTGTGCAAAATGAAAAGGAAAGATTTTCACCCCGATGTGCATTCAAGAATATGCTCTTCCCACTTTATAGAGGACGAATTTGTTTACCAGCCTTTTACAAACCGTAGGCGTCCCGACAATGTTGTTTCCAAAAAGAAACTTTGAAGAGAAAACGGATTGCATATTTGGATAGATAAGTTTTTGAAATCGAAGTTCTACAAATTCTGCTCACCATATTTATAGTTATAGCTTTAAGTAAGACCACCTATTTATCTATTTTTTTATGGCTCAAGCTATTTGTCATTATTAGTATAAAATGAATATCTTTAGCTTGGTAATTTTGCATGCAGCGGTGTTTCCTTTCATCATCCCTTAATTAAGCTTTACTGATAATTTTCTCAAACCCTGTGGTGCCTTCAACATCTCAAGCGTGTTATAAACAAACCTTACTAAACATTCCCTTAGTGAACATTATGATCATTGGTATGTCTTGTACTTCAACTAACAAGAGAATCTTACCTTTCCTGTTTTGGCGAACATACATTCAATAGTATAGACTATTTTTGTCTTCATTTTAGCTTTAATCTTTCCAGAAATCAGTAAAGCTTCAGCAGAATCTTCTGTTTCATCGTCATTCGTTTGAGTAGCCGTTTCGATGAAGAACACATCCAAAACAAAGTTGTCATAGTACATTTTTTCACCTTTCATCTGCTCCTTTAGGAAACTAAATTTCTCCTTTTCCATCCTGAATCTCAATTAGCTTATTTGCGTATTCTAAAACATTCACATTACCAAAATTAATCATTAACAACGGATAATCTAACAGTGATAACATTGCACACTCAGCCATGCTGGTCCGCAATCACGTGATCGTGACGACACGTGGGTAAGGTCCATTGGAAATCCGCCACTGGCTAGGGCTGGAATAACCCAGGGGATGTCCACCGTGCTGTTTGGTGTCAATTGTTCCTAGGATTTTCTTCGTGTTTCAAGAATGGAGTTAGCGATAACTTTCCGAAGAGATTTCACTATGCAATTGAGGGCATCAATGAAGAGTGGATTTGAAATCACTGGATGACATTATAGCGTGGCGATGATAAAAAGCATTAACAGCATGATTATCGAAGAGGCAGACAATATTTACAAGGGGATATTTATTTATACCACACTTACACACCACAACAACATACGATATCTTACTTCGAACAACACTCGCCGATGATTGCTCACACAGATTACAATTCTTCACATCAACGCCAGCATTGTGGCGCCCTCTCTTGATGCTGAGAGAAGACGCAATCAGAACGTTGCGATCATTATTCCACGTGGCGAGTCCTGGGCAGTGGCGGCCCCAGGTACGGGCATACCGGGCAACCGCCCAGGGCTCCGCGCCTAGAGGGGCCCCGCACCACTGCCAATTAATCAGTTGTTTTTGCCTGGCGTCACCTAAAATATTGTGGTTGTAGTTCACGATCATACACATATAAATGACCAATTTTAATATTTGTTTACTGTTTTTAATTAGTGACATCAAAAAATTACGCTGTTAGAAAAATTTTTATTTTTTGGTCAGAGACATTTTTTCAGCGGGAAAGTTGTGGAGTAATGTCTAATTTTTTTTTTTTTGAAGATATTTGTCATAGGAGTTTGCCGCAATTTCGGGTACAAGTAGTGAGTTGCATTGTATTCGTTCCTCTGTCCATAGAAAACGACGTGGCATCTACTCTGCACTATAGTGACTGGATTGAAAACTTCAGATACAAGAAATGGCGCAGAATTCTTCTTTAAATAATAGACTAATCTTATAATTATACAGCTATCCTTGTTTATTTAGTAACAGGTCATCTTGGAAAGGGAATATTTTGGTTTCCTAACTATATTATTAAACAATGTATTGTATTACATCGTGTTTATTTCATAAAAATCAGTACCATAATTCCCGATAAAAAAATTGCTTTGGGATCACATTCACCCCAAGTGAGGGTTTGTGTGAAGAAATAAAAGGAAAAAATCGAGCGACTGGGGTACGGTCAGAGTAAGCAACGTGTAATTTTTTACGTATATAAGGGGTTATTGCGATGGTTTTGGGTTATTGCGATTACGAAGGGCCCCGTGAAGAGCCATCGCCCGGGGCCCCACAAGGACTAGGGCCGCCACTGGTCCTGGGTACTTTCAGTAGCGAAGAGCCGCAATAGAAATAGTTGCAATGGTAAGAATGCAGCATGTGTCTGTCTGAAACAGTCACCGAATTTGACTTAAATTGATTGGTTTCCCAACGAAATGAACGTTACGCCCATGAGCCCAGAGGTTTTCTATGTCGAGATGAAGCATTTTTATAGTCTTATTTTACTTACCTGAGGTCTATAAATGAAAAACCTGAGAAAGTGAGACGTATTTGCTTCTAGTTAAAATTATCGATTTTAGGCTAAAAATTCGAAACTTTGATCTAAAAGCGCAGACGAAAGATTTTTTCCGAATCAAAAACGACTTAAGCTGTGGCATACTGACCACCAACCACAATTTTTAAACACTAGGGAGTTTGAGAATTAAAAAAAAAAAAAAAATTCGCACCGTCCTAGTCTACACATGTTTTAACTTTCCTGTATTTTGGGAGATTGGGGCCTCAGTTCCAGCTCCTGCTTCCGGGTCCAAACTCTGAAGTTACGCCGCTAGAAGTTCTTTTTCAGTTATATAAATATACAGCATACAAGTAACAAGCGTACACGCTGTACCGGTGGCTCGATAGTCTAAGAGCGGGACACTGACCATTCGTCCGAGATAAATCCGGGAGGCATGGATAGGTGTTTTGTTTTTCTTACGGAACTGGCTCTCGCTTTTTCTAGAGCCAGTGGTCCCAAAATAGGGACGGACGATTGCTTATTGCCCAGGAGTTGTTCCGGGTGATTGTTAAACCCACAATAATAACTATAAAAAAAATAAAAACAAGCGCACTGGATTTTTGCGAAGGGTGTTAATTTGCTTTTAACTCAGTCTCGCTTGCAACGTACGGGTACCACCTTATTTTCAATACTGTGTTTCCTTTTCGCAAAAACATTTTGAACAGTCCTCAGATCTCGTAGGCTTTCATTCTGAGAGGTAATTATGTATCTTACAGAATGGGTAAATCTTTTACCGGCATTTGATTTACCGAGGGAATCTTGAATACAAAAAAGTTCTGATTATAACATAAATAATATGTTTCTTGGTCAAATCCAGATGAATCCTAATCTTTTGCTCTATCTCGTGAGGGTACCTATTATCATTTTTTTTTTTTTTTTTCTGTAAGCTTACGTGAGTTCACTGAAGGTCTATGAAATCTACTACTATAATTTCAGTTTTGTTCGAGGCTAGCGGTATTGGATTCAAAAAATAAATCTTGAAAATTTGAAATGCACGCTGTGAAGCGGGGCGTTGTTGTCAAATGCAATTGAAAGGGGCGTGCACATATGAGTGGCAAGAACGGCCTGAACGGGAGACCGTTAGCAGAACCGAACCGATTCTGGATGGTGTTGTGAGTCGCTTTCATTGAGGCATGAGCTGAGTTGTGTACATAAGCTGTATTTGCTCAGGATTAAATATGCTGGACGATTATTCCTCTTCGTTTCCCGTACTGCATGTAGTGCTTGTACTATGTAAAACAAGATGGGCTTTCATTGATAAATTTTAATGACTTTCTTGTAAGCCTAAAGTTGAAGAGAACTCGTATTGGTTTCAGTCATCAACTTCTCAATAATTTAGACTTATATTGCCGGTGTTTGGTATGCACGCTTGTGCATCTCTGGAAAATACATTATGGCTGAACCAGAAGAGGTGCTATTTGATGACGTTTATGAACTCTGCGAAATAATTGGAAGGTATGTTTTATATTTGATTTATTTCATGCATATGTATACTAATGAATTCGTCAACCCAGCGTTATGAGGGAAACCTTACAATCTTTTCAGAAGGCCGGCGGCTCTAGTCGGTAAGCATGGCTTCGGGGCGCCACTTCTGGGGACATCGCGGTTAGTAGAGGCTGTATTTAATAGAAGAGTTGAAATTTTAAGTCAGTTTGTGTATCTTATAGAGATTTATTCAGCTGGCATAAGTTTATAGTGACCTGGAATGAAACAAAAGTTCAGTAAAACATTTAATGAAGGTCGAACACTGTGTGATCTTAGATGGTAATATGTAGTTGTCACTCGATATTTCAAGTTTGTGAAATCTTTAGTTGTTCACCTGTAGAAATAGCAAAAGGAACAGTTCAGCTGTGCCTAAGCACAATTTTTGCCTGGGAGTTTCGAAATTAGGAATTTTAATGATTAATAGTTTTATGGTATGATAATTTAAATAGTTGATTAGCATTCAGTCAGTGAGCCAGTCAAGCTACAAGGTACTGATATTTTGCAAAATAAAAATATCCCCAAAAAACTTGAGCTGCAGTATAGTGCAACATATTGGGAAGCATCAGAATGTTGACATTGTGATTGCTATTCAGCATCAAATGCATTACTTACTACTAAAGGTTGATGCTGAGGTGGTTTTAAGTGTGTAACATAGCAAGTTATTTCTTGATGAAAAACTGGAACAGTGTTACCCTAATGGAAGTGTTCTTCAAACCTTAACATAATATATATGTAGCTTCCTGTTTTGTATTAGAATATCTTATCTGAACTCTTACATGTAGTAATATGTTCTAAGCTAAATCATCATACTGCTGTGTAGGACTTCTGTAATGTTTTCCTCTGAAGTACAGCTTTTGAAGTTTTTATTCTGTGTGAAGTCTACAATTCAGTTGCCTCACTGTACTCATTAGATGAATATAGATGATGAGAACATGTTGCTACAGTGATTTACAAAAAAATCGTGGAATTTTTGCAGTTCTTTAAAATGTGATTCAAAATATCTATTTATTGTACTTTCAAAGCCGTGAAACAACATCTATAGAAAGCTTCCTTTACTTCCCCTTTGATTATCAGGGCAAGGCTGTGTATTTGTATTCTGCAACATATTGCAGTTGCATTTGTGCAAAATTGAAATATTCTTCCCCAATATTTTTATATTTTCCAGGGTAAAGAAGAGGAAACTTGATTAGGGATGCAAAGATGATTTAATCTGCATAATATGCATTTAGAACATACAATCTTATAGTTATAAGCAGGGATAGAAAAAATATTCTAAAATCTGGTGGCCAGCTCAATTTTTTAGTGGCCAGAATCAAAACACTGTACCAGCAGAGGGGATGGGGAGCGTATATATATAACAAAGGCATGTACACTTCTGTCCAAAAAATTATGCTTTACCCTTAGCCTTTACCTTATCCGGGGGGGTCCGGGGCCCTCAGATTCTTGTGAATTACATGTTTTTCATGGTGGCCCAGACAAGTAGAATACTATACAGATTAGGGATTTGAAATATAACATACTATAGACTTTCTAAGATTACCATCCTTATTAACAGATAAACACTAAAAAATAGATCTGAAATGCTGCAAGAATAAGATTTGATTTTAAAAATGAAGTGTCGAAAGGTTTTATTTAGAATTTGTCCTTTACTTTTCATAGTAGATATAATTATTTTATTATAAGTTACATTTGTTTTAAAAGTTTATAATAATATGTTTCACCATTTTTTTTTATTTTACTGCAACAATATGTGACATGAGGACTTTGCTTGTGAATATTATCAGAATACGAAAAAGAAGTCATTATTAATACCATGGATATGTCATTTTTGTAGGAATTTTTCTGTTTCTTTATCAATGTTGATTGACTTGTTAAAACGTAAGTTTTTAAAAGTAATAATTTAGAATTTGCTGATTTGATCATTTCATTAAGAAGTTAATTGACTAATAGTGTCCACAAAAAAAGAAATATGTAGAAAAAAGCCAAAGAAAAATAGCTATAATCAGTAAAATTGCAAAAGCACCTGGATATGGATTTTTTGATAGTTGTACAATTATAATATTTATAGTAAAAACATTTAGGAGCATTTGAATTCAAAATCTTTTATGTATATTTATTTTGTGGTTTATGTTTTGCAAGAAACAGGAATTGCCTTTGGTGTGGGGTAGAGCTTTTATTTAGTTTTTGCTAGAGTGTAACCATATATAGACACATTATTTAAGGTGGACATATTGTAATTTTTCTCACTATACTTCCAATGGAAAAAATTTCGACCCTATTTCCTCAGCGAAGAAAGATTTCCCATACATCAAAATTGGCCCACTGATTAAAAGCATTCTATCTTAGATTGTACAGTTGGTGTTTTTTTGGCGAAAACTTTCCTGAACTATATTAAAAATTAATAACTTTACTTTGATGTAGTGATATGGAAGAGTGGCACCACCTGTAAGCAAGTATCATAACTACATCAAAGTAAAGTTATTGATTTTTAATATAGTTCAGGAAAGTTTTTTTGCAAAAAAACACCAATTGTAGAATCTAAGTTATGATGTTTTTAATCAGTGGGCCAATTTTGATGTATGGAAAATCTTTATTCGCTGAGGAAATAGGGTCTAAATTTTATCCATTGGAAGAACAGGCAGGCGCAGATTTCCAACTAGGTGCGCGCCTAGGACCCCAGAGTATGAGGGCCCGCAGAAATATATAATTGGATTGCCAGTCTTCTTTTGGTTTTCATGGACTCAAACAAATCAATCCTTAAAGTGACCACTTTGTGTTATCAATTGATATTTTGCTTTTTCATATTAGTAACATTCTGTATTTTTTTTTTCCGTTGGTACTCCAAATTTTTGTGTTCTTATTGCGATGTACTTGTTATGAAAGGAACAGTTAAAATCATTTAGCCTTCCTTTAAATTTAAATAGTTTTTTCACAACAGAATCTAATTTTTTTGAATTTTTGACTTGACAGCCCTTACGGGTAAATTCATGAAGTATATGGGATATTTTAAAGTGCCAAACTTAATATCTTTTGATTTCCTTTGAGCCGCAAAAATAATTTTTGAAATATCTTTAAAAACAAAAAAGTTCAATGTGAAACAGGCAGATAAAGCAATTACATTAGCACTGTTTCTTACAAAAAGTTCTAATAATAGAAAGATAAAATGGCATTTTGAAAAAGGTGAAAACTTTTTTCTTGACTTTATTAATTTTTAATCCGCCGGATGGAAATTTCTTAGGCGATAAGAGGGGGGGGCTAAATCACTAGACCCCACCGTAAAAGTACACCAAACTGCAGAAGTTCAAAATGCTTACAGCATGGTATAAATCCGTTTATTTATTGGTGAAATATGGCCAGTACAAATCTTCAAGCTTTTATTCTCCACTGGGAAGCTTAGACAAAGATTTCTAACCACTGCCTTAAAAAAGAATCCCTTCCATTTTTTACCATTGAGAAAAGGCCTTCAAAAAGCAATTTCTTCTATTTTTCACCATGATCTTCATAGAGTTTAGCTGGAACTGAGTTAATGCAATTATTTGCCATGTGATGAAAATGTCAGTTTCTTGCTGAGTAAAACAAATAATTAAGTGCAGTTCATCTGGTTTTGTTTTGCAATTATTTCTCTGATAACCATTCTTGTCTCGAGCTGTTTGCTATATAGTACCCAGTATGTTCTGGGTTTTAAAAGATATATTTTGATTTTGTGCTGGTATTGATTATCCTACTTGAGGAAGTTTAAAATCTTGTTGCATTTACTGGTGTGAGTGTGTATGATTTTTGAGATGTAATTACTCATTTTTATGACCTTCAAATTTACCACATTTACTGGTCACTTTGAGATGTAATCAAATGTTTGTTACCTTCAGACTTACTGGTTTGTCTATGATTTTGAGAGGAATATTTCTGTTATTTGTGGTTTACTGCTTGATATATATATATATATATATATATATTTTATAAAGAAGATACCTAAGCAAAAAAATACATATATAATTTTGACTCACACCTAATACAACATAGAAAAGGTTATGTATCTACCTGTGTGAGTAAAAGGAGAAAAGATAAAAAAATAAAATAAAACAACTGAATGTAGAAGGTGTCGAGAATACTGAGCCTTGGCTTTATCAAGGACCAGCAAAAACTCTGCATTTTCTCACTTCCACAAAGACCTAGTTGGAAATGGGTTTCTGCAAGGCCATAGATGCAAGTAACATTCCCACCTAAAATAGTTAAAAAATATATATATATAAGTCATGTCCTCCGTAGAGTAGCATGACCTAGCACTAGTTAACAATTTCGCTTGCATCCATTAACCTTCATGGCCCGACCCATGCTCTTCATCTGTTACTATTAAACAGAGAGAAGAAGATTAAAGAGAACTCAAGCTGTGAGAGTGACATAATAAATGGAAATGATTTTCAGCTATAACGAAATTCCAAGTTCGTTTGAGAGAGAATTTAAACCTGAAAAACAATGCAAAAGAAATCCAAATTTTACATTGCAATTAAAAAAAAAAAAAAAAAGGAAATGTTAATTTATAACGAACAGATTTTTTGAAAGAAAACTTGAGTCTAAAACCCCCTACTCTACAACTTATGACAGCACGAAAACGAGAATAAGTTAAAGATAAATATTGTTACATTCATGTTTGTTTTGTCCACTTATATACAGATGTACATCTACAAATATACATATTTGTTGTAGTAGTGCATAAGTCCAGGAAGCAGTAAACAAAATATGAGATGAAATATGCTGTTAAAGATAGGTTCCAAAGAAATGACTGTTTTTGAATTATGTTTTTGGACAATACATCTGTGGGCTGTAAATTGGAAGCAAAGTTTAGTAATTCACATCTTGTGACTATAGATTTTCAGTTGCACTTAATGAAGTGATGTTTTCCATTTTTTTTTTGTATTTATGAAGGGGGTTTAGTATGGTTTTAATTTTGTAAAATTAAATGCCTTGAGTGGGATTGAGTACATATTTAGAGTGATATATATGTATAAATATATATTAAAGTTTTTTTCTCAGTAATGTTTTTTTTTTTTTTCATTTTTTGATTTTTAAACATTTTGTACTTATTTTTTTCCGGGAGGCTTTCACTGATGAATTAAACCCATGGACCCCTCCTCCCCCCCTAAGGAATTTCTGAAAAAAAAATGTGCACTTCTCAGTTGTATTTTCCTTAATAGTTCTTGAAATAGTATAGCTGCCACAGCCACTGCTCTGTCTGTTCTCTTTTGGTTTAATGGGTTATTTATTTATGTATTCAACAGTATGAAGGAATCATTGTGTGTTAGATGATTTGGAAGAATTTCATGGATGGCATTTTTTTCTAAAATAATATATATTCTCAACCATTCTCAATCCATTACTGGATAAAGGTCTTATATATTTGGAGCCATTCTTTTCCATGTCACTCCAGCATGTTTTTGAATTTCTTCTACCCATCTCCCATGTGGTGGTCAGTTCTAGTATGTCCAGCCCATTTCCATATGAGTCATTAATTTTATCATGTCATCCACTCTTATTTCCTGAACTGTGAGCCGGTGGCGCAGTGGTCTAAGCGATGGCCTCTGATCATTCGTCTGAAAGGGGTCCGGGTTCAAATCCCGGTGAGGCATGGATGTTGTGTTTTGTCTTACGGCACTGGTTCTCTCCCTTCCCTGGAACCAGTGACCCTAAATTAGGGACGGGCGACTGCTTATAGCCCATTGAGTTGCTCACGGTGGTCGTTAAACCTCCAATCAAAAAAAAAAAAAAAAAAACTATTAGCCCCCCCCCCCCCACACACCATCTTTCTTGGTTATATATGTAGGCTTTTGTTTTCATAATTTCACCAACAATATTGTTTACTGTATGGGTCATTCCATCTGTGATCTTCTATAGGCAAAATTAGGCACATGTGGGAAAACAAAACCCAGTGAAATTTTAATGTTGTTTGTGCACCAAATAGCTTCTAAAATTCAGCTTTTTAAATTTTGGGCTCTTCCACTGCAGCAACGTACTGCATGGCACTTCTGGAAATTCCTGTGTTGCTGAAATACTTTTTTAGAGAAAAATGAAAGCTGCTTCATTTGTACAGTTTTCATAACTGACTTGCTCATTATTCTAAATGAAAAATCAATAATTTAACTGTGTATCTAAAATGGTAGAGGCTGAACTCAAAAATGAGACTTAAGTGGGCCAGGATGTGACCTATATTCCCATTAAAAATAGAAACATGGATTTCAAAATGCTGTATAGGTTAAACAATTTGTGCGATGAAATATTACTTTCATTATTTATAATTTTGTTACTTGAAAGCAAGCTTTTCATATAACCTGAATTTTTTCAGACAGGTTGCTCTAATAATTATAAAAAAATGCCACAAAATATTAAAATATAAAAAAGTTTTGCAGAAATCGATATGTGAAATGGGCTATTTAGTGCAGGACAGAATATGACATGGCTGATATAATACAAGGAATTTAACCATCTGAACCAAACAGAATGATTTGCATTAATACATCATCTAGTTTATTTTTCATTTTCTCAAAAATATTTGGGGCATTATTAAGTCAATTTTTTAGTCAATCCGTACATTAAAATGAATAGTTTATGAGCCATTCTTTGTGAAATGAGCTTAAAAATTTAAATTAAAGCTTATCATTCTAGAATTCTGTTGGAAGTGATGGAAATAAATAGCTTTAATATAATTAATACCATTTTTAGCTCAGTGGGATGATTTGTTCCTTTAATACAGCCATTTGAACAGTGTTTTCACACATGTTGGCTAGTGCTTTTGCTGGTATGTTAATTCTATGTAAGTGAAAACAATATTGTGTTCTCCCTGGAATGTTATTTTACCCAGGATTTGAGGAATGGTAGCTGAGCAATGCTTTTGTGTGCCTCCCCCATCTGTCAACCTTTTCCTTCCTAGAAGTAAAACAGTTTTTTACTTTATTTCCAGAAATGTCAGAGCTGAATAAAAAATAATGAATTGTAAGAAAACGAGAGCAAAACATGAATTCAATTTTTAATTATGAAAGCATAATGTAAAGGAATGGCAAAAATCCACATAATGACTAAAAGGTGCATAAAGTATTGCTAATGAAGTTGTTGTGTGAAAAGAAGTAATAAAAATTGGAACATTTTAGTTGAAGTCGCTACCAAAATGTCCCAATTTTTATAACTTCTTTTTATGTAGCTTACACACTGTCTTTATTAAAAATGCATTAATGTTTCTTTCAGAAGCTTAAAATTATTTTTCATTGAAAAATAAAAAACACTTTAGAAGTAACAGTATTTGTGGTGAGTAACATTTTCAGAAAGTGCGAGGGATAGGTCAGATCTCTTTTCTCTCTGTCCTCAGAATAAAAGACTGGTTAAATGCCTTTATCTTAATTCCTACTGAGCTACTTTTCGGCTGTACCAAAGGTTACTGTTAGTTGGACTTAGGTGCAAGCTAACACGTCCCTGCAAAAACATTTGCTGAAATCACACCTTTGTGTTGCAAATTACTAAAGCTGAATGACAGAATTTTAAAAAACGATGCAGAATATATGGACAACTGAATTATGAACCCCATTAAAAGTAAAAAAAAAAAACTATGATATTTGCATGATATCAGCAGTAGAGCGTTGAAGGGGGAAAACATCCAGGTGAGTCACTTACCAAAAAATTCTCTTATTAGAACACTGCAATGTAAATTTGCATGTTTGTAGAGTATTTTGCTTAAAAGTATGTATACAATAGTGAAATAAGTTCACTTGAAATGCATTGGAATTATTAAAGCAGAAAAGGGATCCGTAAAATGGTGCTGTTGATAACATAGTGTACAATAGTGGGTGGAAGTCAACTTTGGGTTACTATGTTTAATCCTTGATACTGAGGTATCCTAAACCCACCATAAAAATATTTCTTGTAGAGCATGTAGATACTTACATTTTAGAAAATATGTTATGCTTTAATGTAATCTCATGCTTATACACACTTTATAAAGCATATTTTTTGCTGACACTTTTTTATTGAATAAATCCTAACAGTTTCTTAGGAAGTAGTGTTTTCTCTTGGAACTACTGATGGTTGGTCAGGTCAGTCAGCAGATGTTCAGATAGCACATGGTGTTTATCATGAAGAAAAGGTTAGAAAAAAATAAAAGTTAAAAAAAAAAAATAAAAAAATATTGAGGGGACAAATTTTACAGAGACCTCTTGTTCATCATGATTAAGAGGCTAAGTTTAGTGTACCTCCAAAATTGGGAGACTTAAGTTCTGTGAACCAGTGCTTATTATTTCAGTAAATAAATCATCAGCAATTGTCCATTATCCCTGCAAACATCAGGTACCAAATTGGCATTTTCACAAATCTGTGTACACTTTGTTGCAGTTTTAATTAGTATTTAAAAGCTTCATGAGCTAGAGTGAGTTATTTATCTGGCAATTCTCCCCCAACCCAATTTTTGAGTTTAACAACCACCATGAGTTTCTTTAGCAGTCACACCAGGAATCTTCTTGTCACATTATTGGCATATTTTATTATCAGGCCCCACATTTATACTAATCTTGCGCTTCTTTTGAGTTATAGTGCACAAACATTTTGTTTTCTTATAGGAACTGAATAGTTGAAAAAGGGATCACCTTATTTCACTTAATATCCCTTAGATGTTCATAAATAATACAACTGATGGAGGCACAGGTTTAGTACAAAATAATAAAAAAGAAAATCTTAGTCTGACCAAAGTAATAGTTTTTGAGTATGGGACACTGTTAGTACAAAATACAAGACCAGTCTGAATGGCAGAGTTAGACCAGGTGAAAGGATTTCCATAATTAAGAAGTATGTTCAACATAAAAAACGGAAAAGAATCGGAAGTCAAAAACTAAGTTTCAGTTAACCAGAAAAATTACTTACTATAAAGGACTGTTTGAATATTTTCAGAGGATTAGTGAGAACTTTCTTGTCAGACTGGTTCCAGGATTACAAAATAAAATTAGTAACTACCTTCTAAAATTAAAGCAAAAAGAAGAAAACATCCTTTTATGGGAAGGTGTGGTCTACAACATAAAATGTGAGTGTGGTCTCATCCATGTGGGAGAAACAGGCAGACAGTTTAAAACCAGATTGGCAGAGAGAGAACATAAAGCTACAATTAAAAATTTGACAAACAAAACAGGTTTGGGCAGACATGTTCAAAATGCAGGACATAAAGTGCTTTGGGACACTGTAGAAGTTCTGACACATCAACAACATGTTTTCAAAAGAAAATTGTCAGAAGGACTGGAAATAGAAAAAGAGGTACAACATTAAATGATATGAAAGGTTGGAATTTATCTCGTGAATGGCAACACCTACTATAAATGTAGTCGTGAGGAAGGGTAGGGGTGCTACCTGAAAATTTGACATATTAATTTCCTTTATTCCTTAAAAAAAAACATTTTGGAGATATTTGTAATAGAAAAACACATTAAATGATGAAATTAGTAGGTGAGTGTGAATTTGGCACTTCACCTTGTTAACCCAGGCAGGAGCCAAAAGGGTGGCAGCTGCTAAAAGGCAATGAAGGAACAAGTGTGAGCAAGCTTAAGTAAGTGGAAAAATGGAAAGAGATGGGGTTATTCGAAAGAAGAAAGCTCCAGTAAAAATGAAATCATAAATATGACATCTGTAAAGATGTACTCTGATATTGACAACCAGAAAAAAAAATAAACAATTGGGAAGAGGAGCAGGAGTGAGATCGCATAGATAGATGAAAGGGATATCAAGGAAAGAACATAAAATATATTAAGGAAGGAAAAGCTTGGAATTAAAAAAATTAAGAAACAGTTTAAGAGCAGCTGTATATGTATACAAGGAGAGTGAAAGAAAAGTAGAAATTGAGGTGCCAGAAAATATAGAGATCAAGGAAAATTCAACGGGGAAATATGGTGAAGGACGTGCGGGAAGCCAAAGCAAAAAGGGCAGATGCACAGGGTAGAAAAAAGTGAAGCTCTGTTTAAGTGGTGAATCCTCTGAAAAGGAAAAGATATACAATATTGCAGTTTCACTTGATGTAGGTACAAAATGATGAAAGCTGTGTATATCAGGCAGCATTTTTTCACTGGCAGATAGATGTACAGAAAGATATATGTAAGAATGTTTTTCAAATCGAAGTGCTTTAATGAAAAATATGCGCGTTTATTGAGATTTTGAAGTCTTGACGCTAATAAGGCTGTATAGACTAGTTTTCTTTATCAGCCATGTGCAGTTAGCTAAATGCCAGCAAAGTTGACTTAGTATAGTTGCTTGTGTAAAAGTAAAACAGACAGACAGACAGAATGACAGTGACACATACATATATCTTAGTCATTATGTTGACCAATGCATGCTTAAAAATATAGTTTTTACACTGGTCATGAGAGCAAGCTGAATAGTACTGCACTTTTTTCACTAGTGGAAACTTCATTGATTTTAATGTACTTTATTATTTTATTTTGTATCTACTTCATAGAGGAAGACAACATCATGAGTTCAGGTTAGAGAAAGAAGCTAGGACATAAAAAGCATCAGTTTGACTACATATCAGTTTGCCTGCATTGTTCACACATACATTTGGATTTATTCTTTTCACTGGCTAATAAATCAGTTGATTTGTTGACAAGTGCTATCCAGATATTCAGCATTTAGTATCAACTGTGCATTCTGATGCAATATCCAAACACAATGCATAAATACCAGAAGCACTGTCCCCAACATGCTATCTTAGCTTCCGTTGTCAAAAGTTTTTGCTTCCATTTTACGATTATGAGAAATTTTCGCTCCATCCACTTTAGTTTTTGGAAAAAATTCCTCACTTTCTAATCTTAAATGAAAACATTTATCTGATAAAATGATATTTAGCGACAATACATGGCAGAAAGAAAATTTTAAAAGAATTTAAGATTACAGTTCTATGTTAAACTTCCATGTTTGAAAATTGTTGCCTCCATTTTCAAACTGAGACACAAACATTTATGCAATAAAATGGTATTTAACAACAATATCAAACAGTCCTCTCTTGGAACATCACGTGAGAAAAAAATGACGATTATGGGAGAAATCATCACTACGTCTAACTTCCTTTTTCTGAAATCTTGAAAGACAGAAAACTTGCATCCATGCTTGGTAGTCTGCAAGAGAGGATTTAATAGGGTTCTGGGAGTATCATTTTTGTCTACAGGACTAAAATAGAGTTGCGACGTACGTCACCCATCACCGCGATTCTGCTACGGAGAAGAACATGGCTGTAACAATGTACAAATAGAGCAGAAGGGTAAATGTCTTGGATTAGTTTGTTGAAGCTGCCAATATGTCTAGCCATCATATATGTTTGGGCATCCAGTTTGGTTTTGCACTTAAAATCTGATCAAGTTTTCTTCACATGCTCTAATAAACCTGTGGCAGATTGATCAGTACTGATGTCTGTGAAACCAATAAATGTTTCTTGTATCTCTCTGCTTAAATGTACATAATGTAAAACTGTGGAAAGTTCTGCTTTGTTTATTATGTCAGAAGTTTCGTCTAAAAGAATAGCAAGAAAGCCAGTCTGGGGTACATCTTCCTTGATTTTTTTCTAAAATCAAGGAACTAATACAGTTTATTAAATGATTTTGAATTGATGGTGCAGTTCCATGAAAAACTGTTGATTCTCTTAAATGATTGTCTAAAATTGTATTGTATTGAAGAGCCAATTTTAAGAGCTCTGCATAATTCCCTTTATTGTCAGAACTACTAGACTCAGTGTGGCCCCAAAAAGGCAGCTCTTGTCCCCCCTCCCCCAACTCCCCCAGAAGCATCATTCACCTGTTTAAGCAATTAGAAAATCTGCCACTTTTTTCTGTTTGATGATCTATTCTTATTCTCCCAAAGCTATTTAATTGAACTTATGCTTTTAAATGATTCATTTATTTTTCATGTTTGTAAATAACTACTGAAAATATTCAAATTGTCAAATCCTATTTTCGACCAAACTCCTCCATCATTAGAAAGCAGTAAGCAAGACCAACAAAACAATTTGTCTAAATGTTCTGAACCAGTTAACTATTTAGTGTTTTAAGTATCTTATATATTCTCTTGTTTCTTCTTCATGTTTGCTTATGAAATTAGGAATAGCTGGACATGGCTTACCTTTTTCTTTAACAATTAAAACGTTCACAGTAAGAGTTCTACAAAATAATGCAGGAGTTAAATAACACATGACACTTTTTCACTTCCACCTTCTATTTTTAACATGCGAGGAAACAAGCAAGACATAGGTGATATAAACAATCGTACTCAAAATAAAGATAAAAGGAATGTATATAAAGATGAAGTAAGTGATGTAAAGACTAAGAAATTGACATAAAGACTAAGGGAACTTGCCAGAAATTTAGCCAGTTTTATTTCTGGTTTACTGTTTTTTTTTTCAGTTTTTTTTTTGTGTGTTTTGTTAACTGTATTTGGTGAACTGTGACAAATACTTAAGCATGGGCGTTTTTTTTTTTTTTTTTTTTGCATGTGTTGCTGTGGAATTCAAACCCATCACTTTGAGAAGTCAGAAATCCATACCTTAAACCACTGAACAGCACAATTTTTTTAATCTCCTTGCAATGAAAAATCATGAATGTCATTTTGTGAGTTTTTGCTGTTCTTTTATGTAACAGTGGTAAAGTAGTACTTAACATAAGTCTTATGTAACACTAATGTAAAAGTGGCAATCTGAAATATTTGGTCTCTTTGTAAACACTGATAATAAGGTCCGTGGTCTGTCTATATTATGAATATATGTTATAACATATAAGCAGCAGTGTCTAGTCCAAACATTGCAATAAATATCTATTTTCTGAACTGTAATAGGACATGCATGGTTAGTACATATGTTATAAATCTGCACAGGTCTTAATCTGGAGAGCCCAGCCTAGTATAAACTTGATCATGTGAGGCCCATTGACCTATCTGTAATTAAGGCACCTGGTTTGTTGCGTTGCATTTTCGTGGCTTCTGATTTGCATCACCGCTAAACTCTCTTATGAAACACTGAAGCCAACAAAAAAGGGGGATCACATAATTTCATTTCAATGTTTTGGAGTTCAGTATTTCAATTAGATGGGAACAGAGAATTCAACATTGCTTTAATGTGTCTCGGGGATCAGGATACATGAGCACAGGAAGATACATGGCACAGTAAAACATCAAAAATAGCAGGGTGAAACAGAAGGAACACAAGGTGAAGCACACAGGGACAGTCGCTGAACAGAGGGACGATGACGGGGAAGAACTAACTGCACTAGGTAGGTTGTAATAGTCAAGCAATGCGGGCGCAGGCAATGTCATCGAAGAACAAGGCATACAGGAATAATCACAAAACAACATAAGAGGCAGGTAAAGTAATGGTAGCAGAGAACACACGCGGCAATCGCACAAGTAGAGAAGTTTGGGATAGGCGCTGCGGGAGGCACCAAGCAAAAGAGCAGTGTTGTGCATAAGACAAAAACCAAGAGAGACAGGAAAAACATAGCAAAGCATAACACATCAGGATTCAAATATCAGGCAAACCACATGGGAGCTAATCAGACGGACAAACCTGAGCGAGGCGATTTTGAGCATAACTAATAAAGCCTTCAAGATGAACACAATAACGGGTAACTTCTGGGTGAGAGACCATAAGGACGGTAAACACAGCATAGTAGGAGCCAAGATCATCAATCATAGCTGAGTGCCGCCCCGGTGGCGTAGTGGTCTAAGCGATGGCCTCTGATCATTCGTCCGAACGGGGTCCGGGTTCGAATCCCGGTGTGGCATGGATGTTGTGTTTGTCTTATGGCACTGGCTCTCTCTTTTCCCTGGAACCAGTGACCGTAAATTAGGGACGGGCGACTGCTTATAGCCCATTGAGTTGCTCACGGTGGTCGTTAAACCTCCAATCAAAAAAAAAAAAAAAAAAATAGCTGAGTACTCTGCAGGATCATGGGAGGCGAGAAGGTGATCAGTGATAGCTTTACAAGAAGAGGCAAAGAATAATGGGTAAACATCATCTAGAGAAATCGCCTGCCAAAAGGTAGGATCTTTTCTAAAGGAGAGCATCATTTGATGACAGCAGAGGGACTGACAATAAATTGAGCAAATGCTGCGGCAAGAGGATGAGGAGCAGAGCCTGGTGAAGAACGATGAGAAGGAGAGATAACCACAGCGGTACGCTTGGCTCGAGTCTTCCGATTGGGGTGACGACGGTGCTTCTTATTAGGAGCACTACCAGCAGGGAAATGTTGATGTAGAGAACGAGATGACGAAGCAGGAACATCAGGCGTCAACCCAGGAAGCTGAAGAGGCAAATTGGGTACAAGTTCATAGGACACAAGCAAAAAGGTAACAGAAGAGGCAGCCGGGGCCGAGGAAAGTGAGGCTTCAAACGAGTCCAGAAGAGCAGCTGTACAGGATGGCAGGAACTGGTACCAGGGAATCAAGACGAAGGCATCAGTACTAGATGCAACAGATGAACACCACGAAGGAGGCAGAGAGCACACCGGAGTACTAGAACCAGTGGAGAAAAGATAAGTATCAGCAGGTGATGAAGAAGACAAAACGGGCACAAGCACTGAAGTAGAAGCAGTAGATCCAGGAGTATCCACAATAGGCGACGCTGGCGGGAAAAGAAAAAGACCTACGGAGGAAGGCAACGAAGAGAAAGATTGTGACTGAGAATGTTGGAACGGAGCAGACAGAGACATGGAGGCCAGACTTAAAGAAAGCGGTACTGTGATGGGTGCATGAGCAACCGTTAAGGAAGTACAAGAAGAAGTGAGCAGACACTGCGAGCGATGATGACCAGGCTGTTTACTTGAGAAACAATGATAGGAGGTGAACACGTTGATAATGACGTTGTGATGCCCACAACTCACCTTGGAAAGTAGTGGGGCAGGAAGTAATAGTCCATATCTGGGAAGAGAACTAAGGCTTAGCGGCAGAAGCCTAAATAAGGATCACCACCTTGATCGGTAGGGGCGGCGGGGAGCGTGCGGATATCACCAACAACGCGTCCACACTGAGAAACAAATGCATGTAAAAACTCATCGGAAACTTCCGGAGGTACGGGATGCAAATTAAGAAGAATGGGACAATGTGAGAGGGGTACAGGGACCAAACTTTGCTCCCCAACGGAAAGGCTAGTTGATAGGACTTGAGAAACATAATCAGGTGAAGAGAAATACACAAGGACTGACTTAGGCTTTCTTGCCAAATGTGTGATTGCGCCAGGAGGGAGAAACTGTAATGCAGACATATAGGTGTGCAACTTGACATCGGGTAAGGCATCGAACTTGATGCCTAAACTCAGCGTGGAACCTTGACGGAAGATAAATTAGTCCAAGGACGACAGCAAAAAGGTCGGTGACGTTGAACACGAAGCTGTAACAGGATGAAAAGAAGAGTAGGCCGAGGACGCATCCAACACACTTGGAGGACAAATCATGGATGCAGTATATGGAGTCGCAAGAGGGAAATCAAATCCAGAAGCAGAAGCACAGGCCATGGTCAGTGTGGAGAAATGGAGCGGCGAAGCGGCAGATGGCACACAAGACCACTATAACAAGATGAAACACTTTGTAGGCAATCGGCACAATGGAGAAGGCTGCGCAGAGAACCACTGTCGATGGGTGGAGCACCAGGAAGGCAATCGGCACACCGGGGAAGGCAGTGCAGAGAACCACTATCGATGGGTGGAGCACACTCATGGGAGACAGACACAGTCAGCAAGAAGGTTGCCACAAGCAGCAGGCAGGTGCAGAGCATACAGTCAAGGCGAGTCACGATGGGCAGATTGTAAACAGACCCAACAAGAGGAATTATGAAGGAATATCGGTAAAATATTCACTTACCAAAATGTTAATCAACAGTGATATTATTACAAAAAAATGCATGAACTGCTTAAGCGTTTGTGATGGATTCTGGACTTTTTTTTAGCATTTAATAGAGTGATTCTGGATTTTATAGTACAGTGAAACCTCTGTAACAGAAACCACCAAACAATGGTAAATTTTTGTTGGTACTGAACAGCTGCCTTAGGATTAACATGATTGATTACCTCTGAACAAGAAAACCTTTTAACAGTGGTCAACAGGCATCCTAGTCAGTTCTGAAGGAGATCTAAGGGCACCTTGTCCCTTTGCCCTTTTGATTTTACATAGTTGTTTAGGTACTTCACCAAGAGGGTCAAAGAATATTGTTTAAGGAACTGTGCAGCAGGCAAGATAGTGTGGTTTGTGACGAGTACAATGATGTGCTTAAGTGAAAAAAAAAAGGAGTTTAAAGTTTAGTTTTACATGAAACAAGCTCCATCTGCTGTGCATGTTATAGTCTCCCTGTGGAGGCTGCGGGAGTGGTTTCTGATGTCTGGGATATTGCTCATTGGCAGTGATATCTTTTGGTTTAGTCCCTGTGGGTTCTGCTCCTGCTTTCCTATGCACAGCCAGCTAACTATGCAGTTACACTTCACTGTCTAACATTTTTCTTCCCTTTTTTTTTCTTATGGCATACCCTAACTCTAATCTTCCTATTCTTATGGGCTGTTTAAGACTGTACATGAGATACTGCTTTCCTAAAATCCTCTTCACCATTATTTGTTTATTTAGTTATTATATTGAGTTTATTTAGCATTCAGCATTTGGAGAAAGCACTGCAACCCTTTTCTTTTGTATAAAATTCATGCACTTGTTCTGCATTTGCACAAATGCTACAGACTAGCATTGTTAACTTAGGCCTAACCTCTAAACAATGACCACTTCCTAACAATGGTCACTTTTTCCATGTCCGAGGAGTGACCGTTATTCGAAGGTTTCACTGTACCTCCTGCCACTGGCTATTCATGTTAAGCCATTCTCAAAGTTAACAGGTTAAACCACATTTTACATAGCAGCAACGTGTTATTCTTCTGTAAACGGAGCGGAATCTTAAAGCTGTTTAAGACTATACATCACTGCTGATGCTATTGATGATTTTGAAACAACAGAACTATTGGAGTGATAATTTCTTTTGTAGAACATTTCTTCTCACATTTTATATTTTTGAATTTCATTTCTCTGTACTTTTTTAAAAGTTGTTTAATTTTTCATTCATTAACAATTAATGTATATATATTTCTGTGTGTGCATTCAAATAAAAAAAATACCTGCACAGTTTTATTTTTTCCTGATTTTTGGCATGGCTTAGTAATTTTTTAATTCTAGTTTTGCTTATGATCCGAACACTTATATTTTCTGCACAAACTTACAAAATAATACATTGAACAAAAAAGCACTAAATATGGGAAGAATTCTCACAACATTGTTTGATGGCGGAGTGAACATGCTTTGCTACAGAATGTTCTAGGCATGGTGTTGAGTCATCAATCAGACCACGAATGGCAGAAGAGTACATTTCTGAATGGCTTATCAGTTCATTCGAGGTCAAATCCACTACTCATTATTTACCTTAGGTTATTGTTAATGTGTAAGTAGTGCTATGGCATTAGTATCTGTCCATCACATAGTAAAAATTTTATCCATAATTTCACTTTATTAACTTAGATTGTGACACATCCAAAGCAACGTGGGAATTCAACTTTGAGTTGCTACCCATCGGCTAAGAACTGTTAACTTAGAGTATTAAAAACTACAGGAAGGGTCACTGTTTTCAAAATAAATCAGTTAAGGTCAGAATGTAGGACAAATCTTGAGAATAAGAGAGCATGAGTTTCATATGAATTGTCTTTGGCACATTTGCTGTTGCTTTTCCAAATGTCTTTATGACATATTCTGTAAGAATTTTGGGAATTGTCAGGGTATTGTTAAAATGATTCAATCATACAAATGGTCAAAATCCATTAGCCATTTTAAATTTGACAAATGACAACAAAAATTAATCTTAGTAATCCTGTAAAATTAAAGTCCATTTTAAATGATAATAACACCATTTATTTTGTTATTTTGATAGAACATCGTTAACATTTTATATATTACCAAAACATTATCTGGGTAATATGCCAGGTTTCTGCAAAGAGTTTGTTAACATTTTATATATTACCAAAACATTATCTGGGTAATATGCTGGGTTTCTGCAAACAGTTTGAAGACCATTGCAGGTAAAACAGTAGCTCATACTCTATGAATAAATTGTAGCACAGATGCTTATTTATGAAGGAGACTCAGAAAATAAAGGCAATGTTCATACCCTTTAATACTGGGGTAACTGTGAGCAAATGAACATAATGGTTGTCTCACTTCTCCACATAGTCCTTGTAGGTCAATGTACTTCTTGTATCATTCCATAAATTTCTCCATTCCTTGAGAGAAGAAGCTTTTCAGCTGCTTCCAAATCCAGGTCTTCACCATTTCCTTAACCTCATCATCAGAGATGAACCTGTGACAGACAACCGCCCCTGTAGCGCTGTGATCTAAGCGATGGCTTCTGACCATTAGTCTGAGAGGGGTCCGGGTTTGAATCTTGGTTAGGCATGGATGTTGTGTTTGTCTTACGGCACTGGTTCTCTCCCTTCCCTGGAACCAGTGGCCCTAAATTAAGGATGGGCGACTGCTTATAGCCCATTGAGTTGCTCATGGTGGTCGTTAAACCTTCAATCAAAGTAAAAAAAAGAACCTGTGACAGCATACAGCCTCTTTAAGTGGACCAAAGATGTGATAATTACATGGCGTCAGATCAGGGCTGTAAGGGGAATGTGTTTGTTTGAATTTCTTCTTTACAGGAGAAGATGGGTGTTTCCACTGCATGCTTTGTCTCTTGCTTTCTGGTTCAAAGTGATGAACCCATGTCTCACCACTGGTGACAATCTGCTCCAAAACACTCGGATCTACTTCATAACATTTCAGGAATGGGGTCGTAACCTCCATGTTGCTTGTGCAGATAAATAAGCTGTTTGGGTACCCATCTTGCTCAAACTTTATGATACCCCAAGTGGGTGGAAAGGTTTAAAGTGGGAAGAACAAATTTAATCAACAAAGCTTGATCTGGTTGGCCATCAACATTGCCCACCCAAGCCCAGATTGACAGGGTGAATGGCTTGATCAAAGAGACCGATGGATTTCGTTGTCTACTTTTGCTGCACATTTGGATATCAGCTGTGGATCCTCACATGCCATAGTGCATGATGACCTATTCATAAACTTTTTGTTGAATCATGCTGTTTTCACTTCTGTACTGATTCAGTGAATTTCATCAGGTTTTACTTCCTCTGCCCAAAGAAATCTCATTACGGTGCATTGTTCAACAATGGTGCAATCCCACAGTAGAGCGTCCATGTTTATTTGACCTTGGCTTCAACTAGATTAATGGCAGAATGCAGCGCTGTGCATGTTCGAACTACTCATAAGCCATTGCGAACATGTTGTGTTGTGTCAGCTTCTATCCATAGTGGTTACCACGTAATTTTCAAATAGCCTTTACTTTTTGATTTACCTACGTATAAATTCTTGTTATGTTTGATCTACCAGTCAATTGACAAACCAATAATTGCTTGAAATTATTCTTGAAGATGAAATTTTGGTCTATATTTATCAGCTATGAAATAGTAGTTGCACTTGGAGACAAAAGCACCAGTTTGATATTGGACAAATTCTGTACCAATGAGTGTTGCTGGGCCAAGTTATCGACTAAGAGTTAATTTTTTTTTTTTTAATTTCTTGACTTATTCCACTTTTGTATGTGTTATTAAGAAATTTTGGAAGTTTACCTGTGGCATTTTATTGGCAGTTTGCTTTCAACAGAAAGCATCTTTCTGTTTTTGAAAAACTGCAGTTTCTTTGATATTTCAATAGGAAGTATATTTTTGTGGGTTCCAGTAATGTTCACAGATGCAAAACAATGAAACTATTCATAAATCTTTTGCCTTTAAACTCATTGGTTTCCTTTTAATTTAAAAGTTACATTTGGAGTGACAACATATGTATAAAAACACTCAAAAGTGTTGTCTTCTTTATAAATGCTTATTGACTCTAACACTTTCTCTTTATTCCTTCACTTATTGGTTTTTGTATGCAGTGGCACCATCTTTCTGACAAAGTTTTGCAGTTATGCAAAATTTTTTCATATATATATACACTATATTGACAAAAGTCACTGAACATCTAGAAGAGAAACACAACTTTTTTTTTTTGTCTGAAATTTCCCCCAAAACTGTAGCAGATTTTCATACAAGTTTAAATGATTATTAGAGTATATGTCGATGATCAAAAACTATCCTTAAAGCTTATTACTTAAAATTTTGAAAAAACAAAAACAAAAAAACAACTAATATTTATTCCAATAAATAACTAGCTTTTTTTCACAAAAAAAAGTTTTTTTTTTTTTATGCACCGGAGATTTAGTGCTCCAGGTGAATCTCTCCCCTCTATCAGGTGAAAGTCTCAGGTGAGACAGGCATAGGCGAATCAAGAATTCTTTCCTTGCCTAAAATGGCGGAGCCCATTAACTTTCGACGTAGGAGGAATAGGCAAATCAAGAAGTTTGCTTTGCTCCAGGTGAATCCTTCCTTTTTAGCAAGTGAAAGGTTTAGGCGAGACAGGAATAGGCGAATCAAGAATTCTTTCCTCGCCTAAAATGACGGAACCCATTAACTTTCGACGTACAAAGAATAGGCAAATGAAGTAACCCGGGGCAGAGAGGCTGAAAAATAAACAGCTAAAAAAATTCTGTAATTAACTGTAATTTATTTCATTCTAGCATTCCAGGCTTCTAATTGTGCCAGATAATTTTACCAAATGAAATTTAAATTTGACTTAAATCCTTTGAAAAATACATGGGTCATTCGCTTTAAAATGTCCAGAACACCCAATAATTTTTCAGATCGGCGCCTATGACACATTCGCTGCCATTTTTGTTTCTATTGGAGGTTTAATGATCACCTTGAGCAACTCAGTGGGCTATAGGCAGCAGCCCGTCCCTAATTTAGGGCCACTGGATCCAGGGAAGGGCGAGAGCCAGCGCCATGAGACAAACACAACATCCATGCCTCACCAGGATTCAAACCCGGACCCATCTCCGACGTATGATCAGAAGCCATCGCTTAGACCACTGTGTCACCGAGGTGGCCCATTAGTTTCGGAAACATTTATTAGCGTGACTAGTGGTTGCGTCGTACTTGTTACTCGCACCACACTGTCTCCACCTTAGCATTAGTAAAGTCGTTTAGGCTTGGTGAATCATTTGCGAGCAGCAGTTCACAGTACGTCACAGCCCTCATAACCTCTTGTATTCATAACGACACATTTTTGAAAATGATTACCTGATTATCGTGAAGTAAATTACTCCTATTTTTCACGCTATATTCCTTGTTAATAAGTCAATTTTTCGTTTTATTATTACTAATAATATTTTACCCCCGGGCAGAAATTTCCGCAGAGCTGCCTTAATTTCCCCAGAACCTTGTTCGCGCGTTCGAACATATTCTGCACCCCTGGGTTTCGGAACATAGCGATAGGTATGCGTCTCCATTCAGTACATAATGCTGCCGCTAACTGTTGCTTAGTAGTTGGCCTTGGTTCCAAACTTCTTATGCAGCATTCTAATTCATCCCATAGGTGCTCTATGGGATTAATATCAGGTCTCTGTGCTGGCCAGTCCACACATGATACGGAATTATAGTCAAACCACGCCGTAACAGTCCTTGCTTTTTATGGCTTGGTGCATTATCCTGCTGGTACTAACAAGGCTCGGTTCCATAGTATTGCCACAGAGTTGGTAGGGCATAATTGCCCAGAATATTGAGGTAGATGTGCTGGTTGACAGGCTTGTCCACAATAACCAATGGGCCGACACTATACCACGAAAAACACCCCCACAAGAGTACACTGCCAGCTCCAAACTTGACCGTAGGAACAGTACACTGTGGTAAATAGCATTCCCACGGATGCCGCCATACCCACACATGGCCACCAGACTGTTGGATCATGTATCTGGATTCATCAGTACATAGGACCTGTTTCCATTGATCTATGGTCCACGATAAATGTTCTTTACACCATGCTAAATGACAAGTAGCATTCTGAGTGGAGGTGAAAGACTTATGAGCAACCACACGACCACAGTAACCCATGGAATGAAGTTCTCTGCGAATGGTGCATGTACATACCGAGGTTTCAGCATTTTTTCTCACCTGTACACTGAGGTATTGGGCAGTACTCCTTCGATTAGCTGTAACGACTCTCCTGAGGCGTCGACGTCCTCTATCACTGATTTTCTTTGGTCTGCCGGTACGTTTTGCTGCTTCAGGCACACCATGTGTCTTCCACTTTTTCAGTACATCCAAAACAGTTTACTTGGGTATGTTTAAACACCTCTCAGTCTCTCTTATGAATAACCCACTAACAAAACACCCAACAATCTTTCCTTTCTCAAAGTCAGTTCTCTCCCGCCGCAACATTTTCACTCAACCTCACAGTGCGATATGATCGCAGTCAGCTACAGGGTTGTTTTTATACCGTTTGCAGCTGTACCACGCATCTTAACAATGCAGCGGATCTGTTCATTTGCTTTTGAAGGAGTGTCCAGTGACTTTTGTCAATATAATATATATATATATATATATAACATAACAATCATTGGAAATATATAAAAAACAGAAGAAAACACTGATTTGGATAAACAAAAGAAAGACTGTGGTATCAACCAGGAGAAAAAAAGGATTATAGAACATATAGCAGCTGTCATCCATGGCTTCATCAGGGCCAGCACAGATCACATCTCTCATAATTTTATATAGATCAGAAAGTGTGGGTTTCTGCATTATCCAGTTTGCAAGAAAAACTAGGAAAAATTATAATAACAAACCAAACAAACCCATCTACATTGCAACCAAGACACCCACAGCAAATTTTACCACCCTAAAATACGAAAAGCTAGAAGCTACCCCAAAAAATAAAAATTATTAAAGGAGACTAAATTAAAACAAAGGAACTCTTAAAAAAAAAAAAAACCAGTTGTAAACTGAATAATCGTAGTTCAACCACACTGCTCTAAGAACCTCAAACCATATACTGTTGTATTATTAATCCCTGTAAAATACCAATGAAAGACAAATATCAAAACCATTGTAACTGCTGATGGTTTCACTGAATCAAAGGCCTTTTCATAATATATATACACACACGGTCGTATGAGAATAATATGACCACCCCCGGAATCACAGTGTACACGCGCCTTGGCACGTCAGAGTGCACGTGACAAGGTCGACCACACAGAGATATAAGTGGCCGGCCAGGGCAGATGAGCCATAGGTGAGCATAATGGGCAGAGGTAGTGATTTGACGGATGTTCAAAAAGGAATGATCTTCGGCTACCGCACCAAGGGTGGAAGAATATCAGAAACAGCAGGCTTTATGGGCTGTTTGCAAGGTGCTGTAGTAAGGGTGTATCAAGAATAGACTGCTGGAACACCGAGTACCTCCCGACGTCATAACTGTGGAGCCCTAAAAGCCATCAACCCCAGAGTAGAATATCGCCTCTGTCGCCTGGTAAAGGGCAATCAACGTGCAGCAGTGCAGCGATTGATCATGCAAGTGAATGCTGGTTCACCCAGGTACGTGTCCCTGATAACAGTAGAGGAACCCTGTTGTGCATGGGTTTTCAGAGTCTACGCTGCGTCAACGCGCCCATGTTAACCCAGGTTCATGGGCAACAATGCCTGCAGTTTGCATGGGATTACCATCATTGGACAGTGGAAGAATGGAAAATGGTTGCCTTGTCCGACGAATTGAGATTTCTACTACACAGAAGTGATAGGCAGTGACGGATACGGCATCAGATACACGAGAACCAACACCCGGACATGCTTGTCGGTCAAGTATAGGCCAGTGGTGGTAGTGTGCATGTCTGGGGAAAGTTTTCCCAGTATGACCTGCGACCACTGGTGCCACTGGATGGGTCCCTGAACACCAATGGCTACCTGTCCATCCTTGCTGACCACATGCACCCTTTCATGATGGACGTGTACCCTGGTGGTGATGGTGTCTACCAACAGAATAATGCGCTGCGCCACGTCGCTAAGGGAGTGTGTGACTGCTTCCAGGAACAAGACAGCGATGTCTCTGTTCTCCCTTGGACGGCGAAATCGCCTGACCTCAATCCCGTGGAGCACTTGTGGGACTATTTGGATCGACAGGTTCGACGTGCCGACCCACAACCACAACTCTAGAACCTCCGTGCTCTGCTGTAGTCCGAATGGGCATGTGTGCCTCGGGCAACCTTCCAGGGCCTCATTGCGTCCAGGTCACGCCATCTCGCTGCTGTCATCCGGGTCAAGGGTGGTTATTATCGTTGTTAGGTAGGTGGTCATATTATTCTGATATGACTGTATATATTGGGTTGTCGGAACATTCATGACGTATTTTAGCCATGTTTTGCAAAGGTCATTTATTGATAGAAAGAACAAAGATCAATCAATGATATAATGCCCGTTTTGTTTGATAACCTTTTGCCATCTTTCAGTGAGCAGCAGAATGCCTCATTCATAGAAGGACCTGTCTTTCGTGGCGAAAAACTGTACAAGAGGCTGATTTACAGCCTCATCTGAAATGAATGTTATACCACACAAGGACTGTTGAAGAGAGCGAAACAACTGGAAGTCTGAAGGCGCAAAGTCAGGCAAGTATGCTGGGTGTGGCAACACATCCCACCCAAACTTCAATAATTTATGGTGGGGGATCAAACTTGTGTGTGGTCTCGTGTTGTCGTGATGGAGCACAACACCTTTACGATGAACGAGCTCTGGACGTTTCTGGATGATGGATTCGTTCAAACTGTCCAGTTGCCGACAGTACACATTCGAATTGATTGTTTGGTTCCGTGGTAGGAGCTCGAAAAACACGACACCTTTAAAATCCCACCACACTGAGACCAGAACCTTCCGCTGATGAATGTCTCCTTGGATGTCGTTTGAGGCGAAGCAGCACGTCGGGACCAAGACCGTTTGCACAGCACATTGTTGTACACAATCCACTGTTCATCACCAGTTATCAGTCGCTTCAAAAAAGGATTGTTTTTCTCACGTTTAATGAGCATATCGCAGATGTTTATACACGCCGTCAATTGAGCTTCTTTGAGTTCATGAGGAACCCACACATCGAGCTTGCTTACGTATCCCAGCTTCTTCAGCTGGTCGTGAATGCTTGAATGATGGATGTGCAATGTGTCTACAATCTCTCGTGTACTGTAACGTGGGTTTGACTCGATCAATGCCTTGATTTGGTTGTCATCAACCTTGGTTGGCCTCTCAGACCGAGGAGCATCGTTGAGGTCAAAACACCAGCACAGAATTTTGCCAACCACCGCTGGCACTGACGTTCATGTAGAGCGTTATCACCGTACACTCTACGCAACTTTTCACGAGCTTGACACTCGTTCTTCCCTTTACGGAAGTAAAACAGTAAAATATGGCAAAAATGCACAGTTTGGTCTTCCATCTTCAACTTGATGTCAAATCTCCGCAAATCAACCAAATCGCTCACTATTCCTTTTAGACTGCAGCTTGAACTGGCACCTGTCGAATGCCATAGCGATAACAGAGCTGCGCATGCCTCTAGTACTTCCAAAACCGCCCGACCGCCATCAGGTGCCAAAATACGTCATGACTTTTCCGACAACCCAATATATATATATAGAACCCGGACCCATATCGGAAGAATGATCAGAAGCCATTGCTTAGGCAACTGCGCCACTGGGGTGACACTTGGACATTTACAATATATGCAGAAAATAACATGATTCAATGGAATTACCTTTAATGTTTTTTAACATCTAATTTGAAAGTGCAACTCAAAGGACAAAGAATGTTTCCAAAATAAGATTCCAATGGAATGGTGATATAGCAGAGTAAGAGTGCATTCCCAATCAATTTTTTAAGTAAGAAGGGGAAAAGGAGACTCCAAGGGTGCAAAAATTCATTTACATTTGCAGACTTTTTTTATATATTTTATTGTTTAGGGTTTTGCTTCTTTTTCCTTATTTTAGTCTTTTTGCTCATCCCTCCTACTGTCCCATGAAGTTAGTTTTAGTTCCCCATTGAACACTATTTCATGTGAAATTGCTCTTTTGCAAAAATTACCTTCACACATCCAATTGACCTCCTCCACTAGTGTTTTCTTGGGGCAGAAACAAAAACTGGCTTGTGTCTGGTGTGTGTCTCGGTATCTGCCGCATCCACTATCATGGGCAAATCCAAGGAAGGTCAGGACATTATTTTGCTTACTTCTGCTCATTACGAATGATGTGGATGGAAGTAACAAAAAATGGCTGTTGCCATTACAAGACAAGGACTGGGAAACTTTTCTGTATTTGTTGTTTCTTTTGCTCTTTACAAATCATGAGGGATAAAAGAAAACTGTTATGCAATAGCATTTCATGAACCTGTCACTAGTTTGCAGCTAAATAGGAAACCATGCAGCAAGGTAAACGAAATAGAAATTTACCTTTTAACTTGTGACAAAATAAAAAAAAAATAAAAAAAAATTACTGGTCATCTGGGCCAGTAAAACCAATAATTCAGTGGTCCTGTGGAAATTTTACTGGCCAATGGCCAGCTGACCACTGGGTAATTCGAACACGGCCATGTATGTACTGTAGTCGAAAACTTGTGGATGAATTATGAAATTTTGTAGGAGGAATCCCCTGTACAATTATGCAAGCCCATAGTATTTATTACTGTTATAGAAGTACTGTATATTATACTGTTTGTCTGTTTCCTGGAAACTGACTGATTATGAAAATCTGGCGAAAAGACAGGCTCATCCTAACTGACAATTCAGTGGCATCCTAAGTGCATTAAGGTGAGTTCATTCAAGGTGTTCACATTTCAACAAAAGTGCTTTAGCCCATATTTTAATAGAAAACAAAATGAAAAACTTCCAATAAACAACAGCAGAAGCGTGCTTTTTTAGCATGTATTTTAAAATAGGATGCCAGTGATTCTTCTTACAAAATGAGCATGCCTTTTGATATAAGTCTGGAATGTAGTATCCTTAAAGGTATTTTGAGTTTCTTTTTAGTGAGCAATTAATGGTTTTCTGACAAAAAGGACTGAATTATTTATGCTATCTGTTGGAAAAGCAATGCATCAGGAAAGCTCTGTATAAAATTTTCAAACATATTGTTCCTAATAGTAAGAGCATTCATTATACATCATAAAAAGCTGAAAAATGCATGAGTATTTTGGCCATAATTACAGCTACCAGATGCAAAAGTGTTTTTTTGTTTGTTTTTGTTTTTAATCAGACTTGTAGTTAATCAGACTTGTAGAAGTGGTATTATAGTGCAAAATGCAAATTCACATCTACATCACCACATTTGCATCTTTTGGCCATCTAGCTATAAAATTACAATGCAAAAGATTTGTAAATCATTTTGCTGATGATTCTACATATATGTACAAAAAAAAAAAAAATTCAGTCTAGCATTTAGAAGCGTACATGTTACCAGATAAAATAAAAAAAAAAAAAACACCTGTTTATGCCACTTTTCAGTGAAATGGTGAATCACATAGGTAGGAAAGTGCACGAATCACCTTCCTTTATGGTTTAATGCTATTCATTCAGAGATATTGTATCTGCAGATGGATGGACAATGTGATGTTTTGTAAGCATGCATTTTTTTCATCGTCAGATGACTTTCTAAAATTGCTGTTAAATTGATGACATTGCAATAGGACGAACACTTGATGTTATTTCACTGGCTGGAAATCACATTCATGCAAGTGCATCATGAGTAAATACACAGAACCATTTCCAGTGAAAGTAAAAGACACAAAAACTCACTGACTTATGCTTCTAATCTAGGTGATTACTGTAGATTTTGTGGCATTCAAATTATGGTTTTTGTGAAAATGTGATATAAAAATTTTCTGTTCTGTGCTTGTGTTCACAAAAGCACGTTTTGAAATATAAATTTTGTGCAAAATTGGCCCTTCTCTGTTGTTGCATTTAACATTTCCAAGTCCCACCATTTTGTGTGAGTTTTACTGAAAATCCATTACTGAGAATTGCAATTGTGCAAATTAAAGAAAAAGGAACCATAGGATGGATTATTTAAGCGAGTGAATTTCTATTATCAGTGGTTCACTCTCTCTCGTGCACAGCCCTGGCCTAGGGTGACAAATTTTTAAGGAGTGGCAGAATTTTTTTAGGATTTCAAAACATCTATGAAGATTGCTTGCCCTTGACGAAGCCGACAAGAGGTCAGTCATTAATATGCTTCCCTGCATTATTTTATTCGGTACTTTGCATAGTTTGAAGCTAGCCTGGTTCAGTTGGTGTATTTTGTGACTTATGGTCTTTCTATTATTTCTATTATTTTATTTCTCTTGTTCAAAGTTTTGCTTTGTTTTGCCCCATCTATGGAGATATTGATACATTATTTTGCAATCAGTGCTATGTATTATTGTTGCTTCAGTGATATTGACAGAATTTTAGAGCAAATTGGATTGGGTATTAATAATGATCATCTTAATACTGTACACAACAAGATGACGCTTATCTTGGATGTCATTAAACCCTGATAAACACACACAAGGCAACATGTACGCGAGCCATAGCATTCAATTATAGCGTTTATGAGAGGATTCCGATGACTTGCTGCGGCAGGGTTTCAGGCATGTCTTCCGTTGTGTTGCTGTCCACTGACTGCCGGGCGTTTTCAACAGCTCGTGGAGTTGTACCGACCACGTACAACTTGAACTGCAAAATGTGGTGTTGTGTTATCTTTAGCGACGAACCTTGGTTTTGTTTAGGAACCGATAATCGCCTTATTCGTATGTAGGGATGATGCAGTTAATGTGTCATTCCACGACATGGTGTCTGAGCTGCAATCGTTATCAAGGCCATCTAGAAAGTACAAGGCCATGGGACATTAGAGAGACGAGCTTCCTTTGTTGGTGATGTCACTGTCCTGTTACACGGCTTGATATGTCCGTGCCGTGCTTGATGTCATACACGAGAGCGTTGGAAACCAATCGAAAGTCTTGGTTCAAAAAGAGGGAGCTCATCTCTCTTATGTTGTGGTCTTGTGTTTTCTAGATGGCCTTGTCGTTATGGTCCGAGATGCATTGAGTTACTATAGCTGGTCACTTCTGTTGTATATTCCAGGTACTTTTAACTGTGCTGTGATGTCATAGAACTCCAAGGACTCATTTGAGAGTGTGCATTCCGCTGTATTTCGTCAAGATAACACCAATCCACACAGCACTAGTTTTACCTGGGAATGTCCAAGACTTACTGACACTCTTCCCGAAGGAGTTCCTGAATTTGTCTCCCATTGATTTTGTCTGGGTCTGGTTAGGGTGTCATCTGCAGACTTATCCGCGCAGCTGTTTGCAGCTGTCCTGAGAGACCTGTTCCAGCTGGCGTGGTAGTAGTTGCACGACTTGCCAAATACTGCTATGAATCAGTGGGTCTAAAATGAATGTGTGCCATGTAACCGTAATCATGTCATTCATCTGCCAAGCCTGTCCTTGTAATTTTCACCTAATTTCAATGAATTTTTCTGGGCGATGCAACTTCAATGTTATAAGAGTGTATGCATCTTTCTAGTATATAGTTGGATTTTATCTTTCTGTTCCATAGCAGAGCAGCAAGTATAAAAAACTTTCACATGGCTTTTGTTTATTCGAAATAATTTTTTTTTCTTTTAATGATTTGTGTCGACAGTTCTTTTAAACTGTCGCAAAGAATTCTGATTTGCTGAGTGGTTATAGGCGAGGAATTCTGGTTTACCCTACAAGTCGGGCCCAGGCTCAAGTTCAGGATGAGGCAAGGGTGGTGTGTATGTCCTGTGGCACTGGTTTTGACTCTTTCCTTGAACCAGTGGCCCTAAATTAGAAACGACTAACTCCTATAGCCTTAGATGCTGATGAGGATCATTGACCACTCTTCCCTTAAAAAAGTTTGATTGCGTATTTGGGTTTCAGTGGGAGAGCAAGTGTATGGGCTCTTATGGTGTCACAAATTATTCCTGTGTTACATGGAACTTTCGGAACGGAGAAATCCTCTGCAGGTAATGTGCGCCTCTCCGAGCTGCTCTCAACGTCACAGCCTACTTGTTGAAAAATTCTGTGTCAGGAAAAACTTCATCTTTATCCAATGTACAAAGAAGTTTTACCAGACCGATTGCGTGAAGCAGAAGTTTGTATGTGCGAAGTCAACTAGTAGGAAATTTGTATATCAAGAAAACCAGAAAATTCTGAAATGATATGTTGTGGCTACAGTTGTCAGACGAAAACACAAATTGTCCAGTCCGATTTGTAACGACAGCTTTTGAACAGTGGCGTACCTGAAAAACTCGGGGCCTCTCGCAAAAATATCTTCGAGGCCCTTTTGCGAAATTCTATTTGCTCTCAATTACTGAATTTTTAAATTCCATATTATTAACTATGTTTTACGGGTGTTTTAATCATTCAAATTCTTTGGAACCTGTAGGTATTTTTCGTAAAACCAAAACTGTTACACTTTATTGCCTGTAAAACAAATGTACACGTTGTAATTAAGATGACTGTCCTAGTTTTACACCAATACAATGTGTTACAAAACACTTACGGTAAAGTTAATCATATCATGGAAATTTTATTCTTTTAGAGAACTAAGGCTAGCCTCTTCAAAATGCCTCACGATCACACAGGCAAACCACGTAACATCTGTGGGATAGTATCTAAACGACCTTCCGATTTATACAAAAATGCAGAACATAAGCAAGCAAATAAAGTAACATTTCAGAATTGTGGCACAAAAAGAGTATAATTATTTAAATTATTTACTCTTTATTATAAAAAAAAACACACTTAACATAATGTCATCATGTTTTGCACATGGTAAAAGTATTTTCTTTTGACTCTGTTACACATATAAAAAATTACACGTCTCTGGTTTTTCCGTTCCCCCGAAGAATACCTTTTAGCTCATTATATTCTGAAGGATGCCTAGTTATTTGCAAACAAGTGTAAGATATAACGCCTTATCCTCATTGATATAAAAATTTCATTTATTCAACTGATATTTCATTCATATTCTGTTGTTATTATACATGCATAGGAATCGTTGGTATGGCTGTGAAAGGGGCCTCAAGTCTTCTGCAAGAGCTGGTTTCCCGTCACCCAGTTTTTATAAACTAAAGTGAAGATGATTTCTTGAAGATTTTACTACTGAAAAAAAAAATTGCTTTTCTTTTTAATACTTCATTCAGATCTGCTCTCAAAAAATCTTGGTTGTTTCTTCAACCAGTTTCATATGAAGTTTCTGCAAAGATTTTGAAAAATTCTTCTGCTGAGGCTAGAGGTCCTCTTAGCCATGAGGCCCCGCACTGCGGGGGTTGTGGGGGCTATCAGTACGTCCATGTTTTTGAACTAAACATATGCATGTATTAACGCCCTGGACGTGAAAATTACACATTTGGAAAAAGCTGGAAAGTCGCCACTGTTACAGCAGTTTGGTGTAAAAAGAATTTTTTCAACCCGACTTCTTGCAAGTGTGTTAAGTACAAATATATTTTTAAGACAATGTGAAAAAAGAAATTGCGTTTTGGGAAAAGCAAGAAGTGGAAGAGAAAATCATGCTTTCCTATGCAAACGATATATATATATACACTGCCGGACAATTGCTAAGGACGGATGACAATAGCAACGACAGCAACCATAAAATGGAAGGCAGGAAAATGTGGAAATTAGCATAAGTGCGGGATACAGTAAGACGTGTTGTGCGTATGCAAATTTTGGATTGCAGAACTTGTTCGTGACGTCATAGCGCTGATAAGAGATATGAAGGATTTGACGCGTATTGACCGTTGTTGTTCAAACGCAAAGTTGAAAGGGAAAGAATCAATCGACGAACTTGCAATTTTCAGTATGTCTTCCCGACATCACCTAGATGATTTTACGCGTGGCCGTATTATTGGCAAGATTGAAGAAGGGCGAAAAATAACAGATGTTGCCAGGGAGTTCGACGTCAGCTACAGTGTTGTTTCAAGGCTTTGGAAATCATTTCAAACAAATGGAGAGTGTAGCAAACGTCACGGGGGAGGTCGTGTTCGCAGTACGACACCTGCAGAAGATCGGTACATAGTGCTATCAACAAAAAGACACCGGCGCAGCACAGCTAGTGAGGTAGCAAATCAGTTTATGGCTGCTACTGGCAAGCGGATCTCCCGAAAAACTGTCGCCAGACGTTTGCATGAAGGTGGACTATACGCCCGCAGTCCTGTTGTGTGCTTCCCATTGTCCAGACGTCACCGTACCGCCCGTTTGCAATGGTGCCATCAACATCGCAATTGGACTGATAACGACTGGTCTGCTGTCCTCTTCTCAGATTAGAGTAGATACCGTCTATCGTCTGATTGTCGACGACAACTGATCTGGCGTGATAGTGGTACTGCATATTGTCCAGCAAACATACAGGAAAGGGACCGATATCCGACATGTAGTGTCATGGTATGGACTGGCATCATGATCAATGGCCGTACGTCCCTCTATGTGCTTCCAACTGGGACTATGATTGGCCAACGATACATTAATGCTGTTCTGCTACCTCATGTTCGCATGTTCCGTGGTGCTGTCGGTGATAGATTCATTTTCATGGGCGACAACGCAACATGTCATCGAACAGTCGCTGTCCAGGAGTGTCTTGAGAGCGAGGATATTCAACGCCTCGTATGGCCAGCACGTTCTCCAGATCTGAATCCCATTGAAAATGTGTGGGATGCTTTGGGGAGGAGTCTTGCTGGTCGCCAATGTCCTCCAATAAACAAGGACACCCTCATCCGTGCACTGACAGAGGAATGGGATAAATTACCACAACAGCTGCTTGATAATGTTGTGCAAAGCATGACACGACGTGTGGAATCTTGCATCGCCCTCCATGGTGGCCATATCCCGTATTGACATCTTACGCCGGAACGCCTGTGGACGGTAATTGCATTTTTTTCACGTTTACGTATTCTGCACAAAATGGCCTGTTTGTCCCTTGAACACGTTCCAAAGCCTTCTGGATTTCAAAGCACAATAAATTGTCTTTCTTGTAATGTCCTGGCATTCTGACATTATTTTATTTCACTTGGCATCCAACCACACTTTTTTATGCGCTATATAGCCGTTTATGATCCGTCCTTAGCAATTGTAAAGCAGTGTATATATTTTTCCAAATCCGATTTTTAGCATCGGAAATAACGGGGTGATATAACAGCACACGTAAGTAGAGGAAAAGGGAGACTTCTGGCACAGGGACAGCCCTCCATAGACTTAACATTGGCTGTCCACGAGGCTGTCCCCGACTGTCCCCGGCTGTCCCAAGGCTGCCCCAGCTGTCCCCGAATCAGAATTTTTGTCACGTGATCGTCCCCATGATGTGCTGCCCCCTAGCGGTGCTTCTTGGAACTTTCAATGGAAATTTGTTTTTGAGGGATGGCGACGACCGAGTGGGAAAGAGGGTGGATATAGGGGGATGTCAACTCGATGTGCTGTCCCCTAGTGGTGCTTCTTGGAACTTTCAATGGAACTTTGTTTTTGAGGGATGGCAACGACCGAGAGGGAATGGGGGTGGATATAGGGGGATGTCAACTCGATGTGCTGCCCCATAGCGGTGCTTCTTGGAACTTTCGATGGATCTTTGTTTTTTAAGGGATGGCAACGACCGAATGGGAAAGGGGGTGGATATAGGGGGATGTCAACTCAATGTGCTGCCCCCTAGCGGTGCTTCTTGGAACTTTCAATGGATCTTTGATTTTGAGGGATGGCAACGACCGAGTGGAAAAAGGGATGTCAACTCTGTGTGCTGCCTCTGGTGGTGCTTCTTGGAACGTTCGATGGATCTTTGATTTTGAGGGATGGCAACAACCGAGTGGGGTCCATTGGGATTTTTTGTATTTATTCCAATGGTTTTCAAGCGGGATTTTTCCTCCTCTTCGATGTTATTTTTTCTCGGAGGAAATTTTTACGTAATGATGCTGGGGAATTTTCTTTCCAATGGAATAATAACGCTCTGATGGTCTTAGCAAGGTCCTAACTCACGATGATTTGGTTTCAAAAAATTGGTCAGGTGGTCTCTTGTACTACGTATTCACTCTATTTTTTTTAATTACTTTTACGTTATTTCTTCATGTGTTTTTTATATATTTTTTGCATGTTTTGAGGGAGTTTTTTCGTGTAGATGTAATGAATTTTCTTGGGAACTTTTCTTTTTCCTACATTTAATTTTATTTCAGACTATGAAACGAGGAAATGCTTCTTTAGAAACGATTTCGTTCCTGTTCACAGTAACTATTGGACTTTGACAAATTTTTTGGGAAATCAAGCGGAAATGTAGACATGTTAATCTGAGTCTTTCGCCCTTCCAATATTATTTTCTCGTAATTTTTTCATGTACTATGTATTCCCGCTCTTTTCTTTCTTATAACTTTTACGTTATTTCTTCATGAATTTTTTATATTTTTTGTATGTTTTGAGGAAGTTTTTTCGTGTAGATGTAATGAATTTTCTTGGGAACTTTTATTTATCATACATTTAATTTTATTTCAGACCATGAGACGAGGAAATGCTTCTTTAGAAACGATTTCGTTCCTGTTCGCAGTAACTATTGGACTTAGACAAATTTTTTGGGAAATCAAGCAGAAATGTAGACATGTTAATCTGAGTCTTTCCCCCTTCCAATATTATTTTCTCGTAATTTTTTCATGTACTATGTATTCCCGCTCTTTTCTTTTTTATAACTTTTACGTTATTTCATCACGAATTTTTTATATTTTTTGTATGTTTTGAGGGAGTTTTTTCGTGTAGATGTAATGAATTTTCTGGCGAACTTTTCTTTTTCCTCTATTCAATTTCATTACAGATCATGAGACGAGGAAATGCTTCTTTAGAAACGATTTCGTTCCAGTTCGCAGTAATTATTGGACTTCGTCATTTTTTTTTGTTTAATGACTTCATGCTAATTCTGAGTCTTTCGCCTTTGCAATATTATTTTCTCGTAATTTTTTCGTGTGTTCAAGAACTCTACAGGTCTTTCACAGTTAAAATTCTAATGAAACAATATTTTCTTACTTTATTTCGCATATCATTACAGCTTCCCAATTTTACTATTTTACTTCATCTTTTTTTTTTTTTTTTTTGAAATTTCATAAAACTTTTTAGTATGTCAGTAATTGTTTTCTTACTTGGTCAAACTTGTGACTCCATTTACTTGGACTCTTTTTTTTTTTCCATTTCATTTCAACAAAACGAATATTTTAGATGTAGCAAGTCATCAGATTTTTGTTTCCTTATATAGCATATTTTCAAACTTGCTTAAAAATATTCCTCAAACTTTACATGTAATCAAATATGCATTTTTTTATTCTTCCCTAGTTTGCTATACTTTTCGTGGACTGTCCCAATAAGAAAGCATTCATTGTCAAGACATACAATCTAAAACCTTTTTCTTACGATAAAATTTGTATTCTTTGGGCTGTATATTTTTCTGTCTCGTCCGAAAAAGCATTCATTCTAGAGGCAAAGCTAGTGATTTCGTTCATCCCATAAACATTATTTTTTAACGTTTTACTAACTCATCAGAAAAGCAGTTATTCCCCACCCCCATACCGAAAATAAAGAAATTCTTACTTCTTTTCCATACATATCGACTCAATCTATTTCTTTTCGAAATGCTGGTCATGACATTTCAACTAAAATTTCCTACTTTCACCAAAAACCATATTCTTAAACGAGCTATTTTTTTTTTTACTTTATTTCATGTATAACTAAATTTTTATTGTTTCCTCACCTCATCAAAGTTAATAAGAACTTCCCCAATCTCATTCCTTTCCCTCATTTAGTTTGCTTTAAATTGAGATGTTTCAAAACTTCGCGTATATTTCTTCAACTAAATGTCCAGTTCTCCCGTATCGGTCCCATCATTTTTCACTTCTGTGCCTGCCGCATTTTTTCTTTAGACGTTTAGTTTCATTGACCTATTCTTTCGTTTCAATTAGGTTTTCATTATCGTATTTTTTATTCATTGTCTCAGCAGAAAAAGCTTTCATTCTGGAGACATTGCGACTAAGTCCATACTTCCTCTAAACATTTTTATTTCACGTTTTACTAATTCGTAAGAAAAGCAGATGTTTCCAAACTCTCATAGTGAAAATATCGTATTCCCCGTATTTTACTTATTATGTTTTTCCTTCTATTCAGTGTTGTATGATTCTTAAAACTTCGGTTTATTTTTATGAAACTTTTTTTTTTCTTAGTTTTTTTTTTTTTCTGATTCAACCTATCAATTATTTGCTATCGATTTATATTTTTCCATTCGACTTTAGTTTTGAACAGAAATGTGTCTAAAATCTTCAGATGTATTTTAGTCTCTAAGGCCGATTCTTCACTATTTCAAATAAAGTCATTGTAGGATTTTAGTGTAAATGCCCCTAAATCTTTAAAACTTCCTTTTCATAGTTAGATACTAATTCCTCGAGGTTTAAATTAAAACATGAAAGAAGAGTGTTTTTATGCTCTATCCAGTGAAAGAAGAGTGTTTTTACGCTCTCTCCAGTGAAAGAAGAGTGTTTTTACGCTTTCCCCCAAGAAATTAACTTTGAAATCTCCCTTCTTCTACCGGAAAATGACTATCTTGTGCGACTGTTTTCACGCGTCTACTGCTTTGCTGGAAAACCTCATGACATGAAATCCCTTTGCTTGGTAGATTAAACTAAATTCTGGTTTTGAACTTTGAACGCAAACTCAAGCTTGCAAAGGCATAGTTTTCTGAGCGAACTTAAACTGTCTAAGATGACAAAAATCTAAAACTGGTGACTCAATGGGACAGAGCGTTTGAACTTTGCCGTTCATTCAAGATTTAAGAGATCAGTCGTGAACCACTACAAGAGAAATAAGCAGACCCTGATTTAGTCCACTGTCTCCAAGGAAGGTAGAAAGCTAGTGTCGTAATTCAAAAGCTCATAACTCAAGCCTCCCCAGGATTTAATTTCGGACGGGCGATTAGTCAGATGTCAATGCTTAGACATTGAAAAATTACTTCAGACAAATATTTTCTTACTTAAAAGTGCTTCAAGTCAGAATTTGTATTACTTAAGATTTCCTTAGTCAATATTTTTTCTATCTTAAAAACTTCTAAAGGGTTGATTTTGAAAAAATAAAAAAACGAGTTCTCCCAAAAACGTAAAATTTCCACAGAATTGTATGAGGAACCAAATAAATTGACGAAGCTTGAATGTTAAGTCTTTCAACCCATTTCTTTCTCTTCATGTTTCATTCCATAAACTTTCTTCAGATTCCTATATACCCAAGAATTTTGTTAAATGTCCAAGTTCGACTCCACCAGAAATTTTCTGAAAATGATAGTTTTTCTTTTTAAAAAAAATTCCAAAATAAAAATCCCTTCAATGAAACAAGAAATTCCTATTCAAAGCATTCCATCACTCTTTCTACTACAAATACTCTCTTTGTAAATCTAAGGAGGTGTTTTTGTTTTAGGTTGTTTTTTTTTAATATTCATATATTTTTCCCTCTAACTTTAGAAGATATTTTCCCGAAATGTATGTACATATACGATAGTAAAACATCATACAAATGCTTGATGTTCAATTCACTTCACGCTGTCTTAAGGATATTCTTTCATTTTCTCATAACACATAGACATGTTATTTTTCTTCCCATTCACATCAAAGACTTGAGATCATCTTAATCGAGTCCTTTGAGAAAAACTATCATAGAAAAGCATAAATGTAATGAAAATGTCAGTTTTCTTAAAGAAATCATAAGAATAAGAATTTTTTTTTTTTTTTACTGAAACAAGTTTCCCCTGTTCAAAGCATTAAGTGGCTCTTTTCGCACCAAATTCTGTATTTCCTCATGTAAACTTTATTCTTTTTCTACTTCATATCGTCGTTCGTTTCTTGTTTTTCCCTATGTAACTCAAAACTTCTTTTCTTAATTTATTTTTCATAAAGTGTCATTCTTTTGAGTTGATTTTCTCTCTGTCTCTCTCTCTCTCTTTTTTAAATGCATTCCTAAGTTCATATTGAGAAGGGTTTAAATTTGGATTGAAAGATCGTTTTAGAAAAAGTTGAAAACTGATAAGGTTCGTTTCGGGAAAGTTGAAAACAGATAATGTTCGTTTCGCAAAAGTACATTCTCATATAGGGTTAAAAAATGGAACACTTCATATTTTCTTTGGGGCGGTTTTGATGAAACACGTTTCAGTAAAAACAGTGAAATTCCCATTGAATAACATGGGGAACTATGAGATTTAAGAAGCACGTTTTCGTTCAAGGAAAATATTTTAAAAGGTCTATATTCGATTCAGTTGAAAACGATTCTGGTAGAAAACAGAATGCAGAAAAAACAGTCACAGCAAGTTCCTGAAAGTTGAAAATAAATGAGGTTGAAATTTGGAAAAATGTCTAAGGAAAGAAATTGTTATAAAACACAGACTGTTTAGTTTTCCCAGGCTAGGGGTCTTCAGTGAGAGCGCTTCTTCTTTTCAACCCAAAGAATGAAGCGAGTCAGTTTGAAACATTTCAAACTCCCCGAAAATAAGCTGTGTACTCTGGTTTCGACTCAATACTGTAAAGCATTGCTCTCAGACCAGTCGGAATTCCGCCTCAAGTGGTTGCCTAATGGAAAACCATAGACCCCTTTCCAATATCAATTCCCAAATATCCTTAAGAAAAGTCTAGCAAAAAAAGCACTAGTCCCCCATTAAATCAATGGCATTCATTCTGTTACTGTTTTAAACTTTTCAAAAAAGAAGTTTACATTCTCACTTTTACTTTAAAAATCTTGAAAGCTTAAATTTTGACCCATTTCAAAAAAAAATTCACTTAAAATTTAATTTAAAAAAATAATAATTATTCTTTAAATTTATGTCTTAAAACTAAAAAAATATTTACGCTTAATATTTCAATAAATAATAAATATTCACAAACTCACCTTCTACCTTCCCCATATATAAAAAAAAATTCTGAATTTATATAATCGAAATCATTACTTCTCCAAGTAGTTTTTTTCCCCTGATTGTAGAGAGGAACACTTCTGAAATCGTCACTTTTCCACATATGTTCATAAAGCTTGAGCTACTTCCTTAGGATTCAACAAGGCCACAGCGTTCACGAAACTTGAAATCGCTTTCCTGTTCCACTCAGTAGTTAGGCATGGAGGATGCATCTGAATAGGTGGAAGTACTTCAGAAATGCATTCGCGACGTCTACATATGTGTCTAAGTTCACACTCCTCAATCGATGTATTTTGAAACTTTCGGGATTCTCCGAGCACGGTTTTCTGGAATTCTGAATCCATTAACAATTCCAGGATGCTGTCCCACACGCCATCCAAAATAATTTGGAGTTTCTTACACTGCTTTTTGGTTAATGCAACTCCTGTTGTTAAGTGAAAAATCCTGAAACAGAATTTGAAAGACTTGAAGACTTCTTACTTTATTTAAACTTAGAACAGAACTAAAATTCACTAAGCGTTTCCTTTGCATACTGTGACTAATGCATGACCCTTATCACAACACGTGTTGGTGTGTCACCATGCGTTAGCGCTTCATGGTGACTGTTTCCTTATCTGTTCATCTCTCAACGAACATGCTATCGACACTAATCAGACAAAGCTTATTTTCAGGTAAATTCTTAGAGAAAAACGAAAGGACTTCATTATAATTAATTTTCATATCCAGAGAGAATAAAACTAAAATGTATTCGGTAAGAAATTCTTCATGGTTGAATTTTCCACAAAAGGAATACGGAAAGCGAAATTATTTAATCAGACAACCTGAAAGAATTCATCTCAGAATTAAAACCGCTTTTGAAAAAAAAAACAAAAAAAAAACCCCCAGTAAACTATAGAATACTTTGTTCTTCACATAAAGAAAACACAGTGTACGATTTCAATACTCCCTTTTTTCTTAAAATTTCTCACACGTAATAACTAAGATCAACTGAGTCCAGAAATGCTTCGTCTACTTTAGTATTTCGATTCCGAGGGAGTTCTTCCCGATACTGTTAAGATATTTTCTCAAAATCCAGTTGTAAAATAATTTTGGTCGTGGTTTATTTGATTGTCGTTGTCGGAGATTTCCAATCCGTTCATGTCCACCATGTCATACACTGTGTCCCCGAGAGTTTCTTCAAGCAGAAAAGAGCATTCATTCCACAGAAATTCTTCTTTTGGTGTTTGTAATGTTTCCAAAGTCAAATTATTATTTTTTCCAATGCTTTCTTAATTAAAGCTGAAAACGAAATGGAACGAAGAAACGTCTGTTGTATGACTCTTAACATAGCAGATTTCTTATCGCCCTCTTTAGTCCAATGTTCGCCGCACAGAGAAATTTCAGATTTCAAAATTTCACCATCCTGACCCACTTTTTCTGAGTGAAATCCAATACATGGTGAAAATCTCGACTTATGCATTCCTTTGAGTGGGGAATCGCTCTCATAAAAGGGGGCAACGGTTAAAATCGACATTGATTAAAATTGGAGAGAGGAAAAATATGAGAATTGAATAAATAATGCATAGACGGAATTCCCGAAAGCATAACAAATATAAGTTTTATATAAAAAAAAAATTCCATGAAAAATATTGGAGGGTGAATGATATCTCACATCGGTCTTCCACTCCTCCCAAAATTTAACGAAGTCCATTAAATCTCTGTTGTCAGTACACGTATTTGTTTAATTTTGGGTGGAATGGATGACGATGTGAGATATCATTCGCCCTCCAATATTTTTCATGGAATTTTTTTTTTTTATATAAAACTTATATTTTTTATGTTTTCGGGAATCCCGTCTATGCATTATTTATTCGATTCTCATATTTTTCCTCTCTCCAATTTTAATCAATGTCGATTTTAACCGTTGCCCCCTTTTATGAGAGCGATTCCCCACTCAAAGGAATGCATAAATCGAGATTTTCACCATGTATTGGATTTCACTCAGAAAAAGTGGGTCAGGATGGTGAAATTTTGAAATCTGAAATTTCTCTGTGCGGCGAACATTGGACTAAAGAGGGCGATAAGAAATCTGCTATGTTAAGAGTCATACAACAGACGTTTCTTCGTTCCATTTCGTTTTCAGCTTTAATTAAGAAAGCATTGGAAAAAATAATAATTTGACTTTGGAAACATTACAAACACCAAAAGAAGAATTTCTGTGGAATGAATGCTCTTTTCTGCTTGAAGAAACTCTCGGGGACACAGTGTATGACATGGTGGACATGAACGGATTGGAAATCTCCGACAACGACAATCAAATAAACCACGACCAAAATTATTTTACAACTGGATTTTGAGAAAATATCTTAACAGTATCGGGAAGAACTCCCTCGGAATCGAAATACTAAAGTAGACGAAGCATTTCTGGACTCAGTTGATCTTAGTTATTACGTGTGAGAAATTTTAAGAAAAAAGGGAGTATTGAAATCGTACACTGTGTTTTCTTTATGTGAAGAACAAAGTATTCTATAGTTTACTGGGTTTTTTTTTTTTTTTTTTCAAAAGCGGTTTTAATTCTGAGATGAATTCTTTCAGGTTGTCTGATTAAATAATTTCGCTTTCCGTATTCCTTTTGTGGAAAATTCAACCATGAAGAATTTCTTACCGAATACATTTTAGTTTTATTCTCTCTGGATATGAAAATTAATTATAATGAAGTCCTTTCGTTTTTCTCTAAGAATTTACCTGAAAATAAGCTTTGTCTGATTAGAGTCGATAGCATGTTCGTTGAGAGATGAACAGATAAGGAAACAGTCACCGTGAAGCGCTAACGCATGGTGACACACCAACACGTGTTGTGATAAGGGTCATGCATTAGTCACAGTATGCAAAGGAAACGCTTAGTGAATTTTAGTTCTGTTCTAAGTTTAAATAAAGTAAGAAGTCTTCAAGTCTTTCAAATTCTGTTTCAGGATTTTTCACTTAACAACAGGAGTTGCATTAACCAAAAAGCAGTGTAAGAAACTCCAAATTATTTTGGATGGCGTGTGGGACAGCATCCTGGAATTGTTAATGGGTTCAGAATTCCAGAAAACCGTGCTCGGAGAATCCCGAAAGTTTCAAAATACATCGATTGAGGAGTGTGAACTTAGACACATATGTAGACGTCGCGAATGCATTTCTGAAGTACTTCCACCTATTCAGATGCATCCTCCATGCCTAACTACTGAGTGGAACAGGAAAGCGATTTCAAGTTTCGTGAACGCTGTGGCCTTGTTGAATCCTAAGGAAGTAGCTCAAGCTTTTATGAACATATGTGGAAAAGTGAAGATTTCAGAAGTGTTCCTCTCTACAATCAGGGGAAAAGAACTACTTGGAGAAGTAATGATTTCGATTATATAAATTCAGAATTTTTTTTTTTTAAATGGGGAAGGTAGAAGGTGAGTTTGTGAATATTTATTATTTATTGAAATATTAAGCGTAAATATTTTTTTAGTTTTAAGACATAAATTTAAAGAATAATTATTATTTTTTTAAATTAAATTTTAAGTGAATTTTTTTTTTTGAAATGGGTCAAAATTTAAGCTTTCAAGATTTTTAAAGTAAAAGTGAGAATGTAAACTTCTTTTTGAAAAGTTTAAAACAGTAACAGAATGAATGCCATTGATTTAATGGGGGACTAGTGCTTTTTTTGCTAGACTTTTCTTAAGGATATTTGGGAATTGATATTGGAAAGGGGTCTATGGTTTTCCATTAGGCAACCACTTGAGGCGGAATTCCGACTGGTCTGAGAGCAATGCTTTACAGTATTGAGTCGAAACCAGAGTACACGGCTTATTTTCGGGGAGTTTGAAATGTTTCAAACTGACTCGCTTCATTCTTTGGGTTGAAAAAGAAGAAGCGCTCTCACTGAAGACCCCTAGCCTGGGAAAACTAAACAGTCTGTGTTTTATAACAATTTCTTTCCTTAGACATTTTTCCAAATTTCAACCTCATCTATTTTCAACTTTCAGGAACTTGCTGTGACTGTTTTTTCTGCATTCTGTTTTCTACCAGAATCGTTTTCAACTGAATCGAATATAGACCTTTTAAAATATTTTCCTTGAACGAAAACGTGCTTCTTAAATCTCATAGTTCCCCATGTTATTCAATGGGAATTTCACTGTTTTTACTGAAACGTGTTTCATCAAAACCGCCCCTAAGAAAATATGAAGTGTTCCATTTTTTAACCCTATATGAGAATGTACTTTTGCGAAACGAACATTATCTGTTTTCAACTTTCCCGAAACGAACCTTATCAGTTTTCAACTTTTTCTAAAACGATCTTTCAATCCAAATTTAAACCCTTCTCAATATGAACTTAGGAATGCATTTAAAAAAGAGAGAGAGAGAGACAGAGAGAAAATCAACTCAAAAGAATGACACTATGAAAAATAAATTAAGAAAAGAAGTTTTGAGTTACATAGGGAAAAACAAGAAACAAACGACGATATGAAGTAGAAAAAGAATAAAGTTTACATGAGGAAATACAGAATTTGGTGCGAAAAGAGCCACTTAATGCTTTGAACAGGGGAAACTTGTTTCAGTAAAAAAAAAAAAATTCTTATTCTTATGATTTCTTTAAGAAAACTGACATTTTCATTACATTTATGCTTTTCTATGATAGTTTTTCTCAAAGGACTCGATTAAGATGATCTCAAGTCTTTGATGTGAATGGGAAGAAAAATAACATGTCTATGTGTTATGAGAAAATGAAAGAATATCCTTAAGACAGCGTGAAGTGAATTGAACATCAAGCATTTGTATGATGTTTTACTATCGTATATGTACATACATTTCGGGAAAATATCTTCTAAAGTTAGAGGGAAAAATATATGAATATTAAAAAAACAACCTAAAACAAAAACACCTCCTTAGATTTACAAAGAGAGTATTTGTAGTAGAAAGAGTGATGGAATGCTTTGAATAGGAATTTCTTGTTTCATTGAAGGGATTTTTATTTTGGAATTTTTTTTAAAAAGAAAAACTATCATTTTCAGAAAATTTCTGGTGGAGTCGAACTTGGACATTTAACAAAATTCTTGGGTATATAGGAATTTGAAGAAAGTTTATGGAATGAAACATGAAGAGAAAGAAATGGGTTGAAAGACTTAACATTCAAGCTTCGTCAATTTATTTGGTTCCTCATACAATTCTATGGAAATTTTACGTTTTTGGGAGAACTCGTTTTTTTTATTTTTTCAAAATCAACCCTTTAGAAGTTTTTAAGATAGAAAAAATATTGACTAAGGGAAATCTTAAGTAATACAAATTCTGACTTGAAGCACTTTTAAGTAAGAAAATATTTGTCTGAAGTAATTTTTCAATGTCTAAGCATTGACATCTGACTAATCGCCCGTCCGAAATTAAATCCTGGGGAGGCTTGAGTTATGAGCTTTTGAATTACGACACTAGCTTTCTACCTTCCTTGGAGACAGTGGACTAAATCAGGGTCTGCTTATTTCTCTTGTAGTGGTTCACGACTGATCTCTTAAATCTTGAATGAACGGCAAAGTTCAAACGCTCTGTCCCATTGAGTCACCAGTTTTAGATTTTTGTCATCTTAGACAGTTTAAGTTCGCTCAGAAAACTATGCCTTTGCAAGCTTGAGTTTGCGTTCAAAGTTCAAAACCAGAATTTAGTTTAATCTACCAAGCAAAGGGATTTCATGTCATGAGGTTTTCCAGCAAAGCAGTAGACGCGTGAAAACAGTCGCACAAGATAGTCATTTTCCGGTAGAAGAAGGGAGATTTCAAAGTTAATTTCTTGGGGGAAAGCGTAAAAACACTCTTCTTTCACTGGAGAGAGCGTAAAAACACTCTTCTTTCACTGGATAGAGCATAAAAACACTCTTCTTTCATGTTTTAATTTAAACTTCGAGGAATTAGTATCTAACTATGAAAAGGAAGTTTTAAAGATTTAGGGGCATTTACACTAAAATCCGAAAGGGAGTGAGACAAGGTGACACCATATCTCCGAAGCTCTTTAATGCCACATTGGAAAATGTCTTTCAATCACTGAACTGGGAAAACAAAGGGATAAAGATTAATGGAGATTATCTAACCCACCTTCGTTTTGCTGATGACATAGTCATTTTTGCAACTACCCCATCAGAGCTGCAGAGTATGATCCAGGAACTTGCTGACAAGAGTAAAGAAGTGGGATTAAAAATGAACTTTCAGAAGACAAAAGTGATGTTCAATGCTTTTACAAGAAATGAAGATTTAGCGATTGATGGAGAAAAGCTGGAGATAACAGACACGTACGTTTATCTTGGACAGCAGATATCAAGTGAGGGTCACATTGATGAAGAAATTAATCGGCATACAAAACTTGCCTGGAGAGCTTTTGGAAGAAACAGCATAATTTTCAAGAGCAATATGCCATTATGTCTTAAAAGAAAAGTGTTTGATCAATGCATCCTTCCAGTGCTTACGTATGGTGCAGAGACGTGGACCTTAACTAAAAGAGACATACAAAGGCTGCAGACAACTCAAAGAAGCATGGAGAGGTGCATACTTGGTGTAACCAGGAGAGATAAGAAGAGGAACTCGTGGATCCGAAAAATGACGAGAGTGGAAGACATCATGATCAGAGTTAAATCCCTGAAATGGCAATGGGCTGGACATACTGCCAGAATGACAGATCATCGATGGACAGCCGAAATTTTAGATTGGATTCCAAGGGACAGGAAAAGACCCAGAAAAAGACCACATGGGAGATGGGTGGATGAAATTCGAAAGTATGCAGGGGTGACATGGAGGAGACTGGCACAAGACAGACCGTTGTGGAGGAAACTTGGGGAGACCTTCGTCCAGCAGTGGATTGATAATGGTTGACAATGATGATGATGACACTAAAATCCCACAATGACTTTATTTGAAATAGTGAAGAATCGGCCTTAGAGACTAAAATACATCTGAAGATTTTAGACACATTTCTGTTCAAAAGTAAAGTCGAATGGAAAAATATAAATCGATAGCAAATAATTGATAGGTTGAATCAGAAAAAAAAAAAAACTAAGAAAAAAAAAGAAGTTTCATAAAAATAAACCGAAGTTTTAAGAATCATACAACACTGAATAGAAGGAAAAACATAATAAGTAAAATACGGGGAATATGATATTTTCACTATGAGAGTTTGGAAACATCTGCTTTTCTTACGAATTAGTAAAACGTGAAATAAAAATGTTTAGAGGAAGTATGGACTTAGTCGCAATGTCTCCAGAATGAAAGCTTTTTCTGCTGAGACAATGAATAAAAAATACGATAATGAAAACCTAATTGAAACGAAAGAATAGGTCAATGAAACTAAATGTCTAAAGAAAAAATGCGGCAGGCACAGAAGTGAAAAATGATGGGACCGATACGGGAGAACTGGACATTTAGTTGAAGAAATATACGCGAAGTTTTGAAACATCTCAATTTAAAGCAAACTAAATGAGGGAAAGGAATGAGATTGGGGAAGTTCTTATTAACTTTGATGAGGTGAGGAAACAATAAAAATTTAGTTATACATGAAATAAAGTAAAAAAAAAAATAGCTCGTTTAAGAATATGGTTTTTGGTGAAAGTAGGAAATTTTAGTTGAAATGTCATGACCAGCATTTCGAAAAGAAATAGATTGAGTCGATATGTATGGAAAAGAAGTAAGAATTTCTTTATTTTCGGTATGGGGGTGGGGAATAACTGCTTTTCTGATGAGTTAGTAAAACGTTAAAAAATAATGTTTATGGGATGAACGAAATCACTAGCTTTGCCTCTAGAATGAATGCTTTTTTGGACGAGACAGAAAAATATACAGCCCAAAGAATACAAATTTTATCGTAAGAAAAAAGGTTTTAGATTGTATGTCTTGACAATGAATGCTTTCTTATTGGGACAGTCCACGAAAAGTATAGCAAACTAGGGAAGAATAAAAAAATGCATATTTGATTACATGTAAAGTTTGAGGAATATTTTTAAGCAAGTTTGAAAATATGCTATATAAGGAAACAAAAATCTGATGACTTGCTACATCTAAAATATTCGTTTTGTTGAAATGAAATGGAAAAAGAAAAAGGAGTCCAAGTAAATGGAGTCACAAGTTTGACCAAGTAAGAAAACAATTACTGACATACTAAAAAGTTTTATGAAATTTCAAAAAAAAAAAAAAAAATGAAGTAAAATAGTAAAATTGGGAAGCTATAATGATATGCGAAATAAAGTAAGAAAATATTGTTTCATCAGAATTTTAACTGTGAAAGACCTGTAGAGTTCTTGAACACACGAAAAAATTACGAGAAAATAATATTGCAAAGGCGAAAGACTCAGAATTAGCATGAAGTCATTAAACAAAAAAAAAAATGACGAAGTCCAATAATTACTGCGAACTGGAACGAAATCGTTTCTAAAGAAGCATTTCCTCGTCTCATGATCTGTAATAAAATTGAATAAAGGAAAAAGAAAAGTTCGCCAGAAAATTCATTACATCTACACGAAAAAACTCCCTCAAAACATACAAAAAATATAAAAAATTCGTGATGAAATAACGTAAAAGTTATAAAAAAGAAAAGAGCGGGAATACATAGTACATGAAAAAATTACGAGAAAATAATATTGGAAGGGGGAAAGACTCAGATTAACATGTCTACATTTCCGCTTGATTTCCCAAAAAATTTGTCAAAGTCCAATAGTTACTGCGAACAGGAACGAAATCATTTCTAAAGAAGCATTTCCTCGTCTCATGGTCTGAAATAAAATTAAATGTATGATAAATAAAAGTTCCCAAGAAAATTCATTACATCTACACGAAAAAACTCCCTCAAAACATGCAAAAAATATATAAAAAACACATGAAGAAATAACGTAAAAGTAATTAAAAAAATAGAGTGAATACGTAGTACACGAGACCACCTGACCAATTTTTTGAAACCAAATCATCGTGAGTTAGGACCTTGCTAAGACCATCAGAGCGTTATTATTCCATTGGAAAGAAAATTCCCCAGCATCATTACGTAAAAATTTCCTCCGAGAAAAATAACATCGAAGAGGAGGAAAAATCCCGCTTGAAAACCATTGGAATAAATACAAAAAATCCCAATGGACCCCACTCGGTTGTTGCCATCCCTCAAAATCAAAGATCCATCGAACGTTCCAAGAAGCACCACCAGAGGCAGCACACAGAGTTGACATCCCTTTTTCCACTCGGTCGTTGCCATCCCTCAAAATCAAAGATCCATTGAAAGTTCCAAGAAGCACCGCTAGGGGGCAGCACATCGAGTTGACATCCCCCTATATCCACCCCCTTTCCCATTCGGTCGTTGCCATCCCTTAAAAACAAAGATCCATCGAAAGTTCCAAGAAGCACCGCTATGGGGCAGCACATCGAGTTGACATCCCCCTATATCCACCCCCATTCCCTCTCGGTCGTTGCCATCCCTCAAAAACAAAGTTCCATTGAAAGTTCCAAGAAGCACCGCTAGGGGGCAGCACATCATGGGGACGATCACGTGACAAAAATTCTGATTCGGGGACAGCTGGGGCAGCCTTGGGACAGTCGGGGACAGCTGGGGCAGCCTTGGGACAGCCGGGGACAGTCGGGGACAGCCTCGTGGACAGCCAATGTTAAGTCTATGGAGGGCTGTCCCTGTGCCAGAAGTCTCCCTTTTCCTCTACTCACGTACGGCACCTGAAGTCAGAACTATGCAACGAAAAATCGTAACTGTTGACCTCTTTCCCAGGATAACTGCGATGTAATTCAAACGCAGTCATTTGGAATGTTACTGCTACAAGCGTATCATGCCATATACAAATTCAAGCCTACCACGACCTATAGGAAAAGTTAGAAAACATGTTAGTGATCATAATGTAAAAGTTCTCTCTCTCTCTCATTCGATCTCGGGAAACGAAGATATGGTGAAAACTACATATGCACGAGAGTATAGCGTTTGTAACAGATCTTACCTATAATCTCGGTCATTGTAAGTTATCTGGTGCAAACTGAATTTTTCCAATTGTCTTCTAGATAAAAAATTTCACTCGGGAAAAACGAAGATTATGTGTATCAGCTCTCTCATGGATACAGCTATGCTGCCGCCTCAGTGGCGTAGTGGTCTAAACATCTGACCATTCGTTTTAGATGGGCCCGAGTTCGAATCCCGAGGAGGCATGGATGTTGCGTTTGTCTTACTGCACTGGCCTCTCCCTTCCCTGGAACCAGTGGCTCAGAATTAGGGGCGAGTGATTGCTTATTTGGGAAGGGGGGAGTTGAAGGTTTAACGACCACCGTGAGCAACTCGATGGGCTTATAAGCATTCGCTCGTCCTGAATTTAGGGCTACTGGTTCTAGGAATGGGAAAGAGCTCTTGCCATGTTGGACAAACACACCGTCCATGCCTTACCGTTATTCGAACCCGGACACATCTCGGACGAACGGTCAGAAGCCAGCGCTTAGACCACTGGGCCACCGAGTCGGCCGATTGCTTTATAGCTCACTCAGTTGTTCAAGGTGGTCGTTAACCCCCAAAACGAACTGAGCAAGTACTATTTTTTCCAGGAGCGGAGGGAGAGTAGAAGCAGTCGAAAGCTGGCGTCCATGTTACCGCATGACCGACCTTTTTTTTTATTTGGCGTGATGTCTGCTTGTGAAAGTCGAATGCCGATTTCTTTTTTTTTTTTTTTTTTTTTTTGCGAGTGGTACCAGGTACTTTCTTTTTTGCACTAAGGGTATGCACATAATTTGCTCCTTTGTGTGAAATTTATATGCTAGATGGTTCAAATGAAAAAAGGTGCAGTTTACGATATTTTCTGTATTTATTGCTTAGCTTTAAACATGCCAAGATTTTCCACACATCTGTATTTATTGCGTAGCTGTAAGCATATCAAAATTTTCCACACATTGTCCAGTTTTTCTAATGCAAAATTTCGTTGCTGTCTGTCGTAATATGTACAGTTTTGCTGCTACACTCACGAACAATAAAATTTGCGCACCTAGATAAAAACATGCTACAACCACGAAACTTTGCAAATATCTAGAGTGCGTGCTGGTATGCAAATAATCCACGTTTGGTGCGAGTACGAATGACCGCACACCCTGTGATGGCGCCACGAACCGGCAGCCTTATAAACTGGCCCCATGAAAGCGAAAAGCACCGGCCGACGCAAGCAAGAGTACAGAGTGACAAGAATGCCTGGTAGACTCTAGAGACGTCGATTTACGCAACTTGCGGACTTTGAGAGAGGCTCGATCATCGGGCTGAAACCACAGGTAGAAAGGATCGACGGATCGTGCGCCAGACACGAACGTATCCGCCGGGGAACCGGTTCACTATACAGGCAGATGTAGCGGCTCATGTGTGCCCACGAACCATTTCTCGACGTCTCGCTGAAGCGAATATGCGATCCCAGCGCCAATTACGCGTGCTGCAATTAACACCGGAACATCGCCGGCTCCGTGTGCAGTGGTGCCAGGCCAGAGCGACGTGGAACGCCACAGACTGGCAACGTGTGGTGTTTAGCGATGAGTGCCGCTTCGTTTTGGGGACGAATGATAATCGTGTCTAAGTGTGGAGGTCCCCGGGTCAACGGCACAGTCCCAACCTCGCTATCGAGCGCCACACCTTCTCCACTGCAGGCAATTATGGTCTGGGGGACATAGCCTACGATAGACGATCAGCTCTAGTAGTGGTACGTGGATCATTAACGGGCCAACGGTATGTGGATGAGTTCCTATGGCCCCATGTGCTCCCATTCCTGGCCGGGATTCCAGGTGCGCTATACCAGCAGGATAATGTCCGCCCGCACATGGCTCGGGTTGCCCAGGACTGCCTACGTCATGTCCAGACACTTCCATGGCCTGCCCGCTCCCCGGACATGTCCCCTATCAAGCATGTGTGGAACCAGTTGAAACGCTGGCTGCCGCCGTGCCGCACTATCCAGGATTTGGAGCACACCGTCCAACACGTGTGGGCCAGTCTGCCGCAGGACAACATCAGGCGTCTGTTCGCCTCCATGCCAGACCGTATTGTAGCATGCGCGCAATTGAAGATGACCGGACTTCGTGCCACAGATCCCTCTGTAATTGTCCTGCAGCTCTGTTTTTGCCATCATGTGTATCATTCATCTGTATCATTACGTCCATAAAATTTCAGTTCAATCCGATGCTTCCTTCTTGGTGCGCAAATTTTATTGTCCGTGAGTGTACATAGCGTTATTGTGTATGTGCGTTTTTTATCGCCAGGTATAATGCTCTAACAACAGTTGAAAAAAGAAAAGAATCTTAAGTTTCGTAGAAAACTACCGTGGCGCAGCTTTCAAACAGGAATTTTCAGGTTCATATTTTGCTTAAATCAAAAGCTGTGTTTAGTTTCAGGAAGTTCAGTGAAATCCTTCTTTCGTGTATGAAATGTCAGGTAAACACACCTTTGAATTTTGTTAACAGATTCCATTATATATGGACATGTGGATTGTGAAACATGTCTCCCTTGACCTACACTGTAAAGTACAAGTGGTGTGAACTCACGAAAAATTCCTGAAAATAACAAGCAGCAAAGTTGTTAGTAGGTCTCAGACTTTTGACGAAATTTCTGGTTTGAAAAGTTTCCGTTTCTAGCTTCAGTTTTGAGAGATTTTCTGTTGCCATTAATTCCATTTTTTTTTTTTTGTTAAAGAAATGTCTGTTTTGGGGTTTTCCGTATTTTTACAGAAATTTCCGGAAACTTCGATTTTGAATTTTTCACTTACCATCATAGGCGCCGACTTCAGAAAATTTTGAGGTGTGCTGAAATTCAAAAGGCAGGTACCGTTTCCAGTGTTGAAATTTTAGATGTTTAAATGGACCTTGTCTTCAGTGTAAACGCAAACAAACCGGTACATGATTTCATGATGAAGATATTACATTTTTTTACAGCAACCAAATTCTTGAACCCCGTTTTAGTTCGTCCGATTTAATTTTCTGTAATGTGCGCACAAGAGCTCCTATAATTTTTTTTCTTTTGGACAAAATTTGAGCATTTTGTTGAGGACTACTACCAGAAAACCAAACCTGTTGAAAAAGGCTGAGATTGTCAGTATATATATATCATTAGTCAAAACAGACAGCAGGCTAATAGCGATACCTTTGAGGAGCTCGCTCTAGCGGTAGCAAACAAACTGACGTGTTCAATGTTGGAATGGAACGCGCTTCATAATCATTGCACTGTATCATTTTCCTTACTTGTTATTGTTAGCATTTAGTGTATAACGCAGCGTATATCACAGTGACATTTTTGCTTTGATCAACAAGTGTATCATGGAAATCTCCACCCCCACCCCGCCATCATTCATCTTGCAGTCCATGTGAACCGGTTATCGATTTGGCATATTGCCCCTGAGTGGATGATTGGTGTTACTATTGGTGACTGCTTATATGTTTCATAAAGCAAGGGAGAAAGAAAAAGCCTTAACAGAATTACACTGGCGGAAAGTGAAAAAAGAACACCAAGAAGGAGACTTCTGATACCAACAAAATTTATACAGCATTATAATGGAATACAGAGGATAACGTGATCAAAACATTATGGCAAAATACAGCTGTATTTGCTGGTAAACGGAAAAATAACATTTCCATGTAACATGGTTAGTACGAGGTTGAACCGCCATGAACTGCGTCACACTGTGCAATTCTGGCATGAAGTCTGTCGTACAGATGTGGGATGTAAGTTTGGGGTATTGAGTTCCAAGCATCCTCAACTTGGACGCGTAAATCGGGGTAGGTCGTGGCTGGCCGTGGAGACCGGATAATTCGTTGTCCCATAAAATCCCACACGTGTTCAATGGGGGACAAATCCCGTGAACGTGCAGGCAATGGAAGTTGTCTCACACCCTAAAGTGCATGTTGCGTTGCGCGTGCCGTGTGTGGGCGTGCGTTATCTTGCTGGAAAACACCACGATGGACCGACCTTACAAATGGCACAACAACGGGCTGAATGATGTTGTTGATGTAGGAGGTGCTGTTTAACGTACCCGGTACAAACACTAGTTGTGTACGGGAGTGATACCTGATCGCTCCCCACACCAGGAGACCAGGTGTAGGCCCTGTGTGTCGCTGGCGGATGCAAGAAGGGTGGAGACGCTCCCCCGTGCGTCTGCGAACACGCACACGGCCATCGATTCTCCCAAGCAGAATCTGCTTTCATCGCTTAACACGACAGATCGCCATTGCGTTCTCCAGTGCAGACGTTGGCGACACCACTGCAGCCGTTCCTGACGGTGGGCTGGAGTCAGAGGTACACATGCCAGAGGCACACGTGCGCGTAGTCCTGCATCCAGTAGACGGTTGCGGATTGTTCGCACAGTCACCTCAGGTGCAACGGCAGCTCGGATTTGCGTCGCAGTGGATGTACTGCTTGACAACGCCGCTCTTCTTATGCGTCGATCGGTCCGCTCATCAGTACGTCTGTGACTCCCGGTTCCACGTCTTCTCGTGTGGGAATGTTCCTCGGACCATCTACGCCACCATCGTACCACCACCGATACTTCCCGCCCAATTCGCTCCGCAATATGACAATACGACCACCCTAACTCGCGGAGTCCGACTAGACGACCTCGCTCAAAGTCCGATAACTGCTGAAATCGTACACGTCTTCCATGTCCAGGCATTGCAGCTTCTTCAGGGTCTTTGCACGTGTCCGTACGCCGACGACTGATTACATTCACTTCGCCGTACTCCTTAAATACCACCGACGATAATTTGCATATTATGTCGTGCTGTGGCGTAAGCGCTCACCGGTTGGTCCCGAAATTAACATCACACCTACGTAAACTCGACCCCATTAACATATGTAAATTTCATGATCGTCCGCCAGTTCCTTCTTGGTGTTCTTTTTCACTTTCGGCCAGTGTATATCAAACAAACAAACAAACATTAACTGCAACAACAGCAGCGAAAAAAAAAAAAAAAAAAAAGAAAAAGAAACCTTCAAAATTATCCTTTAAGCGAGAAAAGATCATTCTCAGTCTCGCTGTGTGTCTTCTGCTCTCGGACGGTCATTCTTTACTCGTGCTCTGACATTTATGGCTTTATGACTCTACCGAAGCTCAATGCGTTCATGGTGAGCTGCTGACAACTTACTGATGTGCAAGGAACGTGATTGCGAAAAAAAATCGGTAGCTTTAAACAATTAGGAAGGTAGGGTACAAACCACATCCCACACCCCCGATGTCTCGCTTGCTTGGCTGTCTTATTTCTTAAGAGTTTATTCGGTATCGGTAGTTAAAACACGATTTTTTGAAGATATTGATTTTTTTTTATAGAAACCAAATATTTGCGCTATATTCCGATTATCTTATTTTATTTTATGTAAAGTGGAACTAAATATTTTAGTATGAATCCAGTACATATAAAAAAATTCGGAAGGGTGCGGAGCACCCTCCAAATGATTTCAAGGGGTGCTCAAGCCCCTGAGCGCCCTCGTAGTTGGCGTCAGTGCTTACCATACAAAAGAAACTTACGTTCCCAAATGCAACCGACGCATTGGAAGACTTTTTCCTGATGTACGAAGCGAAGGAACTCTTCCTTCTTGCCCTTGCCCGCTGTGAGTTGAACGCCATTAAGAAGCGCCACCGACTGAGTTAGAAAGGCACTTTTGTATTTTGATTGAAGTTTTTTTTTTTTTCAGAATTATTTATTGGTCTTGGGTAACACATACATCTTGAAGTCATACACTGGTCCTGGGTAACATATACATGATCATAGAAATACAGTATTGTGCGGCACAGGAGGGTACAACAATTACGCAAGGAATGAATATCATCAAAGGACAGATTGAACATGTAACAGTAGGTAACACATACATTTGAAGTCATACACTAGTCCTGGTGAACACATACATGATCATAGAAATACAGTATTGTGCGACAATTATGCGAGGAAGTAACATCATCAAAGGACAAATTGAACATGTATTACAGTATATAATTTATTACTACTAAACTTGCGGTGTTAATATAGAATAAAAATTCCAACGTTTCTCACAATGAAATGTTTATTTTACATCGACTATAGTTTCGCATAGCGTCTGGCTCGGCTTCGTCAGTAGGAATGGAGCGTAAACATTTAAATCATTGTGACATCATCAGAGTTCTGATGGTCACGGATTTTGGTGAGTTGTTTCCACGCGCTTGAAAAAAATGGAGTCGACGTCAACGACATATCACAATGATTTAAATGTTTACGCTCCATTCGTCCTGACGAAGCCGAGCCAGACGCTCTGCGAAACTATAGTCGATGTAAAATAAACATTTCATTGAGAGAAACGTTGGTATGTTTATTCTATTATGTATTACAGTATGCCATAGTTTCAAAGGACAAAGAGAGCCAGCGCCGAAAGACAAGCACAAACATCCATGCCTCACTGGGATTCGAATCCGGACCTCTCACGGACGAATGGTCATAAGCCATCGCTTAAACCACCGGGGCAGCGAAAGACACTTTCCTCCAGCTCACGTTTAAGGTAGAAACGAATAAAACTAGACTCGCTCAATGATGAAATGTTTTTAGATATGAATGCGGGTTAATTAAGCTTTTTATTTTCTGTATGAGCTTATTATTTTTTTGAATGGATTTATAAAAATTTTTTTTTATAGGACTTATCACAAATTACATTTCTTTTCATCATGATTTCTCAAAGCAGCGGAATGTTTTGGAACTTGAGACTTTTTTTACTTGACAACGAACTTTCAGTCATGTTTAAGAAAGGGTGAAATGTACTACTTCGCAGTATTATTTCACAAAACCTCTAAATTTGAAATTTACTGTTGATAGCTGTAATAGCTTTTGTGGTAAGTGGTCCACAGACTGATAAATCATGCTGTCACCCGTACGACACTTTTACTGAGTTTCTTATAGTTAGCACAATATGCAATAGCGGGTGCACCAGCGGGTGGGGATTCGTTGTCCCCAGACGCGTAACTAGGGCGGGGCAGCTGCCCCGGGCAGAGCTCAAGAGGGCGCAAAAATCACTGCGTACAATCTGATTAAAATCAGAGTGGAAATTTTTGCACCAGTTTCTGGTGCACTTTTTTATAGTGCTATACTTTATCGTTTGTCCATATGCAGAATTTGCTTATAATATCTTTTGCCAGTTTCGCCACCTTTGCAGCCTAAAATTCGAATTGCTTCGTCAGAATGTGCAGGGGATGTAATTTGTTCACATTTAGAAATGAAGCGCAGTTGTTCGTACATTGCAACATAAGGATATCGTTCACATTGCTGAAGATTCTCTGGGGGTAATTGCATCATTACTGCTGTACAGCAAGCTGCATTCGGCTCATTTAATGGGATACCAAAGGACCGAACTCCAAAGCAGTTGGGAATCTCTTCGGTCTTTTCACCTTTTGTATTTTGCAGCCCTAAATGGGCTGCAGAATACAAAAAGGTTGCTGTAAGTTAGGGAAAGGGAAATGTACGAAACGCTTCTGGTGAGTTTTTCCACCCATTTGCTACATTCAAGAAGGTAAAATGCCGTTCCCGTCAGGGATAAGAAATTATACCCACTTCAGTAATATCCTATTTACTGTGTCATACCCCAGTAAAAATATTTAAGCGTTACGTTGTTTAATTACAATGAAAATCACAGTGAGGGCTGCGATAACTTCGCAAAGTTCTTCCTTCCTCTGGTCCGCCGAAAAACTATCCTATTCTTAAGATCTATTGCACAACTGTTAATAATTATTAGTTATCAATTAACCACCCCTCACGGAATTAACCACAAGAGAATATGATTAAAAAAAAGATAGCATAAGTTTCAGCTTGAAGACAAACATCAGAAGCTACTTCTTTCTGGTGGCCAGTGTTAGTTATTTTGAAAAAATGTAACTGCATATGCGTCCGGTTACTAAATAACGCAGATTTGTGCGTAATTAACACATAAGACCAGTGTTACTGTCCCTATAAACTCATCCAACAAGTAGGGTTATGATTTTTTAAGCATCAAGCGCTAAGCTTTTTTGTCTTAACGACTTCGGTGGTAAGGGGCGCAGAGATGCCTAGTTACGCCTCTGGTTGCCACACTAACTTTAAATTAATATCATGTGATATGTTATCCACAATATCCGGTCTCGATACGGATTACGGAACCTCAAAATCAGGTCCGCCAACAAACGATTGAAATTTAATTGTTAATTAAACTTCAGTATTTTTGCGAATACTTATACCGAATCCGTCATATAGATACGGAAAAAGTGAGATCAGAATTTTCTCTTTAATATACGAACGGGATAACTGAAAGATTTTCTGGAAACCCAGAATTTTCCGTTGACACCTCTTAAAAACGGCGACTTTCCGTTATTAACCGGAAATTGGTTAACCGAAGTATTTCTGTCAATTCACAAATGAGAAATCCGTGAAATTCACGTATTCCCCGTCATTTCACGAAAAAAAGGTATCGGGGAATATGCTTCGTTAATTCATGAAAGGAATCACGGAAAATGGCTCATGAATATCAGGAAATTTTTTAGTGTAGAGGTCAGTGGCGCTGGGTTGTGGCTCCTCTTCTGAATCTGGGGTCGAATCTTAGTAAATCGTAGATGCTGTGTTTCGTTCTTACGGTACTTATTCTCTCCCTTCCTTGGAAGCATATGGCCCATAATTAAGGGTGGGCCACTTATCCTAGCGTTAGATGCTCAATGGGACCGTGAAACTGAAAAATAAATAAGTAGAAACAATGACGTTGCATAGCGCAAAACTGCGGGTCCTCCCTCAAAATTCAGTGCCTTCTTCCCCGAACAAAAATTGATTTTGTACACTTCTGATGATTTCGAATAGATTATGACAGGAAAAGACCCAGAAAAAGACCACATGGGAGATGGGTGGATGAAATTCGTAAATATGCGGGAGTGACATGGAGGAGACTGGCACAAGACAGACCGTTGTGGAGGAAACTTGGGGAGACCTTCGTCCAGCAGTGGATTGATAATGGTTGACAATGATGATGATGATGATGACAATTTTTAATCACACGTAGGCAATTCGTGTTAGTATATTAAAAAATATAATGTAATATTCCGTATTTTTCGTCAATAATCCAAAGATTGTGTTAAAAAAGTTATAAATTCAGGTTTTGCAGGTTTTGCCGATTATACACCGATGAGAATAATACGCCGCCTGAAAAAACAAAACAAAACAAAAACTTTTGCCGCACTTCGATTTTTTAAAAAATTCGCCGCGTCGTAATTGTCACCAAACTAAAGGCCGTATCTCTCTATTCTAAAAAAAGTAGCTGCTGCCGCTGTTGTAGAAATTTCGCGACACTCCCGTTTTCCTAGCTCGCAGCGCAAAACGTATTGAACACAAAAATATGAAATTTACATCGTTTGTAGAGAATTGTTTGGAGAACACGCTGAAATAAAGCGTTTCTCGATTCTAGCGATACTTCAAGAGCTATTGTATTTCAAAGTTAAGGTTAGCAAAAAAGTGCTATCAGCTCGTGTTCCGGACACACTAACAGCAACGGAACCACGAAACTTTGTAGGCATGTAGTGTCATTATAACGAAGTAAATTTCTCCGTCATTTTTGGTCTACGCCGGGATTCGAACCCGAGGCCGCTTATTCCGGAACAAGTCGCTCTACCAACGGAGCTACGCAGACGTTTATTCTGATTCCTATCTGCCTTTTTGTCGTGTGCGTCCTGCTGGCAGGTAAGTCACATCTCCCCCCCCCCGAAAGAGGGCCGGGGCATGGCCCACGGGTCAGCCGTGACCATGAATCGTTGCAGGCAGTCATCCACTGTAGAACGTGCACTTGAGAACTCCCAGTCAATCTGCTGTGTGGAATGCAACATCACACATTTTTTTATTTTTCTAAGCGCTGGAGAAGGAATTCTCTGATTTTTCCTGTCTCGCGGTGTGTAAATAACATCACACCAATGCGAGATTTTGAACGGCCGGGTCATCCGGATAGTTCGGGCGCCATTATAACGAAGTAAATTTCTCCGTCATTTTTGGGCTACGCCGGGATTCGAACCCGAGGCCGCTTATTCCGGAACAAGTCGCTCTACCAACGGAGCTACGCAGACGTTTATTCTGATTCCTATCTGCCTTTTTGTCGTGTGCGTCCTGCTGGCAGGTACGTCACATCATGACCGAATTTTGCACCTCGTCGCCTTATTTTTGAATTTCGATTTAGTTTACGAGAAATTAAATTTCTAAATTTCACAAAATTCTCTATTTCGCGATGGTATCCATTAAAAAAAAAAACGGATATATGGCAAACTATAAATCCTAACGCATTGCAATTTTTACAGCATAAACTTACAACTATCGTCCCTTTTTTACAAAAAAAATTAAAAAAAGTAATTTTCTGATTTTTAAGCATTATTTAAAGACGCAAAGGAAAGAAACGAACGGCTTGTCTTCATAAGGTATTTATTGCTCAAAATGTTAGGTATAAAAAACGCCTCTACAAAATATGAACAAGTACAGAATACAAAACAGTAACAAGATGTGGGAGAGAACAAGGTATACGCAAGCATTTAAAAAAAACCAATAACAATGTAAAGGGTGTGGAAAAGAGGGCGCTCACGGGCTGCCCAGTTGAACAGTAGTAAAAATAAAAGTCTATGAGTCCGTTGATAACAGTAGTATTAAACTGTGTCTAAGAGTTCGCCGAAAACTAAACAAAAACAGACGGTAAAGCATTACAAGTTCAAAGGTAAACAATTTCAAAACAAAACGTTTATTCAGAAGACAAAAAACTCAGTCAGTTGGGAAATCAAGAACATGCTGTTGAATGTTTTCGAGTTCAGCTGTGAGCAACTTCAGCATGTACCACAGACGATGCTGAAGCTGGGCATCTTCAGGGGGAACGGAAACGTTAATCAAAAATTCATCAAGCAATTACAGTTGTTGAAGCATTTCAGGTAACCAATTTAACTTAGATTGAATACACGGGATTGTTAGAAATTTGTCAATCCTAGGGCGTTGAATTAGTTCAAGAAGTTCAGTAAATGTGAGCGGTTGCATTGGAACAGAACAGTCTTTGAACAGAGCGGAAAGTTTGGGAATGGTGGGAAGAGAAGAATCATCTCCAAGAACATCCGAAGCAATCAATGCTGATTCACTGAAATTAGCAGCAACATCCATATCATCATCAGTAGGGAGGCAAGCGAATCTGTTTGTTGTACGAAGTTGAGAAGAACAATTTTCTACGCCAGGTGAGGTTCCAGAGGAAGTGGCAGAAGATTTGGTCCGAAAACGCCTAGTGCGACGCGAAGGCCTAGGAGAAGACTCGGCAGAATTTGGGCGTTTCCCGGCAATTTTGGGTCCAGAGGAGCCCACCGAAGTAGGAAGAGGTGGAAATGACATGTCAACAATGAGAGCAGATTTGAACAGTTCTGAAGCAGGTGTTTGCACTTGCGAAACAGGCTGTGAAACGGGAGGCAATTTGTTGCTTGGTGGTGGCGCTTGAGAGCTGGGTAATGATGACGCAGTAGTTTCGGAAGAAAGCGGCTGCTCGGAGTTATATTGTAATGGCTGTTTAGTGCTTGGCAATAACTGCGTAGGAGTTTTGAAAGACAGCGGCTGCTCGGAGTTGAATGGCAGTGGCGAAACTGAAACAAATGAAGACAACGAAATATCTGCAGTCATTGAAGGAGCAAGTAGCAGAGATGGTGACGTGGTTGACATTGGGGTAACAGTTTGTCCAGTAGTAAGGGAGGAGGAAGTGAATGATGGAGGTGTGTCAGGAACCTTCAACGAAGGGACAGCACCTTGCGCAAGTGTGCGCTGAGGGCACTCATAAGCCAGGTGGCCTTCAGCTCTACACCGGAAACACTGGACACCAGCAAATAAGTTGAAAACGTATGTTCGTGTGTCCGCAACAAGTTGCAGAGATGTGGGGCGGTTAGAAATGGCTTGGTCAGTGGGGGAAATAACACGATATTGGCGACGTCCTCCTTGCACAAATTCGAATGGAGAGTCTCTGGCAGCAGCTGGGAGAAATTTAGTCTCTCCCACTACTCGACCAAGAGTGCCGAGTGCAGCAACAAGTAAGTTGTCAGGAATAGCAGTAGGCACAGGAGATAATGTCACTGTGACCGGGCGCTGTGCAGAAGCAACAGGTTGCAAGTGAAAAGAGCCAATATCAATGCCTGTGGCAAGAACGGTGTCGGTGGCTTTTTGGTGAACAAAATGAACGACAACACCCTCCAATGCGAATAATTGAAACGATGCTTTCCTTGGGAACAACTTTAACCAAGGCCTCCAAATAGAGGGGGAGGGGGGGTGTCACGAAGAGACTGAAAATACACACTTAATAACAAAGCTGAGGAAAGTTCTTTACCTGCTGGTGAGTCGTCAGAAATCCGAATCTTGAGAACTTTATCTTCTCTAGAAAATTCTGGTTGCATTGAAAGAGGTGCATGAGATTGGTTTGGACGAGCAGTCGCAGCATACGAGCGTGGAGGAGTAGCAGCCGTGGCAGCAGAACGTGACTCGGCATCCAGGATATGCAAATTAGGACGAAGAACATTCGATGCAGAAACATTAGGACGAAGCACATTAGAAGCAGAAACACAATTAGAAGTAGACAAATCCACATTTGAAGAGGTCATAGTTGTCTCACAAGCGGTCGATGCAGCCAAAGAAAATCCAGCGGAGATAAAATCAGCAGACGGAACTTGCATTTGTACTTGGGAAGCAGCCATCATGGCCGCTAAGCCGAACAACACAACACTGTGTGCTGCAACTGCGTCACACAGAAGAAACACAAAATAACGAAACAGAAGGCACACACACTCACTTCAAGTGAGGCAAAACGGTGAAAACACAACACAGTCAACACGAACCACTAACGCAGACGATAAATTCACAGGAAAAAAACATTTTTTTTACAGACGCAAAGGAAAGAAACGAACGGCTTGTCTGACTTCACGATAACCACAGAGGAACGTTCTGGTCCCGTGACCTGCTGCCATGGTAACGCAGAGAATTTGTTTTGCATATGTTTTGTTGGTAAAGCTATCTCAGTTGTTTAAGGTGAACGTCAAATGATTTTGCTTCCTATACTTCCAATGGAAAAAACTTCTGTACACATTTTCTTCACAATTAATGCGTTCCCAAGGATGAAAATTTGAGCATCGATTAAAATAGCGTCATTTTATAACTTGGAATACTTAATATTTTCCAAAAATAACCATAATTATGCAATCCAACATTTGTTTGTCTACTGACGTCATCAAAGTACAGGTCACGCCATGTTTTTTTTGGACAATTAATGCGTTCCCAAGGATGAAAATTTGAACATAGATTAAAATAGCTTCATTTTATAACTTGGAATACTTAATATTTTTTAAAATACAACCATAATTATGTAATCCAACATTTGTTTGCCTACTGACGTCATCAAAGTACGGGTCGCGCCATCTTTTTTCTGGTTCCAACACCACCAAAGGAAAAGTTATTTATTTTTTTATATAATTATAGTTATGTTTCAGAAAATATTAAGTATTCTCCAAGTTATAATATGAAGTTATTTTAAGCGATGTTCAAATTTTCATCCTTGGGAACACAATAATTGTGAAGGAAATGTGTGCAAAAGTTTTTCCATTGGAAGTATAGAAAGCAAAATTACTTGACGTCCACCTTAACGATTTAGCATAACGGTTTACGGAAATTCTTATTGGACCGCTTTGTTTTCCTTAGTGGTAAATTTAGTAAGTGCTATAAGTTCAAATGACAAAAGTCCGACCTTCCAAAAATTAACGACGGTAAAAAAAACTCTGAAATTTCGGAATAATAATAAAAATATTTGCTTAGACATGCAATAAAAATTGAAATTTATATGAATTTTCCAGTTTTTATTTCATGTGATATACTTGGAGATCGGGCTGCAAGGCCCAAGCGCTACTCTGGAAATTAGCGTAGCGAGCCTAAAGGCGCAGCCCCTAGTATATTTGAAAAAAATATCAGAAATGCGTTAATCACAGGAAAAACGTAACGCAATACGAAGATGGATGTCCGCAAACAGTTGGACAGAAGTTTTTCTTTTCTTTCTTACGAGCGTTTTGACTGAAAACACGATGCGCCGGCCCGGTGGCGCAGTGGTCTAAGCCATGGCCTCTGATCATTCGTCCAAAAGGGGTCCAGGTTCGAATCCCGTGAGGCATGGATGTTGTGTTTGTCTTACGGCACTGGCTCTCTCCCTTCCCTGAAACCAGTGACCCTAAATTAGGGACGGGCGACTGCTTATAGCCCATTGAGTTGCTCACGGTGGTCGTTAAACCTCCAACAAAAAACAAATAAAAAACACATTGGAACGAAGGCTATATTATTCGCTGTCGCGGACGATCAGGTGCTGTGGGAAAGGCAGCGTCACACACGTTTGTGGCGCGTTTGTGGGTGCCACCATAAGCGTAGCATGACCAAATTAACCGCATCATCAGATGACTGCATGCTATATTAATAGTGTATGGAATGGCAGTCATAGCAATGCTCGCTATAGCGTAGCGTTGTCCCTTGGCTGTGTATGCCACACTTTCTAACATTTAAAAGACGAACGACTAGTTATTATTTATTCCAATTTTTAAATTGAGGGTCACGTGCCACCCCCTGCTTCCCGACGCTACGCCAATGGGTGTCTCACAGGACTAACTACGAACTGCATATTTCGGAGTCTAATTGCGACAATGCTGAAAAAGCTCATAATTTTTGCTCTTTATTCATTTGAAAGTAAGAGAAAAGCATTTAAAAATGACATTCTTTTTTAATTAGAATAACCCCCGGCCTGTTTCTTTAGACTGCTGGGTCATCCCGTGAATCGCGACTTTTCTATACGAAATCACAGTTCGGGATCAATATCGCATGTACGCATCATACGGCGGGTTTTTCCCGGAATTATACGGCGTACAGATTTTACAAAGGATTTTTTTTTTCTTTTCTTTTTCTGAATTTCTCGATCAGCACTGATTTATACGTATAATGACTCTGGGTATGAGGGAAAGTCACGGTGACAAGAAAGACCAAATGATTAATAATTAATAAATAAATAATCATGAAATAAATACGGGACTACACCATGTAATACAAATTTTGAAGATGACAATCCAATTTTTGGTGTAAATGTGACAACGATGGTAAGTCAGATAATATCCGAAAAACTTGAGACTTGGTTGTTCTGGGTGGTGTAATGGTTAGCATACCCGAGCGCTATCTGGGAAACGCGGGTTCGAGTCCCGCTCCAGGACGATGAAATTTTCAAGTTTTCGGATATTATCTGACTTACCATCCTTGTCACATTTACTCCAAAAATCGGATTGTCATCTTCAAAATTTGTAATAAATAAATATTTTGCCGCTTCCGGCTTAGCCAACCTCTCAGTTTCAGAAACCGACACCGACAGAAGATCCTTACCCCCCCCCCCACCCCACCCCACCCCTACACAACTCGGAAACAATGGCTACTTGGGTGGCATCAGGACTGAGATGGTCAGTCAACTGGGAAAGCAATGAGAATGCTAAATAAAAGCACGTGTGGAGATAACTTCCTGCTCCTCTGTGTCTGGGGTGCAAGAAGAAACGAGTAAAAGCTGTGCCGCCTGCCCTATGCAGTGAAAATAAAAAAAGGAAATTAGTTATGGAGCCTGCTTTTCAGTTAACGTGATTTTTCTCTGGAATACAGCTTGAAGTGTTATGCCATAATATCTTTGAAATTTCAACGAATGTTGAGGAAAATGTAATTTGCAGGGATCTCGAGGGCCCTGGCCGTCTGGGGCATACTCTGCGTCACTGAGTAGAAATAAAAATCAAAGGAGAGAGCGGACAGTATCGGTGCACACAGAAATCGTGTTTTGTATCATGTAACACACAAGTAAGTTCATGCACCAGCATTAAAATGATGGTAGGATTTTTTTTTCAGTCTGTGTGTTTGGAGGAGGGAGGTAAGTGATGATGTTTGGAAGCATTTTTTGAGGTACATCTTAACACTTCTCCCCCCCCCCCCCCCAAAAAAAAGAAATACATCTTTTAAAAAATCGATGAATAACACAAGAAATAAACAGATACGACGCTTCGCGAAGTGACTGCTCTTCTTTAGTTAATATTCAGTCAAAGGATGCTTCGGAATTCCTGCATTAGCCACAACATATTTTTTTTTAAGCACGGGAAAGGGAATTTGGCATTTTGGATGTTTCATTTGTATTGAGATCCCAGTATTTGTTCCGCCTCCATTTTTATAGTCCACCGGGAACCATCTCCGGCTTTTTCGACGGGACTCAGACGAAGAACGTGATCGCATTGAAATTCTCTCCATCTTGTGCTCTTAACATATCGAGATTCCACCATAAAAGAACGAGGAAAGGGAAGAAAAGAAAAAAATAGAGGAATAGAAGGTCTGAGTTGCATGAGTAGGCACGCTTTCAAAAGGAAAGCGGATCGTTCTCCCGTTTCCTGAATAGTCTCGCGGTTTGCATAATTAATAAGATATTGAGGGCTGGGATATCCTGATCGATGGATAATGATCTAGAGTCCTAGAAGCTTTTTCACATTATTGGCAATAAAACCAGTTACGCTTTTCCCGTCACTTAGGTAATTCCTTCTAGGCCTATGCACGTACAGCTATCATTGTCCATCAGTTTCCTTTAACTCGTCCTGAGCTGGTGACTGATCTGACCGAATCCGACTTTACCTTGGCTTACGTTGTTGGATAAGCTTTCATTTTTATTGCCCCCTTACTCTAGCAGTCTTGCAACGAGAAAGAAGGGAACAGCGGGTGCGTTTCGTATGTCATTGGCTTCTCGCTTTCTTGTTTAATCCAATGTGTTAAGCAGTGACTTTTTAGCGACATACTGTTGACGTGACAACAAGAAACACTCCATTTTCGTGTTTTATTCTATCTGTACTAGTAAAATAAAATTGCCGCCCCGGTGGCGCAGTGGTCTAAGGCGCTGGCCTCTGATCATTCGTCTGTAAGGGGTCCGGGTTCGAATCCCGGTCAGGCATGGATGTTGTGTTTGTCTTACGGCACTGGCTCTCTCCCTTCCCTGGAACCAGTGACCCTAAATTAGGGACGGGCGACTGCTTATAGCCCATTGAGTTGCTCACGGTGGTCGTTAAACCTCCAATCAAAAAAAATAAAAATAAAAATAAAATAAAATTATTACGTGCTCAAATGGAATGGTAAAGTTCTCGTTTTTTTTTTTTTTTTTATTGGAGGTTTAACGACCACTGTGAGTAACTCAATGGGCTATAAGCAGTCGCCCGTCCCTAATTTAGGTTCACTGGTTACAGGGAAGGGAGATAGCCAGTGCCGTAAGACAAACACAACATCCATGCCTCACGGGATTCGAACCCGGACCCCTTTCGGACGAATGATCAGAGGCTATCGCTTAGACCACCGGCTTCTCGTTTTTGGGAACAAAAAATAAGTGTAAATAAACACACTCAGTGGACGAAACATTAGGCATACCTACCTAATAGCGTGTTGGTCCTCCTCTAGCGCGAATAACATCCTGTACACGCCGAGGCATCTACTCCATGAGATGCTGGAGGGTTTCCGGGCGCAATGCCAACCGTGCCTGTTGCAGCATTGTCCACAACTCCACCCGAGACATCTGCCCAAGATATGTGGATCTGATGTTCCGCTTCACAGCATCCCAGTGAGCTTCCACAGGGTTTAAATCCGGGAACTTTGGGACCCACTGGATGGTTCCAAACTTAGCTGAGCATTCCTCGAGCTATGCCTGGCTGGTTGCGGCCCGGTGGGGTGGCGCATTGTTCTGCTGAAACAGACCATCGGCCGCAGGATGCATGAAAGCGTGTTAGGTGATTAGCCAGCACGTGCTGGTAACGCGCAGCGGTTAAGGACCTCTCCAGACACAGTAAGGAACGTAATGTGCCCAATGAGAAGGCTCCCCAAACCATCACAGAGCCGATCTGGTACGACGGGGCCATGGCCTTATGCTGTCGACGCCACGCCCGCATCCTCCCGTCAGCTCGGTACAGCTGAAAACGGGATCCATCTGACCACCCGACGCCGCGTCACTCTGCAGAAGTCCACTTTTGATGTTTCCGGCACCAGGCGAACCGTAATATCCGTTGACGAGCAGCCAGCAATGGCACACGGGTTGGGCATCGGCTTCGGTAACCCAGTGTATGCAGCGTGCGCCGTACTGTTTGCTCGCGGACGCTGCTTGGGTCTTCGACATTTAACCTGAATGTGGTTTGTGCCCCCGTTACCAAGCGGTCGGTCTGTACGAGCTTGGAGAGTTTACGTCGACCACGGTTATCAATACCGTGTGGTCGGCCATGGCTTGCCTACTGGGCGCTGGTACGTCCGTGGATTGTATACCCACAGTACACCCTTGATACGGTTGTCCCTGGAACCTTAGGGTTCTTACCACTTAAGCGATAGAATGATTGACCCATGTGTCCTGCACCGACAGTGCGCCCACGATCAAAGTCGCTCAGATCACCACGTCTGCCTATGTTCGTCGATTGCGATACACTGTTTGGAATCCCTGCTATTTATCGCCTGCTTATGGTTTGGATATGTTACACTGCGCGAGTGATGCCCATATCAACTATCTCTAATGTTTTGTCTTCGGAGTGTCAATCCGTGTATCCCTCGCAGAGTTCATTTAACTTCGGTACTCGAAGTCTCAATCACGACATAGATTTTTAGTTAACCAAACATAAATTCGCGCAGTGGTCAGGCAGTTAGTGTGCATGTGCCTGTCTGCTGGAAAACTAAACACAATTACATGTGAAAGTCAAACTGCCGGACACCAAGTCACCGCGGGGGCTGTTACTTAAATTGGGAATGCTATGGTTCGTTTTTCTTTTCGCGTTTTGAGAAGAGGAAGGTTTCGACAGCCCCACGAGCATCGAAGGCTTCAAAGAAGCAGTCCCCCCCCTCATCTCCAAGTAAAACGAGTCTGGAGACAAACGCACATCCATGTCTTGTTCAATGATTCTAGACTCATCAGTACGTGAAGCCGGTACTGTAGACCCAGAGACCCCAAGTACTACACAGATTCCCCGTAGTCACAACGGAAATCGTCGGTTCTCTGCGGAGTATGGGAAATATCGAAAATGTTAGGGAAATCGAAAATCTCAGTGAAGTAATGCTATTAAACATCTGTGTAAAGTATATTTTCGTGTTTCCAAGGTACTAACATTTATTAAAAATGTTTGAGGATGTTTCTTGGATGTTTTCAATATCGCAACATTTCTTCCATGTTTTATCGGTATTTTTTTATTTCTTAAGCATCTAATCACGTGGCAGATTCGATCGAGGGACTTGCACCTGTGTAGTACTTCGAATAAATCGCGTATGTACACACACTCCGTTTTAATAGTGTAAGAAACTTTACAAACGCTAAGCTTTCGCTCTCCGAACGGGAGGCTTTCTTATTCTAACGTATTCAGTTTTGCCTTGAGAAGGCTCCCGTTCGGAGAGCGAAAGCTTAGCGTTTGTAAAGTTTCCTACACCATTAAAACGGAGTGTGTGTACATATGTGGTTTATTGGCAACCTAAATGAACTACAGGGGCACTGCGCAAACGTAAACAAACTTCTTTTAGTACGGATAATGTCGCACGTGTTTCCGTAAAGTCGTATGTAGGAATGGCTGGTTTAACACTTTCTATCCTTGAGATAATGAAATTTATGGACACTACAAAAAATTCACGATGCATCAAAGAAGGGGAAGTGATTCTTAATGCAGGTCGTATAATTTCATGTGGAATTAAGAAGGAAGATAGAAAAGAAATCCACATAGTTTCGCCTTGCATTCAATCCACCGCAATAACGTCGTCGCCTCATTCGATCAACTGTGTTTACGGTGTTTACTCAATACTCTGTCAACAATAAAACATTTGTAATTTTTGAACATTCTGTTCCTAAAACAGTGTTTTAGGACTCCCCACCCCCAGCAGTCGGTATAGCCAAATTTTTGATAAATTTGAAACACTAAAATAGACGAAACCTTTTTTTAAAAGCATTTTTAAGAATAATAAGATATTAATGATTGATTGTATCAATTAGTTTTCCTGTGTTTTAGTATCTTGTACATTTACTAAAATGTTTGACAACCTTGAAGGAGGTCAGAATTTTTCTTAGCCCCCCTTCCCCCTAAAGTATTCATATGGGCGCCACTGCATGGCCCCTGGAATCCCGGAAAAGCCTTAAATTTTATTTCCCTTTTATCCAGATCTTGGAAAATCCTTGATCTGTGTATTTTTTCCAAAGATCGTGGAGTAGTTCTGGAATTCATTGCTTCAATGAAAATTTTTAAGAAAAAGGTCGAAAAATTAAGATTAGGATGGCCAACGATAGGAAAAGTCTGGGAATCTCGCCAATGTTAGGAACCACCGAAAATGACTGCTCTTGTAGCGACGAGAATGTTTCGTTGTTTTCCGTTTCCCGATTTTGAATTTTTCTGATCAGGTTTCATATTTTTTGTTATTTTTCTCCTTGATTTTATTCTTATTTTTTTATATTTTTCTGATCGTATTCCTCGTTTCTAATATCTTCGGTTGTAGTAAAAAAGAGCGTCTTCGTATTTTTAAAGAATTTTACGTAATGCACGTTTCCCTATTTCTAATAGTATTGTCTTCAAAACTAATCAGTAGAGGGCAAGCATTTCCGTCCCCTTCCTCCCTTTTCTAAGCGAAATGAAATTTTAAAATCTGTGTTCAATCTGTCCGTGGTAGAATCTGCGCCACTTCCGTGACTTGTACAATTGTTTCGCGGCTGAGTGATCAACGCAGTACCAAATTTTCAGATTTAATTTCGCTAAAAAATGCGTCTTTTTCCATTTCTTAGTCACTTCTTGTTATATCATGAGACAGAGCAAGTAATTTTGTCTTTTGTTTAAAAAAGAAATCAAAGTTCAAAAACGATACTACTCGCTTGTTGTTTAGAGAAAACGACTTCACAGGAAACGAAAGACAGCGACGGAGAGTTGAAGTTCCGATTTTGAACTTTAATTTTTTTTTTTTTTTGAGGTGGATCCTCCTTAAATCTTTGCCTTGTATTTCCAATGGGCAAACTTCTGTAGCTATTTTCTCCACAATTAATGCGTTCCCAACGATGCAAATATTTGAACATCGATAAAAATAACTTCATATTATAGCCTAGTGTACTTAATATTTTCTAAAATTTAACCATAATTAAGTAAACCAACATTTTTTTGTCTACTGACGTCATCAATGTACATGTCGCGCCATCTATTTTCTGGTCCGGTCTTAACACCACCAAAGGAAAAGTTATCAATTTTTAGTATATTTACGGCTAAGTTTTAGATAATATTAAGTATACTAGGCTATAATATGAAGTTATTTTTATCGATGTTCAAATTCTCATCTTTGGGATTGCCGTAATTGTGAAGAAAATGGCTACAGAAGTTTGCCCATTGGAAATACAAGGCAAAGATTTTAGGTGGATCCACCTTAAACAAAAGGAAATATGCTGAATCTTTTTGTTTGTTGATATAGCAGAAGCCATGGAAAACGATGCATTTTTCAGCGAAATTAAGGTATAACAAGTTAGTAAAATCATGCAATGCATTGATTATAATACGCTTTCCAACATACCAGAAATCATTACTCAAGTTATTACTCAAGTTATGATAATAATGGCTGTGGAATAAATCTCGGTCCTGTGCCCTGACCTTTGATCCCATTTCGATGATATTCAACAGAACCGGTTTGGTATACCTCCGAAATAACATGATAAAATTTTGTCGCAATCAAAGCATTTTTACGTAAGTTATGATGCATAAGGGCTATGGAATAGATCCCGCTCCTGTGTCCTAACCTTTGACCACAATTCGCCTATTTTCAATAGAATTCGTCCCCAGGCAAGACCCTACAACATACTAACATTTCATCCAAATCGAAGCATTTTTATGTAAGTTATGACGCATAATGGCGATGGAAGTGATTCCGCTTCATGTCCTGACCTTTGACCCCATTTCTCCCATTTTCAATAAGACTTGTCGCCAGGTGGTCTCCTACCACATACTAAAAGTTCATCGAAATCGAACCTGTTTTACGTTAGTTATGACGCATAACAGCAGTGGAATAAATCCCGCTCCTATGTACTGACCTTTGTCCCCATTTCGTTCACTTTAAACAGGGTTCCTTCCCAGGTGATCCCCTACCAGATACTAAAATTTCATCGAAATCGAACGATTGTTATGCGAGTTATCCTGTGGACCGACATACGCACACAACGCGTGACGTAATGAGGCAGATGGGAATCGCGACCATCTGCTTGCCGCAAGTGTGACGTCATAAAACTTTAATAGGATCCACACGCAATGCGTGACGTAATGAGACACATGGCATAACCGCGCGCCAACATTCTCAAAGGCGAGATTATGACGTCATAAGATTTCTAAGCATTGGTAACATTAATGGAACAACGCCATCACTAAAAATGTTATAATTCGGGGTGGTTATTTAACCCACTAAACGAATTCTCCTAAAGTCGAGATCAAGCTAAATCGATTTCTAGTACCAGAAAACGGTAGGTTAACGACTTTCATCAAAATTCTTAGAGCCGTTTTCAAAATAAAATGTACATACATACAAGAATTGCTACTTTAAGGTGGACGTCAAGTAATTTTGCTTCCTATACTTCCAATGGAAAAACTTCTGTACACATTTACTTCACAATTAATGCGTTCCCAAGGATGAAAATTTGAACATCGATTAAAATATCTTCATTTTATAACTTGCAATACTTAATATTTTCTAAAACATAACCATATTTATGCAATTCAACATTTGTTTGTCTACTGACGTCATGAAAATACAGGTCGCGCCATCTTTTTTCTGGACAATTAATGCGTTCACAAGGATGAAAATTTGAACATCGATTAAAATAGTTTCATTTCATAACTTGGAATACTTAATATTTTCTAAACCATAATTATGCAATCCAACATTTTTTTGTCCACTGACGTCATCAAAGTACAGGTCGCGCCATCTTTTCTCTGGTTTCAACACCACCAAAGGAAAAGTGATTGATTTTTAATATAATTATGGTTATGTTTTAGAAAATATTAAGTTTTCCAAGTTATAATATGAAGTTATTTTAATCTATGTTCAAATTTTCATCCTTGGGAACACATTAATTGTGAAGGAAATGTTTACAAAAGTTTTTCCATTGGAAGTATAGGAAGCAAAATTACTTGACGTCCACCTTAATAATATGGGATAAGGGCAAAGGAATGGATCGCAATCCTATGTCCTGACCTTTGACCACATTTCGTCCATTTTCAATAGGGTTCGTCGTCCTCAGGTGGTCCCCTACTACATACTGAAATTTCATCGAAATCGAACCATTTTTACGCACGTTATGACGCATAAGGGCAATGTAATGCATCCCGATCTTATGTCCTGACCTTTGACCCCACTTCACCCATTTTGAATAGGGTTCGTCTCCAGGCGGTCTTCTACCACATAGTAAACTTTCATTGAAATCGAACCATATTTACGCAAGTTATGTCGCATAAGGGCAATGGAATGATCCCGCTCCTACGTCGTGACCTTTGACCCCATTTGTCCCATTTTCAATAGGGTTCGTCTCTAGGTGGTCCCCTACCACATAGTAAACTTTCATTGAAATCGAACCATATTTACGCAAGTTATGACACGTAAGGGCAATGGAATGATTCCGCTCCTACGTCGTGACCTTTGACCCCATTTGTCCCATTTTCAATAGGGTTCGTCCCCCGGTGGTCCCCTACCACATACTAAAATTTCATCGAAATCGAACCATTTTTACGCCAGTTATCGTGCGGGCAGACGGACGGACAAAGCTGGAGCATATACGCTTCTTCAACCTACGGTTGGAAAGCGTAAAAAAGCGATAATAAGGCTTTTCGCTCTGTCGTGAAAACAACTGTACGGGTATTGGAAATAATGCAATTTCCATAAGAACAAAGTTAATAACGATTTTCAATTTGAAAATTTCTCAAAAAAAAAAAAGAAAACTTGCTCTACTGATTGATATGGAAAGTAAGTGCTGTGAGGATTATATAAGAAAATGTGCATTTCATTAGGAAACCTTTCTAAAAAATATGGTCTCTTTTTTGCACTATTGCCATTTTTTACGGTTTCCAACCGTAGGTTGAAGAAGCGTATATGCTCCAGCTTTGTCCGTCTGTCTGTCCGCACGATAACTTCCGTAAAAATGGTTCGATTTCGATGAAATTTTAGTATGTGGTAGGGGACAACCTGGGGACGAACCCTATTAAAAATGGGCAAAATAGGCTCAAAGGTCAGGACATAAAAGCGGCATCCATTCCATCGCCCTTATGCGTCATAACTTACGTAAAAATGCTTCGATTGCGACAAAACTTTGTCATGTTGTTCCGGAGGTATACTGAACCGGTTCTGCTTAATATCATCGAAATGGGATCAAAGGTCAGGGCACAGGAGCGAGATTTATTCCACAGCCATTATCCTCAAAACTTGACTAAAAATGCTTTTATTGCGACGAAATACAATATTTTGTTCCGTAACGACTTTGAAAGTAGTTCCTCCAAAAATGTTTTTTTATCAACAAGTACGGGCAGTGCGCATGCATGAGATTCGTTAGCCATTATTTTCGCACGGTAACTTCTGTAAAAAATGCCCGATTTGCATGGCATATTTAATTATAAAACGGCTTATGTGTGGTAGCTCATGATAATAGAAATAGGTAACACGGGCACAAAGAGATTTAATTTTGATATATGTGAACCTCAAACGTTATACCATAGTTTAGTCCCCTCAAAACCAAGGCATTTTCCTATGATTTCTGGTATGTTGGAAAGCGTATCATAATCAATGCATTGCATGATTTTGCTAACTTGTTTACGGTGAGTTCCGTTTTTTTTTAATTCTACCAACTTGTGTAGGCATTGTTGTTTACTGCAGAATTCTCATTGGAACATACGCTTATTTTTGAGGGGTAACTGAAAAGAAAAAGATGTTTGCGCCATTTACTGTGTAGTGTTACCCACAGGAAGTCTTCAATTTCTGAACAGATATTCAAGCAAAATTTCACTTCTTTTATGAATTTACACTGCTATTTTAGTGTTTCCACAATTTATTACAGAGTATATAATACGATTTTATTAATTACTGTTGAGAAAGCCACCCCGGTGGCACAGTGGTCTAAGCGCTGTTCGTCCGAGATGGGTTTGGGTTCGAATCCCGGTTAGGCATGGATTATGTGTTTGTCTTACGAAACTGGCTCTCTCTTTCCTGGAACCAGTAGTCCTCGAGGGTGACTGCTTATAGCCCGTCGAGTTGCTTACGGTAGCCGTTATCCCCCCCCTCCTCCAAAAACTTACTGAAAAAAGCTGATAACTACTTGTTTTTTTTAGTGTTGACTACTGAACATTTTAATTTCCAATAATGGTGAGAGTCTGTAGACCACTCGATCAATCGCCCAGTGTATGCTTCTGTTCCGTTGCCTTTTTGAGAATCGACGTCTCAAGAAAGCAATAAAAACAAAATGTTTTCTTTGGCTCAGTGAGAATTATGAATTCATAGCGTGGTGTTGGGTGATTGCATAGTTAAAAGACTTTGAAACTCGAATCACGCACAGCTCTTGTGTTTCTGTGCTGGGTGAGACGTGGGCTTTGCATTTGTTCTACCCACCACGTTTTTTCTCATTCCTGGAGTGCTTCTCGTAATCTGTACATGGAGGGTCGGGAGAAAAAAAAACAAAAAAACCGGGAGATAGGTCAGGTATGTTAATTGACGATATTCGAGTTGGTCCCATATGTTTGGTCATTACATCATTTCTTCGCAGTGTGTTTTGCGCTCGGTATTAACTTTCCTCATTCGCACTGTTTCGCCTGAGTCGTAGTGTAATTAAAAGCTTTGTAAATATATCAGATTGATGTAGAAAATGCAATCCAAGCAATCATCGCTCACGGTGTGACCATTAGGTTTCTATCATCGCAACGTTTATGTTCTCAATTTTAACGTGATCATCATCAACCATTCTCAATCCGCTGGTGGATAAAGGTCTGTCCCACAACTCTGTCTTGATCAGTTCCCTTGCATTTACTCCTACATGGTTTCGAATTTCATCTCCCATTTCCCTCGTGGTCTTCTACAGGGACTTTTTCTGTCCCTTAGTATCCAGGCTAGTACTTCAGTTGTCCAACGGTAGCCAGTCCTTTTAGTTCAGCCCATTGCCGCTGGGGGGTCTGTATTTATACCATGATGTCACCAACTCATGTTTTTTTGTTTTTTTTTTCAGATTGTGACGTATATTCTAATTTAATCTTCCTTTTGAGTTCAAGTATTCTTATGTAAATTGGTTTCTTCTCGGTAGACGCTTTTCTGTCGTAACGCCACAGGTTCTATTTCGATGAATTTCACTGTGGTAACAGCAGCAAAGTGCAACTACGTAGTAATAATAATCAAGAGATAAGAGCAGGGCCGGTCCGAGGGGTAGGCAGCTGCGTAGGGCGCCACCAAAGGGAAGGGGCATTAAATTAACCCATGGATTTGTAAATTTTCTTTCATAGTAAAATTATCCTTTAACTTTTTTTTTTATGAGCTGGTCTGTACTAGACTCAAAAATGAAAGTTGAATACTCCTTTATTGTTTCTCTGGCACGTGCAGAGTTCCTAGATGTATATGTAACAAGGCTTGAGTGACAAGTAGAGATGTTAGATCTCTTCGCTCTGCTGCAACTTTTCCTTTCCCACCTGTGGCAAATTTGTCCCTAGCCCCTGCAAAAGGTTAACAAAGCACCCGGGGAATTTTATATAATTTATGACTACAGAATTAGTGGGAGAATTTTAACCACTTCCTGAAAGAGACTCTGGGTTTGTTTACTGCAGTCCCCATGTGCAAAGTCAATCGCAGACAACTATGTATGATTCTGTCATTTTGTGAGTAAAATTATTATTATTATTATATTGGACTATTTATTTGTAGCGTAGCATATAATAGTGAGTTAGTGACATATCTATTGAGCATGCTAAGTCCAAAAACAACATAAGCCGTCTGAGCAAGAGATAAAATATTTTTACGGAGTTCTAAAACCACATGAAAAAAAAAGTGACACTAAAACCCAGAGATCTTTCGGAACTCCAAGAGTTCCTTCTTCAGATGGCGGTAGTATTGCAGCTGCATCACAGAACGCGATGGATTATGTAGTTGATGACACAATGTCTGAGCTGTTTTGCGCAAGCTCAGAAGACAATTTTTTTTACAAAGGTTGAGAACTAAAACGACGACACATAACATATATTACAATAAATATAAACATTAAAAAAAGGTTAAAGTTCCTCCTCCCCCCTCCCTCAACTCAGCTGACCCCTTCTCCTCCCCCAAATATTTGAATACAGTACTCCCCTCCCCCACACCTGCCCACCTCCCCCAATATTTCCCCCAGTGACCGTCCCCCTCACCGATCCCCTCCCCTCCATGACTACCACCTCCTCCTCCCTTCTTGATTGTTCCCGTCTGGCTTGATAGTGTTCAGAAACGGAATTCAGCAATAACTTCCACGGGAGTGTCATCGTTACAACAGCCGTCCCCCAGATTATATATGTGAAGACTCTGCCATCAGAACGGCAGACTTAGTATTATGAGAGTCAAGTAATGTAATATCTTCCCACATGGGAGTGAATGTCCCATCGATGCAGTGTCTTGACAGAGCGGTGGTCAACGATATCAGCCATTTGTAATCTAGCACGAATACTTATTGTTGTGCGATTCAGTGTTATGAGAGAGTAGAAAGCTACGATTTATTATATTACCGCTCAGACATTCTATCATCAACTACATAATCTATCGCGTTCTGTGATGCAGCTGCAGTATTGCCGCCATCTGAAGAAGTAACTCTTGGAGTTCCGAAAGATCTCGTGGGTTTTAGTGTCACTTTTATTTTTCATGTGGCTTTAGAACTCAATAAAAATATTTTATCTCGTGCTCAGACGGCTTATGTTGTTTTTGGACTTGCGATGGCACGGTGGTAACTTGTTGATGAGCATACTAAGTTGAGTTTAGAGCCATTTCTTACTGTATTTGGGTGCTTCTTACAAAAAAAAAAAAAAAAAAAAGGATCAAAGGAGGGGGGGGGGCGAAATTTATCACATACCGATATTCGTAGTTACACTCAGAACGGCCCTGGATAAGAGCTTGTATATTCTATGTTGATTTCACTATGATTAGGCCATCTTCAGTATGCTATGAGCCATTTGTAATCTAGCACGAATGCTTATTGTTGTGCGTTTCAATGTTATGAGAGATAGAAAGCTACGATTTATTACATTAAGAAAGCTTTCACAATTGTCGTGATTCAAGTGCCACTTGTTGCGATTACGAATTAATTGTGGATGTTTGGTTGACGACGTGCAGATTGGAAAACAATAAAAGATTGGATTTGTAAGTGACTTTGTTTTTCTCAGAACATTTGGTCGTATCAGTAGTATATTTTTATGTTAATTACGATTTTCAGCTGCTACGACCAGAGGGGTAACTAGGCATTTTTTCGCCCGGGAAAAACCACAAAATATTGCGCCGTTATTTGTATTTCTATCTTATTACTAATGTAATGGTGTATATTAGTGTATACGTACACAGCTCGACAAAACAAAATTAACGTCATACCCTTCTATGCGGGAGGCACAGTTCAAATGTAACCGTTTGTACAGCTGTTTCCAAACACCGAGGAGTGCGGACTTTCGGTACCACGTCAAACGGACCGAATGACGCTGGCAATCGGGGCTCACCCGCAGTGATGATCGAATAGCCCTAGAGAATATTCAAAAATGTGAACGACATTCTTATCTTGCAACGTACGTACAGTCCATCTAAATAAAGGAAAACCGCAACTGTTGTCGAGGAATGCCATGGTTCTTCTTTAGTGGATGGACTATACAACCGCGTCTTCATTTCTTCTGAATGTGAACAACTACCATTCCCTGAACATTTTGAAGAAGAAATGCGAATTTCAAGCTTCTGAGGCCACCGAAACTCGAAAAGCATATTGTAAGAAAATTCTGTTAATTGACAAACAACAAACTGTGGAGTGAAAAAACTGTGCCAGATACTGTCGCAAAAGTTTCAATTCCAATTTTAATCAGATTTTGAGCAGCGATTTCTGCGCCCTCACTTTTCAGCTGCGCCCAGGGCAAGAACCCCGCTTACCCTTCCCTAGTTACGCCTCTGGCTACGACTGAGAAGAAATCCAAGGTGTCGCAGTGAAGCCAGTTGACTACGTTAAATTAAACCTTACGTGAGATAAGCTGTGTCGTGTTTTACAGTAAAGTTGAAGTTAAAAGTAAACTAACAAGCGTAAAGCTTTAGTGTTCTACAAGGAAGTTAACTTATCATTAAAATATTAGGGGTACGCAAAAGTTTCTGCCGTTTTAAGGAGAAAAATTACAGGAACAATCGGGAAATCAGTACACATTTATTCAACGAAATATTGGCCGTTATCTTCAATGATCTTTTGCCATTTTTCAGGCAACAAATGAATGCCCCTGTGATAGAAGGACTCGGGTTTTGAGCTGAAGAACGCAGTGACGAAGTTTTCAACCTCTGGAACTGTGGTGAACAGCTGTTGGGCTAGGGCATGTTGCATAGAGCGAAACAGCTGAAAATCTGTGGTTACAATGTCCGGGAGTAAGCCAGGTGCGGTAAAACCTCCCAGTGTAACTGTGCAAGGGTTGATTTCGTGGTGGCACCGACATGTGGTCTGGCATCGTGTAACAGGATGACTGGGCGGCGTCCTTTGCCTGTCCATGGGCGTTTTTGCTCGATTGCGGCGTTCAGTTTCATCAACTAATCGCTATATCGTTGTGCAGTGATTGTTTCGCCGGATTTCAACAGTTCGAAGTACAGCACTCCGTGCATATCTCACCACATACACAACAGCACCTTTCCCCGTGGATATCCTGTTTTGCAGTGGATGTTGATGGCTGGCCTGGGTCGACCCAGGATCGCTTGCGTACGGGGTTGTCGCAGTAGACCCATTTTTCATCTCCGGTGACAACCTTCCACAAGAAATTCTTCCCTTGAAACCTCTTCAGCAACGACATGCAGATGCCCAATCGTTGACCAATATTACGCTACGTTCAAGTCTGCGGAACCCACTTACCAATATTCTGGATCTTCCCCAAGGCCTGTAGACGCCGTACCACCGTCGATTGAGCCACTTTCAAACGTTTCGCCAGTTGCGTGGTCAATTGTGTGGCATCCTCTTGCAACAGCGATTCCAGCTCCTCGTCTGCGAGTTCCTGCGGTCTACCTGCACGTGGCTTGTCTTCCAGGCTTCGATCACCTTTCTTAAACCTGGCAAACCATTCTCGACACGTCCGCTCACCCATAACCGTTTCGCCATACGCCTGACATGTTGAACCGTGTGCTTCACTCGCACTTTTCCCTAAATTAAACATGAATAACAAACCGTGCCGCAAATGAACTTTATGGACCGCCGTGCTTGGCTTCATGTACGAACTGACAGCACGGGTCGCCGGCCAGTTAAACCCCTACAGCGCCCACTAGCGGGGGTAGCGGAAACTTTTGCACACTTCTAATTATAGTTACAGACAATCTAATAACGGATATTTAACTATTATTATTATTATTATTATTATTACCAGATTCATGAGTTTCTTTTCTTACCTTACCTAGTTACAGCAAGCACATCTCTCCATGTTTCTTTGAGGTATCCACAGACTTGTCTTTTTTAAGTTAAGGCCCATGTGATCCATAAGTAAGAACTGGAGGGATGCATTGGTTAATTATTTTCCTTTCAAGATGTAATGGTAAATAGCTCTTGAAAATTGTACTGCTTCTTCTAAATGCACTCCATCCAAATTTTATACGCCTATTAATTTCTTCTTCGATGTTTTCCTCGCTCGATATGTATCTATCTATAAGTAACTGATGCCTACATCAAGGTAGATGTAGGCATCAGTTACTTCTAAATTGGCCGTATCAACTTTTAAATCTTCAGTTCATGTAAAAGCTTGTACATCGATTTTGTCACCTGTAAGCTCATCTTTAAGGCCATTCCTTTAGTCTTGTTCCTCTACCAGTAAGTGAGTGAATCATAAGCTTTCAGCGCGCGACGGCTGAGTGTTGCCACAGGGCACCAAACTGAAGACGAGTTAAGGAGGAGGTCAAGTAATATTGCTTCCTATGTTTTCAATGGAGAAACTTCTGTACACATTTTCTTCACAATTAATGCGTTCCCAAGGATGAAAATTTTAACATCGATTAAAACAGCTTCATTTTATAACTTGGAATACTGAATATATTCAAAAACCTAACCATAATTATGCAATCCAACATTTGTTTGTCTACTGACGGCATCAAAGTACAAGTCGCGCCATCTTTTTTCTGGTTTCAGCACCACCAAAAGAAAAGTTATTGATTTTTAATATAATTATGGTTATGTTTTTGAAAATATTAAGTATTCCAAGTTATAAAATGAAGCTATTTTAATCGATGTTCAAATTTTCATTCTTGGGAACGCATTAATTGTGAAGAAAATGTGTACAGAAGATTTCCCATTGCAAGTATGGGAAGCAAAATTACTTGACGTCCACCTTAAGCCAATAGTGTAGTTCACCGTGAGAACGGAAGCGTCAGCTAACCGATGCACCAGTGAACTTCGTGCGAAAGATGCCCAAAGCATGGATTTTTAGGTCTGCGTTGTCAAGGTTATTTATTTTTTGTTTTAAAATAGTCTAGTGATCCGAATATCTTGGCGTAGAATATAAATAAAAGTTTCCAAGCTTTCGCACATCAACCAGATGGCTTTTTCATGGAATAGACAGCTAACTGCAAACTGGATAATGGAACACTTCAACAATTTGAACGTGGTGACTTGACTAGACAATAAATGAATAGGCGCAAATGTGATCAGACATTCGAAGAAACGAGGTCACGTTGGTTGGGCGCGTGGTACTGTGGTAGAAAACACAACATTGTTTGAAGAATTCCACATAGGATCAGCGGACTTGAACTTGACCTGTCTTGATAGGGCAGTGGTTATTTTACCGTCTTTTGTATCCCTTTTATGTTCGTTGATTCTAATTCCAAACGAACGTTTGGTCATTCCGATGTAGTATCGCCTGAAGCCGTCCGGATATTGTAGTGGGATTGCATAAACACCTGCCTCATTGAAAAGAGGGGGCTTGTCAATATTTCTCTTAAGCATAGTATATAAAGATGCCGGAGACCTTATGCCGACACCGAAGCTCATCCTCCTGAGCGCGTTTTTGAGTTTATAGGAAACTTTTGGTATGTAGGGAATAGAGCCCAGGTAGCGAAGTTGCGGCATAGAAAGATTGACACGGCTGGTTCTGGGTTTTTCGATAAAGTTATGCATCTGGTTCGACGTATATCCTGCCTCAGTGGCCAATTCGACGATGTTTTCTTGTTCCGAATCTCTAGAACGAACATCTGAGGAGACTGCGAAGGCTCTTCTAATTCGAGAACGGAAGAGGGCCGTCTTGTTATCATCAGGGCAGAATGAACTGCGGAGCATCAAGTTGGGAACGAAGGTAGGTTTATAATAGACTTCCGTACGAAGGCGATTGTTATGTGATTTTCTCACTAAGACATGGAAATAAGGTAAGGTGCCACCACTCTCAAGCTCCATAGTGAAATTGATCGTAGGGTGTATATAATTGACTTTATCGAGGAAAGATGGGAGAGTCTCCTTTCCGTGAGGCCATATGAGAAATACGTCGTCCGCATTAGCTTCATACTCCACACCTAAATCTACTGCCATTCGCGAAACCTTGGAAATCTTGACCAGCAGCGAGGCTTGTAATGATAGCGTCTCTCTCGAGTTGCCACGCATTTGGAATAAATTCTTCAAATAATGCTGTGTTTTCTACCATAGTACCGCGCGCCCAACCAACGTGACCTCGTTTCTTCGCATGTCTGATCACATTTGCGCCTATTCGTTCATTGTCTAGTCAAGTCACCACGTTCAAATTGTTGAAGTGTTCCATTATCCAGTTTGCTGTCTACTTTCCTTGAAAAAGCCATCTGGTTGATGTGCGAAAGCTTCAAAATTTTTATTTATATTCTACGCCAAGAAATTCGGATTACTAGCACTATTTTAAGTGTAATTGGTGTACAGTTCCTTGTTATTAATTATTTTTTGTTCTTTAACAATTACCGGAAACTATAAATTAGTAATAACTAGCTCACACTAGCGTTGCATCTATCTCTTGTCAGAATCAAAGGATACTGTCTAATCTCTTAATTTTTAGCGTGTCTCTCTTTTGAAGAAAAAAAACAAGCCGCCCCGGTGCCCGAGTGGTCTGAGGCACTAGCTCTGTCTTTTCACTGAAACTAGTGGCCCTAAATTAAGGAAGGGATAGGCGATTGCTTATATACACTGGTGGAAAGTGAAAAAAGAACACCAAGAAGGAATTGGCGGACGATCATGAAATTTACATATGTTAATGGTCAAGTTTACGTAGGTGTGATGTTAATTTCGGGACCAATCGGTGAGCGCTTACGCCACAGCACGACATAATATGCAAATTATCGTCGGTGGTATTTAAGGAGTACGGCGAAGTGAATGTAATCAGTCGTCGGCGTACGGACACGTGCGAAGACCCTGAAGAAGCTGCAATGCCTGGACATGGAAGACGTGTACGATTTCAGCAGTTATCGAACTTTGAGCAAGGTCGTCTAGTCGGACTCCGAGACGCCGGGTGGTCGTATCGTCGTATTGCGGTGCGAATTGGACGGGAAGTATCGGTGGTGGTACGATGGTGGCGTAGATGGTCCGGGAACATTCCCACACGAGAAGACGTGAAACCGGAAGTCACAGACGGACTGATGAGCGGACCGATCGACGCATAAGAAGAGCTGCGTTGTCAAGCAGAACATCCACTGCGACACAAATCCGAGCTGCCGTTGCACCTGAGGTGACTGTGTGAACAATCCGCAACCGTATACTGGATGCAAGACTACGTGCACGTGTGCCTCTGGCATGTGTACCTCTGACTCCAGCCCACCGCCAGGAACGGCTGCAGTGGTGTCGCCAACGTCTGCACTGGAGAAAGCAATGTCGATCTGTCGTGTTCAGCGATGAAAGCAGATTCTGCTTGGGAGCCTCCGATGGCCGTATGCGTGTTCGCAGACGCACGGGGGGCGTCTCCACCCTTCTTGCATCCGCCAGCGACACACAGGGCCTACACCTGGTCTCCTGGTGTTGGGAGCGATCAGCTATCGCTCCCGTACACAACTAGTGTTTGTACCGGGTACGTTAAACAGCACCTCCTACATCAACAACATCATTCAGCCCGTTGTTGTGTCATTTGTAAGGTCGGTCCATCGTGGTGTTTTCCAGCAAGATAACGCACGCCCACACACGGCACGTGCAACGCAACATGCACTTCAGGGTGTGAGACAACTTCCATGGCCTGCATGTTCACGGGATTTGTCCCCCATTGAGCACGTGTGGAATTTTATGGGACAACGACTTATTCGGTCTCCACGGCCATCCCCGATTTACGCGTCCAGGTTGAGGATGCTTGGAACTCAATAGCCCAAACTTACATCCAACATCTGTACGACAGACTCCATGCCAGAATTGCACAGTGTGACGCAGTTCATGGCGGTTCAACCTCGTACTAACCATGTTACATGGAAATGTTATTTTTCAGTTTACCAGCTAATACAGCTGTATTTTGCCATAATGTTTTGATCACGTTGTCCTCTGTATTCCGTTATTATGCTGTATAAATTTCGTTGGTATCAGACGTCTCCTTCTTGGTGTTCTTTTTTCACTTTCCGCCAGTGTATATATACTGCTGGCCACCCAAAATGCAACACCAAGAAGGACACGAGATAACAAAGCCAGATTTACTGGACTCATAACAGCAGATACAAAGATGAAACGATTGAGCTTACAGGCCCGTGCGACTTGCGGAACATGCAGACATCAATAGTTCGTGTGGCCCCCATGGCTGGCAATAACGGCCGGTACACGCCGCGGCATCGAACGAAAGAGGCTTTGGATGTGGGCTTGGTTTATGTCGGCGCAGGCTGCTTCCACACGTTGCCACAGTTCATCAGGCGTAGCCGCGGGTGGAGCTTGCCGGGCCACTCTGTTGCCGATCAGCGACCAGACGTGTTCGATGGGCCACATATCGGGAAAACAGGCGGGCCACTGCAGCAGTGACACCTGGTGGGCCGTGAAGAATTGTTGCACGATGCGTGCCACATGCGGGTGCGCATTGTCCTGTTGAAACGTGGCCGCTGGCAGGTCCTCCAGAAAAAAGAGGACTACAGGCTCCAAAACGTCGGAGATGTAGCGGCTGTTGAGTGTACCGGCGATGCGTACCAGAGGGGTGCGGGTGTCATATCCAATTGCGCCCCAAACCATAACGCCAGGCGACGGACCGGTATGGCGATGCATAATGCAGGCGTCCTACAGTCTCTCGCCGCGGTGCCGCCACACGCGGATCCGACCATCGTGGTGTTGCAGGCAGAAGCGGAATTCGTCGGAGAAGACAATGTCGTGGCATTCCGTAGTCCAGGTGCGGCGTTCAACGGCCCACTGCCGCCGCCCTCGCCATTGGTATAACGTCAATGGTAATCAGAGCAATGGGCGCCGTGCGACAAGTCCCCGCTCCTGCAGACGACGTCGAACGGTACGTGCTGACACAGTTTGTTGCGCAACACACCCTAATTCCTGCGCTAACGTTCGTGATGTGGCGGTGCGAGCCGTCAATGCCCGCCGCATAACATGCCGGTCCTCTCGTTCGGTGGAGTGCCGCTGCCGCGGCAATCGCTCACGTCGGTCCGTCCGTCCCTCCTGCACCCATCGAATCCATACTCGTTTCACTGTGGCTGGATGTCGTCCCACACGGACGCCGAAGTCTTGGTATTATAAACCGCTGTCGCGATAAGCCACTATTCCTCTTCTGTCGAACTCCGAAACGTGCTGGAATGACTGCCGTATTCTGCGACGAGGCATCAGAAAGCTTCCCACGCACAGGTCTGGCAGCTCAACACACTTCCACTACTTACACCCCGCCTTCTGTGCACCCTTCTTATAGTGCTTCTCGGTGGCGTGCCGGGCGCACATGATTTGCATATGCCCTGCAATGCTAATCGTTTGCGTGTCCTCTCGCGGGCGACGCATGCTGCGAATTTCAGGCCAATCGGATGCTTAGAAGGAAGAGAATCAGCGGCAAGTTGGCCTAGCGATCAGAAGTTGGATGCAGGTTTGAGTTCCGGATGACATACATAGGCGTTATATTTATCCTATGGAGATGGTTTTGACCCTTTCAGTTGCTCACGGGGGCTGTTGAACCCTAAAACAAACAAACAAACTAAAAAAAATCTGCGCCAAAGGACGAACCGTCTTTCCATGGGTTTCAAACCCTGTCCAGTAGCACGAGAAGTCAGGAGGTCGCGCACTTATATCACTCGATCACTGGGTGATTACTCATATGTAGTTTAATGAAGTCTGCATGTTCTGCTAAAGTACATGCTGTACTTCAGGGTGTGAACGGCTCCCAAGCCAGCTCCTTGTCTTGTGGGCAAATGTGCAAAAAATAATGGCTCATTCAACAGTGGTACCTGCAGTGGTTTAATTCATTAAAATTCCTTCATCAGTTGTTTAAGATACCATTAAGCTACTGCTAAATATAAATTTATTCAGCACTGGTTTGGAAAGGATCACAAGGTATAAAAAGGAAAAGAAACTATTTTAGGTGCAGAGTTTAACCACAGAAATGCTTTTCAAGTTTCCCGAAGATTTGGACCATGTAGATGAAAGATACGCGTGGCGCATGTATACCATAAAACGGTGAGTTCCTCTATTTTCCTTTTGAAGTGGAGATTATTTTATGAAAGATCACTTTGATATTTAAATTTAAGGTTGTTTTCTATAAACAGAAGAATGATGTAGCGATTTAGATAATTTTAAATGGGATCGGGTTTGGGGTAGGAGAAGTGAACAAGTCTAACCATATTAGATCAATAGAGCTCGGCAGTATGCCGTGGAAGGTTCGTTCGGTTATCGATTGATAGGTTCGGAATCAGATTTCCACTGAGGAGAAAAAGCAGAAATAAGCCCCGACATACGAACTCAATTGAGCAGGGCAATATCTCAGGAAAAGCAGGGTAGGTTATCGATTAATGAAATCGGAATCATATTGAGTGAGCATTGTAAGCCTTTCATTTGTTTATTTATTGTTTTCAAAACATATGTACATTCATGGAAGAGAACTTCACCTGGGCGTATTGCACAATTTAAAGCAAATTCTAGTCAAAGAGTAATGATTTTGACGATTTTGGTGCGGCTAATCGATGTTTAAACAGTCGTTATTTGCGATAACGAAGACCTCATTGTTGACTCCGCCCCCTAAAACAGTATAAATTCTCCCGATGATGGAACTCAATTTCTGATCTTCCATTTTATGTGTTAAATCAAGTTCCAGTCAGAAAGTAATGACTTCATCAGCAGATGGAGCCCGTTTTCAATATTCTCCCGTCAGTGCGTTCACATTATCAGCCTCGCGCTCAGTACTTTTTTTTTTTTTTTGATTGGGAGTTTAACGACCACCGTGAGCAACTCAATGGGCTGTAAGCAGTCGCCCGTCCGTGCTTTGGGGCCACTGGTTCCAGGGAAGGGAGAGATCCAGTGCCGTAAGACAAACACAACTTCCATGCCTCACCGGGATTCTAACCCAGACCCTTCACCGACGAATAATCATAAGCCAGCGCTTAGACTACTGCGCCACCAGGGCAGCATTTTGTGTTTTACTTTGTTGTGTGGTGTTATGATTTTAACGGGGTGACACCAAGGAGGTTAGAATAAGATATCTGGAGATGCCCTTGTTAATGAAGCAGTACCACTTTGCGTGAAGCGTATAACCGCGAGCGACGGCCGTCGAAGTGTGAGAAAGCTCATGGTTTTCAAGCTATTGCAATGCATTTTGTGTTGGCCGAATCGCTTTCTTTCGTCGCAAATGTTTCCAATTTTGCATCGTAACTTGTGCCAATGTGTGAAATAATGTTGAATTTATATAATTCTTAATTATTTAGAGGCTCCTTCCCATTTTTATTTCAAATTGAAATATACGTTCATTAGTGCCAATTTTGAACAAAACATAACGTTAAAACTGTAAACTTCATTCTGGTTAGAAGTATAATTCATTCGGGCTTGATATTAACACGGTTTCTGCAACACAAAACCACGCAATTCCAAACAGTAGAAATTACATGAGTATAATGTAAAAGAACGGCAAATTCCCACACCTTGCGGCTTCACGGTTAAGAGACCAGAGCATCTCCAGAAGTATTATTGTAACCTCCTTAGGGGACAGGTAACAAACATATTAGATAAAACAAGAAAGATGACATCTAATTTTCGGTTGTATTGAGCACGTCTTTTGAATCCATTCTGACGCGAATTAATTTATCAAAGTCAATGGAACCGGTATGGAAAACAGTAGTATGTGACCGAAGTAAGAAGTTTTTTAATCGGGGTTTTAATCCCGCAGATATTGCTGTATACGGAAACATGAACTTACGCCCTCTGGTGGCAGACTTGTGCGTTAAGAAAATTTTGGAATTATATGAGAAACATTTCGCAGCGGAAACGCTCTCCTACAAAGAAATAATTTTTCAAATCGGACTCTTAGAAGTAGAGATATCGACAAATATAAGATATTCATCTACACTCACTGGCGGGAAAACCATGCATTATTTTAGGAAGAAAGTATCTCAAAAGGTTTTTCGCTATGTGCGGTATCGATTCACGAAATAATTTTTTCAGTCGAGTTTTCAGGAGCTCAGATTTTGCTGCAAATACGTCAGAAGCAGAAATGAACACTTACGCCCCCCCTGCTGGCCAAACCATTTTTTAATAGAAATTAGAAATACATGCAGAAGATTTCCCATCAGGAGCTGCTTCCGCTTCAAAAAGAATTTTTCAAATCGGAATTTTAGAGGCAGAGTTGGCGGGGAAAACGTAATTTACTTTTACACCCCCTAGCGAAAAAGCTGTGCGTAAATTGAAAAAGTGACTATACCTAATATAGTCTTCGACATAAATGGAATCGAAAGGTAAAGATTTTTTCAATCAGATGTTTAGAAGTAAACATATGGAATAAAATGTATTTTGAATTCGATATCATCTGCATTTACGCTCTCTAGCAGCGAAATTGTGCATCGCAAAAAAAAAAAAAAAAAATGAAGGATCATCATTCGCACATTTTTTTTTCTGATTGAAAGTTTAACGACCACCGTGAGCAACTCAATGGGCTATAAGCAGTCGCCCGTCCCTAATTTAGGGTCACGGGTTCCAGGGAAGGAGCCAGTGCCGTAAGACAAACACAACATCCATGCCTCACCGGGATTCGAACCCGGACCCCTTTCGGACGAATGATCACAGGCCATCGCATAGACCACTGCGCCACCGGGGCGGCGGCTTCGCACATTTCAAGCTTCCCAGTGCAGAAAGAATTTTTCAAATCGGATTAATAGTTGCAGAGATATGATGTCCACAGACGGATGGACAAACCGGTAACGTAAGCACGATATATTTTTTACAAAAGACGTGCTAAAAATGGGTAATCTTTTAGAAAACCAACGTACTCATTTCTTCGAATTCTGGGCAACTATGTGTGTGCGTTGACGACTCGGTGGCTAAGTGGTCTAAGCGCTGACTTATGGCTATCCGTCCGAGTGGGTCTTTGTTCGTAACCCGTTGAAGCATGGATGTTGTGTTTGTCTTACAGCACTGGCTCTCTCCCTTCCTTAGAACCAGTGATCCTAAATTAGGGACGAGTGGTTGCTTATAGTCCATTAAGTTGCTCATGGTGGCAGCAGATGCAATGGTAAGCGATATAAGCCCTATTAGATGGTGGGGTGATGTATAAGCACGGTTTCCTGTTGTCTAAATCGTAAACAAACCTGCCGGCAACTGCCACAGGAGAATTATTACGGAAGTATTTACATCGCGTAATGGCACGATCTCAAACGTAAAGAAACGCCTCGGTAAACTCCGCGGGAGGACACCTGCGGGACTTTGGATGTACTTCGTTTTTTAGAAATCGTATCTCCCAAAGAAATTGGAGTGTTGAAGTTTGTCAGAAATGACTAATTGTGCTTTTGATTGGCAGCTCACTGATAGCCTGAGGTCTTACTTAAAATGAGCAAAGAGGATCATTGATCATGATGTAGAGGATTTTAGGAAGGGAGTGTCTGACCCCAGGTCTTAAACAACCCTTAGAAATAGGAAACTAGGAGATTTGGGCTAGAGCGCCCAATAGGAAAGTGACACGAAAGCGAAGTAGAAAGGGGAAGGAAGATGCTCTTATTTATTACCGGGGGGGGGGGGGGCAGTACCCGAGGTCCGACGGCTTAACGTGCCCATCCGACGCACGGCGGATATTTAGTGGATCGAGCGTTCGTACCTGCCTGGGATCGAACCTGAGGCCCCTCCCGTGGCAGTCACGAACGTTGCCCACTCGGGCCTCCCCCCCCTTAAAGTGTTTCATTTCCATGTTAAAATGCGACCTACATTAGAAAAAATGCTTAAATTTAATAAAAATGCATAAACTTGCAATAGAAGATAATGCTTTAATTTTTTCATCTATTTTTCACTGACTTTTATTTTGGCCTGATGGATTTCAGAAACTTTCATTTTCGGCCCCGCCCCCGCTTCCGAAAAAAATTTCTATATACGCCCCTGTTGCAAATTTAATGAGTTTTAAATTCGATTAAGAAGGGAGGTCTGTCCCTGGAATTCCAGTATAAAAGGCCAGTGGCGGCTCATGGCAACTGAAACAGGTGGGGCCAGTAGCTGAAGTCAAACAATGAAATAAAAAAAAACTGTCATTATTAGGCCAAATATTCAGACCCCCACCCCACCCCCAAGATTCCTTTACTCTGCCTCTGTTTACCCCCTTGACTCACAATAATGCACAAATCAGGTAGGAATGTGCCAACTATTGTATTGCACACGAAAAAAAAAATCCTCAGAATAGAATGCATAACTATTAACAGAAAAATGTTAAAACTCCTTAAATAAAATTTTTACCTTAAAACATATAGGCATTAATTTATGTTAGTTGTGTTTTGTGTTTCTCCAGATTTCTCAACTGAGAAATAATCACAGGATTCACAGGATAAAAAAAATGTGAAAAAATAATAACTCCAAATATATGCAGGGAGGGAATGTTTCATGAATTTCGTCCCATATAGAATGAGTACATTTGCATTATTTGAAAGGTTTAACCTTTTTTGTTAAAGAACTTTTGAAACCTAAAAACATATATGTACTCATGTGCAAATTATACTTACAGGTTTTCTCATTTATTTATTTATTTTTAACATAGAAAATCATCTTAGTTAAAACAGAAATTAGTTCTGCAAAGCGCTTTGTAAACTTCATACTCTTGGGCTGATAAGCACCGAGTTTTTTTAAGTAAAGGTTTTCAACTCAAATTCTTGTGCTGATGAGCACTGTGTGTTTTTTAAGTGAAGCTCAAACTAAAAATTCTTGAGGTGATAAGCACTGAGTTTTTTAAGTGAAGCTTTTCTTCCAGATTTAAAGCAAAGAATGGAGATTTTAACAAAATATCCACTCCATTCATTGTACTCGACAAGCAAAAAAGTCACGACACAAAGGAGCAATACATCACCGAGAGAGACACACACACAGAAAAAACAGTTAACTGAACTTTGCTACGACATTTGAAACCCTCTCGCCACCACCCTTGAGCTTGGTCGGGGTAAGCTTCTCTGTCAACCCATGGCGTTAAGGAAATGGATACTCTCCCTGCCAATCAAATTAGCGCAGGGCCAAATCTATCTGGCTCCCACAGCTTTTTTTGCACATGCGGTTAAGGCAGTGTTGTATGTAGGTCAGCATGCTGAATTAGACGGGGAGGAAATCGTCTCCTCTTCGCTTGCATAGTGATGTTACTTGGGCCTGTTGGAGCTGGGCCCAATAACCTCACACTCTGAATGTGATCTCTTTCCTCAGGGAATAGTTTTTCATTTTTGAGGGAAACTTTTCCCTTAGGTAATGGATTTTGAAGGGAAAGGTTTATCACCATGTAGTTAAAGAGAGAAAATAAGAATCAGGGCAAAAGAGAGAAAATAAGAATCGGGGCAAAAAAAAAAAAAAAAAAATTCTAGAAATAGAAATTTTTAGGTGGGGCCCGGCCCCTCTGGCCCCTAATGATGAACCGCCCCCGCAAAAGGCTTACTTAACTCCTTAACCAATCCTCCATGGGTGAAATTCCCTAGAAAAGGAGTCCAGTACAAAGCTTGCTACAGTTATTGGAGCAGTATCTTTCACCCTGGTATTGTCTGATTGGTGGTCTGACCCTGTTTCACATTCTCAGGGTATGTCTGCAAAGGGTATTCCTTGGGATGATTCAACAAAGCAGTTTGGTGCTGAAGTACATTCTTTCTTTGGATTAATTAGGGGCAGTACTCTCAAATTTTGTGGTTGCTTTTAAAGTACTAGAAACAATTGCAGGATGGGGAGGATTTTTTCTGGTATGTTGTTATTTTGAGTTTTGTGTCCTACTAGTTTCTTTTAGTAGGCTACTAAAATTTGCACTTATTTACATGATTACCTTAGCTGTCTTTTTCAGCATGCTATCTGAAGTATAGAGATTAGTCTAGAGATCTTGTAGAAAAGTAAAAAAAATGACTGTTAACATTTGTCAGCATATGTGCTGTACCAGCATTAATGGCAATGTATTTTGCTGTTATTATAATTTTTTTATACATATGCATTTGTCTTATTGCATAGTAATCATGGTAATTGCTTTTGGTATGGCCATTTTTTATATCTTGCTGCAACATGAAATCTTAAATATGTAAGTGATGGTTGCCTTGTGTGCATCAGTTGTTGGCATCATTAATAACCAGATAATTAAGTGAGAACACACGGTTACATATATTAATAAAATTTATTAAGTTTAAGTGTTCAACTGTGCTACAGTCTTAATCACCCGCGATCAACTGAATCAGAAGACTAACCATTTGCCAGAACTACAATGTAAATTGTCGGTGCAGAAACTGTTGCCAGTTTTTAGTAGGGAGATCCGAATAATTGGGATTTGGTGAGGGATTTTGGAATTGCAGTTCTTGGTAAACAAAATTTCCATGCTTTCTGGAAAATAGTCTCAAATGTTTTTGAAAACATTTTTGAGCAAACATTGAAATTTTGTTTACTAAGAATTGCAATTATTAAATCCCTCACCAAATCCCTTTTATTTCGATATATCTACTAAACTCTGGCAACAGTTCCTGCACCTACAATTCACATTACAGTTCTGCCAACCAGTCTTTGGATTCAGTTGATCGCGAGTGATCAAGACCCGTAGCATGGTCAAGCGCTTCCACTTAATAAATTTTATTAGTATATGTAACTGTGTGTGTTCTGACTTAATTCTCTGGTGGTTATTAAAATGTGTCTAGTGTTACTGTGTTTCTAATTTTCTTTACGTAACTAAAGTGTGCTTAGTACTTATAACCTATGTGAGTTGTCAAAATTCAGGTATGTGGTGTGAAGGGTCTACAACAGTATTATGTACTCAAAATAGTATAACTATACTAATGAGCTGAATTTTTTGGTGTAGAAAAGAAATAAAAGTTTCCAAGTTTTTGCACATCAACGAGATGGCTTTTTCAAGGAAGGTAGACAGCAAACTGGTAGACATGTAGACAGCAGTTTGCTGTCTACCTTCCTTGAAACAGCCGTCTGGTTGATGTGCAAAAGCATGGAAACTTCGATTTCTATTCTACTCCAAGAAATTCGGATCATTAGTATAGTTATACTATTTTGAGTATAGTTGGTGTAGAGTTCCTACTTATTAGTGTTATGTACTTTGGAGAGTTATATTCAAACATTATGATGCTTCAAAATAAATGCCATAATTTAATTATGGTGCTTTGTAATAAATGAATAAGTTTTCCTTACTTTTCATGATTATTGATATAAATCAATATTCATGAAAAGTAAGGAAAATGTATTCATTTATTACAAATTATTTATTACAATTATTTATTATAGTACACTTATTCATTTATTATAATTATAGGTGCAGAAATTAATATTAATTAATTGAGTGACCTCAGTGAAGGCAGAACTATGGATCATGGGTTGGTGGGCAGAGTTTCTTAGTATAAGCATACATTTATTTTTTTCATTTTTTTGAGAAACTCCAAAATGAAAGTGGTGTTTCTTTTATGTGTGAAGTCACCATCCTAATCATTGTATTAAGTTTAAATCTAATTTAGAAAAAAAAAATCTCCTTTTTCACATTGTTTTTCTAAAATCCAAGGATTTTGAGTCACTACTGGACTGCATACAGTCAAGGCTGCCACTTGGTTACTTTTTCAACTAAAAGTTACTTTTTTTTTTTAAGTCACTATTGGTAACCTTTTTAATTCAAAGTTACTTTAAGTTACTTTTTAGGAATAAACAGCAAGAAACATCAACTACAATGTAATGTACGGGTACCTAGAGCAATCACCTGTTTACCTAAGGTTATCATTTTTATTCTAATTGAAATAAATTATAGGCCTTATTTAAATTTCACTGATTGAACTCTGATGATGAGAATAAACAAATATATCTATCCTTAAGGATATATTATCTAAAGAGTTATATCATTTTATTTTATCTGAAGAGTTGAACCTACCAATTAAACAGAAAGACGTAAAAGTTAATTACATGCTGAATTCAACTATAAGTGTTTTTCTGTTCTTTCTCTTGTGTAGAACTCTATACTGAGGCTTTTTTTTCTTTTTCTTAAAGATTAATTCTGAATACAGAAAATAACATGGGAAAGTGCAAGTTTGAGACTTCATGGCTATCAAAAACAGATTGCCTCGGTGTTAAAATATCTGAATGGTTAAAAAAGGGAAACTGAAAATCAAGGATATTGTGTTGTTTGTGAGTGCAACTTTACAGTGACAAAAGGGTTGCAGTCTGTGACTCAGCATGCACAGTCTGTGAAACACATAAAAATAATGTTTCAACAAAGATGTCTCTTCAACTGCATTTGCCAGCAAGAATTGGACCACCCGCAGCTCCAATACGTGATAACCATCCATCTGGATCGTCCTTATCTGTATCAGAGCCAGTCAGCACTACAGGTGCAGGGCTTTTATACAGTTCAAAAGACAGTGCAATTTGGAGTATTAATTTGGGTGCTGAAAACTGTTGTTAGCAATTATTCTGCTGCTTCATGTAATGGAATAAGTGGTAAATTTCAGTCCATGTTTCCACAGTGTGTACCTGATGGGTTTTCCTTGTTGAAAACTAAAGCGAGTTATCTTATTACGGAAGCATTAGGTCCTTATTTTCATAACCAAATGATCGAAGATGCTCAGGGTTCATATTACAGTATTTAGTTTGATGAGACAACAAATGCAGAAAATGAAAAAAGAACTTCAAATATTAATAATATATTAGTCAAAAAATAAGGGAAAAATACAGGTTATGCACCTTGAATCTTTCTTCTTAGGTCATGCGACTGCAGAATAACTACCAAAGCATATATTGCTGGCCTTGGAAAAATCAAATTTGCCCTTAAATCACATGTGGTTGTTAGGAAGTGATAGAGGTAGTGGCCTGACTAACATTGGCACATGCAACATACATGTGGTTCATAATGCTTTCCTGAAGGGTCTTAATGAATTAGAACAGGAATGTTCAGACATTGATATTACAGTTTTCCATTTCTTTGATGGTTTTCCAAGTAGATGGGAAGATTACACCGAAGTACAGCAAGAAATGAATGTGCCAAGGAAGAAATTATTGAAGCATGTGCCATCAAGGTGGCTGACCTTGAGAGATTCTTGTGAATGTCTGCTTGAACAAAGTCCTGCTCTGGAGAAATATTTCTTAAATTTTATCCCTAAAAAATGTGCAGCTTTAATGTCAACTAGAAAGTTCAAAGTTATCCTGAAAAAACCAACATACAAAGCTGAACTGACTTTTGTCATGTCAAGTGCTGATTTGTTTACAGGATTCACTAAGAGGTTTCAAAAGCAAGAACCGCTCATCCATATTTTGTAGGATGAACTGAAAATACTCTGCTGCTCTCTTATTGGTTGGGTTTGCAAGACTGACGTATTAAAGAAACTGAATACATCATGTTCATGAGATCAGGAACAAATCTTTCAGTCAGGCAACCTTCTTCCATTAAAAGCTGTTGTGGTTAACCACATAGTGGAAGCTTACATGAAAGACTTGCCAGAAAAAGAAGTAATTCTATTTCTAAGGGGTATACAGCAACATTATATTGCCAGTTGTAAACATCTTCTACAGAAAACATCGCTATCTGCATCTATGTCTGCATCTTTTCTTAAACACATGCATTTTCTGCAGCCTAAAGAGAAAAATTCAAATCTCAGCGTTACGGATATTGTAAAGGTTCCTAAGGCTCTTCCCATAGATATTCCCACTGACATCCTTCAAGATGAGTGGAAAATGCTACAGTTAGAAAAAGTTGAAGCAAATAAAAAGTATCTAATTGATGAGTACTGGAAAACATACATTAATCTCAAACTCCCTAGTGGCATGCTGAAATATCCAAATGTTGCAGAAGTTATAAAGGTATGTTTGACTCTGTCTCATGGGAGTGGAGATGTTGAGAGAGGTTTCTCTCAATCTGGTAGAATTTTGACTGATGACAAAGCATCCATGTCAATGCGTATGTTAAATGCACAAATTAATATTCAATGTGCTTTAAAAAACTACGGAAATAAACCATGATTAATCCCAATCACCAGGGAACTACTGGCTTTGGCAAGATCTGCCCACTCTTCTTACATGACGCATCTAGAGAATAAAAAATGGAGCAGCAGTTGAACTTAAAGAAGAAGGAAGAAGAAGAGAAGTATGCCAAGATCATAGAAGAAGGCGAATTAAAAGAGAAAGCAGTGTATTGAAAAACTACAAGAAGATCTGAAGAGAATTAAGAAAGATCGTAATGAGAAAAAAAAAAACAAAAAAAACAGCAACAGTGACAAGCTTTTTGAAGAAGCGCATTCGAAGTTAAAGAAAGCTTTGGACGAAGATTGCCCGAGCAATGCTTGAAGGAATGATAGTTGCAAAAGAACAGGAAAATCTCGTTTGTAAAGAAGCAGAACTTATGCAGAATAATTTAGATAAGCAGAGGACACGTCTTATTACAAATGTTTTCCAGGAAAAATAAATATTTTTGTACATTATTACTAATTAAATAAGCTATATTTGTCACTAATAATGTTCATTCTATTATTTTTTGCAATTATATTACTTTTTCTATTCATGTGTTATTACAAAGGAAAATGTAAAGTGTAACAAAGCAGAACTTGTGCGAAATAATTTACATAATTATTACCGACTTTTTCCATAAGTAATGAATAATTTTAGTGTATTTTTTTGATAAAGAAACCACATTTGTCACATGTTTGCTCCATATTTTTATAATTAAATTACTTTCCTATTCATGTATAAGTATATAAAGTAGTTTAAAAAATAAAATAGAAATAAAGGGGGTGGATCGGATGGCTATAAGGGGTGATGAGGAGGCCATTAATAATATATATATATATATATACACACACACACACACACACAAACTCTTTTTGGGTACTTTTTGCAAAATAGAATAGGTTACTTTTGGTTACTGTTTGCGCAATAGATAGGTTACTTTTGGTTACTTTTTCAACTTTTTTACTGCTTGAACCGAGTGGCAGCCCTGCATACTCAACCTTTAAATTTATGACTTTTTTTCCCCGTTTTTTTTTCAAATAATTTTTTTTTTAATATAGAGACTAAATCACTAGCTAATAAGCAGTGATGTAATTCTAATAAAAAAAAGTGCCTTAGTGGTTCTAATTAAAAAAGTGATGAAGAAAAAACGACTTGGAAAGAGGACTCAAAGGTTTTAAAAATATTATCATTCCGATTTGCTATTTTTATTGTTCAGTAAATTTTATGAAACTTTTATCACTAATTGCTTTTATTTAAAGCTCTTAAGTTGATCAATTTTTAATTAAGGAAAGAAATGTTGTTTGTTAGTCAATTCCTTAAGTTATGCAGTTTTTTTTTTTTTTAAGTAACACTGTCGTTTTACACGATTTCAAATATTTAGTGTGGTTATTATTTGAGTCCAACAGGATAAATATATAACTAATAAGTCACACTGAGTAAATGTAACTACTATTGCCACATCTGTTAGTGCGACTAATACGCCTTTTTCCTAAGTTTCTTACATAGATGAAGGAAATATCTGTTGTGTGTGTGTGTGTGTGTGTATCCTTCAGGAATAAGAGAGTAGTTTAGTAAAGTAGTTCTCGCACACAAAACTGTTATCACTTAGCCTTAATGGCTGTGTAATTTCTCTCTGCAGTTTTTTCTCGAAGCAATGAAATAATTTTGAGGACTACTGTCTAAACAATGGACTTTATATTCTCTTTACACCATCCTGGCGGCTGAGTACTCAGAGGTGTAGGTCTCTGGTCAGTGGTCTGAGCTCCACAGAAGCCTGGGTGGTGCGCTTCCCCTGCCCCAAATCAGGGATGGCCAATGGCACGTAATGCTGATAGCAAGTTATGGTGAAAGTTTAACCCAGAGACAAACAACATTCTCTTTATCCTTATAATCCACGAGATTCCATGTTGTGTGATCTGACTGTATGATTTCATCCTTGCAATACGAATATTTTGGTTATGATTGCATATGAAACACAATATTCGCTGTTTCGAATATATGATCATCTAAGAAATTTCTTTTTCCTTCTTCTGCAACCACCTAACTATGAAAAGTATACCTTAGCACCGCTAAGCCTAAAAAAAATAGTGCCTTAGTGTGGCTACTAAGGCCCTTCTACACCCCTACTAATAAGGAATGATAGCCCATCAGTCTGTAGATAGTTGCATTTCTTGTGTTCCTGAATTTGCCTAAAAAAAAGCTAGGATTTTTCTTTCAAGTACATTTGCTTTTCCCCTGAACAACTCTTTGGCTGTATATAAATTACAAGTTTGCTCACCTGCAGACTATTGTACCCACATGTGGGGTAGTTCAGCCAAAACAATCTTAATTAAAACTTCTTGATGCTGCATTGGAAAGAGCAGGTTTTTTTTTTTTTTCATTAACAACCTGGCACTGACTAATTCTTGGTGCTTTCATCCATTTTATCCCTTGAAATTCAGCCAACATGTCTGGTAAAGGTGGCACATGCATTTGAATATGCAGTTTAAATACAGCGAAACCAGTGACTTTGTGAAGGGTTTCAGTAGATGTGATATCTTTGGAAAACCTGTAGAAAATATTTTGGTAGACAAAAAATAATGTAAGAACTAAAAAAAATAGTAATTTGAAATACCAGAACTAATAAAAAAAGGGCTTGTGTTTTAAAAGAATAAAACTATTGTAACATGAAGTATTACTTAAAATATTGAAATAGAAGTAATAAAAATAAGAACTTGTTATTAAATAAGTTAGGACTTGAAAAAATATGTTGTTTAGAATATTAAATAAAGCCAGATCTTAGTGTATAAGCTGCATGTTATATATGAACCTCAATCTTGGACTTCTGGTTGCTTAGTGGTTAAGGTATGTGACTTGTAATCCAATCATTATACGTTGCTGTCTATACACAATTAAAAAAATTGAGGAAATAAAATCGCTAAGTTAAAAGTTTTAATACAACTTTACAATTGAACTAGATAAAAATTGCCCTAGATCTTTCAGACTGGCCACTAGTTCATCCTCAAGTGTACTACAGCATAAGGACACAGGAAACCAGAGTTTTATCACAACTTAGATGGATGATCGTGATGTATCTGCTACATATGGCGCAAACTCAGATGACTGACATGTAATAATCGCAAGAGTCTATCTAGCTGCTTGAGCCTGGTGGAAGTATAATGGGATATAGTCCACTATCTCCTGCGTTGACCCCTTAACCAGATCTCTCTCCATGGTTGCAGGATCGAGTATGGGAAATCATCATTACAACAGGTATTACCATACTTGTAAATAAACAAACTTTCCATAAGCAAGGCGGACCCTTTAGATACTGGGCTTGCTAAAATGTGCGCGTCACCCCAAACAGAAGTATGGGTCCCACTACTTGAAAGGCGAGAAAGAGAGGTTGATGATGATTTAGTTCTAGCTGCTTGAGCTTGGTGGTAGTATAATGGGATATAGTCCACTATCTCCTGCGTCGACCCCTTAACCAGATCTCTCTCCATGGTTGCAGGATCGAGTATGGTAAATCATCATTACAACAGGTATTACTATACTTGTAAATAAACAAACTTTCCATAAGCAAGGCGGACCCTTTAGATACTGGGCTTGCTAAAATGTGCGCGTCACCCCAAACAGAAGTATGGGTCCCACTACTTGAAAGGCGAGAAAGAGAGGTGGATGATGATTTAGTTCTAACATCATATCTGTGATCAGCCATTCTGGTCCCCAACGTACAAAGTGTCGAGCCTATATAAACTTGATCAACTGCTGCAGGTGCATTGGCCTTCATTGATATACAGTACACACTGTGTCTGTAGATCATGGCCACTGGGTCACAATCTTTTCTAATCATAGAAAAAATATACGTCTTTTCGCCAAAGTCAAGATTGTGTTTTTTACATGCATTCCTTAGCATAGATGTCACAGAAGGGATGTAATTCAAAGATCCCACAAATTTAGTAGTAGTGTCTTGATGTTTCAAAGTTGTGAGTGCCAGACACCAAATTTTTTAGTTAATTTATATACACAATCCTCGAGGTATCCATGGGTTTGAGCAATTGCCTGTATTTTTTGAAGTTCCAATTGACAAAATTTAACACTGGATGAGTGTGTAAAAGCACATCGAATCATGAAATATAAGGATGCCATTTTATATTTTAATGGATGCGCTGTACACATAGGAATGATGGTGGGAATATAAGAGAGCTTGCGGTACTATGAGAACAAAAGGCGCTGACCTAAAGAGGTTACGTTGCAATAAGCAGTCAAGAAAAGGAGAGAGAGAAATTTTTTTCAAGGATGTTGTTGATCCTGTAACCATGGAGGGATCTGGTTAAGGGGTCGACGCAAGAGATAGTGGACTATTCCATTACACTACTTCCAGCCTCGAGCAGCTAGACTCTTTCGATCATTACATGTCAGTCATCTGAGTTTGCACTGTGTGTAGCAGATACGTCACAAGCTTCCATCTGACAAGGGAAACTATCGGACCTCCCGACGACAATAGTCACGGAACTTTCTGTGGTGGACAAGCACGACACCAAAGTAACAGGTCTGAAGTACGGCATTTTGCAATCGCCTGCAACCCCTAGAACATGGCTTATAAAAGTGGGACGCTCACCTGTAATGTATGCAGCCATAAAGTGTCAAACAACATGTAAATGTCGGTGTGATGTGATTGGGTGATACTGCGCATGCCTGGAAGGTGTCCTGCGTTGTGTACGTCAGTGACTGTTAAACGTGAGTAGTGTGAAACAGCGCACAGGCCTGTTCGTACGCATACAAATATTGTGTTGTGTGTTTTAAGACAATGGCTTATAACCCTCATGCTGTAGTACAGATGATACTGGTGAACGAGGTGACAGAAATACCAAGCGGACGACACGGCTCCAACGTACATCGACAGATGAATTGCAAGGCAGTTGTATAACGTTTTGGAGTAACATGTCATTGGAGGTGCTGACATGTTTGAAGGACAGACATTGTGGAGTGATAGTGATGAGACGTCGGACATGTTATCTGAACATAGTGATACACCAGGAACTCCAGCACACAATATGCCAAGCAGTTTGAGTTCCTACGAACCGTCGCCCCCAAAGTGAAACGGAAAAGCATTCACGAACAGTTTTCTGGACAAACCATGCAGAGTGTCTATGACAATGTGAAGGTCGCAAAGAAAACCGTTGCAGCACTGCCTTCTCTCAACACATTACCATGACGGGGAGTGAGGTATGTATATGACATTTGCAACTTAATGGCGTACGTGATCTCTCTCGACATTTAGGTGCCTCATATCTAACAGGTAAATGTTGTTTGATACTTTATAGCTGCATACATTACAGCGTGTGTCCCACTTTTATAAGCCATGTTCTAGGGCTTGCGGGTGATTACGAAATCCTGTACTTCACACCTGTTACTTTGTGTCATGCCTGTCCACCACAGAAAGTTCCGTGACGATTGTTGTCGGGAGGTCCGATAGTTTCCCTTGTGAGTTGTGATAAAACTCTGGTTTTCTATGTCTTTATGTTGTAGTACACCTGTGGATGGGCCGGTGGCTGGTCTGAAAGATCTAGTGTAATTTTTATCTTGTTTAATTTTATAGTTGTATTAAATCCTTTAACTTGGGGATTTTATTTCAAGTTTTTTAATTATGTATAGACAGCAGCATATAATGATTGGATTGTGATCTGCACAACATATTTTCTTTCTGAGTATATGAGTTCCCAGCATAAGCAGTCTCGCTGGGCCAGCACTGCCAGCAATGGCCCAGCACTATGTTGCAGCTGCCGAACCATCAATACTATGTCCAGGCGGCCAACAGAAGGGCCGGCAGTTCAAGCCAACAGCTGGCTTACAGTTGGCACCCCATCAGTTGTCCATCACAGGCAGTGGCTGCCACAAGTGTCCCTTCAGCGGCCCTGCAAGCACGTGCCAGAAATGATGGCTAGCCTAATGTGGTCCGCTAGTTTGCCGGTAGTGGCAGCCGGAAACCACGTGACATAACTGGTGGCTTGCCGAATCTTGTCCGCCAATTTCACAGTAGTAGCCATAAAAAAAAAAAATCAAGGATAACCGCAGTTTCCCAAAGCTACAACTTTTTTTTTTTTTCTACCCTTACAAAACTTGTGAATTATAGCACTGCGCTGGGGAAATTTTCTCAACAGACAGGAAAAACGCCCGTTTGGATCTTCATGGATTCGAACCAGGGCGTCGGCGTGGGAGCTGAGCTCTCTACCGACCGGACTAATTTGCCACGCACGAGCGTGTGCTTGAAGCTGTCTGCTTCCTGCAGAATGTGTAATCGAATGGTTCCCTCTTTCATTTTACAATATTGCGAGGTATTTTTCATAAAAGTCAGTTTCATATAATTCATAAATTTATTTTTTCAACGTGTAACAATAGTTTTTTTTTTACCTTAAGGGAACTTCACTCATTTTCAAGGAGTGTACATACTTAGAGTCGCTTTCCAAAGTTTTGTACTGTCCTTGTCATCTTGAAAGGAGATTGTTGAATTAATATATATTTACCCGGGTTTATGTCACATTCTGTTACATTTTTAACGTTGTATCTTTCCTTTCCGTTGTTCGAAGCTACATTTGTTTTAAAGAGGAAAGATATTTTATTTTACTTCTTGTTATTTTTAGTATGAAATTCCTCCAAGTCTCGTGTATTCAACCCATGGACGAGTACATTATATCCGCATAGTGTTTCTTTTTTTTTCTTTTTTTCCAACAAACGTTTTTTTAATGGTTTTCCAGGACATTTGTTTCAAACGGTTTCAAATTTTTTCTTGTTATTCATGGGAATGGAGTGGGTGTATTTCATGGCTTAATCTGATATCTTCGTCATTGTAGAATTTCATTAGGAAATTAATTCGCCTCTCTACATATGGATTTTTTTTCTTAACATTCACTAAAATAACACTATGGCAATAGCGTCGTGTTCTGTTCACTAACTGGTACTATGAGAGACACGGCAAGTGTTGCTTCTGCGCATGCGCAGTCCCGTTGCTTCCACCCGCTGTTGAGGTTGCGTTGGTTGCCAGCAACGGGCCACTAGTGGCACTTGCTTGGAGGCCCACAATTCACGGCGATGCTGCAGGGTCATCAATGGCTCGCCAACTGATAGTGCTGCCACCAACGGACTGCTACTGGGCCGTGAGCTGCAGATTTCAGCCAGCAGTGACCCATCACTGCCAGCTGGTGGCCAGCAGTTTCCCAGCACTTGTGTTTTTGCTGGGTTGTAGTTGGAAGTTCCTAGGTGTGTGTCCCCCATTGCTACCAGGCACTCTATGCTTTGGAAGTTTAATTGAACTAGTTTTGCCTTGGGAATACAGACTCATATAATTATTTACTAATCTACATATAGTCATAAAAATTGAAATTCCTACCCACACACTTCCAACACTTTCCAAACATGGTACCCTATTCCACACCACAATATTTCCATTCTTCCAAACAAAAAGCTCCATGAGATCAAGGGATTTGGTCTAGACCTACCCAGGGAATTAATCTGATGTGTTTTGTCGACTTCATTCCAACTCACGTGAAGAAAACTGACCTCCTCAGTGACTTGAAACCAACAAAATATATGTACATCTATACACAGTAGATTCACATTATTGTGACCACCTCCTACTTTTGACGGCAACAGCACGTAGCCAATGAAAGAAGGCACGTGTCATGAGCTGGCTTAGAGAGTATATAAGGTGTGCTGTAGGCATTCTAAATAGATATTGCTCGTTGCTGTCATGGATAAAAGGAGCGATTTATCAGATTTGCAGAAAGGGATGATTATCGGCTTTCAGGCAAAGGGCGGCAGTATTTCTGAAACCATGCAGTTTGTGAACTGTTCGTGTGCTGCTGTAGTTAAAGTGTATCGTGATTGGAGAAATGGCACCATTGCGAATCAGCGATGTGCAAACTGCGGAGCACCGCTTGCCATTGATGTGAGAGGTGAACGTCGACTGCGAAGGTGCGTGAGAGCCGATCGACACACCACAGTGGAGCAACTCACTGGTCGAATGAACCAGGGGGCTACTGGAAGTGTGTCTAAAATGACAGGTCAGTGAACCCTGCTATGTATGGGGCTCTGTTGCAGATGGATGGTCACTGCACCTATGCTGATGAAGGTGCATCGGCAGAAAATGCTTACATTTGCACGGCAGTAATGGAACTGGACCTCTGCTGATTGGCAAAGGATTGCCTTCTCTGAAAAGTCACGTTTTCTGCTTCATCGAACGGATGGACGTTGGCATGTAAGGTAAGAAGCATCGGAGAACAAACACTCTTCAACCATTGCTAGAAGAACACAAGCTTGTGGGGGCAGCATTATGATCTGGGGAATGTTTTCGTGGCATTCTCTGGGTCCACTCATCCCTGTGGAAGGCACTATGGACCAAATTCGTTATGAATCCATTCTTGAAGACCACATACACCCATATTGTCTTCACTGGGGCAGGTGGGATCTTCCAGCATGACAATGTGAAGTGTCACACAGCTAGAAATGTCCGAGAATGGTTGGAAGAGCAAGATGAAGACTTCAAAGTACTTCCCTGGCCCCCTAATTCCCCAGACATAAACCCAATTGAACATCTGTGGGACCATCTCGATCGTGTTGTTCGCTCTATGGATTCTCCACTACGCACCCTCCAGCAGCTGTCAGATGCACTGCAGTCAGCATGGCTCCACATACCTGTGAACACCTTCCAGCACCTTATTGAGTCACTCCCAGCCCGTCTAGCTGCTGTCTGCACTGCACACCGCGGCTACTCTGGATATTAGCTGGTGGTCACGATAATGTGACTCAACCGTGTATTTATTTGCCACTATCCGTATCAGGTGTTTTCATTGTGGTGAGCAATCAATCACACACATGGTATTTGCTGCTTAAGTATTTTTCTGTAAAGATAGAAAAAAAATTATGCATTATAATGCATCAGCAGTTTTGTCATGTTTTGGAAATGCATAACTTCATGATACAGCATTTTTGTGATGCATGTGGTTTCATGTATTGCTCCCAGAAGTCTTGTTGTAATACTTTTTTATTTGGTTATGATGCTGACTTCTTAGAGTGAATATTTTTTTAATTGGTTATAATGCTGACTTCTCACAGTGAATACTTTTCTGGTAGGTTATGATGCTGACTTCTTACAGTGAATCTTAGAGTACTTGAATAAGATTGATGTTACACGTGGTCTTCTGTTGTGATTCTCTTGATTTCAAGGAGTAATCATTCTTACCATCTTATACCTGTGTACCAGTATGGTTATGGAGCATATTTTTTTCACAGACCATTTTAAAAATTAATTGTGGTTTGCAACAAATTTTCTTCATCTTTTTATGTCAACTACAAGACTTTTTGCATGTATCATAGGCGCTCTTTGGCCAGACATGGCCCTTGCGCCATAAAAACTAAAACCAATAACAGCATGTATCATACTTCTTCCTCAAACACTAATGGCAGCTAATTTCAGAAATTTCTTTCACTTTGTTCTAGGCTTGTTTCTTGGCCTGCGGCTTCACACTACAGAAGATCACTCATATGGTTCTCAACCATCTTCAAAAGGTTGAGAACCATACGAGTGATATTCTTCATTAATTCCAGATTTGTATATGTTTGTGTAAAACTTTGGTTTCTGTGTGGCATATTATACACTGGCTTTCCATTAATATCCGGACAGCCCTCAATTGATAGTGAATTTGGTCCTATGCAAACACAGTATCACAGACCAAACTATATACATGTATGTTGTTCATAAGTCTATGATGAGACAATAACACAACTGTGCATGCCAGATGCCTTGATCAAGAGAGTTAACTTATATCCTGCATGGATTAATACGGTGCGACATAAGCAATCGCACCATATGTGACATTTGAATGGCACTGAAAATCAAGTTGGTGATATATGATATGCAAGTAAGAAGTGCACTGAGATTGTGTCTGTCAACAAATGACTCAGTAAACCCCTTAACCTAGCAGAATGTGACAAAAGAACTTGGCAAAGGACTAGCTGCTCAAAACACAAATCAGCATAGTCTCAAATCATTCAAACACTATGTGAGGATATTGGGACTAATGTTAGCACTAGTACCATGTGCAGAACACTGCATGGCATGGTTTACCACTGTTGGTGAACATGTAAAAGAAAAAAAAACTGATGAAGAGTATTCCACGAAGACTATAGGCTGTCTTAAAGGCCAAAGGTTTTAGCACACAATAGTACATGTGGATTATGACAATCAAACAGCCATTCACAAGTCACTTGTCTAATGCCCCCTACTGGTTTGCATGGTGTGACAAATGTCCATTTTTGACTATAGACTAATGGAAAACTGTGTTTTGGAATGATGAGTCACAGTATACCAGCCTAATGGTCATTCCTGGGTGTGGTGGATGGCAGATGAAAGGTACCTTCTAGACCAATGATACCATGCAGTGTGATGATATAAAGCTAGTTTTCATGGTTTGACTTTGGCCCGTTGGTCATTTTGGACAAAATCATGAATTTTGAGCTGTACCTAGATATCCTGGACAATTATTCACTACCAGCGTTGTGGCAATACTTTGGGAAAGGCCCAACCTTTGTCAGAACAGACACCATGTGTGTCATACTACTCACTTTGTTACAGATAGATTGGTTTGCCACCCAGTGGTGCAGTGGTCTAAGCACTGGCTTCTGACTATTTGTCTGAGATGGGCCTAGGTTCAAATCACGGTGAGGCATGTGTGTTGTGTTTGTTTTTCAACACTAGCTCTTCCCCTTTCTTATAACCAGTGGTCCTAAATTAGCGATGGGCGACTGCTTATTGCCCATAGAGTTGCTCATGGTGGTCATTAGACCCCTAAACCAAAAACTGATTGGTTTGAAGACATGGGCATTGAAAAGTTCAACTATCCAACCCAGTGTCCTGACCTGAACCCTATAGAGAATCTCCGAGACAAATTGGATCATCCAGTGTGTGGAAGAAGAGGTTGCCCAACAAAGTTTAACTACCGTAAATACTTAACGGGAATTATAGAAGATAAATTTATTAAAGGTCCATTACCTCTCAAATTTTTGATCTGTCCGCTAGATCATTGTCAGGAGTTCTTTAGTCTCGCTACCTCCACAGGTCTGGCGACCAAGCCTGGTTGATTTGTTATCCAGCATGGTCGTTGATGGTGCCACCGTTGATGTCTTGCAAATTTCCAGGGATTCCTTTAATTTATGGATAATTGCGTGGTATTGATGTTTGATTATTGGAAATTAGAGGAATCCCTGGAAATTTGTAAGACATAAGGTGGCAATATCAACAACCATGCTAGATGACAAATCCACCAGGCTTGGTCACCAGACCTGTGGAAGTAGTAAGACGCAAGAACTCCTGACGATGATCTAGTATATAGATCAAAAATTTGAGAGGTAATGTACCTTTAATAAATTTATCCTCTGTAATTTCTGTTATTTATTTATCGTACTGAAAGTAATTAGAAGAAGCCATGAAGTCATTAATTTTTAAAGTTTAACTGGTTACTGCATTGAAGGCTGTATGACAGAGCATATCAGCAGCTGTTTACAAGAAACTCTAGAGGCCGTCTTAAAGCCGGAAGTTTAATTTTCAGAAAATGAAGATTATTTGTAGTCATGCAAGTGTCCATATTAGTGGTAAGTCAGTGTATATGAGAGTTCACACAATCTTGTAATAATGTATGTTCTAATAATATTTGTTCAGTTATTTATTTACTTTAATAATTAATACACATAGATAGGACTGGAGTTACACAAAATGTTATACTAATTACAGGATTTCTTAATCCTAAATAGGTTGAGAACCAGTGGTCTAGGTAATCTTTCATCTACCATTTAACACACACATCCAAACTGTCTCAATATTGATAGTCTTATTAACTTTTGTTATTCTTGCCACTCTCTAAGAGGAACTCTGCTCATCATATAGCTTGTATTGTAGGGGCATTCTTGAAAATGCCATTATGTGTACTTGAAACTTATAAAATCTGTAGTGCACACAAGGACTAGTTCACCACTTTCTTGAAAAATGTCATTGTATGTCATTTCTGATCATGTTTAAGTTCTGTCTTAATGGTAGTTACAGGATTGTCCCAATGACACAAGATCTGGGCAGCCAGTAGAAGTATTGCAGGCTCCAACTGAAACTCTAATAGATTCTAAAGCATGCAAGTGGCATGAGCCTGACTTGCCAACCTAATAGTGAAACAACTGGTTTTTTCGATGCATTCATAATCAGCATGTCTTTTATGTGGATATTTTTGTCAAGGCATCAAACTGGTACTATAATTTTTTATATAAAAAAATAATATATTTAAACTGAAACAGGCATGCATTATTTACATAGATTCCACCTTTTACACATTACTGTGATTTACTTTTGTGCGCTAGTTTAAGAGACTTTTTGTGGAATAAGTTTGTCTTCAGTACAGTTCCCTTTGACATCCAATGGAACTTGATTGTTATTAGAAATAAGTGGCTTAGATGTTATTTGTGTGTGTATGGTTGAAGCCTTGTAATTATTATAAATGGCATTTCATGAAGTTTATAAGGAAACCAATGTGAATCATTTTTCTCTCTTTCTTTAGGGGACCTTTCAGCCTTGTTCGCAGATGTATACACCGAACCACTTGTCAGCAATTTGCTGTGAAGATAGTTGATGTAGCAAAATTCACTTCATATCCAGGTCTTAGCACAGAAGGTAACATATAGTTCTATTACCATAGCATTATTTTTGCCCCTTAAAAGGGTGTGATTTGAAATAGTGTTATATATATAAAGGTTGTAAGGGATGTAAGGTCAGGTGATGCGTAACATCACAGCCTCTCCTTGACAAATGTCAACCCCGCCTTCTCGTGGTGCATCCTGTTCCCACTAAAGGGGCTCTGACGACCGCCAATAGCGGTATAACTATACCATCGGGATTAGAGGAAATTCTATCCCACACTCACCAACCCGCTTGGCCAGCGTGGTGAGTTATGGCCAAACCCCTCCATAAGGATTCCACAACTTAAATCTTGGCCCTCAGTCTCCGGCAGCTGGAATGTACCTGGCCAAGGCAGCGGCCAGTGCAACATGAAGGCAGAGGGTGCTAAGAATCCCCGGAGGACCGGACTAGGCTGCCATCTGATGCTGACCTTGGCTACGTACAATGGACGCTCCCTATCTTCTGATTCAAGGCTTCTTGAATTGGAAGAGGAACTACAAAGGATCAAGTGGGACATCGTGGGGCTAAGTGAGGTAAGGAGAAAAGGAGAAGATCTCATCGAACTGAAAAGTGGACATCTCTTCTACTATCGTGGGACAGATACTGGCAGAACTAGTGGTGTTGGATTTATAATAAACAAGAAACTGAAGGATAAAGTTGTAGAAGTTGAAAGTTCCTCTGACAGAGCTGCACGACTTGTTATCCAACTCTCGAAAAGATACCAGGCTCAGATTATTCAAACTTATGCACCCACCACAAGTCATCCTGAAGAAGAAATTGAAGAATTTTATGAGGAAATTTGTCATCTAAATAATAAAGGTAAGCAGCACTTGAAAATAATTATGGGAGATTTCAATGCAAAAATAGGGCAACGGCAACAGAATGAAACTTCAGTAGGTAAATTCGGTCACGGCAACAGAAACCAGCGTGGAAATACTCTCGTTGAGTTTGCAGAGGCAGAAGGGTTTTTCATCTTGAACTCCTTCTTCAAGAAAAAGCCACACAGGAAATGGACATGGAGACATCCAAATGGGACGACAAGTGAAATTGATTTTATTATGTGTAACAAAAAATTCGTCATAGAAGACTGCAGTGTGCTGAACAAGTTCAACACAGGTAGTGACCATAGATTGGTGAGATGTAAGATGCACCTCAACACTAAACTTGAACGTGGCAAGCTCATAAGACAAACAAAATCTATTGACATAACCAACCTTAAAAAACACCATAATACCTTCAAGTTGGAACTGAAGAACAGGTTCTCTGCTTTAGAAGGCCTAACATCGGAAGAAGTGGACATCTCTGAAGTTAACAGAAAAGTAACCAAAGCTCTTATGGAAACAGCAACAAAATTAGCTGGGTCTAAGAACAAGTTGCATGTGAACAAATTATCAGGAAAAACCAAAATGTTGATGCAAAAAAGAAGAGAGATGAGGACAACTAAAGAAGATGTGACTTCCAAAGTGGAATATATAGAGCTATGCAAGACAGTAAGAAAAAGTATCACTGAAGACATAAGAAAATTCAACTGTGAACTAGTGAGGAAAGCAATTGAAAACAACCAAAGCCTAAAGATAGCAAAGGGACATCTCAGTAAGGGAAGAAAACAGATTATGGCACTGAGAAAAGAAGATGGTTCTGTAACAAGAAATAGAGGTGAAATTTTGACAAGAGTGAAAGATTTCTACTCCAAATTATATGAAAGGGATGATATATGCACTCCAGACATCATGAAAGATACCAGTACCAGAGTTCCTCCAGTCCTTCCAGCAGAAGTTGCACATGCAATCAAGAACATGAAGCGAGGAAAAGCTCCAGGAGAAGATGGAATTACTGTAGACATCATACAAGAAGCAAGTGGAGAAATCGAAACAGTACTCGCCCAAATTTTCACTCGATGCCTTAATGAAGGAAAGATTCCTGAGGATTGGAACACCGCTACAATGATCCTGCTACATAAGAAAGGTGACATTGAGGATCTCGGAAACTACAGACCTATCAGCCTCCTATCAGTAATTTATAAAATCTTCACTAAAGTTCTTTCACACCGCTTGAAGGTAACACTGGACATGGCTCAACCGAGAGAACAAGCTGGATTCAGGAGTGGCTACAGCACAATAGATCATATCCACGTGCTGAGAGAACTAATTGAAAGAGCGAGGGAATATGAACTTCCATTGTGCATGGCTTTTATCGATTATGAAAAAGCCTTTGATTCGGTGAAACCATCAGCAGTTACAATGGCTCTGAAAACCTGCGGTATTGAAGATGCATACATTAATATTATTAATAACATCTATGAAAATGCAAGTGCAAAGATTAGGCTGTTTGAAAATACAACACACGTAAAAATTGGAAAGGGAGTGAGACAAGGTGACACCATATCTCCGAAGCTCTTTAATGCCACATTGGAGGGTGTTTTTCAGTTGCTGAGCTGGGAAAACAAGGGGATAAAGATTAATGGAGATTATCTAACCCACCTTCGTTTTGCTGATGACGTAGTCATTTTTGCAACTACCCCATCAGAGCTGCAGAGTATGATCCAGGAACTTGCTGACAAGAGTAAAGAAGTGGGATTAAAAATGAACTTTCAGAAGACAAAAGTGATGTTCAATGCTTTTACAAGAAATGAAGATTTATCGATTGATGGAGAAAAGCTGGAGATAACAGACACGTACGTTTATCTTGGACAGCAGATATCAAGTGAGGGTCACATTGATGAAGAAATTAATCGGCGTACAAAACTTGCCTGGAGAGCTTTTGGAAGAAACAGCATAATTTTCAAGAGCAATATGCCATTATGTCTTAAAAGAAAAGTGTTTGATCAATGCATCCTTCCAGTGCTTACGTATGGTGCAGAGACGTGGACCTTAACTAAAAGAGACATACAAAGGCTGCAGACAACTCAAAGAAGCATGGAGAGGTGCATACTTGGTGTAACCAGGAGAGATAAGAAGAGGAACTCGTGGATCCGAAAAATGACAAGAGTGGAAGACATCATGATCAGAGTTAAATCCCTGAAATGGCAATGGGCTGGACATACTGCCAGAAGGACAGATCATCGATGGACAGCCGAAATTTTAGATTGGATTCCAAGGGACAGGAAAAGACCCAGAAGAAGACCACATGGGAGATGGGTGGATGAAATTCGAAAGTATGCAGGGGTGACATGGAGGAGACTGGCACAAGACAGACCGTTGTGGAGGAAACTTGGGGAGACCTTCGTCCAGCAGTGGATTGATAATGGTTGACAATGATGATGATGATGATGATATAAAGGTTAAAATTTGTTGAATGTTTTTTGATGGCTGAAGTAGCCATGCGTGATTAAATAGTGATGCTAAAACATTTGTTGTTGCAATTAAATTTAAGTTGCACAATGCTAAAGTCAACTGACTTCATTATGGCTATGCCTGGTTATTATTGGAAAATTATGTACAATCCTTTTTTTTTCCTCCCATTTTCTTTTACAAACTTTTGTGTAATACAGGTTATACAAGTGAGTTTGTCCTGCCACTGAGAACAGCTTTGTCTTTGACTTATTTTTTTATATTCCATGTGTTTTAGTCATCTTCATGTGACTAACCCTTTCTGTTTTTAGAAATTTGCTCTAAATTATTATTATAATAGATGAACAAATTGCTGTCTTACGCACAGTACCATAAAATACTTTAATTTAGATTCCAGATGTACAA